>OX101824.2:40256513-41519013 GCA_944452925.2 Chrysolina oricalcia
GTGTTCACACAAGCTCGCACAATTTCTAATTTTTGTGTACAGCCTCCCAAGTAACAATTTCCCTCAGAAGGTTCTGAAGACCATAACAATCACAGCATCGATAAAACTGTTTTGCTGTAACGACATCCATAAAAACTCCCTAAAGCTGCTATAAATCTACGAGGGCCCACTCCTATGAAGGTTCTCAGGGCTATTTTGAAATGCAAGCATAAAACCTGCTTGCCTTATTCGCAGGATTCTTAATAACCTACTGAGGATCATTATAAAACCAAATCATGGGGCTGTTATAAACCTGTATGTCACTAAAAAATCTATTTGGCATCAGAATATCTTTTTTTGAATGAAATTGGGTTAGAAAATATTCCATAAATAACTACAGCCAAAACGGACTTAAATTAATCTAATTCTTCAGTTGCGAAAAATAGGGCGACTAATTTACAAGCCAAAATATAATGATGGCGTCCTGGCAGTGATATATGAAGAATATAAAGGTATTCAACAACGTGAAATGTCAAAATAACATCTGCAAATTAAATTTTTTTGTCAAAATGACTTCAGTTAGGTGGTAAATCTGCAACGCGCCCCAATAACAACACGAAATTAAGAAAATAAACAAAATACCACATAAAATTAAAAAATTATTTTGACTCATATCTTTCCCGGAATGATTTGTACTATATCTAAATACAAATAAATACCAATAATTGTGTATTTTCTTTCCGTCATACACACCAAATTGCAAGAAACATGAATTGAAATTAGGCTCTCTTTAGTTGTTCCCTCTGGTTGTAATAAAATATGGCTTTATTCTATTTAGCTGCACATATTGCCGTCATAAAGTCGTTTCTCCTCAAAATAAACCATTTTAAAATCATTTTATCCTAAAAAAGTACGTTTGGTATTATTTAATCCAATTTCCAAAATATTTCAACTGTCAATTGTCAATCCCACCTGACATTCGTCTTTTCGTGATCGACGTGGTCAGTATACTCAGTGTCTATCCTCCCGTGATAAGTATATGATGTCTTAGTCTTGTGAAACGTTTATTACTATTAATTTTTTCCAGTTATCTTTACCCAATGTGATTTATTTATTACCGGTTAGGGGGAGCTACTAGCATTTAAGTAGAAATAGTTTTATGCTTTGATTTTATAGCGGTTCTCGAGAGTACATCTCAAAACCTTAATAAAACCTCATCGTTAGTTTCATTACAGAACCATTGCATGGACTTGAGGAGTGATATAAAACCATCACAAAACTAAGTTTCTGTGTGGATTATTTAAATACCAAAAATATTTATCGTGTATGTGTATAAGCAATTGTAAAACCATCATAAAAACAAATATACTTAAATGCTGAATGGTTTTATCTTATAGCCTTCAGGAGTGTTTTGAAACTGATTCATAAATCTGTTTGCTCTGGTAGCGTATTAGGAATAATATATGACCTGCATAAATCAAATTGGGCATTACCTCACCTTCATAAAACTTTCATAAAACTAGGATAAATCCAAATAACATTTGAATTGTTACTTGGGCTTGATGTTTTTCTCAAAAAGATCTAGCCTAAGGCAGTTTTTCTACCAAACTTCAGCCCTAGAAAAATAAAAATAAATTAGTTTTCTACGTACCCAACACGATCACTGGGTATTGTGAAAAATCTTAAACCTCCGCCTGTTCTGGAGTTACAGCCGCGGCATATGCAAAAAATCCAAATTTGCAAGAACTTGTTTGTTTGTTATTTAACCACAATCCAAGTTATTCAAATATACAAAAGAATGTTTACTGATAAACTATGAACTTCAATAAACTACAAATTCACCATAAAAACAATATCAGTGATGATAATCTAATCTTTGACAATGTATATTTTTGTATGAATAGACAGTGTTGCCTACAGGTCAAATATGAATTTACTGGAGAAACTTGAAGTTGATTGTATACATAATTTTAGGATAGTATTTCCTGCAATGTCTGGGATTTTGATGAGTTCATTATATTGGTAAGTACCTATGACATTTTCGTTTTTTATTCTTAGCTCGGATATCTCCTCTAAGTATAACGGTAAATATCAGTAATTACTCAAAAACCGGCAACACTGCGGCACAATTATGAGACCGGAAATGGCTGATTGAAACTGACATTTAAACTAATTGAATCGCGCATGCGCTCTCAAATTTGTGATCACGAAAACCGCTTTAATTCGTATCTTGTTAGTTGGTGTACTCTGTGGTATGTCTCTCATTTGATTTATTTATTTGTAAATGTGTAGTCGGAGTCCAGGAAGACGGGTGAGTTGTTGTAATCAAATAACGGGCACAGCAGCTAATAAGTAACCATAACAATATATTTACACATTTTACATAATAAAAACACTTAACAATTAAATTATATACAATTGCTCAAGAATGACTCTCAACAAGCTAAAACCAGATAAAAGCTGGTCGATGAGCTCGAAAAACGGAGAACATCGCGGCTTGAAAACTCAGAACTAACCAATTATCTTTTCTCATATTTTGAACTCCATCTTTTTTGCATGTCTGAATGAAGAAAAACCCAGCCTATGTCATTCCAAATTTCCAAATTCTCCAGCTTACGAAAGCGTAGTCATGAAACTAATAGCTGGCTGTCAAGGTTCGCATCGTGGGTAATCTGATTACCAGAAATGTAACTATGGAATTTCAAGTTCTGAAACTATTTCACCGGATTTGAATATTTCCGAATAAAAACATTTATTTTGTTTGAAAGTGGTTGACAATGTATTATTGTTAGTAGAATTCTTCTGGAATTCCATTGTCTAGAAACAAAGGAAATAAATTCTTTGCATGTGTTTGAGTCACGACGTTTCAACAGTTAACATCTACTGTCGTTATCAAGTGTGTTAATGCGACAAGATATCTCGGATACTTATTATATAGCCTGCTACTGATGTACCTGCTATAAAGGTGAATAATATCTTCGTGAGGTTTCTCACAGGTCATCAACAATGTTAATTAATGTGATACAAAGACCATTTTTGGTGAGTGTTATTATTGATGACCGATTTTGATAGGTCTTGACACAGAGTTTTTATTGAAATCCCAATCGTTCTAGCTGAGTGATAAGTGGCTTCCACACATTCGGAATCTCTATGCTCGGCTGACTGAATACGTCATTATTCTGAATATAAGCCGACTCTATAAACTTTCTCTTATACCAATGCTGTTCTTTGTGGATGACTTCGGCTTCCGACCATGCGACGCTGTGCTGATTAGTCCATCCGTGATCTGCTATTCCTGACTTCGCTGTTTCTCCTCGCTGAGTATTTCTCTTGTGTTCACCGATTCTTAAATTCAGTGGCCTCTTAGTTCCTCCAACATAATCCATCCCACATTCACAAGGAACACGGTGAATAAAGTTTTTGGAGTCACTATTCTCGTTGGGTGGTCTCGTTTTTGTTAGTTAGCTACGAATGGTATTACTTGATCTGAAGCATGTTTGGATGTTGTACCTTGATCCAATTTGCCTTATCTTATCCGATAAACCTCTCACATAGGGAGGACATAGGGTAGGCTGTGTTGGTTCATCTGATTTCTTGGTGTTGCCTCTTCTGCGGTTAAGGACCGCTGTTATATGTTTGTCAGAGTACCCATTCCGTCGCAGATCTTTCTTGATGTTGTTCAATTCGTAGGTCAGACCATTGTTTATACAGAAGTAAGATAGTTAGTTAATGCCTGTGTAATTGGTGTTGGACGCAAACGCGAGTGTCATCTAGCGTGATTAGTTACAAACATGAATATTTGACGTCATTTTAATGCAGGTTCTTTCAAAAAACCCTGATTTTAATGCTGTCCCATTGTTTCAATCAAGTTACGACATGAATTGGATGCCAGATCATTGAAGTTACGACATGACTTGGATGCGAGCTCACTATCGCCATCTACATGTCGCATCCATTTTGATCCAATTATAATCCCATAAGGTTGACTAACTATCTTCTATATAAACAATTGTCAGACTCTCATCGGTGTTACAGAGGTCGATGACTATCGTTGCGTTGCCTTTATCATGGACATCGACCTCTATAAGAAGTAAGTTAAAGAAGTACTCAGCAAAGGTAACTACAAACTATTGGCTAAAGACCACACGGCATCAATACAGAGGAAGCTATACCAAACCCTGAGGAAATATCAAAACTATTTCTCAAACATAGAAAGGTCTACACTGACACCGCACCACAGTAAGCCTCCTCACCTTCATGGCCTGCCGAAAATCCATTAGTCCCGTTGACACCAATAACCATTACCAGAGACTCAGCAACTCACAACCTTGCTAAGTTTCTTTTACCGATTATCCAGCCTCTGCAAGGAAACACCCCAACATTCGTGAAAAACTCCAGGCGTTTCGTTGAGATCCTGGAGGACATCAACGTAGTGCCGGAAGACCAATTAGTTAGCTTTGATGTGGAAAGTCTATATACCAACGTTCCGGTTGAAGATTCTTTACAGGTTATTCGCGAAAAACTACAAGAGGACGAAGCATTGAAGAACAGGACGAGCCTACCAGTAACTGGTATTATGGAACTACTGGAATGTTGCCTTAGGAACTGTTACTTTCAGGAAAAAAACCATTTTTTCACCCAGGAGGATGGACTACCGATGGGATTCTCACTGTCGCCTGTCATAGCAAATATATATATGGAATGGTTCGAGGCCTTTGCTATAGACAAAACCGACAAGAAACCTAGGATGTGGCTAAGATATGTTGATGATACCTTTGTCATATGGAACCATGGAGACGAAGAACTCGAGGATCTGCGGCTCCTACAGAAAACCAACTCACACCGGACAATACCTAAATTTTGAGTCGAACATCATGAAGCGACGAAGAGAAGAATTATCCGCTCGTTGGTTGACTGGGCCTACAGCCTCTGTAACACCGATGAGAGTCTGACCAACGAATTGAACAACATCAAGAAAGATCTGCGACGGAATAGGTACTCCGACAAATATATAACAGCGGTCCTTAACCGCAGAAGAGAAAACACCGATAAATCAGATGAACCAACACAGCCTACCCTATGTCTTCCCTATGTGAGAGGTATATCGGATAAGATAAGGCGAATTGGATCAAGGTATATCATCCGAACATGTTTCCGATCAAGTAACACCATTCGTAGTCAACTAACAAAAACGAGACCACCCAACGAGAATAGTGACTCCAAAAACTGCATTTACCGTGTTCCTTGTGAATGTGGGATGGATTATGTTGGAGAAACTAAGAGGCCACTAAATGTGAGAATCGGTGAACACAAGAGAAATACTCAGCGAGGAGAGACAGCGAAGTCGGGAATAGCAGATCACGTATGGACTAATCAGCACAGCATCGCATGGTCGGAAGCCGAAGTCATCCACAAAGAACAGCATTGGTATAAGAGAAAGTTTATAGAGTCGGCTTATATTCAGAATAATGACGTGTTCAGTCAGCCGAGCATGGAGATTCCGAATGTGTGGAAGCCACTTATCACTCAGATAGATCGATTGAGATTTCAATAAAAACTCTGTGTCAAGACCTATCAAAATCGGTCATCAATAATAACACTCACCAAAAAAGGTCTTTGTAGCACATTAATTAACATTGATGACCTGAGAGAGACCCCACGAAGATCCTAATTACCTTTATAGCAGGTACATTAGTTGCAAGCTATATAATAAGTATCCGATATATATTGTCGCATTCACACACTTGATAACGACAGTAGATGTTACCTGTTGAAACGTCGTGACTCAAACACATGCAAAGAATTTATTTTCTTTGTTTCTAGACAATGGAAGTCCAGAAGAATTCTACTAACAAAAACATTTATAGTCGGACAAAGACCCCATTTCTATTATCTTTGCATTTAAGAAAGAAAAAGGAATAAAAATATAAAATATTTAGAAATGTTGTTAAAGATTATTTTATTGTTGGTAAATCCCCTACAGTGTTGTCAAGGTTGAGTTCAGAAACAGCGCAAGCTGACACTCCGCCTATTCACTATGATTTTTTTTTTACACAATTTGCAATTCTTCATTTACTTTTTTTAATGAATAAAGAAGCCTTATTTTCATTAATATTATAAATTTTGATAAAAAAGAAAGAATTTGCAGTGAAAGAATTTTTTTATCAACGAAGTAGAAATTAAACAAACAGAAAAGTGGATTGTTTTCTAATGAATTACTGATGGAGACTGAAACGAATACTGAAAATGAATAAATGACATATTGAAAAAAATGCTCGAATAAGTCCGACCTCTTTGTTGAATGCACATACGTTGTCTGCCCATACAGTTTTCATGGTGGGTATAATGCTATCACATCATTACCAGAAGTTGTAACAATCTATAAACTTTTACCCTTAAGCATTTCAAGGAAGCAATGACACTGGAGTGGCAGAAGCAGTTAGTCTCGAAGAATTATACAAAATAAAAGTTGAGGATTTTGAGAATCGGGAAACATTTATTATTGTAAATATTCCAAGCACAAAATCTTATATTTTCAGCAGTCACAGACAACGAAGATGAAAAACTCTTGTACTTCACGTAGCAAGAAGAGTACAATTGTAAAAAAAAATTACATTACAAAATTCTTTGTATTTTCTGAGTAACAAAATCTATGTAATTATTTTGGTGATTCATACATTTAGTCGCACTTCTGCCATAATTATGGCTAATGAAGGAGTAGATGTTTTGGGTTTGAAAAGGTACGGTGGCAAGAAATCTTCATCTGTATTGAAAATAATGTTGATGGATCCCTGCAGAATCAAAATAAGTTTGCAGGAAAAATTCAAATGGCGACAATGAAGTCTGCAATTTTTTATGGTCATGTATAAAATTTTCAATGTGAGTAGTGCTGACTTGCCAAGTGTTAATGAATAATATGACTAACACTTATACATTTGAATTAAATATTGATAAAAAAGGAAATTAATGTTTTGGAAGTATTTTATTCATACTGCGCAGATTATTACAAAATTGTATACAGAGTGTCCGGAATACCTTGTACAATATTGAAACTTGTGATACACCAGGTCATGACTGTTCAGAATATCGGAATTTCACCTCAGTAAAAATCACACCGTTTTCGAGATAATTATCATTTTCTAAATTTCTGGAAAATCATTACCTCATCTTGGAGTTTTGAGTGTACAAATTGAGTTTTGAGTCTACAAATTGGGACCAATTAAGATATGTTTGCTGCAGAAGATTACTGATAAGATGAACAAAATAGTTTTTCAGAAAACGATACAATTTTTCAAGAAATGAGGGTGAAATGAGAGAATTTTTTAACAACAGTTTGACATTATTGTTTGAAGAAACCATAACCAAGTGGAGATGGATATTCATTACAAAAGAATGCCCATTTTGTCCAGACTCTACCATGGTATAAAACATACGATAATTATTTTTGGAAGGAGTAGAATTTCGATTATATTAGAGTGTGATGTTATTCAGAGCTAAAATCAACTCCATTAGACTTTGTTAGTAATGTCTTATATTTTTATCCTATCAAGATGAAATGATTAAATAATTAGTAATAACGAATCAACTGCTTAGACGCATTCAATGAGATGTAAAGACGTCAATAATAATTCAACGTTTTTTTTAATCAACATACACTAAAATCACAATAACGATTATTCAACATCGCACTGAATAATATTAGAAAAATGTTATTTTCCATCCACTCGTACGCAGAGGCGACATCTTTTCAAGAAAACCTTTTCAAATGCGTTATAGGTTATAGCCCCCAAATCAGCCATTCTCTGAGCGGCATTGTGCATATGCGCATATTCTCGGGGAGTATAACGTGTGTACGGCATGATCAAGAAACAAATACCACTGAATGAAACAAGCCGAATAATTTCAAAACACTACGACAGAAGTCACAAGTTGTTCAAACAAAATGTGACAGCCACCTACTAGATTTTTTCAGTTCTATTTACAGAAGATCCGTTCATGCACAATGCTGTATTTTATTTTTGCATTATGAAACTATTGCTTCTACGGACACAACACAGGAGTTAAAAAAGTTTTTAATTTTCGACAAGGATTCACCTCCTAAAAAATGCTGCACTTATTTGGTTACACCCTGTATATATGTCGGTCTCTGAAACTTCGTTGGAATCTGGACTTTGGACAATTGCGACATTTATCACAAGAATTCGAATTGATCGGTGCCATGTCGGATAATCGACATTTCATTTCGATAATTTTATTAGGCTTAATTACATGAAAAGTTAATTTTATTAACATACTATTTGATGATACCAAGCAGTTTATTCTTTATTATTAATAATCATTTCCACAATTTATCTTGATAAAATCGAAAGAAAATAGATTTTGGGCGTAGGTATAAAAGTTGATGGAAGCCTAGAATAAAACCACACCTAATTCAATGGAAATCACTTCCTCCAAAAATAATTATAGTTCGTTTTATACCATGGTAGAGTCTGGACAAAATGAGCATTCTATTGAAATGAATGTCTACTTCCAATTGGTTATGTTTCTTTCAGACAATAATGTCAAACTTTTGTTAAAAAAATTGATGAAACTAAAATCTGTCATTTTATCATTTCTTGATTTTTTTTTCACTTTCTGAAAAACTATTCTGTACATCTGAAAGCATCACTCATCAGTAATCTTCAGCAGCAAAGATATTTGAATTTATCTCAATTTGTATACAAGGCACTCAAAAATCCAAGGTTAGATAGCGATTTTCCAGAAATTCTTAAAATGCCCATTATCTCGAAAACGGTCATATTTTTACTGAGGTGAAATTCCGATATTCTGAACAGTCATGACTTGGTCTATCACCAGGTTCAATATTGTACAAGGTTTACCGGACACCCTGTATATTCTGCAAAATATAGGAACTTTCTTTTCGTTTTACGAACTCTTTGTAGTTACAAGAGAGTAACACCGAGGGAGTGGGAGAGAGAGACAGAGAGACAGAGAAAGATATAGAGAATGAGAGAGAAGAAAAAGAGAGACAGGGAAACAGAAAGAGAGAGTAAAAGAGAAAGACAAAGAGAGAAACAGAGAGAAAAACGAGAGGAAGAAAGAGAAACGTGAAAGCAAGGGAGAGAAAGAGGAAGAAAAAGAGGGAGATGTGACAGTCAAAAACAGAATGACCACACAAAAATTTCAAAAAATTCATTCGACAAATACTATGACTCCATCCTTGATTGCTGGATTCATACAAATGTTTGGGATAATTTGTAATAGCAAAATCAGGACCGATCATTCTTGAGTTCAGGTGTCTTTTACAATATAAACACGCAAAAGACGTTTTTCTACTCCCGTATGTGAATTACTAACGTCACACATTGATAAAAATGTGTAAAGCTTCATTTCACGAATCGGTGTGTGAAGTGCCATGCTTTTCTTATGGGATTTATTTCACGCACTGGTGCCATAAGAGTCAATACAAATTCACACACCGGTGCTAGGTAGCAGTGGCGAGAGAAATTGACAAATATGACAGTTCCCGCAGAGTGAAGTTCAGAGTTACATCAGTTAATAGACCGTAAATAGTAATTAATTACCCTCTGAATTAATAAATAGTACGACGAAATTTTGATTTAAACCGATTAGCAGTGTATTTCACGCAAATTCCTGATGGACAGCATTGAAGTACTCCCATCAACTCCTCCAAATATAACGTTAGCAGCCAGTGAAGCAAGTTCATCGTTATTGCCAAAAAAATCGTTGGGAATTTACGAAAACACGTTGGAAAAGTTTATGCAATGGCGCAATACAAACAACGTCCAATCATTCTCCGAAAGGGTAATATTAGCCTACCTATCTGAATTATCAACAAAGGTTAAATCTTCTACCTTATGGAGTCACTACTCAATGTTGAAAAGCACCCTTAGTGTTACGTACAAGGTACAAATTGGTGATTATCCGAAAGTTCGAGCTTTCTTGAAACGGAAAAACGAGGGATACATTCCTAAAAAATTACGCGTTTTGGAAAAGGAACACGTATTAAAATTTCTCAAAGAGGCACCCGATGAAAAGAAAATTAGTCAAATTTTCCTTTAATTCGTTCTCTAAGTAAAAGGTCGTAGAAAAAGTATAGTGTGCACCACGTGCGTGAAGACCTTTTTACGCTCGTGCGGATTGTGAAACTCGCCTGCGGCTCGTTCCACAAACTTCCACACTCGCGTAAAAAAGTATACTTAACGCACTAGATCCACAATATACTATTTTCGTAGTACTTCTGTAAACCCTGATTTCATTGCATTCAGTATGGTCTATGGAATATGCTTTTATTCGTAATATTTTTATTCATTCAATTTAAATCAGATGTGATGACAATTGAACCAAATGGGGTTTGGGTTTTCTCGGTATAAGATGAGATTGAAATAGAAAATATGCATGCAATTTTAAGAACTTTGTACCTAAAATATATAAGTTTTCAGGAATGTTTGGAAAGGAGATATCAGTTATACGAAGAGCTCTTTCTCTCTCTCTTCCTCTCTCACGCAACAAAATCCAATTACATCAGATTTTAATTATATATAGGGTGTAGGCCAGTTTTCAACTGTCAGATAAGTCATGTATTCTATGTCACGTGATATTTTGCAAAGGAGCTCATATTAACACTTAAAAATACATGGAAATGAAAATTAATCGCTCTTTATAATCACTGTTCCATTAAACTTTTTTCAAATCAACTTTTCCAAACACTATCAACAGGTTATGATAGAGTCATTACATTTTTTATAAATCCTCCAGGCTTCCAGAATCCCCTCAGAAGTTCATTTTCGAGCTTGTACGAGCAAGAGAAATCTGGTACCTACAGCTTTTATGGTAGTAGATTTCTTGAACAAATGGTATGTTGGAACATCTAGCACTTGGCACTATAGTGGAATAAGTGTTCACAAACTAATGAAATCGAATAAGTTTTCCTCATTATTATCAGATATCTGAAATCTGATAAGAACATAAATTTACGGTTTTAATTAACGGTATTCGATTTCTATTATTCTCAATAATGTGTAGGCAATTTTACACCAATAAAGGTCACAAATCTTCATATAGGTGTTTACATTTTTCACCAATACTTTTTCGAGGCATTGTCATTGACATTGTACTTTCATTACAACTTGAATGCTAACTTCAGACCAGTTTTTATGTCGCTGTCTGTACTGATCACCACTAAGACTACCACCAACACTATTATAGTAGTACTCATGATGGCCACTGCAATCAGGAGTCTTCTCTCGCATTTTGTTCTTTTGGCACAACAGCAGTATTGCTCTCGAACTACCCTGAAAATTAAAAGTATGATTATAATATTTGTTCTGATTCTCTTATGTTTTAAAGAATGATTTTTCATTTAAAATAGTTATTTTTGTATCAAGTGCGTAAAAGAGGGCTTCTTAATGGCACATGATAGTGTTAATTTTTTGCCATGGAAACACGAATTTCATACACGAAATACAAACATTTTTTATACAACTGTGAATGTGAATTTACATCGTCTGAAATATATTAAAAATAAATACTTCCAATAAATCTTGACGTGGTTTTGTGTCACGATAAGTTATCGCTTTTGAACGACTGTTGTCTTGAAAATCGTATTCAAAAATTTTCCTGTCTGAAAAAACTAAGTCCAAAATAACTAAATAATACTCTGTGTCCCACACATGTTAACTTCAATATTATTGTTACTTACAGTACAATTCCACAGTATACAGTGGTCTTTCTGTGTCGTTACTATAGAAACTGTCGTATAGTTTTATGTTTAATACGTTGAGTTCTTTATTGAATTATAAATAATTATTAAAATGAAACTGCCATTATGAGTAGACAGATGGAACTCATTTTCTTCTCCATGACAATATTCATGTTTCTCAAGTCATACAATATAGAGTGTGATCTAACATATACATACAACATCTCCCTTTCAATAATAAAAAAAATCTAAATTACAAACAGGAATATCGCAAAGGTTTTTAAATCACTCTACCATATCTGGTTATATCCATTCGTTCTGGATTACAATCGTTTGTTTCTGACTCAATTTGTTCCCTGTTTCTATCTTCCTCAGAATATATGTAACTACTACAATGAGAGGAAGGGTTAGACACATTAAGGAAGCATCTTCGGCCCACTGCTGTTTATAATTTTTATCAATGACTTGATAAACAATGATGACTGTAACCTTTCGATCCTGTATGCAGACGACTCTTCTATAGCAGGGAATTCCAAAAACCGCGACTTGAGAACACAACTCAACTCATGCAATACGTCACTTACAACCTGGTCTCAACAAAACGGCCTTGTCCTAAACACCACAAAGACTCAACTAATGCTATTCTCAACCAATAAAAAACATAATCAAAATCTCGAATTATCAATGGATAATGAAATCATAAAACAAGTATCATGTGCTAAATTCTTAGGGCTTCACTTAGACACCAAACTGACGTGGACAGACCAGATCAATGCAGTGAAACGCAAACTCGCATCGCACAACTACGCGCTGTTCCAACGCGCTGTTCCAACTTAGAAAATCGGTACATGTTTAAATAATGTCTACTCTAGTTTTAAGAAATAGCCTTGTCTAGATGACCCTGAGTCGCAAAGCCAACGACATAGAAATAAGGTTGTCAGTTGTCAATTGTAATGAGGTTGTTGTCTATTAAGATGTTATGAATAAAAACCAAATATAATTAACTGAGTTTTTATTAAAATCAAATTGAACAGTATATCACACTATTGAAGTCCTATTACTTCTCCATGGTACACTCAACACTGAGCTACGGTATATTATGCTGGGGTAACTCCTGCAAACTACAAGAAATATTCATTCAGCAAAAAAAAATTATCAGATGCATCACTTTTTCAAAATCAACACAATCTTGCAAAGAACTTTTCAAAAACTTGGGTATCCCCACTGTATTTTCGATTTTTATTCTCTCGTCCCTCCTATTTGTCCACAAACATTATTCAGAACTTCCAAAATGCCGTGAAGTAAATAAATATGTCACAAGGCAGGCAAATGATCTATTCATACCCACCGTCAGATTAACGCAAACTGCTTGTAGCTCTTATATCCTACCATTTAAATTATATAACCATTTATTATTATCCTTGAGAACCGAGACAAATATCAATAAATTCAAACGAAAAATGAAAACGATCCTAATAGAAAAAGTTTTTTTATAGAATTGAAGAATTTTTCGATTTTTCTTTTAACTAATATTGAACAATTTTAGTATGTTTGTTGTGCCACTGTTGATTTTAGACCTACACTAAGAAATATTGTATACTGCGTAGGTATTTTATATTTTATACTATAGCTTTATGTGATACATGTGTATACTTGTAAGATTTTTTTTTGTAAACTGACTTCTTCCATACGAATGTTCATTTATCACGGAAGTATAATATATAAATAGATAAATAAATAAATAAATAATCATTAAAGTTCGTCTCTATAGGTACAGGATTGATATATCTTCTTTTTCTCGTGATAGTTGTACCATTTTCTTTAACAATCTCATATGTCCTGTTTCCCTTTATTTTAGAAATTTTTCCAAATTTCCAAATGCCACCAGGCCGATCTTGGTATTTGACATTTTCATTCACAGAAAGTTTAGACAAAGACTTGGTAATGTTATTATACTGTCGTTTATATGTAGTTTGACTTTCAGATATTTTCCTATCAAATTTTTTTGAATCTATTACCGAATGTCTTAATTTTTCATCATGAATTGGTATGTTGTCTCTAAGATAACGAGACATTAGAATTTGTGAAGGTGAAAATGAACTATAAACGGGAGTATTTCGATAACTCAATAAAGCCAAGTCTTCCTTGTTGTCGATAGTTTTTTTTTACATTTTCTTTATTGTTTGTATGCACCTTTCAACTTGACCATTTGATTGTTGATAATATGGAGAAGAAGTAACATGGACAAAATTCCACTCCTTTTCAAAATCTTTGAATTTATGACTTGTAATTTGTGGACCGCAATCTGACATAATAATATGTGGAATCCCATGTCTTGCAAAAATTGATTTTAGCTTGTTTATGATATTATCAGAAGTTAAGTTATGATTATGACTCTTTAACTCAATATACTTAGAATAATAATCAATGGCAATAAGGTATTGTTCATTATATAAATCAAAAATTTCAATTCTCACTTTATACCAAGGTCTCCTTGGAATATTGTGTGGAATCAAAGGTCCTGCTTGATTAGAATTAGAATATATATAGTATAGTAATTTTTTGAGTTTTATAAATTAGTTCATTTCCTTCAGTAATTTCATTTTTAGATTTGTAGTAGTGTTTGATAAGTTCTGGTACTTTTTTTATACAACTAGGCCATCCTTCATTTATGAATTGCTTTATAAGTTTCATTTCTCCATTTTCTAGCGTGAACTTTTTTAATTCATTCAATTTTGAATCAGTTATATCTGATTTATCTGTTATCAAACAAACATGAGCAACTAGCTCTAGATTATCGTTGCACTCTTTATTTATATTCGCTCTGGACAAGGTATCTGCAACTATCAACTCTTTACCTGGTTTGAATTTAATCCCAATGTCAATTTTTTGTAGGGATAGCAACATTCGCTGAAGTCTAGAAGGACAATCATTTAACGACTTTTTGAAAATTTGAATCAAAGGACGATGATCAGTTTCAACTGTGAACTTTCTTCCATAAATATATTGATAAAATTTATCACAACCAAAACAAATCGCTTAAGGTTCCTTCTCAATTTTTGCGTATCTCATTTGAGTGTTAGTCATTGCTCTAGATGAATAGGCACAAGGGTTTCCTTCCTTGAATAAAACAACACCCAGTCCGTTTTTCGAAGCATCCACTGAGATAGTGACTTCTTTTTTAGGATCAAAATAATGTGGAGCAGGTTTACTAACAACAATATTTTTCTAAATACTGAACACTTTGTCATGATTGTTATCCCAGGTAAACAAAACATGTTTTTTTATAAGTTGTCTCAAAGTGTATGTCTGCTCCGATAAATTATCTGTAAATTTGCCAACATAATTTATGAGACCTATGAATCCTTGGACATTAGTTTTATTTTTTGGAGTAGGCATATCTTTAATTTCTTCAATTTTATCATCATCAATTCCCACACCATATTTAGATAATTTATACCTAAGTATTCAACTTCTTGAACCCCTAATTTGCATTTTTTTTTTACTGAATTCAATATTATTTTTCCTAGCAAATTCAAAAACTTTCCGGAGTCGCCTATCCTGCTCTTCTTCAGTTTTACCATGCACTAAAATATCATCGATGTATATTTCTACACCATGAACAATGAAAACTTCTTTAAAATTTGTCTGAAATATCTCACTTGCAGGTTTGATCCCGAAAGGTAAGCGTGAAAATCGAAATCTACTACTACTTTCATCAAGCGGGATATTCCGGAAACCACTAGTAGCATCGAGGGTAGAAAAGTAACAAGAACCATTCAAATTTGTCATTATTTCATCGACTGTAGGGATTTTATATGGATGTCTTTTGATGACTGAATTCAAATTTTTGGTATCCCAACACATTCTAAGGGTGTCATCTTTTTTTTAACAATTAATATAGGGTTTACTCACTCAGATGAACCTTTCACGGGGGCAATAATATTATTTTTCAATTAATCTTTGATTAAATTTTCAAATTTGTCCATTATGGCAAAGGGAATATGTCTCACAGTCTCAATATTTGGAACTACATTGTTGGCAATTTCAATGTGGTAAGGTTCTCCCATTTAATCTATACCTTCGAAAAGGTCTTGATTTTCATTGATAAATTCTTGATAATTGGAGATATCACTTTCATTATCAATAAATTCAACACGTTTAATTGAGTTAAGTTAGATAATTGAACTAGTGCGGTAAAGTAAAATTCATTTGTTTCTCTTTTTAAATGTCGGTCAATTCAATGGAAAAGGATAACAAGAATTTTATTCATTATAAATTTGAGGATCTATCCCGGGATTTATCAGTTAATAATGTCTGAATTTTTTAATTTCCCAGAAAAATAAGCCGATAAAGTTTTCTCCGATATATCACGGACTTTTCTTGAACTGCACCAGTCTTCGAATCGCTTATTTTCTTTTCCGTATCTATTGCGGGATTTAGCGGGTACTAGGGTTTGTATTGCGTTATTTGCAGCAAGTTCAATATCAGATTCCACACTTTCATAGTCGGAACTCATGTCGATACAATTATTATACCAAACTGAAGTGAACGCTTCAAAATTGACAGATGCAAAATAAATCAACAATGGGCGCAACGCTTGCTTGTTAGATGATTCTAATATCATTAATTTCAGGAATGTTGAATAATTTTGAGTAAATAATTGACATTATTGGTAGTAGGTAAAATAATGTACTATACTCGGCCTAACTGCCTCGTTTGAAATTTCCCATCTCATTTCGTAATATGAATATTTACGACACTTATATCGTAAATATCTATTTCAGTTGTAATATCCCGACAAAATGCTGAATTTTCAAAAAATAATTCCACCTTGATGTCACGAAAACTGTGTTGCTTAGAAACACCACGAGAGCTTGCTCGAGTGGTGTTTTGTACAGCAAGGTGAAAGTATTTTGAAAATTCTGCATTTTGAAGGGATATTCGATCAGACAATTTCACGAATACACTATATTATTATGGACTAAATACGTATTGCAGAAACGGTTCATCTTTTGTCATTAATGTCAGTTGTAGAGTTGAACCGTCAAACTGAAGTTTCTATATTTACAGTGATTATTGTCGCTATGGAAACGTATGAATAAGGAACAGGCGAAACACCGATTTGAAAATACCACGGGCTGGAGAAAGTGTTTTCGAAAAGTCCTCTTCTCATTGGTTTGAATTCAAAAAATGATGGCATTGGATTGGTACATATAATATGAGGGAAATTGTCTCGATAATACAGAAAGACTATAATATTTGAGATTGGACAGACGTACTTATTGATTCAATGCCTATTCATGTATACATTGTTTTTGTTTGAATGACTTTTTATAATTGCAGAGGTTGAGATAAACTCAGTAAAGGGTTTGGTGGTAAATTATTTAATCTTCATTTACCAGATCAGAAAATGGAAAGAAAAAATATTCCCAAGGTCGACTAAACTGAGCATTAGATGGTATTAGAAACGGTATTTTATAAGACAGGCTGCAAGAGAATTCAATATCCCAAAGACCATCTTGATTGATAAAAAAGGGATCCTGAATTACCTCATCGTATTTCTCAAAATTTAACCCATTCACGTGCTAACATCACAGAAGACAAAATTCGTAGATGGTTTATACGGGTAAACGAATATATGATTGAAAATAACTTGAAAGAAGTTTTGAATGATCCGAATTAATTGTGACGAATCCGCCATATATTTGTGCCCTGAGGAAAAACAGGTCTTAGTGAGAAAAGGATCAAAGGATTTATGTACTAGAACACAAAACGATGAGAGAGAATGTTTAACTGTTCCAATAACTGTTGCTGCTATAGGAAATTTGGCACCACCATTAGTTTAATTTCCATATAAGAGAATACCAGTTAGTAATCACTGTAAATGGCCTCAAAGAGAAGATGACCTTCGACACTACTTATATTTCAGACGTCCATCATCTTAATGGTTGAAAGATTTCCATCTCTTTCAAATTTTTCACAACGTTTCAATTGCTTGAATCCGCAATCGTCTTCTGGTAAATAATGTCGAAATCAGAAGCTACGCGACCTTTTATAGGTCTATAATTGAAGTGTAATTACGGTGTAATTACGCGCGGTCTTGCAGCGCGTGGTTTCGCGCCTTTTCTCCCTCCAAAAACGGTCCATGAGCGGTTTCCATACGTTTTTAATTTCCACGCTTGGTTGACTGAATTTTACCCCTGATATAGGGAAGAATGAGAACGGGGTTTTGTGGTCTTTCTTCGGTTGTCTTGGTCTTTTCGAGTTGTTCCCCTTTCTCATTCTTCCCTATATCAGGGGTATCTCCGAGAAGATCAGAAGGATCGGTAATAAATACAATATCAAGAGTTCCTTTCAATCCGGCAGTACCTTACGAAGCTTCCTCACCAAGTCGAAACCAGAGAACACAACAGAATCCAGCAAAAACTGTATTTACAAAGTCCCATGTGAATGTGGAGATTCCTATATCGGAGAGACCAAGAGGCCATCATCAGTAAGAATAGCCGAACACAAAGAGTGGACTCAACGAGGGGAAACATCAAAATCGGGAATTGCTGACCACGCCTGGACAAAACACCACCGAATTATTTGGGACGAAGCTAGTGTTCTTCATAGATAGGAACATTGGTTTAAACGGAAATTTATGGAAACCACCTATATAGAAGCTAATAGTGCCTTCAGTCAACCAAGCGTGGAAATTAAAAACGTATGGAAACCGCTCATGGACCGTTTTGGAGGGAGAAAGAGCGCGAAACCACGCGCGCCACAAGACCGCGCGTAATTACACCGTAATTACACTTTAATTATAGACCTACCCAAGTAACAATTCCAGTTTTGTGATAGCCCTCAGAAGGTTCTGAAGACCGTAACAATCACATCATCGATAAAACGGTTTTGCTGTAACGACATCCATAAAACCTATTCAAAGCTGCTATAAATCTACGAGGGCCCACTCCTATGAACATGCAAGCATAAAACCTGCAAACCTTATTCGTAGGATTCTTAATAACCTCCTGAGGATCATTATAAAACCAAATCATGGGGCTGTTATGAACCTGTATGTCATTAAAAAAATCTATTTGGCATCAAAATATCTTTTTTTGAATGAAATTGGGTCAGAAAATATTCCATAAATAACTACAGCCAAAACGGACTTAAATTAATCTAATTCTTCAGTTGCGACTATTTTACAAGCAAACATATAATGATGGCGTCCTGGCAGTGATACATGAACAATAAATAGGTATTCAACAACGTAAAATGTCGAATATCAACTGCGAATGAGATTTTTTTGACAAAATGACATCAGTTAGGTGGTAAATCTGCAACGCGCCCCAATAACAACGCGAAATTAAGAAAATAAACAAAATACCACATAAAATTAAAAAATTATTTTGACTCATATCTTTCCCGGAATGATTTGTACTATATCTAAATACCAATGAATACCAATAATTGTGTATTTCCTTTCCGTCATACACACCAAATTGCAAGGAACATGAATTGAAATTAGGCTCTCTTTAGTTGTTCCCTCTGGTTGTAATAAAATATGGCTACCCTACCTTTATTCTATTAAGCTGCACATTTTACCGTCATAAAGTCGTTTCTTCCTAAAATAAACCATTTTAAAATCATTTTTTCCTAAAAAAAGTTCTTTTGGTATTATTTAATCCAATTTCCAACATATTTCATCTGTCAATTGTCAATCCCACCTGACATTCGTCTTTTCGTGATCGACGTGGTCAGTATACCTATACTCCCGTAATAAGTATTTGGTGTCTGAGTCTTGTGAAACGTTTAATTACTATTTATTTTTTCCAGTTATCTTTACTCAATGTGATTTATTTATTACCGGTTAGGGGGAGCTACTAGCATTTAAGTAGAAATAGTTTTATGCTTTGATTTTATAGCGGTTTTCGAGAGTGCATCTCAAAACCTTAATAAAACCTCATCGTTAGTTTTATTACAGAACCATTGCATGGACTTGAGGAGTGCTATTAAACCATCACAAAACTAAGTTTCTATGTGGATTATTTAAATACCAAAAAGAATTATCGTGTATGTGTATGAGCCATTGTAAAACTATCATAAAAACAAATATACTTAGATGCTGAATGGTTTTATCTTATAGCCTTCAGGAGTGTTTTAAAACTGATTCATAAATCTGTTTGCTCTGGTAGCGTATTAGGAATAATATATGACCTGCATAAATCAAATTGGGCATTACCTAACCTCCATAAAACTTTCATAAAACTAGGATAAATCCAAGTAACATTTAAATTGCTAGTTGGGATATAAAAGGTCGCGTAGCATCTGATTTTTTCATTATTTACCAGAAGACGATTGCGGATTCAAGCAATTGAAACGTTGTGAAAAATTTGAAAGAGATAGAAATCTTTCAACCATTAAGATGATGGACGTCCGAAATATAAGTTATCAAGTTACTACATCGTCTAAAACATTCAAACAAACCTACTACACGTTTTTCAGATGAAGAAATCGTGATATCAGTAAACCCACCTTAATCGATAAACATGTGATATCAGTAAACCCACCTTAATCGATAAACATAGTGCATATTCAGTTCCTCAAATAGACAATTTAATAAAAAGTTGTAAAATTGCTTTCTAATTTTAAAATTGTTCTTGATTTATGTAAGGATATTTTATTCAGAACGTAAGTCTATGCACTTAATATGTTTGTAACTTCTAGATAGATTACGATTCTAATTAATATTTCTTTATGTTTAGTAAGTAAAATGTTTTAAATTAATCTCAAATTAAAAAAAAAAGAGTTGTAACGAACGAAAGGTTGAATTCAATTTTAACATTATGCAACTAGAATTTTTACTGGTCGGTAAAATGGACACACGTGGTCGGTAGTAGGAAACGGTGTTGGATTCGGTCGGTGAAGGGTACCTTTTTTTAAAAATTTAGAATTTACGGTTTGTTCAAAGTTTTATCAAAGTAACCTCAAACCTATAAATTCATGACTTATTTTAAAACATCGGTCAGAATGTTTAAAATGGAGAAAAAAATAATTAACTCAGTTTTCTTGCAGTCTGTCCTTGTTTTTTATATTTAGCTACAACCAAGTCTTAACAGGTCGGTGGAAGGTTCGTTTACCTTATATCAATTGTTAAAATACCTGATACGAATGCCTATTGCGCTAGAACGTTTACTGTTTCAAATTCTGAAGAAAGTTACATGTGAAAATGAAATGCTCCGTAATACAATAGACAGTATGGAACAGGAAATGAAAAAAAAAAATTTACGAATTTTTAACTTCCAAGAAAAAGCACAAGGAAATACGCGCCAAGACCTGATCACCTTTTTCCGTTCCAAGTTGTCTGTCAATCTGGAAGATACGGATATAGATATATGCTACCGGATTGGAAAAGATGATAATACAAGAAACCCGCGAGGAATTTTCTTGAAGCTCAAGAACTTCGACAAGAGACAGGAAATATATCATAGAAAAAAGTTGTTGAAAGGAACAGGAGTCATCATAAGGGAAGATCTCACAAAACTTCGTGTTGAAATGTTAACAAAAGCCATCGAGAAAACGTCCTTAAAAAATGTATGGACTGAAGGTGGAAAGATATTCGTGAATATTGACAATAAGGTTACCGTCGTTAGATGTTACGACGATTTTCGTAAATTATTTCTATAGTAGCGTGGTTATATAGAGTGCGCTATATTACTAGTGGCCCAAAATTGTTTTTTTTTTTCATAACTCCTTTTGTACCACTCACTGAGTATCAACTTGGTGAATTCTGATTAAATAACTTTAATTTTCTAAAATTTTTATATATTTTCTTCTTTTTTCTTTATCTCTCTATTCCATATATATTCTTTTTTTTTTCTCACTTTCTTATCTACTGATTTAATGTTGGAATTCTTGGATATCCTTGATAACGAAGAAGAAATAAAAACAAAAGTTTTTTCTACCCTACATGAATGTATCTCGAATTGTGGAAATGTAGTATGATCGAATTATATCGGTATCTTTCATCTCAATATAAGGAGTATCAATAAACACTTGGATGAACTACTCGTGTACATCGAAGAAGTATCAGATAAGATAGATGTTATTATACTTTCTGAAACATGGAATGTTGATGTGGTAAGTGATTTTTCAATTCCAAATTACACAATCTACTACAACGAATCAAAGAGAAATCAGAATGATGGTTTAATCATCTATGTTAAAGATACAATTACTTCAAATGCATTTTTAACTCCCATAAGTGAAACAAATCTATTAAGAGTCACATTACCAGTTTTTAATACAACGATTGGGATAACTGCGTCATACCGACCACCATCAATAAATACACAGTTGTTTCAAGATGACTTGAAAGCATACTTTTCAACTTTATCAAAATGCGAAATTGAAATCTTCATAGGAGATATTAATATAAATTTGAATAATAAGGTCTCAAACGAAGTCAATAATTACGTCAACATTTTAACAGAAAATGGCTATCGTTCATACATAAATGAATCAACCAGAGTAACCAATGACTCAAAGAGTAATCTAGATCATATTTTTGTTAGAAACTGTACAAACCAACATAATTATTCTTTCATCTCTTCAGTTATTGAAACCAGTCTATCTGATCACTACACAACTTCCTTATGTATCCGCAACGTTAGTAAAAATAACATAGTTTCCCGAAGCAAACGCGAAAACATCACCATTAAAAAATTTAACCATAACAAATTGGAGAACATGCTAACCAATGAAACATGGGCCGACGTTTTACAATGCGAAGATTCCCAAAATTCATATAATAATTTTATTAACAAATTGATGCAATATATGAACCAAGCAACTGAACATCATTTCATATCAAAAAATAAAAACTATAAACTAAAACCTTGGATCACTCAAGGATTGATAAACTCGATAAAAAAGAGAGACAGAATGAAAAAAAGGTTGAAGGAAAACTACTCAGACCAGTTGAAAAACGAATTTACTCAATATAGAAATAAACTGAATAAATTAATCAAAACAACTAAAAATCAATATTACAAACAGAAGCTGAAGGATAACTCAAGTAACTATAAAAAGACGTGGGAAATAATCAATGAAATCTCGAATAAAACGGTAAAAAGAGATACAATCAGTTCTATAAAAATGTCAGGTTTAAATGGGGAAGTTTTACCTAACGAGGCGAAAGCCAACGCTTATATTAATTATTTTGTAAACGTCGGAAAAGAGATTGCTAAAACTATTAATAAGCCTGATAACCTCCCCGAAGACCTTTTGAATGACAAATCTATAGGACCAACGATACTGTTGGAACCAGTTACGGAAAACGAAATATTCAACATTATCTCCAACATGAAAACTAATTGTGCCCCAGGGCCCGACGACATACCAGCGAAGTTGATAAAAATTATGTGTAAGTACATTGTGAATGTTTTAGTAAATATTATAAATAAAATATTCAAAACGGGTATTATTCCAGTGCAGTGGAAGGAATCACAAGTAACTCCAGTTCATAAAGCAGGGAGTAAAAACCATTTTCATAATTACAGACCAATCTCTGTAATAAATAATTTTGCAAAAATTTTTGAGCACACTTTGAAAAATCGTTTAGTAATTTTTTTCGAATTTTATCATGTGATAACAAAAAAACAATTTGGTTTCATCAATAAATCGAACACAGAAAAAGCAGTTATTCATTTTGCAAAAACTATCACAGACTCTTTGGAAAACTCCGATAAGTGCTTAGCAGTTTTTTTAGACTTGGCTAAGGCTTTCGACACGATTTCACATGACGATCTAATGGACAAACTGTATAGGTACGGTATTCGTGGACCAATGTTTAACATTCTGCAAAATTATTTATCGCTCAGAAAGCAAACCGTCAAAATTGGCAGTGATCTTAGTTCCTTTAATGAAATTACTGTTGGTATACCACAAGGCACAGTATTGGGGCCCATTTTGTTTCTAGTATACATAAATAGTATTGGTTGTATTAAATCTGTTGATAACCTCATATCATATGCTGACGACACGGCGATTATCTTTTCTGGCAAAACATGGCAACAAGTATATCAAGCGACAGAAAATGGTTTGAGGGATATCCAGATATGGTTGAACTATAATCTCCTCAGTTTGAATTTAAATAAAACCAAATTCGTTTGTTTCACACTCCTGAAAAACGATCAACCAATCGAAAATATCCTAAAAATACATACATTCGAATGCCAACAGAGACATCAATGTGATTGTCCTACAATAAAAAAAGAATCAAAACTAAAATATCTTGGTGTAGTGCTTGATCAGCATATGAGATGGGACGAACATGCCGTATATGTTACAAAGCGACTCCGCCAGCTAACTCACAAACTATACAATTTAAGAGAAATCTTAACCACAAAAAATCTGATGACGGTATACAGATCTTTATCAGAATCAGTTATTAGATACTATATCTCCGTGTGGGGTGGCATATTCGACTGCAATCTGTACAGTCTTCAAGCCATGCAAAACACAATAATTAAAATTATTTTTCGAAAAAAGAAACTATATTCAACAGAACAGCTCTATAAAGAAACCAAATTGTATAACATAAGATGTCTATATATTTATCACTGCCTTATTTGGATGTATAGCAATAAATATATTCACTACTGCAAAAATACTAAAAATACTAGATCCACTGAAAATTTAAATGTAATTTTTTCCGTATTCAAGAAAACTCATACCCAACGAAAAATTTCCTACTTCGGTCCCAAGTTTTACAACACACTAGATCGCAGTTTGAAAGAAAATATCTCATTTACCAAATATAAAACTGGTATAAAACAATTCATTAACGTTAACTACATGTCACTGGTGAAGTTACTCTGAAAAAAAAAAATATATGCAATGGATACAAAAAAAAAATACGTTTTCATGTCTGGATGAAGATATACATACATATGTATAGACGTGTGTAAGTAATGAGTAAATCTCCAAATATTGTAAAATGAAAATGATTACCATAAAGAATGGTCCTTGCCACATCAACCATTTCGATGATTCAAATTTAAGGAGAGAGGAGGGAGAGGAAAAAAAGGAAAAAAAAAATCGATTCCTACTAGAATTCCAATTCTAAATGATAGTGATGTATAATCCAATTGGAACTGTTATATTTAATTGTATACCATTCATACTGAATACCGAATGACATCCTGAATTAATCCAAAGGGCTGCACAAAACAAGCGCCTCGAGCGCTTAGGTGAACCCTTCGGATTATGAAAGGAAATCCTTACCAAATTGTAGTATATGTATTTGTTAAATCAATAAATCAATCAATCAAATCAAATCAAACAAAAATATTCATTGAGTATGTTAAAACGAAGAAATCTCAATATTTAGTCTTTTTCAGTAATTTTTGAGTGATTTTTTCGACCTCACGGATAAAGGACCCCGCATACTATCCTTATGGAAAATGGCTTTCGGTTAAATTCCCTGAATTTTTGTTATCCTGTAGATTTCGTTTTCCACGGCAAGAGTATCCATGGACACAAAATATTGGCAGATTAGTTTTCGCAAAGATGAAAAGTAATGCTTTCTGCTCAGAATTTTTAACAACTCCGCGAATTGACAAAACGCCTATTCATTTTGGGAATACCATTCCTCAGTGATGGAACGATGTCCTTGATCTCGTTTTTACTACACTTTTTCGTTCTGTTCTC
Organism: Chrysolina oricalcia; assembly: GCA_944452925.2. Classification (NCBI taxonomy): domain Eukaryota; kingdom Metazoa; phylum Arthropoda; class Insecta; order Coleoptera; family Chrysomelidae; genus Chrysolina; species Chrysolina oricalcia. Next base: position 40,281,916 of record OX101824.2, read on the forward strand.
TACAACAGGGTAAACAAAGAAAAAATCAATTCGACTAATTTTAAACCGTGTGAGTTCTCTGATGAGAATCAAAGACTCAATTTAGCCTGAATGAACTCCCTCAATCACGGTCGAAGTTCAATGACATACTTTTTTTGTATACAGTGTGGTTCGAAAATAGGGGTCCGTCAACACCTCGCTTTTTAGTTCGGATTGGTGAGAGCGTGTCATCTATATACCAAAAATTCTACAATATTGAGAACATAATAATAATATTAATAATAATAATCGCCTTTATTCGTTCACAACAAATGTAACAACAAATACAGAAATTAATCAATACATACATGGTGGTTCCTCGGGTAGTAAGGCCGACATATGTTGAGAGAAGATCGCGACGTTTCGCCAACACTAGTGGTTAGCCTTTTCAAGAGAAAGTTTCTGGTTTTTTATGTCGCTGTCAAATGCTTGACATTTGTTATACGTTGTCTCAATAAATACCTATGATTTGACGTTCTTACATCTGATTGGTCCATAGCGTTAGCTGACATCATAGAATCGTTCGTACCGTTATTTTGTGGATAGGGAGCTAATTGAGAATTTTTGAGAACTGGAAGCCAAACCTTGTTCAATTGTAGTCCTTCTTTGGTTCAGTTGAAGTTGTTCTGGTGTTTCTGAATTTCCATTGCTTCCCAGAAGAGTCTTGGGTAATAGGCATCAGATGTTGAAGAGATGACTTGGGTATCTTCAAATTTCACTCTATGGTTATCGTTGTTGAGAGTATGTTCTGCGACAGCGGATTTCTGTGTGTGCCCTAACCGACAGCAAGCCTTGTGTTCTTTGATTCTTGTTTTAACGGAGCGTTTCGTGGTTCCGATATAAACGCTGCCACAGGAACATAGAATGCGATAAACTCCAGAAGAGCATAGTACGTCTTGTTTGTCCTTCGCTGATCTAAAGTGGTCTTTCAGTATTTTTGAAGGTTTATAAACGGTGGTTTTAATCTCATATTTCCGTAGAATACGGCCAATACGATCTGTAACTCTGGGAACATATGGTAAGAATGCTATTCTTTTTTCGGTGTTGGTTTGATTACAACTTGGTTCACTGGATGGACAGTCATTTGATCTTCCGATTCTTCCGTCTCTGATTTCTCTTCTATTTTTCATACACCTCTCAATATCTCTTTCTTTGTACCCATTAGAAAGAAGAGCGTTTTTTAGATGTTTCAGTTCAGCTTCCAGGTATTCAAAGAACACAAGGCTTGCTGTCGGTTAGGGCACACACAGAAATCCGCTGTCGCAGAACATACTCTCAACAACGATAACCATAGAGTGAAATTTGAAGAAACCCAAGTCATCTCTTCAACATCTGCCAATTACCAAGCAATTGAAATTCAGAAACACCAGAACAACTTCAACAGAACCGATGAAGGACTACAATTGAACAAGGTTTGGCTTCCAGTTCTCAAAAATTCTCAATTAGCTCCCTATCCACAAAATAACGGTACGAACGATTATTTGATGTCAGCTTACGCTATGGACCAATCAGATGTAAGAACGTCAAATCACAGGTATCTATTGAGACAACGTATAACAAATGTCAAGCATTTGACAGCGACATAAAAAACCAGAAACTTTCTCTTGAAAATGCTAACCACTCGTGTTGGCGAAACGTCGAGATCTCCTCTCAACATACGTCGGCCTTACTACCCGAAGAACCACCATGTAAGTGACGATGGCCGCGAAAGCCTTTCACAATTTGATCAATACATACATCATAAATCCTAACACGAACGAATGAAGTGAAGTTTAGCTTAACCTATTCTTCCACTTAACCTCATGAAATAAAAAAAAGAAAAATAATCTCTTAAATAAGTGGCGTACAGCAAACATAAGGCACTTAAGAAAGAATATTTATATAATTCGAAAGGAGAATGTCTAGTGATCAACATACAAATCTAAACTATACATTCATTGTTATGTTTTTTAACTCAATCCACACTTTTAACATTGCAAATTCAATATGTGTCTTTTAACTTTAGTTCGGAACTTCACCACCGGCAATGATTTCATTTCATCAGGTAATTCATTGTACTGTTTTGGTGCACAGTATCTGAAGCTCTTTTGGAAAATTGCAGAACGATGTTTTGGAGTATCTAGAGTGTGACCAGCGCGAATACTGACACTATGAAGATTACGTCTGTGATTGAGAATCCTCTTTAAATATCTGGGCTCTGAAGTAATTAGTACCTTGTGAATAAACTGTAATAGGTGTAATTTTCTTCTATTGGTCATGTTGAGCCACAGAAGTTGCTTGAATTTCGCGCTTATATGATCATATTTCCTCAGATTATACAGAGTGTCCGGTAAACCTTGTACAATATTTGAACTGGTGATATCCCAGGTCATGACTGTTCAGAATATCGGAATTTTACCTTAGTAAAAATCTCACTGTTTTCGAGATAATGAGCATTTTTTAATTTCTGGAAAATCACTACCTCACCTTGGATTTTTGAATGCCATGTATACAAATTGGGACGAATTCAAATAACTTTACTGCTGAAGATTACTGATGAGTGATGGTTTCAGATGTACGAAACAGTTTTTCAGAAAACAATACAATTTTTCAAGAAATGAGGGTAAACTGACAGATTTGAGTTTCACCAATTTGACATGATTGTTTGAAAAAACACAACCAAGTGGAACTGGATATTCATTACTAAAGAATGCCCATTTCCTCCAGGTATATATATGGTATAAAACATACGATCATTATTTTTGGAAGGAGTATAATTTCGATAATATTAGAGTGTGATGTTATTTTGAGCTAAAATCAACTCCATTAGACTTTGTCAGTAATGACTTTTATTTTTACCCTATCAAGATGAAATGATTAAATAGTTATGAGTAATAACGAATCAACTGCTTAAAAGCATCCAATGAGATGTAATGAAGTAATTACTAATTCAACGTTTTTTTTTTAAATCAACATACACTATAAACCACAATAACGATTATTCAACATCGCACTGAATAATATTACAAAAATGTTATTTTCCATCCACTCGTACGCAGAGACGACATAATTTCAAGAAGAACCTTTTCAAATGCGTTATAGGATATAGCCACCAAATCAGCGATTCTATGAGCGGCATTGTGCAATCGGATATAGTTCTGCATAAATCGCTGCTGCAGCAGTAGCACTACCTCCACATTCACCATAAATGTAGTGCATATGCACATATTCTCGGGGAGTATAACGTATGTACGGCATGACAAAGAAATAAATACCACTGAATGAAACAAGCGGAATAATTTGAAAAAACTACGACAGAAGTCACAAGTTGTTCAAACGAAAGTTTTTAATTTTCGACAAGGATTCGTCTCTTAAAACAGTTTGCAGTTATTTGGTTACACCCTGTATATCTGTCGGTCTCTGAAACTTTGTTGGAATCTGGATGTTGGACATTTATCACAAGAATTCGTATTAATCGGTGCCATGTCGGATAATCGACATTTCATTTCGATAATTTTATTAGGCCTTATTACATTAAAAGTTAATTTTATTGATATACTATCTAATGCTACCAAGTAGTCTATTATTTATTATAAATGATTATTTCCAAATTTTATCTTGATAAAATCTAAATAAAATAATTTTTGGGCGTAAGTATAAAAGTTGATCAAATAAATGAATATTTTGGAACTTTTGGTGTGAATTCAAGAAAAAAATAAAATACCCAAACTCCAAAACTACGTCACAATCTTAAAAGCTTACTTTTTGCCCCTGAAGAAGCTAACTTTGTTGGCGAAACTAGCGTCGATTTTGATTGTGACGTAGTTTTGATGTAAGCCTAGATTAAAACCACGTCTAATTCAATTGAAATCACTTCTTCCAAAAATAATTATAGTTTGTTTTATATCATGGTAGAGTCTGGACAAGATGAGCATTTTTTGAAATGAAGGTCCACTCCCAATTGGTTGTTTCTTTCAGATAATAATGTCAAACTTCTTTAAAAAAAATTGGTGAATCTCAAATCTGTCATTTTACCCACATTTCTTGAAAAATATTTTCTCTTTCTGAGAAACTGTTCTGTACGTCTAGAAGCATCACTCATCAGTAATCTGCAGCAGCAAAGATATTTGGATTCGTCCCAATTTGTATACATGGCACTCAAAAATCCAAGGTTAGGTAGCGATTTTCCAGAAATTCTTAAAATGCCCATTATCTCGAAAACGGTGATATTTTTACTGAGGTGAAATTCCGATATTCTGACCAGTCATGACCTGGTCTATCACCAGTTTCAATATTGTACAAGGTTTACCAGACACCCTGTATATGAACCTACAGCAGGAATTCTGTGTACGTTGAATAGGTGTCATATTATTTAGATCTAAAAATGGACAATAAACGAAAACTCCATAGTTAAAATTTGAAATTACTAATATTTCACACAAGTTTTTTATCATAGTGGAATTCATTAGCTGCCTACTACTATAAAGAATTTTCAGTGCAAAATAGGATTTTTAATAATTTTGTTCGTGTGTTTAGTAAATTTTAATTCATCATCAAATATAATTCCGAGTTTGCTGGCTTCTGCAACAACTTCAATTTTCCGGTAATTTATTTTCAAATTGATAGAATTTTTGGCTATAATTTGAGCTTTTCTGTTTCCAAATAAAATAACTTTCGACTTGGAGGGATTGAGTTTCAGATTATTTTTTTTCGATAAATCATAGAGATGTTCCAGTTCCCTGTTAACTTCCAACTCTGTCCTATTATAATTTGAAGGTTTGAATGAGTAAACCAGTTGCATATCGTCCGCGAAAGCATGAGTGTGACCATAAGTAAGTGATCTAATTATATCCGCAGTTAAATTATGAATAATAAAGGACCAATAACCGAACCATGTGGTACACCTGCAAGGATTGCACTCCTATTCGAAACTGAGCATACTTTTTCACTACGATCAGTTAAGTATCATTTGATGAGTTCTAGTGTGGAAATTGCAAAGCCATAGTATTTCAGTTTAGATAAGAGCACCTTATGGTTGATCGTGTCGAAGGCCTTCGAGTAACTTCACAAAGTTATTACATGTATACAGGTTGAGCAAAAATAAACGTTCCAAGTTTCTTAAAAATGCTGTTTTTTTCAATGAATACCCTGTATTTCGACAAAAATCTGGTAATTTTCATGAATTTTTGATATAATGTACAATTTGAGGAGTCCGAAATATTGTCATCAATATCAGCATAGGTCTCCGGACTCGTTTATCGGTGATATACTTAAGAACGTTCGGATTTTATTGATAAACCTTCGGAGACCGAAATGGGCTATTTTCGATCAATTCTTCTTGTTGAAGAATATTCGGAGTGGATGAGTGCGGTACCTATTCCAATCATGTAATACCTAATTTTATTTTCACTGGTGAATAAAATGTTTTTGATTTGAAAGCTCTGTTTCCGAAGAAACTAGAGAAAATTGAAATGAATCAAGCAATAACCTTCTCAAGGTTGGGACTAATTCTTCATCATTTGAAAGCTGATTCAATTTAAATAGAGAAATATCTTATATGATTTTTGTTAAATGTGGAGTTTTCAATCAAGCGGACAAATACCTAAGAATAAGGTTTTTGGTCTACAATCAGAAAATGAATGGTGAAGGTATTATACAGGCTGTTTCTTTTATCATGTGGTAACATTGCTATATTCTAAACCGTAACAGATACGAAAACGATTAAATGGGAGAAAAGGTAACTATTGTGGAGAAAAGTACAATGGTCAAAGAAAATTTACAGGGAGCCTCGCCCTTCCCGAGTTATACAGGGAAAACTAAAAATGCTGTTATTTGTTTTTTACGAATAGAATTGTTATTTCTGAAAATATAAAAAAATGGAAAAGGAAAGTTTTAATGTTTTCTGAATGTACTATAAAAATGTAACAATGAATCTTTGATTAAACGTTTCGTGTCAACACGGCCACCATCAACATTTCTTTTCAAATACGGACCTGTCTGTTTTAGTACAAATATTGATAAAGCGATAAAATCACAATTCAGTGGTACATCACACTTGATATTTTTATAACGTTTCATTTAAAATAACGAACATCATCAGTGACAACAATTTTTAATTACGGTCCTGTAGTTAGGTCGTTTATGGATTTCACAAAACCTAACTATCCGATATAAAAATTATATATAAAATTATAATTTACAAAAGAACTAACGACAGGACCGTAATTAAAAATTGTTGTCACTGAGGATGCTAGTTATTTTAAATGAAACGTTATAAAAATATCAAGTGTGACATACCACTGAATTGTGATTTTATCGCTTTATCAATATTTGTACTAAAATAGACAGGTCCGTATTTGAAAAAAAAAATGTTGATGGTGGCCGTGTTGACACGAAACGTTTAATCAAAGATTCATTGTTACATTTTTATAGTACATTTTAAATACATTAAAACTTTTCTTTTCCATTTTTTTATATTTTCAGAAATAACAATTCTATTCGTAAAAAACAAATAACAGCATTTTTGGTTTTCCCTGTATAACTCGGGAAGGGCGAGACTCCCTGTAAATTTTCTTTGACCATTATACTGTTCTCCTCAATAGTTACATTTTCTCCCATTTAATCGTCTTCGTATCTGTTACGGTTTAGAATATAGCAATGTTACCACATGATAAAAGAAACGGCCTGTATATCCCAAAATTCTACAAGATTGTCCGCAAAAGTTAATATCTACGTTTTGTGGTCATTTCTTCAATGGACTAAATTTGAAATGTATTTGAATAATTTTCAAACAAAGAATATGAATAAATATAAATAAACAAATTTTTTGAAGGCAAGCATTCATTGTTTCACTGAAAAGGAAAAATAATATTTTTTAAGGTGTGCACATTCTTATGTGACTGACAGATTCAAAGTTTTGAAAAATGCATCAGAAATTAATGAATACTTATTATATAATTTTTTGGACTCTTAACTTTTTCTAGTTTCTTAGGAAACAGGGCTTTCAGATGAAAAAAATTCCATTCAGCATGTATATAAGGGATTGCATTATTGGAATGGGTATCGCACTCATTTTCTCCGAATATTATTCAATAAGGAGAATTGCTCAAAAATAACCCATTTCGGTCTCCGATTATATGGGGAATCAAAAAAATCTGTACATTCAAAAGTATATAGCCGAAAAAGGAGTCCGGAGACCAATGCTGATATTGATGAGAATATCTAAGATACCTCAAACTGTACATAATATCAAAAATTAATGAAAATTGATCGATTCTTTTTTGAAATGCATATGGTACTCATTTAAAAAAAAAAACTATATTTTTCTAAGACTCTTGGACCATTTCTTTTTACTCAGCCTGTATACATGAGATAACTATGCGACTTTCTCAACACTGAAGAATGTTTGGTATATAGATGACATGTTCTCCCCTATCCGAACTAATAAACGAGGGGTTGACGTACCCCTATTTTAGAACCACCCTGTATAAAAAAAATGTCAGGTAACTTTGACCAAGATTGGGGAAGTTCATTCGGGCTAAATTGAATCTCTAATTCCCATCAGAGAACTTATACTGGTTGGTTTAGAATTAATCTGATTGAATTTTTCTTTGTTCAGCCTTTTGTAGAGCACAGAAAAAAATTTTTTAATGAAAACGTGATCAAGGTGACATTGAACCATCATTGACGCATGGTATTTCTACAGAGAATAGGCGTTTTGTCAATTCTCAGAATTGTTAAAAATTCTGAGCAGAAAGCTTCACTTTTCATCTTTGAAACCCTGTATCTCGGAAACTAGTAGGCAGATTTTTTTGTGCCCATACACACTTTTGCTTAGGAAGTCAAAATCTACAACATACCAAAAATTCAGAGAATTCAACCGAAAGCCATTTTCCATAAGGATGGTGCGGTGTCCTTTAAAAATGCAAATTCGCTATCTACGAGGATATATTGAAAAATTCTTCGCCTACTATAGAACCAAACAAAGTTTCAATGTCAAAATATTTCATTACTCAACATATTCTCCTCTTAATTGGATACATTTATTACAGCGAACCTGCAACGTCTCTAGACCTTTCAAAAAAAATGTTTCTTCTTGCTCTGCAAACCAGACCTCCACCGCTTTTATTACCTCCTCGTTGGATGGAAATTTAAGACCTTTTAAACTTTTCTTCAGTTGAAGAAAGAGATAATAGTCGGACGGAGCCAAATCTGGTGAATAAGGGGGGTGTTCTAGTAATTCAAACCCTAAATCAGGAATTTTTTGCATGGCAACATGAGATTTGTGTGCAGGGGCATTGTCCTGCAAAAACAAAGCACCTTTGGATAGCTTTCCGCGTCTTTTCTCTTTAATTTTTTCCCGTCGAGTAGTCAGTAATGTCAAATAGTAATCTCCAGTTATTGTTCTACCCTTATCCAAAAAATCAATCATGATTACTCCATGGCAATCCCAAAAAACTGAATCAAGAACTTTTCCAGCAGATTTTTGCACACAAAACTTCTTAGGTCTTGGAGAACCGGAGTGTCGCCATTCCATCGATTGTTGCTTTGTTTCTGGATCGTAGAAATGTACCCAAGTCTCATCCATAGTAGCAATTCGGTTTTAGAAGTCTACATCGTTTTCAACTCGAGCACAGATCGAACGCGATGCTACTACCATTGCACGCTTTTGGTCAACATTCAACCATTTGGGGATCCATTTTGCAGAAATTTTTCTCATGACCAAATTGACGTTAACTGTATGATGAACGTGTTCGTATGAAATATTCAGTGCTTCAGATATCCGTTTTAGCCCAATTCGACGGTCTGTTAAAATCATGTCATGAACTGCATCGATATTTTCGGGGACTGACACAGAAACTGGACTTCCCGATCGGTCATCATCTTCAATGGAAAATTTACCTCTTTTGAAGCTTGCAGTCCAATTTTTCACGGTCGCATATGAAGGACATTGATCACCAAGGGTATTAAGCATATCTTCGTAAATCTGCTTACTTACCTCTCAACCCTTTTAAATACAGGTACCTGATGATGGCTCGATATAATTTTTCATTTTTCACAATTTCGGTGGACATATTTTTTCTCTTAACTTATTGCGTAACTCTGGTTTACTTTTTGACGTCAAACTTTACTTCAAATAAGTTATTGTTCGTTGCTATGGTAACCCCATATTTTATTTATGCAGGGAACTGGTCTAGGCTAACTAGATATCAGTACATACTCGTATATGTATCAAAATTAAAGAACATTAGGCTGGATGAGTGCAGTCTTTGACTGCGATATTCATTGTTTTGTTGCTATTTCAATCCTTAACTGATATGTTTCTTGCTGTCTTCTTGTGGAAAGCTGTTACTATGATTAAAGTTACTCCAATTAATCATGTTTCTTTTATAATACAGGGTGTTTCAAATTCGATCCTCACCATTGGGATCTCGGAAACTATGACAGATACGAAGATGGTCAAATTGGGGCAAAGTGACGCATTAACCTGACTAACAATATGCCGTTGAGAAAGTTTTGAAATTCCGAGTATATCCGGAGATATCCGAAAAAAACAGAAATTTTGCAAAGTGGTTTTTGCTTTTTTCTGGCTTTTTTCTGGCTTTTTTCTCGAAGGATTCAAAAATAAATTGCACTGGTACATTGCCACTTTCTTCCTGCTACATAATGGTGTTTTCAGATTTGCTATCCGACGTTTCGTCTTCCGGCCACCATCATCAACTTCTTTTTTTTATGGGCGCTACATTGGATTATTTCTGTTTTGAATAGAACCCGATTTTACCTTTTCAATTATGTATAAGTTATCATTCTTTTTCGAAATATTGGAGATATTGAAAAAATATTATTCTTATCATAATAGGCTTTGACTTTGATGTTTCTAAATTTGACTTTCAATTTGTTACACTCAATGACATTTTGTAATTGTACAAGTCATTGAGTTTTCGGCGAAAAATGGCTTTCACGAATGAAGAAAAAAGAGATATGATACAAATTTATTACAAATACTATAGAAACAGTGTTACGACATCGGAAATGTATTTAAACTTGTATCCCGAAAGACGACAACCACATTGAACTATGTTCAAGTTATTGGATCAAAATTTCACCGAGTTTGGTTCATTTGAATAGCCAATGAAAAAATACGGAGGCAGAATGGACAAGGAATGAAGAAAATTTGATAAATGAGGTATGTATGAGGTAAATTAGACATTGTGTAATTTTCAATAAAAATTAATATTTTGCAGATAAACATGAACCCGGGGAAATCTACACGACAAATTTCTTCCGATATGAATATTTGTTATACAAGTGCTTATTGGATACATCTCAAAAAAAGCGGTTTAAAATGTTACAAAATACACATACTTATCTCAAAAATTGCATCCAGGTGATACCGAAGGGCAATTAGAATTTTGTAATTGGCTAATGAGAAGACCTGATTTTCTTTTTTTCCTGGAAAATGTTATTTGGACAGATGAAAGCACAAATTGTTGGATATTCAACCGAATTAACAAACACATTTTGAGCATAAACAACCCCAGGCAGTTCCGAGAAATTCGACCTATCACCAGTTATTAATGTCGATTTTCGAAGACTATTTGGATGATCTACCTTTGGCTTACTATAACATCTGGTTTCAATATGATGGTGCTCCACCGCACACTACCAGACCAGTATCTAATTACCTGACTGAAAGGTTTGGTGTTAAATGGATAGGGAATAATAGGCCGTTGAGGTGGCCAGCAAGGTCTTCAGACTTAAACGTTATGGATACATTTTTATGGGGTAGGGCAGAGGCACCACTTGTGGCCATCACCCTACTTATGGCCACTCCTGGTAGTTCCTTGAAATAATAAGCTTCCTTGCAAATTTAAAATCAAATTTAGCGCGGGAATCGAAGCGTTTGAATGTTGGTAGTGGGGGGAGTGCCATGAGAAGTTTTGGAAATAAGTTTTAGTTTAAGTATAAATGTGAGAGAGAATAGTACAATTAGCTCCTCAAGGCTGGAGAATTGGAAAAAGCGAGAATGGAATGGATGATCGCAGAATGTTTCTTTGAATATTTCTCCAATGTTTTTTTACCGTATTTAAAGGAGAACGAAGTACAATTTCCTGTTCGTGTTCCTAGATGGACATATTTCTCATTTATCCTTACATTTAAGCACATTTTGTCGGGAACAGGAACATGAGATTATTCTAATAGCACTGATCCCTAACACTACACATATCCTCCAACCAATGGATATAGCAGTTTTTGACCTTCTAAAAAAGTGGCAAAAAATTCCAGAAAATCGTTCGTGAAATAGATTTTCATTTTTTACCATATTGAACAGCTCTGGTAAATATCTGGCCATAAGTGGTGAAACATGTGGTCATAAGTGGGGTAAAGATCGCAAAAAGTCGTGAATTTCACATTTTTTTCTAAAAATTGTTATAAAATTGTTATTTTTTAAAAACAAAATATTTTATCTATTCAATTCAATAGAGGACACCTACAACTATACTGATTCATTTGCATTTTTTTGTTCCACAGTTTTGGTAATCAATAGCAATATTAAAAGTTATATATTTCTCTTAACCTGGCCATAGGTGGTGCCTCTGCCCTACACTGAAAAATAGAGTTAATGGTCAGAGGGAATATCAAAATATTGAGGACCTTCAACTCAGCATTGTTAGAGAGTTCGGAAGATTGAGGAGGAGGGAAATTAATCGTGCAGTGAATAATATTCGAAGAAAGGCGCGGTTGTGTTATCATGAACAATGCCAACATTTTGAGCATTAACTGTGATTTACTTTTGTCTTCACATTTTGGGTAATTATTGTTATTTGTTCAAAGTTCTATTTTCATTGGAAAGGACACAATGTCTAATTTACCTCATACATACCCCATTTATCAAATTTTGATTGTGGATTCTATCTCCTTATTTTTTCATTAGCTTTTCAAATGAACCAAACTCGATGAGATTTTGTTTTGATCGAATAACTTGAAAATAGTTCAATATGGTAGGTAGTCGTCTTTCGGGATACAAGTTTAAATACATTTCCGATGTCGTAACACTGTTTCTATAGTATTTGTAATAAATTTGTGTCATATCTCTTTTTTCTTCATTCGTGAAAGCCATTTTCTGCGAAAAGTTCAATGACTTGTACAATAACGAAATGTCATTGAGTGTAACAAATTGAAATTAAAATTTAGAAACATCAAAGTCAAAGCCTATTATGATAAGAATTAAATTTTTTCAATATCTCCAATTTTTCGAAAAAGAATGATAACTTATGATACATCGTTGAAAAGGTAAAATCTGGTCCTATTCAAAACAGAAAGGATCCAAAGTAGCGCTCATGAGAAAAAATAAAGTTGATGATGGTGGCCGGAAGAAGAAACGTCGGATAGCAATTCTGGAAACACCATTATATAGCAGGGAAAAAGTAGCAATGTGGAAGGGCTATTTATTTTCGAATCCTTCGAAAAATAAGTCAGAAAAAAATTAAATCCATTTTCCGAAATTTCTGTTTTTTTCGGATATCTCCGGATATACTCGGAATTTCAGAACTATCTCAACGGCATATTCTCAGTCAGGTGGATGCGCAACTTTGCCCCAATATAACCATCTTCGTATCTCTCATAGTTTGCGAGATCCCAATGTTGAGGATCGAATTTGAAACACCCTGTATAGGATCCATAATAGATTATATATTCTGATGTATTTCATATACCTGTTCTTCAAGATATATGTTTGAATGTTTTTATCTATTTGTAATTTTTTTTTATAGTACAACATTAGTCTTGGACTAAATTAAAGGATTCATATATAAAAATATACCAAGTTTCATTTCTCATATTTTTATTGAACATTCATAATTGCAAAAAAAAAATTGAGTACCTCATTCGAAACATGAAAATCCATACCAACTTCCAAAGCTATCTGACGATGGGGTACAACAGTACAAAAATTTCCCGGCCCCTTCTAAATCATTCTTTTTCATACCAGTAACTCCTGAAGAAATCCTTGAAACGGTTAATACCTTGAAAAATTCGAAATGTCTGGATGTGTACAGCCCAAATAGCCAAATGGTTAAGGACACTATTGACTTAATTTTGTTACCATTAACGGAACTGATAAATTTAATTATATCAACTGGTGTCTTCCCGGATATATGGAAGATCTCAAAAATTATGCCGATTTATAAAAAAGGCGATAAACAGGCAATGGATAATTATCGCCCAATTGCTATTATTTGCATTTTCTCAAAAATTCTAGAGAAAGTCATTAAGAAAAGACTGGCCGAGTATTTTGAAGTAAACGGATATTTTCATGAATCTCAATATGGCTTTCGCAAAAACAGCTCCACTGCTCCAGCATTACTGAGGGTGGTGGGAGATATAGTCGAGGCTTTGGAAAACGGTCATCACGCATCAGTTATGTTATGTGATCTTTCCAAGGCCTTCGACTGTGTCTCCCATAACATTCTTCTCGAGAAACTGAGTTTTTATGGAGTGAGAGGAGTAGCACTAAATCTCATCAAATCCTATCTTTCAAATAGATACCAGACTGTAGAAGTGGAAAATTGTAGATCTGAACTAAAAAAGAATATTCATGGGGTGCCGCAAGGTTCGATCCTTGGACCGACACTCTTAATTATTTATATTAATGACCTATCACAATTTTTAGCTCCGAAAAAGTGTACTTTATTCGCAGATGATATAACTCTGACTTGCTCTGACAATGATATGCAACAATTGAAATTATTGTCACAAGATATTCAAAATCAAGCAAAACTGTGGTTCCAAACCAATAAATTACAATTGAATGATGGAAAAACCCAAAACATAATTTTTTCTACAAACGCCTCTATACTTGAAAATAAAAGCGTCAAGCTACTGGGACTAACCATTGACGACAAACTGAGCTGGAATTGTCATATCGAGCAATTAAAACACAAACTCTCGAGTTCACTTTTCCTACTACGTCAGCTAAAGCACCATATCAATGTAGAGACACTAAAATGCATTTATTTTGCATTGTTCCATTCCCATTTAAGTTATGGTACGACTTTATGGGGCAACTCCTCGAATTCTATACAAATTTTTCGTCAACAAAAAAAGGCTTTAAGAATTCGGGCAAAGTGTGGATTTAGAGATCACTGCCATCCCCTATTTGTTCACTTCAAGATTCTACCTTACCATCAATTTATATTGTCCAGAATCTGATCGAAATACACGAAAAATCTAAAAACCTAGTGAAGCATTCTCGAATTCACAACTATAGTACGAGAAATGCAGATTTAATCAGGACGCCTAGGTTCAGGTTATCGGTATCCCAGAGAAACTCGTTAGACTACAGGCTATATAATATCTCACCAACAAATATGAAATCTCTAGATGTGGCTTTGTTCAAGAAAAAAGTTAAACAATTCCTCTTAGAGCATTGCTTTTACTCAGTTACAGACTTTATGGAACACTTTCAACACCCTTCAATATAGGTGTGAAAACATACTAACCACTCTTCTCACTCCTCTCGTAAACAATGAAATTTTTAACGTGTGCAGTTATGTATGATTGTTTTATTTAAATTTTTAGTTTAGTATGATTCACTTTTGTATGACTTTATTTTACAAGGAATGACTTGATATAAATGTACCTTTGTGCATAAATAGTCAAACAAACATTGTATTATATCTTACATGTAGGTGTATATATGTGTGTATATGTATATATCTGTACCTCAGAGGTAAAGTGTATTAAGTCACACAATTCATTTTTTTCAGAATGAGAGAAACAAGTTCTGAACACACAAATAATCATAATTATTTATTTCATTTAATAACTGATTTTTATGAAAGTTGGACAAATCTCTTAGGATATTGATATCTACGATATCTTGGATTTTTTTAGAAATAAAAATGCCCTTGAATGATTTTTGGGGACTTAATACACTTTACCATCGACTGACTTTGGAAAATTGTGTGACTTGGTACTTCTTCAGTGAAATAAAAAACTATAAAAAATGCAGAAAAATTTATTCAAAATAAATTAACATAAAAATAAATTGAATCTGTGGATATTCACTCGGATTCTCATTCATCTTCATCAACTGTATCCGCCTGTGGAAGATTCGTGTAAAATGGATGGAATATCTTCAATAAATTTTGTAAATGTTTGTACTTTTTCGAACTAATTGGCTTTGAAGTTGCTGAAACCAATGGTATTTCATCTGGGAAGTGTGCATTACGAGAAACACGGGAAAAATCAATGATATCGTAGTCTGTGCTAAAATCCGTTTTATAAAATAGTTTGCCCATTTCCTCATTGCGCACCTGAATTTCGACTATCTCAGATATTTTGAAATTTTTTCCATTCTCAGTCTTCCTCTTCGAGATAAATGGAAAAAAATGTATGACTGATTGTTTTTAGAGTAGGAACGTTTCGCAAAATAGTGAATACGGTATCAAGGAATTTACTCAACACTCAAAAAATGTCTACACCACACAATTATTATTGAATGAAAAATCATGAAACTCACCATTTTCAATACAATCATTCTCTCCATTTGTAGAAGTAATTTCCTTGGCACGTTGTAGAATTAATTTAACTCTTGAACTCATGGTTCCGAAGGAACTCATCATCCACAACTGTCCTGATACACAATGTGTACAATACTGATGGATTGAATGGATTTATAACCGTTCCAGACAAGAAAAAACTTGCAAAAACAATAATAGTAAAAAACGAGGTACAAAATATCAAGTCCACCGAATGGACATGATACGATGGTTTACAGTACCAAGTCCTCGAAGTATTGTTTACCTCGGATCAAATGTTGGATTTGATACTTTTCAAAATACTCTAAAATCGCTATTATTCATATCATGTATATGAACACTTTACCTCTGATAAACAAGAAACTGCTAAGTCACTTGGTACCAATATCACATTTTTGACAAAATTGGACTTTTACCTCTGAGGTACAGATATATATATATATATATATATATATATATATATATATATATATATATATATATATAAATGTAACAGGAAGTTATTCATGACATCTACAGTCACGGTATTAATTCTTGAGTGGATTCGTTTTGATTTCGAGAGCTCCATAAATCCTTTCTGATGAGTGTGTTAGCACGAAACAGCTGTCAAAGGTTAGAACTCTCGGAATTAAAACGAAATATACTCTATTTTCACCTATATAAATGTATATATATATATATATGTATATATGTATGATATCTTCTACTTATCTAAGGGTTTATTTTACCCAAAATGACTTGCTATAAATGTACCTATGTGCGTAAAATAGTCAAATAAACATTCAATCATTCATTCATATAGCAGTAAATGGAAATTCTACGAAAATAGTTGAGATGAATCCATTATTTCGTGAAAGCTCAAAATATCGAAGTTCATTAAGTATGGACTAGATAAAGATATCAATCGATCAAGCTCGTCCTGAATACTTCTGTTTATGCTTCAATACTTACTCCAAACTTAGTAAACTGGGCTGCCTTGAAGATCCTGCTCTGCTGCTGATGCTTCTCCCATCCAAGTGAGAATCGTAAACAGGATTGTCGTAAGAAGATGATGCTTTACTAGCAGTCGAAGTCTTGCTGGATCTACTTCCGTTTTCCAACTTGGCCCTTACGTTTTGCTTCTTCTCTCCTATTCTCGCTTCCTCATCAGAGGCTTCAGAGATGGTTGAAGGTATGGGAGTCAGGAAAACAGTTTTTTTCGATTTTCGTTTACCGTCGGATTCGTATCTCTGTGACTGCGTATGTCTCAGAGCACTTGGGGATAAATCTAATTCGGTGTGTTTCTGCTGGAGACTCAATCGTTGATTTGAATTGATGTTTTTACTTCCATTTTGGGCCTCGATCTTCTTCATGTTTGACTTCTATTGGATTTTCAGCAGGCACAACTGAAGTTTGAATGCATTGTGGATTTCTGTAACCAAAAAGTTACATTTTAATTCGTATCCGAAATCCATTTTATTTTGGAAATTGTAATGTAGGAAATGAAGAAATGATTTTTAAATCGTAGACTTTTCCATAATCTTGAACTGTTATTTAAATTTTACGTTCACGGCTTCTTGAATCGGTTTCTAGTAAAGAAGTTGAAAGAGAGATATGATAATATTAAAAATTAAGTAACGAACTGTCGTTGCCGACCGAAGATGTACCCTTTACTCCCATATACACCTACTACGTAGGCTTACTATGACAACCCATACAGTATATTTCGTCCCAAGGACGTGCATTTTATGTCCATTTTACGCAGATGTGTATAGTACATATTTAGTACGTATACGTCCAAAGTACGTATTAGGTTCAAGGGATGTACCATTTTGGGCTTTAAAAATATCAAAATAAAAAAATTATAAATAAATATAAAAATAAATCGAAGGATATTGTCGCAATGAAGTCAATAATAGCGATCAAAAAGATCCAATGATTTTTATTCACAAAATATATACCAGATGGCGTTTGCAGGAAATTCAATCAGGTGGTTTTTGGTTCATGTGGTCATTTTAAAAATTGAAAATTAAAAAAAATCGGAGATCATGTATTGTAACAAAATCATTCACTCTGGAAATTTTCAATTTGCGATGAATTTAGAGGTTATTGATAAAAACAGAAATTAATTCATTCGCATCGTTAGGACAGCTAATAAAATATCACGTCAGCCTCATTCGATTATTCGTCAACTGATAATGATGACAAAGACAGAAGTTGGTAGTATCCTAATCTGCCAGAAATACTACTATTTTTGAATTTTGGAAAAATACTCAGTGGAGTATATCTGGAGGCGAGAGTTCTAATACGCTCCGCCTACCAGCGATTTGTTATACCATTGGCCGACTCAAATGTTCGGCCAGTGTATGAATTGAAGCTCTTTTGGCTATTTTAGGCAGTCATCCAGGAGCCGCCCGAGGGCTCGGACAATTCCCAGGATAGAAGCCCTCACTTCTGGATGGCTCAGTAGTGTAAAGTCGTGTATAGTGTAAATAGTATTTCTGGTTTTTAAGAATCTACGGCCTGGCATGCGAATTAATGGAACCTCGTTGGTTGGCAACACCAACCACATTGAGAAAGAATTCGTATCTCAGACACGTTCCTGCTGGTTATTCCAAATGAATGAAGAGCTCCGGAGTTGCTGACTATTTGCGACTATGCTGTACTTCGGATAGGTGGTCTGAGCTAGCCGGAAGAGGCGAAACACCCTACTTCCTACTATCCGAGTGCACGTACCTATTTGTTGACAGTACCCTATTAGTTCTAGCTTTCCGTTATGTATACATGATTGAAGCTTAATTTACGTGCTTGGCGCCATTGTCAAGTACACTGGATTGAGTTTCAAGTCTACTCTATAAGCTTCAGAGCGAACCAAAGTTTGAGTTAGCGTATTAATATATATATAATCCGATATGCACAAGCGATATTATTTTCTGAAATAAACACAGATCTTCTGTTACTGATTGCAACACTGTATGAATCATAGCTGTCTCACAGAATCCTTCAACCGCACATTCTGTGGCCTGTGACGCTGAGATCCGTGTTCCTTGAAATGACAACTGACATCGATTATGGCTACGTACGAAAGACGAGTGCTTCTTAATTGTTTTTAGCATCATTTTGCGATTTTGATGCTTTTAGGTTGATTATTGTTGTTCTCGGTATTTTTTTGTGTTGTGGATATTATTTGTGATGGAAGAATGAGTCTGAAACAAAAGGGGTTTGCACGAGAAGAAGAGTCGGTAACAAACCTAATATGTGGCGAAACGATTCCTCTAGCAAGTGCTATAAACGGGCTGCAAATTAACCTGCAGGAGACCCTGCACTCTTCAGAACCAAGCCAAAATATTTCTAGGGCTGAGTTTTTGCGACTATGCTGTACTTCGGATAGGTGGTCTGAGCTAGCCGGAAGGGGTGAAACACCCTACTTCCTACTATCCGAGTGCACGCATTTGTTGACATGGCGCCCAACGTGGGGCTAGTAAACTGAAGTTTACTACTGTATCTGGATGGAGCAGGGCCCCAGAACCAAGCCAAAATATTTCTAGGGCTGATGGTTTTAGGTAAATCTGAAGGTCTATCTTCATTGGACCAATTGATCAAGCCTCCTTATCTTGGGTCTCCTTTTGTTCCATCTTGAGATGAATCCATACAACAAGATTAAATGAATGGTATGGCATCAAAGGTATTTTTTAATTGATTTCGATTTTATTTTGTTTCAGTAACAGCAGAAAACAGCAGAGCTGTATGGCAAAGGATAGGAAAGACATGAAAGAATTTATCAAATCATGGTTTAGAAGGGCTGCTGAAAGGATAAGAAAATCTAATGAATAATAAAACGTTATCTGCTATATTTTTCAACTAGAGTTGGTATGTTTAATTTCACAATTTTTTCAAAGAATAATAGGAGTAATATTTTAATATATTCCTTCGATGTGTTTTGTTTTATTTCAAGAAATACAGTGCATCGTATGAAACCTCAACGGTACGTACAAAGGATGTGAAGTATTCACATTCTTTTCAGGTGCTTTGTACGTACTATACGTCCCTTACACAGTACGTACTAGGGCGCATAATATTTTCGTCCATTTTACGTACCATGTACGTAATTTATGTCCAGAACAGGTTTCGATTACATCCACTACATATATGATTCAGGTCCATTTTACGTACAATGTACGTAAGCTTCTGCTTAAAATGTACGTACATAATACGTACAAATGATTGGAAAATGTACGTACGAATTACGTACTTCGTTCGTATAATGGATTTTTGGTTCGTTGTAACGTTCAAATTTTACTTTGAGACGTCCACCCTGTAGCATTCGTTCTTTGGATGAAATGAAGCCTCTTATTTTGAGCTTATAATTATTCATCGGTCATCCAAGTCATTTCAAACTTCCCCAATATTCATTGCGACTGTTTTTAGCCCCCCCCCCCTGTTAACTTTTGAACGGTTCGACGTACAAACATGAAAAAAAAATATTTGGAGGGTTTCACTAATACTACTTTTTGAAACAAAAAATTTGGTGATTGCTCCACAGGGAGCGCGGGGGGACACATCAACTCAAAATTTTTAAATGGCATGGGGGGTCGAGTGTCACATCGTTGAAAAGAGAATTCAATTCTCTTTACAACCATCTACATATTTTTGAATTTGGTTGAGGAATTTTTTCCCAATTTCGATATTTATGTCTATCGAAATTTTCTAGTTGATATGCCCCCAGCGCCATCTGTAGTGTAATTGCAATATTTTCTCTCTCAAAAAGTAGTATCGGTAATATCATTCGCAATGATTTTGGTTTCATTATTCCACAACAAACCGTTCAAATTTATCAAGGTATGACTAGTTTTCAGATCCGCATTTATATTTGATATTTCGAATTTGAATTGCAAAAAAAAAAAAATATTAACGAAATTCAAAAAAAATCAGATGGTTGTAAAGACAATTGAATTCTCTTATAACGATGTGACACCTGACCCCCCATGCCATTTAAAAATTTTGAATTGATGTGTCCCCCCGCGCCCCCTGTCGAGCAATCACCATATTTTTTTGTTTCAAAAAGTAGTATCGGTGAAACC
The DNA here is from genome assembly GCA_944452925.2 of Chrysolina oricalcia. NCBI lineage: Eukaryota > Metazoa > Arthropoda > Insecta > Coleoptera > Chrysomelidae > Chrysolina > Chrysolina oricalcia. Next base: position 40,302,515 of record OX101824.2, read on the forward strand.
CTCTAAATAATTTTTCATTCATGTTTGTACGTCAAACCGTTCAAAACTGGGGGGGAGGGTTAAAAAAGCCGAACTGTATAATCACCCTATATATGACTGGTTATTATTACTATTATTGCTAATAGGAATACCCATTAGTTTAGAATATAATGATAATATAATAAAAAATCATTTCAGGATTTACTTTCGAGAAATTGATTCACAGAATAGAAAGCCCCTTCCTTCAAATAATCTTTAGCTTTTCTTTTGAAAATTGTAAAAGCTGATATTTCCTTTATAGCTAGAGGCAGACAATTGAAGAACTTCGGTCCAGCTACAAAAGGCGACTTTTCAAATATTTGAGTGCGATGTTGTTTCAATCTCTGTAAATTACCGCTCCTTGTCGGGTATGTATGAAGATCACGATTGGTTTCAATCTTGGATTCGTGTTTCTTCACGTATATGATACAGTGGTAAATAAATATGGAGGGTAGAGTAAGAATCTTTTGTTTTTTGAAAATAGGCCGACAAGATTCTGTATAACGTAGACCATACACGAGTCGAATTATGCGTTTTTGACCATTGAAAGCCCGATCGATGTTAGTTCCTAAAACCCTAGTGAGAAGCGAAACCACCTTCCCTGGCAAACGATGCAAAATCGGACAGGCAGGTAATGCGCATCCGGGAGAAAAAAGGCAACTTTGCCTCCGGTGTCGGCAGTGGATTCACTGCGTTCACCCCCCTGTGAACTCAGCAAATATATTAGATTAATTGAGTTCACCAAAACTATAATCATCGTGAATCTGCAGATACTTTTTTTTCACATGATTCAAGGACTTAGGAAATAATAATAACGCAATATAATTCTTAGTTGAAAATTTTATAATGCGGAAATTTCAAATTCAGCTCTCAAAATTTTTACAAGAATGCAAACTTGGGCACTAATCGGTTATCATAGAAATGTTTTATATAGTGTTATGAATATAATAGGTTTGCGGCATTCATGGCCGATTTCACCAACTAATTCCCAAAGATAGGAAGTACCTAAATCGAATTTAAAAATGTCCAAGTGCAATTTGCGTTTCACAAAGCGTTAAGTAATGCCTAAAAGTGGTAGGAAATACCTAGCTGAGGTATTTCCCATCACTCTTTAGCATTACTTGACATGTGGTGAAACGCCAATTGCACTTGGGTATTCCTAAATTCGATTTAGGTTTTTCCTAACTAGGAATCAGTTTGTGAAATCGGCCATTAGACAGATTTTTTAAATTCCAGAAAAAAGATTCTCCTCGAGCAGGATTCGAACCCACGACCTCCAGATTGCCAGTTTGGTGCTCTACCAACTGAGCTACCGAGAAGACATGTGTTCCATCTGCAAATCGGGATACCACTTTTTTCTAGAATTTTGATGTTGGTAATTACCTACAAACTACGGCGTTTGTAGGTGTTGGAAAGTTAATTGATAGTGGGGAACTCATTCGCATTGAATGATCATCATGACCCTTTTTACACTTCACACCTAGCATCGTCGACATATAGCAATATTCAGCAGGGATCGGGTGTGGATCTCCGACCACTGAACCAGGTTAATTAATAGCCGAATATGAAAATAAATTGGGAGTTTTGTGTCTGTGATATAAATGATATAAATATAATAGGTTTGCGGTATTCAGACAGATTTTTAAAATTCCAGAAAAAAGATTTTCCTCGAGGAGATTCTCCTCGAGGAGAATCTTTTTTCTGTTCTGTTTTGTCGAGTATATTTACAAATATCTCGACCAAAGAAAGCTTAAGTGTGCTCTATTCTTCGACCTCACATAAGCTTTCGATTGTCTAAATCTAAATCACACCGATACTAGATTATACTCACTGGGAATTCGTGGAAATATACTTAAATGGTTGATGTCATATCTGAATAATAGGAAAATCTTTGTGAAGCTCGGTGGAGTCCGATCTGAAATGAACAATTTTGACTTAGGCGTCCCACAAGGTCCATTGATATTTCTGATGTTCATTAATGACCTTCCTGACTATATAGAAACTGACTACTTGGTTTTATATGCCGATGATGTGTCTGTACCATTCCGTGATGAAAATCAACGCGAACTTGATAACAAATTTAGTGAACTATATAGCAGATTCAGTGACTGGTGCTAATCGATTAACAGTCAATCATACAAGAACCATCGTTATGTAATATTCCATCAATAACAATAATCATACACCCACAGATATCAATATTCATAATGCAACAATGAACATTTCGCATAATACCAAATTCTTGGGAACGTTTTTAGATTCAAATCTATCATTCAAAAGCTGCATACATCATATCAGTAAAAAAAGTTAACAGTGGATTTTATGTCATCCTACAGATGAAAAACATTTTTGATAGACATCAACTAATTAACGTATATAATGCACCAATATATTCCCATTTAACATTTAATATAACGGTCTGGGGAAATGCAGTTTCATCTCAAAGACTGCTTATATCACGAAAAAAAAATAATACGCTTAATATTTGGATTGAATCGTACTAGATCATGAAAGTCATATTTCATCGAAACAATTTTCTCACTGTGCCTTGTATATACATCATGAGATCTGTACTACTAATAAAAAGGAAACTTTCTGATTAATTGACAAATAGCGATAACAACAACTATAATACAAGACACAGTAATCTTCCACAGATACCAAGCCATAAAACAAGATTTTTCTTATGCAGGAATACAGCTTCACAATAAATTACCAGAAGAAATTGTCAGTGAAAAGATTTATAACATTTACAAAAATAAATTGAGAAAACTCCTAGTAAGAAAATGTTACTATAAAGTAAATGAATTCTTGGAAGAATGACAATGATATCGGAATTTATTTGTTGATGAATTTCTCTCCTACTAGTTTAATAATTGCGTTAGGTTCTACTTGTGATATTTTTGAACCATTTTATAAATTTTTTGTCCATCTATTCAAATATCCGCTGTTTTATGATTAATTTTATAATGATCAAATGCAATTATTTCATTTGTATATCCACTATATATTTTATTTATATATTTGTGTGACGTAATTTTCAATATTATTTTATATATGGAATGCTGGCTGTTTTATACTGACTTTTCCAATATCATGTAACAATGATCGTTATTAATGATATTTTGCCATTGACTAGATGACTAGAAATAACGCCTATATGAGTTATTTTTTTGGTCGGTTTCATCATTTGGAATATTTTATCGTACCGAATTAGGAACGCCACTTATGAAGCACCTAGATGTTCTATAATTTCGAGTTACAACCCGAAATTTAAAAACAATCTCCCTCTGTACGCCGTCGTAGATTAGGTGCAGTTTGAAAACATTGTTCTGGATATTTAAGTCAGATTGTACCGAACTCACAATACAGGTCTGTGAACAACAATACGTATTTTTAATAAATGGTGCATAGTTTAAGGTTTATAGCGGATATCATCTTCACTAGAGATTATACTAGACAAGTTAACCGTTTCTACCCTTCCATGTCAGCCTGAAGACATTTCATAGATCCATCCGTCAAAACTCATTCTTTTAATATGCCGCATCACTTCTAAACTCCACCTATGTTTTCTGAAACTAATAAGATTTGTTTTTTTTATCAGTAAAATAGACCATGGCATTGAAATGTATTTGATAACCACTCTTTATCTTTATGAGAATGTTTGGAAACCAAGATTGATATCTCAAAAGATTTCCTGAAACCTGTGTTTTAATCTCGTACGTCCCATATGTAGTTGGATCATCTAGATAGGTAGATAAATAAGGTTTACGTGAGTGTACACCGCAAGGTTGAACAATAATGAATAATGATAACAGTCATTCCTCTGATATCATGAATCATAGGAATCATGATGAAGCACGCAGGGGGGCACTGCGCAAGCCTCAAGGTGGTGCTTTTTGGATGCTGATATACAAAATTTCGAGTGATTGCGGCTAGAGAACAACTCAACAAAATTTAATTGAACATTTCAATTTTGTTGGAAATACATTCAAAACACGGCTTATTATTTATTATTGATGACTCATTAGCCCAGCTTGGTTGGTTGGTACTCATTTAGTGCATCATATAGTGTATTAAAAAAATCTTTGGCGCGTGTTGAGGCAAAAAACTTGGCTAAATGACCGATTGGAAACTGCTTTAATGACCACCATTTGGAATGATATTTTGAAAAGAGTCGACCAAACAAATGAAAAACTACAAAGTTTAGTTTAAATAATACACTGAGCAGTTAGATATCGCGAGGCAACCACAGAAGTCAAAGTCAATAGAGGGTGCCCACAGGGCGGAGTACTATCGCCACTAATGTGGGCCACTCTAGTAGACTGCCTCATTACAAAACTGTCCGCAGAAGGCCACTATTGCCTAGGATACGAAGACGACCTGGTAATAGTCGAGAGACCCTAATAGCACACTATGTCCCAGGGACGTCCCTATTTGGTACAAATCATGTCGGAATGTCCGGGACTTAAAATCATTGTCCATGGGACGTCCGATTCAGTGCATTTTCATAAATTTCCCCAAAGGACTTCCTATGAATGTCCCAATCGGTACATCGTATAAAACGTCTCTGCAAGGACGTCTTTGGGATATCCTGGGTCGGATATATTTTTTAATGTTTACTAGGACATCCATCGGACGTCCTTGTTAGTAAGTATTCTGGCATGTCTTTGAAAGGACGTCCCATGGTTGTCCTGGTACGGGACATTTAGGAACATCCCGCATGAATGAATATTGGACGTCCCAATTGGTTAATCTTAGAATATCTCCCTGCGAGGACTTCCTTGGGATGTCCTGGTTCGGATATATTTTGTAGAATTTTCTAGGATATTCATTGGATGTCCTGGTTGGCATGTATTTGGCATGTCTTCGAAAGGATTTCCTATGGTGGTCCTGGTACGGGTACATTCTGGAACTCCTTGATGGATGTACATCGGACGTCATCCCAACCAGTGAATTTCAGAAAATGTCCCAGCGAGGACTTCCTTGGGATGTCCTGGATTGAACATTTTTCGGAATGTTTCCTAGGTGCATCCATCCAAAGAATGCATCCCAGCTAGTGGTTTTACAGAAGAGGTATAAAATGGATCGAATATTTACAATAGGGCTCAACATTACAGCGAAAACAGCCCATCTGAAATAAAACCCTTTTCACTATCATTGAGGTAATCAGGGACCATATTCTCGAGTTTGTGCTTATGCCAATAAGATTCACTGTTTCACAACAATGAAAATAAAAAAAATTATGTTTGTCTCTCTAGTTCGTATACGGATTGAAACCGAACAATTCCTCTATGTATGGATTCCGTGCATAAAGTTGTTTTCTGTATTTTGTGTTCTGTGTTCAAGTGAAGTGTTGACGAATTGAGAGACAATTGTTGAGTATTTACCAGCTATGGCGGCTTTTCTATCGTCTTTTGTGATTAATTAGTTTAGTGACTGTTCTGTAAGTAATTTTGTGTTCATTCAGTGTAGTTATATCTTTCTAAATGAAAATAAAAGTTTTGTTATACTATTCAATAGTTATTACTAACCTATTCAATACTGTTTGGAAAAAGATGTTTCCGTAAGACAAGTTGAGTTGTGTGTATCCTTTAAACATGTACAAAACCGAATTGATATCCTTATAGAACGTCCTATTTTGGTGAGAAGTCGAGACATTGGTGCTTCCCACGGATGTCCAATGGACGTCCGCGGTACCAATACTGCACGTCCTAAGGACGTACCAATATTGCACGTCCTAAGGACGTCCAAGATGTACTTTCGATTGATGTAATTCGGGGACGTCCAATTAACATCCCAGGTGGATGTCCATTGGATATCCTTATAGAACGTCCAATTTTGGTGAGAAGTCGAGACATTGGTGCTTCCCACGGATGTCCAATGGACGTCCGCGGTACCAATTTTGTACATCCTAAGGACGTCCCGAATGTCCTGAGAGGATGTCCTATGGATTACCATCGGACTTCATGGTGCTATTAGGGGAGAACGATTTCCAAGTATGGTCTCGGAGCGCACGCAAAGCGCTCTAAATATCGCTGACAGGTAGTGCAGAGAAGAGCAACTCTCCATTAATGCACAAAAAACCACCGTGGCAATATTCACAAATAAAAGAACACTGGTAGGCCTGAAACCACCAATGCTGAACGATGTAGAGATCCCGTTTGTTAAAGAGGCCAAGTACCTTAGAGTAACTTTCGACCAAAGACTAACCCATGATAACCTACGGGTCGGAGGCGTGGTGAACAAAAGCACAGCAGACGGGGATCATTGGGCTATTAAATGGCATCCAGAGACAGGCATACCTGGGGGTGACAGGGGCCATGAGAACAACTCCGACGGCTGCTATGGAGGTCAAACTGGACCTGCCACCACTACACATATACGTCCAAGGAGAAGCAAGGTCCGTAACACACAGACTAATGCAGGATCAAGCTCCAATAAGCCAGAAGCACGGAGCTGATTACCGGAAGCTACATGAGGAACTGAGGGCAGACCCAGTAATGGGAATGCCTACGGACGCGATGGTTCCCAAATATAGCTTCAAAAAGAACTTCAAAATACTGATACCAGACAGAAAGGACTAGGAGAAAGGGCCGCTCGTGAATACAAGATCGGTCTGGTACACAGACGGGTCAAAGACAGATCACGGAGTCGGAGCTGGAGTTTACGGGGCAAAGCTAAGGATTAACATCCAGCTTAGCCTTGGAAAACACGCCACCGTGTTTCAGGCAGAGGTAACGGCTATACAACACTGTGTCGGAGAAATACTGAGACAAGAGATAAGGAATAAAACAGTGGCCATCTACTCCGATAGTCAAGCTGCGCTCAAGGTAATCGGTTCCCACCAAGTCAAATCAAGACTGGTGTGGGACTGTTTGCGTGATCTGACCGAGCTAGGTAGTCGTAACAATGTGACCCTAGCTTGGGTGCCGGGTCACGAGGGACACATTGAGCGGGCCGATACACTAGCCAGAGAAGGCTCTTCGGCAGCTCTCATTGGACCGGAACCCTTCTGCGGCGTAGCAAAATCCACCACAAAAGCCCACACTAAACAGTGGGTACAAAACAAATCTCAAAAGTGGTGGGAAACCCGACCAGGATTGAGACATGCCAAGGAGTTCATCAAAAGACGCTCGCCAAAATTCACGACGGATCTCCTCAGCTACAAAAGGAGGATCGTCAGACAAATAAAAGGTCTGCTGAAAGGCCACTGTAGGCTCAACAGACATATGAATATTATAGGTCTGGCGAAAGAAGCAATATGCAGGTTCTGCCAGGAAGAAGAGAAAACCGCAATACATGTAATGTGCCAGTGCGAAGGACTAGCAAGGGTGCGGTTTCTACAACTTGGAGATGAAAAACCAAGAGCGGAAAGCTATCTCGAGTGGCCATTATCAAATTTGCTCAGTCTGATAAATTGGACGAAGCTAGATGATGTGCTATAAGCAATTGGAGCCTCCACAATAGATCTGAAAAGGTCGCAGTGAATTAGGCCAAGGGGCCAGCTTCCCCCCCTAACATCTAGATATCGTCGTTGCGAGATCATTTCCGAATTAATGAAAAAGCAACAAGGAATCTATCCAGTACCGCTGACAAAAGATATGAAAAAGAATCTGAACGGAAAAAAGTGATGAATAGAAAGAATGATGATATAAAATGTATTCAAATGATGCCGCTTTGAGTAGTGTGTAGAGTTAGAAGAAAGGGGAGCTACTTACAAGGATCTTACCAAAAAATTCAGTTTTTCAACTGAAGACACAATCAGAACATCTGTAAAATATTTGATAGATATATAGAAGGAAGACATAGATATATGATTTGAAGAACAATGTATGCATTTCAAAAAGGACCTTCTGTCTCCCAGAAATCTCTAGGAATTATCGATAGAAGATGAAATAAAACAGTTTAATATTTAGTAAGTCATGAGAACTCAGATATTGATAAACATTATTTCAGGCAATAATCACGAGAGTCCAAAAATGATTTCAACATCAACAAGTTTGGAAAAAAATCTGGAGAAGTATTTTCTACTTTATCGAACTCTTGTGTGGTATTCGATAGATTATTTTTTGATGCCCTAATCATAAACACATTGTCTCAAACCGTTTTCGATTCATTTTTCACTTTTCATACAAACTGAAGAATGCTTCAAATTTATGGTTCTAATTGGTTGCAAGAAATATCACAAAATAATCCCAGCTATTTTCCAATGTGGAGGTAGCTGTAAGACTATCTACTTCCCTAGCTCACACAAGTCTCTCGAAGACTTCTGAGGGTTGCGCGTAGGGGTGCAATCGGTTGACGGAATTAACAATTTCAACAACAACAATCCAACTGAAGCAGGAGTTAGTGAAAAATTATTTGCTCTCGACCACAGATCAAGATCTCGTTCAGTAGAGACTGAATTCTTTGGAACTTTCATCTATATAGACTGAAATCACAAAAAGTATTGATTTACAAGAGGTACTAAACAAGTTGGCCGATCCCAAATCAAGAAAAAAACCTATTTAAGTTGTTATGTACTTTGTTTCGTTTCGAGAGTAAGTGCATGTTTTTCAAAAAAATTGGTTTTTCAATTACTGTTCAAAGCATAGATTAGACAAAATATTTATTTTGCATTAGAATAATCATTCATTAATTTTTGTTGAATTTTTGAATTTTTATTTTGTTTCATAAATAAAAACTATAATATTTCGCACCTATTCATTTCAGATAAATATGAAAAGAAATTGGGGCACTAAAAAATCAGGTGCCTTGGCGCATCGAAACTCTGGAAGCACGACGATTCCAGTTCATGGACACCCTGATCTATTGTTCCTCCTCAACAATTTGAGTTTGGTACCTACATTTAATTGAAGTGACTGCTTCTCAATAAAATTCATTCTGTGATATTGAAGGTACAGTAATGTAAATTGAAGTCAACAACGGTTCTTCGTCGCATAATTTGTTTTCTCAAATGGTCTATTTGGCCGTCAGAGGGTTTATGTCACCATCAAAGGGCTCTGCATACTAAGCTTTACAATCAATACTCGTTCACATGATCAACTTGGTTCGCAGATATTCAACCTGGTCTGGCAGTTTAGTATAAGGCTCCCACGTACATTGTCTACACACTTGTATACTATAATTTTTTACGACTACATATTATTTAAGAAAAGTAGTTCGTTGAGGCACCGCACAATCATGATATTTTGATTTCTTAGTTTAGTTTCGTTGCAAGGTATTGCACATAATACAGTGCGGATTTTTAAAGTCTACCCTCTGTTAACTTTAAATCGGTTCAACATACAAACATGGAAAGAAACCATTTGGAATAATAGGTATCATTGATATTACTTTCTGAAATCAAAGACATGGTGATTGCTCGAAAGGGGGCACATCAACTTGAAAATTTCGAATAGCATGGTGGGGTCAAGTATCACATAGTTCAATTATTATCTTTAGAATGTATACAAAGTTTCAATCTTTCAATTATTATTCCCCTGTTAACTTCTTCACATTTCGACATGAAAACATGGGACAAAAACTTTTTTGATTGAAATCAACGACACCTCTTTTTGAAATAGGTATTTTAATTGCTCGATACATCGCGAAGAGGTGGACATCAATTAAATAAATTCAAGCAGTCCCCAGTGGGAGGGTCAAATGTCAGTACGTTGCAAACATAACTGAATTATCTCCTTGTGTAAACTGTTGGTGACTATTTTTTGTCGATATAAATGAACTATGAACAAAAAGTCCGACTGACTTGAAATAACTTTTTATTTCCAAACTGTCTCAATTGACTTGTTTTTCAACATGAACAAAAAACCAAAAACAAAATTAACAAAAGTGACTTGACTAATTAACATTCTTCCCCCTCTGAATGAAGAACCTCTCAGTCAGCGACTTTTCCCAATTTGGTAACGGGGCGTTTCAAAATTCCAGTTTTTGTTTTCACTTCCACTACTCGTATTCTTCCATCGGGGCCAGGAAAAACTTTGACTATTCTTCCCAATTTCCATGAACTCTTCACTTTATTTTCATCCATTACAATGACCACATCATTTTCTTTGACTTGCTCATTGTCGATAGACCATCGATTTCTCTTAGTGAACTTTGGAAGGTATTCTTTGACCCATCTTTTCCAATAATCGCTTGTGAGTTTCTGTACTTTTCTCCACTCTTTTCTTAAATCATAATTTTCGCCGACCTCTTTCGAAGATCCAACAAGGAAGTGATTAGGAGTAAGAGCTTCCAAGTCATTTGGATCTGTGGATATTTTTGTGATGGGTCTTGAATTTATCATGTACTCCACTTCTGCGAAAAGAGTTAGCAGTAGTTCATCTTTTAATTGTTGTCCTTTAAGAATAATGTAAAATGACTTCTTCACAGATCTTATGAGCCGTTCCCATGCTCCTCCCATGTGTGGGCTTGCTGGTGGTATGAATTTCCACTCAATTCCTCGTAACAACATCTCATCGTTTATTTTATTCTGATCTATTTCAGCTTCAGCTTTCTTCAGCTCTTCAGAAGCTCCTCGTAAGTTCGTGCCATTATCCGCAAAAATTTGATGTGGTTGGCCTCTTCTCGAAATCATCCTTTTAATTGCCATAATTGCCGAATCTGTAGTTAATTGGTGTGCAACTTCGAGGTAAATAGCTCTTATTGATAAACAAGTAAAAATAACACCCCACCTCTTCTCTTTTCGTCGTCCTACGTTGACTGTGAATGGTCCTAAATAGTCGATACCAGTGAAGGTGAAGGGTCTCACGTCTGGGGTAAGTCTAACTGCAGGAAGTTGTCCCATAAGAGGAATTTCAGGTTTTGGGTTATTCAGTTTACATGTTTGACAATTTGCAAAGATTGATTTCACTGCAGATCGTCCATCTATGATCCAATATTTTTGTCTCGACTCATTAAAAACTGTTTCTACTCCTTGGTGACCGAATTTTAGATGCAAAAACGTCAGGAATAGTTTGGTGTATTTGTGCTTTTTTGGCAAGATTGGTGGTCTTTTTGCCGATTCATTCATTGTCGGAGCTAAATCGGTTCGTCCACTCAAAACTATGATATTTCTGTCGTCCAATATTGGTGAAAGTTTGTTCAGGCGACTTCGTCTATTTATCGGTTGCTTTCTTTTCAATGCAGCCAGTTCTTCTGGAAAATTATCCTGTTGACATTTTTGAATCCAAAATATCTCAGCTTGTCTCATTCTCTCCATAGTCAATTTTTCAGAGCAGTCTTCGTGGTGAATTCTGGATATCCATACTTTTGAAATCGTAATAACCCAAGCTGTGACTCTAAGAAGTTTTTGCCAATCAGAAAATCGTTCGATATCTGGTAAAGATGCCTCTATGATCTCAGAAGTAACGATAATAACTTCGTTCGCCATCAAACTTTTTTCCAATTCCGAGTTTTTTATCCCAGTGATGTCTCTATTCGGCCAGTGTGACTCGTCTTGTTTTAAAAATGTAGGTCCATCAAACCATTCCTCAAAATTGGTTGAATTACTCCCGTCTTCATTATAGGTTCTGGTGGCTTTGTCAGCAGCATTTAGTTTGGATGGTATCCAACGCCATTCAGATGTTTCGGTCAGTTCTTGAATTTCACCAACTCTGTGTGCTTCAAACTGTCCCAGCTTCTTTCCATCGCTTTGAATCCAGTATAAAACGGTTGTCGAGTCGGACCAATAAAAAACTCTATCAATTTCTATGTCGAGTTCATCTTTTACTGTTTTCGTTATTCTGCTGCCCATGAGTGCAGCCTGAAGTTCGAGTCGTGGTATCGAAACTGGCTTATTTGGTGATACTCTGGCTTTGGCAGTAACAAGGGCTACATCGATACTTTCTTCCTTGATTATTCTGATATAAACCACAGCAGCATAGGCCTTTTTGCTACTATCACAAAATGTGTGAAGTTCAATTCGGTCTGATGTCGGAATGAATTTCGAAAAACATCTCGAAATAGACATATTATCAATTCTTCGAAGATCAGTTAACCAACATTTCCACATTTGATTTGTCTCATTATCGACACAGTCATCCCAGCCAATACCGGTTCTCCAAATATCTTGAACTAAAATTCGACCTCGGACGGTAAAATTGACAATTAATCCCAATGGGTCGAAAACGGACATTACAATCCTCAGAATGTCTCTTTTAGTGGGTATTTTGATGCATTGTTTTTCAAAAATATCACTCTTGGCTTTAAATACAAGGTTATCTTCATTTGGGTCCCAGTAAAGTCCCAACACTCGTTGTAATGATAAATCGCAATCAAGATTCAATTCTTTTCTCAAATCATTATCAAGTGACATCAGTTGCATGAGCTCCCTTGAATTAGTTGTCCAATTGACAAGTTCAAAACCAGCTGTCAGTTGGACTTTTCTCACTTGGCATATCAATTGGAATGCTTCTTCCGGAGAATCTACGCAATCCAAGTAATCATCCACATAATGGCGTTTTGTGATGGCACTGATAACTCTTTGAGATGGTCCGACAGTTTCCGCATTGATGTTTTTAACGAATTGGGCGCAGGTAGGTGAACATGTTGCCCCAAAAATCATAACCTGCATCTGATAAACGTCTGGTTCTTGGTTAGCGTTTCCGTCTCTCCATAAGAAACGTTGACTATCTCGATCATCTGGTCTAATTACAACTTGATGGAACATTTCTCGGACATCACTAGAAAAGGCTATCATTCTTTCTCTAAATTTCATTAAAACTGCTGTTATAGGTTGCAGAAGATCTGGGCCAGAAAGAAGACATGAATTCAGGCTAATACCATGCGATTTTGCAGCAGCATCGAATACTAGTCTGAGTTTGTCGGGTTTATTTGGATTAGTGACTCCAAAGTGTGGTAGGTACCAAGTTTTTGATCCATTTTGTGTCGCTTCTTCTTTACTGAGCTTTCTAGCATAACCTTTGTCTAAATATTTCTTTATAATTTCGTTATATTTTTGTCCAAACTTTTCGTCTTTCGTCATCTGTTTTTCCACACAATGAAGTCGTCTCAAAGCGGCTGATTTACTTTCAGGCAATACTACTTCATCTTCTTTCCATAGAAGACCTATTTCATACCTTTCTCCTATATTCTTTATTGTGGATTTCATAATAGTCAAAGCTCTTTCTTCATTCTTGTCTTTTTCCAATTTCGATGAAACAGAAAGTCCAAATGCATCTAGAGCAAAAGAATTTTTTACTATCTGATGAAGATCATCACTGTCACTTATATTTTTGTCGCAGATATGAAAAATCTGATCATTTTCGAATCTTGGTTCACCGAGGCTCCCATGTAAAATCCACCCTAAATATGTCTTTGTCGCAATTGGTAAATTAGGTGGACCATGTACCAATCTTCTCGAAACTGTCAAACGTATGTTGTCTTGGCCAATTAGTAACATGGGTCTTGATTTAATGTCTTGAATGGGTAATCCGTTTAGATGAGGGTACTTTTGCCAATCATCAGATTGAATTTCTTGAAATGGCAATGATAAATTATTGATGGATCGAACATTTTTCATAGGAAATGGTTTTGCTCCAACAAAATTCCCCATTATTTGTAGATCAAAACGCAGTGAGTCCTCGTTCGTTTTAACAACTCCACCAGTCCACTGGATACAAAGTGGTTCCTTCGTTCCTCTTATCTGCAGTTGTTCAACAATAGACTGATCTACCAAAGTTACTGTCGAGGCTTCGTCACAAAGAGCAACAGTGTCCAGAATGATGTTATTTGCACCATAAAGTTTGACATTCACCATTCTCAAGAGAACATTGTTCGTACCGTGTCCCGTAGCTAAAACACTTTGAGTACTGGATGTAGAAGGTTTGTCGGGTGAAACAGAGGTGTCTTCAGATATGTTTTGTTCTTCCGCGTCGAATGATTTTTCAGTTTGCTCCTTATGAAGGTATCTATGATGAGGTCTAGCACAATTACCAACACCACAACTTTTCCGTAACCGGCACTTCCGTAACTGGTGGTTATCATTCAAGCAAGAGAAGCATAACTTATTAGTTGTGATTACTTTCCACCTCGTATCCACATCGTCTGACTTCATTTTTGCACAAGTCTCAATCCGATGATCCTTTCTATTGCAATAGGTGCACTCTTTATTTGCAGAAACTGGGGATGTTAAAATAAAGGATTTTTCAAATCTCCGATTTTCATAGCGATTTGAATTAGCTTTGAAAGAAGTCTTTATATGACTGGTAGGTTTCGACGTAGATACATAGCAAGCTGCATTGGCGATTTTTGTGAGCCATTTACCAAAATCTTCCAAATTCACAATGCCTCCGTTGTTACAAACTTCTTCTCCCCACCTAAGCTTGAGCATGTCGGGTAATTTCTGAACTATTTCTTTCAAAATCATTGGATTCTGTAGATGTGCTTCGTAGTTCAACGATTTTATCGTACTCACAATGTTACTCATATGGTTTGATAATCGAATGAGATTCTCCATATCATTTTTTTTCACAGTAGGTAGTGTTTTGGCATTCATCAACAAACTTTCAATGATTTGTTCAGGTTTTCCGAATCTCATTTTTAATGTTTCAATGACTTGCTCCAAGTTTTGTGGGCTAATCAACATTCCTGCAACTGCTGATCTTGCTTCTCCTCTTAAACATTTCTGGAGCTTGATCATGGTCTCTTCGTTTGTGTACTCGCATAGTTCAGAAATTCGTTTGAAACTATATATGAATGTTGGCCAATCTTCACAACGCCCATCAAATATTGGAAAGTATTTCTCCACCGAATGTCGGGTGAAATATTTTTCGTTATTTGAGTTTCCACTGTTTGACTTAACATTTTTCAATAGATTGTTCAGAGTTTCACACAGCTGATTGACATCAGATTTCTCATTTGAATGTTTGTCATGAACAGTATCTGGTTCATAAAAATCATCATGATATGGATTTACTTTTTGAACCCAATCAGCAACAAATTATATCACGGATGTCGTTTTTGAAACATTTCCTACATTATGTGATTCTTCAAGAGGATTTGCACAATTCGCTGATGGCAATACAGTAACTTCTGGGTACAAATTCATATTATCTTTTGAAGTTGAACTTTTCGATCCTAGCGATCTCATTTCATTTTCCGATAATTCCGCTTCCTTTATTTGAGCTTCCATTTCAACCAATTTCAATTGCTGAAGATATTTTTGTTTTTTTAATTCTATTTCTAGCATTTTAGTCTCTAGGTACTGCTTTTTCTTCTCAGCCTCGAATGCTAATTTTCTCTTCTGAATTTCGATGCTAGGTGTAGCGGAAATACGAGTAGATTTTCCTTCACTTCTTCTACTGCTTTGTGATTCTTTCGATTGAATCCTTTCTTCATTTTTCTGGTATATGACAGGTTCCTCCTTCTTCGAATTTTTGTCTGAACTCACACTAGGTTTGGATGACATCCCAAATCCAAGCGGCCATTCGAAATCAGGATTCAAATTTCTGTTGACACCCTTTTGAAGTCTGGTTCTACTTGAAGTTTCGTCCATTGAATGTGAAGTTTTTTAAATTTATTTGACGAAAATCTTTTTCACAGAGCTTGTTCGGAGGTTCAAAGGACCAATGTAAACTGTTGGTGACTATTTTTTGTCGATATAAATGAACTATGAACAAAAAGTCCGACTGACTTGAAATAACTTTTTATTTCCAAACTGTCTCAATTGACTTGTTTTTCAACATGAACAAAAACCAAAAACAAAATTAACAAAAGTGACTTGACTAATTAACACCTTGACTACCTGAATTTTTTCGAATTTCGCCTATATTTTCTTTAGTTTTTCAGAAAATGCATTTGAAATGTCAAGGATGAGTGCGGATCTCCACTGAAATCTCAAAACTGAAATTAAAATTATCTCATTCTCTATCATAAAGTGTAGATGAAGTGAAATAGTATATACTGCTAAATATCTCCCATATTACAATTTTGAAATTGTATGGAAGAAATGGGTAAAAGTTTCAGACAAGGCTTGCCTAATGTAACACAAAGGAGAAGGCTATGAAAGCTATGAAGAAAATGTGCCTACAGGATCGAAACTCCCCCAGATCAACAAAATTTTGCTAAATATTTTCGAGTTTGAAAAAGTCGATGAAATTTCAAAACCTGTATGAAACTGTTGGAAGTACAGAATTAACTCTGAGCCTAAATTTTGAAATTGTAGCAAATTTAGCCTACTTTGAAAACACACGGAGTGAATAATTAAAAACTGTTTTTTTCTAACTTTTTTGGATTTTTGACAATAGTGCGTTAGGCGATCGCGGTCAAGAACTTGGATTATTCATTGGGCCAACATCGTGAAGAACTCAGCAAAAAATCAGAACTACCGGATCTATTGCAAGTTCTGATGTGTATTACTGGACCATTTGTTTTCATTAAACTTTCTTTTATTCATTTTTCGCTTTTCCTAGACTAGTCTCTCGAAAAATGTTTTTCGGAATCTAATTCTGATTCTTGATCTGGTGCAACAGAAACTAAATGATTTCTGTCTGAAAGTAATTCCATTTTTAAATATTCTCGGAGCATAATCACAAAACTTGTCCGCTATCTTCATATTATTAATTTTGACATAAATATTATGACTACGAAAATCCCCAAAGAGCAATTTTGAATATAGTCTAACCATAACCACAAAACTCGTCCGCCATCTTGGAGCTGCCATATTGAATGTATAAAACTTTACAAAAATATCTCAATCTCTGATCCTGAAAATAACATAATACGAATTTTGAATCGAATGGAACCATGGTCACCAAACTTGTCCGCCATCTTGGAGCCGCCATATTGAATTTATGAATTCATGACATTATTCAACAATCCGAAGCTTTGAGCAACCTATTTTTCCTGTTTTAGTAACTCTGTTTTTCTACGTTTATCGAACGTTATTACTTTACGTATTTGATCTGTTGAAAGAAGTATTCAATAACAACGTAACATCGAAACAAACATTTTGATATCTTATTTTTCAACGTTGTTTCAACTGATAGATAACATCCATCAGATACGTTGAAAATCAGTTGCTTCGTTTACTTCATTTCTGCAGAGCTAGTCTTCTTTGAACAACTTCAACGTTTATTCAACTAGACATATACATTATAACAAATACGTCACTCTAGCCACTAGTATAAAACTTGTTTTTTTCGTGGGTTCACAACGTATATTCAACAGAACAAAGAAACTTTTCATAAACGTTAACCATGACATTATTCAACAACCCGAATCTTTGAACAACCTATATTTCACGTTTCAGTAACTCTGTTTTTTTACGTTTATTGAACGTTATGACTTTACGTGTTTGATCCGTTGAAAGAAGCATTTAATAAAAACGTAACTTCGAAACAACCATTTTGATAACTAATTTTTCAACGTTGCTTCAACTGATAGAAGACATCCATAAGTTACGTTGAAAATCAATTGCTTTGTTCACTTGATTTCTGCAGAAATAGTCTTCTTTGGGGACCACGTCAACGTGTATTCAACTGGATTCATACATCGTAACAAATATGGTGCTGTTTGATATGTTGAAAAAAGTATATTGTCGTGAATATGGGTTTATTCACGACTAACTAGGTAGATCATTTATAGATTTAAAACACTTTAGAAAAATTTAAAAATATTTATTTTACTGTGTATAAATATGAGATTGAGACGATTGGATTTAATGAGGGAATTAATTAATTAAATAATTGATGAATCTCTCCTAGACTAGTTACGTTTTATATAAATTAACGGAAAAGACTAATACTTACAATTAAGACTGGCATATACAATTTAGGAACATTTTCAACGGATTCAAACTCTACTCTTCCAAACTCCCCCCATAGCCCTCACTAGCTGCGGCACGGCAGAACTCTAAACTCGACTACCAGATCGAACTATCAGTGGCCTTTTTTTGAAAACTCTTGTTTATGTTATGTTGAGGACATGTTGTGTTTCAAAATAAAATATCTTCGCTCACCTACTGAATTGTAAAAGGTAAAAAGGATACCCACGTATTGAATGAAAATAAAATATTTTAATGTACAGGATGTTCCATATATTTTTGACAATATTATCCAACGATTTTTCCACGTATCTGTGTTCATTGGGTACTGATAAATATCTCCCATATTACAATTTTTTAATTGTATGGAAGAAAATGGGTTCATGTTCATGAAAGGTTCAGACAAGGCTTGCCTAATGTAACACAAAGGAGACGGCTAGTAATCAGAAATATGAAAAATGTAAAGAGCGGTTTACTGTAGGTGCCCGTAAACCTGTTGAGCGTTGATTGGAATACAAGAAGAGGGGCATTTCCTGAAGAAAATATGCCTACAGGATCGAAACTTCCCCAGAACAACAAACAACCAGATCTGATGCAAGTTCTGATGTACGAGGCTTGTTTGGTAAGTCCGTGACTTTTTAAATTTCCCGCGCAGTAACTTTAAATGCAACACTGCTGCTGTCAACCACCATCTTTCAATAGACTACTGTCAAATTTTGAGCAAGCTGCGACATTTGGTTTGTGTTTGACAGCAATTAGAAGCAGACAACCTCGTGAATTTTAACAAAAATGGAAAAAAGTGAATTTCGTGTGTTGATTAAGCATTATTTTTTGCGTAAAAAAACCATAACTGAAACCAAGGAAAGACTTGATAAATACTATGGGAACTCTGCACCATCAATTTCAATGGTTAAGAAGTGGTTTACTGAGTTCCGTTGTGGTCGTACCAGCACAAGTGACGCCGTACGTTCAGGTCGCCCAAAAGAGGTCATCACGCCAGAAATCGTCGATAAAATCCATGGAATGATATTGGACGATCGGAGAATAAAAGTACGTGAGGTAGCTGAGGCTGTAGGCATCTCAACTGAGCGAGTACATCACATTTTACATGAATATTTGGACATGAAGAAGCTATCCGCGAGATGGGTGCCGCGATTGCTCACACTCGACCACAAGCGCAACCGTGTGACCACTTCAAAGGAGTGTTTGGCAAAGTTCAATCGCAATCCGGGCGAGTTTTTACGCCGTTATATAACCGTAGACGAAACATGGATCCATCACAATACCCCAGAGACCAAGGAACAATCAAAACAGTGGGTGTCAACTGGTGAACGTGCACCAAAGAAGGCTAAGGTGCGTCTGTCAGCCAACAAGGTTATGGCCACAGTTTTTTGGGATGCACGCGGTGTCATTCATATAGATTACTTAGAGAAGGGTAGAACGATCAACGGCGAATATTATTCAGAGCTTTTAGACAGATTCGATATTGATTTGAGGCAAAAACGACCACATTTAGCGAAAAAAAAAGTGCTGCTTCATCAAGACAATGCACGAGTGCACACGTGTGTAGTCACTATGGCAAAAATTCATAAATTGGTCTACGAACTACTACCCCATCCAGCATATTCTCCAGATTTAGCCCCTTGCGACTATTTTCTTTTCCCAAACCTGAAGAAATGGCTGGGTGGTAAGAGATTTGGGTCGAATGAAGAGGTTATAACCGAAACAAACGCCTATTTTGAGGGCCTTGAGAAAACCTATTATTTGGAAGGAATAAAAAAACTGGAAAAACGCTGGACTAAATGTATTGATCTAAAAGGAGATTATGTTGAAAAATAAAACGCTTATTTGCCAATTTTTTTTTTTTCTTTATTCAAATAGTCACGGAGTTACCAAACAGCCCTCGTATATTACTGGACCATTTGTTTTTATTCAACTGTCTTTTATTAATCTTCCGCTTTTTCTAGACTAGTCTCTCGGAAAATTATTTTCAGAATCTAATTCTGATTCTTGATCTGGTGCAACAGAAACTAAATTATTTTCTGTCTGAAAGTAATTCCAATTTTCAATATTGTCGGAGCGTATTCACAAAACTTTTCCGCCATCTTGACATTGTCCTGAACTCCAGCAATGCCCTTTGAATTGTTTTGGTGCACTGATCCATGATCTTGTTATTCATTGATTCGGTCATGACCGCAGGTGCGAGGTTGATGACTATCGAATTGTATGACCGTGACTGTGCAGACCACATAAAAATATGAACATTTCTTTATACAGTGACCGCCAAAAAGTATGTACCATATGGGAAAAATTTTTATTATTGGAGTATTGGAAAAAATATTCTGGGGAAAAGTTTGTGCATGTTTGATAACCTAAAAATCGATTTTGACACATGTCACGTGATCGCTATAATGGCGGCAAAATGAAAAAAATTGCAATGCAAAGGCAAAAAAAGGTGTAAGATGGCAAGATATCAAAAAAAGTTATTTGAAAAAGTCACTTAGAATTCAATTTTATACACATGAAAGAAGTTTCAAGAGATAATTCAAAAAAATTGAAAATAGCAATTTTTTAAAAATATTTTCCCATCTATTTAAAAATGTTATTTTTTTTACTTATGAATAGCTTGACTATACTGAAATATTTGCATTTTAATGATAATGACAAAACTTTCTCATTTTCTCCACACCAGAGGGCACTAAATTAATAAAATTGTTTTTTGCCAGAACCCTCGCTGTTACATTGGTTCTTATCTAACAGTTATATCAGAATTCCAAGACTATTGTGTTGATATGGCCATCTTGAAATACCATGTTTCCTGATTTCAATCAAGTTTCAATAATAATGCTGTATGAGCGTTTTACTTTGCGCATAAACTTTAAGAATATTTAATTTGACGCACTATTTTCAAGTTTATGTGCGAAGTGAAACGCTCATGCACGATTATCATTGGAACTTGATTATAATCTGGAAATTACCATGTTTTTGGAGTGTCATGTCATCACAATGGTCGTGGAATTCGGATATAACTGTTAGATACGAACCGATGTAACAGCAAGGGTTCTGACAAATTCCCATTTTTTCAATTTAGTACCCTCTGGTGTGGAGAAAATGAGAAAGTTTTGTCATTATCATTAAAATGCAAATGTTTCAGTATAGTCAAGCTATTCATTAGAAAAAAAAATAATATTTTTAAATAGATGGGAAAATATTTTTAAAAAATTGCTATTTTCAATTTTTTACAATTATCTCTTGAAACTTCGTTTATTTGTATAAAATTGAATTCTAAGTGACTTTTTCAAATAACTTTTTTTGATATCTTGCCATCTTACCCCTTTTTTTGCCTTTGCATTGCAATTTTTTTCATTTTGCCGCCATTCTAGCGATCACGTGACATGTGTCAAAATCGATTTTTAGGTCATCGGACATGCACAAACTTTTCCCCAGAATATTTTTTCCAATACTCCAGTAATAAAAATTTTTCCCATATGGTACATACTTTTTGGCGGTCACTGTATATATATTATAAGGTGATTTGAATCAAGAGGGAGTCAGTAAGAGACTCCCATAGAGGAGAGAGCTCTAGCGCTCAGTTAGCCTTATAGGCTAGGACCTTTTGGCCTTAGCTGTAAGTATTGGTTTAGTGATAGTTTTAGGTAAGAGTCGTTTTAAGTATCCCATATTTTATTATTGAGTATCCCGTATTTCAAATGTATATTTGCCTTTCCCCCCGTATAAGGGAAACAAGCCACTATACGACTCAGGATACTACCCTAGTAGCCCTAGTCGCGACAATATTATAAATTTTGACTTAAAAATTATGATCTTTCACTACGAGAATCCCCAGATGGCAATTTTGAATATAGTTTGACCATAACCACAAAACTCGAGCCGCCATATTGAATGTATAAATTTTAACAAAAATATCTCAATCTCTGATCCCGAAAATAACCTAATACCATTGTTTATGTAGAATATAGTTAGTCAACCTTATGGGATTATAATTGGATCAAAATGGATGCGACATGTAGATGGCGAAAGTGAGCTCGCATCCAAGTCGTAACTTCAGTGATCTGGCCTCCAAGTCATGTCGTAACTTGATTGAAACAATGGGACAGCATTAAAATCAGGGTTTTTTTGAAGAAACCTGCATCAAAATGACGTGAAATATTCATGTTTGTAACTAATCACGCTAGATGACACTCGCGATTGCGTTCAATACCAATCACACAGGCATTGACTAACTATCTTACTTCTATATAAACAATGCTAATACCAAATTTGAATCTAATGGAACTATAGTCACCAAGCTTGTCTGCCATCTTGGAGCCGCCGTATTGAATTTATGAATTTTGACAATTCTTATTATTTTATGAATATTTACCCAGAAAACTTGGACTCAAGCAATGGTTTCTGCTTCGAATTTTTTCATTATTATTATTCATTATCATTTTGAAATAAATCAAGAACTTATGAATTTCAAGTAACAATAATTGAAAGGGAGGATTAAATAATTTTCTGTCTGTAAGTCAGTCCTAAGATGGAAAGTTGGTGGATAATTATAATCATTAATTGTATTTCAGACTCCATCAGTGTCTGTTATCTAAT
Organism: Chrysolina oricalcia; assembly: GCA_944452925.2. Taxonomy (NCBI): domain Eukaryota; kingdom Metazoa; phylum Arthropoda; class Insecta; order Coleoptera; family Chrysomelidae; genus Chrysolina; species Chrysolina oricalcia. The sequence continues at coordinate 40,324,890 of OX101824.2, forward strand.
GCCGAATTGTTGATGTAATGGTGGATTTAGGCAGCAGTTATGAGTCATAACTTTTTAGTCACAAAGAAGAATATTCTTCAATGATTGGTTGAACTGTTCATTCCAACCAATCATCGACGAACATTCTTATGACTTATGATTCAACACTGCTGCATGAATCCACCATAATTGATTCCTGAATTGGCGTCAGGATAGAATTCGACTGATTTTTTTATTCCACATGCTCATTGGAATCAGTGGTAGCCTTTTCACCAAGAAAAATCACTTCAGCATCTCCAATCATTTGATTGCATTGTTCAGGAATTGAAGATTCATACAAAATGGCAGTTTAGACAAATCTATTGATGTTTTGGATCACTGATAGTTTATGTCATTACGTAACGTTCTTCATCAACCCAATATTTCAAGGCTGCAAGTTCTAATAATTCAGCAAATCACCCATTCATTACTTGGTGAATTCAATAATCACTCTCTGAAATAAAATAGTAACTACCTCGTAACTCAGATTCATAACGGTCTTGATGGTTAGAGCAATACGTCATAATTGAACTACTAAAATGAATTTATGAGAACACCATTTCGTTATTGCTTCAATAAAAGTTTAAAGCTCAAATACTAAACTCAATATATTGCCCAATAGAACAAAATTTAATTTCGGGTGATAATTCAATGAAGTAAATACAATATTCATATAGCAAACAAGCTTACTTGATCACACACTGATAAATTGTCGACAAACTGTCACTTACGAGGTACTGTCCTAATTTTCACTCTAATTAATGCGGACCGTTTTCTTTCAATATTTCGTTTTTGTACAATTTCAACAGACGTAGACAATCGACACTCACTAGAACTGGATCCTAGAATCTGAGTAACTAGGTACTGCGTTATACCTAGTCGTCGAAATATATGTCAAGAAAAAGCTACTTTTCTGGCTAATACCACGACTAACATTGAATTATATCGGGCTGACAAGAAATGGAGCACATCGTCGGGGCTATCCCAATAAATTGATGGACGGTGTGTCAGGAAGCAATTTAAAAAGAAGCTGGAGATATTAATAGATAGTCAACATCTCTGCGATTCAAATAGAAGGTGAGCTAGTTAAAATGCAAGGTGTCATCGATTCACGCTCTCTATCAACTTTACTTGTATGCATGAATATATATGTACAGAATGGAAAAAATTTAATGCTTTCAAAGAGAAAGTCCTGTTTTCAAACTAGATAGATGAAAATTGATGGCTGTTTGTGAGTGTCAATTTTTATGATGAATGAGGAAGACCGCATGTCGATGTCTAATCATCGTTTCTGAGCACGTTTTTCGAAAATATGCATTTTCGAAAAGTTGCTGTAACTTTTTCCCGTCAAAACTTTTTTGTTTCTAGGAAAGCGTTTCCGAAGCACCTTTTTTACGTCGAATGCAATGGTGTGAGTGATTCACTTTTTCAAATCATATGTTAGTAAGTAAGTTTCATTCAGTCAGATCTTTACAACTTGTTTTTTTTTTCGATAGCCTCTCTCAGCTTGTATTGTGGGTCATTCATTTATCGTACATTTTTATGTTGAATACTAACAGAGTGAGAGAAACTATAATCTAAATTCATACTATCTAAATTGCTATTTTGGGGAGGGGACGACACAAAAATATTGAAAGAACTTGATGATTGCAGAGTAATTTATATAATTATTCGAGAATTGGTTTTAGAACATCCTTACAATGTAATAGTGCAAAAATTTTGGCGTGTTTTTTAAATTAATTTTCAATTTGTATATTTCTAGTGTCAAAGAGTAGTAGATTGAAAAGTTTAGGGCCATGATAGGTTATAAATTTCTGTGTGATTGTGGTTCTATACAAGGATATAGGAATTTCCTGCCTTGCCGTTCTTCGGGTATGATGATAGTGTATTTCGGGGTGTACTGTTCTTCATTAAGATTTTTGAAAAAATACTTTTTTTCTGAATACGAAAGAACAGTATGTGAGGCACCTTGTTAACTTAACCCTCGAAAACTCTACGTGGAGTCGAGTAATTCAAGATGGCAAACCGAAGTAAGTAAAGGCATTCAATTTCAAAAATATCGATTTATCTTCTGCCGATGTTTCATCACTTACTGCCTTTTGCCTTTTTTGGGCAGGGCACTGTTTTCCTAAGTTCCGTATGTTCAAATACAATTCAACGAAAAAACACAGACTTGGTTATAACTCTCCAGGAACCCACTGGAATAAATACAAGCGCCGGCGTTCAATATCTCCTGGCCTGAGTTGATGAACTTATCTGTTTCTGTGTGGCTTGAATTCGTGTTTTTTTTAAATCCGCCAAACGTTACTCCTTGGTAGTCCTGTTGATATTTTTAAATTTAGCATTTCCGTTTTGAGATTATTTTCAACAGCTTCAACTATTATTTCCAACTCCCTATCCCTATTTGATTCATATAATTTTAGACTCTTCTTTTCAAATTGACCACCCTCAATTCTCCAGGAGGTTGATTTCTCTGGATACCTCTCGTGGTACAAATTGGTTACTATCCATTTTTCCCGGTTTCATCTTCTTTCTCAATCGATTCTTATGATTTTTTCTTCATGTTCTTCTGTGGTATTCCCATCTATTCACCCTCCATGTACTTGATTAGGCCGGCTATTTTCGTATTGCTATTGGGGAGTTTTTTATCTTGATGAGAATGATGAGATGCATTGTCCATAACAATTAGAGATATCAATGAGATCGAAAATTCGGTAAGACCTGTTGCTCTGCCCATATTTCAAACATTGCGGCGGTCATGCCCTCATGATAATCAGCAGATGATTTCGATATTTTTGCAAACAACAACAACGCATTAGCAACAAACCCTCATTCATTTCCGGCATGATAGTTTTGTCATATTTCAAACATTTTTATTATCTTTTAGCACTTCAGGTATTCTATTAAGTTCCAAAGAGTAATAACTTAACATTGGTTTTAATATAATTGTTAAAAAAATCCACTTATCTTATAAAAAAGAGGTGATCAATCGGAGACTATGAATGTGGTGAGATTGACCACATCAATATTATAGCTTTAATCAGTAGTGCTTTTAGTAGAAAGTGATCAATCTCGCGCCTGATAAATTCGCTCAAGCAGTTTTTTGGATTTTTACAAAGGGGTGAGATTGATCATGCAGGGTTAGATTGATCACACTGTACTTATTGTATTATCGTTTATTCATATAAAAACAAATTTTTTATAGAACTCAAAATGTAATTCAGAACACGCAATAAAATAAAGAAAATGGGTTTTAACATTCTTTTATATCAATTTCTCCAGGGAAATGGTACTTTTCAATCCTATCAGAAATCTTCTCAAGTGTGGGATCTGGTAGTAAAGCAACTACGTCTTTGAAGGGAACTGTGGATATGTCATCTTCAATTATTATAAAAATCTTTCTCGACTCTGCTGATTTCAGGCCTTGAAATTTGATTTCTCCGTCTTCTAAAACTTCTTGTACCATGCAGACATAGCGAAATTCCGTCTTTTTTCGAGAATCATACAAAAATCTCACCAGCAGGAATGTTCCCTTCTTGATGTTTTCTAATGTAGGAGAGAAGTATTAAACTTCCTCGTCATCTTTGCTGATATCAACTTCATTGTCGCTGTCATCTAATTCAAGATTTTCAGTTCCATCATCGTCACTGCACTCCTCAAATGATTTCGGCGCTGAAACGCTTTGACCTGGTTCAGCTGCGACCAGTTTTCTTTTACGTCGAGATTTTTCAGAGCCGGAATTGTACCTCAGGTCTTTCAAATAATCGGTAAGAGAGCTCCTAAGCTCGTGTCCATTAACAGCGTCTTGTAGTAATTTTTCCAAAACTCGATTGGGGTTGAACGGCGCAATGCCAGAAATTAAATTTCTTTTTTTAGCACTTTTCTCTCCGTCTGGTTTTTTGGGTGGTACTTTATCCATGCTCTCAAGTCTTTGCTTCAACAGCTTGAGAAATTCATTTTTTTGAATGCTATTGGTTTTCAAATTTTGCATTTTCCAGAATAATATAGTTTTCCTCCAGCTTTCTTTTAAGGGCCTGAAGAATGCGACATCCAAGGGCTGACAAATATGGGTAGAGTTGCATGGCAAGCATGCAAATATTATGTTGTTTTCTTCACATTGCCTCAAAACATCGGGATTAAAGTGCGATGCTAGGTTATCCCATAGCAACACTTTTGTTCCCTCGAGTCGCCTAGCGTGTGGTAAGAAACAAGTGACAAACCAATCATTAAAGGTTGACATGTCAATCCAACCTTGTGAGGTTCGATTATATCGTGTCCCCAAAGAGCAACATGGTTTCGCAGCATGGGCTGCCCTTGGGACCATTTTCTGTCCAAGTGTCCCATAAATTTTCAGACTAATATATGACGTAAGGTGGCAGAAGTATCCCTGAGGCGGATCCGCAAACCATGATCGAAGTAGCAGATTTTGAATGGTTGCATACTTTTTCAGGGTATTTGGTACCCCTTCGGTAGATGCACATTTTTTTTTTCGGGATCATCTGAGACATTTGACTCATCATAATTAAAAATATTTTCGGCGGGAACGTTTGCAAGCGTATGTTCTGAATTGTCAAAGTATTTTTTAATCAGGTAGGGAGATACTTCTGCTCGGCTTTTTTCAATATTACTTGCCAATCTTTTACCAGCAACACTTCGATGTCTCTTTAACAAGCTATTTACCCAGTCAATTTCGGGGACATTATCCTTAAATCGAGATACACTTCTGCCACTCTTGTCCAAAAAACTTTTGACGAACATTCTCAAATCCATGGCGCTTAGTGGATATCCCCAGTGTGCACATAACAAACACTGTTAATAATGGCTATTTCTTCTTCATATGTGAACACAGATTGCCCACCTGATTTCTCAATCTTCCTTCCATGATAATTATTATTTAACGTTCCGTAGGACAGTCTGTGTTTTTTTGCAGCTTTTCTTAACGATAAGCCATTTTCCAATACATCGTGCAACGCCTGACTAACTTGTTCTTCAGTGAAATTGCCATACGTTCTACTTCCTAATTTACTTTTGAACGATCTTCCCATTTTGATGGAAAATGTTAAATCTGTAAAAAAAATTAAATTAATTTTTGGAACGTACATAACGCGGGGTCAGATTTATCACCTGATCAATGTCACCCAATTCAATATTATCAGCAATCTTTAAAAAACTGCCGTTAATTAAAATGATAAATACCTTAAATTACTAATACAACACCACACAAAATAATTTAACCACAGAAAAAATAACGAACTTACCTCTGTTTTTTCTCTACCATCAAAAGTACCCGAACTATGAAAATATGCCAAAAATTATGGTTGATTTCAAAGCAATAAATCTTCCTTCCAAAGTTGATTGCAATTTAACAAACACGTCAACTACTAATCTTAGACAAGCCCAAAGAAATGATAACTGCCACGTCCAGCAACTACAGCAACTATTTTACATTGTTGCCGGTTGTATTTGGATATATGTGATACAATGACAAATGATCAATGTCACCCCGGCAGATCAATCTCACCCCACTTTACGGTACATGAGAAAACACAATGGACTAGTTAGAGAAGGAAACAATGGTCCTGTACACATTATCTGTTCAAAAGACATTGCAAATGTATAAAAGAACAAAGAGTAAAATTTAAAAATTGTCGCTAATATTTCGCACATTGCACATAATGATAAAAATGATAAAACAATAACATGTAAACAAAAAGAAATTTAGTGAAACAGCACATAGTGAAACTAAGGAAATGTCGCTGATGTAACATTATCAGAGTTTAAAAAAATGAAAGAAAAATGGTTCTAACCACTGAAAGCAAGAAAATCGTCCATACAGTAGAAGCAACTATCCAACAAGAACCCAAATACTCCATTTCTTAATAGAGCTCTCCTTTCATTGATCCCTATGAACGATTTCATCTTATCGAAGCATTTAATACCCAGATACTTTGGGGAGTTCTGACTCACACTTAAGCAAGAGTAGGGGGTATAAAGTATCTCCTCCTCGTGTAGCATAATTATGAATATCGGCATTTTTAGGAAGTAGGTGTTCATTATCATAGATTAATAAAACCAGGTGTATTATGTAGAGACACGGCAATGGTAAGATATTATATTTTTTGAATAATAGTTTACAAGAGTCCAGTGGGCGAGCCTTGTCCATTCAACGGATAACTCTTTTCTGAACCTTGTAAATACGGTCAGTATTGCACCAGTCCATAGTACATAAGTTTTATAACATCTGTAGAAACAGTGTCTCTCAGATTTCGAATAGCGTAGTTTGCACTGCCAACTTTTAGACATAAACTGTCGATGTGCGCCTCCCATGTTAGCTTTCGATCAAAAATTATTCCTAAAAATCTAGCTACTTGACCGTAGTAGTAGTTCTTTGGGGAGGCCGCAACTGCGGCCAGGCAAGTAGGCCCTCATGGACCCTTTTTGCCATCCCCTGGTCTCCACTTATCTACATTCATCCTCTTAGTTTTCCTTTTCGAACTTTTGAGACCTCCTAATGAAGGTCAGTATGTCCGACCACTCCAAGTCGATTAGTTCCTCTTGTTGGAGTTTCTCAACTCCGAAGGTTCCAAATCTTAGCCTTCCGTATGCCTCACACTCGCCGAGGAAGTGAGATGAAGTTTCTTCATCTTCTTCGCATTTGCGGCAAGTGGGGTTGTCTTCTATACCTATAAGTTATGTCCTGTTAGTATCCCTACAAGGAGGCGTGGTGCTTGGCGGTTTCTGCCTAAGAGCCATGTCGTCCTTGACTTATTGGAGCCGGCCACGAAGACTTTCGACTGCCTGCAGACGGTGTTATCACTCCAAAGTTTATTCAGCTCTTCTTCTGCCCACTTATCGAGGGCTGAAGAGGTTTAGCTTCTTGCGATGCCTAGTACATGCTCCGGACCACAGAACGACGTTGCAGATCCGGATCTGGCAAGTCCGTCTGCTACCTCGTTTCCGCGCACCCCACTGTTACCCGGGACCCATACCAGCTGAACTTCCTTCGTTTCAGCTAGCTTCTCGAGATCATCTCCGCATTCCTGTACTAGCGCTGAGCTTGGTTTAGGATGACAGATGGCTCTGAGTGCTGCCTGACTATCCGAACAGATATAAATTCTGTGTTTGGACCCTTCTTTCACCTCTTGCCTCGTAGCTACCGATAAGATGGCGAACACTTCAGCTTGAAAAACTTTTGTATATCTGCCCAAAGCGTAGCTCTCTCGTACTTTTCTTCCCTCCAGGTAAATTCCGGCACCCGATGCCTGTTTGTCAGTCAGACGCGAACCGTCCGTATAACATATTAGGCTTCCTATGCTGAACTCCACCGTTTTTCCTTCCCATTGTTCTCTGCTCGGAATAGTAAGAGTAAACTCTCTGTTTCATCGCAGTTTGTCTTGTGCGCTTTTCACTCTGAGGGCAGAGATCGGGATCACCTGCTCCGCCCACCCCGCGATTTCCGCATGACCTATCATCGCTCCTTTATTCACCCAGACTCCTGAGTCCCGCATCCTCATTTGGGCTGCCATTGCCTCCTTCTTGATCCAGACTGAAAGCGGTGGCAGTTTCAGTAGTACCTCCAACACTGCGGTTGGAGTCGTTCTCATTGCGCCCGTTATCACCAAACAGGGCAGCCGCTGAACCTTGCTGAGTTTTCGGCCTATTGTGCTGCCCTGTACGCCTGGCCACCACACGGCTGACCCATAATGGATCTTTTATCTTACGACTGCCGTGTACAGCCAGCGCATGATCTCTGGATTGGTACCCCAATTGTTTCCTACAATTATTCGCAGTTGCCATAGGATTGCTATCAACTTTTGTATAACCCTATCTACGTGCGGCCTCCATGAAAGTTTGGGGTCCAGGACTACCACCAGGTATTCGACCCGCTGGTGGCCTGAATCCATATTTTTTCCTCCGTTTGGTGAACAGGATCATCTAGCTACTTGACCGTATTCTAGAGGTTCACCACACATGTTGATGTTGTTCATTAGACCCGAGTTTGAGATACCGTTTCTGGATAAGAAATTGATGAATTTTTTTTTCCTTGTATTGCAGAGCGGTCGTTTTCGCTAAAGTATTTGCTGAATTCGTCACATGCATAATTACCCAAGTTTACAAGATTTTCTAAGTTTTTATGGGCTAGGATTAAATTTGTATCATCAGCGTAAAGTACCGTAGCCAGGTAGCCGAGTGGTTAAAGCGACATTGTTTCAATCACTTTTGGCTGCCAGTCAAAGGTTCAAACCCTAGCGACTACAGAACTTTTTCTGATGGCCCGAGAAAGTGCTAGGAATCGCACGTAAAAAGGTAAGACCTCGTTAATCCTTAGCTCGCACAAGTTTCGACTTCTGAGGGCTGCCGCTCGTAAGGGGATGACAGCTGGTTAACGGAAAAAACAATTTTAACAACAAACAATTTGGTGTGGTACACGGATCGTAGATGTCATTTGAGAATATTATAAAAAGAGTTGGTCCCAGTATAGATCCCTGGGGCACTCCTAACTCAACACTCTTACAGTCAGATTTGTTATCATTTATTACTGTTACTTGCGTACGATTTGTCTGATATGATACTATCCAATCGTGTGGTTTACCTCGGATTCCAACGCTGTGTAATTTACGTAAAACTAAGTCGTGATTAATCATATCAAATGCTCGTGTTAAATCATAAAATATTCCTAGTACGTTCTTCTTGTTATTTAGCTGTTCATAAATAAAATCTAGAGCTTGCTCAATAGTCGTTGAAGTCGATTTAGCTTTCCGGAATCCGTTTTGGTTATCAGAAATGATGTTATGATGTTCAAGGTAGGAGATCAGTCGGATAGAGTAGGCAGCCTCAAATACTTTGGAGATTTGACTCTGAACACAAATAGCACGATAATTTGCGGCCTCATGTTTAGAACCTTTATTTTTGAATATTGGTATACATTTCGATTGTTTCAGGTCCGGAAAAATACCTTTTGCAAAGGACTCATTTATGAGATATGCCAGTGGTTCACAAATTAGATCCACAACTGATCGTAACACTCTTCCATTAATGCCATCAATTCCTGGAGCTGTCTTTGAGGTAGTTTTTATTAAAATTGCTCTCAATTCATTTGGTGTTGGTGTCAAAAAAAGGTAACAGTGGTATTGTTAATTTTTATGTTACGATTGGAACTCAATCTAATTTTTGGGAGATTACTAAAATAATTGGTGACATAGTTACATTTATCGACTTCGTCTTTAATATATTCTCCATTCTGATTATATAATATGTCAGGAAATAATTTCCTATTATTTCTGTTGCAATTTTCATTGATTATTCTCCAACTTTCACGTTCAACATTATTGGAGTTTTTTATTCTGTTGTCATTGATCTGTTTCTGATATACATTTATACATTTTTTTGAATTCCTTATATTTAAAGGTATAGAACTTATTATTTATTTGCTTTTAAATTTTTTTCATTTCACACATGCATGTTTTTTATATGGGGTGAAAACCACTTTTTTGGTGATTTATTCATCTCAACTTTCATTATAGGAAAAAAAACAGTTGTAATGATAAAGAAGCGTTGTGTAAAAAGCTTTGAACTTATCTTCAAATGAATCAACAGTAAAGATGTCACTCCATGTTCCATTTGCTAAACGGTGAGAAAAAGTTTAGGTATTTGAGAAACATTGTAAAATTAGCGGTAGGAGTATTTTATCTATATGAGTTCACTTTGAAAGACCCTGTTTGAAATGTGTGATCAGATAAGAAGGAATCTTCAACACGTACATTATGTATTGTCAAATTAGAGAAAATATTATCAATGCAATTATTAATTCTTGTCGGTTCCTTAACAAAGTGTTTTATATTGTAACTAGCTAATAGGTTTCCGAGCCCTTTTTTGTCTGATGATTCCTTAAAGAAGTTTATATTTACATCTCCTCATAGAATATAGCGGTTTTTTACATAATAAAATTTATGAAATAATTGCTCAAGATAGTGGATGAACTTCTTGACGTCATTTGTAGGCGATCGATATACAGTAATGATAAAGATGTTATTGAATGATTTGAATTCCAATAGTGATTGCAAGCCTCAAATTCTTTCTCTATACATGACTTGAAGTTTATACTTTTAATATTTACACTATTTTTAGCATAAATACACACACCCCTACTCCTAAATATCGTTCTTGATTAAAAAGACACTGATTTCAAACAATCAATGTGAGTCATTTTCATTTCGTCTTCTTTCATCCAATACTCGGACACACACATTATGTCTGTGTTGTGCACCATCAATATCAACAGTGAAAGTTTATTCCTATCCAACAAATCTTGTATGTTGAAGTGCGGAATAGAGCAGTCTTCCTCTTGAGGTTCGGTGACAGACACTTGATTTCGAAGTGTATAATCCTCCGCCTGTGTAGTAAAGCTATTTAAGGTTCCTAATCGCGAGGATTCAACACCTCTGCTGGCCTCCTCTTCATCGAAAAAAAGGATATAAAGGCCTCTCTTTTTTTCTTCAAGGTCAACATTGTTTACTGACGTTCACATAGTTTTTGTTTAATTTTATCTTCAAGAAGTTCGTTTGTTCTCTTCAGCAATTTATTGTTTTTTAGTAAAATTTGACATTTTTTTTCTTTCTCCGTTAAAATTTTTTAAGTCGTTTTCTGATTTTAATATGAGTTTATTTTCTTCTTGATTGGTTTGATTCTCATCTTTATTATTTTGCGGAATTTTACATACCTCGCAAATGATTCTGGTATCAGATGATTTCTCACATGTCTGCTTCTTCCTAGTCGAGCAGGATATATGAAAGATTGAACCACAATTTACACACACTAGAACGTTGGTAGTTTTTAGCAAATATTTAAAAAAAATTTCATTAAAATTTTCATCATTTATGGAGCAGAGCTCATTCGCGTGAACATCACTCGACGCCATATTATGGCTATATTACGTCTCTATTCTCATTTCGATTTTCTTTCATATTTCTCAGTTTTCTTGTCTTGCTGACTCCATTATAACCATGCGTTTATCCAATGTTTTGTATCTGAAACCGCAATCAAATAAATTAACGATTTATAAACATAATCTGGATATTCAGGTAATTTATTATGAATCATTCCTAATGTCAGCACCTTATTTTCGTCATGAAACTTATACACACATCTCAAATCAAACTTCTTCAGTTTCTGTCCGTCTCACTATTTGATTGTGTGAAGAATCACTACCATTCTCATTCTTCAAACGCAAATATAAATATTCTAAATAACCCTTTGAGTTTGAATGTGTAAGGCTTTATTGAATAATTTCCTATGTAGTGGTTCTAGATCAGCTTCCACTTGGAGACGTTCTGGATTGACTTCCGCTTGAAGCAGCTCTAAATTAGCATCGAAATTTTCAGTTCTCCAGAATACTATACCAAACAGATAATAAAATTAAGAAAACTAAATAACGATATATGTGAATTGCGTGTTTGCCTAGCTGCACTGCACGGTCTGGTAGGTAAATAAATCTTGCAAATAAGAACTAATTGGTATTTAGCGGCATGTCAAATACTTTCGGTGTCTGACCAATCAGAATTCCGCAGAGGCCAATCAGAGGCTTTCGTTTCTAATTGCGCCCTCCCTTTCCATGTTACAAAAGAATCTAGTCCACGTGGACTGCAATCGTGTTGAGACGAGGAGCGGTTGAGGAATAACGTGTTATCTATGCCTATGGAAATTATCAGCGACAATTTGTATATTGATATATCCTCGTATGATCGCTTGGTTGTGTGCTGTCTCAAGAGAGTTCATATAGACTATAATTCAAATTCCCTGTGACCAATCTTGAAAACCTTAGAGTCTTCGGTTTACAGGGCACTTGTCTTCTGCTAGATCTGCTCTGAACGTCATACCTGAGGTCTAGCACAAACGAAATACTTAATTACTCACTTGAAGTTTATGAACACCTTCTTAATTGCTAATTGCTAATAATTCTGAATTTTTAGATTAGTTGAGTTTATGAATCCACCATTTCTGAAGAATCGTGTTTATTTGTTTTTTACAAACTATAATTTATGTTTAGAAGAGAAAGCTACAACATATGTGAAGGTCAGAAAAAATAATAGAGGACTGAATGTGAAGCTACGAAGGCGTAGAAGGTCCACGAACATTTTTTTTTTTTGATCCCGACTTTAATCTCGGACCCCCGTCTTTAATCTCGGACCCCCGACTTTAATCTCGGACCACCGACTTTAATCTCGGGGGTCCGACTTTAATCTCGGACCCACGACTATATTCTCGGACCCCCGACTTTATTCTCGGACCCCTGACTTTAATATCGGACCCCCGACTTTAATCTCGGACCCCCGACTTTAATCTCGGGGGTCCGACTTCAATCTCGGACCCCCGACTTTAATCTTGTGGGTCCGACTTTAATCTTGGACCCCCGACTTTAATATCGGACCCCCGACTTTAATCTCGGACCACCGACTTTAATCTCGGGGGTCCGACTTTAATCTCGGACCCACGACTTTATTCTCGGACCCCCGACTTTAATCTCGGGGGTCCGACTTTAATCTCAGACCCCCGACTTTATTCTCGGACCCCCGACTTTAATCTCGGGGTTTCGACTTTAATCTCGGACCCCCGACTTTAATCTCGGGATTCGACTCAATGCTCTCAGATTCTAGAATTTCTACCAAGGAATCTGTTCATAAAGCTAGACACAAAATGCAAAGTTTTTCCTCGTTCACTATTGGTTGAAAAGATAAGGTATCTTGATTTTATTGAAAAAATGAACAGGATGTTCATAACATCAGTTGAAGAATCATCTGCGACTGAAAGACATATTATATCAGTCGCTATTTTCCTTTGTTCAAGTTAACCTCTTGGAAGGTTTTCATGTTGAAAGTCCAGCGTGGTTTTTGCCGGGGAAGTAGGTAGTTTTCAAAAGCTTACTTATATAGCGTTTCCTGGTGAGGATAATATAAGGGCAGAAACAATCAAACGAATCACAGGCGAAATAAAAAGACCCCTTACCCATCTAATAAATAGAATATTTGAAACAGAGATATTCCCAAATATCTTTAAAATAGGACTAGTGAAACCATTATATAAAGCTGGAAAAAAAACGAGATCTTGAATTATAGACTAGTGTCACTCATATCCAACATATCGAAAATCATCGAAAAGGTAATATTGGTAATAAGGTAATATTGAATTTCCTCAATAAAAATAAAGTATTATGTGACAGACAGTACAGTTTTAGAGAGGGAAAATCTACCGAAGATGCAATATTAAAATTAACTTCTGAAATATACAATGCGCTAGACAAAAAAACTCGACCTCTCTAAAGCATTCGATACTGTTTGTCACGAGAAATTGGTGAAGAAAATGTGGTCATACGGAGTTAGAGGACGTGCATTTGAGCTCTTCGAAAGTTACCTAACTGGAAGAAAACAGAAAGTATATATTGAGGGTTTCGTAAGCGAATGGAGAAATATTAACTATGGGGTTCCACAAGGAACAGTCTTGGGCCCTCTACTTTTCACAATTTATATGAATAACCTACTCCAGTTGAACACCAAAGGTACTATTCTCAGTTTCGCTGATGATACAGCCATTTTTTACAAAAATAATTTATGGAAAAGCCTGAAAAAAGAAGCTGAGGATGATATGCGAAAAATAAGAAAATGGTTTGAATACAATATACTCACGTCAAATGTAAAGAAAACTAAATACCTCCCTTTCTCCTCATATGCCATCAACTTACCGAAACTAGGACTATTACAGCCGTATGCATAGTCAATCGCCAGCGACTCGCCAGAGTTTCGCCAGAGTTTCGCCGTTCCTTACACAAGGATTATAATGCACAGTCGAGCTCCAAAAAAGTGACAACTACGCGATAAGACACATTTTGGCGAAACGCTGGCGATGTACCACTTTTTTGGAGCTCGACTGTGCATTATAGTTCTTGTGTAGCGAGCGGCGAAACTCCGGCGAGTCGCTGTTTTTGACTATGCATACGGCTGTTAGTCTTGAGTGATACAGAAATTATTCCAGAATGTGAATCGATAAAGTACTTAGGCATTATGATCGACAGGCATATGTTGGGAAATCCACATAAAGAGCGTAGTAAACAAAATACGAGGATTATTAACTAGATTCAAAATTTTGAAGGAATTCCTAGATACTAGCCATTTGAAAATTATATACCATGCATTAGTACAAAGTCTGATGTCTTATGGGATATTAGGATGGGGAGGTGTTACAGACAATCATCTAGACAAAGCAAACGTTGCTCAGAAATGGATACTGAGAATAATTTTCAGTAAAAATATTAGATACCCCAGCGAAGCATTATATACAGAAAATCGAATATATGACGCAAGACAGTTATTTGCAATGAAAATTCTACAAAATATACACAAAGGAAAAATACAGATTCAAAAAATATACCACCGCTATGACATACGGAATAAAGAATATAAAATGGTTTTAAATAAATGTGAAAAAGCAATAGGTCAACACAGCTGCGAGTACATTAGCTTCAAGTTATATAATTACATTCCGAAATAACTAAAGAATATCAAAAGTTATAACGAATAGAATAAAAAAATCAAATAATGGTTATTTACGGAAAACCGAATGGTGTTTAGTGATATCATAAATAAATGCATGAGAATATAAATGCATGAGATTCTTATACTCATATATTATGTACCTATATAGGTCTATGTGTGTGTGTTTGATAGTATCTTTCATCCTTTTCCCAAGTTTTTATAAATTCTTCTTCATATTCATTCTCCGAATCATATAAATATAACATGTTAGATTTAGATGCGACCTCAATATGGTCCCTACACAATATTTATATTTCACAAATACAATATTTATATTTTCACAGATCTTTTATGTTACACATATACAGGGTGTTTGGTAGCTGGGTGCAAACCTTCAAGGGGGTGATACACTAGCCCATGTAGAACATATTCATAAAATCATTTTTATTTTCTAGCGCGTTTTTGATTTTTGAGGGAACTTTTACGATTTTTAGTACAAAAACCCAAAATTGGTCAATTAAATGATAATAACTTCTAATCTTAACAGAAATGTCCGGTTTTTTCATTTATTTTAGTAGTCTTATGTGTCCCCAATCGTACTACAGTAGTTTGAAGCACCATTGTGTCCAAAAAAGTTATGTACAGAGCATTTAAACTTTACAAAAAAAGAAAGAAAATAAAAAATCTGACCTTTGATGCCAATTAAAAAAAAAAATATATATACATACAGGTGTTCAGACACTTTTAAAAACATGCGTAGTTATTGCTCTTTCGTTTGAGGTATCATTTATCTAGCTAAGTCCAAAACTTTTTTTATTAGGGTGCCTGAACCAGTTTAGGGTTGTAAATATGGATATTTGAAAAATTAAAAAAAAAAAGTAATTTAAATGAATTTTAGCTCGAAAACCTTTAAACTGGAATCCTAAAGCAATATGCGATATTATTTTTAGACTTACATGGAATAATAAGAAACTTAGCCCAACTTAAAAGAAGAGAAAACTGAACAAAGGCCGGTGGCGGTGGCATTTTACAACAAAGAATTTGACCTGAAGTTAGTCATTAATTGGAATGCATTCTTTTGTTATGATTTAGACCTTATGCTGGGGCCATAAAGTTGCTTTTGAGTTTATCAATTTTTAGGTACCTGAGTTGAGTAATCATCTTGGACCCCTCGCCGGGTCGATTTGGTTGGCCAAACAAGTTCTCTAGTCACTGCTTTGCCCCTTCGAGTTGCGAGTAGACGTTGGTTTTGTGTTCCCCATTCACCGTGTTCAGTTGTAGCCTTTTGCTCCTGCACGTGTTGTTTATTTTGGACTATCGAATTTTTTGTTGTGTGTGCTGCCATGGCTGAGTTTACGAGTCATGAACAAGCCGATATCATTTTTATGTATGGCAGAGCTGATGGTAACGCATCTCTGGCACGACGTTTGTACCAAGAACGTTACCCGAACCGCAGGTAAATTAATTTCTAATTCTAGCGGTAGTTAAATTTTGCCATTTTCACCTTCAAAAGATGTTAGAGTTATTTTATTGCAGGGTGCCTAACGTCCGTGTGTTTTCCAACACATATCGTAGGCTGTCTGAATCTGGTATTCGTCATGCTGAACCTGCCGTAAATCCAGGAAGACATAATGTCAATGTTGAGGAGCAAATTCTCCTTTCGATATGGAAAGTGTGGAGTACGATGCACAACGAAAAGAAATATCCGTTTCACGGCACGGGTGTGCAAGGCTTGGAGGAAACGGATCCGGCGAGACGGATACGGTTCTGCCGTTTTTTGCTAAACGCAGATATTGACGACGCGTGGCTCTTAAAGTCCATCCTCTGGACTGACGAATCGAAGTTCTCCAGGGAAGGAATTACTGATTTCCACAACCTTCATGAATGGGCTGATAAGGACAGCAATCCACATTGGAAAAAACAGGTAAATAAATGATTTTTATTATTATTATTTTATTACCCATGTTCAACACGTGTTTAATTACTTAAATTAACTAATTTTATTGCATTTTTGTTTCAGATTTCTTTCCAAAGACAATTTTCAATAAATGTGTGGGCTGGGGTCATCGGACGCACATTGGTTGGCCCACACATTTTGCCTGACAATTTGAATGGACAAAATTACCTCGAATTCATGATAAACGACTTGCCAATGTTACTCTATGATGCCGAAGTGCCAATATTGGACATGGACAGGCCGATCACATTTCAGCAAGATGGATGCCCAGCACATTGGGCTGTAAGCGTCCGCGAACACCTAAACCGCTGTTTTCCTGGCAACTGGATCGGGAGAGACGGACCCATCCCCTGGCCTGCCAGATCGCCCGACCTGACTCCGTTGGATTTTTTGTGTGGGGTCGGGCGAAAGAACTCGTATACAAAACAGAAATCACCACGAGAGAAGAATTACTTCAGCGAATAGAGGCAGCGTTTGAAATTATGAAACAGGAAATGCAAATGAAAGCAACCACAACTGAAGTACGAAATCGTTGTAGAAAGTGTATACGCAATGGTGGAGGACATTTTGAACACCAACAATAAATTTTTACAGTACAAAACATTTTTTCTTTAATTCCAAAAAAATCCATATTTACGACCTTTAACTGGTTCAGGTGCCCTAATTCAAAACGTTTAGGACTTAGCTAGATAAATGATACCTCAAACGAAAGAGCAATAACTACGCATGTTTTTAAAAGTGTCTGAACACCTGTATGTATTTTTTTTTTTTTTAATTGGCATCAAAGGTCAGATTTTTTATTTTCTTTCTTTTTTTGTAAAGTTTAAATGTGTACATAACTTTTTTGGATACAATGGTGCTTCAAACTACTTTAGTACGATTGGGGACACGTAATACTATTAAAATAAATGAAAAAAACCGGACATTTCTGTTAAGATTAGAAGTTATTAGCAGTTAATTGACCAATTTTGGGTTTTTGTACTAAAAATCGTAAAAGTTCCCTTAAAAATCAAAAACGCGCTAGAAAATAAAAATGTTTGTATGACTATGTTCTACATGGGCTAGTGTATCACCCCCTTAAAGGTTTGCACCCAACTACCAAACACCCTGTATATATAGTTATAGACAGTTTAGTAAGAATTTCATACAACGCCACATACAAGGTGATACTAAAATATCAGCTTCAGTGGAATTAAACGGTTTATTTACAGTTTTACAGTGTTCTATTATATCAAAAATTGTAATATTTATTTAGTTAATAAACATAAATTATTATTATTATTATTATTATTATTATTATTATTATTATTATTATTATTATTATTATTATTATTATTATTATTATTATTATTATTATACATGGGTCATTCATTATTTGCTTCATTTTTTAACCATTTCACCACATATAAACTCATTATTGACCCTGAAGATGAAATGATTAAAATTCGAAACGTCACATCGATAAGAAAATATTAGTCCCAACAAACTATCTGAACACAACAATGTAACTATTATTTTCCAGACTGAGATCCGGAGCCAAATATATACAGGGTGATTTAGAATGAGAACAATAAACTCCGTGTGCTGATTCTTTATATAAACATAATATGATATTTGTTGTTGTTTGTTCGAAATTTGTTATTTCCGTCAACGGCAGCATTCTTACGAGCCACCCTCATTAGTCTCCGGGAATCTTCTGTGAGCTAGGAGAGACCAGGCCCTTAACTTTCAACGTGTGATGCCCTTATGGTTGACAAGCGAACGTTCGACCATCACTACTATCATGAACAGATGATTTGATTCGCTTTTCGACTCAAATCCTGAGAAAAGTCGGGGGCCCGACTTTAATCTCGAACCCCCGACTTTAATCTCGGACCCCGACTTTAATCTCGGACCCCCGACTTTAATCTCGGACCCCCGACTTTAATCTCGGACCCATGACTTTAATCTCGGGGGTCCGACTTTAATCTCGGACCCCCGAGATTAAAGTCGGACCCCCGAGTTTAAAGTCGGGGGTCCGAGATTAAAGTCGGACCCCGAGATTAAAGTCAGGGGTCCGAGATTGAAGTCGGATCCCCGAGATTAAAGTCGGGGGTCCGAGAATAAAGTCGGGGGTCCGAGATTAAAGTCGGGGGTCCGAGATTAAAGTCGGGGGTCTGAGATTTAAAAAAAATGTTCTTGGCGCTTCTACGCCTTCGGAGAAGCTAAATGCACGTGTTGAAAATTCACAAGTAAACAACATTGCTGACCCGACTTTATTACTTCCACACCCCCTATTTCGATTTTGTTCGCCGGCATAAAGTGTAAGTGACATGGAACTTAATCAATACTGGATTCTCATAAAGCTACAACTGAAATCGATTTTATTTCATTCTGTCGCCATTAAATATTGATGGATTCATCAGCTTGCTGGGAAAACAGGTATTTGACAGTGATTTGTATGGTCATTATAGGTATGTATCTCTACTCCTGTGCAAAGATCATTTGCAAAACGGTAAAATGAATCGAAATTACTATTCCTTGATGAATTTTTGTCTAATGAGATTCTATGGAGCATTAATCTTCTAAAATTAGAAAGATTTTGTCACTTTTGAAGGAAACACTAGAACCTGAGAAAATTCGTCAGTTTTCAGACACTTAGGGGTAGTAATTTTAAAAACCAGTATTAGGGATGTTTAATATAATTT
Organism: Chrysolina oricalcia; assembly: GCA_944452925.2. NCBI lineage: Eukaryota > Metazoa > Arthropoda > Insecta > Coleoptera > Chrysomelidae > Chrysolina > Chrysolina oricalcia. The sequence goes on from OX101824.2 coordinate 40,344,077, forward strand.
GAAACGATTGGAAATTGCGTCATCAAATTAGAATTATTGTTGGAATGAAATTATTATTATTTTAACCCTTATAAACCACCCCTGGGAATATGCATTATTAAAAAATAATTCTTTTTAAAAGTTTTTTTTTCATAAATAGGAATTATTACAAACTGCTTTTTTATTGAATTGAGAATAATTCAGTAATAATATAAAATTACTTTTTTCAACCCTTCAACCCTTGTGAAAGCTACCCCTTAAGACTGAAAATGTTAATTTTAATGAAAATTTGACACACATTCGCAACAGAATCAACGTTGCCGTTACTTGTACTGGGCTGGTCCATATTATTTTTGAATTAACACACCATAATATGATGCAAGAGTATGAAAAAGTGCTAGGAATCGCACAAGTTTCGACTTCTGAGGGCTGCCGTTCGTAAGGGGACGACTAAAAAAAGCAATTAGTATAGAATTTGAAGGGATTCAACGTCATATTGATTTGAAATGTATGCAACCCTTATTTTTGGAAAGGGTGAGTTCAAAGGAGTTGGATGAGCCACAATTAGCGCATGAATGCAAACTTTTAACCGCCATATCTCCTTTAACTTTTATGATACAAAAATAAGAAAAAAAGGGCATTTTCAGTAAAAAAATGCAATATTTAAGATTTGGAATTTTTTTTATATTATGAATACCTTTTGGTTTATTTAAGAAAAATGCACTTTTTTTAAATTATAAAAATGTCGTTTTGTATTCAATCAATTATTTTTCTAAACGAAGCATTCCAAACCGGTAAAATCACATGAATCATATCAATTCTACCTTAGTAAAGTTAATTGCAAGTGGGGAGCCATTAATTTATATTAGGATTGTAATGACGACGGTTTAATTGTTACATAATAAAACAGGGATTGTAGAGAATTTGAAGGGATTCAACGTCATATTGATTGAAAATGTATGAAACCCTTATTTTTGAAAAGGGTGACTTCAAAGGAGTTGGATGAGCCACAATTAGTGCATGAATGCAAACTTTTAACCGCCTTATCTCCTTTAACTTTTATGATACAAAAATAAGAAAAAAAGGTCATTTTCAGTAAAAAAATACAATATTTAAGATTTGGATTTTTTTTTATTTTATGAATACTTTTTGGTTTATTTAAGAAAAATGCACTTTTTTTAAATTATAAAAATGTCATTTTCAATTCAATCAATTATTTTTCTAAACGAAGCATTCCAAACCGGTAAAATCACATGAATCATATCAATTATACCTAAGTAAAGTTAATTGCAAGTAAGGAGCCATTAATTTATATTAGGGTTGTAATGACGAGGGTTTAATTGTTTTTTTCCCTCTTAAGTTCTACTCAGTGGTTATGGCGACTCAAAGGCAGACTCTGGTGTCAACTCGATCAACTAAAAGACATTTGATAATTCACCAAGGCATATTCACTTTCACCAATATATCCAGATGATACTGTACCAATATCTAGGAATGTTTTGAGGCCATTATCGATTGAAGAATATTTCACCAATACTATTTTTGAAATTGTTAAAGAATATTTGAACAATATCGCAAAATGGTCACATTTGAGTTCTCGACAATATAACGTTTGAATGTTTTGCCAGTGTTTTCAGAATATTGTACCAGCTATATTGTACCAATATCGCTGAATATTTTGATGCTAACATTGCTTCAAGAATATTTCGACAATATTATTCAAGTAATATTGGACCAATATCGTCGGATGTTACATTTTTTTTTCTCTCCAATATTGAATTTAAAATATTTTGCCAATATGTACCAATATTCTACCAATATAGAAGTATTGGTACAATGCAAGTCATCAATTTTCGAACCGAACAGAAAATATTATATGGGTCCTAAAAAGTTCATTGTGATTTATAAAAAAAACTTTTTTTTTCAATATATAGTGTGATCATTTTACAAATGTCATGTTCAATCCACATTTGTCCACCTTCTATTTTTCATGTCAGTGGAAAGAGGGCGCGAAGATTTTTTCAAAATACCCCCAATATACCCAATATACAGAGTTGATTTCAACAAGGATATTTACTTAAAATATGCTCAATATTGATAAATACCGACGGAAAAAATATGGAATTGATGTTCACATTGTTACAATTTCAATTCTATTGCGAACTGAAAATCAATGAACAAATGGATCAAAATTAAACAAATTTATCTGATATATCTAGTATGTTTTGAAACTTACCAGCACTATATTTCATGAAAACTGGGTTTAATCGGAATGACACCCTTCTTGATGAAATGAATGAACTTTTACTGACTTCACTTGAAACTGTTGCTTTTTCAAACGACTCCAACTGACAGGTAATGTAAGCAAAGTACAATAATTACAAAATATCTTTTTCCGTTATCTTCCATCATGAGATTAGATAAGGAGAACACCCGTTTTGTTTTATCATCTAATAGACACTAACTTGATGGCATAGCACTTGAACTGACTCGAATTTTGATGATATTATTTTATCGATTCGTTTTCTCGGTATATACTCAACTGCTTTTCGAATGCAAACTTGTACAATTAAGGTATTGGGAGTTTATTCACATTGAACGGGCTTATAAATAATGAAATAATCATCCGAAAAAACGCTAATATTCTGTATTACTACGGAGTTCCAAGAAACTAATAAAATGATTCATATTTTGAAACAGATCCTGAGGTGAACATTGCATAAATCATTGTATTTAGTACCCCGATCTTAGATATAAAAGGTCGAAGTGTATATGAGGGCGCATGTAGCCTCTACCCAGTTAACACAAACATCTAGGAGATGTTGCTTTCATGATTGTTATGGTAATAAAATGAGTTGCATTTAGACATCACTGTTACCATTTAGTGATGCCAAATGTTATGTGTTGTTCACAATTTTTTTCTCGTTAGTGTCGCTTCGAGCACAAAATGTGAAGAAAATTGCAAAGCACATTTACATGAATTTTGGTTTCATTGCAATTTTGTCGGTATAGAAGGAATTAGGTTGGTAACAAAATTGAGCATGACCTCACCATCACGACACAAAATGGCCAGAGTTGTTAGTCGAGTCGAGAGTCAAGTAGAATTAGTATTTGGTTGACGCTATTCTTTAAATATTCTATAGGTATGGTTATTCTGGACTTTCATTGTCTAAAAAAGAACAAAGAAAAATTCAATTCTCTGCAATTTTTAATCACGACGTTTCAACTGTTGAAATCTACAGTCGTTATCAAGTGTATAATGCGACAATCTCAAGGATACTTCTTATATATGCTGTGGATAATTTTGTGTCATTAGCCTAGGGGTAATTTGGCGGTATTCAGGTAAGCTTGTTAATTACTGTGCCAGGTCCCTCCGGTACAGCATTCTTAATTCTTATCGCAATTTCAATTGATCCATGCCACTAATTAAGGGTTTCCACACATTACGGATTTCTATGCTGGCCTGACTAAAGACTTTGTTGTTCATAATATATGCACTCTCTTTAAACTTCCTTCTATACCAGCCCTCTTCTTTATGGATGACTTCGGCTTCAGTCCATTTTATGTTGTGTTGGGTCGTCCAGACATGATCCGCTATTCCTGACTTTGATGTTTCTCCTCGTTGAGTGTTTCTCTTGTGTTCAGCGAGTCTAACGCTAAGTGGTCTCTTAGTTCCTCCAAGATAAGCTTCGCCGCATTCACAAGGGATGCGGTAGATGCAGTTTTTGGAGTCAATGTCAGCGTTACGTGGTCTGGTCTTTATGAGATGGCTGCGAATAGTGTTACCTGCCTTGAAACATGTCCGTATTTTGTATTTCGACCCAATTCGCTTTATTCTTTCCGATAGACCTCTAACATACGGAACGCACAGGGTGGTTTGTGTCGGCTCATCTGGTTTCTTGTTCTTATCCCCCCTGCGAGCTAGAACCTCTTCTATATGTTTTTTGGGGTACCCATTTCGTCGCAGATCATTCTTGATATTGTCCAATTCGATGGTAAGACTTTTATCTGTGTTACATAGGTTGTAGGCACGGTCCACCAGCGATCGAACAACCCCTCTCTTTTTAATCATTTTTAAATGCCCTGTATTGTTGTTATTTCCGTCAACCGATTGCACCCCTACGCGCAACCCTCACATGTCTTCGAGAGACTTGTGTGAGCTGGGGAAGACGCAGCCCTTACCTTTTAACGTGCGGTGCCATGAGTTCTGGGCTCTCAAACCTAATGTCATTCATAATCTTCAAGAACGAAATTATGATGGTAGGCTGTATTTTAGTTTTTGGGTGCAAGCAAGGTCGACTAGAAGAAGATAGATCATTCATCCAGTCGGTAAAAAGCACATCACCGATGAAAGTACATTCACATTTTTGCTTAAATTCTATTATTAACGGTTTCATGATGCCATTTCTCAAGGTCCGTTGAAAATGTCGCAAGGTAAATGTCCCCATCGACAAGATAGCAAGTCAGTGAAAATAATAAACTTGTCCACCTCTTGGTTGCGATATTTATTCTCTGAATTTTTGTACCTTTAGTTTCGATAAACATACAAAAAAAATATTATGAAACGGTGAAATACTTTATATAAAATAAAAGAAGCCATAAAACACATGTCCCAATTATCGTCACCTGAAAAATGTGAATAACGAATCTTCGAAATGTATGTTAACCAATTACCGAAACTGTGAAAAATCAAAAACAGGCATCACGGCTATAAATACATCGATACCTGTAGCGAATAAAACAGCATAAAGGTTATAAATAAAACAGTCACAAAACTATGACAAAAATCAACCAAAACATTTTCGAATACACTAAGAAATCGTTTCTTTGGTACATCAATTTCTAGGAGCCATTTTGTCCATTTCTGGTTCTTCATATATGCCACGCTTATTTGACAGTTTTGGCTGCTCAATTAAACATATTATGCTATACTCAAAGTAGTAGAGCTTGGCAAATCTAGCTTCAAATCTTGAAAAATGTATGAGATGCAGAATGAGAAAGTATTCGGGCGATAAAGAGGGAAGTATGATTGTACATTAATAATAATAATCTTGGTAATATTCATTCATTATTTCGATTCACGATATACAAGTAAAGTAATACAATTCAAGCATAACATAAATACGACAATACAATAAAGTATAGGTGAATAAATTTGTATCACACTGAGGGCAAGCCAGTAATAAAACTTCACAGTGCACTCCGCGATGCGACAGATACGATAGAACTGTCCCATGCCACAGAGTAGGGAACTATACCTGTGCAGTTACCCATACTTGTTTCGGACTGTATTAAGCTCTTCTGCTACCGCGCATAGATAGGCGACATAGGGGTGGCGATTTCATATTCACATTCACATTCATCGACATAGGGACTGTTGGGTACCTACGTATGTATTTAAATTCAATTGGCTATTTGTATAATGTTCTTTAATGACAATCAATGAATTGTATCATGACATATCTTGACATTCTGTACCAAGAGTATTTCAAATAGGACAAACACAACAAAAAAAATTCAAAGATTCAAACGTTTCGGATTATTTCGAATTCTAGTAGATCTTCTTATTGGTGATTTTTCAGTCGTATCAGGTACTTCAGAAGAACTCTCGTCACCTGGTTCTATATTCAGATCTTCAGCAGAAGAAGCACTTGGTGAAATATGATCATGGCGAATGAGATATTGGAACGCAATATTGATTAGCACATGTTTGTGGATACAACAACATACAAGGCGGTGGAGTGCGGCTCTTTGTTTTGAGTTCTGTACATACGGGATCATAAAAAGGTGGCACTTCCATATTTTCCATAACACCCGTTGATCTCAATTGATCTATGTGTCGTTTTGTACATTTTTCGTCCTTAGTTTCGACCAAGTAATGAAGTTTTCCTATTTTATCTCGCATCCTTCCAAATTTCCACTTTTCAGATTTATCGGTATAACTTCTTGATTGAACGGCATCTCCTACATTAAACTCTCTGATTTTCAACGTTTTTTTGGAAGGAATGTTACTCAAAGATTTATGCCCTTTGATTAGATCCAATCGTGAGCGATAGTTGAAGTTCAGGAAATATTCTGCTGGACTTCTATTTGTAGTGGAATTTGGTGTTTTCTGGTATTGTATGAGTAGTCTATTCAGTTTCAAATTGAGATCTCCACCATCTGTCAATGCAGATCTCAAACCATTTTTAACTGTCTGTACATATCGCTCGGCAAGACCATTGGTTGCCGGATGACCCGGTGCTGTAAGTAGATGTTGAACACCATTGGATTTCAAGAAATTCTTGAATTCATATGATGTAAAGGATGGTCCGTTGTCTGTCACTATCTCAGAGGGTAGTCCATATCTACAAAACATATCTCTGAGGATATTAATTATACATTTGCTCGAGATTGATCTGATTGGAACAACCTCCAACCATCTAGACTTAGCATCAACTAAAATCAAAAATTGATTATCCATAAATGGCCCAGCAAAGTCCAGATGTATTCCCTGCCATACGGTTTCAGGTTCTGGCCATGAATGTACAGGAGCCATGCTACATTCTTTATGAACTTTACAGCACGATACACATCTCTTTGCTAAGTTTTCTATATCATTATCAATACATTTCCAATAGCAATAATTCCTAGCCAAACTTTTCATTTTGACGATTCCAATATGCGCTGAGTGTAATTCCTTAAGTATGTCTTCACATAGAATTTTAGAAATCATTACTCGACATCCGCGTAGAATACATCCATTTGCAATTGAAAATTCACCTTCTTGGCCTTCGTATCCAGTATCAGCAAAATTTCCAGTTTGAATTGCTGAATATAGATTTTTCATTTCGGGATCCTTTTGCGTTTCTTCTGCTATCATCTCTGCCGTGACCGGTAAGTTCTCTTCACATGGTTGTAATACATTATTTGCTTCATCATAATTTTCTTCCACTGCTGCTGTGTGGAGTGGAAATCTTGAAAAATAGTCAACATTTGAGTTCAATTTTGTATTTCGGTACTCGGTAGTATAACTGAATCCAGAAAGGAACTGTGCATATCTCAATAAACGACTTGACACCATGGATGGCAAATGTTTGTCGGGGCTAAATATTGCTGTCAACGGTTTATTATCTGTGATCAATATAAATTTTCGACCATAACAGTATTGAAAGAATTTATGTAATGCCCAAAAAATTGCTGTCGCCTCTTTATCTAGTTGACTGTACTTTTGTTCTGCTTTGGTTAGAGTACGTGATGCGAAAGCAATTGGTCTCTCTCCACTTTCAATTCTGTGAGATAAAATTGCGGAAACTCCCACAGGTGATGCGTCTGTAGCCAACACTAACGGAATATTTAGATGATAGTGCTCCAAAACATTTTCACCCATCAAATCGTGTTTGATTTCGCATTGGCTTGTCCAAATCAATTTTTCTGTCCTCTGTTTTAACTTATTCAATGGGTTCAATTTGGACGCCAAATCCGGTATGAAATTATCATAAAAATTGACCATTCCCAGAAACTGTCTCAGCTCGTGAATATCTTTCGGCCTGCTGAGTTTCAAAATATATTTTATTTTATTAGTTGTTTTATGAAGGCCATCCTGATCAATAGTATGACCTAAATATTTGACGGATTTTTCGAAAAATCTGGCTTTTCTTGAATTTATATGTAGATCGTGATAACGCAATCTGTCCATTAGTATTCTCAGTCGGATGAATGTTTGTTCTAATGTAGCTCCTTGAATGATGATGTCATCAAAGAAACAAGCAGTGCCTTCTAAATCAACTAAAATAGAATCCATGCATTTCTGCCAGATATTTGGGGCCGTTTTAACGCCGAACATCAAGCGTTTTACCCTATAACACCCTTTTAAAGTCGAGACTGTTTGCATTATACTGCTCTCATCGTCGATAGGTAAATGCAAATATGCTTTATAGACATCAAGAACACAAAAGTATTTTCCACCACGCATCTTCATGAACAAATCCTCGATGCGAGGAATGATATTTGGATTATCATCAAGGATGTATTTATTGAGAGTCACTTTATAGTCCGCACATAAACGTATCGACCCGTCTTTTTTAACAATAGGAACTAACGGCGTTCCCCATTCAGAGTATTCAATTTTCTTACTCCCAAGTCTTCAAGTCTCTTGATTTCCTGATCAACTCTATCTCTGAGTGCGTAGGGAACTTGTCTAGGTTTGATATAGATAGGCTTGACACCAGCCTTCAATTTAAGAGTTCCTTTAGTAGATTGAATTTTTCCTAACTTATCTTGCAAAACATCTTGATATTGGGTATGTATTGTTTGAATTTCTCAACTTCAGATATTTTGTTTATGTTCATGACATCAGGAAGCAGTCCCAATGGTTTCATCCAATTTGGATCGATTATTGTATCGAAATATCCATGAACGATGTGTAACTTATCGAATAAAACCTTGTTTTCAAATTCTACTTTAACTTCTGCTGTTCCGACGACAAAAAATGGTTCTTTTGTATGAGTAAGAAGTTGAGTTTCAGATGGTATTATCTACTACTAACTAATATAATACTAATAATATTTTACAGATATTATCATTAATTTTGACTAAACAAAAATATTTACTGGAAGGTGGTTCAGTGAAGAGTGTCACTGCATTTATTTCATGTGGTTCATCAGATGAGTCATCATCGTTATTATCATCTGAACCATTTCCCATATAGTTTTCATCATTTACTTCCACAGCATCCATATACATTTTCTCTTTGGCAATCTTCTTTTTCTTCATACACACGTTTTCCAGATGGCCGACAATGTTGCAAATTTTACAGTGTAAATTTTTAATTTGCTTTATGTGATGATTTCCCGCATCGATAGCAAACAATATTTGGTGATGCAGCATTTTCATATGGCACATTTCTAGAAGACTCGCCCGAATATTTCGATTTCCTCACTTGCCCAACTTTTTGTAAACTATAACTCTCATTTTTGGAAGCTTCTACCGCTAAAGCTATTTCTAATGTGATTACTTATATTTCGGACGTCCATCATCTTAATGGTTGAAAGATTTCTATCTCTTTCAAAATTTTTTTCACAACGTTTCAATTGCTTGAATCCGCAATCGTCTTCTGGTGAATAGTGACAAAATCAGATGCTACGCGACCTTTTATAGGTCTATAATTAAAGTGTAATTACGCGCGGTCTTGTGGCGCGCGTGGTTTCGCGCTTTTTCTTCCTCCAAAACGGTCCATGAGCGGTTTCCATACGTTTTTAATTTCCACGCTTGGTTGACTGAAGGCACCATTGGCTTCTATGTAGGTGGTTTTCATAAATTTCCGTTTGAACCAATGTTCCTCTCTATGAAGAACACTAGCTTCGTCCCAGAGAATTCGGTGGTGTTTTGTCCAGGCGTGGTCAGCAATTCCCGATTTTGATGTTTCTCCTCGTTGAGTCCACTTTTTGTATTCGGCTATTCTTACTGATAATGGCCTCTTGGTCTCTCCGATATAGGAATCTCCACATTCACGTGGGACTTTGTAAATACAGTTTTTACTGGATTCTGTTTTGTTCTCTGGTTTCGTCTTGGCGAGGAAGCTTCGTAAGGTACTGCCGGATTGAAAGCAACTCTTGATGTTGTATTTATTTCCGATCCTTCTGATCTTCCCGGAGATACCCCTGATATAGGGAAGAATGAGAACGGGGTTTTGTGGTCTTTCTTCGGTTGTCTTGGTCTTTTCGAGTTGTTTCCGAACTTCTCCTATGAGTTTCTCGGAGTATCCGTTTCGGCGTAGGTCCTTTTTGATGTGGTTAATTTCCGCCTCCAATGACTCCTGGTTGTTGCAAATAGACATTGCTCTCTCCACCAACGTTCTTATTTATTCTAATGCTTTTTCGAATGATAATCGATTCTGTTGCAACAGTTTTTCACGGATGTTCGAGTACTGTAGACCCCTAATGAATTGGGAAAGTAAATGCGTGTTCAGTGTTGACTTTTTACAATGTTCACAAAAGAATTCACAATTTGTTGATAGTCTTTTCAATTCTGCCATGTAACTGGCAATATTTTCCCCCTCATGTTGCATTCGTAATACAAATTTATGCTGCTCAGTGATAACTTTCGGAACTGGACTCAACTGATGTTCTTGAAGTAGTTTAACTAAATCTTCATAAGATCTTGTATTGGGCAAATCTGGAGTTGTAAGGTTGGCTAGTACCTGATATGTTCTTGCAACGATACAGTTAATAAGGACTTGTTTCTTCTTGATATAATCAGTGATATTCTTCAGATCAAAGTAGTTTTCAATTCTTTGCATGTGTGTTGTAAAACTTTCGATATCTTCATTGAATTGGTCTATTTGAACACTTATTGAGGGAGTAGTTGTATTTACGGAAGTTTGAAGTGACTGCAATAGTTGTATCAATGCTGCAACATTCACATTCTTAGAAGAACCAGTCGATTGGCTAGCATTTGCCGTTTGGTTTGAATTGTTATTTGGCATCTCGAATTAACACTTAATCTTGAAAATGTATGATACTATGGTGAGTTCGAAGTATACTCGTCGCCACTGTTGGGTACCTACGTACGTATTTAAATTCAATTGACTATTTGTATAATATTCTTTAATGACAATCAATGAATTATAACATGACATATCTTGACATTCTGTACCAAGTGTATTTCAAATAGGACAAACACAACAGGGACTCTCTCAGTAACTTCATATAGAAGCATTATTCTAGGAACTCCAAATTGTTTGGAAGCTCTCAAAGCAGACATTCCACGGTGTCCACAGCATTCTTCATGTTTTGATCCATATTTTGAAGCCTTCTGGACTTTTTTTGAAAGTGGAGGAGACTGAAAACAAAATATCACCATTTACTTTCACATGAATGTTGCGATAATCGACATTTGAGAAAGAATTGATAATAAATTCATCAAACTGAACCAAAATCGAATGTCGATCGATGGTGATGAAAATTTTCAATATTCGTTCAGTTGATTATCACTGCGGAGCTGAAATTATTAAGTAGTTTTCTTTAAATTTGTTAATCATATCTTATTTGTTGATTCCTAGTCATCGACATAACGTCACACCATTTATCGACAGAGTTGTACGTAGTATCGACAAAAAGTTTTTTTTACTGCCATTCAATTATTTGGCGAAGAACAATGTGTCGATAATTGGTACTCAAGAAACTGTGGATCTATTAAACATACCAACGAAAGGATTGTTTGGAGGAGCATTAAATGTGAAGTTCTTGAGCAATTAAATCCTTTTATCGACACACATGACGATATTTGGATCACGACATGTTTCAGATGAACCTATTATCGACACCCTATTTTAAAATAAAAAAATTAGTTTGCATATTTTCATAGAATTGAAGACAGTCAACCATATATGAGTCTGTTCGTGTTCAACATAGCACGCTTTAATGAAATTTGGTGGGTTAAAGGAAACAAAAGTAAAGAGTGTTATACACTTACCAGATCAGGAAGAAAAACAGTGTTCACTCGTCAGTGACGGAAACTCGACTAATTAGCAGTGGTTGTTGTAGTGAGGATGCTCACGGGAAATTGTTTGTGAATTGAAATATGTCCCGAAAGCTAAAAACTGGAAATTTTTCAAATAAAAAATGTTCAAGATATTTGTATTAATCTTGTTATACAGAAAATAATTCGAAAGTGTCGATAATTGGAACAATTTCGATAATTGGGACATTTACCTTAAAATCTTTTAACCCTTTCACTTCTCAGCATAAAGTAAGCACTTCGCCCATACCCTAAACAAATATTACTTTTCAATCAACTAAAGACAAGTGTAGATTGCTGTTGGAGTATAATTTTTTTGTTTCTCATTATTTTTTTATTAAAAATGTAGAAACGTTTATACACGTCTCGAGCATCCAATTTTTGGCTTGGTACTCAGAATCGTGTCCACACGTCTCGTGGTCTTTATGGAATAAAGCAGAAGCCGTGTATACACGTCTGGCGCACTGGGCGTGACATGCGCAAAGGCGTGTAAACACGTCCTGAGCAGTGAATGGGTTGAAAGGGAAAACCATCCTATATGTAAAATTCGTTGCTCGGTTCAATAGTGGGGAAATTTATGGGGTGATCCATTTGAAACGTGTTAAGTTCGTGTCGCCCCGCTTATAAGAAACACCCTCTATATCTTCGAATGTTTTTTTTTTAATGAGCAACATAGTAAGACGTATTATTTTTATTCAATAATTTTCTATATTATATACGACAAGCAAGATGATGTACTTCTTCACACTAATGGGCTAACCAGTAAAATGACACGTACATTTTGTGAATTCATAAAATTAATTCACACTACGCTTAGGCAGTAAATTCGTTGAACAATTATTTTGGAGAAAGATAGTGTACCATAGTTCCACGTTGCAATATGGATACTTACTTATCGCTTCATAGTAGTTCAAACCACCCTGATAAGGAATAGCGTGAGATTATGTGGAAAATCAGGATTTATTGCAGTATTCCATGTCTGCGATGGTATTAAAAACGAAGGATATGCAGTGCGTGTGCAGGATATTATAGACAGACACAATAGTTATCTCGGAAAATTTTAATAGAAGGGTATTACCAAATATGGAGTGAAATCTAATGGAACGTTTTGAATGGTGAATTTATCAAATATTTACACATATGTGAATAATATGATCATATTCAAAAATACGGTTAGCACAAATTCAGACATGACAGTGAAGAAAAGAATTAAATAATAATTTCTTCCTGCTCCATACAGATTTACCTACAACCCCTCAGAGATTGTCCTGAAAAATTTTGATTGTGAAGGACCCCGCAATCCGTATGGAATTTGGGTCCAAGTGGATTTCTTTGAATATTTGGTATGGTGTAGTCTATGTAATTCTCAGCCAATGTTACAATTGCACCAACCAAAAAAAAAAATAACAGTTTTGCTGCTAGAGGGCGTTGATTGCGCAGATTAGAATATTTATTTTCGAATCCGGTAACAATATTTTCCCTTTGAATGAGGTTATTCTGGACTTTCATTGTCTAAAAAAGAACAAAGAAAAATTCAATTCTCTGCAATTTTCAAGCACGACCTCTCAACTGTTAAAATCTACAGTCGTTATCAAGTGTATAAATGCGACAATCTAAAGGATACTTCTTATATATGCTATGGATAATTTGGTCATTAGCCTAGGGGTAATTTGCCGGTGTTCAGGTAAGCTTGTTAATTACAGTGCCGGGCCCCTCCGATCAGAATTGTTCATTCTGATCGTAATTTCAATTGATCTATGTCACTATTTAATTTCTATGCTAGCTTGACTGAAGACTTTGTTCATAATATATGCACTCTCTTTAAACTTCCTTCTATACCAGCCCTCTTCTTTATGCATGACTTCGGCTTCAGTCCATTTTATTTTGGGTTGGGTCGTCCAGACATGATCCGCTATCCCTGACTTTGATGTTTCTCCTCGTTGAGTGTTTCTCTTGTGTTCAGCGAATCTAACGCTAAGTAGTCTCTTAGTTTCTTCAAGATAAGCTTCACCGCATTCACAAGGGATGCGGTAGATGCAGTGTTTGGAGTCAATGTCAGCGTTACGTGGTCTCGTCTTTGTGAGATGGCTGCAAATAGTGTTACTTGACTTGAAACATGTCCGTAATTGGGTCGAAATACAAAATACGGACATGTTTCAAGTCAGGTAACACTATTCGCAGCCATCTCACAAAGACGAGACCACGTAACGCTGACATTGATTCCAAAAACTGCATCTACCGCATCCCTTGTGAATGCTGTACTGGAGGGGCCCGGCACTTTAATTAACAAGCTTACCTGAACACCGGCAAATTACCCCTAAGCTAATGACACAAAATTACCCATAGCATATATAAGAAGTATCCTTGAGATTGTCGCATTTATACACTTGATAACGACTTTAGATTTTAACAGTTGAAACGTCGTGATTAGAAATTTTAGACAATGAAAGTCCAGAATAACCTTACTCAAAGTAAAACATTGTCAACCACTCTCAAACAAAATATTTTCACCTGTTCCATTGTTGCTAATATTGCAAAATATTGGGTTGTATTCAAAAAAGGTAGCACATGCTTTTACTACAGGTTTGTCTCCCTCATAAGTCAACAAAATGAATACGTCTGTTTCAAAAAATTCAAGTAAAAGCATTTGCTGAAGGTTTATGCATACGACCCAATGTGCTGTTTTATAAAAAAAATCTTACCCCTCTTCCTTCCCCCCAACTCCTATTACGAAACGCAAAAAAATGTCTTGAGTGCCTTTAAATGAATCGTCGAATGTTTGAATATGCCTGAATAAGGGAAATAGCATTTTTTTACTATCCCTCCTTCCCCCAAAGGGCACAAAACGAACAAAATTTGGTGGATTTTTCTGAATTTTTGATATGATGCAGTTCAAGATATTTTGAATAGAAATCAATCGAATGACAAACCCTAAAAATTAATAGTTTTGATGCTAGGGGGCGTTGAAATCATACCTTGCTCAGAATAGACTTGTAGTTTATTAATAGTTCTCAAATAATAACTATAATCAATATAACTACACCTGACTTTTATTCTCTAATTTTCAAATTGACAATTCTGTAACTAACTCAACACAATTTGTTTTAGTTTTAGTTCACTGATCTCTAAATTATTTATACACCGAGTGGTAGTGGTGATACATAGCACCACATTACTCCCCCTCTTCGAATTAGCAATTGAGTATACTAAACATGAAATTTTACTCTTCTCCAGCACGAGTAGTATAAAACTTATCTCCAGAAACCTTTTCAGACTTAGTTCCACTTTTAGAAACAGAATGCCGTGAACTATTTTTGTCTCCAACATTCTCATTAGGGGGTTCCATGAAGGCTGGTTTAAGTCTATCAATGGATATATTTTTTTCTTTGTTGTTGATCAGTACTGTGAAATATTTATCGTTTCGTTTCAAAACCTTGTAAGGTCCAGAATACGGGTGTTGTAAAGGTTTTCTAACTGCGTCGAATCTCACAAAAACATTTGGTACTAGGCAATTCTCTATAAACGAAAATTTTTCGAGTACTGTGATCGGAACCTTCCATTGTATTCATTTCTCCCATCTTCTTCCTGAGACTCGATAAAAATTCTTCGTGATTGGAATTGAATCTTCAATTCTCAACAACCATTTCTCTAGGAATTCTTAATGTCATTCCAAATATCATTTCAGCGCTACTTATTCCACCCAAGTCTTCTTTTGGCGCGACTCGTATACCAAAAAGAATTGTTGATAAATCCTCTGACCATTTTCCAGAAGAGTGACATTTAAAAGCAGCTTTCATTGTTCTGTGAAACCGCTCAATCATTCCATTAGCACTTGGGGATATGCTGTGGTCCTGAGGTGATGGAAACCCATTATTCTCGTGAAATAAGGAGCTCTCAAACTGTCTTCCTTGATCCGTTGTTAATCTAGCAGGCAAACCAAATCTAGTGATCCATCCATCATAAAAAATTCTTGCCACTGTTTCAGCACACATGTCTTCCATAGGAAATGCTTCTACCCATCTGGAATAACGCTCTATACATGTTAGGTAATAATGGTAACCATTGGATGGTGGTAAAGGTCCGACGATGTCAAAATTGATGTGTTCAAATCTTGCTTCTGGAATCTTGTACTTGCCGACCGGACTGACAACATGTTTATTAGATTTCTGACACGGAATCCAATTTCGAACCCATTTCCTGATATCTTTTTCAATTTTGAAACAAACATATTTACTTTTGATAAGTTGTATGGTTGCTTTGGTACCTGGATGAGATAATTCATGGAATTTATTGAATATTTCTTTTCTGAAAATTTCGGGAACGTATGGTCTGATATAATCAGTGGAGACGTCACAGTAAATTTTCACATTGTTTCCAGGTATTTGATTTTTTTTTTAATTTTAAGAGATGTTTTTCCAGAAAGAAGTTTCTTGCGTTCATCATCTTTGAGTTGTTCTTCTTCCCATTTGTTAACATCCAAGATATTTTGTAGTGTAATATCCGAAATTCTCGATAAAGCATCAGCAACATTCTTGGATCCAGAAATATGTCGGATATCGGTAGAAAACTAACTAATGAAATCCAGGTATCTAGTTTGTCTCGGAGATGTTGTTTGTGGTTTCTTGTTAAAAGCAAAGGCGAGAGGTTTATGATCAGAATATATGATGAATTCACGCCCCTCAAGCATGAAACGGAAATGTTTTATGGATTCATAAATCGCTAGAATTTCTCTGTCGTATGCGCTGTATTTTGTTTGTGCACTGGATAATTTTGAAGAAAAGAACCCCAATGGTTTCCAGGTTTCATGTTGAAATTGTTGTACTGCTGCACCAATATTACTGTTTGAAGCATCCACCATCAATGCTAAAGGGAAAGATGCAGATGGGTAAGCTACTCATGCAGTATTGCCTATGGCTTCTTTTAATTGTACAAAAGAATGTTCCTGATCAGCATTCCATAAGAGTTTCTTGTTGCATTTGGGATTACCCTTTTGAAACGCATTCAGTGGGCCTTGAATTTTAGCTGCGCTTGGAATGGATGTTCTATAGAAGTTTACCATTCCTAAAAATCTTCTCAGGGATTTCAAATCCTGTGGTTTTTCACAATCTAGAATTGCCTGAATTTTTTTATTTGTGGGTCTGATGCCTATTTTGGTCACATTATAACCCAAAAACTCGATAGATTCTTTACCAAATTCGCTCTTCTCAGGATTGATGACAATAACAAATTTGTCTTGTGTTAGAGATAATTGTTTCAAATGTTTCAGGTGATCTCCCTCGTTTCTAGAGGCTATTAAGAAATCATCGATGTAAGGAAAACAAAAATCAAGATCTTTGGTTATTTGATATGTATATAACGTTGGCATGTCTGTGCTGCGTTTCGTAAACCGAATGGCATCTTCTGATATTCATACAGTCCAAAAGGTGTTATTATTGCTGTTTTTTCTATGTCTTCTTCTGCCATCGGAATTTGGTGAAATGCTTTAACCAGATCAATTTTTGAAAATACATTTGTGTTTTCCAACTGAAGTGTGAAGTCTCTGATATTGGGCAATAGATATCTGTCTGGAACTGTCATCGAGTTTAATAATCGGTAATCGCCATATGCTCGCCAATCCCCATTAGATTTGCGAACCATGTGTAATTGGCTTGCCCACGGACTTTTCGACGGTCGAATGATACCCTGATCCGTCAGGAATTGAAACTCCTTGGCAGCTGCTAATTTTTCTGGGTTCAACCGACGTACTCTGCAGTGTACAGGTTGACCATGAGTTATTATTTGATGTCGAACGTTTGTTTCACTGATTTTCTTATTCAGTGTGGTTCTAGTGAGTTCAGAAAATTCTGCTAAAACACTATGATATGGAATAACTTCGTTTATTGTTTTAACTACAGGACAATTATCTAATATGTATAAGTTACAAGATCTTGATATATTTGTAGAACTATCTACAATCCTTTTATTTCGTAAGTCAATCATTAAACCAAATTCCATGAGAAGATCAGCCCCAATGATGGCTCTGTCAATGTCGGCAATAATGAAAGGCCAACAGAAGTTTCTTCTTAGTTCCAATGATATGTTTAAAATTTGTTCTCCAAATGTATCTATTTCTGTTCCATTAGCAGCATACACAGGTTTATCAGATGATTCCAGACGTGATGATTTTTTCATAGTTTTAGGTAAAATTGAAACATCAGAACCACTATCAATCAGGAAATCGATTTTTGTAGTAGGGTCATTGATAAAGAGACGACTTTTCTTAGCCCAACATCGTCGGTCATCATCAACGATGGGCCTGATCGTTTCCCGACGAATTTTGATTCTCAAAGTTACATGGCGAAACACATTTTCTAGCTTTCACGTTAAAATGTTTGTGATACTCAAACTCTATCGATTTCTTGATCTATAGTTTGATCTTGACCAAATCCGTGATCTAGATCTAGATCTTGGAACATATTCACCATCGAATTTGGTGATCAACTTGTCGATTTTGTCTTCTAGGGATTTTGACACTAGGGATGTTTCTAGAGCACATGTCTCAGTATTTGAGGAGCATTTCATCATTCCGTCAGTCATGTTGATTAGTTCATCGTCTGAAAGTTTGTCACGAAATGCTCTCAATAGCTGTTCTACCGATGTCGGCAGCTTTTTCAGCCATGCCAGAATAATAAAAGTCTTTGTCATTTGCCCAGAAGCTAGGTCCGTCATTTCTCTATATAAACGGCTTGGTTTCTTATCACCCAACTGACATTCTCCAATAGTATATTGTGTATCTAGTAGTAAAAGCAATACATTTCCGGACGTCAATGTAAATTGAAGTCTGGGAATATGCTTTTACTACGAGGTACACATACAATTTTTTCTGAAATCGCAATCAGCATTATAAAAAACTAAGGAATTCTACATACCTATTGTTTGCGTGAATTCAATAACTGTCTGAAAGGTAAATAAGCCGGCAAAAATTTTCCCGTATCGTTTTCGATATGGGAATAGTATATTGTGTATCTAGTAGTAAAAGCAATACATTTCCGGACGACAATGTAAATTGTTGGCCGAGGCGAAGCCGAGGCCAACAAGCATTGAAGTCTGGGAATGTGCTTTTACTACGAGGTATACATACTATTTTTTCTGAAATCGCAATCAGCATTATCAAAAACTAAGGAGTTCTACATATTGTTTGCGTGAATTCAATAACTGTCTAAAATGTAAACAAGCCGGCAAAAATATTCCCGTATCGTTTTCGATACTGGAAAGTACTTTTTCGGCAACCACCCGGGAAGTGTTCACTTCCCGGACACTTTTTCCAGGCCTAGGCCGGGAAGTGCTCGAAATTTAATATAAATAAGAATTATAATGTTTCTGTTGGTACCTATCTTCTGTTCGAATTTCAATATATAATACAAATAAGAACTAAAATGTTCGAAATATTCAAATTTGGAATCACAGCCAGGGTAGTTTACTTTTGATCATAATTCTATTTTTTGTTCCCCCCTGTACACCGTTGGGAAATTTAGAAGTTTGATAACTTGAATATAAGTATTTCGTAAAAAGTTTCTAAATGGTGCAATTTTTTTAAACTCACTGTATATAGTCATGACCACCTTTTCATAGGCAACCCATTTTAGGGTAAAGGTCGACCTCTCTTCGTCTCTTAGACTAAATGCGTTTCATTGATTTGTTATTCTACATGGTTGCCGAAAAAATAGTGTACGCAACACGTCCGAAAACAGTTTTTTTGAACTCGTAGACTTCCAGGACTCGCTAGAATTTGGTCTACTCGTCCAAAAAAACAGTATTTTCTGGACTTGTTACGTAATTTATTATTCCCGTACCGTTTAGGTCCGAAAACGGTCCAGGAAAGTTCGTTGCTTAGCAACGGACTAAAATACTAGATTAGCGTATTTTGAGGCATGAAGTTGCTCCGAGAAAGTGGGCAATCTTGAACGATTTCAGAAAAATAACCTTGTCATTTTGTCTTCGTTAGAAATTTGGTACATTTTTATTAATTGAGTTTTCAAGGTAGCATATGAATCAGATTCACTTCCAATTTTGAATAAATTTGAGTTTTCTTTTGCAATGTTGCAGTCTAGCAAAGAGAGTACTTTTCCAAATTTAATTATTTCTGATCATTTTTCCAAAGAGGAGGGAGAATAGCTGATTTTGCACGAATGAATTCCTTATCTTGATCATCAGAGGACGCTCTAGTCTCAGTTGGTGTAATTGGGTGTTCTCTCACTTTCACTTGGGAGTATTATGTCGCTACTAATTGACGCTGCTTCCCTTTCTTTCATGATGATTTCCAACTTTTCATTGGTATTCTTCAGCTGTTCCATTAGTTTAATCATTGTTTGAATAGAACATAGTTAGTCAATGCCTGTGGAAAAGGTATTGGACACAAACGCGAGTGTCATCTAGCGTGATTAGTTACAAACATGAATATTTGACGTCATTTGAATGCAGGTTTCTTCAAAAAACCCTTATTTTGTTTTAATCAAGTTACGACATGACTTGGAGGCCAGATCACTGAAGTTACGACATGACTTGGATGCGAGCTCACTATCGCCATCTTCATGTCGCATCCATTTTGATCCAATTATAATCCCATAAGGTTGACTAACTATCTTCTATATAAACAATGGTTTAATGCATAAAAGTTCAATATTCTGTACTCTGGTTGGTATAGGTTCATGACTTGAAGTGTGATCTCTAGAAGATCTGTAAAGTCGAAGTCACTTGGATTCAATAGCTCAGGATATCTCTTGTTAATCTCGGCTTCCAATGTAATTTTCATATCTGATAATGTTCCATGGGTTTCAATGTCAAAATGACGTAGAATTTTTGTAATTTCGTCTTTGTTGAGCTGCTGCAGGAATTTTACCATTTTCAAATGATAATACTAGCGTTTTTTTCTGTCGGGGTCACCAATTGTAGTTTATTAATAGTTCTCAAATAATAACTATAATCAATATAACCACACCTGACTTTTGTTCTCTACTTTTCAAATTGACAATTCTGTAACTAACTCAACACAATTTGTTTTAGTTCACTGATCTCTAAGTTATTCATATACCGAGTGGTAGTGGTGATACATAGCACCACAGACTGTGTTCATTATTATAGGCGGAAACAATATCTCTACGTATTTTAGTTTAGATTATGCTGAACAATTGTGTAATTTTGTTTGAAAAAATCCAAAACCTCCCCCTTACCACCAACCCCTATTTTCAAACACGAAAAAAATGTATTCAGGCCCCATCTCAAATTCAAATTTTTCATGTCTAATATGAATTATTTTCAAGATTCTTGCCCAATTAAGGTTCTGGCCAGCCACTGCGCCTTGCCGATGTATTCTGGGTTGCTTATGAGTATTCTGTGGAATTGTTATATCTCGGACGTGCGAATCGTAGGCAAGAACTTGGAGCATGGAGCGCAAAAAACCCAGTTTTGTCCCAGAGAAAAGCTATTCTGAAATCAGCTCTGTCGAAGCGAAGGTACCCTGCCTCATAGGGACTGATAAAAAAAAGATATAAGAGAATTTAAGATATCCAAGTTGAATAGTGAAACGACAAATCCGAATAGAGCCATATTCGATATTCATCAGTATTTAAAAGACATTACAGATACATATTCCTTTAAATTCTAATGTGTTTTCAGACATAACTGTTATCCGTTTCTATCAGCGATTACTGGGATGGATGCTACATATTTCAATGAGGTTCTGGAGTTTGGAAATGAATGAGATCGTATGAGATTTTATCGCAGTCACTTGATTATTAAATATAATCTTCGATATTCTGCGGGATTGTTCCTGGCACGTTCCATATGAATATTGAATAAGTAATCCAATGGATTTAATAATTTTATTTGCACATACAGCAATAATAAAGTAATTTTCAACTTAGAAAATTACCACGCATTATCACAATTCTCATTCTACCGTGGCTGGTGGCTATTTGCCTACTATGATACCGTGCTATGCAACGTGGTCTAGGCCGCACCATTTTCCGAGTAGAGGAAGAAGCACTCCGAGTAGCCGGTTAGAGATACATTTTATACATTCACACATTCAGAGCTCACGCCTTGTGGAAGATCCATGCAGTTAATTCGAAAAGAAACGAAAACTGTTTGTCAGCAAACACATTTGACATACGAGGAAAATAATGAATAAATAAATTCATCCTCGATGATCCGAGTATGATTTGCATTTGCAACTGAAGTCATTTTGAAATATATATCATTATTTTGTAAGCTTGGGTAAAATAACCTTGGTTACATTATGATTCTTTTGATATATTTTGAAAATCTGGAGTATAGTATGATAATAATAATCTATTCGACTATTGCAGCAATATTCTGAAGAGGTTTTTCTTGAATGTTGCATTTCGTTGATCATTTGTGATGTGATCTTTCTGATATATTCTGGCTTGATATGATGATAATCTACTGGTGGATCTGATGAAATCTCATAGGATTAGCATAAAACTAGATAAGGAATTCCAAATACAGATTCGACCATCAAGTTCTGAACCCACTTTTTTATACGATACCGAACGAGATTATGAATTGTGAATTTCCACACATCCTAATCATCCTAATCCCACTGTTTTCACAAGATACCCAATAAAATTGGATACAGAATTTCTGATAGAGACCATCTAATTCTGAATTCACTTTCTTCATACGATACCCAATAAGATTAGTAATTGTGACTTTCCACACATTTCTTATCTGTTGACAAGCTTGTGAATGAGAATATAATATCGAAAAAGATAGCATAAGACTACAAGTATACAAAAAAGCCATAATTCGGATTTCGAGAAAATGTCAGATACGCCCATTAGCTTCAGCACAGCAGAATACATAATCGAAATCGATGTTTCTCTAAAAGCCGAGGATATCTGATTCGATCAATTTTTCATTATGTTTTAACTTTCAGATATTATACCAATCCAAATATCTAAACAATTTGCTGAAGTAGACAGATCAAAATTATAATTTACCTAAATAGTGTCTCCAACAATTAAAAAAAATTCTCATTACCATCCTGACAGCGAAAAAACGATCACCGATAGCCTGTGGAATATTGTTAATTGCGTTCAATAAGCCAATCAAAAACTGTTTGAAGTAAGTTATGATTTTTTCTTCAAATAAGAAAGTAACAGAGCCGTGAATACTTGGCTGAATTACTCGGTATGTTTTTATTTTTGGTTTCGTTTCAACTTTGATGATGGTCAAATCAACCTACTTACAAATTGAATTTCATACTTCCCTTGCACGACTAGTATAATCGGAGAAGATTGTGAAATAATTCTTTTTGATTTGAGGTAAACTACAATTTTACATTGATTCGAATACTTTCAAATTTTGCGTGTCTATTTTACTCAGTTGAATACATTTCCATAACTTCAGAGAAAACTCATCTCTCGAATCAGTAGCTAATCTCTTCCAAAATTCGTGGGCGAAACATAAAAATAACTGCATATACGATTATTAGCGACACCAAAGTGCAACTCAGCTGTGAGCTTTTCTGCGCAAGTAATGTCCCGGGAAGTGTTGGGGGATCGAAATAAATTTTGAGTCCAACGATGAAATTTCCCTCGCCACAGCTGAGGCGATGAAACAAAATTATTTTCCCTTCGGTCTTTCCTCATCAAGGGCGTATCATTTACATGTTTGTGGGGTACTTAAATGTTCCTTGTAATGGTGTGTTTTCATTCGACATGTCTCTATTTGTCATTTCAGTAAAATCGCTCCCACACTCTCCATATACAGTTCGAAACACCTGAAAGTTATTCGGATGTGGTTAAGCAGAAAACCTCCAACTCAAAAATTGAAATTATTCAAAATTTCAACATGAATTCATGATATGTGCGTGTCCTATCAATACAAAATAGATTTACTTAGTAGAATTTTTGAAAGTGTGTGTTTTCACAATATTTTGTTCAAGATTGATTTCAGAATGTACGGGGGCTGTACAGGCTATTCTGCCTCACAAGCACTTTGACTTATTAAAAGTTCTGTACATAACCCTCAATCTATTCGAAGTCCAGGGTTCCAAAAGTTCGTATAAAGTTTATCAGTTTCCTGGGATCTAATTTTTCAACGTCGGAGGGCGTTAATAGCGTCAACTATCTCTCTCTGATTTGCCGACCTTTTTCAGATAATGCCTCAGAGGTCCGTTGAGTAGTCCCGTTACCAAGTTCAAGTATTTCTTATTCAACTCCAGGTCCGGCCCAGAGAGCCAAGTACCCATGTAGCACATCATATCGGCTGACTTGGTTTCTCATTGGGCCAATATAGGGATTACCGATAATTCGACGCGGTCAATTGGGCGCACGAAAATTGGACGTAAAGAATTGGTCGCGGCGACAATTGGACGTCACGACAGTTGGACGCGGCAACAGTTGGACGCGGCGACAATTGGACGCCAGGACTACCGGGCGCAGGGACGACTGGGTGCCAAAAAAAAATCTACTAATCATAATTATCATCATAAATTCATTTTGAGTGTAGTATTTCATTTGTCTGATCTAACCTGACTGAACTAACCTAGCTCGCAAGTTGGGAGCTTGAAAGTTGAATACACATTCATTTTAAGTGTAGTATTTTATTAGTCTGATCTAACCTGACCGAACTAACCTAGCTCGCAAGTTGGGAGCTTAGAAGTTGAATAAAAATTAATTTTATTATTATTATTATTAATTTTGTGTTTTTGACGCCCTGTCGTCCCTGCGGCCAGTTGTCCCTGCGCCCAGTTGTCCCTGCCCCCAGTTGTCCTTGCGTCCAAATGTCGCGCGTCCAATTGATGTGACCAATAGTCGTGCGTCCAATTTTCCACGTCCAATTGACGTGACACCCCAATATAGATATACCGGGTGGCTACGGAAGTATTGCCTACGGAATATCTCAGTTATTGTATGAAGTAGGATTGTGAAATTTGGAGAGTCGATTTAATGACATAAGAGCTAAAATTTGAGCATATTGACATGTCGAAGTTAACTTCCGGTCTGACCGGAAGTAACATCAACTTTCTTATTTTAAATGGAAACCCTACTTTTTTTTCTTTTCACTTTATTCAGCATTCAATTCCCTTTCCAATGACATAACACAAGTTGGTATCTAACCAGAAACTAGATTAGAAAAAAATTATTATTGAAATTCACCGAGTAGGCCGTGGAAGCAAAATGAAAGCCAAAAATTGAAAAGTTGGCTATGGAAACCATACGTCACTTGATAACAGTTGCTACTACTGTGATATTTTATTTTCATTCGTCGGCGTTATAAAAAGCCGCCAAAAAAAATATTGGAAAAATTGGGAAAAACACAATACTCTGTAGGTCCATAACTTAAATAGGAACATACAACTTTTTCTTGCCTGTACTATTCAGCATAACCATTCCTTTCTAATGATATAATAGAAAGTAATTTTTTGAAATGAAATCCAATTATTATTCTTCAAATAACGAAAAAACAGATTTATCGATAAAAAAAATTGAAATTGATAGGATTAAAGATAAAATAATTCAAAACAAATGTTCGAAATGCATTCCCTCAGCGTCAATACATTTATTGACTCTGGTGATATTTTCATGTAAAACGTTTCTCAACATTTGGGGCGTGATATCTTGGAAAGCTCTACGAATTTTCACTTCTAGCTCATGTAGAGTTGTATGCTGTGTGGAATTCACCCTATTTTTAAGATGCCCCCATAGAAAAAAGTCGCACGGAGTAAGATCAGGTGACCTTGGTGGCCACCTGACTGGACCATGGGTTGTTATAAGTCTCTCTTGAAAGCGATTTTGAAGATAATTTCTCGCTATTCTTGAATCAAGCGGAGGGGCGCCATCTTGCTGGAAGTACATTCTCTCAATTATTTCCGCTGGTAGGTTGTTAATGAATTCCGAAATTTCATTCGTTAGTTGGCCTTGAAAAAGAATGGGGCCAACAATATGAGTTCCAACTATTCCTGCCCAAACATTCACACCAAATCTCTCCTGGAAGCCGCCTTGTCAAAACCGGTGCTCGTTTGCTATCGCCCAGTACCTGGAACAAAAGACAGTTAACACTTTTAGCACTTTACACTTCGACTATCGTCAATAATCCAAATAAAGTACAGTACCTACCTTGTATTAATCCTGTTAAATAATCCACTGTTGGTAAATCTTGACTCGACCGTAAACAAGATATAATAGTTAAATAGGTGATTCTCAGCATTTTGTCGAAGAAACCAATTACAATATTCCAGGCGCCTTTCACCGTCATTTTCATACAAATGTTGATGCAACTGATACTTGAAGGATTTCAATCGATGTTTTTTTCAAAATTTTCCTAGCAGAGTCCTTACTTATAGCTAATTCGGCGCCAATCTGCCTTGAGGAAATTGTGCTATCATATTGTACTAAAGCTAATACATTAATTTCAGTTTCCTCATTAATAACAAATGCTTCTTGGTCTTCGTGAACATCAGGCTCAGTTCATAATTTTTCTTCAAGCCACTGGAAATACCTTCTTGACGGTTGCTGCCTCCCTGGATATCGCTCTAAATACAATCGTTCAGCGGCATAAGAATTTTTTAAACATTCACCATAAATGAGAAGCATGTCAATTTGTTCGGTTCGTGAATAACGGGGCATTTTTTGTATATTCCAGTAACTGATTTCGATTTCCAAACCCTTTTAAAATGGCAGAATCAAAAACACTACTTCGAACGTCAAAATAATATGGATAGCAGCGTTCGTGACAGCTCTCATTTCTTTTTTGTTTCATTCCAAAATACATCTTAATCAGCCTACTTGTTAATATTTTGGTTTGAATTATTATTGCAATGGAATGATTATTCTGAATAGCACAAACATCGTCCATAGGTAGATATTAGAATATCTATGGACGATGGCACAGACCAAGTACGTTTATGTTCCTATTTAACCTAGAACCTACAGGATATAATTTATCATTCCACATTATTTTTAATTTTATTTTTGCGTATGGCGATAATCTGTTTTGTTATTTGAAGAATAATAATTGGATTTTTCGGTCTCTCAGTTCAAAAAAATATTTTCTATTATATCATTAGAAAGGAATGGTTATGCTGAATAGTACAGGCAAGAAAAAGTTGTATGTTCTTATTTAAGTTATGGACCTACAGAGTATTGTTTTTTTACCAATTTTTCCAATATTTTTTTTGGCGGCTTTTTATAACGCCGACGAATGAAAATAAAATATCACAGTAGTAGCAACTGTTATCAAGTGACGTATGGTTTCCATAGCCAACTTTTAAATTTTTGGCTTTCATTTTGCTTCCACGGCCTACTCGGTGAATTTCAATAATAATTTTTTTCTGATCTAGTTTCTGGTTAGATACCAACTTGTGATATGTCATTAGAAAGGGAATTGAATGCTGAATAAAGTGAAAAGAAAAAAAAGTAGGGTTTCCATTCAAAATAAGAAAGTTGATGTTACTTCCGGTCAGACCGGAAGTTAACTTCGACATGTCAATATGCTCAAATTTTAGCTCTTATGTCATTATATCGACGTTCCAAATTTCACAAACCTACTTCATACAATAACTGAGATATTCCGTAGGCAATACTTCCGTAGCCACCCGGTATTGTAAATGAAAAAATAATATTGAACCAATATGGGTGAATATTCAAAAGACAATATTATACTAATAATATTGGTTGAATATTGGTTGAACCTGTTCTGAATGTAGATTGTCACATTTTACATTGAGTCAGTATTGGTTGAATATTTTCTACCAATATCGATAATACAATATTGTCTACATATTGTTTTCCACATCTAGAGTAAATATTGCAATCCCAATATTTCAGTCATATTGATTCTAAGTATGAATAACTATATTGTATTTCCAAGTTTGATAGCACATTGGTTGGATATCATTTCAACTATATTCAACAAATTAAAATAACTCACAATGCGTCAATATTGGTTCAATGATATTCACCAATATCGATAAAACAATATTATCTTCATTTTGTTTACAAGATCTAGTATAAATATTGCAATCCCAACATTCCTCTCATATCGATTCTAGGAATGAAAGCTATATCGTATTTCCATATGATTACACATTGGTTGAATATTATTTCGCCAATTTCCTACAAATCTTTTATTACCTTATATTGGGTCGATATTGGTTCAATAATATTTACCGATATCTTTGAAACAATATTGTCACCATATTGTTTCCTACATCTAGATTAAGATGAATTTTGAATATTGGCCGAACATTCAATAAAACATGTTAAAATTATATTATGATCAAATCTGAATGAAAATCCGCTAGATGGATCTACATATAGAACGTCTTCTAAAACCTACGAAAATATATTGAATACTTCACCTAACTTGTTTTCAAGACAGCTTACTCAGTGGATATGGCGAACAAAAGGCTGGTGTCACATTGATCAACTAAAAGACATTCAATAATTCACCAAGGTATAGTCACGTCTACCAATATATCCAAATGATATTGTACCAATATCGATAAAAGTTTTGAGGATTCAAGAATATTTCACCAATAATATATTTGAAATGTCCACACAAAATTCGACCAATATCGCAAAATGTTCATATTTAACTTCTTGACAATATAACGTTCGAATATTTTGCCAATATTGTCAGAATATTGTACCAGCGATATCGTACCAATATTGCCGAATATTTTGAGTCCAATATTGCTTTGATAATATTTCGCCAGTATTATTCCAATTATATTGGACCAATATCGCCGAATGATCACATTATTTTTCTCGACAATACTGCATTTCAGATATTTCGCAGATATGTTCACAATATTGTGCCAATATTTTACCAATATAGGTGTGCTACTTGGGTATATGTCTGCTTGGACAATTAGGCCACCATCAAAGCTCTGAATGCAACCAGAACCATTTCAAAACTGGTTCAAGAGTGCGGAGATGTCCTGGAGAGTCATGCATGGTTTGAAGGCAACGAGCAGGCGGACCAGCTAGCCAAGCAAGTAGCCGGGCAGCCCTACTACGGGCCCGAACCCGCACTCGGCAGACAAGTAACAACGGCAGTGAATGAGTGGGTCTTTGATACAGTAGCAAAAGAGTGGAGATGGATAGACGGCTGCAGGAAGTCAAAGCAGATGATATCGGTGCCCGCCAGGGCAAGGATGGCCAAAATACTGAAGCTAAGCCGCAAAGATCTCAGACTCTTAGTGGAAGTTCTAACCGGCTACTGCAGCCTCACGAGGCATCTGACTACCATCAGAGTTGAGGCAGAACCACTATGCGAGGAATGTGGTGAGGAAAGGGACTTCTTCCACCTCATGTGCGAATGTGGTATTTATGGCACGCTCAGACGAAACGTCTTCGGAGCTGCCACTATTAGGAAAAAGGAATTGCACTCACTGCAATGGAAAGACATTTCGACTTTCATAAGAAGGTTGAAGAGGTTCGAGTAGGTATTCGCCATGAGATAATCTGATCAGATCTCTTTGGCGATAGGCTCCCTAGCCTTTATGCTTGTCTTTAGTCTGGTACTTTATTTCAGTTAGTTTTAATTGCATCAGTTACACAGCGTCGGATTTCCTCTTTCAAACTGGCTTTTGGGAGCTTACAAGAGAGTTCTGGGCCAAGGAAAAATGTGTTCGCTCCTTCTTTGGCAATGAAGTATGCTTCCTCGTTGCCTCTCATATCTCTGTGATCTGGCACCCACATCAAAGTGACCTGTTTGCGTTTTCTGCCAGATATCTCAGAGATTGTTTGCAGTGTCAAGTCAGCTTAGAATCACAAGTGTATGACTTCGGAGCTTTCAGTGCTGCTTGGCTATCTGGCAGTTGGGGTGTTACCAAGGTGTTTTGAGAGCCTGAACTTGGCTCTGTATGCATACTCCAACCTTTTCTTCTATATTGGATCCATCAGTGTACAATCAGTGTACAATATGAACCAAAATCTTCAAATGTACTGATCAGATTTCTTGCTTGGAAAATTCCTGTTTGGCTCATTCTGAAGGTACTGATAGCTGCTATCTTCATAACATATGTGTGCAATGGTGAAAAGTTTAGCATCGTCTCTTATGTTGCAACAGGGAACAAAAATATCTCCCCTGTGATTCCTAGACAAGCTAGCCGCTGCACTGTCTTCAGCTTGACTTCTGCCAGTGAAGAATAGATAAACATGGGTTTGATAATCGCTTGAAAAAACCAGTAAATCATTTTTGGTTTCAGAACCCATGTCTCATCAAAGATTCTGCGGCATGTCCAGCTTGCTGCTATAGACTTGGAGATAATCTGGTTGATATGGCTATTCCATGTCAGTTTTTGGTCCAGGATAACGCCCAGAGATTTAATATCTTTGTAAAATGTTAGCTGGGCTTTACTCAGAATTAGAGTTTTGAGTTGGTACATTTGCATCCATGTTAAAGAAACCAGAATTTTCATGTTAGTATTGACATGTATTTCCTTTTTTGTGTTTTGGGCTACTTATGTGTGGTTAGAAATTACACCGTCATGTCTGTTCCTGATGGTGACGACCAGGTCATCAGCGCAGAAACCTTTTTATTCGAAGTTTCCGGAATGGATTTGGGTTCCATGATGAGTAAACTCGAAGGAATGAAGGAAGAAATTCAAGAAAAGCTGCTAGAAAATTCGAATACTCTGAAGGAAGATCTTCAGGAGAAACTTTTGGAAAATTCGAAAAATCTGGAAGAAAAGCTGCTAGAAAACTCGAATGGTCTGAAAGAAGAATTTCAAGAAAGTTCGAGGAATTTGGAAGCAAAGCTGCTAGAAAATTCGAATAGTTTGAAGGAAGAACTTCAAGAGAAACTTCTAGAAAATTCGAATACCATGAAAGAAGAACTTTGTGGCGTGGCGAATCGACTGGAAGGAAGGATAGGGACTGTCGAGACAGAGATGGAGAAAATCAAAGATGAAATCGAGGAAGAGATGGGAAAATTGAAGGAAACAATCAGCGAAGAAATCAGAGGCGGAATCAAGGAAGAAATCAACAAATTGAAGGAGAAAATCAGTAAGTTGGAAAACCAGAATGATACTACCCACACCACAGAATCTGTCAATGAAAATTCAATGCTGGATGATGTTCAAAAGGGTCTGAAAGATGTGAAGATCAATTCAGAAACAGGAAAACTCTCTATGATGGAAAAACACCATGGGCAAACTACCGCCGACAATTTGGAGCAAATGGATGGAATGCAGGAGATGGAGCTATGGCACTAACACTGGCGTTGCGTGGAGAAGCAACGAATATCTTACAAACCCTCACGGCTCAAGAACAAGAGGGCTATGAGCAGCTGATCAAACATCTAGAATTACGGTATGGACAGACCCATCCAGAACATGTGTACCACTCGCAGCTGAAAAACCGCTGCCAGAAATCAAGCAAATCCTTACAGGAATTTGAAGCAGACATTGCACGCTTGGTTCGCCTTGCATACCCAGCTACACCGGAAAAGGTAATGGAGCGACTAGCAGTTCAGGCCTTCTTAGATGGACTTCGTGACCAGGAAACCAGACAAGCATTGACACTAGCTCGTCCAGCACATCTCGTGGTTGCACTGGCTCGCGTTTTGGAATGTGAGGCGGCGAAGCAATCCTGCAGAAGCCTGAGTAAAATCCGAGTTATTGAAGAAGACTTACAGGAGCCTACTAACCTAGAAGCTGCCATAAGGAAGGTGGTGAAGGAAATGTTGCCTGAGAGAAGATGCTGGAATTGTGGCAAAATTGGGCATGTGCGCAACAAATGTCCAACATTCTCAGAATCGACACCAATGCAGGAAAACTAAAGAAGGTCGATGAGGAGGGGCAATCGTCGACCTGTATCCAGCAAGCCCCCGTTAACAATGCATATGTCGCTATCCTTCAACGTCAAAACAATGGTGTCTTTGTAGACGGTCACATCAACAACGAGCCTTTCACCATGCTGCTAGATACAGGTGCGACTAGGATAATCCTTGGACCTGCTTTTACTAAAACACCAGAGAGAATGGAACCATCATCCTGGAAGCTACGCACAGCAACAGGAGAGCCGGCCACTGTACATGGTGAGCTACCGATTGAACTGATTTTAGGCAGCACAAAATTGAAACATCGGGCATTAGTAGCTGACATTGAGGACGATGCAATTATTGAAATGGACATCATGAAATCCAGAGGGTTCGAATTAAACTTTGAAGATGGCGTCCTACGTGTGAACGGAAAAGAGTTGGTACTACATGGAAGAAGTGAAGAGATGATTCGTGTTCTGCTGGCTGAAGATGTGAGTGTACCCGAGAGGGCTGAGACCATACTGGAGGCTCGCTTGGACGGAAGTGCGAGCGATGGAAACGTGGTGATGTTCGAGCCCAAGCTTCATGATGAGAAAATTGGACGAGGAATTGCACTAGGCAAGACTCTGTTGCGTGCTGATGAATTTGTGCCAGTAAGGGTAATGAATGTCAATTATTACCCAGTGACCTTGAAAAAAGGAACTGTTTTGGGGCACTGCTCGTCAATTTCCTCTGTGATCAGGAGTATACACGGTACTATTATTCAAGACAACAACCTGACAGCGGAATTGGTAAACTTGGTTACCCTCTCTTCCAAGGGCATTAAACCAGCTCAACAGCCCAGATTGAGAAAATAAATCGAAAAGTGCCAAGACATCTTCGATACCGGACAAGGAAAAGGGGGTCGAACGAATGTAATTCAACATAAAATTGATACTGGTGATGCCCGACCAATCCGACAATCAGCTAGAAGACTTCCTCTTGCCAAGAAGGAAGAGGCTGACAAAATAGTCAGTGATATGGGGAAACCATCTGACAGTCCATGGTCCTCTCCAGTCGTGCTGGTGAAGAAGAAAGATGGATCAACACGCTTTTGCGTAGACTATCGTCAACTAAACAACGTGACGAAGAAAGACAGTTACCCTCTTCCGAGAATAGATGACACCCTAGTCACGTTGGCCGGCTCCATGATTTTCTCAGCTCTACATCCACAGTCCGATGGAATGGTTGAGCGGATGAACAGGACTATCAATCGCCACTTGTCCAAGGTAGTCTCTGACCATCAAAGAGACTGGCACCAGTATCTTCATTTGTTTCTGATGGCCTACCGTTCCGCAGTACACAAGTCTACCGGCCAAACCCCTGCTAGTATCATAACGGGCCGAGAGCTGCCAGTGACCGAATGAAAGCGACTTATGGCTTATGGCTGTACAACCCGATGCGTCGCCGGGGCCTGTCACCGAAATTACGGAATTCATGGGAAGGTCCGTACAATATCATCAAGAGGATAAACGACCTGCTTTACCGAATCCACAAGCCACCCAGAGGTAAACCCAGGGTCGTTCATTTCAACAGGTTGGCCCCTCACGCTGGAAATCATGACCAAGTCCGCACCCTCAGACTACCAGAGGATACGATGACGTTCCAGAAATTCATGTCCTTATACTCAAATGGACAGAAAGTGTCACACGGGGTAACTCGATAGGGGCCACGGGACCTTTTCAAAGTGCCAGTCGATTACGCCCTAGCACATTGCGTCACACAAGATCTTCGAATGTCCTGGGGCATCGCTGTGGTGTTCTCCAAGAAATTTGGCTAACTCCAAATACTACGAAAACATAATCCAGAAATTGGAGGTGTGCTACAACTCAAGAAGGGCCAGAGGAACATCTACTACCTGGTGACCAAGAAGCATTTTCAAAATAAACCGTCCTATGAAGATGTCTGGAGGAGCCTGACCCAATTGAAAGACACAATGGTGGACCAGAATCTGGTGGACTTGGCAATCCCAAAATTATCCTGTGGTATTGCTGGGCTGGATTGGAGAGTTATAAGAAGTATGTTGGAGACGATATTCCGATCCAGCGGCGTCCAGATTTTGGTTTGCTGTAATCCTATTCCACGACCTAACATGAAGACTGTGGAGTGTTATTTCTATCGAAATTCACGATGCAGATATGGGGAGTCCTGCAAATATCGACAGATTCCAAGGAGGACATTTCGGGACGAAATATCTCCAAGAAGGGGGCAATGTGGCGAAGCTATGGGCGATGCCGGTCCTGAACACTCACGCAGGCCGCATATGACCTTCAATTCGCTATGCACCGAGAAGAATCTGGACGATTCGATGAATCTGGACGATTTGATGGAAAATTCTAGAGCATTTGGAGAAGTCAACAGTGAATATAAAAAGAACGACGCAGCAGACAGACGGGCAGTCAGTGAAGTGAAATTCGAATATAAATAGTAGAGTGATTGTTATATAAATTAGAGCATTGTGAATCATTGTATTTCGTTAAATAAATTATTTTAGAGTGAATTAGAGTTCAAATATACATCAATAATTTTGGGCCTCGCCGGAACTTGCAGCGGCGGGTAAACGCGAGCATGAAATTTGATGACGGCGTTCAATCACGTTTCGAAAGGGATTACTGAGAATCTTTCTTGTAGGGAATTGAATTTTCCTTCACCCCAATGAAATCGATATTTGATAAACCTTGTTACTTCGAAGATAAAAACAAAGAAAAAATTAACTGAATACTTTTTTGGGTTCCACTCCAGGAAATATTTTTGCATGTTAAATAGTAAGGGACGAGGCAGCAGCCTTATGGAAAAATTGTCAATTGTTAATTTTTCTCAATTCTTGGTATGTTGTAGAATATGACACCCTGAACAAGAGTGTCTATAGGCCCAACCCAATTCTATGACTAGTTTTCGAGATACAGGGAGTCAAAATTGGAAAAAGGCCATTTTTTCAAAGTAACATTGCTCGTAGGAAAATACCTTGAATGAAAGTATTTTGCGCGACAATTATTGATTATCTATAAGGCAATCATTTTAGAATGGTTTTTAATAAAAAATATCGTTACATAAGGGGTGAGTCAAGCATTTTTCGAAATGAAATTCTTATTCGACCCCATAAAATGAAGATGTGGTCAAACCAAGTAAAATTAAATTGTATACTGGGTGAGTCAAAGAGTCACAGTTTTTTTGGTGCCATTGGTATATTTTTATTTTTTATTTTGAGATTCAGGGAAACCTGACTACAAACCATTCAGCATACTGCTCATCCAAAATTGATATACAGTGTGACACAGATGCTAGGTGTTGACAAAACTTGCAAAAATGCGTTTAGTTCATAATTGTGGTCCTTTGGTGCTGCTACAGTCAATCGTCGTCTCAAAACCTAACTGGACTGGATTAATACACGTACTTTGAATTATAACCAGACCTCGCAAATCGGCTTCATCAACCTGCAACTGCTTGGTGAAAACTTTTATATCAGTTTTTATTGACACGCTCTATTATAATACCTAATAATAATAATGTGAATTTGTAGTTGTATTTTTCACCTTCTTTCAATCGTCCAAAAAAAACTAAAATTTGGCACACATTTCAAGGACTGATGACAATACAAAAATTCCATAATAATAACGAAATAATAATAATAATAATGCTATGAATTTTTTAAATAAATTTTCACCTACTTCTAATCGTCTGAATAACCTGAAATTAAGCACACATATTAGAAACAGAATACAAGGATTTCATAATATAAGTGTAATGATAATGATAATTATAATAGTGGTGAGAATTCCTAAATTATATTTTCTCCTACTTCCAATTGTCTGAATGATCCAAAATTTGGCATACATATTAAGGACCAACATCGACGATTTAAGAATATTATGATGTTAATATAATAATGATGGTAATAATGAAAATATTGAAATTCAAATTTCACCCACATATTGAAAACGACAATACAAGAATTTCATAATATAGATCAATCAATCAATAGTTATCAAATAATGTTATTTCGAAAATCGTTGGTTGACTTTTATAACATATCTATCTATGAAAAAGAAGGTATGAGACACTTCTTGACCAGAGTTGAACACTGATTTTAGAAACAAAATATTTTGTGTAAATTTTTTGGTTCGAATCAGTAATCAACCGAATACTTATTATCAATTGTATGCTAAAATATGGAAATTTACAATTTCATATTTGATAAATATCTATTGAAATATATATTTTTATATATTTGTATACCGCGATTCAATCTAGTTAGTAGAAAAATGTAAAATATTCCTCATTTGTAATCAATTCGTCTTATGAATAAGTATTATGTGATTTTAATTAATTTTAAAGTATCTGTAGTTATCCTTATTTGTCAATCCTGAGTCTTTGTCGATTGGCAAGAAACAAAGGTATGAGAGAAAGAATAATATTATTGTTTTCAAACTAAACTATTTTTTGGCGAATTGTTCAAAAATAGTGTAGAAGATGTGACCTATTTTATAGAGAAACAGTCTCAATTGAAAATTGAACCAATACATGACTCCTCTGGAAATGGAAAAAACCTACGATAAAATTGAAGTAACTTTTTTGTAATATCTAACAGAAAACAACTACTTCCCCGGCTAAAGCCACGCTGGACATTGAACTATATTGAGAAATATAACTTGAGAGAAAAAATCTGATATTCAAAATTTGCATTTTCATTCAGATATTTGATTATTTATTGAATGTCCAGTTTCCATTGGAGATTCTTATCGATAAAGGAGATGAGGGAGAATGTTATTCAGAAGTATCACTCACAGAAAATCGTTCATTTCATTGATGCGTGAATTGCATCTCTTTCGCTAGGCCTCCAATTTTGGTCGACAAAAATCTATTTCACTCTTCTGAGATCATCAGGGAGGTCGGAAGAATTGGAAAACATACTCTTCAGAAGCAATTTCACACTGTAATGAAGGAATTGTTGGACTATTTCTTGTGCGGTGAAACTTTGAAAATATTTTTCTGACATAAACCTGTCATGGGTATGGCATGTTGATTTTATTGAAAATATGAACAGGATATTCCTAAAGTCAGTTGTGGAAGCATCTGCGACTGAAAGTTGGAACTTTGTCGCTATTTTCCATCGTACAAGATAACCTCTCTTTTCAATAAAATCATGTGACCTATGTTTTTCAATTTAGGGAACCCAAAACTAGAGTTGGTGCAATAGACGTTGAGATATTGTCTGGGAAAGTAGCCATTGCAATCTCTTTGTCATCTAATGACTTGGAAAGTAGCCTATCGATGTCATCAATTGCTAAGTCTGCTGACTCTTCCGTTAGTACACTGACAGGTTACTCAAAAATATATCCAAACGCTTTCCAAAGATTTTCATCTGGAAAAATGATAGGCTTGTAGGTCTGTAATATTTGGGTGTGAGGTCAGTTACTTTGCCTACTCTCGACAGAAAAACTACTTTCACCCTCTGCCATATTATTGGTATATATTCCCAGGCTAACCAAGTTTTGCAGATTTTAGACAGATATGGCAATAGCTCATCTTGTCCTTTCTGTATGAGAAATAGGTAGATCCCACCCAGTTTAAGCGATTTGAATGGACAGAATTTGCTCACAGCCAAAATCTGATTCCACCGGCTCTGGTAATTTTGTTGGTAGCGCACAGTATCTTTATTCAAAGAACTCATAGTTAAAGAGCCGCCAGTGGAAAAATGCACCGAACAGCTATAATCCTTCCGAACTCATGAATAGAAGTAGATACTTACCTCGAAGATACCAAATCCAAAATATTCTTGATTTTGATTAGGGCCCAGCCAAGAAACAATGGAAAATATTTTGATGAATTTTAGCCGTCTTCTATTTTCTTTTCGTTGAGATATGTTGGTCGTAAAGTGATTAGTTATCATCCGACAAAGCGGAGGGAAACTTGGTTTGGGGACAGGGCTGGAAAAATTTTTTTGAAAATGTTCCTCCCGAAAATGTCTTAGGACAAAAATTAGCCGGTCTCCTATATTCTTACTTTTCATTCATCACTTTCATTTTGGTCCTTAGATAAATAAAATTGGGGTAGAAGGATTATCAGCAAGCCGGGTATCAGGAGGATGCAAAAGGAGGCACTCGAAAAACTACCGGGACCGGTCATGTTCAAGAATTGGAAAAATGGACTTGGAATGATGATTGAGCTGTGAAACTT
Organism: Chrysolina oricalcia; assembly: GCA_944452925.2. Taxonomy (NCBI): domain Eukaryota; kingdom Metazoa; phylum Arthropoda; class Insecta; order Coleoptera; family Chrysomelidae; genus Chrysolina; species Chrysolina oricalcia. The sequence goes on from OX101824.2 coordinate 40,381,547, forward strand.
CAGGTGGCACTTCCTCAGAGACCAAAGAAAGCAACCTCCTAAGATAAGGAGTCCTCGTCCAGTATTCACCCCTTACTACCACTTTCAATTATGGCCATTTTATGACTATTTCTCCAACTTTGTAATCAAAAGGGGTGGAATGAGTTGAAAACTGGACGAAAACTCCTTCCCTAGTGGAGTTGCCCTTCATGGTTCCTGAAGGAGTGCCTAGTCATCATTTCAAGTCCATTTTTCCAATTTTTAACATAACCGGTACCGCGAGTTTTTTGAGTACCACCTTTTGCCCCCTCCTGTGACCCGGCCCTACTAAAAATTCCTTTCACCTCGATTTCAGCTATCTGAGGGCCAAAATGAAACGAATGAACTAAAGAGTGAGACTAAAGGAGACCGGCTAATTTTTGACCTGAGACATTTTCGGGAGGAAAAATTTCAATTTTTTTTTTCAATCCCCGGCCCCAAATAAATTTTCTACCGCTTTGTCGGATGATAACTGATCACTTTTTGAACAACATATCTGAACGGAAGGAATATAGAAGACTGTTAAAATTTATCGAAATATTTTCCCTTGAATCTCGGCTGTGCCCTACTCAAAATCAAAAATAATTTGAATTTGGTATCTTTGAAGTGAGTACTTTCATTCCTAAGCTCGGAGAGAATAAAGCTGTTTGACGCATCTTTCCACTGGCGGCTCCATCACTGTCAATATACTAGAGTATATACAATTTTTGATGAGATAAAAAAAATGTATATCTCGTATAAGTACTGTTGCAGGCAATTCCATCAAAATTCATACTTCGACTTATTTGGAACAGTTGCTGCATGAAGGCACTCATTATTTCATGATTTTTGTAGATTCTACTTCAAAATTTCTATCATTATACCTGCATCAAAATCCTTGTCAAATGCAGTAAAACCCTTGCGAAATCTTCAAGATTGAAACACGCCATACTAGAAGGTTTGTTGTATGTCACTACATCAGGTTCTCACTTTTATCATATGAAATGTCAAAAAATCCTTAATGTCAATCAAACGTGACATTAGGTCCATAACCTAGTGAGCAAAAATATCCCTAAGAGGTTTCGAGATCTTTGGGTTGAGTTGAAAACCAGCATTCTGCTGATACTCCACCCTTTCATATTTGCAGATCAGGTATTAAGGTTATTTCATATTATCATTTTCATATTACCATTTTATATATTTATTTATATGTTGTTATGTATATTTTCATTTGCTCCTGCATCTGAGGAATAAAGACGAGTTATTATCATTATTATTATTATTATTATTATTATTATTATTATTATTATTATTATTTTTTCTCCTTAGGAGTGTACCAGTCAGGCCCTGTCTCCGGTGCTCCGACCCATCCGGAGGGCGCGCTGGTGTCGTTAACCCCAATAACCACTCCCTACATCCGTAGGGTGAGTGATTATTGGGTCCGAGAATCGTGTGCCCTGAGTAGACGAAGCGAACCAAGTATAACGGCCTTCTGCATTCTTGCTGCTAAGATTTCTGCCATATTACGGCAAGCAGGTATTATCTTCAAATTGGAGAGCAGTGTGTCCATCATTCCACCAAGGACTCCTATGATCAGAACCACCATTTTGACAGAATGGTCCGGATATAACCTGCGGAGTTCAAAGAGAAGATCTCGATATTTAGTCCGTTTTTCCTCCTCTTTTCGAACGATATTCATTTCGCCTGGGGCGGAAAACTCCATGACGGATATCGTTCTACTTTGGTGGTCGAGGAGGACAACATCAGGCTTATTGGCTTGTATTTGCCTGAGGGTGGGGAATGAGTAGTTCCAATAGATTCGGCATCTCTCATTCTCCACCACGGACTCAATATCCCCCGGAGCATAAGGCAACACCGGTGTCTCGTCTATACCGTACGAGTGTCGTAGGTGGTAGTACAACACTCGTAGCGCCGCGTTATGCCTGTGGATATAGGCTGAGACCGCATAAGATGGGCATGCTGATAGCAAATGCATTACGGTCTCAGGTGTCCCACGACATGCCCTGCATCGGGTGTCAGGAACGTCTATACCCATCTCGCGACTACGGTAGACGAGGGTGTTGAAGACACCATCCTGGCAGGCCATTATGAATCCCTCGGTCTCCGACTTTAGCTCACTCGACCTGAGGAAGGCAAAGGTCAAGCTTTTGGATAAGCCAAGGTCTTCGATGTTATGAAAGAAGACACCATGCATTGGCTTATCCATATGTAGCTGTAGCAAGACCTCTGTCTCCGCAGCTTTTATCTGAGCTTTTTGCTGAACGGGTCCCAACTCGGTGACAGAGTTTGGGTTAGCCCGTTCAGTGTCGAAAACGAGACCGAGTTCATCGGCCGCACGGGTAGCTGCCTTAAAAAGGAATGCTCCAATCCCTGCTTTCTCATGGTCGCGGACCATGCAGAGAAGGGGATCTGAACTCCTGATGACTTTACAGGCCCCATCCAGAACCATTCTGTTATGCAGACACTCCAAACTCAAAAGTCCACGGCCTCCCCGTTGTCTGGGAAAGTATAACCGTGGAACGGACGATTTAGGATGCAAGCTCCTATTGAGATGCATCATTTTGCGAGTCTTAACGTCAAGTTGTCGCAGCTCTTCCTTAGTCCACTTCATCACTCCGAAAGAGTAAAGAAGGATCGGAACGGCAAGCATATTAGTTGCAGCAACTTTGTTCTTCCCCGACAGTTCTGATGACCAGATCTGTCGGAGTTTATGCTGATACTTGCCGCGGAGAGAGTTTTTAACTGCAAATACCTCTTGGGAGCGGCGTTGTTCCACCCCAAGGTAGGTATAAGTCTCTCCGGCATCCAGATGATGTAGGATGCTTCCGTCTACGAGCTGGACATCCTCTCCGTATTCCTCGCATCGTCCTCTTTTGAGATGAACCGTGGCACATTTGTCGATCCCAAACTCCATACCGATAGCATGCGTATATTCTTCCACCACCCTAAGGGACTGATGTAGGTCCCTTTCTCCAGAGGCATACAATTTGAGGTCATCCATGTAAAATAGATGGGTGACATTATGCCTCCGGTTGCTGTTATTATTATTATTATTATTATTATTATTATTTTTTTTTTTCTCCTTAGGAGTGTACCAGTCAGGCCCTGTCTCCGGTGCTCCGACCCATCCGGAGGGCGCGCTGGTGTCGTTAACCCCAATAACCACTCCCTACGTCCGTAGGGTGAGTGATTATTGGGTCCGAGAATCGTGTGCCCTGAGTAGACGGAGCGAACCAAGTATAACGGCCTTCTGCATTCTTGCTGCTAAGATATCTGCCATATTACGGCAAGCCGGTATTATCTTCAAGTTAGAGAGCAGTGTGTCCATCATTCCACCAAGGACTCCTATAATCAGAACCACCATTTTGACAGAATGGTCCGGATATAACCTGCGGAGTTCAAAGAGAAGATCTCGATATTTAGTCCGTTTTTCCTCCTCTTTTCGAACGATATTCATTTCGCCTGGAGCGGAAAACTCCATGACGAATATCGTTCTACTTTGGTGGTCGAGGAGGACAACATCAGGCTTATTGGCTTGTATTTGCCTGAGGGTGGGGAATGAGTAGTTCCAATAGATTCGGCATCTCTCATTCTCCACCACGGACTCAATATCCCCCGGAGCATAAGGCAACACCGGTGTCTCGTCTATACCGTACGAGTGTCGTAGGTGGTAGTACAACACTCGTAGAGCCGCGTTATGCCTGTGGATATAGGCTGAGACCGCATAAGATGGGCATGCTGATAGTAGATGCATTACGGTCTCAGGTGCCCCACGACATGCCCTGCATCGGGTGTCAGGGACGTCTATACCCATCACGCAACTACGGTAGACAAGGGTGTTGAAGACACCATCCTGGCAGGCCATTATGTATCCCTCGGTCTCCGACTTTAGCTCACTCGACCTGAGGAAGGCAAAGGTCAAGCTTTTGGATAAGCCAAGGTCTTCGATGTTATGAAAGAAGACACCATGCATTGGCTTATCCATTTGTAGCTGTAGCAGGACCTCTATCTCCGCAGCTTTTATGTGAGTTTTTTGCTGAACGGGTCCCAACTCGGTGACAGAGTTTGGGTTAGCCCGTTCAGTGTCGAAAACGAGACCGAGTTCATCGGCCGCACGGGTAGCTGCCTTGAAAAGGAATGCTCCAATGCCTGCTTTCTCATGGTCGCGGACCATGCAGAGAAGGGGATCTGAACTCCTGATGACTTTACAGGCCCCATCCAGAACCATTCTGTTATGCAGACACTCCAAACTCAAAAGTCCACGGCCTCCCCGTTGTCTGGGAAAGTATAACCGTGGAACGGACGATTTAGGATGCAAGCTCCTATTGAGATGCATCATTTTGCGAGTCTCAACGTCAAGTTGTCGCAGCTCTTCCTTAGTCCACTTCATCACTCCGAAAGAGTAAAGAAGGATCGGAACGGCAAGCATATTAGTTGCAGCAACTTTGTTCTTCCCCGACAGTTCTGATGACCAGATCTGTCGGAGTTTATGCTGATACTTGCCGCGGAGAGAGTTTTTAACTGCAAATACCTCTTGGGAGCGGCGTTGTTCCACCCCAAGGTAGGTATAAGTCTCTCCGGCATCCAGATGATGTAGGATGCTTCCGTCTACGAGCTGGACATCCTCTCCGTATTCCTCGCATCGTCCTCTTTTGAGATGAACCGAGGCACATTTGTCGATCCCAAATTCCATACCGATAGCATGCGTATATTCTTCCACCACCCTAAGGGACTGATGTAGGTCCCTTTCTCCAGAGGCATACAATTTGAGGTCATCCATATAAAATAGATGGGTGACATTATGCCTCCGGTTGCTGGGGGTGCCGCAGTTGTACCCACGGGTATTCCTTAGTGCAACGGACAATGGCAATAGTGAGTCTCCCTGAAACACACCTCTTCTAATGATGACCTGCTCTGTTTGGACTATGTCTCTACCTGATCTTATGGTGAAGCGAGTCCTCCAGAGCGGCATCAGTTGTCCAATGCATCCCACTATTTGACCGGGTACCTCAAGGCATCTGAGCAAATGCATGATTAACTCATGTGATGTTGTATCAAATGCCTTGCGGTAATCGATCCAGGCCATCGAAAGGTTACGCTTATACTGCACGGAGTCCTGCGTGATACATCTATCGATGAGCAGGTTCTCCTTGCACCCGGCTACCCCTTTCTTTGACCCTCTTTGCTCATTTATCTGTTCATACACCGGATCAACTGCGGAGAGAATGCGCGTGTATAAGATGCGCGTAAACACCTTATAACACGCATTCAAGCATGTTATCGGCCTGTAATTCTTTGGATCAGACAAATCTCCGTTTTTGGGGATGAGCACGGTTCGCCCCTCGACAAACCACTCTGGAATCTGCTGCTCCCCATCTAGCCATGAGTTGAAAACTCTGGCCAGATGGCGGTGGGTTGTTGGAAACTTTTTCCACCAATAGTTATTCAACCCTTCAGGGCCTGGAGCAGCGAAATTCTTAGAGCCTTTTAGGGCCCCTCGTACTTCTTCCGTGGTTATCGGAATGCGCAGATTATTAAGCTCAGGCTGCCGAAGCCTCCTGCAAAATGCTTCGAACTGCGCTAGGGCTGGAGTATCTACGTTGAGTGGTTGCGGATACTCATAGATATTCTTCCAGAATGTTTCCACCCGATCTGCAGCCGGCGGGTTATTGACAATACGTGGAGGCTCTTGGAATAAGCGAGAAGGTTTATCGCGGAACATTATGTTTTCCGCGATACCTCTCGCCCGCCTCACTAGTGACTTCTTTGCAGCCACTAGCATTCGTATCCTATCAAGACAGTGCTGTTTGATGGTGAACAGCACACCTTGATTTAATGTGTGGTGAGCTCGTCTCAATTTTGCGGCAATTCGCCGCACTGCGGTCGTGAAAGGCCTATTGGCCGCCACGAAGTCCACCACACACTGGATACGAGACGCGTGTTGTCTCGCCGACTTGATCTTGGCTTCCATCTTGTGTACACGTCGTTCATGCCTCCCTACCAGAGCGGTGGTGTCCCTCCTCTCCGTTTGGGATAGAGCATGAGCGGCGTCGTACACGACAGAATTGATCTGCCAGATGTCAGCCTCTTCTGGAAGAACATCGCCAATCTCCGCATCCACCCGTGCCAGTTTTTGCGGCTTCAGGGGCTTCATATTGTGAAGCGCCCTGCGGGTTCTGATATCCTCCATCAGTGGAACAATGCGATTCTCCTCCACAGCCAAACCGACACGTGGCATATCTGCCACCTCGATAACTGGCTGAGGAGGAGCTCTAACGTAGCCTCGAGCCCGAAGATGGGATACATAATCCCTGAGATTTTGTGCGGAAAACGCTGCATGCTCTGGGTGTCTCTCACACCACAGAGCATGCATTCTCGCCATGTATCCTCTCCGGGCGGGCTCACTGCTCTCGTAGCAATGCAGAAGTCCGTCTCTTAATTCGTCCGTCCACTCAAAGCGTCCGTTGTTATCGCGGTCGTCATCGTTTGGTAAATCATCGTTGGCCCCACCACCTTGCCTATGACCCCTAATCCGAGGGGGTCGGTTGTGGGGGCCTCTTCCTCGATCGTTCGAAACCGAGTAGTAGAGTTTACTGGGGGGTTAACCCAGTAAACCCACGGCCGACACCGGAGGGAAAGTTGCTTTTTCCCTCCCGGATGCGCATGAGCTGCCGGTCCGATTTTGCATCCTTTGCTCGGGTAGGTGGTGTCGCTACTCACCAGGGCCTTAGGTGTTGGTTGACCCCCCTGCCTATTTATTATTATTATTATTATTATTATTATTATTATTATTATTATTATTATTATTATTATTATTATTATTATTATTATTATTATTATTATTATTATTATTATTATTATTATTATTATTATTATTATTATTATTATTATTATTATTATTATTATTATTATTATTATTATTATTATTATTATTATTATTATTATTATTATTATTATTATTATTATTATTATTATTATTATTATTATTATTTTCCCGTTGGGAATGTACCAGTCAGGCCCTGTCTCCGGTGCTCCGATACATCCGGAGGGCGCGCTGGTGTCGTTAACCCCAATAACCACTCCCTACGTCCGTGGGGTGAGTGACTATTGGGTCCGAGAATCATGTGCCCTGAGTAGACGGAGCGAACCAAGGATGACGGCCTTCTGCATTCGCGCTGCTAAGATTTCCGCCATATTACGGCAAGCAGGTATTATCTTCAAGTTGGAGAGCAGTGTGTCCATCATTCCACCAAGGACTCCTATGATCAGAACCACCATTTTGACAGAATGGTCCGGATATAACCTGCGGAGTTCAAAGAGAAGATCTCGATATTTAGTCCGTTTTTCCTCCTCTTTTCGAACGATATTCATTTCGCCTGGAGCGGAAAACTCCATGACGAATATCGTTCTACTTTGGTGGTCGAGGAGGACAACATCAGGCTTATTGGCTTGTATTTGCCTGAGGGTGGGGAATGAGTAGTTCCAATAGATCCGGCACCTCTCATTCTTCACCACGGACTCAATATCCCCCGGAACATAAGGCAACACCGGTGTCTCGTCTATACCGTACGAGTGTCTTAGATGGTAGTACAACACTCGTAGCGCCGCGTTATGCCTGTGGATATAGGCTGAGACCGCATAAGCTGGACATGCTGAGAGCAAATGCATTACGGTCTCAGGTGCCCCACGACATTCCCTGCATCGGGTGTCAGGGACGTCTATACCCATCACGCGACTACGGTAGACGAGGGTGTTGAAGACACCATCCTGGCAGGCCATTATGAATCCCTCGGTCTCCGACTTTAGCTCACTCGAACTGAGGAAGGCAAAGGTCAAGCTTTTGGATAAGCCAAGGTCTTCGATGTTGTGAAAGAAGACACCATGCATTGGCTTATCCATATGCAGCTGTAGGAGGACCTCTGTCTCCGCAGCTTTAATGTGAGCTTTTAGCTGAACGGGTCCCAACTCGGTGACAGAGTTTGGGTTAGCCCGTTCAGTGTCGAATACGAGACCGAGTTCATCGGCCGCACGGGTTGCTGCCTTAAAAAGAAATGCTCCAATCCCTGCTTTTTCATGGTCGCGGACCATGCAGAGAAGGGGATCTGAACTCCTGATGACTTTACAGGCCCCATCCAGAACCATTCTGTTATGCATACACTGCAAACTCAAAAGTCCACGACCTCCCCGTTGTCTGGGAAAGTATAACCGTGAAACGGACGATTTAGGATGCAAGCACCTATTGAGATGCATCACTTTGCGAGTTTTAACGTCGAGTTGTCGCAGCTCTTCCTTAGTCCACTTCATTACTCCGAAAGAGTAGAGAAGGATCGGAACGGCAAGCATATTGGTTGCAGCAACTTTGTTCTTCCCCGACAGTTCTGATGACCAGATCTGTCGGAGTTTATGCTGATACTTGCCGCGGAGAGAGTTCTTAACTGTGAATACCTCTTGGGAGTGGCGTTGCTCCACTCCTAGGTAAGTATACGTCTCTCCGGCGTCCAGATGATGTAGGATGCTTTCGTCTACGAGCTGGACATCCTCTCCGTATTCCTCGCATCGTCCTCTTTTGAGATGAACCGTGGCACATTTGTCGATCCCAAATTCCATTCCGAAAGCATGCGTGTACTCTTCCACCACCCTAAGGGACTGATGTAGGTCCCTTTCTCCAGAGGCATATAATTTGAGGTCATCCATGTAAAACAGATGAGTGACTTTATGCCTCCGGTTGCTGGGGGTGCCGCAGTTGTACCCACGGGTATTCCTGAGTACAACGGACAATGGCAATAGTGAGATGCAGAAGAGAAGAGGGCTGAGGGAGTCTCCCTGAAACACGCCTCTTCTAATGATGACCTGCTCTGTTTGGACTGTGTCTTTACCAGATCTTATGGTGAAGCGAGTCCTCCAGAGTGGCATCAGTTGTCCAATACATCCCACTATTTGATCGGGTACCTCAAGACATCTGAGCAAATGCATGATTAACTCATGCGATGTTGTATCAAATGCCTTGCGGTAATCGATCCAGGCCATCGAAAGGTTACGCTTATACTGCACGGAGTCCTGCGTGATACATCTATCGATGAGCAGGTTCTCCTTGCAGCCGGCGACCCCTTTCTTTGACCCTCTTTGCTCATATATCCGTTCGTACACCGGATCAACTGCGGAGAGAATGCGCGTGTATAAGATGCGTGTAAACAACTTATAACACGCATTCAAGCATGTTATCGGCCTGTAATTCTTTGGATCAGACAAGTCTCCGTTTTTGGGGATGAGCACGGTTCGCCCCTCGACAAACCACTCCGGAATCTGCTACTCCCCATCTAGCCATGAGTTAAAAACTCTAGCCAGACGGCGGTGGGTTGTTGGAAACTTTTTCCACCAATAGTTATTCAACCCATCAGGGCCTGGAGCAGCGAAATTCTTAGAACCTTTTAGGGCCCTTCGAACTTCTTCCGTGGTTATCGGATTGCGCAGATCATTGTGCTCATGCTGCCGAAGCGTCCTGCAGTAAGCTTCGAACTGCGCTAGGGCTGGAGTGGCTACATTGAGTGGTTGCGGAAACTCATAGATGTTCTTCCAGAAGGTTTCTACCCGATCAGCAGCCGGCGGGTTATCGACAACACGTGGAGGCTCTTGGAATAAGCGAGAAGGTTTATCGCGGAACTTCATGTTTTCCGCGATACTTCTCGCCCGCCTCACTAGTGACTTCTTTGCAGCCACTAGCATTCGTATCCTATCAAGACAGTGCTGTTTTATGGTAAACAGCACGCCTTGATTCAATGTGTGGTGAGCTCGTCTTAGCTTTGCAGCAATTCGCCGCACTGCCGGCGTAAAAGGTCTATTGGCCGACATGTAGTCCACCACACACTGGATACGAGACGCGTGTTGTCTCGCCGACTTGATCTTAGCTTCCATCTTGTGAACGCGTCGCTCATGCCTTCCAACAAGAGCGGTGGTTTCCCTCCTCTCCGTCTGGGATAGAGCACGAGCGGCGTCGTACACGACAGAATTGATCTGCCAGATAGTAGCCTCTTCTGAAAGAACATCGCCAATCTCTGCATCCACTCGTGCCAGTTCTTGCAGCTTCAGGGGCTTCATATTGTGAAGCGCCCTGCGGGTTCTGATGTCCTCCATTGGTGGTATGATGCGAGCCTCCTCTACAGCCAGACCGACACGTGGCATATCTGCCACTTCGTTAATCGGCTGAGGAGGAGCTCTAACATAGCCTCGTGCCCGGAGATAGGAAACATAATCCCTGAGATTTTGGGCGGAAACGGCGGCATGCTCTGGGTGTCTTTCACACCAGATAGCATGCATCCTTGCCATGTATCCTCTCCGGGCGGGCTCACTGCTCTCGTAGATATACAGAAGTCCGTCTCTCAATTCGTCCGTCCACTCAAAGCGTCCGTTGTCATTGCGGTTGTCATTTGGCAAATCATCGTTGTTGGCCCCACCACCTTGCCTTTGACCCCTAATCCGAGGGGGTCGGTTGTGGGGGCCTCTTCCTCGATCGTTCGGAACCGAGTATTAGGGTTTACTGGGGGGTTAACCCAGTAAACCCACGGCCGACACCGGAGGGAAAGTTGCTTTTTCCCTCCCGGATGCGCATGAGCTGCCGGTCCGATTGTGCATCCTTTGCTCGGGTAGGTGGTGTCGCTACTCACCAGGGCCTTAGGTGTTGGTTGACCCCCCTGCCTTATTATTATTATTATTATTATTATTATTATTATTATTATTATTATTATTATTATTATTATTATTATTATTATTATTATTATTATTATTATTATTATTATTATTATTATTATTATTATTATTATTATTATTATTATTATTATTATTATTATTATTATTATTATTATTATTATTATTATTATTATTATTATTATTATTATTATTATTATTATTATTATTATTATTATTATTATTATTATTATTATTATTATTATTATTATTATTATTATTATTATTATTATTATTTTTTTTCTTAGGAGTGTACCAGTCAGGCCCTGTCTCCGGTGCTCCGACCCATCCGGAGGGCGCGCTGGTGTCGTTAACCCCAATAACCACTCCCTACATCCGTAGGGTGAGTGATTATTGGGTCCGAGAATCGTGTGCCCTGAGTAGACGAAGCGAACCAAGTATAACGGCCTTCTGCATTCTTGATGCTAAGATTTCTGCCATATTACGGCAAGCAGGTATTATTTTCAAATTGGAGAGCAGTGTGTCCATCATTCCACCAAGGACTCCTATGATCAGAACCACCATTTTGACAGAATGGTCCGGATATAACCTGCGGAGTTCAAAGAGAAGATCTCGATATTTAGTCCGTTTTTCCTCCTCTTTTCGAACGATATTAATTTCGCCTGGAGCGGAAAACTCCATGACGAATATCGTTCTACTTTGGTGGTCGAGGAGGACAACATCAGGCTTATTGGCTTGTATTTGCCTGAGGGTGGGGAATGAGTAGTTCCAATAGATTCGGCATCTCTCATTCTCCACCACGGACTCAATATCTCCCGGAGCATAAGGCAACACCGGTGTCTCGTCTATACCGTACGAGTGTCGTAGGTGGTAGTACAACACTCGTAGCGTCGCGTTATGCCTGTGGATATAGGCTGAGACCGCATAAGATGGGCATGCTGATAGCAAATGCATTACGGTCTCAGGTGCCCCACGACATGCCCTGCATCGGGTGTCAGGGACGTCTATACCCATCACGCGACTACGGTAGACAAGGGTGTTGAAGACACCATCCTGGCAGGCCATTATGAATCCCTCGGTCTCCGACTTTAGCTCACTCGACCTGAGGAAGGCAAAGGTCAAGCTTTTGGATAAGCCAAGGTCTTCGATGTTATGAAAGAAGACACCATGCATTGGCTCATCCATATGTAGCTGTAGCAGGACCTCTGTCTCCGCAGCTTTTATCTGAGCTTTTTGCTGAACGGGTCCCAACTCGGTGACAGAGTTTGGGTTAGCCCGTTCAGTGTCGAAAACGAGACCGAGTTCATCGGCCGCACGGGTAGCTGCCTTAAAAAGGAATGCTCCAATCCCTGCTTTCTCATGGTCGCGGACCATGCAGAGAAGGGGATCTGAACTCCTGATGACTTTACAGGCCCCATCCAGAACCATTCTGTTATGCAGACACTCCAAACTCAAAAGTCCACGGCCTCCCCGTTGTCTGGAAAAGTATAACCGTGGAACGGACGATTTAGGATGCAAGCTCCTATTGAGATGCATCATTTTGCGAGTCTTAACGTCAAGTTGTCGCAGCTCTTCCTTAGTCCACTTCATCACTCCGAAAGAGTAAAGAAGGATCGGAACGGCAAGCATATTAGTTGCAGCAACTTTGTTCTTCCCCGACAGTTCTGATGACCAGATCTGTCGGAGTTTATGCTGATACTTGCCGCGGAGAGAGTTTTTAACTGCAAATACCTCTTGGGAGCGGCGTTGTTCCACCCCAAGGTAGGTATAAGTCTCTCCGGCATCCAGATGATGTAGAATGCTTCCGTCTACGAGCTGGAGATCCTCTCCGTATTCCTCGCATCGTCCTCTTTTGAGATGAACCGTGGCACATTTGTCGATCCCAAATTCCATACCGATAGCATGCGTATATTCTTCCACCACCCTAAGGGACTGATGTAGGTCCCTTTCTCCAGAGGCATACAATTTGAGGTCATCCATGTAAAATAGATGGGTGACATTATGCCTCCGGTTGCTGGGGGTGCCGCAGTTGTACCCACGGGTATTCCTGAGCGCAACAGACAATGGCAAGAGTGAGATGCAGAAGAGAAGAGGGCTAAGGGAATCTCCCTGAAACACACCTCTTCTAATGATGACCTGCTCTGTTTGGACTATGTCTCTACCAGATCTTATGGTGAAGCGAGTCCTCCAGAGCGGCATCAGTTGTCCAATGCATCCCACTATTTGACCGGGTACCTCAAGGCATCTGAGCAAATGCATGATTAACTCATGTGATGTTGTATCAAATGCCTTGCGGTAATCGATCCAGGCCATCGAAAGGTTACGCTTATACTGCACGGAGTCCTGCGTGATACATCTATCGATGAGCAGGTTCTCCTTGCACCCGGCGACCCCTTTCTTTGACCCTCTTTGCTCATTTATCCGTTCATACACCGGATCAACTGCGGAGAGAATGCGCGTGTATAAGATGTGCGTAAACACCTTATAACACGCATTCAAGCATGTTATCGGCCTGTAATTCTTTGGATCAGACAAATCTCCGTTTTTGGGGATGAGCACGGTTCGCCCCTCGACAAACCACTCTGGAATCTGCTGCTCCCCATCTAGCCATGAGTTGAAAACTCTGGCCAGATGGCGGTGGGTTGTTGGAAACTTTTTCCACCAATAGTTATTCAACCCATCAGGGCCTGGAGCAGCGAAATTCTTAGAGCCTTTTAGGGCCCCTCGTACTTCTTCCGTGGTTATCGGAATGCGCAGATCATTGAGCTCAGGCTGCCGAAGCCTCCTGCAAAATGCTTCGAACTGCGCTAGGGCTGGAGTATCTACATTGAGTGGTTGCGGATACTCATAGATATTCTTCCAGAATGTTTCCACCCGATCTGCAACCGGCGGGTTATCGACAACACGTGGAGGCTCTTGGAATAAGCGAGAAGGTTTATCGCGGAACTTTATGTTTTTATTATTATTATTATTATTATTATTATTATTATTATTATTATTATTATTATTATTATTATTATTATTATTATTATTATTATTATTATTATTATTATTATTATTATTATTATTATTATTATTATTATTATTATTATTATTATTATTATTATTATTATTATTATTATTATTATTATTATTATTATTATTATTATTATTATCATTATTATTATTATTATTATTTTTTTTTTTTTTTTTTTTTTTTTTCTTTGGGAATGTACCAGTCAGGCCCTGTCTCCGGTGCTCCGATACATCCGGAGGGCGCGCTGGTGTCGTTAACCCCAATAACCACTCCCTACATCCGTAGGGTGAGTGACTATTGGGTCCGAGAATCATGTGCCCTGAGTAGACGGAGCGAACCAAGGATGACGGCCTTCTGCATTCTTGCTGCTAAGATTTCCGCCATATTACGGCAAGCAGGTATTATCTTCAAATTGGAGAGCAGTGTGTCCATCATTCCACCAAGGACTCCTATGATCAGAACCACCATTTTGACAGAATGGTCCGGATATAACCTGCGGAGATCAAAGAGAAGATCTCGATATTTAGTCCGCTTTTCCTCCTCTTTTCGAACGATATTCATTTCGCCTGGAGCCGAAAACTCCATGACGAATATCGTTCTACTTTGGTGGTCGAGGAGGACAACATCAGGCTTATTGGCTTGTATTTGCCTGAGGGTGGGGAATGAGTAGTTCCAATAGATTCGGCATCTCTCATTCTCCACCACGGACTCAATATCCCCCGGAGCATAAGGCAACACCGGTGTCTCGTCTATACCGTACGAGTGTCGTAGGTGGTAGTACAACACTCGTAGCGCCGCGTTATGCCTGTGGATATAGGCTGAGACCGCATAAGGTGGGCATGCTGATAGCAAATGCATTACGGTCTCAGGTGCCCCACGACATGCCCTGCATCGGGTGTCAGGGACGTCTATACCCATCACGCGACTACGGTAGATAAGGGTGTTGAAGACACCATCCTGGCAGGCCGTTATGAATCCCTCGGTCTCCGACTTTAGCTCACTCGACCTGAGGAAGGCAAAGGTCAAGCTTTTGGATAAGCCAAGGTCTTCGATGTTATGAAAGAAGACACCATGCATTGGCTTATCCATATGTAGCTGTAGCAGGACCTCTGTCTCCGCAGCTTTTATGTGAGCTTTTTGCTGAACGGGTCCCAACTCGGTGACAGAGTTTGGGTTACCCCGTTTAGTGTCGAAAACGAGACCGAGTTCATCGGCCGCACGGGTAGCTGCCTTAAAAAGGAATGCTCCAATCCCTGCTTTCTCATGGTCGCGGACCATGCAGAGAATTATTATTATTTTTTTTTTTTTTTTTTTTTTTTTTTCCGTTAGGAATGTACCAGTCAGGCCCTGTCTCCGGTGCTCCGATACATCCGGAGGGCGCGCTGGTGTCGTTAACCCCAATAACCACTCCCTACGTCCGTAGGGTGAGTGACTATTGGGTCCGAGAATCATGTGCCCTGAGTAGACGGAGCGAACCAAGGATAACGGCCTTCTGCATTCGCGCTGCTAAGATTTCTGCCATATTACGGCAAGCAGGTATTATCCTCAAGTTGGAGAGCAGTGTGTCCATCATTCCACCAAGGACTCCTATGATCAGAACCAACATTTTGACAGAATGGTCCGGATATAACCTGCGGAGTTCAAAGAGAAGATCTCGATATTTAGTCCGTTTTTCCTCCTCTTTTCGAACGATATTCATTTCGCCTGGAGCGGAAAACTCCATGACGAATATCGTTCTACTTTGGTGGTCGAGGAGGACAACATCAGGCTTATTGGCTTGTATTTGCCTGAGGGTGGGGAATGAGTAGTTCCAATAGATCCGGCACCTCTCATTCTCCACCACGGACTCAATATCCCCCGGAACATAAGGCAACACCGGTGTCTCGTCTATACCGTACGAGTGTCGTAGATGGTAGTATAACACTCGTAGCGCCGCGTTATGCCTGTGGATATAGGCTGAGACCGCATAAGATGGGCATGCTGATAGCAAATGCATTACGGTCTCAGGTGCCCCACGACATGCCCTGCATCGGGTGTCAGGGACGTCTATACCCATCACGCGACTACGGTAGACGAGGGTGTTGAAGACACCATCCTGGCAGGCCATTATGAATCCCTCGGTCTCCGACTTTAGCTCACTCGACCTGAGGAAGGCAAAGGTCAAGCTTTTGGATAAGCCAAGGTCTTCGATGTTGTGAAAGAAGACACCATGCATTGGCATATCCATATGTAGCTGTAGCAGGACCTCTGTCTCCGTAGCTTTGATATGAGCTTTTTGCTGAACGGGTCCCAACTCGGTGACAGAGTTTGGGTTAGCCCGTTCAGTGTCGAATACGAGACCGAGTTCATCGGCCGCACGGGTTGCTGCCTTAAAAAGAAATGCTCCAATCCCTGCTTTTTCATGGTCGCGGACCATGCAGAGAAGGGGATCTGAACTCCTGATGACTTTACAGGCCCCATCCAGAACCATTCTGTTATGCATACACTCCAAACTCAAAAGTCCACGGCCTCCCCGTTGTCTGGAAAAGTATAACCGTGGAACGGACGATTTAGGATGCAAGCACCTATTGAGATGCATCACTTTGCGAGTTTTAACGTCGAGTTGTCGCAGCTCTTCCTTAGTCCACTTCATTACTCCGAAAGAGTAGAGAAGGATCGGAACGGCAAGCATATTGGTTGCAGCAACTTTGTTCTTCCCCGACAGTTCTGATGACCAGATCTGTCGGAGTTTATGCTGATACTTGCCGCGGAGAGAGTTCTTAACTGTGAATACCTCTTGGGAGTGGCGTTGCTCCACCCCTAGGTAAGTATACGTCTCTCCGGCATCCAGATGATGTAGGATGCTTCCGTCTACGAGCTGGACATCCTCTCCGTATTCCTCGCATCGTCCTCTTTTGAGATGAACCGTGGCACATTTGTCGATCCCGAATTCCATTCCGATAGCATGCGTGTACTCTTCCACCACCCTAAGGGACTGATGTAGGTCCCTTTCTCCAGAGGCATATAGTTTGAGGTCATCCATGTAAAACAGATGGGTGACTTTATGCCTCCGGTTGCTGGGGGTGCCGCAGTTGTACCCACGGGTATTCCTGAGTATAACGGACAATGGCAATAGTGAGATGCAGAAGAGAAGAGGGCTGAGGGAGTCTCCCTGAAACACGCCTCTTCTAATGATGACCTGCTCTGTTTGGACTAAGTCTCTACCAGATCTTATGGTGAAGCGAGTCCTCCAGAGTGGCATCAGTTGTCCAATGCATCCCACTATTTGATTGGGTACCTCAAGACATCTGAGCAAATGCATGATTAACTCATGCGATGTTGTATCAAATGCCTTGCGGTAATCAATCCAGGCCATCGAAAGGTTACGCTTATACTGCACGGAGTCCTGCGTGATACATCTATCGATGAGCAGGTTCTCCTTGCAGCCGGCGACCCCTTTCTTTGACCCTCTTTGCTCATATATCCGTTCATACACCGGATCAACTGCGGAGAGAATGCGCGTGTATAAGATGCGCGTAAACAACTTATAGCACGCATTCAAGCATGTTATCGGCCTGTAATTCTTTGGATCAGACAAATCTCCGTTCTTGGGGATGAGCACGGTTCGCCCCTCGACAAACCACTCCGGAATCTGCTGCTCCCCATCTAGCCATGAGTTAAAAACTCTTGCCAGATGGCGGTGGGTTGTTGGAAACTTTTTCCACCAATAATTATTCAACCCATCAGGGCCTGGAGCAGCAAAGTTCTTTGAGCCTTTGAGGGCCCCTCGAACTTCTTCCGTGGTTATCGGATTGTGCAGATCATTGTGCTCAGGCTGCCGAAGCGTCCTGCAGTAAGCTTCGAACTGCGCTAGGGCTGGAGTGTCTACATTGAGTGGTTGCGGAAACTCATAGATGTTCTTCCAGAAGGTTTCTACCCGATCAGCAGCCGGCGGGTTATCGACAACACGTGGAGGCTCTTGGAATAAGCGAGAAGGTTTATCGCGGAACTTTATGTTTTCCGCGATACTTCTCGCCCGCCTCACTAGTGACTTCTTTGCAGCCACTAGCATTCGTATCCTATCAAGACAGTGCTGTTTTATGGTGAACAGCACGCCTTGATTCAATGTGTGGTGAGCTCGTCTTAGCTTTGCAGCAATTCGCCGCACTGCCGGCGTGAAAGGCCTATTGGCCGACATGTAGTCCACCACACACTGGATACGAGACGCGTGTTGTCTCGCCGACTTGATCTTAGCTTCCATCTTGTGAACGCGTCGCTCATGCCTCCCAACAAGAGCGGTGGTTTCCCTCCTCTCCGTCTGGGATAGAGCACGAGCGGCGTCGTACACAACAGAATTGATCTGCCAGATGGTAGCCTCTTCTGAAAGAACATCGCCAATCTCTGCATCCACTCGTGCCAGTTCTTGCGGCTTCAAGGGCTTCATATTGTGAAGCGCCCTGCGGGTTCTGATGTCCTCCATTGGTGGTATGATGCGAGCCTCCTCTACAGCCAGACCGACACGTGGCATATCTGCCACTTCTGCCACTTCGTTAATCGGCTGAGGAGGAGCTCTAACATAGCCTCGAGCCCGGAGATAGGAAACATAATCCCTGAGATTTTGGGCGGAAACGGCGGCATGCTCTGGGTGTCTTTCACACCAGAGAGCATGCATCCTTGCCATGTATCCTCTCCGGGCGGGCTCACTGCTCTCGTAGATATACAGAAGTCCGTCTCTCAATTCGTTCGTCCACTCAAAGCGTCCGTTGTCATTGCGGTTGTCATTTGGCAAATCATCGTTGTTGGCCCCACCACCTTGCCTTTGACCCCTAATCCGAGGGGGTCGGTTGTGGGGGCCTCTTCCCCGATTGTTTGGAACCGAGTATTAGGGTTTACTGGGGGGTTAACCCAGTAAACCCACGGCCGACACCGGAGGGAAAGATGCCTTTTCCCTCCCGGATGCGCATGAGCTGTCGGTCCGATTTTGCATCCTTTGCTCGGGTAGGTGGTGTCGCAACTCACCAGGGCCTTAGGTGTTGGTTGACCTCCCTGCCTATATTATTATTATTATTATTATTATTATTATTATTATTATTATTATTATTATTATTATTATTATTATTATTATTATTATTATTATTATTATTATTATTATTATTATTATTATTATTATTATTATTATTATTATTATTATTATTATTATTATTATTATTATTATTATTATTATTATTATTATTATTATTTTTTTTTTTTTCCCGTTGGGAATGTACCAGTCAGGCCCTGTCTCCGGTGCTCCGATACATCCGGAGGGCGCGCTGGTGTCGTTAACCCCAATAACCACTCCCTACGTCCGTAGGGTGAGTGACTATTGGGTCCGAGAATCATGTGCCCTGAGTAGACGGAGCGAACCAAGGATGACGGCCTTCTGCATTCGCGCTGCTAAGATTTCTGCCATATTACGGCAAGCAGGTATTATCTTCAAGTTGGAGAGCAGTGTGTCCATCATTCCACCAAGGACTCCTATGATAAGAACCACCATTTTGACAGAATGGTCCGGATATAACCTGCGGAGTTCAAAGAGAAGATCTCGATATTTAGTCCGTTTTTCCTCCTCTTTTCGAACGATATTCATTTCTCCTGGAGCGGAAAACTCCATGACGAATATCGTTCTACTTTGGTGGTCGAGGAGGACAACATCAGGCTTATTGGCTTGTATTTGCCTGAGGGTGGGGAATGAGTAGTTCCAATAGATCCGGCACCTCTCATTCTCCACCACGGACTCAATATCCCCCAGAACATAAGGCAACACCGGTATCTCGTCTATACCGTACGAGTGTCGTAGATGGTAGTATAACACTCGTAGCGCCGCGTTATGCCTGTGGATATAGGCTGAGACCGCATAAGATGGGCATGCTGATAGCAAATGCATTACGGTCTCAGGTGCCCCACGACATGCCCTGCATCGGGTGTCAGGGACGTCTATACCCATCACGCGACTACGGTAGACGAGGGTGTTGAAGACACCATCCTGGCAGGCCATTATGAATCCCTCGGTCTCCGACTTTAGCTCACTCGACCTGAGGAAGGCAAAGGTCAAGCTTTTGGATAAGCCAAGGTCTTCGATGTTGTGAAAGAAGACACCATGCATTGGCTTATCCATATGTAGCTGTAGCAGGACCTCTGTCTCCGCAGCTTTGATATGAGCTTTTTGCTGAACGGGTCCCAACTCGGTGACAGAGTTTGGGTTAGCCCGTTCAGTGTCGAATACGAGACCGAGTTCATCGGCCGCACGGGTTGCT
Organism: Chrysolina oricalcia; assembly: GCA_944452925.2. Classification (NCBI taxonomy): domain Eukaryota; kingdom Metazoa; phylum Arthropoda; class Insecta; order Coleoptera; family Chrysomelidae; genus Chrysolina; species Chrysolina oricalcia. The sequence continues at coordinate 40,401,557 of OX101824.2, forward strand.
GCCTTAAAAAGAAATGCTCCAATCCCTGCTTTTTCATGGTCGCGGACCATGCAGAGAAGGGGATCTGAACTCCTGATGACTTTACAGGCCCCATCCAGAACCATTCTGTTATGCATACACTCCAAACTCAAAAGTCCACGGCCTCCCCGTTGTCTGGGAAAGTATAACCGTGGAACGGACGATTTAGGATGCAAGCACCTATTGAGATGCATCACTTTGCGAGTTTTAACGTCGAGTTGTCGCAGCTCTTCCTTAGTCCACTTCATTACTCCGAAAGAGTAGAGAAGGATCGGAACGGCAAGCATATTGGTTGCAGCAACTTTGTTCTTCCCCGACAGTTCTGATGACCAGATCTGTCGGAGTTTATGCTGATACTTGCCGCGGAGAGAGTTCTTAACTGTGAATACCTCTTGGGAGTGGCGTTGCTACACCCCTAGGTAAGTATACGTCTCTCCGGCATCCAGATGATGTAGGATGCTTCCGTCTACGAGCTGGACATCCTCTCCGTATTCCTCGCATCGTCCTCTTTTGAGATGAACCGTGGCACATTTGTCGATCCCGAATTCCATTCCGATAGCATGCGTGTACTCTTCCACCACCCTAAGGGACTGATGTAGGTCCCTTTCTCCAGAGGCATATAGTTTGAGGTCATCCATGTAAAACAGATGGGTGACTTTATGCCTCCGGTTGCTGGGGGTGCCGCAGTTGTACCCACGGGTATTCCTGAGTATAACGGACAATGGCAATAGTGAGATGCAGAAGAGAAGAGGGCTGAGGGAGTCTCCCTGAAACACGCCTCTTCTAATGATGACCTGCTCTGTTTGGACTAAGTCTCTACCAGATCTTATGGTGAAGCGAGTCCTCCAGAGTGGCATCAGTTGTCCAATGCATCCCACTATTTGATTGGGTACCTCAAGACATCTGAGCAAATGCATGATTAACTCAAGCGATGTTGTATCAAATGCCTTGCGGTAATCAATCCAGGCCATCGAAAGGTTACGCTTATACTGCACGGAGTCCTGCGTGATACATCTATCGATGAGCAGGTTCTCCTTGCAGCCGGCGACCCCTTTCTTTGACCCTCTTTGCTCATATATCCGTTCATACACCGGATCAACTGCGGAGAGAATGCGCGTGTATAAGATGCGCGTAAACAACTTATAGCACGCATTCAAGCATGTTATCGGCCTGTAATTCTTTGGATCAGACAAATCTCCGTTCTTGGGGATGAGCACGGTTCGCCCCTCGACAAACCACTCCGGAATCTGCTGCTCCCCATCTAGCCATGAGTTAAAAACTCTTGCCAGATGGCGGTGGGTTGTTGGAAACTTTTTCCACCAATAATTATTCAACCCATCAGGGCCTGGAGCAGCAAAGTTCTTTGAGCCTTTGAGGGCCCCTCGAACTTCTTCCGTGGTTATCGGATTGCGCAGATCATTGTGCTCAGGCTGCCGAAGCGTCCTGCAGTAAGCTTCGAACTGCGCTAGGGCTGGAGTGTCTACATTGAGTGGTTGCGGAAACTCATAGATGTTCTTCCAGAAGGTTTCTACCCGATCAGCAGCCGGCGGGTTATCGACAACACGTGGAGGCTCTTGGAATAAGCGAGAAGGTTTATCGCGGAACTTTATGTTTTCCGCGATACTTCTCGCCCGCCTCACTAGTGACTTCTTTGCAGCCACTAGCATTCGTATCCTATCAAGACAGTGCTGTTTTATGGTGAACAGCACGCCTTGATTCAATGTGTGGTGAGCTCGTCTTAGCTTTGCAGCAATTCGCCGCACTGCCGGCGTGAAAGGCCTATTGGCCGACATGTAGTCCACCACACACTGGATACGAGACGCGTGTTGTCTCGCCGACTTGATCTTAGCTTCCATCTTGTGAACGCGTCGCTCATGCCTCCCAACAACAGCGGTGGTTTCCCTCCTCTCCGTCTGGGATAGAGCACGAGCGGCGTCGTACACAACAGAATTGATCTGCCAGATGGTAGCCTCTTCTGAAAGAACATCGCCAATCTCTGCATCCACTCGCGCCAGTTCTTGCGGCTTCAAGGGCTTCATATTGTGAAGCGCCCTGCGGGTTCTGATTTCCTCCATTGGTGGTATGATGCGAGCCTCCTCTACAGCCAGACCGACACGTGGCATTATTATTATTATTATTATTATTATTATTATTATTATTATTATTATTATTATTATTATTATTATTATTATTATTATTATTATTATTATTATTATTATTATTATTATTATTATTATTATTATTATTATTATTATTATTATTATTCTTCCGTTGGGAATGAACGATGTACTTGGTATAAAAATTAGTCATTTATGAAACGATGCTCTCTAAACCACCAGACAACGTTGTCTTAACCTTGAGCATGACATCAGTTAAGCTACGACGTTGTCAGAACGCTTACCCAACTGACTTCAACAGGTAAATATTTTGGGAATGGAAATAACGTTTTTAAAACATTCAAGTGTCAACTTTAGTTATGTTAAACGTTTTCCCGACGGAGGGTCGACCTTGTAAGATTTTACTAAGCAGTGGGCGATTTTTCAGTGAAGTTGTTAACGTTGTCGTGGAGTAATTTTTATAACTAACCTTTTTCCAAATATTTTCTACAGAGGAAATCGAAAAAAGCATTCTAATACACTGCCCCCTATTACAGTCAAGAAAAAAATATGTGAAGAAGAAACTTCACAGACACAAACCCTCATGAAGACAGTTTGGAGAGCTAAAGTTTAAAGCTTAAGTTTGAATTTTTCGTTAGTTATACTTGGTTTTTGATCGGATAAGCAACTTCAGTCGCGCTCTAAAGTTAGTTGACTGACATACTAACGTTGAAAGTTAGTACATCTTCAGTAATCTGATGTCCAAAGTCGCTTTGACGACTTTTATAATCCTACGCCATGTTGGAAGTGTAATTCTATTTGGAAACTTGGCCGGTCATTCAAATTTTGAACGTAAACAAGCATAACAAAGGATTATGAAGCCTTATTTTAGTTTTCTAGAATTTCATCTCATGTAATTTCCGTGCAGAGTTCCTACAAGGTTATCTCTGCAATTGCTTGGTTGCATGGGAATGTTCATCGAAACATTCGGACCACCTATATATCGATTTCGGAGTGTTGCTCCTCATCAGTATAGGGTAGGTCTAGCAGTCAATAACTAATTACTGCAACGAATAATTCGACACCCAAACCCATTTAAAGACAGAAACTGAGATCGCGCCCGCACAGTGGATTAACTCCAAACTGCGAGCGGCGCCATCCCAGCGCCGGAAGCCCAACCAAGTAATACCCATGAACCACGATCGTCAAGACCGTATATAAAACGGAAAAAAAAACTGTAGGTCACAATGAGCTTATGACAAGAGGCATAAGATGTCTGGAGGACTGCTCATTGCTAATATCCTATACAATAGGAAAAGTTGGGTCGAAAATCCATCAGAAAACAACTACTTTCCTGGCTAATGCCTCTTGTCATAAGCTCATTGTGACCTACAGATTTCTTTTCCGAATTATTTGGTTGTTAAGCACCATGAAAAGTAAACTGTCATCGCTGCGCGAGATGGCGCTGGTGTATATTTGTTTTTAAGTAAACCCAGCAACGTTTAAAAAACAACCATCTGCCATCTACAATTGGATCTGAAACGTTTCAAAAACCCAAAAATTATTGACCAAATAAGTGCAAAACATGGTAGTGACAACGTTGTGTTGAGGTCGGCAACGCAACTTAGTTTGATTGCGCAACTTATTCAAACACGTCGCCGCAACGTTGAATTGCTACTTGGGCAGAGAGTATGATTTCTAGTTTTTCCTTTATTTACACAATTTTGTTCTTGCAATGAGTAATGCTTTTAGACTGAAGTGAAATGTTTGGACTGCAAAGTAATTATTAAATTGTCGATATAATTGGTAATTGGTAGTATAAAGACCTGTATAACCTGTAGGAATATTACATCAAAAAGTTTTAAGGTTTTTAAATCACGTATAATTTATTTCTAGGTTATTTAACTTATATGATAGGTATCTAGTTGGTGTTAAATGTGATATAAATGTTATTATTGTCTTATGGCTTAATTCTATATTTATGTTTTTAAACTTGTTATATTCTTGTATTTGTATTCTTTACTATCCATATTTTATATTTATATCTAAGTATTGTACTTTTGACATTATAATTGGACATAGTGGATTCCGCCACTTATTACTTTTCCACGCTTTGTCAATAGGAAAATTATTCTTAGACAATAAAGCTCAGTTTGATTGATTGATTGATTGATTGATATTAGAAATATATAACCTCAATAACTGGTATTCCAATGAATGAATATTTTGGAACCTTTGGTGTGGATACAATTCAAGAGAAAAATACTACCCAAACACCAAAACTACGTAACAACCACACTCGACGCACGTTTCGCCAACAAAGTTGGCATCTTCAGGAGCTAAAAGCTTACTGAACTACTTTTCCCACTCTTAATGGACGTCAAATTATCTAACATTTTGAATCTACCTACTACTTATTTGAGGGCCAACAGAACCCTTCATCAATTTTGCCTACTTTTGTTGTTTACTAATTCTATTAATTCACCTGCACTGAAATAATTTTAATGATATCCTATTTGGTTTGGATTTGATCATAAAAATTTCTAGGAAAAACGATAACTTATGGATTTATTGTGAAGAAAAGAAAAAAAAATTCAATGTACTTGAATAATAGACTGTATGGAACAGGACCCCTATCAGCATTCATACTATCTTTCACGATTGGCAATTTCCAGACTCTCGAATGCATCGAGAAGTCTATGATCATGAACCTGTTTGATTAATTTTAAACTTGTGTCATCTAATCGGTGGTCGAGATCCAAAGCATGTTGGGCCACATTCGGATACTGATGCAATCATTTTAAGGTCTTCATTATTATTGACACTTGCTAAAAAACTTTCTGATGTAGAGGAAGAGAGAGGTGGGTATATTATATTAGTTTCTACAATACACTGTTCTACTGCAGCAACATTTTTAGATTATTATGGGTTTTTTGGTTTACTTGACCTTATAAAATGACTCACTTTTGTGCATTATCTCACCTTTGATAGCCTTCATTCCATCTTTGGTATCAGAATGCACCAGACTCAATCAAAATATTCACTCGCCCTTAGTGTACAGTTATTATTTTTCAAAGAAGGATTATATTTTATAAAGCATTTTTTTTGTCAAATTCACAATGAAATGAATGGTTCGGTTGCACCAAGGAAGCAATGATTCAGTTTATGCTCTCAGAAAGTGTACTTGCTTAGCATATACAGGCTAGCAAAATACACTTCTCAAGAAAAACTGGAGATAGAGGGTGCAAGTATAACCTGTTCCAAACTTAGGAATTTCGGAACTTTTTTAATCTTTTTGTATTCAATATGAATAAATGAACATGTAGGAAAGCTAATGTCTTTTCCTAGTATGATCATAAAAAATCCAAGTTGTGTATAACATAAAGTAGAATTATAGAGTTCTGGATATTGAAAAAAGGTTATGAAGAAAAGAAATAAGAATAAATGAGTATTCAATATTTTTGTTGAAACAAACTGTTGTTCCGTCTTTTGGAAAATTCTTCTGGTCCTATTATACATAAAATGTCAGTACTCTAGAAATGTTACAACAGGCAAAATACATAAATTTATCAAAGTAACACTATTCACTCAACCCATATCAGTAATAACAGTATAATTCCGGCATACTATGTAACACGTCCGCATACAACTAATAACTCAAATGCTGGATTTGGAATGACGATAGCTTTGCGAAAACGTTGATGAACACACCCTAACATATGCGGCGGTTACTCCCGATTGATACCACACTGGTCAAAAATCAACAAGTAGGTGAACACGTTACATTTCCGTAGGAACACCAAGTTCTACTGCGAAAAAATTGTTGTATCATGCCTATGACACAAGTTTCTGTTGTGATGATAAACTCTCTAGAAATCCAAAGTTGATAAATATGAAACAAACTTTACCAGCGCTAGTAAAATGTTGACCTAACATTATACAAAGTGCTAATGTTCCAAATACTTGCTGCATGTAAAAAATATTACAGCTACAAGTTTATGCGTTCAGAAATCTGATTTTTCTAGAGGCAAAATGATATTCATTTAAATATAGGTATTAATTTTCTCATCACAATCGGAAAATACTCAGGAAAACGTTTTACTTGGACCATTTTTTTCCATTTGCCTTGAAAGCACTTGTATACGTGTATCATGTGTATTCATTATTCCAGTGCTTTTGAAGCACTCACAAAGTTAATGGCACTTCGATCCCCACTGTGCCGTCAAACTCATTGATCGTGCTTTATTATAATAAACAATTTTTTTCTGAAATCGTCCAAGAATGCCCACTTTCTCGGAGCAACTGCAGGCCTCAAAATACGCTAATCCAGTGTTTTAATCCGTTGCTAAGCAACGAACTTTTCCGGACCGTTTAATACTTTCCCGTATCGAAAACGATACGGGAAAGTACTTTGCCGGTATAGGCCGTCAAAATCGGTCTTTGGTTTATAGTTGTCACTTTGACGTTTCAGGAAAGCACGTAATTTCGAATCCTCAATTTATGATAATGCTGATTGCGATTTCAGAAAAAATAGTATGTGTACCTCGTAGTAAAAGCACATTCCCAGACTTCAATGCTTGTTGGCCTCGGCTTAACGCCTCGGCCACAATTTACATTGTCGTCCCGGAATGTATTGCTTTTACTACTAGATACACAATATACTATTGTTTAAAGAAAAATTTTCCCCGTCTACGATTTCAGCAATTCAGCGAGGGGCGAATTAACCTTCCATCCCCTTTTACGGAATGCCAGTGGCCGAATGGTCGTATTGATTGCAGGGTTAGGCGGGAAAATCTCACGAATTTGTTCCGGGAATGTTCTGGAGGAGGGAAAACTTATTCTCCGTCGCTAGGAAAATCATCTGTTGTCGGTGCTCTGCAGAGTTAGTTGCACTTTCGCAATGATCGACAAGAAAACATACACAGTGAAATATATTTAGTGACAGACAGTGACTAATATTGTTCAGTGTTTTCCAAATAAGTGCGTGGTGACGTGTAGAGTTTCATGAAAACTTTTGGGTAATTTTGAATGAATAATAATTTATTTGGGGAATGAAAATAAAGTCAGAATTCAGTATCTTTAGAATAATGAAGTGAAAACAAAAATAAAAAGCTGCTGAAAATAAAAAATCGACAGTTTCCAAAAAAACAGTATTTCTAAATATATTTTCGACTCCTGACCGACATGAAATGAAAGTTGCATGATCTGGAAACAGTCTACAGAAAGATATCAAAAATATTGAATCGTCAACGTTTTCTTGACCAAATCGACTACCAAAACGATCATAAATTGAAACTGCTCAGTTCGAAATGGCATTTATGAATGTTGAAATATGAGGTCTGATATTTTTTCGATGGTAACTACTAAGAGATAATTCTTCTATGATAAATACACATATTAACTAGTATAAAAATGTTATTTTCGTTGCAAAGAAAAATATTTCAATATTTTTTTCCAGAAGAAAAATACTGTTATAAAAATATATTTGGAATATATTTTGGAAGGATTGATAGTATTAATACACAAGAGATTTTCTGATGATTCTTGACCTGCTTTATCCATATTATTGAGTAGTTAAAATAATCTGTCGCTATCAGATTAGATTCAAGGTGGACATTTCAAGAATACCATTCACAGCATGGTTGATCATATAATCGAATTGCATGTATATCAGTGATTGTACCTCATATTGGCTGAAACTTCTGTATAAAATTAACTGAACAATAATTGACATTTCTTCACATTCTTGTCAAGTGAACTCTTAATTATTCAAAGCGGAACAACTACTTACAAATATACATGTAATATACATCATGTAGATATGCAATTTTCTCATATAATTAGGTTGCTTCACTCTTTTCCCACCTGAAAATAAACTCAACAATTGTCGAATAACCATAATATAATTATCGTGAAAAATCCAATTTTATGGCAGAAAAATAAGAAAAAACATAATTTGCTTTAGCTATGCACCCGTGTGCATCTGTTAGTTTTGTTTTATCCATTTCAAAATTTACTGAATATTTGTCGATTGTTTAAAATGCAATCTTCGTCAAAACTGCAATTTTTCAAAAGCCGGAAAATTACCTTTAAATTATGAATAACGGGGATATTCTACTTCTTCCATAATACACACTACAAAAATAGTTTGGTTGATTTTTTCTGCATCCAAAAATTCACTCATTAATTGTCTAGTGAACAAAATGTATTTGCAGAGAAAATTTGGAATTTCCTGATGCGTAAAAACTACTTGTAATTGGTAAAACTACATTATTTTCTAAATTTTTCAAAGAGAAACATTCACAATTGAAAATTGAATCAACACATGACTCCTCAATCTCTCAGTACTAACGCACTGTATCATGATATTTTTTTGTTGAAAATTTGTTACTCATTTTCACTTACGTACATTACAGAGAAAACTGAATTGGTTTACTATTCTGCATAAAATCGTATTTTATCGCTACTTGAAACTACTGAGTGACTTTCTTCAGATTGTTACATCAAATTGAATCATTTAGAGTTCTCACAACGAAAACTGATCTAGACTAAATAGTGTTTTACATTACGAGTGCAGAAATTGATATTTCTCACACGAGTGAGAAAGATTGTAGCACGAGACGCTGCCGAGTGCGACAATCCCACGATTGTGAAAAATCGCTTTCACATAAGTAATGTACACTATTTTTACTCCGACCCCGCGATAATTTCACCAACTAATTTGATGATATCGTCCTGTAAACAGAACTGTCTCAACTAACTTAATATATGTTGAATTATTATTTTCAAATACAAAATATTTCCTTTATGCAATACTGAGTATCCAAAAATGTACACCACATGAGTAACATTTTCATTATTCATTTGTTAGAAAATATTATTCAACAAAAAGGTTGGTGCATTGCAAAACTTTCCCATCAGATTTCTAAATTGCTCACCGGTATATTGAGGAGAACAAAAACTAGGAATTTTGATCAAGAGTAAAAAATCCGTTTCATTCGATAATATCAAAAAAGCTTGAGAAAAAAGTTGTCGACTAAGGAAAATAATATTTATATTTGTAATCACAGCCCCCGAAGCAATAAACTTTCTTCTGCCCATTTTTTATGTTTTTGGCCTAACATAGAATATCAGTAATTTGAATACACCTAAGCAATCTTCGTACCATCACTATAAGAACATTTTGTTGCAAAATATGATCTCATTCTTTATTTGGACAAGATTATCTAAATTAGTTGGAATTTTGTGCAGGCTTTTTAGTGCAAATTTGATATTTTGCTCTTTACGTAATACTTACTACTATAATTTATAGGGAAAAATTGAGTGATTCATTCAAATGATAAAATAATAAAAATCTGCAAGTTGACAATCACTAAATTCATAGTGCTGATTAAATCAGTGGGTAGTCCTGCACATTTTTCTGATTATAAATCTGAATACCGTTTTCAATTTTTAACAACTTTTCCCAACAAACTCTTTTGATATTATCAAAATTAATGTGACTTTAACCATGATGAAAATAATTAATTTATTCTCCTCTGTATACAGTTTCAGAATTCAGAAATCTAACGCCACCAACGAGAGTTTTTCGTAATGCACCAACGTTTTAGAAGAATGAAATTTTCTGACAAATGAATAAAAAAATTCTCCATTTGGTGCATACTTGTTGACACATACAGTATAATATCAATATTATAATTAGAAACACTTAACTTTCAATAATAAATCATTACAAATCTGAAATATTCTGTTATATCAATCCGAAAGGGCTTAACTTTTTATTTTGAAAATATGAAAACATTCAACACTTTTCAAATAGAGATAATTTTTTTGTCCTTTAAATGTAAATATCACGAAGGTAAATCTTGACAGCCTGACAGCGGCAAATATAAACAAAAATTATGTATTCGACAGCTCAACCGCCCGCTTGTGGATATAAGCTACTTTCCGTAGGACTGTACAATGCGATATATAGAGTGTCCTAGATAGAACTTGCCACCCCCCTTTTCGTCGAAGTCGTAAAAAATTTTTAAATCGCTCAGACCCGACGATTTTTATGTCGAGGGGGAATTCTTCTATCGAATACGTCACCAATGTGCTTTCAATCTCCTCATCCCCAACACCCCGTACTTCAGAGTTTTGAATAGGACTACCGTACTTGTGATGAAATAATTTTGATGAAATTTCAATAACAAATACATCGTTGTAAATGGAATTGAGAGTCGATCAAGTGTTGTGGAAGTTTTAATAAAAAATAAGTATCATCAAGATATTTTTTTTTATCTGCTTAGCTCTCAGAATATATCTCATTTGAATTAGTTCACATTTAAACGTAATAGAGTTAAATTTTGAAACTGGATTTGTTCGAAGAACTGGAAATTTCAATAGAACTTTCCAATACTGAGTGCTGCTTGAACACTCAAGTGAACTTGTATAGAGATTTCCTTCCACTTTAGGTACCTTTAGCTGAAATATCGAATCCAACATCATTTAATGAGATCAGACCAAGTAATGTTTTACCAGTGATGTCTGAAATATTGGAAAAAGCCATGGAATCTCAGCTGACCACTTTTTTCAATAAAAACAAAATAATTCCTAAAAATCAATCTGGTTTCAAAAAAAAAAACACAGTTGCTGCTCTGCCTTACTAAATATTACTGATGACATTTTGCGAGCAAATGAAATGGGAAAACTAACTCTGCTAGTTCTCCTGGACTATAGCAAGGCATTCCATACTCTAAGTCATCAGCTTATGTCGTCATTACTAAAATATGTAGGTCTTTCTCATGACGCATTGATGCTTGTGAATGATTACCCCAGGAACAGGTTACAGGCGGTGAAATATAATAATGATTAGTCAAGCTATCTCATGACATCTTCTGGAGTGCCACAAGGATCTATATTAGGTCCATTTCTTTTTACCCCTATACATATCAAATTTTGAAAAAATATTTTTCTCATCCTCCAATCAGTTTTATGCAGATGATACCCAAGTCATTATTTCTTTCTATGCCGACGAAAGTGAACAAGCGATATCTGCACTCAATTTTGATTTATACCAACTATATGACCTATCCAGAAGACATTGCCTCTCACTCAATCCACAAAAATCAGTTGCAATGCTGTATGGAAGAAAATATGATCGGTTGCGAATTGATAATCTAAATACTAATGAACATCCTATTATAACAAACAATCAAACTATCGAACTACAGAAAACTGTTAAAAAGGTGTTATCATTGATCAAGACTTAACTTATAATGATCACATTTCGAATTGTCTCCGAAAGTCTATGCAGCACTTAAAATAATTTACCAGAGACGGCACCTATTAACGAGGCCAGTCAAACTAATTATGAGTGAGGCTTTAGTTTCATCACATCTAAATTACTGTGACGTTTTGTATGATCGCTGTCTCAGTGAAAAAGACGAAAATCGTATTCAAAATCTTCAGAATTCATGCATCAGGATGATCTTCGGGGTACGGAAATATGGTCACATAAGCCACCTATTCAGACTCATCAAATGGTTGAAAATTAAAACTGGAAGATTTATGCACTCTGCATATTTATTCAAAAAAATTATAGTCGATAAATTAACTTCTGTATAAAATGTGTCATTTAAAGATGACTGTATTGTCATTTTGACAGCGATAAATAAGGTGCATCGTTTTTTATCTCTTTAGCGTCTTTATCTAGTCACTTTAATGTCTGCCTGTCAGTTATTTAAGTATTATTGATAGTTGATACTGAAACATTACAAGATGAGTCGTTTTGGGGAAGTTTCGACTCAACAAATAACAAAAAATGTAGAAAAAGCAATCCCGCAATCTACAAAAATACTAAAGCTTCAATATGGAGACAATTTATATTCGGTCGTTAATTTATCTTGCCAAAAAACTGACATTTGTCAAAATCGCTCGACCTTTGGTCTCGCGATTTTGTCATGTCAGTTTTTCTCGTAAAATTACTGATTGGCAAAATTATTTCGTTACATAAAGAAATTTATCCGATAAAGAAAGCTATTGTGTTTTTACTGTTGATAAAACTCCGTCATATCTTCATCAAAAGCTGAAATTCCGTACAGATGTTCATAATATCAACATCAGGTCCAAAGGAACCTTACCAGTACCCCTACATAAAAGTATCCAATTTCAACGTTCATACAGTTACTGCATTACTGAAATATATAATGAACTGCCAGCAACAATTAAGTATACAAGTGCTAGTGCATTTAGATCAAGAATACTCGAATGGTTACTAAGTCGTCAATAGTATTTGTTTATAGTCCTAATTATGTGAAGTATTTTACCAATGATTACAGACACAATGGTAAAATTTATTTAACGTTAAGTTACTCATGTTTTGTTAATTTTTTTTTATTTGCATTTTTTTTATTTTTTAGGGATAACTATCTATCTGTTGGGTTAGGTGAAAGAACAGACATTCTGGACCCTTACCAGGAATCCAGAATGAATTGAACCTCGCCCTATCATTATAATTTTCTAGATGTATTTCTTATTTGGGATTGATAAAGACCTTTATTATTATTATTGTTATCAAAGAACTATTCGTCAAAATTAAATCAATATGTCCTTTCAGATCAACCATTTTCAGAATCAAACTCTCAATTCAATTATGTTGTCTACCCTTTCAGAACCAAACATTTCAATTTACTACTAACACAAGTTGGTATCACATTTTATCCTCTGACTTTGATGGAGTCAATGGCTGTGTCTATGAGAGAAAAGCAGAAAGCGCTTTGCTGGATGAAAAAGCGCTTCACAAGTCTACTAGACGGTCCATAAAATGTCAAATTACAGGCCGCTGAACCGCATCAAATGAATCCAGCGGAAAATAAAGCGCTTTATTTATCTGCAGCGGCTGCTAAGGCTGTCAGCTGTCTATCACGTGAAGCGTAAAAGTGGCTGCAGCCGCTGCACGCTGTTAGACGCACCCATTTTGTTTTTCAAAATACCTGACATACCCACATGGCCTTCAACATGATTTTCATTGGAATTAAAGCCAAAATTATATAAAATACATCTAAGATGTCTTCAAAAATTGTCATTCTTCCTCTTACCTGACTTGTAAGTACTCATCGAACTCTATAACCTTTTTCCAAATTTCATAACCTACAAATTTATTAAATTCAAATTCAAGAATATCTCACAATCAGATTATTTACTTTCTGGAAGCACTGAAGATGACGAAAGTCGAGAGCGCTTTGCATATTTAAGAAATTATACACTTTATACAAAAATTCAATCTTTATTCAAATATAATATAATGTTTATTTTGATGACTGTCAGTAAAAATAATTATTATTATAATCATTCAACTAGGAACAACTAACGGCAGAAAAATACAATAGATCCCAGCTGGCCAGGGAAACTTCAAAGGTAAATCCGGTATTTGACCAATCAACCAACTATGTAGATGAAATTGTTGTGCAGTGATTCCACAAATGATGGGAAATATGTGAATACATTTGAAAAACTCTCATACTCCTTTATAGTACAGATTAGTTGAACATATCAGATGATGATACCATTTTAGGCGATGAAAAAAAAATCATCTTGAAATACACTTATTTTTCATTAAAACTTCCACTACAAACGATCGATTCTAAATAACATCACACCAATGTATTTGTGATTGAATTTCCTTCAAAATGATGTATCACTACTATTAATAGTAATCCTATATGAAATGCTGAAATAAGGATTGCTGGGAATGAGGAGGTTGACAGCACAATCATGATTCGGAGGAAAAGTTCCCCCTCGGAATGAAAATCGATAGTTCTTAGCGATTTTCTATGTTTTCTACGACTTCGCAGAGACGTTTCAGCGTAGGAACACTGTACTCTCCTTTGTGCTCGAATGAAAAATGTATCATTCATAAAACGAAAGTTGAAAGTACTGAAAGAAGGTTTTAATTGCGTGTGATTCGAGTACCCAAATTTATTATTAATATTCATTCATTACCTACCAAACATAGCAAAATGATCTCTACATAACCCACTCTAATAGACTTCCAAAGACTTTGAAACTGCTCCTTACAAAATGGCGCAGTTCGTGACTCACATCCAACCCACTTTGATGGAATCGTCCCATCATCACATACCCCATACTCATCATCATCACAAAGAGCATCATAAAGACCATCATCACGGTAAAGACTCCCATGGAAAAGAGAAGGACCACCACCACCACATCCACTCGAAGAGTACACACAAAGTGGACCATCCACCTCCCGAACACCACGGCATACCGGGGCATGCAAGAGACTACCCGGTATTACCCTACTCCCCCAACGACCACCACCACCATGAGGTTGACCACCAACATACTGAAGGGGGCGGCAAGAGAGACTCCGGGCAATACGTCGATTCCCATGGGGTTCCCCATACGTTTGAGCTGCATTTCATAGACGCGCAGGGGATCCACAGGGACTACCATGGCCACGGGGACAAGGAGAAACACAAAAAATCGCCCTATAGAGAAGGATTTATCAGGCCGACCCCTCCACAGTCCATTGATATTCAACCGGTACATTTCGAGAACAAAATATATGTGAGTACATTTTGCATGTCTTTTTTTTAAATCATTTTATGACCGAGGTGAAAGTTCTATTGAATTGCGAAGTACTTTACAATATAATAGAACAGCTGCACAGCATCACAGCTGATGCTATTAATTGTTAGGCCGAGCGGTGCCATTGTCAGTATTTTATATCAGCTTTTATATAGGAACACATCAAAAAAATTATACAGTTACTTGCCTTTCAAATCTCAATTTCCGGCAAATCATATCAGGAAGCTTCTACCAGTTCTGCACACACACTAATTTTAATTGATCAAGTTACTTTATATATTATTATCTTTAACACTTCTGGATTTCGATTCATTGAAATACTTATCAAATTGTTTTTCATTAATATCTGGGACGAAGGCCTAGGTGAAAGATCAAATTTAACTTAATAAAACAAAGAAATCGGGGAAAGTCATTCAATATACCGAAAGAAAACAAATTAGAACGCCGAATAACTGAGAAGTTTTAAATTTATACGTTCCTAAACCAAACCCAATTAGAACCAGCGAATTGAATGAAATATCATGATATTTACGTTATTGAATTAATCAAAAAGTTATTATTCTTATTACTATATTATTGAACGGATATTTCGGAACAGATCTTTTACCTGAAAATGTCACATCTAACTCTCTCAAGATTTAAAACAGGACTGAAGATCAGGAGCATAAAATATCTGTACTCAAGTTGGTCTGGGTCTCGTAATCCCTATTTCTCCACGATCATCACAGAATTAGCCTTTTCTGAAATCAAATTTGATTACAGAATGCTGGAATTATCTCTTTTGTGATAGAATTATATTCTCACACTGGTTAACAATAATAACATTAGCCTTGACGCAGTTGATTGTCATCGTAGTGGCAAAAAGTGTCATAATTATTGCTGTCACGTTTCCTATCTTTGATCGTTTAGATAGTATAGTCTGCTACTCGGTTAGAATAAAAATTCGTGATGCTCGTGGTTCCTCACGCTCGCCTTCGGCTCGCGCTCGGAACTTTCCACTCGCATCGAATTTTCATTCTAACCTTGTTACAGAATATACTATTCTGTTTATTCCTGGCAATGAATATAAGGGTTAGTCAAAATTAAGTAGTGAATTGAATCTTTTTTCGTTTGCTTCTATAATCTGCTTATGCATAAAATATTTTATAACTCAGATACGTTACGAGAAAAAAAAAAACATTATGCAAATTTTTCGCATTATGAAAAAAACTCTTTATATCTCAACAATGAATCTTATTTCCACTTATTCAAGTCGTGGATCTTTCTGTAACACTTAGTTATGGTTGTGAATCAATTTTTCTAAATTGAAATATGACGTTAAATTCATATTGAAACTGTTCTGGTTATTGGATACAAAATATTTTGTTCGAATTAAATAAATTCCCCTCGTATAACTCTCGAGTATGTGGTGAAACGATGGTTATAGCACACACGTGTGAAGTTTTCGGACCATTCTTGGTATCGTCAACTGAGTGCTGAATTTAATGGCTTCCAGATGTGCCCTAAAATGATCGTGCATTTTGGTGACAAGTACAATTGAGAATGAATAATGGTTAAAGTGAAAAATAAATTAATGCAGTTGTATGGAAACGTCTAGGGCATGGTCTAGGGATCACTCAAATAAAATTATTGTCCTGAAAAAAGTCCAATACATTGGATTACTTTAAAATACATTGATTTTTTTTTATTTCTGGAGTAATTTTAATATTGAGAAAAGAAGTTTCGTGTCAGAATTGATAGCTGTCTTGTGAGCCCAAATTGGAAAATATCTCATTACAGAATTTTTAATGAGACAGGAACGCAAATATTTCTTTGGTTTCAATTTCTGAAATGCCTTATGTTGCTCCTCCAGTATTATTTATTAACAATTGAAATGCATATTATTTGAAAATTGGTCTATCACTCTTAGATCATACGTTACACGTTGAATCATTTTTATATACAGATAAGAAGTATCCTGCGAAATCAGTAATTATTTTTTAATCTGACACCTCTCTATTTGTTAGTTTCAATTAGGTTTCATTTGATTTAATTTGTCCTCGTCTGATAATAGAATTCCAAAATAGGGTTGGGGTTTCCTTAATGTTGTTTTGAATGTACTCATGGTAAAATTTGTATCCAATTTTGATTTTTCTTTTGATTTCTATCCTCAATGTTTTATATTTTGTTAGTTAATATTCGTTCAATTTCCGTTCTACTCAAATTTCGAAATGTAACACAAACTTTACACCAATTTCGAGTTTCAACTCAAAATTAAAATAATTTCAAGTATGACTTGAAAATTAGGGTAATTTGGAGTTGACACTAACTTCGAATTATAACTCAAAATTAACACTGATGAAAGATAAATTCAGCTGTTGATAATCACTTGCCAAATTCCTTCTTATAGTAGATAATACAACAATAGGTTGGTGCAACAACGAATTTTAAACGCTTGAAATAAGAAAAAAAGTGACAGGCAAGGACACCAGGTGGAATATGTTGTTGAGATTGTTAGCCAGGAATCACACTGTTCGACCAGGACCGACCGTCCGCGACCGTCCACCTACGACCAAAGATTGAAGTAGATCAATTGGTGCGTTTTATTGTAGGCAGAAATGCTCTTCTCGTAGAAGTAGGAATTTGACACATCTGTTTTTTTGACACCAAATATATCTACTTTCTCTACTTTCGCTACGATCAAATTTGAGGGTAGCAGAAGTAAATAATTGGTTGAAAATGAAAATTCCTAAATCGTAGCAGAAATTGACACTGTTGACATTGACAGTAATTTGAAACATATTATGGACTTTAATTCTGTACATTTCAGTTTGGTTTTATTCTGAAGCTCAAAAAGCTTCATTTACACACATTAAAACGAACGAATGAGTGTTATGGACGTGAGTAAAGTTATAGATGGAAATGTTCAAATACGTATAGGTCGTACAAAGACTTTTAATTGATATAATAAAGAAGATGGGTTCACATAGATTCTCAATTCAATGAAAACCTCTGTTAAACCTCCTTTTTAAAATCATATCCTAAACAAATATACAAATGGATACCAAAAAAGAAGATGCGATGACCCTGAAAGTAGCGAAAGTTCAAAAACATCAGTGGGATGATATAGAAACATTGTGTCAAATCGATTTATGTATGATGAATTGAGAAAATTGTCCAGATAAATGTGAAAGAAATAATTTTCAGTTTCTATTTGTTCCGAAGCTACAAATATGCTATCATTTTTTAAAGATAATTCCGGCTTATTTGCTACTTCACTCAAAGCTGCCTCGAAAGTGGAAGGTGTGAAGGTTTAGGAATCACTTCTTCATAATGATTTTTACATTCTGAAAAAGTTTTCTTAGTGAAAATTATTCAAGGAATTCGCATATATGATAAGTTTATTGCACTTGAAATATTCCCGCCTAGATCTAATCCTCGAATAGATATATAATACTACTCGCGCCTTCTTCCATTGTGTATTTCGGATGTGGCAGTTGTTAATGAAAGCAAATTATTCATATTGAATGTATCATTTATAATAATAAAAACTATGAGTTTCAAACCTTCTACAGATATTTAGGAAATTTTAGAAATATCTGACTTCTATTGGAAACCCTGAAATTGCGTTTTTATGATACTCTACTTCTTCTACTAGTAGATGTAAACTGTAATGGTCAATGAAACGCGGCTAATGAAAACTTTCAAACTCACACTGATCGACCATCTACGACCGACCGCCAGAATAATTTTGTAAATCTGACATTGATCTGACATTCAAAAGGTTTTGTCAATTTTCTATTTATTTATCGAAAAACAGTTCAAAATCATAATTTCAATGCTTTTGTTGTAAATAATGAGTAGGAGTGATAGTGAAGAAGAAAGAATTATGATATTTGATGATTTTTATAAACGATTAATAAAGTAAAGTAAAAAAGAATGTGGAATAGTTAACTTTATTTATATCGGGAACCAGATGGTGAATTTTGAACCAATTATCCCAAATTACTAAAAGAACAATACAGTTTCAAACTACCTACTATTGAATTTCCATAAATTACACCAACAGAAATTCCCAACTAAAAAGATGCCAATTTTTTATTTGGTGGGCGTTACATCCCGATGGAGCACAAATGAATGTCTCCTTTTTCTATATCCAGCACGTTAATTCTTTAACTATGAAAAATATGTAAGTTACTATTAGTTGAACATTACTGATACTTAGCAATTATTCTCTTGCGTTAATAAATTCCATCAATGACTTCTGTAGTGTTGCTGTAATTAGGATTACTCTGATTTAACGTGGCTCCTCAACGCTGTTATTAAAATATTCATCTCTGCGGCGGTCCACACGGTTCCTGTGTTGTTCCGCTGCTTTAATAACATTTTTTTAGATTTGGGTGTACTATAAATTGTAAATATAGTACTCGCGAATTTATGACTTAATTAGAAATATAAGAGTTCACACGAGTAATATTAAAATTTTCGTTCAGGTGAAAAACTGCTGAAAGTTTATCACAAACATGTGTCCAAATGATAATTTAGCGTATGGACATTGCATTACAGTAGTCTGACGCCGACCAAAATTTCCAGCTGGTTGTAATTTCAAACATGGTGTTTGAAAACCGGTCGTGGACGGTCGAGAATGGTCGAACAGTGTGAGTTGTGCGATAAGAATATTAGTGTTGGAAATTTTGGTCGTCGGTGGACGGTCACGGACGGTCGGTCCTGGTTGATCAGTGTGATTCCTGGCTAAAGGGAAACATTCTCAATTGAAAATTGTACGAATACAAGACTCCTCTGGAAATGGAAGAACCTACGATAAATTGAAGTTACTTTTTCGTAATATCTAACAGAACAACAACTACTTCCCCGGCTAAAGCCACGCTGGACATTGAACTACATCTGATAGATAATGTGAAAGACCCTATTTAAATTGAAGAAAAAATCTGAAAGAGAAAATTTGCATCGATCAATAAACCCCCCAGTCACAAAGACCATTCAGGAGTATACATTCCAACAATAGGAATGATCACTTACAGACAAAAAACAACAGACCAATTGTTTGTGAAAGGTAATGGTATTTTTTTCGAAAAATGTACACAACTCGAAAACTAGTCATCTTACGAATTGCGAAAAAATCGTGCTCATTTGACTCCAAGAAATATATATGCATACAGATTTTCATGAAGTCATGAAGTCATTTATACGTGAGAAAAAAATGAAATACTGGGGTTTCGCCATTTTGACGGTCAATTTGAGGTTATGTCGAAAAGTATTTAAAACAAAAGTTTTCGATTTTTTCATTATCTACAACTTCTTTATCATACGTTTTTTTGCTAAGAGGCCACGTTTCGCTGAAAATTGCATAAAACCGTTTTCAACCCCTAAACTGCATCCCCATTTCACCATTTTGTGTGGTTTCGTGTTTAATTATTTTTTTCCTCAAAGTCGGAATCTCATCAACATTTTCCACCTGGTACTTGCCTGTTACTTTTTTTTCACAAAAATTATAATCACTAGTCTACAAGTGTATCGGTGATTATCAAAAAACAAATTCCCCCCATGTTTAAAAACAAATTATGTTGCTTGGCAAATTAACGAACTTGTTTCGACAGAGATAAGGACTTTATGATAGTCATCAATAACACGAGTTATATTCGTTAAGATTATTTCACAAATAAATAATCACCAGGACAGCTCTTTTCTTTTATATTGACCTTCAGGTTTATTCAGGTTAACTCAAGTTGACTAACAATTTTCGTATTTCCAACGAGTTTGCGAACTGCTGTCTAGTCATTTCAAACTTCCTACAAATACAGTACCAATCAAAGAGACTAAACTAACAAGGAGAGTTTAATAACCTCTAGCCAATCAGAATCTTGTAGCATCAACGCGTCATAGTTACGTACTTGGATATGAGTACAGAGTCGAACTCGAATCAAGCAACAAAACTGTCAACAGTAACTCTCATATACCAAGAGCTAGTCCGTCACTGTCTATAGAGAACGGCGGCCATGTCTATAGAGAACGGCGTCACAAATGTTCTTTTATCTCTTTCTACTAGTGTCCCCATTGTTTTATGGGGATAATTTCACTTGCCGTATGAAACCATCCTATCCTGCAATATTAGGACGAATAACGGACGTATGCCTCGATAATACGCTGTTCCTAGCTTTCGTGCCGGAAATTTCCCTCACGTGTAAAAACGTCCATAAGAGGAATGCAATTACCGCTGGCTCACAGCGATAATTGCACTGTAGTGACGCGTTTCGCGTCACGGCAGTGCAATTATCGCATTAGATGTCAATTCAAGTGAAGTCGCGCGATTTTAATGTCAGAAGTGAGACTTCAAATGTTTCATCTACCTACAAGTGTTCATATAAGAGTGAGGTGTGAAATTTCCTACCGAATACCACTCGTGCATTGGGAATTAACCAGATAATTCTGAACAAAACGTGCTTTTTTTATAAAAAACCGCACTCGGTTATTTTTTTCGTTGTTTCAAAAAATTGCCCTCCTCCTTCGGAGTCGGGCAATTTATGCTTTGAAACAACGAAAAAAATAAACTCGTGCAGTTTTAAAAAAAAACACGTTTTTTTCAGAATTATCGGTAATTTTCAATGCACTTGTGGTATTACCCCCAGTAATACCACTTTGTCATGGCAACCATGTATCCAAACAACAATGGAGAACTTAATATCATCTTGCTACTAATATAAATGTCAGTCTGACAGACCTCATGTCTATCAGGCATTATCTATAACTATTGAAGAATTCACGTGAACGGAACTGTTTCTACTTTGTTGGTTCGTGGAATTATCTCAATAAATACTACTCGTGCTCACAAAGCTATCGATAATTCTGTCAGAAATCTCAAAGTCGATCAAATTGCTTTGAGGTAACACCACTCGCCCTAAAGGACTCGTGGTGTTACCAAGCAATTTGATCTCGTTGATATCTGACAGAATTACTATCGATAATGTTGCGAGCACTCGTGGTATTACCCCCGAATAAACTCTCTTCGTTAAATAACGTTTAGTCTCCTTGAGTACCAATCACAGTCTTTTGTTCATAGTGATGTCTCGCTATCCAAATTTTTTACATTTTAGGTTAGGTTATGTACTGACAATAGTTTCGGTCGGTTTTGGTTTTAGTGATTATATTGTTCAACATGGATCCAGAATTTGTCGAAAGTGGTGGAGTTGATACGAATTGATAGTGAGTGCTTGTCATGGTTTTTGTTCAAAGTTCGGTGTTCTGTTATTATAGCAGCTTTTGATGGTGAGCAAGTGGTAAGTTTGTTTTGTTGAACAATATGAAAAAGCGAATTACAAATTCTAAATCATATCGTGAAGGTTCCAATAACAAATCAATCAATACTTGTTAATTCGACAGAAAGATCAAAATGGTCTTTGATTTTTAAAAGACGTTCCATATGTATATCCAACTAGCGGTTCTTCCCCAAGTTTGATTATAATTCACCTACCTCGATTCTGTTGAATATTCCGCCAGTATACAAAATTTCCAATAATGGTAAAATGTTTTCTTTATAATACTGTAACAATATTATTATTTCTATTTTGGCGTGAGATTTTGGTAATAATTTCAATCAGTATAAGATAAAACTGGGATGGTGAACAAAGTTTCAGTCTAACTCCACCAAAAATAATCTTTATTGAAGATACTGTGTAGTCCGAAGACTAACAACAGGCAGATACCATGCAGTCGGAAGACTTACATCAATAGATAGGACATGTTTCGAAGGATTAATCCTTCATCTTCAGTAACAGCAACAGCAAACAAGTCGATCATATGGTGGAAAAATAACATTAAAACGGAAAATCTTTTTAAAAACTTATGGTCCTAATTACGACCTTATGGTCCGCATCTAGTGCGAGGCCCACCAATGTTAGGGACCATGGATAGTCAGTCCACTCAAACAACATATCAATAATAATTCGTTTTGAAATTAAAATTTATTAATTCATTTATTAATTTAAATTTCTACACAGTATCTTTAATAAAGATTATTTTTGGTGGAGTTAGACTGAAAGTTTGTTCACCCTCCCAGTTTTATCTCACTTCCACTGTATGTGATGGATCGTCTCCGATGGCCAGTATAAGATAATTTGGTATGATGAGTATGGTTGAAATAATAATAGTTAAAGAGCTGACTATACGATTTACTGACAGGTAAGGAAACCGTCTGATAGGCATGAGAATCATTCTTGCCCCAAGTCGCCTGGATGAAGTTTTCGAATTTCTCCAGGTCAAGGTCATGAAGGGGGAGGGTTTGAATACCAGTCAGTTTTTGATCATCTGCTAGTTTCACATTTCGATGCTGAACATATCTTCTGCCAAGTTTGACCTGTGAATGAGCACAAGATACAGAGTTATGCCGAAAAAACCGCAATTTTCAGAAATCACGGTTTTTTCGACAGATGGTTGATTGGAAGAGCAATTAGCGATTTACTCGTGAAATTGAACTCTGCCATTTGAGTGGCATGTTCAGTCATAGTGTAATGTTATGTCTATTCAATACAATCATTTATTATTATAAATAATATATGGCGGAAATAATTCCACTGTATATTAATTCCTGCACATACCCACGATATACAGGGTAAGTCCAAAGCTAGCAAGTTTATTTGGGAAATCTAAATAATTGAGGTGGAATTTCATTTCCAGATTTTTCGAAGGATACGAATATCAAACCTAATTGATGAATTTAGCATCTCCTGAATCAGACTGACATATTATACACAAAACGTTATATTTCCCATGAAGCCGCATCGGCCTTGCTTGTTGATATATCCAAATACATGGAATGGATTAACTCGGTGATAAACTTTGTCGTTTAAGATAAAAGTTTACTCTGCAGATACACAAAATGTACAGAGTGTATAAAAAATAGTGGCCTCTCTGAAGTAGTTAGGCTTGAGATTATGTGAAGACATTTTTTCGAGTATATAGACCAAATCAACTATGCATCGATTAAATTCACAATAGAGTGTAATAATTCTTGCACCTACTCACGATATACAGAGTGAGTCCAAAGCTAGCAGTTTTAGTGATTTTTAAAAAATTGAGCGGTGGAATTTCATTCATTTCTAAATATTTCGAAGGATACAAAGATCAAATTCAGAATCTCCTGAATCAATCTAACATATACAAGATGTTCTGTTTCCGATGAAGCAGCACCCGTCCTGCTTCTTGATTTAACCAAATGCCACTAAATCCAGATAACTCGCTCGCTCATGATGTAATTTTGCTCAGAGGATTCATAAAATATACAGGGTCTAAAAAAATAGTGACACTTTCTGTTGATCTCTTTGGAGTAGTTGGGCCTGATTCGTTTCATTGATGCATGTCTATAAACAAATTTGTTCGACACAAATATTCTGAATTATTTTGAACAATTCATTGTGGAATATTTTATGTATGTATAGATCTATGAAAAAGTAGTAGAATAACTTGACAGAATATTCATATTTCATTACAACAGACGATTCGTACACAAGGTGTATCACATGGGTATAGCAGCAACCAATTTTATTATTCCTATATAAGAGAAATTCAAAAAGGTTCATTTTCAGATTCGAGATGAATGTATATCGAATTTCAGAATGAACCATAACATCTGTCATTACATACTCAGGTTATGCAAGAGTTGGATGAAAATAGATTATGTAGAAGAGATTGGAAGTAACTTAAAAACAGATATTACATACTTTAAGATCATAACTGTAAAATTCTTCGAAAAGAAAAACAACTTATGACGAGGTAGCAAATCACTGAGAAGAATGATGCTAACATCAACTTATAGAAAATGATGATGGAATCATCAGAGCACCTGATGACCTTCATTGTCATTAGTTACAATAGATGTAGACTTGTGCAATGTTTACTTCTTATTATTTTCAATTATTGGAACTGTTGTTTTCTCGTGTTATGTTTGACTTTTCTTACATCTTTTACAGCAATCGACTTATTATTTAGCAGTGCATATGTGGTTGAACTATTCCGGATAGGTAGTAGGCCTCATATGGTTCACAGCCAGTTATGAAACATATGTCCCTTTCCATATCCATGAAGAAACTGTTGATTTTAAAGAGGGCGTCGTCCATTTCGGCCCGAAGAGGCAGGTATCATGCATATAAAAACAGCCAAATTCGGCCCCAAACACAAAATGCACCTAATTCAGGCCGATATGGGACTAACCTTACGAAGACATTTAAGCGCGTGGAAATTGATAACGTAAGTGGGTTTTCCACCATTTTTCCTTCTGAAAATACATTTCATGACTAGTAATTTTCTAGTATGATCTAACCAGAACGAACTAACCTTACGTAGACATTTAAGTGCCTGGAAATTGATGACGTAGGTAGAATTTGCACCATTTTTCCTGGGCGTAAATCACCTTTCAATTAGTTTATTGTTGTTGGCCGAAATGGACATTTATTGAAGCTCATTCAAATTTATCTTACCTGGTATTTCCAATTTTCAGGCCGAAATGGGCGTCGCCCTTTGAAGAGTATGTGCAATAGTTTGATCAGCATCATAGGTTCTACAATATAAAATAAATACAAAAAGTCAAATTCACCCATTGAGGTGCCAATTCGAGTAATGAGTATGTGTTTTGCGAATAGGCACTTTTACTTAGTCATTGGTGGGAGGGCGATTATGGTTCGTTCTGAAATTACGTATATACTTATCCAGAATTTTAAAATAAAGCATCTGAAATAATCTTAATAATACTGAAAATGGTTGTTGTTAAGCCAATGTGATACACTCGGTATTAGTATGAAACTTCCGTCTTCTAATAAAATATAAGTATTATTCGTTTATATAGTGTAACTTAATGTTTTTAGGAGTACAATTTTTTGCAATATTCCACCTCTATCACTGAAGTTATTCTATAACTTATAGCAAATGTAGATTCGCACCTATTATTCAAAATATTCCACTGTAAATTGTTCAAAATATTTCAGAAGTTTTGTTTCAACCAATGTGTTTGTTCATGTGAATACATCAATTAAATTAATTTCAAGCCTAACTACTTCAAAGATATCATCAGTACAGGCCACAATCTTTCATACACTCTGTACATTTTGTGTATCTGCAAAGTGAACTTATATCTTAAACGACTGAGTATATCGCCGCGTTAATCGGAATTCCATGTACTTATTTGGATATATCAACAAGCACGACGGATGCGGCTTCATGGGAAATAGAACGTCTTGTATAAAATATGTCAATATGATTCAGGAGATGCCAACATTATCGATTAGATTTGATGTTTGTAACCTTCGAAATATCTGGATATTATTGAAATTCCGCCTCTCAATTTATTAGAAATCCCTAATAAACTTGCTGGCTTTGGACTCACCCTGTATATCGTGGTTATGTGCAGGAATATACTTTATAGTGGATTTGTTTCGACCATATGAATAATCGATGCATGTGTAGTTGATTTTGTTTATATTTTCGAGAAAATGTCGTCACAATTGAGATTTTGGAAAAATCAACTTCAGCACCCTGTAAAAGATGAGCCGTAAAATTTAGAGCTTTGGCGCAATGGAGACATTTGATCAGCATCACAATTTCAACAATATACAGGGTTACCCAGGGTTAAACCGCCTAACGTTTGGGATAGGTTTTCTAGATGAAAATTAGACTTTTCTGCTTACAAGCATGTGTCCTAACTTATTTCGTTTTCGATATACAATGTTTCAAAGTTTTATAAAAAATTAGAGAAGTACACTTTTTTATCAATTATTCAAAAATCTTTTGGCTAATTTGAATCAAACTTGATATGCCTATTTCTGGTAACTAGGGCCTCCTTTCAATGTAATTATAATAGAATTATAAATTATAGTAGCGTCCGAAAGGGTGATATTATTTTGAAATTAGGATTACTCCAATTTTTATCAGTTTAATTTTTTTCTGGTAACTAAAAATATTTTTCTTTTGGTATCTTCAATGTATTTCGTATCTCGCTTCATCCCTTATTACAATTTGAAAACTGTTTCCTTGCATGTAACAGTTAAAAATTACCCAAGTCATTGATATTAGGAGACATTCATTTATTTTATTTTATCAAAAAACACGAAAACAAAAATTTACAAAATCTGCTCAAAATGATCACCATTTTTTTCAATGAAAAGTTCCCACATATGAAGGACATATTCTGCAGCTGCATTATGGGTTTATATTGTACTAGAAAACCCTTTCTGTTTTGATACAATAACATCAGAAATTCTCTGTCATTGATATAAACTTTCCTCTCTGTACGCCAATGTTTCGAAATGACAACTTGATCGTTGTGATGTACCTACAGCTGGTTTCGAATGTTAGTTTCTAAATTTACCGTACTAGTTCAAGCGGACATGAACCGGCCTTAAGCTAAAAGTAAATAATAACATCCTGCATTCCGCTGTATGACAGCGTTATTTTGTGAACATACTATTGGTTAGTCTATTGTTTTGTCTTTAGAAAGCCAAACCAAATTCTCCTCTATCTCTATTCTGTGCCATTGAGGTACCTACTTCACTTTCGAATGCTTGACCTTGTTTGTGTTTGGTTCGTCCAAGTTCAGTTGGCATCACTGAATCTTTAGGTGTTGTGTTCACCAAGGCTGCTTTCCAATTGACCCAGTGGGTAGCTCCGAGTAACTCCGAGGAGCTCCTGAAGTGATCTCACAGACCACGAAATGATCCTGTTAAATAACAGGGGTAGTTCAGGGGTAACAAGCTCCCAATTGGAAAGCGCCTATGAGTTGTTGTCCAATTGTCCCAAGGAGTAGCTCGAGGTATTTCCTGGTCTGACAGACCACGAACGAACAAGGTAGTGCCTTGTCTGATAGTGACACTTTTTAACTTTGACTTCTGAGTGAGTTTTCCGGTTCGATATTTGATGAGTTACATTTTGACTCACCTATTTTGAAGATTTCCAATTCAAGTTTGAACATCGTCGATGGATCTTGGGAAATGCATATTTGGAGATTTTCTCATATTGTTTGCGATATTTGACGCTATATATTTTTGGGAAATCTCCGTTATTTCTTCATCGCTGGAACAAGAAACTAGCTATTACACAGCAAACATGCCATAAAAGCTGTTACCAGAACCCACCCACTTATTTTTTTTCAACATTTCTTTTCTATTAAGACGATTACAACTGTATAGGAGTCATCATATAAGATCATAAAATCTCAACCTAGGTCCTAATCTGATATCACAATGTTACTATATTGACTAAAAACTCATTCACAAAAATTTTTTTCATTGAATAATAACTCTGACGGACAAGCAAATCCTACAGACCTTTTTAAAAATGTATTTCTGAAGAACAAGACTTTATTTCGGGAGGTACTCTATTAAATATGAGAATTCCCACGTTATTTGATGACTTATATGAAATGAAGGACTTTGTTAAAGGTACATGGAAGTTATCCTTTATTCTCGTGTTCAAATAGTGTATTCAACAATTTTTCGTGAAATGATCACGATTTTTGAAAGTATGTGTACATGTTTCAAGGATAAATAAACCTGTGAGAGTTATTAGGTTATTATTTGCATTTGGACTCTACTTATGGTCCCATACAAGTGTAATCAGAAGTTAGACTGGTTTTGTTTATTCTAGGGTTCTACTGTTCTGCTGCGTTACTCCTCCGCTGTTACTACTCTGCTACGGTTCTACTGTTCCACGGTTCCACTACTCTGTGATTGTTCCTGCTCAACTGTGGTTGTTTCACTGTTCATCTTTTGTTCAGTGTACCTTCTTTGTTCGTCTCCTATGATGGGTATTCCCCGTTGCTGGTATTCGTCCCAAAGGTACACGTACTTCAATTGATTGTGTCGTACCCAATGTGCACACTGGTACTCACCAAGGCACTGGTGAACTACAACTACAATTGGTGAACTGGCCTGAGAAAATCTACTCAGTATCAGATAAGTTCAGATTGAGACTTTGCCCCAAAGGAATGAGTATTCATAATTGTTAGCTATCATCGTGGCGTCACAGACATAGCCCTCACTGGAGGTTTATATTAATATACTCAAACGATACACTACTCTCAATAACAGCATACAATTTAATTCATCTTGGTAGTGCCATATTTACATTAATTTCAATTAATTATTTATCATGTGCTGAACTATGCACATACAGTGTGTGTAACATAAATCAATATATGTTATTAGTAAGGAACATGACTATTTCTTTTATTCTGGTCCAAGTTATCCAAGCTTAAGAGAAGACAAAACCTCTACATATTCATATATTATTTTTATACCATTTATAGATATAGGTGTTTAATATTTTAGAAACATTAGTGCAATGGGTTGTCACATTCCATCAGGGTGGTTTCGGATTTTTCACTGGCGATAAATCCGTGGCGCTCCGGAAAATTAAACCTATATTTCAATCTTATCGAAATCAATTTCTATTGTCGAATCCACGTCCCAAACTGAGCTCCTGCGTATGTTAAATGCGTGAAACATTATTGCACATTCATTGTTCTCCTTTCCTAAATTTTGCCTCTAATTGCAGCTGCACGGCACTCTAATGGTGAGATCTTTGAACAAGTTTTTCCAGGAGAGTATTATCTTCGTCGTTGATGGGCTCAGCATGAACTTTGGTTTTCAGAACACCCCGCACAAAAATCCATAGGGGTTGACTCAGGAGATCGTGCAGGCCAACGAACTTTGACTCCTTGTATTTCAAAAAGTTAGGACACATGATTATGAAAAACAAAATTCTTATTTTTACCTAAAAAACCAAATATTTGGCGGTTGGAGCCTGGGTCACCCTGTATAAAAAGTTCGAGCAAAGGACCCCGCACAAATCAAATGAGAAATGGATCCCTGACGAATTGGCTGAAATTTGGATATATTATATTTTTAGGTCTTGGGCCAATGACTTTTGATCAGAAGGGTATAAACTACAACATATCTAAATTTCAGCCAATTAGACAGGGATCCATTTCCCATTTGATTTGTGCGGGGTCCTTTACCGAAAGCGAATTTCTTATTAAAATCGTGCGGGTCCTTTATTTCGGTGATTTAATCTGGATATTTTACTTCTGGGAATGTTATTTCCTAGAATCGAGAATTCAGTGTAAACTCGTCAGTTCAATTCGAAACACTTCATCGTGTAACAAAAATTCCAGATTGCCTATTTTTATATTAGTTGAACTGTTCAATATTTTATCAAAGCCGAAGAATCACCATAACAGATAATAACATACACGTGATTAATTCTAAGTCTAATTTAATGATGCCATACAATATTCTGTCGCAGCTCAGGTGTCGATCGATGTTAAATTATTATTGGATGAGCCGTACGTTGAAAGCTGATTTCGGGTGTTCCTTGAAATGGAATATGTTTGTCAAACATGTGATGGTGACGTGCATGTTTATGAATACATCATCAGCTATAATACAACTGCAAGTGATAACCTTGACTTATTTGATATATATATATATATATATATATATATATATATGTATATATCGTTCTAAGTGAGACAGATATAGTGTTTCGTTCCTTTTTGTGCATTCACTACTGTTAGTTGAAATATTGCGTGAAATATGTGGTCCTCACTTTGGTAGAAATATAGAAAAAATCGTATATTGTAGTTTGAGGATTTGCCACTTGAAGGCGCTGCTGAGAATGTATATTTTCTGTACGTGCGTATTCCGTTCCTTGTAGGATTATATGGTCAGCACTGAGTGAGGTCCGAAAATGTGGCAACATATCGTGTTACACTGAACACATTGATGTTTATTAGGTAATGGGTATCACTATATTTCACCTCATTTTCTCTACTTTTGCAAGTTTTTATTCAAATTGCCCTATTTTTCAAGGATGTAAATGAGTAATTCTGAACCTGCTGAATTCGTTCAATAGGGTTAAATAATCTGTGAATCGTAAACTACCCCTCAACAACCCTCCGAAGTAGAAAAATCTTGAAACAATAGAAATGCCGAATTCTCTAGGTTTTTTGACGAAAATGATTTTTTTCACATCTGCTGAATACATTTAATAGAGTGGAATAATTTTTGTACCAAAAACTACCCCTTAACAATCTTCCGAAGTAGAAAAAACTTTAAAAAGTTTAAATACCCGTTGCTCGAGGTTTTTCTGACAGAAATGACTCATTCTTCTCCTGCTGAATATTTTCCGTATAGTGAAATATTTGTGAATTGAAAACCACCCCTCAACAACCCTCCGAAATGGAAAATATCTTGAAATAGTTTAAATGCCCGTTGCTAGAGGTTTTTTCACAGAAATTAATTAATCTTCAACTGCTGACTATGGTCTATTGGATGAAATAATTTTTGAAGCAAAAACTACCCCTCAACAACCCTCCGATGTAGACAAATCTGGAAATAGTTGAAATACCCGTTGCTCGAGATTTTATTGCAGAAATGAGTGATTCTGTACCTGCTGAATACGTTTCACAGGGTGGGATATGTCAAAAAAAATTACCCCGCAACAACACTCCGAAGTAGAAACTTTTTGAAATACTTAAAAAACCTGTTGCTAGACGTTTTTTGACAGAGATGAAATAGTCTACACCTGCTGAATACGTTCTATGAAGTGAAATAATTTATAAGCCAAAAACTACCACTCAACAACCCTCCGGAAGTAGAAAAATCTTGAAACAGTTGAAGTACCCGTGGCTTTAGGGTTTTTTGAAAAAAATAGTTATTCCACTTCTGTCGCATACGTTTTATAGAATGAAATAATTTGTGAACGAAAAACTACCCCTCAACAACCCTCCAAAGTGGAAAAATTTTGAAACATTCAGAATATCCGTTGCTCGATATTATTTGACAGAAATAAATTATTTTCCACCTGCAGAATATTTTCTATATGGTAACAAATTTGTGGATCGAAAACTACCCCTCAAAAACCCTTCGAAGTAAAATACTCTTGAAATAGTTGAAATGCCCGTTGCTTGAGTTTTTTGTCAGAAATGAATTATTCTATAGCTGCTGCATATGTTGCACAGTGTGAAATGAAGATTGACCCAAAAACTACCACTCAACAACCCTTCGAACTGGAAAAGTTTTGAAACATTCGAAATATCCGTTGCTCGATATTTTTGAAAGATATTGATTATTTTCTACCTGCTGAATATGTTCTATAGGGTGTCAAAATTTGTGGATAAAAAACTACCCCTGAACAACACTCCGAACTAGAAAAATCTTGAAACAGTTGAAGTGCCCGTTGCTCGAGTTTTTTTGACGGAAATGAATTATTCTTCACCTGCTGAATACGGTCTATAGAATAAAATAGTTTGTGAATCAAAAACTACCCCTCAACAACCCTCCTAAGTTGAAAATTCTTGAAACAGTTGAAATTTCCGTTGCAAGAGATGTTTTGACAGAAATTAATTATTCTGTACCTGTTGAATGCGTTATATAGGGTGAAATTATTTGTGAAATGAAAACTACCCTTCAACAATCCTCCAAAGTTGATAAATCTCGAAAGAGTTGAAATTCTCGTTGCTCGAGGTTTTTTAATGGAAATCAATTATTCTACATCTGTTGAATACGTTTTATAAGGAAAACTGATTTGTAAATCAAATACGACCCTTCAACTACCCTCTGCAGTAGAACATTTTTAAAGCAGTTGAGATACCCATTGCTCGAAGTTTTTTTGACGGAAATTAACTATTATTTACCGGCTCAGTACGTACTATGAGGTGATATAATTTGTGAACCAAAAACTACCCCTCAACAATTAACCATCTGAAGTAGAAAATTTCTCGAGGTTTTTTGATGAAAATCAAATATTCCGCACCTGCTGAATATGTTTCATGGCGTGAAATAATTTGTGAACCAGAACATTTTTTAAACAGTTTAGGAAATGAATTAGTCGACACCTACTGAATAAGTTCTATAGCGTAAAATGATTTGTGTATTGAAAACTACCCCTCAACAACCCTCCGAAGTAGAAAAATCGTGAAACAGTTAAAATACCCGGTGTTTGTTTTTTTTTACAGAAATGAATTATTTTACACCTGCTGAAAACGTTCAACGGAGTGAAATAATTCGTAAACCAAAAACTACCACTCAAAAACCCTCCGGAAGTAGAAAAATCTTGAATCAGTTGAAGTACCCGTGACTCGAGGTTTTTTGAAAAAAATTAATCAATCCACTCCTGTTGCATACGTTTTATAGGATGAAATAATTTGTGAACGAAAAACTACCCTCAAGAACTCTTACGGAAATGAATTATTCGACACCTACTGAATATGTTCTATGGCGTAAAATAATTTGTGTATCGAAAACTATCCCTCAACAACCCTCTGAAGTAGAAAATCGCGAAACAGTTGAAATACCCGTTGTTTGTTTTTCTTACAGAAATGAATTATTCTATGTCTGTTGAATGTGTTTTATAGGGCAAAATAATTCGTGATTCAACAGCTACCCCTCAACAACATTATATAGAACGTTATCAGCAAGTTTACATTCCCGTCGAAAAACCTCGAGCAACGGATATTTATGAATAACAGAAGCAAAAATAAAAACCTTTGCTGGGAAAACCGTTGCTGCTTTTACACTCGTCCGCTTGTCTGTTTATGTGTTAATTCACTCATCTGTACTATCTGGTGAAATTTATAGTCCGTCAGCCCTCTGCCAAAATGTATAATGATTTCATAACGTATGCCATGTAGAATTTTGGTAGTTATTAATAAAATGATCAATGAACTAGCAAACTTAGCGCTTGCCCGTGGAACATAACGATAATAATAATAACTACTATTTTTTTCTCAAATACATGCATAAACACGTATAGAATTTGTCAGAAACTAGTTGATTATTGTGGATTGCATGAAGAAATCACGTATTTTGATGATATTTTAGCGTATGCCAAGCATAATACCAAACGATATTTCATCGAATGAAAATCAGACGGAAACTGATCGGCATACATGTCGCGTTGGTCCGAAGGACACCTAAGCCCTCAATTGTGTTGAGAAATAGGGCATTTTTGAATCTATACGTGTCTTTGCATGTCTTTGGGAAAATAAAGTATAATGAAATTTATAATTATAATACAATTATCGTTATATAATTATTATATAACATAATTACAACAATAATTATTGTTATTGTTATGTTCCACGTGCATGCGCAAATTTTGCTTGTTCATTGATCATTATATTCACAACTACCAAAACCCTGAAGAGAATACCTTATAAAATCATTAGACAATATGGCAGAGGGCTGACGGGATAATAGAAAGTGAATTTTGACCCACTTCCAGTGGACCGTTCAAATAGAAATTCGGAATGTGTTCCTCTTTCCTGTGACAATGCGGGATTGAACTTCTTTTAGAAAAACTGGTCGGAGATAACGGATTTAATATCAAAATAAATGAATTCAAGATGGCAAATTGCGAATTCTGTTCTTATGGTCTGATTCTATACAAAATTGGAATACTGAGTATTTCCGAATATGAGATCAAGATGGAGAACGAGCTTTGGGATTATGGTACGATTCTATTCATAATCGGCACTTGGGGGATATTTCAGATTATGAATTTTGGTCCAAATTGATAAATTCAAAACGGCGGACAAGCTCGGTGTTATTGGTCAGTTTCATTCCATTTTAATATGAAAAGATGTTTGGGGTCGGAGTTTAGGATTTTTTTTTATTTATGAATTCAAGATGACGAACGGGTTATGTGATTATGACACCATTCTGATCAAAATTGGTGAGTTGAGTTTTCGAGAAAAGAGATTATGAAAATTTTTGAATTTGAATTGGCAGCTACAATTTGGCAAACGAGTTTTGCAATTATCATCTGATCCAAAAATACTATGTGGGAGTTTTCGAGGTTTCAGGATTGCGGAGTTTCTGTGATAATTGTTCGTTTTCATTCAAAGTTGATGTGTAGGTTTTTGAAGTCAGAGATCGTGCATATTGACAAAACGATTCATGATTCAATCGATTATTGGATGCTCATCGGATCGAAGAGTTAGAATACACAATATTGAGTATCAAGAAGCCCTGGTATACTGAAGCTCCTATGGAAATGAACAGAACGAGGAGTATCTGATTACTTATGACTAAAAATACGAAAAAAAAAAACATTTAAAGGCAAGCTTTTATTCAAATTCACTGAATAACATTGAGAGAAAAAATATTTAAATCTGCTATTGAAAACACTGAAAAAAAAGTCGATGTGTTACGTCGGTTATTCTGTAAGTAACACATTCAAAGGCTAGGGATTGTTATTTTTGCTACATCACACATCTAATGTAATAATTTTCACCTCTTTGTGCATTTGAACGAGTACCAAAAACATTTTGAATATTTTTTTTCCTTTTTAGCGTCTACAAATTGAAGTTTTTTTTGTTATTTCGCTGTTTACCACTAACTATTATATATTCATATGTTTATTCTATATCCTTCTGGTTTCAAATAGAAACAAACACCTGTAAAATTTCGAGAACATCTTCGGAATCAATATGAAGTAACTAGGAATTGGGGTTCCTCTTGAACATTTGGATTATGTAGGCCGAACATTTCCGTAGTCAATGATCTCCAAATCTTCGCCGTTCTTTGAAAGAATGAGTCCTGGTGAATAGACGACAGTACCAAAGGTGACAACAATAGGTGTGATGACTGAACTTATTGATGGAACTGAAAGGTGAAACGGCCAAAGATAGTTCAGAAGAGATTGGGTTATCAAAACATCTCAAGAAGGAAGACAGTTCACCAACCCTTTTGCGGTGTTCCAGATAAGTAAGGGAATCTGTGCCTTTTTCAAAATATTTCATTTCTATTTATGATTCAATGACTTGTCATGTTAGGTATGTTTATTCCTATCGTATAGAATTGAGACAATGAGCACCTTTCTGGTATGGCTGGACACCTTGTTTCTTTGTTGACAAGCGATCATTGTGAACAATGCATATTTTTTTATTTGTTATTTCTCTTTTTTATTTAATAATTTGTAGAATACATTTATTCTTTGTTTCACCTAATCTCCTATCTTTTTACGAACCTTCCAATCTATTCATCAATCTTTCTTTCAGATGGACTAATTTAATTGAATCTGATTTGATTGTCTAGCAGATTTTAGTATAATGTAAATCGAAGGGAAGTCCATATGATTCATCATCCAACGCTGTATTTGCCAGTAAAGCACTTGTCTTTTGTCAGAGGGTTGCCTTATATTCTTCATTTATTCGATTATCAGACAGAGAGAATTTTGTACGTCAAAATTTTCACTTAGTTGAGACAGTTTCCATATGAGGAGTGCAGCCCCTAAACACACACTGAAAATTTTAGATTCTGTCCAAAGAAACGACAATCGTTTAGTCGTTCAGAAACTCGCTAACTTCTATGGAACACAAAAATATTGAAAAACCCGCGCAGTATTGGCTGGGAAAGTAATTGTTTTCTGTCAGATATTTGCAGTAAGATTTTTGGAAAGAGGGGTGATTTGACTTTGTCAGGTTTCACAAATGACACTATACAGATACTGAATATAAATTTCTTTATGAATTACTCGATACAGTCTAATTACAACAGTTCTTTATATTCTGCAAATACATCGTTGTATTCGTTTTATGATCCAATCTGACAAAATTCAAAAACATACCATACCTTTAATTACTGAATTTTATTGGATGAAACGAAATCGAAATACCTCTCTTTCCACACATTCCCACAAAGTGCCAAATATCTGACAGAAAAGATATTCTTTCCGTAACGGATATTGAATTACATCTGGCATCTATTTCTGCAACGTTCCTCAAAGCGGTCACAGTTTCAAGTGCTAATTGGTATCAAATAGTGGATATTATGCCTCATACTTCAACTACCAAGCCATTGAATTCTATATTTCCGTTTTTGATGTGAAAAAAGAAATTGAAAGCCAAATTTCGAAAATACCCTAACTAAGAGACTCTTTTACTCATTATATGTTTGATTAAGCCCTACTGCTTTGCAATGGTTATATTTTGTTTTGCTCCACCCCCTGAATGACTTTCCTACTTATATTCCAACTCTCATTTGTACTACTTAGGTTAAGTGTAAGAGTGCCCTAAACTAAACTTGGCCTATTTCGTACCGAAGAATATGAAGACGATTTATTATTGTTTTTATCATTTGATTTAAAATGACCATCTACAGACATGTTTCAAGATTTTTGCATATCTTCAGTGCTAGGGTTCGTCGAACAACATAAGAATCCTCCTGTCCCACCAAACGAATGGTGCCCTCCAAGCATTAATTACCCCTCATCCAGGAATGCAGTCGCGACTTACAAATATGTCAATTTCTGCGACTCACGATATGTCAATATTTTTATTTAATTCATATAATTTTCATCATACTCTCCGTATCGAACTTTGTCCGAAATAATACTGAATATTGCTTTCGTTGACGAATAAACCGCCAGAATTGTTACCATATACAATGCAGTACTGACTAACAATCATAATTTTCGGAAGAAAATATTTGATAACACTACTTGGCAGAAGCTCATCCAATAATAAAAATGAATTAGGCAATCCAGACTTCTGCAGTCAACCTATACAATAGGTATAATCGACGGCAACAGAAAACAACTAGATACACTGATGATTGGCAAAACCATGTGGGTTGAGACATGTTTTGGCGTTGAGATTGGGATAATATTGCAAAGTAGTTCTTGTAGAATACTTTGCCAATAATCTATCAGTTTTAATTCAATTGTCGTAAGGGACAGAAGTTGTTTTCTGTTAGATACTTGCCGACGATTATACCTATTGTATAGGTTGAATGCAGAAGTTTGGATTGCCTAGTTAATTTCTATCAATAACTATAATTTTTGCTTGTCTGTACTGTCACATGTACCGTTAAAGAAGCGATCGTATGTGGAGAGAAATTAGTGAAACTTGGCAACGTTCAGTGGTCCTCACTTCATACACCTCATACTAATAATTAGGTTATACGGACCTCAGTTTGGTATGGTCCTCACTTGGTTCCGATATACTCGTAAAAATCAAATTTGAACTGTTCAGTAATTCAAGCGTATATTAGAGAATCTTGGTGCCCCCCACTCTGAACAAGAACAGAAAAGGCTATGACAAGTGTCTAGCACCTTTCCTATATATATATATGGATAAACATAGAGGGTGTTCCTGCTTGAAATGGTCCCGTTGAAGGAGTATTCTGGAGGGAAATGCGTTTCTGATCATCGTCCACTACTAAAATTTTTGCACAAATTATCAGTGGCAATTTATTCCTACAATATATTTATCTTAATTTTGTCATATGCACCTTTGGTAATGTAATATATTACCATATTATGTTTCATGTATTTGTTTATATCATTCCTTGTGTAGTATTACGCAAATGAAGGTATTGGTTACGTAATTTTCCATAACAAAAAGGGCGATTTTGCCTGAGAACTGAGTATTCCGAATTCGTCATGTTACTTTTCTTGATCCTCAACGGATAATTAGTGAATATTGTCCTCCGAGCAATAAAATATATAGAAAGGGCTTCTCTGTCTCTTTCTTGAAAGCTACATACCCGACGTTGTTTACAATCTCGGCCCGAATCATGTTAAAAATGGGCATTGTCGGATATATCCGTTTGCACTCGGGGACCAGGTTGGAATTCCGTGTTATATTCACTCTTAACTTGGCGATCATGTCTGTTTACGTCCGTTTACGACTTATTTATCGTCTTGTCAAATCAAACCATGGGCGTCGCAGCAAGGTAATCATAGCATAATCCCGATTTTAAGACAAAATACACTATTTTTGAAATACATTGTTACTATTTAAGTCGACCTTAAAAACGATTACCTATCAATAATTAGGAAAAATCTTGTTGCAGACTAGGTACACTAAGTAGTAAATAAGCAAACCCTCTTTGGAGAGAAGGGTACTTTATACTTATCATCGTCTCTTCGATTATTTAAAACATAGCGTCATTGATACTGCAATACGAGCTATGTCACCATTCATTTCACAGAAGACTGTAAAAAAAAAATTTCTTATGTAGCAGTTATTTTTTTTCTTTGGTGTTTTCGCATGGTCAGTAGTAGTTATTATACAGGGTGTTTCATATTAAATGCGCAGGACTTCAGGATGTGATAGCTGGTCCGAAAATATGAAAAAAAGTTTTTATTAACTAACCCTCTAAAATGCACCATTTTCTAGATACAGGGTTTTGAAATTTTAAAAAAATTATTGATTTTTGCGAATATCTCTGGAACCGTTTATAGCACAAAAAACAGATTTCGTAGGCATTATCTACTCATAATAAGCTATGTTTTTTGCAGATTTTTAATTTGTTCAAATTCATAATTGGTGAAAATTTTGAAGGGGTAGTGGGTGTTTTTTTTCCAACTTCTACGCCACTAAAAAAAGTACAGTTTTTAGACTCCTATATGAACCGCTAATGTTTTCTACACAAAAAAGGTTGTTTTGGTCATAAGCTCTAAAGTTGACAGTTTGCAAGAAAAATCAACTTTCATGTTGTTTAAATGATGTTTTTTCCTCGAAAAAATGCTGCGTGCATTGAAGCTAACGGCGGACATTTCCAACAATTCAACTGAGTATGATTGTTATTGTTTTTTTTTATTTTGCAATTAAGAAGTCAACGTTTGCTTTTGTTACTTGTTTTAACGTTTAAATAAATTTTGTACAATTAGGAAAAAAAATTATTTGAAAAAATTTACCATGTTTATGACCAAGAGTACCTTTTTTGTGTAGAAAACATTGGCGGTTTGAGTAGGCGGCTCAAAATTATACTTTTTCCAGTGGCGTAGAAGTTGGAGAAAAAAACACCCACTACTCCTTCAAAATCTTCACCAATTATGAATTTTAAAAAATAAAAAATCTGCACAAAACATAGCTTATTATGAGTAGAAAATGCATTCAGAATCTGTTTTTTGTGCGATGAACGGTTACAGAGATATACGCAAAAAAATTAGACTACTCCAGCAAAAGAATAGAATTTGTTTCAAGCCGGACAGACGATTTACAATAAGCAAGTCATCGCTCCACCCTGTGAGCAAATCAAGACTACATCAAAATAGAGCTGTTGATGTATGTCAGCATTGATATCTTCAGAGATACATGTCGGCCCCTATTCAACCTATAAACTTTAATGAATCTTACCTGTTTGATGTTTAAGAAACAGAAGTAAAATAATAACTACATGAGAAATTCTCGATTTCCTACCAGGCAGACTTATAATATCGATCGCTTCCTGAGCCTAACTCAACATAAGTAGAGACCTTACTTTTTGACAACACTAAAACACTTTTTGATTATCTTCCCCAGGAAACCAATAATCAAAATTCAGAAGAAACAAGGAAAAAAGTGATAAAGAGCTATTGAGGCTTTTACTACACTTTTGATGAGTATTTTAATGATATACTTTCAACATAAATTTGAATGTAATTTGGTTATGTGTAAATAATTATGTGTATTATAGTTTATGTGTAAATTCTTATGTGTATCATAATGCAAGTATATCATATATAAAGTGTATAGTTTATTTATGTGATCCAACAATTTGAATAAATATACTTTTCAACTATCATTTATTTTTTCAGTATTTATGACCTTATTGTATGCTTTGTCTGCAAGAATCGAATTTTTCGCACAATACAGTATTTTTTATTGACATCTTGACAACACACGTGCTTTACAACCAGGCATGTTGTCGTCTAGAGTTAAAAATATAACATGAAAAAAATTTATGAGCACGCCGCGCCGCCTCTGGTTCTGATCTTACATCCGAATATCATAACAATAACAAATCTCCCCTCACCCACAAACTATCACAAAGGATAGTGATATGCAGCTTTCATAACAACGTTTGTTGTTTATATAGAAATGGCACCTCTATATCTTTTATTGCTCGGAGATATTGTCAGGACTTTTACAGTGTACATTCATTCTATCCGTACAGTATCCTCATGTAGTATTACATTGTAATATCATAATGTAAAATTACGCCTTATTTTTACATTTTCAAATATGTGTTTAGGATATTGAAATTTGTACACAAATCATGGGGATTCATCTGTCCTTGGGCAATATATGAGGATATATTATATTTTTAATATATTTCAATATATCAGAATATTCGACTTGAATAACATTGACGAAAAAGTATCATTCTTGGTTAATTGTATCATCAATCTCCTCGACAGGCATGCACCAATCACAACATCTAGGGTCACTAAGAAAAGATCTCCTTCTAACTGATGTTCTTATTAAGGAAATGATGTCATTGAGAGATAAAGCTCGAAAACGGTACAGGGCTACAAAATCAAATGTTCATTTCCGGTTTCATAAAGATATGAGGAATTATACCAATCAGGCTATTGAATGGGAGAAAAGGGCATATTTTTTGCACTCATATAGTCAAAAAGATCCAAAAAACCCTGAAAAATTATGATTTTTTACCCCAGAAATGCCTCGATATTCCAGATAATATGAAAAATCCCAATGAAATAAATCAATACTCTATTATACACGACTATAAGGAGTGTATACTACGGCCGCTCAGCCGTACCACACAGGGAGCCTAAAATCTTTATTTGAAGTCGTAGAATCACGAAACAAAAACCAAAATGATCCTTATCAAAAATCAGCCGAAAAAAAAAGATAATAATAATAATATTTCCCTGTCAAAATGACAAAATAAGCTAAAAAACTTTTTCAAAAAATCAAAAAAGTCGAAAAGTCTGTCTGCCTGTAGCATTTCAAAATGCTCTCATTTCTACACCCTTGGAGATATCGCTCCAAAATTTAAACTGCGTCGAAAACTCATGGATGTCATTGTTCAAAAAAAAAAATTCCGATCGGAAAATCCAGAAAATTTTTACAGCGTTTTTCCGTTTTTCTGTACTTACTCCGATACAGGTCAGACAGATGATTTGATCCGTTTAGAATTTTCGAAAAGTATACTCCTATATGCTGTGATATGGCCTATAGTTTTTGTGTGGGATCGGAAAATGCCTACAGGTTTTCCGGGTTGAATAAAAACCGCACAAATTTTTTTAACGAAATTTTAAAGGTTACTATAGATAGAGCTGATATATGCAAACAAATCTTCCCTCTTTGAAGTTTTCGATAAAATGATCGGAAAACTGGGAAAACTTAAAAAAACTGAATGAAAAAACTTGTGTTTTTGAAAAAACGAAATATACAACGAACGGTTGATACCATCATAATTTACCAAAAATACTTTTTTGACCGCCTTAAGAAAATCTACAAAAAATGTTTTAAATCTTTTTTCGAAAAAATCAATGGCCCAGGAAATATTTCCAAAAAACGGAAAAATCTATATATTGACTGTACTGATGATAAAATTGAAATTCTTAAAATCGCCTCGAATACGTCTCTACGAACTCTACTGATGCTCCAAACTCTCCGACTCCATTAGAAAAGTCCATTAGAAAGTGGAAAAATGATGGAAAAACTGAAAAAAGTTTGAAAAGTGTGTATTTTGTGTCTATCATCGCCAAAAACTCGAAAACGGTGCTAGATATCACAAAAATAGATAAATACACTTTTGTTGAAATTAAACGGTCCTACAAAAAAGTCAAATCAACTTTTTCTATATCTTGATAAATAAAGTCGTGAAAACCGAATGAACATAAAAAAGTTAGTATTTTTTGACGGAACTTGAAAAAAAAAAAAAAAATAAAAAATCGAGAGATATCAAAAAATTTATCCAGAAACTTCATTGTACTCGACGAGATTAACAAAAAGTTTTCATGAAATTTTTTGATATCATGAAAAAAAAATTTGAAAAACCACGAGGAGCGTGGTATTCCTACAGGTGTTGTGCATCCGACACATTTTTCAAATAAAATTTCAATTGTTTAATGTTTTACATAAATTTTATTGAGTACCCCATGTTGCACATGGATTTTGTCTTTTTTAATTCTGTAACATCGTTGTTAAGCGACCAATCTCACTAACATTCTCCCTGATGATGACAGTAACCACTGTCGAAATATTGGAAATATAATGTTATAAGAGTACACTTGCGTTTTGCTGCTGTCCCAAGTATTGTCAAGTTTGTTTCTAACTAGTCAGATTGTGTTGTCCTCGTATTATTCCCTATATTACTCATATAGTTAACTTTTGCATAACAAATGATACCTATCGCCCACAACATGGAGGTCGGCGGTTGTGGAAATTTTACCAAAAAAATCGATCCCTTCTGAATATAAAGACCTCGCGCAATCAGCATACTTCCTGTTCTATCGAAGATATTAGAAAGAGCAATTGAATCTCAACTTAAGGAATATCTTGAGAATTATTCTCTATTACCGGCAATACAATCAGGCTTTCGCAAAGGATACAGCTGTACAACTGCACTTTTGTACCGTTCTGATTTTATTAGATTTTATCTGAGCGTTTGATACAATTGATCATGATTTATTATTGAATATTTTGAATTACATAGGACTCTCTGGAAGAGCTATTTCTTTAATAAAATCCTTTCTGAAAAATCGGCAACAAAAAGTGAGCATAGATGGAATTGACTCTCAATATCTTCACCTTCACTCAGGTGT
The DNA here is from genome assembly GCA_944452925.2 of Chrysolina oricalcia. Lineage (NCBI taxonomy): Eukaryota > Metazoa > Arthropoda > Insecta > Coleoptera > Chrysomelidae > Chrysolina > Chrysolina oricalcia. Next base: position 40,444,816 of record OX101824.2, read on the forward strand.
ACCATAAGGTTCTATTCTAGGATCCTTACTGTTTACCATGTACACATCTCATTTCTTAAATAGTCTTCAGCATTGCCAAATCCATCTCTATGCCGATGACACTCATCTCTATTACAGCTTTCCTCCGTCAATGGTAGAAAGTGCGTGTTCCCGAATAAACAGGGATCTTGACATTTTTGTAAAAACAGCATGAAATCATTGTCTCAAGATTAATGAGAGTAAATCAAAAACAACCGTTTTTGGTTCACGCAGTAACTGTGCCGCCATACTTGAATCCTTGAACATAAATATTAACAATCAGCGCCTTGAAATGGTCGAGGAAGCAAAGAACTTCAGTGTTATACTAGATGTAGAACTTGAATTTGAAAAACATGTCGACAAACTGATACAGTGTGCCTTTTTCATATTGAAAAGCATTTATAGCCAAAGACATTTTCTTCCATTGAGTTTGAAGGCGAGACACTCGTACTATCAAACTTCAGCTATGCAGATATACTATATAATATATTTTTAACTAGTCACTGTAAGGGAAAGATCCAAAAAGTTCAAAACTCCTGTTTGCCACTCATTTATGGTATCAAGAAGCAACAAAGAGTTTCACATACAGGGTGTCAATTTGAAAACTTCCCACCCTTAATATCTTCCTTCCAGTAAACAATATGAGTAATCGAAAAAACAGGTCAATTTTATTGTCAAGGGGGACACTTTTAAGGACTATTTGTAGCCCTCGTGGTTCAACCCCCTAGGAGGGGTAGATGTTACCCTTAGAATTTTGAATGGGAAGGGGGGTCAAGTGGCACATCATTTTGATGGGCGTTCAATTCTTGTTCCAATGGTACCCTGACTTATTATTTTTTGATGAGCATTTTCCGAAAAATTGCGTTCTAAACTAACAGAAGTAATTATTAGAACGCCTATACTGAGATGCATGGTTTGGCCAGAGCTGGTTAGAATATTAGGTGGTACCGTTCCAACCCTTTATTAGGGGTTACATTAGCCATTAGCTCCAAACACTTTACATAAAAAAGTAGTCTAATAGTAAAACGTAGATGGTAGTAAAGTTGTGTTTATTAAATGCTGAATTTTTAAGTGTCATCGCAGAAATTGTACTTTTTGTACCTTTTTTGCTACTTCTGCTGTAGAAAGTTTCTGTTTTCCGGCAAAAAATTGGTTAGCAAATTTGAACTATGTGGTAGTATTGTGAATACCGTTGTACCTGTTGGGCTGTTCAGGAATTACTTTAATAAGTGTATAAAAGTGTAAAAATGGTTTACATTCTTCAAGACAGAATTGAAATGATTGTAATTTATGGCGAAGTTGGAAAGTGCGCACGAAGGGCGGCATGTCTTTTTAACGAAATTGTAATGTAAGTCACCGGTATGTGCTTGATTTGGTGAATAACTTTTACGAAACTGGTTCAGTGACAAATAAAAAAAGAAATAACCCCAGAGTACCAAATGAAGCAGCTCAAATTGAAGTTTTGGGAACATTTGCTGCAGAGCCCACGAGCTCCTTACGATCAGTATCAGAACAGACGGGAATGTCACGCGAGACTATAAGAAAAGCATTGAAAATGCATAAATTTCATCCATATAAAATGCAGATCCTTCAAGAGCTCCACGAGGATGATTATGATAGAAGAAAAGAGTTTTGTGAAATCATGTCTCATCGAGTCAATACCATCCCTAACCTTCTGTTAAACATCTGTTTCAGCGGTGAGTGTTCATTTTTTCTGAATGGCAATGTTAATAGACAAAATTGTCGCTATTGGAGTGACGAAAACCCACATATTTTTCGGGAAGGGCATACACAACACCCACAAAAAGTTAATGTTTGGGCTGGTATTCTTGGAAATGCCATTCTTGGTCCATTATTTCTGGAAGAAAACTTGACTGGCAATCTGTACCTTGATATGCTTGAAGAGACTATCGATCCTCTTATAACTCACGAGCTAGAAACTCAAATTGATGCAGAAGGTAATGAACTTTTGCAGGAGGATCTGTTACATTTCCAGCACGACGGTGCTCCACCTCATTATTTTCTTCCCGTCCGACAGTGGTTAAACGAGAGATTTCCGGGTAGATGGATTGGCAGAAGGGGAGCAGTTGAATGGCCTCCGAGATCATCGGATTTAACACCCTTAGATTTCTTTCTTTGGGGGCATCTTAAATCCGTTGTTTATAAAACACAACCTTCTGATATTGACGAACTTAAAAGACGAATTACAGCAGCATGCCGGTCAATTCCTAGTGAAGTTTTCCGTAATGTTAGAGGGGAGTTCGAAAACAGACTGTATTACTGTTTAGAGCAAAATGGACAACATTTCGAACAGCTAATAAGATAAGCGTAAGTAGATTTTATGTTGGAAATGTCTTTCTCGCAAATTAAATTTTATTGTGTAGAAGGAAAATAACCACCAAATGAAAAATCCCATGCGTAATAAATTTATTCCTGTCATTCAAGGGTTGGAGCGGTGCCACCTACTCTTCTAACCATTTTTATTAAAGGGAGTCAATACAATAATGCATCTCAGTATAGGCGTTCTAATAATTACTTCTGTTAGTTTAGAACGCAATTTTTCGGAAAATGCTCATCACAAAATAATAAGTCAGGGTACCATTGGAACAAGAATTGAACGCCCATCAAAATGATGTGCCACTTGACCCCCCTTCCCATTTAAAATTCTAAGGGTAACATCTACCCCTCCTAGGGGGTTGAACCACGAGGGCTACAAATAGTACGTGAAAGTGTCCCCCTTGACAATAAAATTGACATGTTTTTTCGATTACTCATATTGTTTACTGGAAGGAAGATATTAAGGGTGGGAAGTTTTCAAATTGACACCCTGTATATTGCGTGATATTGGCTGGCTAAATATGCAAAATAGAAAAATCCTTCAAACTGCAACTCTCTTTCATAAATAAATTTTGAGTAAAACTCCTACATATCTGCACAGAAAAATAACATATAGAACTGATGTGCTTAACCTCAATGTTAGAAACAAAGGCTTACTAACACCGCCAAGTATTAGGTTAGAATTATTTAGGCGCAGTTTCAGCTATCAAATATGCAAAATATACAATTTCATACCGGAATACATCAAAGAATGTGGGTTGAAGCGATTTCGTCTGAAATTCAAAATCTTATTAATGGATTATGTACCGCAGCGATGTTTGAGGTTAAGTGACAGAACAATTAACAGTGACTTGTCACTATAAAAAATTGAACTTCGCCTCTTTTTTCCATTTCTTATTAGGTACTGCATGTAACTATTTTGTTTGTAAATCTAGGATGGAAATAAAAAAGGCATTTATCATTATTATTATACAGTACGATGCAAATGTATGGAATAAATTCATTATTTCAGAATATAAACATATTTTGGAAAATTTCTCGAACACGTCTATTTTCTTTTCCGATTGGACAATTTTTGAACCCCACCCTGAATATATAGGGTTATCCGTAATCGAGTAAAAATGACTTTAGTGATATTTTCAAATGGAACACCCATTGTATTTTTCCATATTTGGTTAGGGATCGTCTTACAAATCCAGTGATACCAGGTTCGATGGGATTATGTCAAACGGCTGCGGAGATATGGGCAAAAAACTGCCTCGTATGTCCAATGAGTATAACTGAGACTTCACACGATTCGGAAGGTCAAAAGTCTCTGTCGCACTCATTGGGCATATGGAGAAGTTTTGTGCTCATATCTCCGCATCCGTTTGACATAATCCCATCAAACCTAGTATGACTGGATTTGTAATGACGATCCCTAACCAAATATGGAAAAATATACTAGGTGTCCCATTTAAAAATATCACTAAAGTAGTTCGAGGAATTTTCCAATATATGTTTATATTCAGAAATGAATTTATTCCATACATTTGCATCGTACTGTACTATAATAATTAATATTTAATTTCCTAGAGTTGATTTGAGAAAATGTTATTAAGAAATGATTGTTTCATTTTCAACATCATATTGATTACAATCTCAGCTAACCTCTGAACAGAAAAATGTATTTGCACAGTTATACCACAATTATTTTACATATTGTACTATTTGTACTAAATAATCAGGTATAAGAAGTGAAGCCCATAACCTCATAAAAAGTCCTCCTCGTCTCGACTATGGTAGATATTTCTCCTCGCATTTCTAAAACGATTTTTACCCGTTTTCGGAGACTCACAATGAAGCAATAACCTCACCCAACCCAACCTAACCTAGCCTATCCTTGAGCCATTTTGTAGAGAATTGTATAGCTTCTTTATTCTATCAAAGTCGTTTTTTGACAGCCCTCTTAGTTTCTGATAAAACTCAAAAATCTTTTCTTTTCTTGCTATGTATAATGTCAAGAAGTCACGTGCTGAGTTTCGTGCTGCTACAATGGACCTTTCCACGAGATATGAGAAAACACTGTAATGAGAAAGTATATACACTAATAATAAAATATACTTGGAAAACCAAATTCAATGAGATGAAAGTCACAATGAAATCCTAGATATTGCTCTATCTAATTTGATTTCACCCGATGAATAATGAGCACGTTATTACGATTTGCGGTATTGCCAATGCTAGTTTTTCATCAAAAGGAAGGTCCGTTCAGAGAATTTGAGAGCTATAAATACAATAAAAATAGGTAATTTGTGGATTATTTTCTCTGAGTTGATCCAGTGACAAAGTTTTAATTATTTCTCAATGGCTTATATCAATCTAGAAGCTATATTTCTAGGTATTTTTAAGTATTGCCTCTTTCGGAACGTGGATTATGGTGGGGGTGTTTCCGATAAACGTGACGTCATCGACACACTTTCACATGCGACACAAAATGAAAGAACTATTCTTTCTTAAATGGACATTTCAGACTAGAAACTATCGATTTGAACAAGTTTTGAAATTTATTTTTCGTAAATGTAAAGGTCCATTCATCCTTGACATTTGGCTCAAATTTGTCTGTATTCACTGGACTGAATTCTTACTCAGGCCTCTAGACTAAAACATAAATACCTAACCTTATTAACCTGCCTTATGTAAGTTCAAAAGTCGAGAGATCACACCACAAGTCAGGTCCGCACTTTTCGAAAATCTCAATGCGTCATGTGGTGTAGTAGTTTCGGTTAGGATATCCCAAAGATTCAAAGGCCGTTGAAATCGCAAACCTATATGGGAACTCTGTCGAAAAAATTGTACTTAGGCTGGTGCCAAAACGAATTCTAAACGCTTAAATTAAGAAAAAAAGTAACTGGCCAGGATCAGGTGGAGAATGTTGTTGAGGTTCCAAATTTAAGGAAAAAAAATTAAACACGAAAACACTCAAAATGGTGAAATGGGGATGCAGTGTAGTGTTTTTTTTTTCAAAAGCAGAGCTTGTGCGAGCACGGGAGCAAGGGTTGAAATCGGTGTTTTAAAATTTGCGGCAAAATGTGACCACTTAGCGGAAATGAATCGAACTCTTTTCGACATAACCTCAAATTATCCGTCAAAATGGCAAAAAACCGAACTTTCAATATTTACTTTTTTTCTCTAGAGCGAATGATTTACGTGGAATTTTGTAAAAATGTGTTGAATGAGCACGATTTTTTTCGCATAGACGCATAGTTTTCTAGTTATGTATATTTTTCGAACAAAAACCCTCATTTTTCACGAACAATTGTTCTGTTTTTTTTTTTTGTATTTCGAAGGTCTGTAAGTGATCATTTCGATTTTTAAAATGTCAACTTCCAAATGGTCTATGTAACTTGGTGGTTTATTGATCGTTAAGACGCTTAAAATTGAGAAAAACTGACAAGTCGCTCTGAATCATGATTTTCTCAAAGTTTTCAATAGTTGTGGAAAAAGGTAAAAACCAGATGGAGAATGTTATTGAGGTTCCAACTTTGGGGAAACAAATATGTGAACACTAAAACACTCAAAATGGTGAAATGGGGATGCAATTTAGGGGTTGAAAACTTTTTTCGAGTTTTGCGGCAAAATTTATCCTCCTAGCGACATTTGTTAATGAAAAAGTTGTAGATGATAAGAAAAATCAAAAACTTCTTTTTTAAACAATTTTTAACATAACCTCAATTTAATAGCCAAAATAGTAAAAACCCGAATTTTCAGTATTTTTTTTTCTTGCATATAAATGATTTAGTACAGATGAAAATTTGTAGACATATGTCTTTTTTAGTGTAAAATGAGCAGGCTTTTTTCGCAAATGAGATGACTTCTAGTTTTCAATTTATTTAGATTTTTCGAAAAAAATACCATCTTCCACGAACAATTGTCTCGATGTTTTTTAGTATTTTGAAGGTCTACAACTAACAATTTTAATAGTTGAAATGTTCACTTTGAATTGATTTATGTAACTAGGTGGTTTATTATTCGTTAAACCGCTTAAAATTGAGAAAAAAATATCTCTTCTTAATAGTAGTTTATATTAAATTAATCATGACAAAATATTGAAAAACATAATAACACTAGAAAATTAATTTAATGATATCAATTTTATTCTTTTCTACAACTATTGAAATTCATTGAAAATATTGAGAAAACCATGATTCAGAGAGACTTTTGTTGTCGGTTTCTCTCAATTCTAAGCAGTTCAACGATCAATAAACCAGCAAGTTGCAGACTATTTGAAACTAGACATTTCAAGAATTAAAATGATCACTTATAGATCTTCGAAATGAAATAAAACACCTGATCAAATGGTCGTGGAAGATAAGGGTGTTTTTTTTCGAAATATGTACTATACTCAAAAACAATTCGTAGTTCCAATTGCGAGAAAATCATGCTTATTCGACACCAAAAACGAAATATTTGTACAAATTTTCATATGAATTAAATCAGTTTTTAACCATTTTGACAGTTAATTTGAAGATATATTGAAAAGTGTTGAATGCAAAAGTTTTTGATTTTTTTAGTGTCTACAACTTTTCCATCATACTTTTTCCGCTAAGAGTTCACGTTTCGCCGCTGAGTGTTTTCGTGTTCAATTTTTTTTTTCTTCAATGTTGGAACCCCAACATGTTCTACCTGGTCCTTGCCTTTACTTTATTCTTTTTCTCGAAAATTATTGGCGTTAGTCTAACTAGTTTTTTAAGCATCAAAAGCGGTAAATATTGGAGATGTGTAAACACAACCTACGAATCTTTTAATCGAACCAGTAAATACGTTAAATTGACGAATCGTGTATAAAATATACTGAAATTTTTTTTGTTGTTGTTGTTAAAATTGTTTTTTCCGTTGACCAGCTGTCGTCCCCTTACGAACGGCAGCCCTCAAAAGTCGAAACTTGTGCGAGCGAAGGATTAACGAGATCTTACCTTTTTACGTGCGATTCCTAGCACTTTCTCGGGCCATTTTGCCTGGGAATTATTCAGGAAAGATTCAAGTCTGGCAGTAATTTTCAACCAAAGCAAGGCAACGTTTATATCATGAATAGGCCAATCAATAGAGCATTTTTCCTAACAAAAATATTAGTAGAAAACCGACAATGCCATCACATGGAAGACATCTCGTTGTTATATTTTGTTATGTTTTCGACTCGCAACTGTCATTTATTAATTTGTTATAAACATTTAAATAACAAAAAATGTGTTTTTTTAAATTGTTTTCCTTATAAAATGAAAACTAATAGAGCAATCTGGTTGCTTCAATACTGAGAATTGTAGATAATTGAAATACAAACAATAGAGACTGTTTTATAACACGATGAGATCATTAGTAACGGAGGAAAACCGGAAAAACCGGAAAATTTGACGATTTTTCAAAAAATTCAGAACAGAATAGGGTTGGCCCTTCTTATAGAAATATTGAATCATGTGTACTTCATGTGTGCATAAAACAGGCTCTGACGGATCATTAGTTTTGGCTCAATTGCAATTTGAATTTTTTTGTACTATCTTGCAGCGTGCCTGGATGCTCTACTGATAGTCCGATTTCAATTTCTAAAACAGATTTTGAAAGTAGAAGTACAGTACCACAAAATGTATATTCTCATTTTGCGCTTAAATGCTGCGAAATGGGTGAAAAATGCTTGCAAACATTACTCAAAACGGCTGAGCTGGTAGAAGTGTGGTGGAAGGAGTGAGCGGCAGATGAGAGGAAACGTATTATCGCGTAACTCGCTCATTAGAAGAATTCCCCTTTCTCCTACCACTCGGCAGCTAACGCGGGCTCGGTCGTTTTCAGTCATGTTTGCATACATATCTCACCCATTTCGCACTATTGTAGCGCAAAATGGGAATGTACGTTTTGTAGTAGTATACTTCTACTTTCATAATCTGTTTGAGGAATTGAAATCGGGCTATCACTAGAGCATCCAGGAACGCTGAGAGACAGTGCAAATAAAAAATTAAATTGCAATTGTGCCAAAACTAACGATCCGACAGCGCCTGTTTTGTGCACACATAAACTACACATGATTCAATACTTTCAGGAGGAAGGCCAATCCTAGTTCTTGAAAAATGGCGGAGTAATGAATTTTTCAAAAATTTGCAAAATTTTCCGGTTTTTCCAGTTTTTCTCCGTTGCTAATGATCCGACCAGGTTATAAAACAACCCAATTTGTTTGTATTTCAATTATCTATAATTCTTTTCGATAGAGCAACCAGATTGCTCTATTAGTTTTCATTTTATAAACAATGCAATTTTAAAAAACACGTTTTTTGTTATTTAAATGTTTATAACAAATTAATAAATGACAGTTGCGAGTCGAAAACATATCAGAATATAACTACGGAATGTCCCCATTTGATGGCATAGTCGGTTTCCTACTAGTATTTTTGTTAAAATCTTACGCATTTTATGCTCTATCGCTTGGTGTAGAATTGCTTACGACGTACAACTCAAGGAGTCGGTCTGGCGCTATTGTAACAGCGTATCAGCGCCGTAAAGGTCATTTATCTTTCCAATCGGGCTCCACACTGACTGTCGTCCTTGGGATCATGCCAGACAGGAATATGCTCTTTCCTGGGAAAAGAGACAATGCAGGGTGTGGGGAAAATGAGTTGCTGTTATAGGGACCGACAACTTTAATAACCACTGGAATGCAAACATTTTCCGCTAAACATACATTCGCCCCACACCATGGAGACGTGGATGCGAGGAATATGTAATATGCACGAGGGTGATGTTTAGAATATGAACAGAGGAAGTAAGGTATCAGCACTAGGGAGAACTGTTAAAAAATAACAGCAGTCATTGTTGGGATGTTAAATCTGAAAAAAAAATTAAATGGCGAATTGATTGATAATGAGAAGGTAATAGCTCATATATTTGTTGATTTCTTCACAAATATCGCAGGTGAATTAGCAACAGTTATAGAAAGAATAGACAATAAAAAATATTCCTCAAAGAAGACTATCCAAATAATTTTTCCTAGAAAATGTCTCAAAGCAAGTGGTTGAAGCGATTATACCACCGATCTGTAATATGATATGAACAATCAAATAAGCACACACAATAATTCATTTTCAGAATATCTTCACCAAGTTAAATACAACAATGATAACTCAATGCAATTCTATCCTACTTATAGTACAGAGGTTGAATAAGTCATCACATCCATAAAAAACTCGGACTTGCTTGACATATACAATCACTAAGTGGTCATGTACAAAGAAAATCTATCGGCGCTATTGCAACCAATTAAGTATATTGTCAATTTGATCTTGAAAAGTGGTGTATTTCCACCCAAATTAAAAATTGCGAAAATAATTCCGATTTTAAAAAATGACGATAATAACTTTCCTTCTAACTACAGACCAATTGCACTACTTCCAGTCATGGCAAAAAATGCAGAAAAAATATAATGACAATAAGCATTATCAAGAACATACAAATATTTTGACAGACAGTTTGGATTTAGAAAAGGTAGAAGTACGTCGAAAGCAGTGCTCGAATTAGTCAATTTCATTACTGATGGCTTGGAAAACAAAGAAGCAACACTTGACATATTCTTGGATCTGAGCAAGGCGTTCGACTGCGTCTCCACGGATATTTTATTGAAAAAATTAAGGTATTATGGCTTTGTAGGTATGGCACATAATCTTCTCGCATCATATCTGAATGAGCGAAAGCAATGTGTGTTATATAATAAAGAACTCAGTAGCATACAAACCGTCTTGAATAGGGTTCCACAAGATAGCGTCCTTGGACCACTGCTTTTCTTGATTCATATCAATGATTTACCAAATTCAATGACAACATTTACAATGCTGTTCGCTGATGACACTACCTTCGCCATTCTGATAAACAATGACGAAAAATCATCAGAATTAGAAGAACGAGTTATTCAGGAAGCTACTGACTGGTTAAATGCGAACAGTTTATGTGTGAATGAAAATAATAATTGACTCTAAGTTAACTTGGAAACCCCATATTGATAAATTAGCGAAAAATCTATCAAGTAAGGTTTATGCAATCAGGCAGATAAAAAATAAAGTAGGTGGTGAAGCTGCCCACATTGCCTACCATGCAATGTTTCATAGCTCTTTAACATATGGATTGATAAATTGGGAAACATCTGTTCATATCTCAAGAATATTTACAATTCAAAAACGTGCAATCCGAGCCTTAGCTGGAATAGTTCAAATGGAAAGCTGTAAGCCTTGGTTCATGAGGTTTAATATAATGACTCCACCATCGTGCAATCTAATACACATTCGAGAAAATCCACATAAGTATCCCACAAATGGAAATAATCATTCTTATAATACTAGGAATAGAAATAATATTTGAGCACCAAACCAGAGACTAGAAATGACAAGGAGGCGTGATTCCTACATCTCACTTTATAATTCGCTTCCCCAATCGATGAAAAATGCAACCCTCACTAGTTTCAAAATGAAACTGAAACAACATCTAACAAAAAATGCTTACTATGATCCCTCTGGCTTCAATTTCACCGAATGATTATTGCAATAATTATTTCTCTATGTACCTTTTCATCTTAGTTTGTAAGTATATTTATATATTTATTTTGTGATAGTCACGTATTCGATTTTATACAAATTATTTAATATGATAGTATAATTATACTATAATAATTGTAACTACACTTATATTGTATGTGGGTACCTACATTTTTGACTTGTCAAAGCACTAAGGTGCAATAATTTGACCAATAAATATCTAATCTAATCTAATCTAATCTATTACTGGATGAGCAAAGCCCATTTCGTCCCATGAAAAAAAAATACGACAAATCGAACCCTCTCAGATTGCAAGTACGCATGTGCATTGCTCCAAAATGTCAGTGTCATTACGTCAGAGCATCATTTTCATCAGAGGCGTCTGTTTATTTGTTTACTGTTAGTGTTTATACTGTTTAATTGTTTATGTTTATTATAGTTCAAGTATTTCCAGTTTCTTTTTTTTTTGTTTTTAGTGATTTTTGATTTTTGATTTCTTTCCAAAACGGACAATAAACTTTCAAGACAAAATTATTTTTTTGATATATTTGTGTTGATGTGTTGAGGTGTTACCTGAACTTCGTAGCTGATGGAAAACCAGTATTCAGATCCTTAGAAAATCACCACCTTGACTGTACAACTTTTTCAGAAAACGATTGATAAAATAATTATCATACGTTATACAAAACTAGGGTTTTATGCCATTTCTAGAAAGCAAACTGAAGTGGAAAGAGGTTCAATCATACGCAAGAAGTTGAGTAGACTTGTATTATTTCAGAATCAATAATATCAAATAGAATCAATAGTATTGTGCCCAAGTAGACTCACACATCAGATATGGTATCTGTTTTTGGGGAGCATCTGTATCAGCAGGGAATATTTTTTGAACACAAACAAGAGTAATTAGACTGGCATATCAAAGAGGGGATTCTGTAAAAGTATATTCAAAGAAATGAAAATATTAACACTACCTGGTCTCCTTATTTTTGAGCTATGTGTATATGTCTTTGTGACTCAGTCTTCCTTTTTATGCAATACATAGTGATATTCATAACATAGAATCAGATCAAAAAATTATCTGCTTATGCCATAAAGTTACACAAAAATATACTGTAATGCTCCAAATATACTAGGTCCCAGAATATATAATTTACTACACAATAGTATAAAATCTGCGAAAATTGGAATCCTTTTCTAAAAACAGCTTCCTCACTGAACATTGCTATTATTCACTTGATGAATAACGAAGGTCACCCAAATATTATACATGTATGTATTGTAGCGAATTTTATTGATTTGACTTTTTTTTATTCATATACTTATTTATATTTAGACTTTCATCTATATTTATGTACTCATTGGCACCATTCTGTGGTGACCGACTGACTGTCTGAATTATTCCTATACTTATGTAGTCTCCAGGAAAATAAAACTTTTGATTTTAATGTATATAAATTTTACCAATTCTTGGAGTACATTCATTGTTAAGAAATATGAATGAACATATAAAAAATAATAATAATAATAATAATAATAATAATAATAATAATAATAATAATAAAACTCGCAAAGTGATGCATCTCAATAGGTGCTTGCATCCTAAATCGTCCGTTCCACGGTTATACTTTCCCAGACAACGGGGAGGCCGTGGACTTTTGAGTTTGGAGTGTATGCATAACAGAATGGTTCTGGATGGGGCCTGTAAAGTCATCAGGAGTTCAGATCCCCTTCTCTGCATGGTCCGCGACCATGAAAAAGCAGGGATTGGAGCATTTCTTTTTAAGGCAGCTACCCGTGCGGCCGATGAACTCGGTCTCGTATTCGACACTGAACGGGCTAACCCAAACTCTGTCACCGAGTTGGGACCCGTTCAGCAAAAAGCTCACATAAAAGCTGCGGAGACAGAGGTCCTGCTACAGCTACATATGGATAAGCCAATGCATGGTGTCTTCTTTCATAACATCGAAGACCTTGGCTTATCCAAAAGCTTGACCTTTGCCTTCCTCAGGTCGAGTGAGCTAAAGTCGGAGACCGAGGGATTCATAATGGCCTGCCAGGATGGTGTCTTCAACACCCTCGTCTACCGTAGTCGCGTGATGGGTATAGACGTCCCTGACACCCGATGCAGGGCATGTCGTGGGGCACCTGAGACCGTAATGCATTTGCTATCAGCATGCCCATCTTATGCGGTCTCAGCCTATATCCACAGGCATAACGCGGCGCTACGAGTGTTATACTACCATCTACGACACTCGTACGGTATAGACGAGACACCGGTGTTGCCTTATGTTCCGGGGGATATTGAGTCCGTGGTGGAGAATGAGAGGTGCCGGATCTATTGGAACTACTCATTCCCCACCCTCAGGCAAATACAAGCCAATAAGCCTGATGTTGTCCTCCTCGACCACCAAAGTAGAACGATATTCGTCATGGAGTTTTCCGCTCCAGGCGAAATGAATATAGTTCGAAAAGAGGAGGAAAAACGGACTAAATATCGAGATCTTCTCTTTGAACTCCGCAGGTTATATCCGGACCATTCTGTCAAAATGGTGGTTCTGATCATAGGAGTCCTTGGTGGAATGATGGACACACTGCTCTCCAACTTGAAGATAATACCTGCTTGCCGTAATATGGCAGAAATCTTAGCAGCGCGAATGCAGAAGGCCGTCATCCTTGGTTCGCTCCGTCTACTCAGGGCACATGATTCTCGGACCCAATAGTCACTCACCCTACGGACGTAGGGAGTGGTTATTGGGGTTAACGACACCAGCGCGCCCTCCGGATGTATCGGAGCACCGGAGACAGGGCCTGACTGGTACATTCCCAACGGGAAAAAAAAAAAAAAAATAATAATAATAATAATAATAATAATAATAATAATAATAATAATAATAATAATAATAATAATAATAATAATAATAATAATAATAATAATAATAATAATAATAATAATAATAATAATAATAATAATAATAATAATAATAATAATAATAATAATAATAATAATAATAATAATAATAATAATAATAATAATAATAATAATAATAATAATAATAATAATAATAATAATCACCTGTGAATAAATATTTTTATACAAGCTTTATTATTGATTTCAAACTCAGGTTGTGACTGATTGGTTTCAAGTCTGTTACTTTGCAGGTATTTTATACTGATTTTACTCATATTTTAGTCTATCAGGTTATCCACTTGATTGATGAAAGTATATGCTTTTGGTATTATGTGGAAACATTACTTTCCGAATACTTTTGACTAAAATACTAATCAGCATATATAATTGAAACTTGTCTGGCAATTAGAGTTGTAGGGACTGAATATAAGGTATTTCATATTCATAGGTGGGTTCATCTTTTCTGGTCATAAATTGGGTAAAAATCAACCACTCACTTGATCTTGATCTATTTTATGAATACACAAGTTTTGGTTTTGTGATAACTCTTAATGGTATTTAAGTTTTGGATTAATCTGGCATCAGCAAAGTCTATCCTTCTGTTCAGAATTCCTATGAAATACATCAAAACTCAAATATTAACTTATTCAAAACGAGTCTAATTTGTGAGTCCACGTTGTAATTTTTTATTTTTTTTTTTAAAGTACCCACTTCACAAAATTTTTAATTAATAATTTTCAATGAGATTAAAAAAATCCCTTTACTCTACCTTCAGGCGATGCCGCTGTTTGAGATATCATCAACGCGCATGTGTATTGCTCCAAATTGTCATACACTAGTTGGCGTAATTTTCTTATATACGGGAATGCTCATCCAGTTATATTACAGATCGGTGGTTTATACTGACTCTGAAGAATAAAACTGCGCCACGACCAGATGGTATAAAATCAGAATATCCCCACACATAACCAATCCACTCCAAAACTCCAAAACTGCTACAATTAATCCTATTTTCAAAAGTGGAGAGATGCTGAATGTGACTGATAGAATGGTGGAAAATGTTGTTAAGGTTCCAACTTTGAAGAAAACAAATTATTAATCACGAAACCACACAAAATGGTGAAATGGGGATACAGTTTAGGGGTTAAAAACGATTACCTGCGATTTTCAACGAGACGGGGACTATTAGCTCATTGGTAAAGTTGTAGACAATAAAAAAATCGAAAACTTTCTCATTCAACACTTTTTGACAAACGAAGCATAAATCTTTTTGATGTCATATAAACATGATTTTTTCGCAATCCAGAAGACTACTAGTTTTCGAGAAAAAAAATACCCTTATCTTCCACGAACAATTTTTATGGTGTTTTTTTTTATATCGAAGTTCTTTAAGTGATTATTTCAATTGTTGAAATGTCTACTTACAAAATGGTCAATGTGACTAGGGGATTTATTCATCGTTAAACCGACCAAAAATTGATAAGTCTCTCTTAATCATGATTTTCTCAATATTTTGAGTGATTTTTATTAGCTGTAGAAAAAATAACAGGCAAGGACCAGGTGGATAATGTTGTTGAGGTTCCAACTTTCAGGAAAAAAATTATTTCAACACGAAAACACTCAAAATGGTGAAATGGGGATGCAGTTTAGGGGTTGAAAACATTTGCGATTTGCGGCAAAGACTGACCCCCTAGCAAAATTTGTTCTATAAAAAGTTATAGGTAATAAAAAAATCGAAAACTCATTTGTTCAACACTTTTTGACATAACTTCAATTTAATCGTCAATTGTCAAAAAAATTATTTTTCAGTGTTTATTTTTATCTCGCGTATAAATGACATAGTTCATATTAAAATTGGTAGATATATGTCTTTTTTTGTGATGAATAAGCATGATTTTTTGTTGAAATGTCTACTCTCAGATGGTGGATGTGACTTTGGGGTTAATTGGTAGTTGAACTGCTTAAAATTGAGAAAAATAACTCTCTGAATCATTATCTCAATATTTTAAATGATTTTTGACTTTCTTCACTATTTTTATAACAAAAAGTAGTTTATATTGAATTTCTTGTTGCGGGTTTATTTTGCACTAGAAAACCCTTTCTGTTTTAATACAATAACAACAAAAATACTCTGTCATTGATATACACTTTCCACTCTGTACGCCACTGTATCAAAATGACAACTTGATCGTTGTCATGTATAGCTTGTTCCGAATGTTAGTACTTACCTTTGTCGTACTAGTTCGAGCGGACATGAACCGGCCTTAAGCTATTGACAGTTATCAGTTGTTCTATTTTGCAGTATGACAGCGTTGTTTTGTAAACAAACTTTTGGTTAGTCTATTGTTTTGTGCTTAGAACACGAAACCGTAACAATCCTACTCTATCTCTATCTTGTGTCATTGAGGTACCTACTTCACATTCGAATACTTGACCTTTTGTTTGTTTGTTTGTGTTTGGTTCTGAGATTGAGAGGCTGGCGTTTTCATCTTGGTTCGGTTGGCAACACTGAATCTTAAGGTGTTCTTTTCATAGCTACTAGTAGCTCGAGGTAGTTCATGGACTGTTCCCACCGAACACTAATGAACAAGAAAGCGCCTTGTCAGGTATTGAGGTATTGACAGTTTTGACTTTGACGTCTGAGATATATTTTCCTCTTCCTTATTTGATATTGATGAGTGACTGACCTATTTTGAAGATTTCCAATTAAAGTTTGATCATCGTTGATGGATCTTGGGAAAATTCATATCAGGAGAGTTTCTCATATTGTTTGCGAATTTTGACGCTATATATTTTTGAGAAATCTCCTTTCGCTTTGTGGATTTATGAGGTTAGAAGTCACTTCATCATTGTGTGAAACCACTGGAACGAGAAACTCGCTACCAGACAGCAAACAGACCATCAAAGCTGTTATCAGAACCCTCCCACTTAATCGAGGTTAGTATTTGCATTTGGGCTCTACTTATGGCCCCATAAAAGTGTAATCGGAAGTCAGACTGGTATGGTTTATTCTAGGGTGCTCCGCTGCGACTACTCTGCTTTACTACTGCTCCGCTGCGGCTACCACTTTGCTACTGCTCCGCTGCGGCTATTGCTTGCTACCACTCTGCTGGCTACTACTTTGCTACTGTTACCTCTTCGCCGCTGGTAGTGCTCCACTACGGTTTATTGCTACTACTCTGCTACCGTTCATTGGAGTTCCACTCATGTGATTGTTCCACTGTTCCGTTGCTACACGATTGTCTTTCCACGATTCCACTACTGTAATTGTTCCTGCTCAACTGTGGTTGTCCCGCTGTATATCTGTTGTTCAGCATTCCTTCGCTATTCATCCCAGCTGTACATGTACTTTGATTGATTGTGTCGTACCCACTGTGCACCTGTATACACCAAGGCACTGATGAACTACAACCACAATAATTGGTGAACTGGCATGCTTGAGAATATCTACATAGTATCAGATAAGTTTAGAATAAGACTGCTCCTAAGGCGTAAGTATCCATAACTGTAAGCTATCATCGTGACGTCACAGGCATAGCCCTCACTGGAGGTGTCATATTGATATATTCAAACAATACCACACTCTCAATCACAGCATTCACTTGAATCCATCTTGGTGGTTGATTTTTACATTAATTTCATTTTCTTTTGTATGGTGAGCTGAACTGTGCACATACAGGGTGTGTAACGATCAATATATTTTATCAGTAAGGGACATGACTATTTCTTTTATTCTGGTCCAAGTTATCTAAGCGTAAGGGAAGACAAAACCTCAACATATTTATATATTATCATTATACCATTTACAGGTATCTATTGTTCAATATTTTAGTAATATTAGTGCAGTGGGTTGTCCCATTCCATCAGGGTGGTTTCGGATTTTTCACTAGCTATGAATCCGTGGCGCTCCGGAAAATTAACCCCATATTTCAATCTTATCGAAATCAATTTTTATTGTCGAATCCACGCCTACTGAGCTACTGGGTATGTTAGAGGAGTGACACATCATTGCACATTCACTGCTCTCCTCTCCTAAATTTCGCCCCTAACATCCTTGCTCTGAAATATTTGAATACTCAATTAACTTATTCACACTACAAAATTGATTTATCAATATCATTCTTATTCTTTTTTACAACTATTGAAAATCAATGAAAATATTAAGAAAATTATGATTCAGAGAGACCTGTTGTCGGTTTTTCTCAATTTAAAACGGTTCAACGATCAGTAAACCTCCAAGTTACATAGACCTCTTCAGAGTAGACATTTCAACAATCAGAATGATCACTTACAGACCTTACAAAAAACACCAGAACAATTGTTTGTGGAAGATAAGGGTATTTTTTTCGAAAAATGTATATAACTCTAAAACTAGTTGTCCTCAGAATTGCAAAAAATCATGCTCATTCGACACAAAAAAGATATATGCTCACAAATTTTCATGTAAATTAAATCATTCATACGCAAAAAAATATTATAATTTTAGATGCTGAAAAATCGGTTTTTCGCCATTTTGACAGTTAATTTAATGTTATTTCGAAAAGTGTTGAATGCAAAAGTTTTCGACTACTTTATTATCTACAACTATTCCATTGAACATTTTCTGCTAAGAAGACCCGTTTCGCCGCAAATCTCAAAAACCATTTTCAACCCCTAAACTGCATCCTCAGCTGGAACCTCAACAACATTATCCACCTGGTTCTTGCCTGTTACTTTTTTCTTTTTCACAAAAATTTTTGGCCAGTCTAACTAGTTTTTTAGCATCAAAAGCGGTAAATATTGGAGATTCTTTTAATCAAACCAGTAAAAACGTTAAATAATTGAGAGATCGAGTAAAAAACATACTGAAATATTTACTCCTGGGAATTATTCAAAAAAGATTTAAGTCTGGCAGTAATTTCCAACCATCGCAACGCAATGTTTATTTCATGAATTCCTTACGACGTACAACTCAAGGAGTCAGTCTGGCGCCTTTGTAACAGTGTATCAGCGCCGTAAATGTCGTTTATCTTTCCAATCTAGCCCGACGGGCTCCACACTGACTGTCGTCCTTGGAATCATGCCAGACAGGAATCTGCTTTTTTCTGGGAAATGAGACAATGTAGGGTGTGGGGGAAATGAGTTGCTGTTAGGGACCGACAACCTTAATAGCGACTGGAATGGTCCATTTACGGAGTTGTTAAGAATGCACACATTTTCCGCTTAACATACATTCTCCCCACACCATGGAGACGTGGATGGAAGGAATGTGTAATATGCACGAGGGCGATGTTGTAAATATGAACAAAGGTATGTATTCGGAGAACGACTATTCATATTGATACCTATAGGAAAGTGCAGTATAGACACAACTCTTCTGTTAATATGAAAAGTGAAAAGTCAATCTCAGTGACTACAAAAAAAAAAAATGGAAAAATACAGAAAGTACCGTGAATAAAATCAAAATTCTGAGAAAAATGTAGACGATTAAATATTTTTTAAAAGACTTTGCATGAAATATTTTTTTCTCATTTTTACATGCGCGGCATTTAATTGTCACGTCAAATTATTTATTTATTTATTTATTTACGTGCAAGCCCAATTGAAGTATAAATTACAATAGTAAATTATAATTAAAATAAAATGGAATGTAATGCTGAAATGCAAATGACAATTAGGAATAAGTTCAAAAGGGTTGATTTAGAATTTAAAAACGACAGGAAACAATAAGTGTCAATAAAGCGTATGCTATACATTAAAACATTACATTAGAACTTTACAGCGTTAAAACATTAACACTTAAGCTCAGTATTGATATTGAGTTCCAAAATGATGCAAGGAGGTGTTAAACATTTCGAGATCATTGTTACTATTGATTAATCGTAAAGTTCTTGCAATGCAGCTGTTGAATGTGTGGGTTAAACGATAAAATGGTACGTAAAATGTTTGTTGCTGTCGAGTTGAGCGGATTTGAACATGGAGATTGATTTTGTCTAGGAGTTCAGCGCAACTGCATTTTACGTTAATGGTATTGAAAAGTAGTGTCAGGACTCTCTGTTCCCATCTAGTTTCCAAAGAGGACATATTGAGGAGCCGCTGTAACGATCCATACTCGCAACGAATTCCGAATTTATATATGTATCTGAAAAAGTTATGTTGGACATTTTCGATGTTCCTAATATATATCATTTAATGTGGAGACCAGACAGAATAACAATACTCAAGGTGTGGGCAGACCAGTGAACAATAAAGAAAGGACTTTGACAGTAGTTGGCTCAGTGAAGTCATGGGTTAGCCTTTTGATAAACCCTAAACCATGGCTTTATGGATAGCCGTAGGTATGTGTTGATTGAAGCTTAAGGTGGGGAATAGTATAACTCCATGGTCTATAATTTGATTGACAGCATCCAAGACATGACCATTAAAGTTGTAATCAAAAGTGGTAGTAGGTAGGTACATGGGATCGATGAAAGCGCATGACATGGCACTTTGTAGCCTTCATGTCCATGTCATTTAAGAAGCACCAGTTTGATAGATTGTCCAGGTCAGATTGAAGCCTATCGTCTGCAATGCTTTGGCGTATTGGAAGCAATGAATAATATCGTTAATAAATAAGTTGAATAATAAGGGACCGAGGTGTGACCCATGAGGAACACCTGAGGTTACTGAGGAATAGTTTGGAGTAGTGATGATTTGCCTTCACCAGTTGAGTCCTAATCGTGAGATATCTACTGATCCATTGCAGTAATACCCCACCTACGCCATATCTGTCGAGCTTTTGAAATAAGAGAGTATGGTTGTCCCTGTCAAAAGCCTTAGAGAAGTCAGTATACACAGAATCAATCTGGCAACCCTTCTACAAAGCTTTCGACAGAGAGTCGACATAGGTAACTCTAGACCTAATTCAGTAGATTTCTCCGCACAAAAACCATATTGTTGTCCAGTTATGATGCCTGAGCAGTCATAGGTAAGGTAATCTGTTACAATGTTCTCAAATACCTTGGGAATTGTACTGAGGATAGATATTGGTCGGTCATTTTCAACGTCTGACTTACTAACCGATTTGTATATGGGAGTGACATAAGATTGTTTCCAGTAATCTGAAAACTCACCTGTCTGGATAGATTTATGGAAAATATAGAAGAGAGGGCGAGACAAAACAAAGTTGCAATTTCTG
This sequence comes from Chrysolina oricalcia, assembly GCA_944452925.2. NCBI lineage: Eukaryota > Metazoa > Arthropoda > Insecta > Coleoptera > Chrysomelidae > Chrysolina > Chrysolina oricalcia. The sequence continues at coordinate 40,465,781 of OX101824.2, forward strand.
AGTAGTATAGGAGGAATAATGTCCGGACCTGGGCCTTTCTTGATAATTTCTCATAAATATTTGAAACTGAAATGTGGTAAGAGAAGACGTTAAGATTTGATACAATTTCAATATCATTCAAATCAAGATTTAGATTTTGAGTAGTGTAAACTGAACAAAAAGGCTTGGCAAACATATCTGACACTTCACTACTACAGGAAGCGAAAGAGTTGCCAAGGTTCATATTATCAGGGATGGTGTTATTAGATCTTTCAGTACTAACAAAATTCCAGAAGGTTTGAACATCACTTTTAACAGAGGTTTCAACTGAATATATGTAGTTTATCATTCCCTGGATATAATCTTGCATTGTGATCTTAACTGACTGAATATTTCATAGTTTTGGGGAGTTCTGTTTTGTTTTTAGATTCTATGTGCAACCGTTTCATCGATCACCAGGGTTCTAAGTTGAAAAGAATACCAATGTGAGAATCTGTTAGCAACAAATTTCTTTAGGAGAACAAATAAATCAATTACCGAATACAAAGCGTCATATAAAGTGAAAATTATTTCAAAAGGTCCGTTTTCTTGAAGAAGCAAATCTCAGTCCATTGCTTCCAAACATTGGCGAATATCATTAAAATTGGCTTGTCGAAAATCGTAATGAGAGTTCTCTCCATCAGGAGCAGTACTTGAGTTCGAATTATACTGTATAGTAGTTGCAAGAGGAGGATGATGAATATCAGGTGGAATCAAAATGTCTACGGCTGACATCACTGTAAGTTCATCTGGGGACAAAAGAAAGTCGAGGATAACTCCCCTTTGGTTGAGCACTTTGTTTGACTGAAAGAGATTGTGAAACGCACAAATATTCGATATTATTTCTATTATCATACATACCCAAGTAGCACAAAGTCATAAACTTCACATATTGACCTCGTTAACCGTCTCAAAGACCACGTATCCACAACTAAAAATCTATTGTACATTTCGTGACATTGAGGGGTTGCTATGATGTCGTAACGTGAATATCACTCGCGAGCAATTAAGAATTCTCGAGAAGATGCTATTCTGTTTCGACAATAATTAAATGTGGTTTTAATGAATTACTTTTCAGAACGTTTCAACGAAAACATATTGTACTCATGTAATGTAGTTTTTTCAAAATATTTAAATGGTCATATTGATTACATTATGTATCTACAATGCATATGTATTTGTTGCTTATGTATTCATGGTTTGTAACGGGTTTATTTTCCACTAGGAAACCTTTTCTGTTTTAATACAATAACATCAGAAATTATCTGTCATTGATGTAAACTTTCCTCTCTGTACGCCACTGTTTCAAAATGATAACTTGATCGTTGTCATGTAGGAGAGACCAGTATCAATTGTAACAAAATTTGGTTTAGATTTTTTCTAATTACAGTAATCACCAACTTGTGAAAATAAAAACATCCAAGGGTTACTTCAAGCTCTTGGAATAACGTGACATAGTCAGATTTGGTGTAATTCAATTAACTTTAGCTCCAGAAACAGTTTTTTTGTCAAAAACCAAATTTTACTATTGACACCATCTTGGTGACAATTGTAACAGGAGTATGAAAACATGTGAGAGTCATACGAAATTACGTTAAAATGAAATTTGATGTTAAGCCCTTGATATATCATTGTGACGCAAATCTTATTTTAATCTAAATGAGGTAAAATTATATCCTATATTATAATTTATTGAGAAACAATACAAAAAATATGAGTTCAAACAACAACATGAAAACTATTGAATGACAACAACGAAAACTGAAAGTAAAGTTCTGGAAAAATATGTGACACAATGTGACACAAAATTTATTTGAATCTGAGGACTCACAATTATTCCATACAAACAAAGGATCGTTTTTAGCACAAGAAGAATTAGCCCAGCCTTGACCCTTCCTGCACTGCAGCCAATCCTCCTTACTACTGCAGTAAGGACCACAGCATACTAAACATATAGTATCATCTTCAGATTACTCTTTCGATGACTGTTCGACAATCTTTCGCTTCTTTGCGACGTTTGTTATTTTCCTAGTTTTTTTAGATGCCATAACGTTTCATTTAGCAGAAAACACTTTTCTTTAGTTGTATAGTTCTTCCAATAGTTCCTTCTCAGAGGTGTCAGTTATAATTGCAGTTTTGCCTTTTCGTCTGGATGTAGTGCGTTTTGGTTTGCTGAAATCAGCCTTTGGCAAAGGACGAACTTGCTCCGGAGTATAGGCTTTCATAGGTGGTGCTGGAAGTAGATGCAGAATATATTTACCATTAGGCGACCGAATTGGTGTTGAAGGGGCTGTCGGATGTGCTGGGTTGGGGGATGTTCGGTTTCTTCGACATTTGATGTAGACGTGTCTTTTTCCACCAAACTTGCTTCAACGGGTCTATCAGTTACACTTCAAGGTGCAAATTCATCTTCAGTTAAGATATTCCTATTCAAAAGCCATATTCCTGAGTATTTGAAACCTGCAGTAATATTCCTGGGAGTTACAGCTAGTGGTAAAGCGTTTCGCACTATTGATGGTATATTATAAATAGTCATTCGTTTGCCGGGTTCATCTTCATCCACTGATCACTTTCACTATTAAAAATTTTTTTTGAAAGGCCCATAAATTCCGCGATCAAGCGGTTGCAATTGATGGGGCGTATGCGGTGGAAATGTAAGTAAGGTTGTGTAGTTTTGTTTGCAAAAATATATAACGGCAATAGACAGATGCGAGCCATGGTTATCAAAAATAAGCAGGATTCTATTTGTTGCATTTGGTTTCACGTAATTTGCGAAATATTTCACGAAAATTAGGAATTCCTCTTCTTGCATCCAACCACTCTTGTTCCCAGATCCGATGAATTCAGGTGGCCCATCTCTTACGAAATATTCGTGATATCTCTTCAAGGGAAAAATGAACATGGGTGGTACACTGTTCCCTAGTGCATTTATGGCTACACATACCGTAACTATTGTTCCTCTTTCTTGCGAAGTTATTACACCCACCTGTTTTACACCTTTTGTTACTATGATTTTATCAGGTTTTTGAACCGTAGTGCACCTGGTTTCATCTATGTTGTGTATATTGTTCGGCCCAAAATTGTATCTTTGTAAGACATCAGCCAGGTTGTCACAGAATTTATTGACATTTTCTTGATTGAAATTCATAGCTCTTGCTGAACTGGTGCGTATTGACAGATCCGGATCACGCTTCAAAAATGCTGTAAGCCAATCCTCACTCGCACCCCTGTGGAATTTTACATATATTTTTTTTGGCAAACTGGTAAGCTAATTTGCGTAAATCCTTTGGTGTGAGTCCAAAATACAGTTTGGAACAAATTGTGCAGTACTGGCCCAATTGCTGCTCTTGTTCGGGAGTAAAAACTTTACTGTGTCGATGGTAACCAACTTGTGGGATTTCATTATTCTTCTTAGCAATAACAAATCGCCTGAGAGAAATATGGCACATTCCATATTTTTTTGCTGTAGTCCGGACTTTTGCGTTTCCTTTAATAACATCATTAGCAGCCTGCTCGTACAACTCTTGAGGAATTTCACCTCAAGCGGTCTGTCTTCTTGACTCTAGGTTTCACTATCTTTTCACACTGTAACAATTAAAGACCTAAATAAATACTGATATTACCGCAACTGGTGTCAATTGTAACATGTTACGTGACACCCTCGAATCTTTTACAATCGACCCCAACAGCTCCCCAACCGTTAGACAATCATTTCACTAAACTTAACCTTCAAATTTGGGAATCAAATCAGTGTGAATATTAGCGCCAAAACAGTCAGATTTCAGTGGAATAATTGTTTTTGGGGTAGGCTCAATAATAAACTTGCTATCACCGCTCAATCATGGAATGCAATACTTACATTTTAGGCCAAAAATCACTTTCGCACCTTCCACAGGTTAACACACTATTGTTGACAAATTGATAGTACTTCATCCTGAGTAGCTTGTACTAAGCTATTTCAGCAATACATACATTTTACTTTTTCTCGACAGATGGCGGGATATATATCAAAGTTACAATTGACACCGGTCTCTCCTACATCTCTTTTCGAATGTTAGTACTTACCTTCGCCCTACTAGTTTAAGCAGATATGAGATTAAACGAGGCTGGCGTATTCGTCTTGGTTCAGTTGGCAACACTGATTCTTTAGGTGTTCTGTTCACCAGAGTCGTTGTCTCTTGATGCCTTTTTCGTCATGTATTTCTAAGGCCTGTAGTAATTTCTTCATCGGTAAAACCGCTGGAACAGAAAACTAGCTATCAGACAGCAAACAGACCATCAAAGCTGTTGCCAGAACCCTCCCACTTAGTAGAGGTTAGTATTTGCATTTGGGTTCTACTTATGGTCCCAAACAAGTGTAACCAGAAGTCATACATACTGGTATTGTTTATTCTAGGGTGCTCCGCTACTGTTTTATTGTTCCACTACTGTGATTGTTCCACTATTCCTGCTCAATTGTGGTTGTTCCATTGTTCATGTTGTTCAGTATTCCTTCTGTGTTCATCCCCTATGATTGGTATTCCCCGTTGCTGGTATTCGTCCCAACTGTACACGTACTTCGATTGATTGTGTCGTACCAATTGTGCACACCTGTACTCACTAATGCACTGGATTCATAAACTTCAACAGGTGGCCTAGCCTCATTAAGAAAATCTACTTACTATCAAATAAGCCTAGCTTATGATTATGCCACAGGACGTTAATAATTGTGAGCTATCACCGTGACGTCACAGGCATAGCCCTCACTGGAGGTTTATTATTGATATACTTAAACAAGACACCACTCAATAATATCGTACACTTCAATTCATCTTGGTGGTTCCATATTTACAGTACCAATTTCAATTTATTTTGTATGGTGTACCGAAGTGTGCACGTACAATCTGTGTAACATCAATCAATATATTTTATTAGTGAGGAACATGACTACTTCTTTCATTCTAGACCAAGTTATCCAAGCATAAGGAAAGAAAAAACCTCTACATATTTATATATTATTTTTGTACTATTCACAGGGATCTATTGTTCAATATTTTAGTAATATTAGTGCAGTGGGTTGTCCCATTCCATCAGTGTGGTTTCGGATTTTTCACTGGCGATAAATCCGTGGCGCTCCGGAATAGCAAACCCCATGTTTCAATCTTATCGGAATCAATTTTTATTGTCGAATCCACGTCAACTACTGAGCTGCTGGATATGTCAGTGGAGTGAAACATCATTCCACATTCACTGCACTCCTTTTCTCAATATTGCCCCTACGGTAAATGTCCCAATTATCGACATTGTTCCAAATATCAACACATTTGAATTATTTTCTATATAACAAGATTGAGAAAGATCCCTTCAACACTTTTATTTGACAAGTTTCTAGTTTCTTACTTTCGGAAAATATTTCAATTCACCACCAATTTCCCGTGAGCATCTCCATTAAGACAACCACTGCTATCAGACGAGTATCTGTCGTTGACGAGTGAATACTGTTTTTCTTGCTGATCTTGCACACTCTTTACTTTTGTTTCCTTAAACGCACCAAATTTTATTAAAGCATAATATGTTGAATACCAACAGACTTCAGTGTGGTTGATTGTCTTCAATTCTATGAGAATATGAAGATTCATATCATATTTTATTTGAAAATAGGATGTCGATAATAGGTACATCTGAAACATATTGTGCTCCAGATATCGACATAAGTGTCGATAAAAGGGCAACGCAAGATGATTCTTGAATTGCAATTAGAAGTTAATACTTTTAGTTTCGTTGGTATGTTTAATAGACCCACAATTTTAAGTTTACCAATTATCCACCAATTATCCCACGTTTTTTGTCAAGTAATTGAATAGCATTAAGAAAAAACTAGTTATCGATACTATGTAAGTACAACTCTATGTCGATAAATAGTGTGACGTTATGTCGATGACTGGGAATCGACAAATAAGTTTTCGATTAACATATTTGAAGAAAACCACTCAATTACTTTAGCTCCGCCATGATAATCATCTGAACGAATGTTGAAAATTTCCATCACCCTCAATCGACCTTCGATTTTGATTCAGTTTGAAGAATTTATTACTAATTCTTTCTCAAATGTTAATCGGAACATCCATGTGACGGTAAATGGTAATATTTTGTTTTCAGTCTCTTCCACATTTCAAAAATGTACAGAATGCTACAATATACCGAACGAAACATTAATAATTCTGTGTCCACCGTTAAAAATGGAATGCCTGCTTTGAGAGCTTTCAAACAATTTGGAGTTCTTTGAACAACGCTTCTGGAAAAAGTTGTTGGGAGAATCCCAATGTCGATGATATTTTGTAGTACGACGAGGGGGAAACCGTAGGGGAATTTTGGTGTACAAGCCTTGGGTATTAGTGTTATTACTTAGGTATTATTGGGGAATTAATTGAAAATTTTGGGTATTAATTGAGAATTAGGTATATTAGTTGAAAATTATTGGGCATTAGTCGGGAATTAGAGGTATTACTCGAGTGATACAGTGGTATTACAGGAATTATTTCGTGCAAAAAGGACAAAACAAAAGGTCATCATCCCATGAAAACAGAAAATATCGGTGTTGGATTCACAATTGTGCAATTAAAAAAAAAGGTCTTTAAAATAATACTACTAATAAAAACCGAATATTCGGATTTCTATTGCTTTTTTTCCTTGGGTATTGAAGGAATAATTAGTGGCATTTGTTCGGGGTATTACTCGAGATTCACTTGGATATTTTGGGAATTAGTGTGCACAATTTCCTCAGTAGTTTCCCCCTCGGAGTACGACTTTGAGGATATTATCAAATGTTTAATTGTAGAGACAAAACAGTTAAATAAACGTGGCATATAGGAAGTACCAGAAATGGACAAAACAGTTCCTAGAAATTGATTTTGTACCAAAGAAATTATTTTTTAGTTTATTCAAGAATTTACATTCTGATTGATTTTTGTTATGGTTTTGTGACTTTTATTTATTATTGATATAAATATAAACTTTTACGCTGTTTCATTCATAAAAATATAAATATTACCATAGCATTGACGCCCGTTTTTGATTTTTCACTGTGACGGTAATTGGATAACATACATGTCGAAGATTGTTTATTCACATTTTTCAGTTGACGATAATTGGGACATATGTATTATGGCTCGTTTCATTTCATATAAAGTAATTCCCCGTTTCACAATAACTTTTTTAAATGTTTATCGAAACTGAAGGTACAAAGATTCAGGAAATAAATATTGCACATAAGACTCCCCTATAGTACAAAAAGTATTTATCGTTTTCACGATATTGTGTCGATAATTGGGACATTTACCTTAACAGGCTCCATCATCTGAATAATTCAGCCTAACTAAAAAATGCTAAAGCAAACATCTGATCTGCCTTATGATCAAACTGAAAAATATAGTGAAGATAAAGTATTCATAGGAAGATATTAATAAAAAATAAATATGAACATTTATAATCCAGCCACCTCTTGAGAGGCTGCAAACACGAAAAAATTAAGTGAGTTTCTTCAGCTTGCAGTGCTTCTTCCAGTCTATAATATTTGCCTTTAATTTCACTGCTATCTTTTCCAGTTAATTTCAAGAGCAGTTTTATTTTTTCCGAAATTTTCGAGTTGTTGCTATTCATGATATAGGTACGGTGTTTATTCCTCACACCTATTAACTGGTGCTATGGTGATGAATGTTTTTCCATTTTGAACGAAGTTGGTGATTTTATCCAGTGTCTTCATTTCAAACAACGTTAATTATATTTTCATTGCCTCTTATGAATAAGTATGACAATAATGTATAAGTATGTGTTAGCATTAGAATAATAACATTGTGACTTGGGGTTATTTATACTGTTATATCAGCTGAAAAATATTATGGGTTTTTATTTGTTAAGTCGGAAAATTATGAATAGAAAAACATTTTTTATTCTCTTTTTATTTTACTTTTTCTAAACACTTCCAATATTTCTATAACAACCAATCCATAAAAAATATAATACTCTCAGATGGTGATTTTTATTATTCTCAACACTTTCTTCTAATAATAAACAAACAAACAAACAAACAATTTTTGTGTTTTGGAAATATCATATTCGAAAGAGGTTTTGTAAAAATATCTGCTACTTGATCAAAAGACCAGCAATACTGAATTTTGATGACTTCTTCATTCACCTTCTCATTGATAAAATGATAGCGAATATCAATGTGTTCACTTCTTTTATTGAACTGCCCATTTCTTATCAGTTTCATGGTGCTTTGATAATCAATATTCAGTTTGATGGTCACATTTTGGTTGGTGAGCTCGTTAATGAGTGATTTTGAATACATCAACTCCTTTTTGCAATCTGCAGCAGCAATATACTCCGCCTCAGTACTGGATGAGGCTACAATAGGTTGTTTCCTAGAACACCAGCTCACAGGTCCTTCGCAAAACATCACAACATATCCCGTCGCACTCTTTTTTCAATGCCTCCTGCAAAATCCGAATCACAGTATGCTATCAACTCGTTGTTCTTTGAATTTATTTTATATCGAACTCTATAATCTGGTGAATGTTTCAAATATATCAGTATTCGTTTTACGTTGGACATCTTGATCCACTGGATTTTCCATTTTCAATTACAGAAAACGCTAAAAATATCATTCACCCCTGTATAATTTCCTGACGAAGGTGTTGATGCAGGATTAGCTTCAATCATTCGAAACTTCTCAAGGAGTCCAATGGAATATTTTTGTTGACTCAGGGTTATGGAATCTGGTACTTTTGATATTTCTATACCAAGTAATGTGGAGGGACACTGATCTGCAATCATGTCAAATTCATGTGCTAGTTGTTGAAGTAAATTATTCATCATTTGCTCATGATGACCCAATAAAATACCATCGTCATCATATATGGCCAATAGCATTGAATAATTTCCGTTCTTGAACAAACACTGGTCTGCTCTCGATGGAATAAGTTTAACTTTTTTCAAAAAATCTGTGAATTGCTGATTCAACTTCATTGGTGCCTGTTTTAACCCATAAAGTGATCTGTTTAGAACACATACTTTGTCGTTTTCTTGGAAACCCTCTGGAAAAGACATGACTTTTCATTGATTTCTCCATACAAGAATGCTGTCTTTACATCGAATTTTTTTTATAATCGTATCGTTCTTGGCAGCTACGGCAGAAATTATACGAAGAGAAGAACTGTTTACTATAGGGCTGAATGTTTCTCCATACTCCTGTTCGCAACCTCTAATCACAAGCCTTGCTTTATATCGGCCATCATCTTTGATGTTAACAATCCATCGACTCGTGAGAATTTTGTTTTCTCCTACTTCAGATTGATCTACATATGACCATGTTTTATTTTTCTCAAATGATTCCATTTCTTCTTTGCTAGCTGCTTTCCATTTTCCTTTTTCAGTGCCGTTTACTGCCTCCTGATACGATAACACTACAAAATCATCAAATCTTCTAGGTGTTCTTATAGTTCTATTTTTTCCCTTTCACAAATTTTCATTTTTCTGTGTTTCGTTTATTTCAATCGTTTCATTCGTTTCTTTATTACTCTCAGCGTTATCTATTCTTTCCTCTGGTCTTACTTCTTCGGGGCATTCTTCATTGCTAGAATATATTTTCATTACTTCTTCATCGGTTCTTTCTTCTTTACTTTCTCTAAAAATGACATCCTGTTGAAATACTACTTTTATAAACGATGTCCATTCAATGCATATCCAACAAATACATATTTACTACTACGGGAATCAAGTTTTTTTAGAAGTCCTAATACTTTGGAATGGGCATGCCTTCCAAATATTTTCAGTCGTGACAGATCTGCTTTTCTTCCAGTCCCTTTTTCAGTAGGTATTACATCAAGACTTTCAGTTGGACTTCTGTTTAGGAGGTACACTGCAACATATATTGCTTCTCCCCAAAATGTTTTGTCCAAACCAGAATCAAAAATGAGAGCTCTTGCTTTTTCCAGGAGCGAACGATACAAACATTCTGCTTTGGCATTCAATTAAGGACTATGTGGAAAAGTATAGTCCAAAACGATGCCTTTTTGTTTACACCAGGTTTGTATTTCTTTACTCGAATATTCTCCTCCGTTATCACATCGTTTTTTTTTTAGAAATTTTTATATTTTTGAACGCCCCATTTTCTTGAACGTCCTCCTTCAGGTATTCTTGAACTTCGTTCTTATTTTTCAAGAGATACACAACAGAAAAATGTGTGTGATCATCAAGAAAGTACCATTTACTTTCCCATGTGCTGGGTTCAATGGGTCCACAAATGTCTGTGTGGATAATTTCAAGTGGCCTACTCGCTCGGTATCTTGTTGATGCGGAAGGGAATCTTATTTGCTTTGCTTGCATGCAATAGTCACAAACAGAATGTTCTCTGTTGAAATAAGTTTGGAAAATGTTGAATCCCGTTACCATAAGCGTGTTCCGTTTCATGCATTGAGGACATAATGCGCATATGACCGTTCGGTTTCCTACATTGGGACCGCATTGACACGCCCACTTTAATATTTCCCTCTTTGGCCTTGAGACATCGAAAGTGCATTAACTACTGCCCGTTTGTCTAGCAGCGATGAATGCGATCCAAGTTAGATCTGTCAAACTCAAAAGTCAAAACACAGAGTTTTTTGTCTGTGGTTTCACGTTCATACAGAAACGTCAGAAAACGAATTAAACATTTAAATTTATATTTGATGAAGTGTCAGGTATCGTGCATTATCACATTTACCTGACTTACCCTACATTGGAAGGAAAAATCGTCAATTCGTTCAACATCATATCGTCGGTCTCATACCAAAACCACGAATGTGCAATTTGTCATTTCGGATGAGAAGACTTTTGAGAATATTTGTGCTTCTTGCTTTGAAAACCTAGGTAAGTTTTCACATTCGCGAATTCACTCTTGTTCACAGCAGACAACCTGATAGCACTTTCGTAAGTTTGGCATTGAAAATTTTGGTAGAAAATTAGTATTTTACATTTCGAAGTCAGAACCCTGGAATTAGCATATTCGCGGTTTTGGCATGGGACAGACGATATTATCCTCATAACTATCACTTGTATCAGAATCTGAGCTACTCTCATTTTCACAAAGCTCGCTTCCTACTCTTGCCATTAACACTTTCGTTCTACCCATATTAATTTATTTACTAGATTTGTTTTTGTTACATAAGAATTTGGTTAACTGATAAAGTGATAAATGTCAACATCTGCGGGAAACGGCATGCACCGAGTAAGTATATACATATAATATATATATATATATATATATATATATATATATATATATATATATATATATATATATATATATATATATATATATATATATATATATATATATATATATGCATGCACCACGCAAGCAAAAATCGTTCCGATTCAACCCACCAACGTCAATGGTAGTAGAAAAGGAACGCTTGATTATGTCTGCAACAGTGATGCGATGAATGCATGAAACGGAACACGCTTCATATCTTGTAATTTCTTCATGAATACTATGTTCATATTTCCCAATTTTCCACAATATCCCACATTTTTCAGTACGTATTTGTTACTTTTTATGTTTCCTCTTCCTTCAGATTTTATGGACTGATTCTTCTTGGTTACCATGATGTCGGACCTAATTTCTTCAAAATCATTGAACAATACTCTGTTGTTACACATATGGGATGATGATACAGAATCAACAATAAATTCATTGTTTTCTGCTTCACAGAGTTGGTCTTTTTAACGAAATGATTGGATGTTTTATTACTCCAGTTTTCTTTTCTTCTTTTTTTGTGCAAGTTCTTGCGAAATGTTGAGTGCTACTCCTCCTTCTTTTTCCACTGAAGCTCTACTTTTTGATTCTTCGGCAAACAATCTGGATGTGAGTTGTATTAGTGTTTTCTGATCTTGTGGGGTAGAATCCTATGCACTGCATAAATGTTTGGAGGTTTCTAGAAGAGTGGATAATATTTTTGAAATTAACATTTCATCATCAATCGACTGATTCAGGGATTTGAGTCTGTGTGTCAAATTTGCTTATATGTATGAAACTTTTTCGAAAGAGAAGTTGAAGAATTATTGCAGTAAGCTACCTTTTTGGTTGTTCGTTTTCTTTTTGAAATATTGAGGTCAACTTATCAAGCATTGCTTTTGATGTTGTACAGTTTAGAATGTGTATCAATATTTTCTTATCAACCGAAGTAACGATTGCTTTTCGTGCTCTGGCACCTTTGCGATCCCAATCTGATTTTTGAACATCTTCATTCATCATGGCATATGTTTTCTTAACATTGACAATATCGTATGATCCTTGTGCTTTGAATGATATCGATATTTGAAAATTCCATAATTGAAAAGTTTCACTGTCAGGTAGTTTTTCAACGACGACGTCTTCTGTGACATTTGTCATTTTCTCAATTATTTTAAAGTTTCACGTTTTAACTGAATTGATCTTCTTGGAAAACTTTCTTACGTTCAGCTGGAACTATCTGGGCCCATAACCAGTTGAAAAATATTATGGGTTTTTACTCGTTAAGTCGGAAAATAATGAATAGAAAGACCGGTAGCCGAGTGGTTAAGGCGACATGGTTTAATCACTTTGGATGCCAGTCGGCGATGGTTCAAACCACAGCGACTGCAGACATTTTTCTGATGGCCCGAGAAAGTGCTAGGAATCGCACGTAAAAAGGCAAGACCTCGTTAATCCTTGGCTCGCACTAGTTTCGACTTCTGAGGTCTGCCGTTCGTAAGGGAACGACAGCTGGTTAAAGAAAAAAAAACAATTTTAAACAATCATTTTTAAACAATTTTAAACTTGTTTTATTCTCTTTTTATTTTAATTTTTACAAACTATTCCAATATTTCTATAACAACCAATCCATAAAAAATATACCAAATGGTGATTTTTAATATTCTCAACACCTTCTCCTAATAATAAATTACTGGATAAATTAAATCTTGGAAACTAAACAATTTTTATTTTTCGAACTTGCAATTTCCAAAGGGTTTTGTGAAAATATCTGCTATTTTACCAGCAGAGCAGCAATACTGCATGTTGATGACTCCTTCATTCACCTTCTCATTGATAAAATGATAGCGAACATCAATGTGTAATGAATAGAAAAACTTTTTTTATTCTCTTTTTATTTTACTTTTTCCAAACTATTCCAATGTTTCTATAACAACCAATCCATAAAAAATATTATACCAGATGGTGATTTTTATTATTCTCAACAATATCAACTTGATCAGACAATCATACTTTCGAAAAAATGAGAAACATACAACAATTTTAAATGGTAGGGATAATTGGAAATAAGTATTCAATAACAACATTTTTCAATAAATGTCCCAAACTTCTTGAATATCTCGAATCCTTTGAGTTGCATTCATCCACAATAATATCATGCCGAACTCACACAACTATAAGGTCTCCGCACTCACTGTACAGGTTCAAAAAATTCTTCTTTATTAAGTAATCATTCGCCCCAAGAGGCAGTTGAAAAAAATCAGTGATGACCAAAGTGATTTCTAATCATTAAAGTTTCGACCAAGAGGCACCGACCGGAATGAACTTTAATGGAATAATCTGCTCGAGTGGATATCAAAGTTCAATACTTTTCGAACTTTTCAAATATTGGATCCGGGTTCTGAGTTTCCCAGGACTAATTTCAACTTGAACAAAGTTTCTACTGCCTGGCACAGGAATAGTTTCGTTATCTCATTCATCCGACTGGCGCCGCTGAACTTGCAATAGAATTCGAGGGAAAAGTTGATTTTCATAGTTTTTAAAAACTTTCATAGTAATTTGAGATACAATCATTGAATTTCAGTGAATTGTTATTGTTATTGTTATTTCCGTCAACCGATTGCACCCCTACGCGCAACCCTAGGAAGTATTCGAGAGACTTGTGTGAGCTAGGGAAGACGCAGCTCTTACCTATTAACGTGTGATGCCATGCACGAGACCGGTGAATCGGTGGATCGAACCCACGACCCCACGCATGCGAGGCGAACGTACTACCAGCCGACCACCACGGCCCATAATTCAATTCGATAATTGACAAAATTCCACAGCCAATCGGTGATCGTTTTTTTGCTGTAAGATTGGTAATATATTTTGTTTTTAAATTTTGGAAACACTGATCCAAGTCAATTAAAATTATGTCATCTGTCAACTTCAACGGATTGTTTATTGTTTTGATATTTGCCTTGGCATATCTAAAACTAAAAATATAATGAAAAATTAATCGAATCAGACATCCTCGGTTTTTAGAGAAACATAGATACGTTTCTGCATTGCCGTGAGTTCACACATTTTTCTACTCACAGATAAAAAATTTTGTTCGTAGTCAACTACCGGAGTTGAAAAGGGTCAGTATTTGGGACTAAAGTTAATAATTTTTCTTCACCAACTGCTACACAGCCATATTGACAGCACTTTGCTCTTCACTTTTCTTCTGGGTTGAACTTCAGGGTGCGAAGGCTTCAGTCACACAATCTGTATTTTTCAGTCAGGAAGTCTGTCATTTTTTTGTAACTTATTTCACCGATCATCATTATATGTAAGCTCATAATAGCAAATAATCATTTCAGTTTCGACAAACAAATATCTGTATTATATATTATGTGATATACAGTGTCCGCGAAAATGTGGGAACCATATTGGAAACTTTTTTATTATTACTTTCTCAGAAATTTTCTTTCCTCATGAAAGTTGTTGCATATAACCTTTGTTGAAACAGGTAAAACTTTCGCTGGCCAAATAAAGAACAACAAAAATTACAAGATATAAAGATCACCTATTATGAATTCATTTGTCTTCGAACCAATTAACTCAATGGAAACAAGAAACAAATTTTTGAATTGAAAAATAACAAGACAGTAGGCTATGATGACTTGCAAGCAAAAACTATTAAACTTATAATAGTCTATATCCTAGAACCCTTGACGTATATACTCAATAGATGTGTGGAAAAGGGTGTTTACCCTGTTAGGTTCAAAAAGTCGATTGTTACACCACTGTTGATAAAAGGGGATACATCCGTCATAACAAATTATCGTCCGATCTCACTTGTTACACATCTATCGAAAATATTCGACAAAATCATTAAAAAAAGGGTCGTCACCTTCCTCAATAAATATTAAATGATTTCAGATAGTCAATTCAGATTCAGAGAAAATAATTCGACACAGGATGCAGTTCTGTCACTGAATTCAAAAATTACTCAAGCTTTAAATGATTAGAAACCGTCCATTTGTTTGTTCATACACCTGTCCAAGGCCTTCGACAGTGTCAGTCATCACCTTCTTCTTCAGTAGCTGGAAGATATTGGAATGCGAGGTAACACTTTGAAATTATTAATCTTCTATAAAGCAGATGACTGGAACTCATTGAAAGCTATGGTTGAAACCGAGATTTCTGTGATAAAATGTTGGTTGGATAAGAAATTATTAACAGTTAACATAGATAAAACACATTACTTACCATTTCGTTGTAATTCAGCTCGAACACCTCCATTCGATCAATTGGTGATCAGGACAGAAAACCTCTTCCACATTCTGCCCGAAAGCAAAATAAAATATCTTGGAATAATAATTGATATTCATATGAAATGGGATTTGCATACTGTAAACAAATTAAGAACCCTATTATACAAAATCAGGAAAGAAATACTACCACTGGAGCACCTTGAAACGTTGTATTACTCTCTAGTTGATAGTCACATTCGTTATGGAATAGCAGTGTGGGGGAACTTTGAATATTCACATCCACCTTATCGAAGTAATGCGAAGCCGTTTTCTTAAATTGATATTTATATCGAATGAAATAATGTAAATTTTGACCACCCAACGATATGTTTTCAATGAATAAGACCGAATTTCTGCATGTTTAATAATTTTTTCATCACATAGACATGTTTCTGGGAATGTAATATTCCACAACAAAAATGAATTTTTGCAGCCTAAATTAGCACGTATCAATTAGGCATCTAACAATTAGCAAGTATAAGTAGAACTTTTTATTTTTCAACAATCTTCATGTAGCCAACTAACAATTATTATCAATTTACAAGTAGAACTTAGTAAACTTTTCACTTTAATTGAACAAGATTTCGTTCTTGTAACGATTACTCAGACGACTCTGGATTGGTAAGCCTTATGCTCATAGATAACCTTCATGTAACCAAATTGCATGACTGCTTGTAGAAAGTTTGGTTTATTTTGTGTGAAACGTGGATATTTACAAATGAGAAATATAAACATATATTTTAAGTTGACCCTTATTGTAACTAAAATGGCTTACTATTGCACATACCTACCCTGTTTCTTCTACAATCGTGAATTTGCTATGCATCAATGCTTCTTTTTTCTTATTTGGAAATTGTTAATTGATACTTTTAACTTAATAATTGTTGTTTGAATATTTCAGACGATGTAGTAACTTGATTACTTATATTTCGGACGTCCATCTTAATGGTTGAAAGATTTCTATCTCTTTCAAATTTTTCACAACGTTTCAATTGCTTGAATCCGCAATCGTCTTCTGGTGAACAATGACAAAATCTGATGCTACGCGACCTTTTATAGGTCTATAATTAAAGTGTAATTACGGTGTAATTACGCGCGGTCATGTGGAGCGCGTGGTTTCGCGCTTTTTCTCCCTCCAAAACGGTCCATGAGCGGTTTCCATACGTTTTTAATTTCCACGCTGGGTTGACTGAAGGCACTATTGGCTTCTATATAAGTGGTTTCCATAAATTTCCGTTTGAACCAATGTTCCTCTCTATGAAGAACACTAGCTTCGTCCCAAAGAATTCGGTGGTGTTTTGTCCAGGCGTGGTCAGCAATTCCCGATTTTGATGTTTCCCCTCGTTGAGTCCACTTTTTGTGTGGCTATTCTTACTGATAATGGCCTCTCCGATATAGGAATCTCGACATTCACATGGGATTTTTTAAATACAGTTTTTGCTGGATTCTGTTGTGTTCTCTGGTTTCGTCTTGGTGAGGAAGCTTCGTAAGGTACTGCCGGATTGAAAGCAACTCTTGATGTTGTATTTATTTCCGATCCTTCTGATCTTCTTGGAGATAACCCTGAGAAGAATGAGAACGGGGTTTTGTGGTCTTTCTTCGGTTGTCTTGGTCTTTTCGAGTTGTTTCCGAACTTCTCCTATGAGTTTCTCGGAGTATCCGTTTCGGCGTAGGTCCTTTTCGATGTGGTTAATTTCCGTCTCCAATAACTCCTGGTTGTTGCAAATAGACCTTGCTATCTCCACCAACGTTCTTACGATTCCCCTCTTTGTGGAGTTTGCGTGATAAGAGCCGTAGTTGAGGTACTGACCTGTGTCCTGTGTCTTCTTCCTATAAACAGAGGTGAGGATTCCAGTGTCTGTTCTTTCAGCTTTCACATCGGGAAACGATAAGGTACTATTAGTTTCCTTTTCCATTGTGAATTTGATTGAATCCCTCATGTTATTCATTCTGGCGAAGAATGCCCCAAGGTGTTCATCTCCATGGTGTCGTCCATGGTGTCGTCTACGTATCTTAGCCATAGTTTTGGTTTGTATTTTGAGCCAATTCCTCGAACCACTCCATGTATATGTTGGCGATTACTGGAGAGAGAGAAGGTCCCATCGGCAGTCAATCAACTTGGGAGAAGAAACGGCTCTTTTCTTGAAAGTATGAGTTGTGTAGGCGGCACTGCAGTAGTTCCAATATCGCTTGTACGGAGAGGTCAGTCCCTCCATGAAGCTGGATGTCTTCTTCCAGTTTCCTCTTGATGATGTTAAGGGATTCTTCTATGGGGATATTGGTGTGAAGGCTCTCCACGTCAAAGCTGATGAAACGATCTTCAGGCCCTAGTTCAACATCTTTGATAATGTCCACGAAGTATTTAGAATTCTTGACGAACGAACTGTTAGTAGCCTGTAAGGGTTGTAGTATCGGTAGGAGGTATTTCGCCAGGTTATAGGTCGGTGAGTTACGGGAGCTGGTGATTGGTCTTAATGGCATGTCAGGTTTGTGAATTTTTGGAAGAACGTAGAGATGAGGAGGTTTACTGTAATATGGCGTCAAATGTGTCCGTTCTTTGTCTGGAATAAAGGTTTTGTACTTCGTCAGAGTACTGTAGATTTTCTTTTCTATCGAAGATGTTGGATCCTTCTGTAAGAGTTTGTAGTTTCCTGTTTTGAGTACTGCCTCTAACTTGTCATCATACGTCTGGGTGTCCATGATGACTGTGGCATTTTCTTTGTCTGCAGGGAGAATTTTAATGGTGGAGTCCATTTGCAGGGTTTTCAGTGCCTTCTGATCTCCAGTGTTGATGTTTTTTCGATGGATTCGCTCCTTCTCCAAAACCTCTTTCACTTTCCATCTAAATTCTTCTGCCTGGACAGGGTTCATTCTGTTGCTTGTTGACTCTACCGAGCTCACGATGTCCAGGATAGGTATCGTTCAATCCTTTTTCTAGCAGGGACTCCTCTACTTGAGTCAGGGGTTTTGATGAGATGTTGATTATGGTACTTTTATTTCCTTTGTCGTTGGTTCGTGGTGGCCGTGATTCTCTTGCCAGTCGGTTCCATTTCTTCTGATGTCTCTTCTCCTGGTTTTGGCGAAATCTCGTACAGTTGTTGTTAATTTTCACAAATATAGGTTGGTTGTCCTCCTCCAATGTATACTCTCTGATTTCTTGAAATATAGCCGTTGCATCTTGGAGTAACATTTCTTTCTTCCAACGGTGGTGGTTGATTTGCGACCTAATTAGTGCGAGGCTGGCTCGTGTCATGATGCGCTGTGCTCGTTCTCCAGGAATGGATGACTTAATTCTGAAGCCTTTTGGGATGATGTTGTTATCTCTGGCTCTTCGTAGGAAATGGATGTGGGTTTCTTCTTTGGTAAGCTTGAACATCGTCTTCTCGTAGATTCTGAATTTGTCGCTGATGCCGGATCCGTACCGGGTTTCCAACGTTTGTTTGAATGTTTTAGACGATGTAGTAACTTGATTACTTATATTTCGGACGTTCACCATCTTAATGGTTGAAAGATTTCTATATCTTTCAAATGTATGGAAACCACCTATATAGAAGCCAATAGTGCCTTCAGTCAACGAAGCGTGGAAATTAAAAACGTATGGAAACCGCTCATGGACCGTTTTGGAGGGAGAAAGCAGCGCGAAGCCACGCGCGCACAAGACCGCGACTAATTACACCGCAATTACACTTTAATTATAGACCTATAAAAGGTCGCATAGCATTTGATTTTGTCATTATTCACCAGAAAACGATTGCGGATTCAAGCAATTGAAACGTTGTGAAAAATTTGAAAGAGATAGAAATCTTTCAATTATTAAGATGATGGACGTCCGAAATATAAGTAATTAATAATTGTTCTTTCACCTTCTTTGTGATCATTTTCAGATGATGAAAAATATAATGAGTGTTTTCTCAAATGTCAAATTTACACAAGAGAATGGAACTCAACATCACAGATAAGTTTTCCGCATCTTTCATAAAGAGGCTTTCAAAGCGCTTGTACCATACATGCCATGCCAGTTTCAGGATAATAATGAAATTTAGTGATGGCGTTTCCCAATGTTTCCTTGCTGAATTCTTATGCGACTTTACCAGAGGTTTTCGTCGGGGCTAACGTGTTTGCTACCTGAACCAAAAACTGTTCATGTTTTTTCATGGGAAGTTATTGTTGCTTCTGCATTTGCTGTTGTTGAGATTTGATAAATTTTGATGAGATTTCTCCGATATTCATAATAAAAAAATACCAATATCCTCGTCGTCAAATCTGTTGTGCTTTTGCTCAAGGAACTTTTATTCAATCTCTTTCCTGACTTTTGTCACGTCCCCTATCATTACCTAAGCAATTATGTAAACAAAATCTACAACATTGAATATGAAATAAGAACTTCAATTCATATTGATTCCTAACAGTCAACTTGTCAAAGCTCAACTCTGTGGAACCGAAATAATGCACGTTATGGCTATCTTAATGTCTCACAGGAAATTTCAATCTATATTCCAATTCAAATTGGTATAAAAATTACCTAACCGAATCTCCCTCGAGCTTCAATTAAATCCCGGAAACTTTTAACTAAAAAATAATTTCAGAAAATAATTATTGCTCTAGGGGGATCATAAGTGAAAATATGTCGACTGAACAGAGAGGGTCTAGTTTGACTCTCTAGATGTAAGGTTTTTATGTTTCCAAAAATATTCTGAAAAATAGACGATTCACACTGTCTATTCCACTCTTCTTAAGATATTCACGTAATCTGACCAATCACAAATCGATACAACTTCTGATTGGTCTGTTAGCGTTGGTGTTTTCAACGATGTAACTATAGATGAAAAAGCTAATTTTGACATTTTGACAGATCATAATTGTAGGCGAAAACGTCAAAATGAGTCGCATCGTAACTATATAATAAATTATTGATAGGTATAATACATTTTTTATGATTATAGTTGATTGATTATGATTATGACGAATTGATTGTTCATGTTCATAATACATACTTTTAATGCTTCGTGAAATAGTCTAATAAAATTTCACTCATGATTGAATTTATCTGTAAGTCTGTCTTTTATTTCTGAACTCAACTGAATTATATCGAGAAAACACCACTCGTCCTGCGGACTCGTGGTGTTTTCTAGAAGCCATTCAGTTTCGTTCAGAAATGAATCGACAGACTTATCGCAAAAATTCAATCACTTGTGGTATTACTACTGAAACGATAATCAAGGACAATCCTTATTAGACCAATGCTAATGGACGCCAAAATATATAAAAGCGGGAAAAAAATTAATAGCATGAGACCTACTGGAAGAGGGACAACATATTTTTCGAATGACGAAAAAAATAAATTGGATTAAAAACACTGGAGAAGGGTGGAAAGGGGTGAACTTTTATGAGTTGAAAGTGATATTCCACGGTTTTTCGCGATTGATAACGAAAGTTGACTTCCTATTGAAAAAAGTTGAATAGCATTAAGGTTGTTGAAAATAAAAAGGTCTCGAACTTTTGTATCAAATGTTTTTCAACATTACCTCAAATTTTCCGGGAAAATCGGAAAAATTAATTTTTCAGATTTTAATTTTTTTCTCCTGCAAAAAATTTTTTTTTCACGAAATTTGGGAAAATTACTTATTATGTTTCAAGTGAGCTACAATTTTTTTTTGTAGCAAAATACAGATTTTTCCTTTTTTCTTCGACAAATTCCGAAAAAATGACCTCCTTTTCTTCTGAAAAGTCTCACCGGTAAAGTTCGTCTTTTCAAGATTGTTTGCCGCCGTTTATTTTCGTTATAGCGTCTTCTTTTGGATGATGTAATAAAAGAGTAGCACTACTGTGGAATTTTTTTCCAAAAAACGCGAAAAAAACAGATTTTCAAAAATTTCAAAAATTTTTGTTCTAAACTCATACTTACTTATTAAAATAAATGATATTAACAGTTGAAACCTTTCCGGGATATTAATTTCATGTTACCTCAATAGGTACAAAGAATAAAGGATTTGATTATGAAATAAGGATTTAATTATGATAGAAAGGCGAAAGGAGGTAAACTTTTGGGGGTAAAAATGGTTTCTCAAGATTTGCAGCGAAAATTAATCTCCTACAAAAAAAGTTAAAGGCAAAAGTTGTTGGCAATAAAAAGATCTAAAACTTTGGTATCTAAGATTTTTCCACATAACCGCAAAATCTAGTGGAGAAGTACCTTTTTATATTCTGAACTGAACGTTTTTTATTTCAGCGAAATATTTATTTTTCTCGAACCTCTTTGAAGTACTCGGAAAGGGGGTGGCTCCTAGTTAGGCTGGAGCCAAAACGAATTTTAAAAAAATCAACAGGCAAGGACTAGGTGGGGAACGCTGCAAAGGAACTTTGGGGAAAAAAATATTTAAACACGAAAACACTCAAAATAGGGAAATGGGGGTGCAGTTCATGGGTTGAAAACGGTTTTATGCGATTTTCGGCGAAACGTGACCTCTTAGCGGAAAATGTTTAGTGAAAAAGTTATGGAAAATGAAAAAATCGAAAACCTTTTTTATTTATCACTTTCCAAAATAACCTCAAATTAGCCGTAAAAATCGCGAAAACCGATTTTTCTTTATTCAACTTTTTTCTCGCGTTTAAATGATCGAATATATCTGAAAATGTCTAATGAGACTGATTTTTTTTGCAATTCTACTACTTCTACTACTAGTCTTCGAGTTATGTACATTTTTCCAAAAAAATAACCTCATCTTCAACGAACAATAAATTGTCTTGTTTTTTTT
The DNA here is from genome assembly GCA_944452925.2 of Chrysolina oricalcia. NCBI lineage: Eukaryota > Metazoa > Arthropoda > Insecta > Coleoptera > Chrysomelidae > Chrysolina > Chrysolina oricalcia. The sequence continues at coordinate 40,488,088 of OX101824.2, forward strand.
GTATTTCGAAGGTTTATTAGTGCTCATTTTGATTGTTGATATGTCTAATTTTGAATAGTCTATGTAACTTGGTGGTTTATTGATCGTTTAATCGCTTAAAATTGAGAAAAAATGCCTCAATGTGTAACCTCAACTTTTTGGTTTATTATTAAGATTGTTTATTTGCCTTTTGAGTAAAAAAAAATTGAGTGGAACATGCGAACGGCAGCTGTTCATCGGAGAGCATTGGGGTAAGACCACTAGCTTCATTAGGCTTTGGAAAAAAAATAAGAACAGCTAGGCGCCATGCAACTCATAATTAGGCTTAAGAGAAATTAGTTTTATGTAAGTTACAAAATTCAAAAACAAGCACTTATATGTAGGTATATGTAATGAGATAAAAAAAAATCATGAACGCAGAAATATTATGATGCATTTAATGAAGGACAAAAATGACGAAACATTGGAAACATTGTTGATATTTGACACTAAACAAAATTTATGTATGACCACAATTGCAAAAATTAAATTCATATATATTGAATGTCGGTAATTATATTATTTTATATACCATTTGTTTCATTTAAACGCATAACCATAGTATACCATGTTTTTGCTTCACAGTGTTTTAGAAAGACATTAGTATATTCAATTTTAGATGTTTATAAGAATGGTGAGTTAAATAATAACTACACATCTGTCAGCTATCAAGAAGTCATTCATGAAATGCAAAAAAATAAATAAAAAATTACCAGATCTGGCCTGTTCAACTGCATATTCCAAGCTTTTTTTATGCAAACTTCGGTGTGACCAGGAACTGGTGGTGGAATTGGCGGGCAATGTATACGGTATAATCATAAAAACTAGAATCGATACCATTTATCGAAATCTTCACATTCTATGTAACCATCAATAGTATAGACATTTTGTGGGTTTTTCTGTACACAGCTTTAACCATACGTAACTCTAGCATAGAGTGCGATAACCCCAACTCAGAACCCTTTTGAGTAAGGGTGCGGATGTCATAAAACAAATAGGAAATTGAAGTCGGTAAAAAACGAAGCAACCGTTTAAACGAAGAACAGTTTCAAGTCTCTTCAGAAAAAACTGTCTTTTCGTCGGAATTCAGAAAAGCTGGCCTAGGAATTTGTGTAAGATAATCGTAAGCTGGAAACAGACAGATCCCGTGGAAGGAAAATTGCCTTTTTGATTTCACTACACTTTCCTTATCACCGTTCAATAGCTTCTCCTCATCCGTCGCCTGCCGAACTCCTGGTTTCTCACAGCTCCCCACCTCTCTCAATTTTCTCGAGTATATTGGGTTGCCTGACTCGAAGGTACCGTCGCTAGGTATCTCGAATACATGCCATACCCGATAAAATGTAGCATTTTTGAGAATGCTATAAATGAATCATGATTTTCTCAATATTTTCAATGATTTCGACTTTCTTCATTATTATTATAACAAAAAGTTGTTTAAATTGGATTATTTACATTAACATATTTGAATACATAATTACACCATAAAATTCATTTATGATTATAAGTTTTATTCTTTTTTACTATTGAAAATCATTGAGAAAATTATGATTCAGAGAGACTTGTTGTCGGTTTTTCTCAATTTTCAGCGGTTTAACGATGAATAATCCACCAAATTACATGAACCATTTTGAACTAGACATTTCAACAAAGAAATTGATCACTTATAGACCTTCGCAATACGAAAAAACACCAAGACAACTGTTCGTGGAAAATAAGGATAGTTTTTGTACCTATGTACCTAACTCGAAAACTAGTGGTCTTCTGAATTGCGAATTATCATGCTCATTCGACACCAAAAAATACATATTCCTATACAAATTTTCATGTGAATTGATCATTTATAAGCGAGAAAAAATTTACACTGAATATTTCCATCATATGTTAAAAATCCCATATGAAGCGGGACATTTTCGATCAATTACAGCGAAAAATTCCCGACGGGACATTTTCAGGCTGAAAATTACCCGGTAGGTATCAAAAATTTTCCGCTCGGTCCGTGTATCTATAGTAACGATTGTTAAAATGTACAATAGTCATCTTGACAGGCATAAATACTGAATTTTAAACGTCGTTGAAATGTCACGTTTCGGGAATGATTCGATAACTGTAATTCAAGAAAAATTCACCAAGAGCAAACCAAAAAATACAATGTTGAACCATCAATATATATGGAAGAAAGAAATTATAGTTTAAACGAAAATACTTCAATATCGTCGCTGGCAAATATTTTCACTGACTGGGCCTACAACATGAAAAAGAAAAATGGTGAGGATTATAAAAATTATACTGTGAAGACTGTTTGGAATGTAACGTCAAAACTATTAATGGAAAAATACCAAGACGAATATAATATTATATTTATTCCTTTCAATGACACAGAATTTAAAAATGCTCGCGAGGCAAAAAATGCTAAAAGAAAGGAGTTACAGACAGATCCCTGGAAAAGAAAACAAAGCGCTGTATCATTCAAATACGGAGAGTTCAAAGCCATGATACAGAACTGTGATGAAAATACGCCTGATGGCTTACAAAAAAAGTTATTTTTTGTTTTATCATATAAATTAGCTTGGCGAGGAGGAGATGGAGTAAAATGTTTAACTTCCTATTTCAATGACGCGGGTGAAAAAACTAACAGACTGGAAAATAATCCAATATTTGACAAAACAACGCAAGGAGGGGATAAATCTTGCGCTCCTTCCAAGTGGTTGGTTAGAAACATAGTTAACCCGGATTTGTGTCCGGTAAGGTTGTTCAGAAAGTTTATGGAGAAGAGAAATTACATAAGTATTCCGAGATTCTTCTTAACTGTTAATCCTTCTTGGAAATCGGGCTTGTGGTACAAGAACATTCCTGTCGGAAAAAACATGGACGCCAACGGAAGCAAAAAAGTCAGGTTTGGCGACTGAAAAAATTAAAATAACCAATCATTCACTACGTGCAACAGCTGTTTCAAACTTAGCAAAGAAAGGGGTTGAAGAAAATACGTTGATTGAAATGACTGGACATTCAAACACGAAGTCCATAAAGCCATATCTCCAACTGGACGAGGAACACCATGCAACTATAGTTGATAAAATGAGAGACAATAATACTACTAACCTTAATGAAGAAACTAATGTAGCTAATGTAGCTATAAGTTCTATAAGTTATAAATCAATGGCAAACTCGAATCCATCAACAAGTAGTGCACCAGTCCCAAAAAATTATTTTTTTTTACTACTGTGTATTCCTCTGCAATACATGTAATTTTTAGGTTGTGTTCGATTTGTTAATTTTTATATAATTTATACGTACCTACCTGCTTAATGTAAATTTAAATAAAACTTCAAACTCAGCACATACATTTCCGGAAATATTCTACCGAATTACACTCGTGCATCAAAATAAACCTGATAATTTTCCATTCAAGCATGTTGTCAGTAAAAAAACTACATTCGGTTATTTTCTTATTCTGCTAAAAGAGCCCTCCTCCTTCGGAGTCGGGCTCTTTCGGAGTCGAGCTCTTTCGACAAAATATGAAAATATACTCATGCAGTTTTTAAACAACATGCTTTCATGGAAAATTATCGGTAATTTTGAAGCACTTGTGTAATTACTCCCGAAAAATCGGTTTCTTGCCATTTTGGCGGTCAATTTGAGGTTATGTCGAAAAGTGTTGAATACAAAAGTTTTTTATTTTTCCATTATCTACAACTTTTCCGTCAAATATTTTCCGCTAAGAGGCACGTTTCGCCATAAATCGCAAAAAAACGATTTCAACCCATAAACTACATCCCCATTTCACCATTTTGAGTGTTTTCGTGTTTAAATATTTTTTTCGCCAAAGTTGGAACCTCTTCAACATTCTCCATCTGGTCCTTGCCTTTCACTTCTTCTCTTACTTTAGACGTTTAAAATTCGTTGCGGTACCTAACCTAACTAGGAGTCGCCCCCTTTCCGAATACTTCAAAAAGGTTCGAGAAAAATAAATATTTCGCTGCAAAAAAAAACATTTAATTCAGAACATAAAAAGGTATATTTCCACTAGATTGGTCGAAAAACACACAAGTTTTACATAAAAAAACTCCAAGCCAATTTAAAACGGTAGATTAATTTTCACTGCAAATCGTAGGAAACCATTTTTATCCCCAAAAGTTCACATCCTTTCGCCCATCAATCAAATCCATATTTATATCCTTGTTTATTCTTTGCACCTATTGAGGTAACATTATATTGATATTCTCGAAAGGTTTCAACTGTGCATTTCAATAATTATAATAGATAAATATGAGTTCAGAACAAAAATTAAAAAAGAAAATCTGTTTTTGAATTTTTTCGCGTTTTCTGGAAAAAATTCCACAGTAGTGCTACTCCTTTATTACATAATCTAATAGTATACGCTTCAACGGAAAAAATTGCGGCTGGCGAGCTTGAAAAAACAAACTTTTACTGTTGAGACTTTTCAGTTGAAATTGAGGTCGTTATTACGGAGTTTGTCAAAAACAAGGAAAAAATTTGTATTTAGCTACAAAAAAATTACAGCTCACTTGAAACATAATAAGTTATATATCCAAATTTTTTGAAAAAAAAATAAAAAATTTGCGCGAGATAAAAAAATGAAAAATTGCTTTTTTTTCCTGTAAAACTTCGGGATAATGTTCGGTACAAAAGTTGTAGATCTTTTAATTTTCAACAACTTTTCCATTTAATTTTTTTCGATAGGAGGTCAACTTTCGTTGTCAATCGCGAAAAACCGTGAAATATCATTTTCAACCCCTAAGAGTTCACCCCGTTCCACCCTTCTCCATTTTTTCGACTCCAATTTATTTTTCCCGTCATTCGAACAATATTTTCCTCCTCTTCTAGTAGGTCTCATGCTGTTAATAATTTTATCTAAAAATGGATCAGCGCTGGTCTAAATCCACTTCAGATCTTTTGTTCGTTACCAAAGAGAAAAATCAAATTACTGTTTTTTTTTTTCAGTGAGTTCTGGTGTTTATAAATCCGAAACATGACAGAACTTCAAAATGCGATGTTGTTGAACGAAATGGTATCAAGGTATAAAATACTATGAGTTGAAATATTATTTAGCTATAGAAAATAATAATAAACAGTTAATGAGGAAAATAAATAATAGTGAAAAGATAAAATGCCCAAATTCAGGACATATCGTGAGTTACAAGGAGTGAGAAGAATAATAAAATTAAGTTGTCATATTTTCATAAATAATTAAAATACCTACCTACCTTCTTATATCTATGTTCGAAGAACAAGAAGATGAAGTCAGTAGCACACTTCAGTCACAGCTTATCTACTAAGCTGTGCTTCAGTATAGTGAGTCCTAGTAGTAGGTAGTAGTAGTCCTAATAAGATTTCCTTTCATTTTTACAATGGCTAAATATATTATTATATTATAATTTGGGGTAGTGTAGGCAAAACAGTTTTGAACAATATTCAAGTTATTCAAAATACCTTGATAAATATTATGTTTAAAAAAAATCGCAGGCATCCAACGTCACTTTATTTGGAAACAGGCTTGTCTGATGTGAGGAAATTAATTATACGTGTATCATAGTCTGATCTGGACCTTAAACTCTTCAATACTATATAATACCCATGCATACAATACTAGAACTACTGCCAACTTATCTGTAACAATTCCTTTATATACAACAAATCGAGCACAGCAATTTATATCCTACTATGGGCCGAAAATATATCACCATCACATATTGAAACTCTGCAGAACAAAAACAAATTGAAAAAAGAAATAAAAAAATATATTGATATGAATTATGAAACATTCAAACAACTATATGACTCAGTGTCTTTTTCTTCTCATATGTAAATGTTAATGTAATATTTAATTCCTAACGTGTATACTATATACCTAGTATGTAGAAATGAGACTATGTAATTTCTCAAAACTTGAATATGTATCTATCCCAGAATGTTCACAACACAAGCTAGGCTTAGGTGACATCCTATGGATAAAAAATAAATTCGAATAATAATTTTTATTTTTTAATTTTATAAGTACCTAATTACCTGAAAACTGAAGTTGTAAAACAGAAATTACCTGAAAAATCTATCTATCTAAAAAAAAACATTCCCATTGCCTGCCACCCATTATTAGTGTATGCATTGTTTATAGAGAAAGAAGATAGTTAGTCAATGCCTGTGGAAATCGCGTTTGATACAATCGCGCGCGACATCTAGCCCGATAACGACGAACCGAGGCAGAAAATACACACGTACGAATGCGCCCCCTACAATCAACTTGCATTTTTTGAGGTATACTTGAGGATTTTTATTTTCGTCAAGGAATCCTAGTAGTGAATCGTTCGCCCTGACAGGGACGTACTTGAAATTTTCTAATGATAGTTTTTAACAGAGTAGCATATTTTATTCACAAATTCAATGTCATTCAATAAAAATGAAGTGCATACTTTTTTGTTTATTATTTGATATAAATTGAATGAACTATGCATAAATGTAATAAAGTGAACGTGAACTTAATATCAATTTTGTCATTTTGACTTCAATCATCATGAACAATAGGTACTGTGGCATGGTTCAATTGAAAAATGAGTGTGGAATTTCAGTGAAATATATCTTTTCACCTACATGTGGTGTCCAGTGTATTTTTTAAGCCAAAATCACTGGGACGAACGAAGCTCATAATACACAACCGGTGAACAGCACCTTTGCCTTATTATTTTCGGGGCAAACTGCTTTGTGTTTGTTATTGTTTGTTATTGTTTGTTATTTAATTTCAATCACTGGGCGACTCATTTTAACCAGTAGGTGGGTGACATTTGTGTCGCACACTTCACTATAGTGAAATAATAGTATGTTTGTAATCATCAGTTTATTTAGTCTCTGTTTTCACCTTGAAGATATCACTTAACTAGTGTGTACATTTTACACCTGTGTTCATTTATTCAAACTGAATTTATTTCTTCGAAATGGGGCTCCATATATGCTGTCAGAAATCAGAACAGGTTCGAAGTGTTATAAAGACAACGATTATTGAATGAAGAGATTGAATGTGTTTACCAACTAAATTGTTATCTATACTGAGTACAATAATATATACAGGGTGGGGCACCGAAAACGAAACAGATCGAATATCTTCAAAACGCATGTGTTGGGAATAAAATGCAAAAACACGTCGATTTTTAATCCAAGGGGAAAATCTTCCTATCATATCCTCAACTGTCATACCTCTCCCCCTACCCCTTGGGCACCATCACCGAAACAATTTGAATAGGGAAAGTAGTAAGTGTGACACATCATTGAAAAGGTAATTTCATAAGGAATTCAGTCATGTCAATTTTTGCCACCTAAATTTTTATTTTGGCGCTTTCTTGCGGGAAAAACAACTGTTCCGTGTTCCAAATTATGATACTGCATTTGCAACCTATTTTGACATAAATTCGGTGACAATGCATTATGGAATATTTCTAAGAGAAAAAAAATGGCGGCTCCAAAATGGCGGACATGATTTGCAATTATGGTCCGATTCGATTCAAAATTGATATGTGGTGGTTTGCAAGGTCGGAAATTATGATTTGTTTATCAATGCAAAAAAACAAGATGGTGGTCCAAGATGGCGGACGGAATTTGTAATTCTGGTCCAATTCGAATCAAAGTTAGTATGTGGGGATTTTCAGGGTTAGAAATTTGGATATTTTTGTCGGTGCAAATAACAAGATGGCGGGCGAAATTTGTAATTGTGGTTCGATTAGGGTCAAAATTAGCATATGGGGGTTTTCAGTATGAATAAAATGAATTATTTAAATTGATAAACAAAAGCATTTATACAAATGCGCTAAAAGGAGATAACGGCAAATAAACGAAAAAGAGAGAAAAGGTATTCATATTTTTTTTTAGATTGTTAGAAGCTTATTAATTTTAGTCTGTCTAAAGAATACAATGTAAATATTTCAACATAAAATGTAACATAAAGAAAAAATTAAATAAGTAAAACGAAACAAAAAAAAATCAAATGGGTGAAATAGTGCTCTCCTTCTCATAGAAGAGCAGATACGCTTTTCCGCTCACAAAGGATTTCGAAGAAACAGTGCAAACAATCGCATCGTCGTACTCGTGCCACAGGCCTGAATATGGATGTTTACAGTGAGCAGTGTAGTGTCCTTCATTGGTAGTTCCGCTGTGGTTCGACAGTGCGTACAAGTTATATCGACAAGAGGGTGCATTTTCCGCTGAGTAGCTGCTCATATCTAACCCTTCTAGAGGAAAATTAACTGAGACGTTCAATTTACTGAATTCCTCTTCTTGAGAGAACCTTTTCAAATGAATTACCAAAATTTTTGGGAATTTTTTAATCGAAAGAGACTTTGTGCATTTCCTTCTTTCTTTGCACTTCGAACATGTCGGTTTCTCATCACCTTCCAAAGTTTCTTCCCTAGTGAATGAATCTAAACATTCAGAGAGGCTAATTGAGCCTGTTCTTGGTGGAATCGGTAGGGAAAGATCCCAGAAAGTATCAAAAGTGTCTGAACAGTGACCACAAAAAGAGCATTTTAACGTTGATTTTAGCTGTCCAACAAAGTTTTCCACTATCTTGGAGTTGTCCGATCTCAAGTATCTCAACCATGTTTCTCTGGCCTTTTCAAAGTTGCTTAAGTTCTCAACAAACTCGGTCCCAATGAGTTTGGGCTCATCCGTAACACTATTCACGTCTTCGTGTAGTCCCTCCAGCAGGTATCTTAGAAACTCCTGGGCATCATGCTGGGCATAACTGATAAAACGTGGCGCAAATCTTTGTATTTGACTTTTCAAGGAGACTGTATTGACCACTCGATCCGACGTATCATCTGCCCACAGTTCCTTGATAACTTCGGCAAATGTTTTGATTAAATCTCCCTTCATGTTAGAGGAACTGTAATTAATATCCGCTGAGTAGGCATCCTCCTTCAAATACTCTAACAACCATCTAGTATTCGACAAACACTGGATAACACTATTCATGAAGCAAGTGTTACCAACATTTCTCAACCCATTAAGACCGAGTGCTTTGGCAGTACTATTTATCACAGGCCTGTTGGTATGGAAGCTATTCTCGCTGCATTTACCGCTGTAGTCTCCCGAGAGGTCCAAGTTTGATACGCTTCTGGCTCCATGAAGGTGTGAGGTTTGAAAGTTTGAAATTTTTGGAGTAGTTCCTGAATTGTTCTCAAAAGCGTTAAAAATCTCAGAATCTCTAGAGATGTGATGTGAGGTGAACATTTTCGACTCATATGGAACTTTTCCAACCTTGACCTGCTGTTTCCACTTAGATTCAGGAAGATATGAAATCTCATTGAAGTGGTGAGAAGAAGGAATTGTGCCCAATAGTGAAGAAGCATTACCACGCTGGATAGCTATACTAATCCTTTGAATCAAGAAAGAAGTTGATCTGTTTTCATTAGTTGCTAGGCGTAGTTTTCTCCCTATATCATGAATGAAAGTCAGAGATTGTGGGCCAAAAACACCTAAAGTTTCAGCAGCAACTGGGTGGAATATATAATTAGTTTCGAGATTATGGTATTTGCGTATTTTCAACTTCTCACGTGTAATTGCAGCAGAACCAGCAGACTTTGAGGTAGTTGGCAGATGGGAAGGTGCTAAAGTATCTGCACAAGTGAAGTCCCAAACCAGTGGTTTTCCACGCTTCCAGGGAACGAGGGACATTCCATCGGGTCTTTTTCCGTCGTCACGACTGACTCCTTGAGGCTCCAAAATTGCTGGTATACCTGCTGAAACCAGGGCACGCTTGATGAGATCGTTCACCTGGGAATGTCTAGGTAAACGGCCCGCACTTTTTTGGCAGCTCAAACCATGAGTACCCTTACTATCCACGATACTCCACAAACACATGTATGAGGAGAACAAACAGATAAACCCAATCGGAATCCAACTGCAATTCTGAAGCTTTCGTTATCCAATAAATTTCCAAGAGCAGCCACGGGTAATGCATTCAACCATGCACCCGACTCCTTTACCATAACTGCTTTGAGTCGAGCCTTTTCGGATATGGATGCAGCTGATTCAAGCAATTTAGTAGAACATATTTCAAGTAAGGGACGGTCCCAGGCACTTTGTTTCATTAAGGTATCGCTCGATAAACGAATACCTGATTGTGAAATCCAAGAGTTTTCGCCTTCAACATAAAACAAATCTGTGCAATTTTGGAAAATTGGAGGAAGAATAGAATTGATAAGGGAGGAAACACTGTTGACAGACGACAAAAAAGCAGGTAAAGATAATGAAGAGGTTGAACGCAAACCTAATCCACCCATATTCACAGGAAGCGTAGCTTGTAACCACGAATAATTTTCTATATTATTATTGGTAACTTCTTCAACTATGATCCGCAACTGATCGTCAAATTCTTTGAGCTCATGTTGACATTTCCAAGATGGGCTGCATCGAAGAGTATACATTAGCTTTGGTATTGCCAAACAATTTTTTTTAGATGTGTGACGTAGGTTACTCTGTGCGTAACAGATTCGAACGCTTGCCGCGAGTACAAAATAGGTATTATTGCGAGGTAAAATTTTGATTCTGTTACGTATAGAATAACCTCAGTCACACATCTGAAAAAAATTATAATTTCCTTTTTAGCGCATTTGTTTAATTTTTTTATCAATTTAATCATTTCATTTTAGTCATACTGAAAACTTGTAAAACCCCCATATGCCAATTTTAAATCGAATCGAACCACAATTACAAATTTCGTCCACCATCTTGGTTTTTTGCATTGACAAAAACATCATAATCTTTCACCCTGAAAATCCCCACATACTAATTTTGATTCGAATCAGACCAGAATTACAAATTTCGTCCGCCATCTTGAAGCCACCATCTTATTTTTTCGTATTGACAAACAAATCATAATGTCCGACCTTGGAAACCACCACATATCAATTTTGAATCGAATCGCACCATAATTGCAAATCATGTCCGCCATTTTGAGCTGCCATTTTGTTTTTTCATTTAGAAAAATTCCATAATGCATCGTCACCTAATTTATGTCAGAATAGCTTGCAAATGCAGTATCATAATTTGGAATACAGAACAGTTGTTGGTCCCGCAAGAGGGCGCCAAAATGAAAAGTTAGGTGGCAAAAATTGACATGGCTGAATTCCTTATGAAATTACCTTCCTAATGATGTGTCACACTTACTACTTTCCCTATTCAAATTGTTTGGGTGATAGTGCCCAAGGGGTGGGGGGAGAGGTATGACAGTTGAGGTTATGATAGAAAGACCCCTTGGATTAAAAATCGACGTGTTTCTGCATTTTATTGCGTTTCGAAGATATTCGATCTGTTTCGTTTTCGGTGCCACACCTTGTATATTAATAGCAAGTGTTGAACAAATATAATATTCAAAAATACACGAAGGGTAACGTGACAATTTCACAAATGATAACGGCACAAAACAAATAAACACAAAATTCACTGGGAATGGTCTTGATAACATCAAGTTCCAGGTTAAATAGAAACACTGAAACTGAAATGAATGGAATCTCGAGTTTACACCAGTACAACGCTGGATAGGATGCACGTGTCAAAATTATATTTCATAGCCATCTATCGGATTATTCAATGAATCATATTTTACGAACTGATCAAATACATACGTTAAAATCAAGAACAGACGTGACTGGAGACTCGTGGACTAGCGACCTCTAGTGATGGTCTCCATTTGAATCCAACTAAAAGTACGTAAGATTGGCTAACTATCTTCTCTCTATAAACACTGGTGTATGACTTATTTGGCCTAGCTTCATACACTCGTGGCATTGCCTAATTTAGACAATGCTCGTGGACTCAACAACTATTCTGTGAGATTATAGCCGCCTAGCAGCCAATAGATATACTATCATTAGCAAACACATTATATCGATTAAAGTACACACTCTGACCGTTCGAGTGAGCGTCAGTATCCCTTCATTGAGGATGATAGTTTAGAGATTCAACTACCGTCCGTTAGAGGTCACCAGACATTTCTGCGGCTGTACGAACATAATGATCAATACTCTGGAGACGACCAGACTCTCAGTGCAATAAAAAACGTATAAAATATTTTGTCCTTCGTATAGTATATGCGTCTTTCTTCGATTTGCATAATAAAAAGCTTTCAAAAGAAATTGACCAGAGTTTGTCGAAATGCTCGTTTCAGAGAACGCAGAAAGAGCTTCATTTTACTAGTTGGTTTTGCTTGTCCTTGGCAGTTTCCTCTAACAAACCAAATAAATTCACAGTGAAAAAAGAATACAGGGAAAAAAGAAAAACTATTGATTATAATGACACCTACAAAATCGGGAAAAGTTTTGGAGTTATTTAGAAAGAGAAACTTGAATCGACCTGTGTTTTCATTCCAAATAACAATTCCAACGTAGATCACAATTTTTCTAACATAATTACCTAAATTTTGTGAATAAAATCGGAACGTTCGATAAAATTGAAAATGTTTTCGTGGAGTCATCTTTCCAACTAACCTTCCAAATATTTACTACATCTTTAGATAATAATAATTTACTCAATTTATTAATATTTCTATTCTAGTGACATACTATTGGCTAAATTGCTTGATAAAAAAGGTATATAGTGAAAGAGGAGAGGAATTGGAATGTTCCTAACCTAACCTTTGAATCGGAAATGAAAATAGCATTCTAATACACTGCCTCCTATTACAGGCAAAAAAAGATTACGTGGTGAAGAAACTTCACAGACACAAGCCCTAATGAAGACTGACAGTTTGGATTGCTGAAGTTTAAAGCTAAAGTTTAAATTTTTCATTAGTTGTAGTTGGTTCAGTTTTTGGTCGGATAAGCAACTTCAGTCGCGCTCCGGGTATAAATAACGTTGCCTGACAGACTAACGTTGAAAGTTATTATATTTTCAGTTATCTGATATCCTACGCCATGTTGGAAGTGTAATCCCATTTGGAAACATGGCCGGTCATTCAAATTTTGGACGTAAACAAGCATATATAAAGGATTATGAAACCTTATTTTAGTTTTCTAGAAATAATTCATGTGTATTCATTCCATTTAGTTCGAGATTTAATCAATATCTAGATTACATATTGTTTATCGAAATGATTTTTTTTATTCTTGAGTTTCGAAAAATTCGCAATAGAATGGATGCCCACGTATTTTTTGGTATGAAACAATAGTATATTTGACAGTGAAATGAAATGCGTTGCCAATTTCTGTTTCGAAATCTTTATTTTTCGGGTATCTTTAGCATAAAAATATAACGGTAAGAGTAACCAGAAAGTTTTCTTTAAGTCTCCATTTTGGCCACCAGTAATCATTTGGTTGCTAAATTAACTATGTTTTAAACACAATGAAAAGAAAACTGTCATCGCTGCGCGAGAGAGCACTGGTGTATAGTTGTTTTTAAGTAAACCCTGAAACGTTTAGAAAACGACCATCAGTTGGAGCTGAAACGCTTTAAAAACCCAAAAATGATTGACCAAATTGCTGCAAAACAGGGTTGTGACAACGTTGTGTTGAGGTCGGCAACGCAACTTGTTTGGTTGGGCAACTCTTTTTAACACGTCGCCGCAACGTTGAATTGCTACTTGGGATCGTAACTACACCACTGCTTAACGAAAATTAAAAATCGTAACTTCAAATTATCACGTTGGTAAACCTCGATTAGTATCCCTAGTTTAATTTTTTTTTGAGAATTTTTGGAGAAAAAAAAGAAATTTAAATTTTTCATACTTTCGACTTCCTGTATCTCAGAGAGAGTGAATTTCAGGACATACCTTGATGAAAACTTTTCACCTCAAAATGAGGTGAGGAATCTGTATTCGGAGTTTGTCGGTCTTATTCAGACTCTGTATGTGTATGTATATGACCCTGTATATGTAGAGATAAGGAGATGGCTAAAATGGCCTCTCCACGTTTACCACTGCCACTACCATCTCACTACTATGTCATTGTAGCTATTCATTTCGTTGCCTTCTATTACCATCAGCAACGCCCTTTCTTGGGGAAACCACGTTAGGATCATTGCGTTTTTTTCTTTGAAAACTTGGTTTACTGCTTCTTTCATCAAGAGTATAATTTTACGTCCTATCAGTTGTGCATGATCTAGAAGGCTCAGATCTGAATTTTCCTGGAATACTCTTCCCATGAATAGAACTTTAGATTTTGTACAAAAAAAATTATCAATTCTTCTCGTCAGTAATTCCCCAGTCACAAACTCACTTACTTCCTTAGATATCACCAGTCGTCCAGCGTTGGCACTGTCATCTAGACGTAGTTTTCAGAGCCCCATGTCGTCAATATAGACACTTGTCAAACTTTTCTAGATCCCGTTTTGTCATTGACTGGCAAAGTTTTGGAACTCTTTGCCTATGGAAGTATTTCCTGAGAAGTACAGCGTTCATAAATTTGAGAAAGCATCGATTTTTATCTCCGTTTACTTGGTTGTCACCAGATTTTTCTTTTCGTTGAAATCCGAAGAAAAATCCCTTTCTTTCATTTAAGTTATTTCCTTCATATCCCATATCTTATCTCGAAGGATTTTTGAAGAAAATGTTGTTCACTCGTCCTTATTCCAAATAATGTTTATCGAAGGAGTAAACGAAATAATTCTTGTTTTTTGTTCAGTAGGTATGATGTAATGCAGAACAAGACGAATGGCAGAATTCACCATTAATCTTCCTTTCCAGTTCCATTCGGACAGCTAGGAAAATATTGTTAGTGCCCTGCCTTGATTTATAGAATGGGCGAACTTCCAATTTGTTGGTTTACTGGCACCGTGAAGTTGGCTTTGTCAAGTAGGCAACAGAGTTCAGTGGTGAAGTTTGTTGTCTGCAGTAATAAGTTCAGGAACATTTTGAATACATAGTCGATGCACGAGTTGAAATGATTGCATGTGAACGATGGTGATGGAATGGTTCATAAGTGAACAAAATCAAAAACGAAAAGACATTCTAATGATATATTTCTTTCAGTTTTCTCATGTTATGGGCCCAGATAGAGTAATACAACATGTCTTAAAATGATCCCATTCGCAATGCGATAGGTCACTTCTTACCAATAAAGAAGGGGAACCCCATTAGGCCAGTAACTTTATACATAACAGCATGAATCAAATTCGGTAGTTCTGATTTTTTGCAGACTTGTGGCCCAATAAATAATCCAAGTTTGTGATCTCGAGCGCAGAACGCAACTTTGTCAAAAACTGCGAAAAATTAGTTTTTTTTTTCAAATTTTGGCGATTATAATCCTAAAGGACTAGTTTTAGAAAAATCTTTTTCAAAACGTTTTCAACCCATTAATGCCTAAGGGGTCGATAACGACCCAGTCACATCAATATTGTCTATCTTCGTGACCACTGTGGCAACATGGTACACAAGTGCATAGGGTACTGAGAGAGATGTGTGAAATATTAGTTTAGAGTCAACTATTGAAGTGTTTGTATTAGTTAACGTTATTACGGTGATTTAGATTTTGTGTCATATTTTAATTTCGACATAAGCTCGCAAAACTACTGGTAAGTTGATCTATGTCAAATTTGTTCTGAAAATTTTAGCTGATATTCACTAAAAGGGTTTGAAAGCTACATGTGATGTACATATTTAAAAATTATTTGTGTGAATGATGTTGTCATATAACCTCAAAGTCGGATGGGTCGTTATCGACCCCGTGGGCTTATGATAAGCATATTCATGTTATTTTGGTAATTTTGATTTTTCACTCCAGGAAAAGGCCTTTGACTGTTGCCGAACTTCTAGACCAGATAGAAAACTTTAAAGATTTGCAAAATATACCTGACGGAATAGTAATTACTACCCCAGATGATTTTTCCGATAATATATACTGTGATTCAGATGACGAGGAATCTAGTAATACAGACCGTCTGAATCATAATCAGCTGGCTGCCGAAGCTGAATTTTACTTTGAAAATGATGAAAGACGAGAAGAAATCGAAGACTTTCGGTCGCATGACAATGGTGATGACAGCGATGACAATATTCCTCTTGCGCAACTCATCAAACAGTTGAAGAAATATAAACACACCAAAACTAAATGGACCAAAGGAGATCTACGTAATAAAAACAATGTGGGAAATGTTATTTGTTTGCCACCTCCAATCACACTAACTTCTGAATCTTCCTCTTTGCAGTTTTTGAGCTTATGTTGTTTGTAGTATTGTGGAGATCTCGTGAAATACTCAACCATGTATGCCGCAAAACAAAACAAAATTTCAGCTTTCTAGTGATGAAATGTATGTATTCATAGGAATTTTGCTGCTGTCTGGATATGTTCCAATGCCAAGAAGACGGATGTATTAGGAAGAAAGCGAAGATGTGCATAATGAGTTGGTGTCCGAATCAATTCGTCGAAGCAAATTCGAAGAGATTTGTAGTGTCTTACATGCCGCGGACAACAATAATCTTCCCGAAGGGGACAAGGTAGGAAAAATAAGACATGTGATAGACGCTGTGAATGAAAACCTTCTTAAAGTTCGCACCAGTCGAACCCAATGTTTCAATAGATTTATCGATGATTCCTCATTATGGCAGACATGGATGTAAGCAGTATGGGTTGCAGCACTCAAATCCGGTTATTGCTTGCAATTCGAAATTTACCAAGGGCGAAAGAGAGTCGGGAAAAAGCCCACTGTTGGTCTTGGTGAATCAGTTGTGAATAACTTCGCAACACTTGAAATGCGGCTACCCAAATCTGAAGTTCTCTTTGTTTTCTTTCTTTTTCACGTCTGCAAAACTGATCTGCGATTTGGCTAGCAAGGGCTTTGGAGCTACCGGTACAGTGAGAGAGGGAAGAACGGATATGTGTCCACTGGAAAGCAACCTAGTTATGAAAAAAATTAAAAGGGGAGAAATGGATAGTGCAGTTGATGAAAATAATACAATTTCGGCAGTTCGATGGAAAGACAACAGTATAATAACTATTTTGTCAAACGAGTATGGGATGAATCCCGTCCAGAAATGTTCTAGATATTCAGCAAAGCACCAAAAAAAGTGGATATCGCCCAACCATTTGTTATAAAACAATACAATAGGTATCTGGGGGGAGTTGATCTGCTTGATAATCATGTTTCAAGCTACCGTATAGCGATGAGAGGCAAAAAATGGTATATACCTCTTATATACTGGATAATAGAAGTATGCAGCACAAACGCATGGAATTTAGCATGAACATATGGCTGTACCAAAGACAACTTGGAATTTAGGAGAGATGTGGTTAAAGAGTTCTTATCAAAATATGGTACAAAATCTTCAGTTCCTGGGAAAAAACGGGCATCTATCAGATGCCCGTCAGTAGCCTCTGGAAGACATATCATCATTACACAGGAAGTAAGACGCAGATGCCAAAGATGTAAAAACAAAACCGATAAATGGTGCGAAGCATGTAATGTTCCCTTAAATGACGAATGTTTTTATGATTACCATAATGAATAATATATTCTGTTCTTACCTCAATTTTTAAAATTAAACTGTTATTATAATATACTTTAACCCTTTTCCTGATCTCACTTCGTAGGCCCAAGGGGTCGCTAATGACCCATATCAAATCTATGGAGGATATGTTGGAATTTTTTTCTATATTTTCATTTCCAACATAATATCTCAATTATTCTAATATACCCAATTCTGGGCATTAATGGGTTGAATTAGACTAAATTGGCAACAATATGATACCTGAACTGTCTCCGTAGACCAAAGAGTTTCTGAGATCAAGTTTTTCAAAGTTTATCACTTTTTTCGAATTTCGCAATTTGTTGAAAATGAGAAGTGTGAACGATGATGTTCAAGCTGAGCTACGAATAATGAAGTACAACCAAAGTTAATATGTTTATTTGTTAGGAAATTGAGTAATATTGAAAATCTAAAAATTTTATTAATTAAGCACACTTGGAAGGTCCCGGTTGAGGTTTGTCCGTATCTGGATCGACGTATTGGGATAGTGATGAATCGCCGACGTCTTGTGCCCACAAATCATCCTCCATTTCGACATCGGACAGATCGTCGCCTTCTGGGATATCTACTACTGCAACATCGGGTATAATGTCACAAGAGGCCCCTCTGCAGTGCCTGCAGACTGATGAGCATTTCAATGCTGCCTTCCTGAAGCTGCACGCATTTCCACAACCCTTCTTGCAGCCGCAAAAAATCATCCGCAAGACGTGTTGTGGGGCTCCATCTCTGGTCATAATTTTGGGGTTTAGGCCTTGTGACGTAGATATCTACCCCCAGGAGAGAGGGGTTCGTAGTGTGACTCCTAACCAGGCCTGTACCTGTAAGAAGATTATACATGAGGATAGAACATGATGAATGATATGTAATGTGTATCACTGATGCAAGGACAAAGTTTTACCTGATGGTATGTGCGCAAGGAGTGAAATCGAGCAGAGTCTCGTGTAGGTGGTAACCTGGCTGGAATGAAGCTGGCATCCCTGGAGAATAGTTGGTACCGCAGCTCGTCAAGGTTATGGGGTTGCCTCCGTATAGAGCACTTATGACTCGCTCTCCTGCTGCTGCTATCTCGTCAAGTGTAGAGTTGGTGTCGAGAAAAATCGCTGCTTGCTTTTCAACTTACGGATTTTTTTCGACTAAGGACATCATTTGCTTGTTCCCCGAGCCAAAGAAGCAGGGTGTCAAGTCACAACCACTAAAGGCATGGATGAAGAGGAAAAACTCTGGTTTCAAAGATGATTTTGAAGAAGCGATGCTGGAAAAAGCGACATCTGATGCTTTTTCTCTTCCACATTCACTGTAAGAAATTTAACGTTGATTTGAGATCGCAATAAGGATGATCAGCAAGTATACGTCCTCAGCAACGACTACCACTATATCATAGGAAGATGCAGTAGTAGTGATGATGACCCTGTTGCAGAACACTCTAATTCTCTAATCTCAGGGTTTTTTTTTCGGGTCCACAGAGTGAAAAAGATGTGGAACACAAATTGGCGAGAAAACATTTATTTCTAACGGGTCCAACATTGCAGTTCGGAAAAGGCCGTGATACAAATCTAAAAATGTATAAACTATGATAATACCTAATTCATTTACACAAGGCCGTACAGCGAATACATAACACAACAATAAATACTTCGATAATAAATTACAAGTATACTACCGACCCTCAAGGGTCGGTCTTGGGCCCGATCCTCTTTTTGCTCTATGTAAATGATATGGCTTTTCTAGATATATCTGGAAGATTTACACTGTTTGCAGATGACACTACTGTTTCTTGGCACAATGTAGATCGTGCTACCTTGGTCCAATCTATTTCATCAGATTTAGGAAAAATTAAAATGTGGTGTGATGCGAATATGCTGTCAATTAACACTTCGAAAACAAACCTTTAAGTGGGACTTAGAATTAGATCAGGTATTTCTAGGATCTCAATTAATTACGAGTAAACCTGTTAAAAAATTCCTAGGCATACACATCGACAGTACTTTGAAATTTGAGTCTCATATAACAGCTCTAAAAAGAAACTGTCATCAGGTTGATATGTCGTCATTGTTATTTCCCGTGAACTTGGGCTGTCAGCTTCACTAACTGCCTATTACTCGTTTATCGAAGCTCATCT
This sequence comes from Chrysolina oricalcia, assembly GCA_944452925.2. NCBI lineage: Eukaryota > Metazoa > Arthropoda > Insecta > Coleoptera > Chrysomelidae > Chrysolina > Chrysolina oricalcia. The sequence continues at coordinate 40,507,689 of OX101824.2, forward strand.
ACGGTATGGAATTCCATTCTGGGGGAATTGCAATAAAGCTCTGTTGCAAAGTATATTCGTGCTACAGAAACGAGCTCTGAGATTTATATTCAAAGTCAAGATGCGAGAATCGTGCCGCCCGATTTTCTCCGGACACAAAATTTTGACACTAATAGAAATCTTCATTCTAGAGACGGCTTGTTTATTGCATAAATACAGAAATAACTTCCTTATCCCCAATGTAGAGAGGCCTACTCGACAGGAAAAAAAAACTTGCTACCCCAATTCCTACTTCATCCTTGACAAGGGAATCTCTGATTTACAGAAGTAAGCAGGTGTACAATCATTTAACCACGGAAATTACAAGTATAAATGATATGAAGCACTTCAAAAATAACGTTAAAAAACTTCTCAAAGGGAAATGTTTTTATACATTAGAGGAATACTTTGCTTATAGGTTCTAGTCATTCCATGAGAAGTGAACTGTGGTATATTTTTCTTGTTTTTTATAAATGTAATAGGGGAGAGCGGGTCACAGTGGCCACATTTTTTGTTTACATTTTTTTTCTCTTCTTTAAATGCCTTCTTTGATATGTAGTTTAGAGGACTATAATAAATAGAGTTTCTACTGCATAGAAAAAATTTATTGATGAAAAAAAAAATGTCACATGAAATAAACAATACTGATTATGTGCGAACATGAAAACTGTCCACTGTACCCCATAGGCGGGGAACAGTGGCCACATACATGGGGCACATCGGCCACCCAACAAAAACTAATACAAAGAAGAGGTAAATAATACTGAATTACACCACGTTATAGCCACTTAGATCAATGCCAAACCTATAAGTGGTTTGCAATCTGGTGGTACCTCCAGAATTTAAAGGTGGTGGAAGAATGGTAACAATATCACCTAGTGATACTATTGAATTATCTTTAACATTAGGAAATACAAACTTATTACCAACTTTCCTCAAAAAATTAATGAAATATTCATTAAAGTCCGTATTGATATTATTGACTTGACCAACAAAATATTTTATGGTTTTTTTTTGTTGCAAACTTTACCAAAACAAATGAATTTACAACAATTTTACTGTCAAAATTATCTTCAGAACTCTCGGATAAGTCATCATTCGAATCATCGGATAAGTCCGACATCTCATGTTCACTCTCACTTTTGGATTCTATAAGTTCCATGATGGGTTTTTTCTTTTACTTTCGATCACTCTTCTCCATATTTTTCTTTCGCTTTAAACTTTCCTTTTTAATTTTTTCCATGATTTCTTCTTCTAGCTTAGCCATAACTGGCGTGCTTGTCAAAACTTCTGCTTTTTTTTTCTTTCTCCCTCCTCTTTTAGTTATATTCTGTTCTGTACGAGCTTTCGGATATGGGCGCAACTCGTCTGGTGACACAAAATTTGAGGCTGGTACATTATCCTTTAATGAAGAAACTTTCCCCGGTGCCACAGAAGAACGCGTACCGGATGTTGATGGAATGACTTGACCTAGAGGAGTTGTTGGACGTGGAATTTCTGGCACATTATCCTTTAATGAAGAAACGTTCCAAGGTGCCACAGAATAAATTCCTCAAATCGTCATAGAACTTATGGACAACGGGCTTATTAAAAGCCACAGATCTTGCTATAGAAGTTGTTTCTGCTGTTCGTAAGGAAATTGTAGGATTCCTTTTCAGAAACGCAGTAAACCACTCCTTCCCAGCACATTGATCTCGGTACCAGCCATCCGGTATAATTTTTTTGTTAGCCACTGCAAGGTCGTATGCTAGTTTTCTAGCAGCTTTGGCTGGTAGACCATAGTGTAGTCTTCCACATTTTATTAGGTATTTACATAACTCCACTTCTTCTTCATTAGTAAAAATCTTCCTGCATTGATTATTTGGTTTCATTCTTGGAAATTTTGGTTCATCCCAATTTATATTAATATCACGGCATTTTTTAATATACCTACTCAATGTGGTTCGTGATATATTGTAGCGAACTGTAGCCGATTTTGTAGATAAACCTTCATTTAATACAGATCTAACAGCTGCTTTCATATCGCTCTCATCTGTTAGAGCGTTTCCTGTTACGTGGCATCGTCACAATCTTACAATCTGAAGCAAATAAACATGAGTCATTGTTAAAAGAAATTATAAAGGAGAAATGCTAAACACAAGTCAAATAATTATAAGTACGGGGTACAGTGGCCTCCCCAAAATCTTTTGGTGAGCGGTGGCCACTCTGTCCCTAATAAGACTGGCCACTGTGTACAAATCTAACCTTCAAACAAATTTCCTATTTAAAATTTTGTTTTTGGTTTTCTAGACCCCAGCGTGCGTCGGGTATTGGTATAAAGGTTTAATAATATTTTACACGAAACTTCGTAGTAAAATATCTTTTTGAATTGTAACGGTACAAGAAACAAAACTCACCAGATTTTTACACGTGGTGCACACTAAACACAAAACTGCGATACAACCAATTCGCGGCAAATTTAGGAACTATATCATACTGGACACTGGTCTTTGTATACTTGAGCAATTGTCTGCTAGATGGCATTATATATACTGAATGCGTTTGAAAATTATTTCAAACTGTCCACTGTGCCCCGGTGGCCACTGTGACCCGCTCTCCCCTACCTATATAGTGTTGGTCACCGCGTCATTACGTAAATGTGTTTCGTCTTTTATATTATTATTTTATTAATTCGAAAATTTATTTTTTACAGCATAAATTGTTGTGTGGACTTCTATTTTGACTTTGTCGACAAAATGTAATCATTTTAGACAATAAAGCATATTTGATTGATTGATTGATTGATTGATATAATAGCAGCCACCTACCTGAAAATGCAGGCACCGATTCAGAACACGAAATAAAGTGTTGAAAATCATCTAACCACAAGCAATTCGGGGATTTGCTTACCAGTGAAGTTTCGCAGTACGTTAAAATATGGTTTAACAGCTGTTCTCCGAATCGTTTTCTCAAAAGGAAAGAAACGCAAAAAGACTCATAAAGAACCTTAGATTATTTCTATCTATAATCTAAGTAAAAAACTGAGTTCGAGTAGCTAAAGTTCGCGCGAGACAGTTTCGCAACGTTGCCGGTGTAATAAATTAATCGGTCACACACGGAAACGATACGGCGTTTTGTCGCAAGCCTATCAGCATCTTACTCTACTTCTAGTACTTGAATGTTGTGATTTTCCATTTTTGTTGTCAGTAGCTTTATGAAACGAATCTTGTTTTTGTCATTTGACAAGAATTTCTGTTGAGTGTGCCTTGGATTTCTCATCAACGATTATCTGTCGCGATGAGTGTGACTTGGGTCTTCGAAGACGCTCAGAGCTCTTTGTGTTTTTCTGTACAGCATCATCCATCTACCTTCGAAAACTTCTGCTACTGCCATAGTGAGCAATAATGTACTGTACGTATCTGGTGACAGTTATCACACCAAATGATGAGCTACGAGGCCACACAACTTTGTGAAGTAGATGCCCTCCATCCACTACTACAAACTTGGCCAACCCTTGCTTCTCATTTAGGATAACAGGCTGAAATACTGGATACAAGGTGGATGTTGTGTCCTCTTCCAGCTTCAGAGAACAATGACATTGGGATTGGTGACAAATCGTAAGTAAAGAACTCTCGCAATTCTTCATCCGATTGTTTGAAGAGACACAATCTGTGAAACAGTGTTAGAGAATCAACAGTTACATGCTTATTGCCAACACTAATAGTTCGTACAGCTGAAAAAAGGGACACACATTGTTTTTTTCCTTTCCTCGAAATTCTGGACAACCACCTTTAGCATCGATTATTTCCCAATCTCTAGAGCCATGTGGCTGTTGACAGTGGATTCTCCAACCAGGCCACTGTGGATGAACATAATGAAATCTGTTGTGGAATGGTGGGTGCTGTGCAAACCAGCTACAGAGTTTTTCAGTATCTGATTAATATCTGGTGACACGAGATGGTGGCATGTCAACATGTTGTTCAGTTGTTGCAGTGGTTACTTCGCAGTATGTTTCCATTTCATGGCAGATATTATGTAGATACACAATGCCCAATGTCCACCGAAAGAGTACACTGTCAGTTATACCACGTTCTCGAGTGTGCCTTCCACAGATTCCATCAGTGGTCATATCTGTCTATTTACCCGACCAAAATTCGTTTGGTCAGGATGAAGTTGTTTGAGTGACGTCTAAAATATTGCAAAATTCAGAAAAAATCATGAAGTTTGAAAGGCCTAATTTCGGAAACTGTTGGGTCTACAGAAACAATTCTAGTATCATATTGTAGCAAATTTAGCCTACTTTAAAAACGTCTTGAAGAAGTTTCTTTCAAAAACTATTCCTTTATGGTTATAATATTCAAAATTTCAGAAAAAACGATACATTTGCAGTTTTTTCGATTTCTGACAAAGTTGCGACAAACACAATTTTCATACAAAAAAAATTTAAACCAAATTAAAACGGTTGTTCTGATTTTTCCGGAGAATTTGAGGTTATGTAGAAAAATCTGGAATACATAATTAGTGGATCTTTTTATTGCCAACAACTTCTTCAATTTTTTTTTTGTAGCAAATTAACTTTTGCTGCAAGGTGGTTGTTGTGTCCTCTTCCTGCTTCAGAAAACAATGACATTGTGATTGGTGACAGTTTGTAACTGAAGAACTCTCGCAATTCTTCATCCAATTGTGTGAAGAGACACAACCTGTGAAACAGTGTTAGAGGATCAACAGTTACCTGTTAATTGCCAACAGTAATAGTTGGTACAGCTGAAAAAAGGGACACCACATTGTTTTTACGTCTGAATTTCACTTCCTCGAAGTTATGGCCAACCATCTTTAGCATCAATTGTTTCCTAATCTCTAGAGCCATATGGCTGTTGACAGTGGATTCTCCAACCAGGCCACTGTGGATGAACATAATGAAATCAGTTGTAAGGAATGGAGGGTGCTGTGCAAACCAACTACAGAGTATTTCAGTATGTGATTCATATCTAGTGACACGAGATGATGGCATGTCAACATGTTATTCAGTTGTTGCAATGGTTACCTCGCAGTATGTTTCCACTTCATGGCAGATATGTCCACCGAAAGAGTACACTGTCAGGCATACCACGTCCTCGAGTGTGCCCTCCATAGCTTCTCACAGATTTCATCAGTACTTGCTCAATGGTCATTGTACTGTACGACTAATATAACAAATATCTGTTATCAACGATGACTCAGGAATGTGTGTTGGACGGGAGAGTTCAGTTGATGTAAGACACCCGTACCGTGAAGAACGAGTTATAAAAGTATTAGTGAAAACGAGTGTTTGATTTACAAAAGTGAAGGTTGTTACATTGGCGACGAGGAATAATAGGTCACTATTATTTGTGTGTAGTGCTAGTGTTCCCTCAGATATAAGGGTGAGTAAATGAATAAATTATCGATATGGTGAATGGTGAAATATGTCACGGATTCATCCATAAGTAGAAAAAGACCTAATGGTTTAGTGAGCCAAAAGGCTCGGAATAGACTTTTGGTCTAGTGAACCAAACGGTTCGAAATATACCTAGTGGTATAGTGAGTCAAACGGCTCGGAATAGACTTTTGGTCTAGTGAACCAAACGGTTCGAAATATACCTAGTGGTATAGTGAGTCAAACGGCTCGGAATAGACTTTTGGTCTAGTGAACCAAACGGTTCGAAATATACCTAATGGTATAGTGAGTCAAACGGCTCGTTGCTACTTAGCTGAAAGGCTTAACTAACCAAATGGTTTACAAAACGAGAAAATGTACTCATGGATACTAAATGACTAATAAATTAAAGGTTTCAAGTAATTCAGTGTGCCAAGAAAAAGGACCGTGAATTGATATATATGTATATGTACCTATGTATGCATATGTAATGCAAGTAGGTGTGTACATATGTAATGAAAAGAATCTCATGACATGGTACCGAAATACATTTAGCGAATGATTAGTTCCTCACTCGTGATAAATAAAGGCCTATACCCATTATGTTTTCAAATTTTAGCAAAATGGCAAATATGCCAGGTTTTGAATCATTTCAATGCGAAGGAGACCCTTTCTCTCTTGCTACAAGATGGGAAAAATGGAAAAGGGCACTGCAAATCTACTTGACAGCCTCTGACATCACCGAAGGAACCAAGAAACAAGCAGTTCTTCTGCATTCTGGAGGCATAGCCTTACAAGAAATTTTCTACAGTTTACCTGAACCGGCTGGAGATGTGGAAGATCGGCAAGAAGGAGATGTCTTTGCGATAACTCTGAAGAAATTGGATGAGTACTTTCTTCCAAAACAAAGTAAAATATTCGAACGATATACCTTCAGATTAATGAAACAAGCAGAGGATGAAAAATTTGATAAATTTCTAGTCCGCTTGAGACATCAAGCGAGTAAATGCAGTTTCACTAATCTGGAGAAAATGCTACCTTTTATGTTATTAAAAATGGTCTGAAATGTCTGTTGGGCAAAGAAACAGCTATGTCACTTGGAATTTTAAAAATTCAAGTCGATATAAATCACATTACGACCCAATTTCCCAAATTTAAAGACTTTGTGGTTGATATCCCTATAAACAGGGAAGTTCAACCGGTTATTCAACCTTATAGAAGAATTCCCATACCTTTAGAAGAAAAGGTAGAAAAAACCTTACAGGAACTTTTAGATGGTGATATTATCGAACCGGTAAATGAACCGTCTAAATGGGTTTCACCCATTGTACCCATATTGAAAGAGAATGGCGATGTCAGGATTTGCATTGACATGAGACGTGCAAACCAAGCAATAGCCCGGGAAAATCATCCTTTGCCAACAATGGACGTGTTATTGCCGCAATTGCGAAAAGCTACCTTATTTTCCCGTCTAGATATCAAAAATGCATTTCACCAAGTCGAAATATCAGAGAGTTCGCGCTTCATAACAACGTTCATAACAAAAAAAGGGCTATTCCGTTATAAAAGGTTAATGTTTGGTATAACAAGCGCTCCGGAATTGTTTCAAAAAATAATGGAAAAAATTTTACTTAACTGTACTGGTGCCATTAACTTCATAGATGACATCATAGTTTTCGGGGAAAATAAGGAACAACATAATGCTAGGCTCAAGACAACGCTTGACACTTTGAGCGACTTTAATGTCCTACTAAATAAATCTAAATGTATTTATAACATGCCGACGGTAGACTTTCTTGGACACACTCTATCCGCAAATGGCATAAAACCACTCGATGCTCACGTCACCGCAATTAAAATATTTCGTTCACCCAATACAGTGGAAGAAATACAAAGCTTCTTAGGGCTGATCAATTTCGTAGGAAAATGGATCCCTAATTTGGCTACATTAACGGAACCAATAAGAAAATTATTACGACTTAAGTCAGGAAGAAATACGAACATTGAACGTTTTTGGAAGCAAGAGCAGAAGCAATCATTCACAAAGCTGAAAGACGCACTTTCGAGTGAGTCGGTCCTAGGGTATTATGACCCAAAGGACCGGACACAAGTGATTGCCGATGCTAGTCCTGTCGGATTAGGCGCGGTACTAATACAGTTCGACGACAAAGGTCCTCGTATTATAGCCTATGGTAATAAGAGTTTGACAGAATGTGAAAAACGGTACTGTCAAACTGAAAAGGAAGCTCTTGCCTTAGTGTGGGCGGTCGAACATTTTCGCATCTACCTGTTTGGCAAAGAAGAGTTTGAACTCGTGACGGACCACAAACCCCTTGAGGCAATTTTTACTCCAAAATCTAAAGCTTGTGCTCGAATTGAGAGGTGGGTACTGAGACTTCAATCTTTCAAATTTAAAATTATATATCGTCCGGGTAAAGCAAATATTGCAGACCCACTTTCTAGATTGTGTTCATATAAAGCCGAACAACCATTCGAAAAAGAATTCATTCATCTCTTGATCGAATATTCAAAACCAGTAGCAATTACATTAGAGGAATTGAAAAAACATTCTAAATTTGATCCGGAAATACAATTGGTGAAAAATGCTCTCAATGGGGGAAAGTGGGGTAAAGGAACAGAACGATATGAAATTTTTGGAAACGAATTATGTTTGTATTCTGACATCTTACTACGAGGAGACAAAATAGTCATTCCAGAAAAGCTTAGAAACAGAGTATTAGAACTTGCTCATGAAGGTCATCCAGGAATCGTGGCAATGAAAAAACGTCTTCGCACAAAAGTGTGGTGGCCAAAAGTAGACAGTGAAGCCGAAAAATTTGTGTCAAATTGCAAAGGATGTACATTAATTTCAGCGCCCAACCCACCACATCCAATGAAACGACGTCAGTTGCCAACAAATCCATGGGTTGACATAGCCATCGACTTCATGGGACCTCTTCCTAGTAACGATTATCTTCTAGTAATCGTTGATTATTATAGTAGATATAAAGAAAAAAAAAAAAGAAAAAAAGAGAAAAGGAGTAGTATATATGTGCATTGTATTATGTATTAGAATGTAAATAAGTGCTTATAAGCATATTGATTTCATGTATCATATTATATTTACAATGTATGTTAAACTGTTATGGAAAAAACGTTATATTTAACCTAATGTTATTTTGTAAGCGTGTAAGTTGTTCCATGTTGGGAACCGTGACAGGACTGTGCCGTAGGGAAGCAAATATGTATGTAACGTTATAATTTGTGATTCAGGAAAGAGGGAGAGGATGTAATGTACGACTAATATATGAAATATCTGTTATCAACGATGACTAAGGAATGTGTGTTGGACGGGAGATTTCAGTTGATGTAAGACACCCGTACCGTGAAGAACGAGTAATAAAAGTATTAGTGAAAAAGAGTGTTTGATTTACAAAAGTGAAGGTTGTTACAGTCATATCTGACCATTTACCCTACCAGAAGTTGTTAGGTCAGGCTGAAGTTGTTCGAGTGACGTCTGAAATATTGCAAAATTCGGAAAAAATGATAAATTTTAAAAGGCCTAATAAGGGAAACTGTTGGGTCTACAGAAACAATTCTAGTATCATATTGTAGCAAATTTGGTCTATACTTCAAAAACGTCTTGAAGAACTTTTTTCAAAACCTAGTCGTTTAAGGTTATAATCGTGATTTTTGACAAAGTTGCGACAAACACACAATTTTCATACAAAAAAAAAATCAAACCAAATTGAAACGGTTCTTCTGATTTTTCCGGAAAATTTGAGGTTATGTGGAAAAATCTTGTATACATAATTTGTAGATCTTTTTATTGCCAACAACTTTTTCAATTTTTTTTTGTAGCTAGTTAACTTTTGCTGCAAATCGTGAGAAACCGTTTTTACCCCCAAAGGTTCACCTCCTTTCGTACTTCTATAATATTCAAATACTTATTCATGTCCTTGTTTATGTTTGTATCCATTGAGGTAACATGAAATTAATATTGAAATTTTCATTCTCGGAATGTTTCAACTATTAATTTCAATAATTTTGATAAATTAATATGTGTTTAGAGCAAAAATTTTAAAAAATTATTTTTGAAAATCTGTTTTTTCATATTTTCGCGTTTTCTGGAAAAAAATTCCACAGTAATGCTAATTTTCTATTATATAATTTAAAAGTAGACGCTTCAACGAAAAAACTGGCAGCTGGCAAACTTGAAAAGTCGAACTTTATCGGTGCAACTTTTCAGTTGAAAATGAGATCGTTTTTTCGGAATTTGTCAAAAAAAAGGAGAAATCTGTATTCCGCTACAAAACATTTTTAGCCTACTTGAAACATATTAAGTTATATTTCCACCAAATTTCGTGAAACAAAATTAATTTTTGCGCGAGAAAAAAATTAAAAACTGAAAAAAAAAATTTTCCCGGAAAATTTGAGGTATTGTGGAAAATTGTTCGAAACAAAAGATTTAGATCTTTCAATTTTGAAAAATTTGCAATTCAACTTTTTTCAATATGTGGTAATCTTTCGTTTTTAATCGCGAAAAACCGTGAAATATCATTTTCAACCCCTAAAAGTTCACCCCGTTCCATCCTCCTCCATTTTCTTGACTCCAATTCATTTTTCCCGTCATCCGAACAATATTCTGCTCCTTTTCCAGTTGGTCTAATGCTGTTATAGTATATTGTACAATGAGCATGAAATGACATACATTTCCCACGAGTACGAGCGTAGCGAGTACTACAAAATTTCATATACCTACGAGTGGGAAATAGGTCATTTTATGCTCATTGTACACTATACTTTTTCTACGACCATCTGAATAATTAACAAATCTGTAATATTTTCAATAATCCTTTTTATCATAAACTCTCCTGCCGTCATTTTTACATGGTTTAGATAATTTTTTCTTTCTTCACCCGTTGAATGAAACATTTATTTTTTCTTTTTGTACACGTACCTACCTACGTCATGAAAATTATTATAAAAATCAAACACTAATCGATTTCATAAAATGAAAAAAAAATGTGGCTGCGTGTATTTGACCCTCGCTCCCACCATCCAAAGTCCATGTGTCATTTGAATCAACACTCGTCGTTACTAGAGCACATAATAATTTGTTCAAATTAACTGCCGTATAGAAAGTATCTGTCAACTATTCAAAAATATAGAATCCGATTGTAATCAATCTTTTTATTGAAATTATTCTGGTTTTATGAAAAGAAAATCATACCTTTGTCAGAAGATAGGCATTAACAGGAGCTTCTGATATAAATTTATTAATTTGATCTGTAGAAAATGTTTTGGATTTCCTTGGTTGATACCCGTCGGACTTTAAAATTCGTTAATACCTCCCTATAATCACAGTCTAGTAGTTCATGAAAGTCGTAGGACTGAAATATTTCGATACAGCTAGCCCGTGGGAAATGAAAATCGGTGTTACAACGTGGTAGGTTTCTTAATCGAAGACGCAATTGAAATGTTCATTTTTCTTAATGGTCGTAGAAATTTTTTTTTCCTGATTTTATATTTTTTGTCGTCCATCAGCACTGGTCTATCAATGAACTATGGTGTCTTAGAAAGTGTTGTTGCTTATTATGTATATATCCTACCTTTATTATTATGTTTTACCTCTTCAGGTTTTTGTTTTTACTGTGATTCACCAATTATTGGTTTTGTTGTTGTTTATTCACAAACATGCATACAACAGAATCATACAATATAATACAATACAATCCAATAAAATGATTAAATGTGAGGATAAAAATATCATGTGAATAAAGAGATATTGATAAGTGATTGAACACTTGTTTCAAGTACAAAGAAGAAAGACATTGACAATTAAACATTTGTAGAAATAAAGACACCAATAATACAATATATAGTAAAACAATAATACAATAATAATATATTACAAACACTTGTTTCAAGTACAAAGAAGACACTGATAATTGTAAAAATAAAAACACTAATGATAATAAAATAGGTGATAAAAAGAATAAAATAAACTGTAAATATAGGTATAACACTATTATTAATGGTATAATGAGCAAAATGACCAATAGATCTGAGTGGGCGGGGGAGAGGGGCTTATTCATTTTCGAGAAAGTTAGTGAGAAGCGCGAGTTTGCTTTGAAATACAATTTTAGCTTTTTTCTGAAAACATAGATGTTGGTGATCTCTTTCAGTTCCTTTGGAATGAAGTTGTACAATTTTTGGGTAACAAATTCATAAGACTTCTGTCCTAGTGCTTTTTTCATTAATAGAACTACATAGCTGCCTTTTTGTCTTGTTTCGTACTTGTGAGAAACACTCTGGTTTTTTGTTTTCTTTTGATGGTAGTGACAAATGACGTTTTGTGCAAAGAGTTGTCTTACATCTAGGACACCTCTGATTCTTTCTAAAGACTATCTGAATGATAAGTCCGTTTTTTTGAAAAAAATATTTTCAAAAATCTTTTTTGTTGAACTTCGAGAGAGTTTATATGTGCCTTTGACGAACATCCCCAGACAGAAATTCCGTATCGGATATGGCTTTCTACTAGCGAATGATATAATACTTTCAGTTGTCTATGGGGTAAGATTTTCTTCAGTATTCTGAATCTGAATAATATACAGTTGAGCTTCTTAATGATGAATTTTATGTGTGAATGCCACTTCAAGTGACGATCAATCGACACACCTAGGTATTTTACTTCGTGTTCAGCTGAGATTGAAAAAGCTTCGTTTGGTGTTATGAAGTCTAGGCTTTGGAATGTTGGTTTTGTTGCTTTATTGATGCTAAATGGGAGATATGAGGTTTTATCAAGGTTCAGGGTGAGTAGCTTGTGGTCAAACCAGTTCTTTATATGAACGAAATCATCCTCAACTTTTGATTTCAAATCATCCCATGAGTTGCTTGAATATATCAATACATTGTCGTCTGCATATGCTAAAATATCGCTTGAGCTTTGAATTAAAAATAAGTCGTTAACATATATGTTGAATAGAACCGGTCCTAGAACTGTGCCTTGCGGAACTCCGTACTCAATATTTGAAACATCACTCTGAACACTACCGACCCTTACTGTCTGTTGTCTATTTGATATATAACTTTGGAAAGTGGTGACTGACGGTGTCGAATGCTTTACTCAAGTCGAGGAAAATACTCAGGCATGGTTTACCTTCATTGAGTGTGCTATGAATTTTGTTCGTTAGAGAAATGAGCGCGTCTTGTGTTGAAATTCCTTCTTTGACGCCGAATTGGTTATCAGAAAGAATATGATACCTTTTTATGTAGGAGTCTAGCCGTTTCTTAATATTTTTTTCAAATAACTTCGCCAGGTGCGAAATGAGTGAAATGGGTCTGTAGTTATTGGTATCGGTTTTGTCTCCTTTTTTGTGAATTGCTACTACTATCGAGTTTTTCAGTATCGTAGGCCACACTCCTTCGAGTGTGCCTCTATTGAATATGTATACCAAAGGGTCAATAACTTCTTGCAGTGTAGCGTTCGGAATTTCTGTCGTAATTCCATCTAGTCCTGGTGATTTTTTAGGTTTGAGAGTTCTAATCAGAGATTTTAATTCGTCGCGATCAGTTGGAATAATAAAAAAGCTATTAGGATTTCGACGTCTATTGTGCTGGTAATTCGGGTCGGGTAATATTTTTTCTGCTAAATTTTTCCCAACGCTAGAAAAAGTGTTATTGAATTCATTGGCGATGTCTTTCGTATTTATCAATAACTCTACTTTTTTAATCTCAATAGAGTCAATGCATTTTTGGAATTCGTTTGTTTTACTAATTTCTTTTACGATTTTGCATCAGGAATCCATAGTCACAAATGACTTACTTGACCTGCTATAAATGTCTGTATTTTATATGACGTATAAATAAATAAACGATTTGATATCAAGTTTTATTACAAATGCTTCATCGTTTGCTTAGAAGCTGGACCCCATACAAGGGCAAAAAATTCTTGGACTGGTCGGTTCATTATAGATCGTAAGCAGCTGATAGAATGAGAATTACCATTGAAATTATTACCTCCTCAGTTCATTACGTTCATGAATTCAATATTTTATCAAGATATAGGTACCCTTCATTAATAATCTCAACGTGAACTATGGCACTTCAGAATTTATTTATTGCCTGTGGCGAATTTATTGGTCATCTGAAACACATAAATAGACGATATATAGGCAAAGTAAAGACACAATGAATATTATATTGAATCATCACATCATAACCTATTTATAGCAACTTCTCTACGACCTACAGATCTGGTGATTAATTTCAGTAATTCAGTCAACAACAAGGTATGCAAAGGGCAAGGGGTTAATTGACATTGTTTCAGTGGAATATACGGCATGGTTTATATAAAGAGGACTACCGAAACATTGAAATTCAGGTCAGATATACAAATTACAATGTACCAAGTTGACTTGCAAACACTGGTCGTTTAACTTCACCACCTGGATATCTTCTTTATAAGATACGTAGAAAAAAACATAGTACACCCACATAAAAAACGAAAGTAGAATAAATTTGGAGTTTATAAATTGAACTGTTCTAACCTTGATTGTAAAGTTTGCTGTATTGGCCAAACAGGCCGCAAATTTAGAACTCTAGCTGAACACGTCAAATTATAGACTCCAACTCTGAAAAAGAACAAATTAATTCAAATTCAGTTTTTTCTAATCACATCATAAATGAGAAAGATAATTTTAATTCCAATTCTGACTTGAAAATTTTACACGTTTGTGATGAAGGCAGAAAACTCAATTTACTAGAGGCTCTCCAAATAATTAGAGCAAACAAAATTTCAGATTTTCAATTCAAAAATGAATAGACCCAGATTGACAGTTTAAAATTTTTCCATTCCTTACCATTTTGATATCATTCCTCATATTTATTACAAAATAATACAAAATAAGAATAGAACTGCATTCCTCCTCATGAAAGAGAACAACGGCATCTCCGCTCACAAGCGATTTAGATGAAATTGAGGACACTCGTTAATCAACATACTCGTGCTACGAACTAGCATAAGGATGACTACAGTAAGCTGTGTAGTGTTCGCTATTGGTTGTCCCCTTAGATTATAATCTAAGGTTGTCCCACTTTGATTACACAATGCGTACAGACTGTAGCGACATGGATGCACGTTATTTGCTGCGTATTTACTCATGTCCAATTCTTCTAAAGGAAAATCAATGGTGGAATTAAATGTTTCTCGTGATCTTTCCAAGGGTAACAAACGATTAAAATGAATTAGTAACATATTCGGGAATTCATGAATTGATAGGGATTTCGTGCACTTCCTTCTTTTGTTGCCTTTCGAACATATCGGCTTCTCGTCTCCATCCAAAGTTTCTTCCTCTGTGAACGAATCTAAACAGTGTGAGAGTCCTAGTTGGCCTGTTCTTTGAGGTATTGGTAGGGAAAGGTCCCAGAATGGATCGAAGGAAACTGACCAGTGACCACAATAAGTACATTTCAGTGTAGATTCCAGATGACCAAAGAAGTTATCTACCATTTTAGAGTTTTCCATCCTTGAGTATCTTGACCATGACTTCTGCGCCTTCTCGCTGTCACTTAACTTTTCGTCTATCTCTGTCATAATGAGTTTTGGTTTCTCCGTTATTCACGTCTTCATGTAGACTACCCAAAAGGTATCGTAAGAACTATTGATCATCTTGCTGGGTATAACCGATAAAACGCGAATTTTCAAATTTGACTACTCAAGGGAACTGTATTTACAACTCGATCTTTCGACCATAGCTCCTTGATTACCTTTGCAAATGCTTTGATTGAAGCTCCCTTCATAGTGGACATACTAGTGTTTATATCTCTCGTGTAGGCGTCTCCTTTCAAATACTCTAATAATCATCTGGTGTTTGACAAACACTGGATAACACTGTTACCAATATTTCCCAAACCATTGAGACCAAGATTTTTGACAGTATTACTATGTACAACTGGCCTCATGATGTTGAAGCTGCGTTCGCCACTAATATCGTTTTCTGAGTAGTCTCTAAAGTGGTGATTGCCCTTTCCCTAGAGCGGCGTGGAATTGTTCTCGACTTGATACTGCTAGATATTGAGTTGGATGGAGATATTGTAGAACTTGTGGCTTTTGGAGAAGTCGGAAAATCAATTTGACCATTGTGTGTTTCCACATAGCTAGTGATATTCAAGCAGTTTGGGCTGCAAACATCTCTACTTTCTGCTATCGAGTAGTCTCTGAGTTGTTGGTTGATTTTGCCTCTAGACCACATAATATAATATTTCATTAAAACACTTTTTTTACAAAATAAAATTACTTATTTCTATGTCTATTCGACAGAGCTGTCAATCGACGATGCTTTGGGAATGATTTTCTTGTTCCATGGAAGCATGCGAGACATTCCATTCTGTTCTTTTTAATGTTAGTTTTCCTCCATAAGGTAGGTCATATAATTTGATGTAATTCTCAACTCTTTTGTAACCCTTTTTACTTTTCTTTTGACCGACTTGTTACCAAACTCTATTTTGCTGAAGATGGAGGAATAATCCCTGGAAACATGTTCTTGATGTAAGTCTTCCGGCTACATGGTATCTACTTGATGTTAGTCTTCGGTCTTCAGGGTATCTTCTTTAAAGAATGATTTTGGTGGAGTTAGACTGACAGTTCATCCACATTCCTAGTTATATTTCACTTCTGCTGTATCTTAAGTAGCACACCTACATTGGTATAATATTGGTACAATATAGTGAACATATTGGCAAAATATTTGAAATGCAATATTAGCGAGGAAAAAAATGTGTAAATTTGGCGATATTGGTCCAAAATTACTTGAATAATATTGGCGAAATATTTTCGAAGCAATATGGGCCTCAAAATATTCAGCGATATTAGTACAATATCGCTGGAACAATATTCTGAAAATATTGGCATAATATTCAAACGTTATACCTATTGTCGAGAAGTAAAATGTGAACATTTTGCGATATTGGTCAAATATTGTTTAAACATTTCAAAAATAGTATTGGTGAAATAATTTTGAAGCAATAATGGCCTCAAAATATTAATTGATATTGGCACAATATCATTTGGATATATCGGTGGAAGTGAATTGCTGAATTTTTAAATGTCTTTTGGTTGATCAAGGTGACACCAGAGTCTGCCTTTCAGTCGCCATAATCACTGAAAAAGCAGCATTGAAAACAATTTCTTTGAAGTATTTAATATATCTTCGTAGGTGTTAGAAGACGTTCTATATGTAGAGCCACCTAGCGGACTTTTATCCAGTATTGATAATAATATAATTTTAATATGCTTCATTGAATATTCGGCCAATATTTGAAATTCATCTTATTCAAGATATTGGAAACAATATGGAGACAATATTGTTTTATCGACATCAGTAAATGTTATTGAACCAATATTGGCTCAATATGAGTTAATAAGATTTTTTTAATATTGGCGAAATAATATCCAACCAATGTGCAATCACACTTGGATATACAATATAGTTTTTATTTATGGAAACAATATAAGAGGAATATTGAGCTTGCAATATTTATTCAGGATGTTGAAAACAATATGAAGACAATTTTATTTTATCGATATTGGTAAATATCATTGAACCAATATTGACCCAATATGAGTTATTATCATTTGTTGAATATAGTTGAAATTATATTCAACCAATGTGCTATCAAACTTGGAAATACCATATAGATTTTTTCCCTAGAATCGATATGACTGGAATATTGGGATTTCAATATTTTTTCTAGATGTTGAAAACAATATGTAAACAATATACTGTACGAAGATGTATTGATATCTAGTTAGCCTAGACCAGTTTCCTGCATAAACAAAATATTGCGTTACCATAGCAACGAACAATAACTTATTAGAAGTGTCAGTGTAAAGTTTGACGTCAAAAGAGTTAAGCAATAAATTAAAAGAAAAAATTTGTCCACCGAAATTGAGAAAATTGAGAAATTGGAGTATCGAGCCATCATCAAGTACCTGTATTTAAAAGGGTTAAGAGGTAAGCAGATTTACGAAGATATGCTTAATACCCTTGGTGATCAATGTCCTTCGTATGCGACCGTGAAAAATTGGACTGCAAGCTTCAAAAGAGGTAAATTTTCCATTAAAGGTGATGACCGATCGGGATGGCCAGTTTCTCTGTAATTCCCCGTAAATATCGATACAGTTCATGACATGATTTTAACAGACCGTCGAATTGTGCTAAAACGGATATCTGAAGCACTGAATTTTCCATACGAACGCGTTCATCATATAGTTCACGTCAATTTGGACATGAGAAAAATTGCTGCAAAATGGATCCCTAAATGTTTGAATGTTGACCAAAAGCGTGCAAGGGTAGTAGCATCGCGTTCGATCTGTGCTCGATTTGAAAACGATGTAGACTTCTTAAACCGAATTGTTACTATGGATGAGATTTGGGTACATTTCTACGATCCAGAAACAAAGCAACAATCGATGGAATGGCGACACTCCGGTTCTCCAAGACCTAAGAAGTTTCGTGTCCAGAAATCTGCTGGAAAAGTTCTTGCTTCAGATTTTTGGGATTGCCATGGAGTAATCATGATTGATTTTTTGGATAAGGGTAGAACAATAACTGGAGATTACTGTTCGACATTACTGACCACTACGGAAAAAAATTAAAGAGAAAAGACGCGGAGAGCTATTCAAAGGTGATTTGTTTTCGCAGGACAACGCCCCTGCACACAAATCTCATGTTGCCATGCAAAAAATTCGTGATTTAGGGTTTGAAATACTAGAACACCCCCCTTATTCACCAGATTTGGCTCCGACCGACAATCATCTCTTTCCTCAACTGAAAAAGAGTTTAAAAGGTCTTAATTTTTCTTCCAACGAGGAGGTAATAAAAGCTGAGGACGTCTGGTTTGCAGAGCAAGAAGAAACATTTTTTTGAAAGGTTTAGAGAAGTTGCAGGTTCGCTGTAATAAATGTATTCAATTAAGAGGAGAATATGTTGAGTAATCAAATATTTTGACAGGAAAGTAGTTGTTTTCTGATGGATTTTCGACCCAATTCCTATTGTATAGGATTATGGCAATGAGCACCGTCCTGGTATGGCAGGACACCTTGTTTCTTTGTTGACAAGCGCTGATTGTGAACAATGCAGATTCCTTTATTTGTATTGGTGGTTCTAGTAATCACGCACCTTTGAGTATGGCTTTGGTTGATAGGCAGAAGTTGAGATGGCGCTCGAGGTTCAGTGAAAGCTACACTACCAGCTCGGTTTTAGCTTTTGTCTGGACATTAATTGTTAATTGAACCATTTGTTGCAGATATTAGTTATTTTCTGAAGAGACATACCATATACTGATGAGTGGCAACACCCCGAAATCGATCTATAGATGGTACAATTGTTTCAATTAACATTTCCATTGCAATTGCAGAGAAAGCCTTGTAGGATCTCTGCACGGAAATTCATTGAATGTTATTCAACGTTCGTCGTGGTATTAGCCAGGAAAGTAGTTGTTTTCTGATGGATTTTCGACCCAATTATTCCTATTGTATAGGATTATTGCAAAGAGCACCGTCCTGGTATGGCAGGACACCTTGTTTCTTTGTTGACAAGCGCTCATTGTGAACAATGCAGATTCCTTTATTTGCGTTGGTGGTTCTAGTAATCACGCACTTTTGGGTATTGCTTTGGTTGAGAGGCAGAAGTTGAGATGGCGCTCGTGGTAAAGTGAAAGCTACACTACCAGCTCGGTCTTAGCTTTTGTCCTGGCATGAATTGTTAATTGAACCATTTGTTGCAGACATTAGTTATTGTCTGCAGATACCTACCCTATACTGATGAGGCAACACCCCGAAATCGATCTATAGGTGGTCCAAATGTTTCAATTAACATTTCCATGCAACTAGCAATTGCAGAGATAGCCTTGTAGGAACTCTGCACGGAAATTCATTGAATGTAATTCAACGTTCGTTGTGGTATTAGCCAGGGAACTAGTTGTTTTCTGGTGGATTATGGTTCCAATTATCCCTATTGTATAGAATTATTGCAATGAGCACCGTCCTGTCACGGCAGGACACCTTGTTTCTCTGTTGACAAGCGCTCATTTTTAAAGTTGAAAATGTCTCTGAATGTTGATCAAAACGCTTCAAAGTGCGTCCGAAGTCGCACTGAAGTTCTCAAGTGGAGTTCGGGCTACTTCGGATACACTTTGAATCATTACGAGTAACTTCCGGTGAAATTTTCATCACATTTCCCACCTCTCAGGTGAAAATCCAAAATACAAAAATAGCAGATATTGATCTCTACTTCCAAATGCCATTTACAGAATTTGAATGAGATGATTTTCCTTAAATTGGCACATTTAGAAAGATTTACCCTTAAATTGTTTATAACGCGATTGTGCAAAAACTACGAATCGGAAAAAAAACATTTCGGGCGTAGTTGAATCACATGTTATTATCTATCAGTCTCCGCAATATCATTTGTCCAGCTTCAGATTTATAAAAATTATAAATTTTTAAAAATCTCTTTTCGAGGTTTTCCCTGATTCTCTCAGTAAAAAATGCACCGATCTGGTCGTATAAGGAACCATTTTGTAGATCTTATAATTCTCTATAAAAGTATCCTCGACTGTGGAACGATTCCTGCAATATTTTTTGAGATATTCGAAAAAACAACAAAAAAATTGTGATTTTTTCTTGTTTTAAAAATCCCACAATGCGATTTTGCTGGGGCGAAAACCAGAGTTTTCATATACAAACTATCTTATAACAAGAAGTATGGGCCGTTTGCGTCTTTTTCTTGTGTGGAAAGAGCCTCTTATTTTTATCTACAGCTTGACCTAATTATGGAAATGAACTAGATAAGTATGTTGTCGATATAAACCGGATTTGTTTTCGACGGTAAACAGTTGAAGCACCCTTGGAAAAGAAACGGAAAAAATCCTCGAATATAAAACCCACCGGAAAGAAAACCCTGAATAAACACTCCGAGGAAAAGAAACAACACGAAAAAATGCTGCAAAACGATCCCACGATATCAATTTCTAGGAAGTCCTGAATAATAGCAATTCCTCAGTCTCATCGATTGTGTTACATAATAACCTATAAAAATATCCAACGCCGCCTCACAGACGCAGGAGTCCCAAAAAAACATTTCCAGTTTCAACTGTTGAACTTCCTGAAAGACATCGATTATTCAGTCGTCCTTGACGACCTTGTAGGGCGCGGCTTGGAACCAAAACAACCAATAGCAGCGTTGGATTTTCAAGTTTGCTACCAAAAGAGTAAATTGGCAGACGCATTGCACCCCTATCGGTCGGAATTTCTAGGTTATGTTAACTTTCAGCATAGTTATGCCAGCGTTGATCCTGAAACGTAGCACGCTGATGTAACTGAGAGATGAGACATTCAGTTGCCTCGTGTAGGTAATACGCGGTCAGAAAATTTGTTTCAAAATGTTGTTGAGTTAGCAGCGATGAGTGACAACAAGAGTCCGACTTCGGTGAGTTTATATTTTGTTATTGAAACACTCCTAAACTTATTTTTCTATAAATTTGTAAAGAGTCTCGCCAAGGCAAGTTGATAAGAAATTGAGGGTTGAGAAAACTAAGAGAAAAATTGTATAAAAGTTATACCAAGTAGGAATTTATTCCTATTGCTTGGAAAATTAATTGATGTCCATAAAGTCAACAGAAAGTGAGCAGATTTCTTTTTCTTTTCATTATCGGATATTTAGTAGCTAGTTAAGAGCTATTTTAGTGCTCTATTCCGAAATGTACTGCCAGCTCCACAAAAAGTTAGCAGAGCAAGATGGCGAATACATATTTTTTCAATAGGGAAATTATCAGCTAATTAGGAGCAATTCAAATACCCTATTTCGAAATTTTGCGGTACATTTTCCTGGAAAATATGACATGGTCTGCTAGCTTAACAAAAAGTCAGCATAACAAAATAACATATTTATGTTTATTCTAATCGAGGAGTTATCATTCAATTAGGAGCTATTCCAGTGCTGTTTTCTGAAATTTCACTTTCTTTTTTTTATATGACATGTTCTGCTAGCTCAACAATAAGTTGGCAGAACAATATGGCAAATCCATATTTTTTCAATAGAGAGATTATTAGCTAATAAGGAGCTTTTGACGTGCTCTATTCCGAAATTTTGTGCTCGTTTTTAAAAAAAAATATATCATGTTCTGACCTTAACAAAAAGTTAGCATAGTATTTTTCAATACGAAAATTATCAGCTAATTAGGAGCTATTTAAATGCCCTATTCCGAAATTTCGGACTTCACTTTCTTTAATAGTATGCTAAACAAAAAGTCAGTAGAGCATCTCAATAAATCTATATTTTTCTAAAAAGGAATTATCAGTTGACTAGGAGCTAATTAAGTGCTGTATTTGAAAACTTTGCTTTATGTTCTGCTAACTTAACGATATAAGTTGGCAGAGCAATATAGCAAATCCATATTCTTCAATCGAAAAATTATCAGTTAATTAGGAGCCATTTGAGTGCTATATTCCAAAATTTCAGGATCCATTTTTCTATATAAAAGTAAGAAAAAATATTTTTATAGAAAAGTTTTTATTGGAATGCATTAAAAAGGGAATAAATTTTGTTTTAGATGTATTACGTAAGTTATTGTGTGAGTAACACTTTCGAACGTTTTTGTTTAAAGTGGCTGACAATTTCTGTGGCGTTGCAACACATCGTGAGAAAACTCTTTTCGAAATTCTTTTTTCGAGTTTGGTATGTAGTTTAATTATACTTTTCAGTTTTGGTATGTCTTTTTTTTCTTTGGTGTTTTGGCATCGACTGCTATGGTCATTAGCCATGTGTTCTGGATAGGCCTTGTTACTCACTCCATACGCCACCTTAGGAGCAGCACTGTTAATTTCTAATGCAACAGTGAATCGTGGAGGGTTATTCCCAGCCGACACGAGCCTCAATCATTCAGATTTTCACATCTGAAAATGATAAAAGTCCACCCCAGCTGGAAACCGAACCTGGAACCTCTCCGTTACCAGGTGGTTGCTTAACCACTGCGCTAATCCCTGCCCTCAGTTTTGGTATTAGAAATAGTTTACTGTTTCTAATTCTTATCACTCTAGTATTATTACTATTCTTTACTTAGAATTGAAATCTTCATACCTTTAAATACTCTACTTTGCATTCAAAAGCTTGTTATCCAGGAATACCTTCTTTTAGTTTGATAATTGCTTGATTAAAAAAATATGGACTTGCTATATTGCTCTGCCAACTTATGGTCAAGATAGCAGAACATGTCATATTCAGAAAAAAGAAAGCGGAATTTTGGAATACAGCACTTAAATAGCTCCTAATTAACTAATAATTCTTCGGTTAGAAAAAAACAATGATGTGTTATTTTTCTCTGCTGAATTTTTGTTAAGCTAACAGATCATGTAGGTAATTTTTTCAAAAAATGTAACGCGAAATTTCAGAATAGGGCATTTATACTAAATGATGTCATTAATTTCAGGTGGTGATTCCTTATTATATTTTATGAAAAAAAATTCATATAAACTTATGTCCTAACTTGCTTCGTTGTCAAGTGACAGAGTGTCAAAAATTCAATAAAAAATGGTTTATTTATTAATTATGCAAAAGTCTTCTCGTCGATTTTCATGAAACCTGATGTGTTTATTGGTGGTTACAAGGGGCTTGTTGTCATGAGGTTAGATCTCAAATTATAAGCAGCAAAAGGTCACCTGTTTGATAAATATGGTAAAAATCGCTTAAAAACGTATTTGTTGATTAACAATTTTTTTTTGCTACCAAATATTAATATTAAGGAATTTTTTTTTCAATCATAATTTCCATTGCTCTTTGATATTGTAAAGAAGAAATATTTTATTATATTTTCTTTGTTTATTTAATAAACAATTTGTCGTAAACAAATGTTGTCATTGTTGTATAAATGTTTTTTTCTATTTTATACACAATTTTAAAACAGTTTCTATTCTTACATTTGGTTAAAAGCTGTACTCCTATCCTAAAAAGACCTGAAGGGTCTTTGTCCTATCTCCATTTGTTTATGAGTTATTTCAATAACAATGATTGAGAGCTACGAGGAAACAAAATATTTAAAATTAATATTTAAAATTATGAAGAAAATAGAACACTTTTTTTTTATACAACAAATGACACATGGTTGTCATTGTTATTTTTTGGAATATTTATTAAAAAATTGTATCGTGAAAATTCATTTGTTTATAACTAATTGTTTATTAAATAAACAAAGAAAATATCCTGTGAGTAATCATAAGTTTTTTCAAAGCACATATACTAACAGAATATTAAAAAAAAAATTGTTAAAATTGATATTTCCGTCAACCGATTGCACCCCTACGCGCAACCCTCGGAAGTCTTCGAGAGACTTGTGTGAGCTAGGGAAGACGGATATGATTTGAATATTTACACACAAAAATACATATAGGTAATTATATTAACATAACCGAATCATCAGTCTTAAATTTCACTCAAATGCTGAATGACTGTTCAATATTTTTAATGTTCTCAATTGTCCATATATTTATACATTTCACAAAGAATTTTTTACATAATTTTTTTAATGTCATGGGGATCAAATTAAATACTCTACACCCTATTTCAATAGCATGATGCTGCAATAAAGTGTGAGAAGATTTTTGTTAGATTTTGATCTTGTATTATGGTGATGGTTAATTGGTTGTAAAGACGAATTATAATTTTTGAAATAAGTACAAGATTTTTTATAGAACAAGGCTCTAACTGTCAAAATTTTGAATTTGTGATATAACAATTTTTATGGGAATTTAAATGGTTTGTTAAACATAATTTTAAGTACATATTTCTGAAGACTAATTATTTATTTCAAAGTATTAAATTAAGTTCCACCCCAAGCAATTATTATTATTATGAAGAGGGTTTCTTTTGTATAAAGTGTATAATTTCTAAATATGCAAAGCGCTTTCGACTTTCGTCATTTTCAGTACTTCCTGAAAGTAAATACTCTGGTTGTGAGAGATTCTTGAAATTGAATTTATTGATTTGTAGGTTATGAAATTTGGAAAAAGATTTTAAAGTTAGATGAGTACTTACAAGTCAGGTAACAGGAAGAATTACAATTTTTGAAGTCATCTTATATGTATTTTATAAAATTTCTGGCTTAATTCCAACGAAAATCATTTTAGAATTTGAAGGCCATGTGGGTATGTCAAGTATTTTGAAAGTCAAAATTACTTCACCTGTCAAAGTCAAAGACTAAAATATAATACCAACTTGTGTTAGTAGTAAGTTGAAATGTTTGGTTATAAGGGGTAGACAACATAATTGAATTGATGGTTTTATTTTGAAAAAAGGTTGATCTGAAAGAACATACTGATTCAATTTTGATGAATAATTCTTTGGTGTAGTGGAAGGAAATCTCTATACAAGTTCACTTGGGTGTTCATGCAGAAATCATTATTTGAAAGTTCTTCTGAAATTTCCAGTTCTTCGAACAAATCCAGTCTCATAAGAATTATTTGAGACTGGATTTGTTCGACTGGATTTGTTCGAAGAACTGGAAATTTCAAAAGAACTTTCAAATAATGATTTCTGCTTGAACACTCAAGTGAACTTGTATAGAGATTTCCTTCCACTTCACCAAATAATTATTCATCAAACTTAAATCAATATGTCCTTTCAGATCAACCTTCTTTCAAAATTAAACCTTCAATTCAATTATGTTGTCTACCCTTTATAACCAAACATTTCAACTTACTACTAACACAAGTTGGTATTATATTTTAGTCTTTGACTTTGACAGATGAAGTAATTTTTCCTTTAAAAATACTTGACATACCCACATGGCCTTCAAATTCTAACATGATTTTCGTTGGAATTAAGCCAAAAATTTTATGAATATAAGATGACTTCAAAAATTGTAATTTTTCCTCTTACCTGAGTTTTTAGTACTCATCTAACTTCAAAACCTTTTTCCAAATTTCATAACCAACAAATCAATAAATTCAATTTCAATCCCTCACAACCAGAGTACGTATATACTTTCAGGAAGCACTGAAGATGACGAAAGTCGAAAGCGCTTTGCATATTTAGAAATTATACACTTTATACAAAAAAAAACCCTCTTTATTTATTCTTCGCAAGTGTATTCAGCTTCCCAAATCATTTATTCCATAAGACATAATGGATTCAAATAAAGAATAATAAAACACAAGTAAAAGTTTTCTATCAATTATGTTCTTAATTAATCGAAATTTGCAGATCGTCACTCTCAATTTTTTTGCTAGTTTTGATATGTGAGTGTTCCATTTAAAATGTTTGTCTATACATATCCGAAGATATCTTATAGAATCAATTTTTTCTATCCCTTCTTCACATTTTCAATTGAATTTTCCATAATGTTTGATTTTATTAAGTATACATTTTGATTTATCAATTATAATTTTTTTAATACTATTAGTTTGATTGGTCTCATTACAGCAAAACGTAATGAAATTTGATTTCTTCAAACTTAGTGTCAAAAGATCAAAATCGAAGTTGGTTTTCAAAACAGAAACATCAGTATCAGCCTCCGACACTGCTTCTTCCCATGAGTTTCCACTAATAATAATGACAGTATCATCGGCATAAGAAATTATTTCATCAGTGAATTTCGTTTTCAAAATTTCATTAACATATACCAGAAAAAGTAATGTTCCCAATACTGTTCCTTGCGGAATTCCACAAGTCTTGTGTAGACTATGACTTGTGGATCATCAACTTTAACAACTTGTTGTCTTTCATTTAGATGACTTCTAAAGAGTTCAAGGCACACTCCTTGGATACCATAATTGAATTGTTTTGCTAAGAGTTTGGTATGTGGTATGTCAAATGCTTGTTGAGGATCTTTAAATATACCAAAAGTATTTTTTTCTCCAAATGACATTAAAAGCGGCCTTTTAATGACACTTGGCAGGCTTAGAAGTTGTACTTTTAATGCCTGGGCAGAAAAAGTCCACTTTTACTGCCTAGGCAGAAAAAGTTCGTTCAATTTCTTTGAAAGATCGGAAAAATAGACAATCAGCACATTTTCAGAGAAAGATCCTATATTTTTCTTCTGTCTATATTCCATGAATCTGCTGTATGTGAGTTCATATACAGTTCTTGATTTTTCCGGTAAAAGGTTAAATTCCACATCTCGCGCCTGGTCTCTTATCTCAGGTGGTGTTAATTGCATCAATTCATCCTCACTTTGCAGTAAATCCATTTCTAACATGACAACTTTTCAAAATTGACAATGACAAAGTAAACAGTAAACAAACATATTCAACAAACGTCATCAGCGGTTAACATAGTAACGCAGGGCCCAGTTACCTTTGATAAAATAATTTAGTTATTTGGATATTGATAATGAAACGCAATTTAAATACGAAAAAGTCGATTTTGCGTGGAATTGGAACAAATTTGAAGAAAAAATTATATATTTCACACGGCAGAAAAGCAGATTTAGTGCCTTGGCTGTTTTCATACACCAGCCGCGGAATTAAATCTTGTGCTTTTATGCCTAGTAAAACAAATAACTATTATTGTCATCTAAATTTTTACTAATATGATGAGTCACCTGTAAAATGGCATTATCGGTACCCATACTTTCTCGAAGTCACCCTACCATCAATGACAAGCAGGACCGCCAATTCGCAAAACATACTCTCTGCACGAATTCGCATCTCAATTGCGGTAATTATTTTTTCTTAATATAGTGTAGAACTTATGATGCTGATAAACCTTTTGCACATAAGCTCTGGATTCAACAGTTTATTCTAATGTCCCTGCATATGGAAAGGAACCTATTTTCCGTAACCGGCTGTGAACCATATAAGGCCCATATACAGGGTGTTCATCTTATCTAAAATTATTCAACCACATATGCACTGCTTAATAATAATTCCATTGTTGTAAAAAATGTAAGTTGAGTCTCATCGATTGCGTTACATAATAACCTATAAAAATATCCAACACCGCCTTACAGACGTCTCCACTCTGACGCAAGAGACCCAAAAAACTTTTCCAGCTTCAACTGTTGAACTTCCTAACACATCGATTATTATCCAGTCGTCCTTGACGGCCTTGTAGGGCGCGGCTTGGAACCGGAACAACCAATAGCAGCGTCGGAATTTCAAGTTTGCTACCAAAAGAGTAAATTGGCAAACGCAATGCACCCCTATCGGTGGGAATTTTTAGGTTATGTTAACTTTCAGCATAGTTATGCCAGCGTTGATCCTGTAACGTAACACGCTGATGTAACTGCGAGATGAGACATTCAGTTGCCTCGTGTAGGTGATACGCGATCAGAAAATTTGTTTCAAAATGTTGTTGAGGTAGCAGCGATGAGTAACAACAAGAGTCCGACTTCGGTGAGTGAATATATTCAAATTGAAATGGTGCTAAATTCTTTTTGTACAAATTTATAATGAGTCTTGCTGTAGCAAGATGATTTTAGTTACCTTACCTTGTTGAGAGTTAAGAAAAATATGGGAAGAATTGCAATTACTTTCAAGTAATACCTACCGGAAGTTATTTCAATTTGCTTGAAAAATGTATGTTACTTTGTGATTCGGATCCAATATAGGGGTTATTGTTTTTTTCGTATTTTTTGGATCATAAGAAGATGTCCTGTAACGTGAATTGTAGAAGCCAATGAAGATAGAATGTTCTTATTGGAACATCATGAATGCCGGTTGCCCTTGGCCTTCATGGTAGATTAGTCTGTTCAACGAGTTCAAATCGGCGTTAATTCGTCATAAAGGTCCTAAAAATATGAGCAATAGCTCATTGGATTCGGGATGAAGTGCTGAAATTTTTTTCCGAAGATTCTGAAGCACATAACAATTGCAGTCTGATATTAACAAATTGAGATGATGAAAAAGAAGGCATTTCGTATTCCGCTAATAATTCAAAAGCCATTGCTTATAAGAAATAAAAAATAATCTTGAAGTGAAGACAATTTTCAAAAAAACTCCCGATACCAGAATTCTATTTCAGTATTATACCTGCCTACCACATGAAATAATTTTTTAATAGTATTGAATATCAGTTTTAAAATTCGAAAAATGTTTGCTGTCATCTAAACACTGGAAAGAATAACGTCCAGTTGGAAAGATATTCTTATGTTAATTTTTCGAAAAGTTATGCAATTGTTTACTAATAAAATTTTTCCCAACCTCTTTTTTCACAAATGACGACATAAAAGTTCAAATAATTGACTAATAAATAATAACGAACAATGAATAAAGTTTTTGCTTCTTGGAGCCCTACTTATGAATATACAGTGTGTTTCACTTCTACTAGTTTATCATCAATTCACTATTGCTTCAACGTATCCGCCCTCTTACGATACAGATTTCCGTTCTTGAGGAAAATTACTCCAAAACATTTCTAATTATATTCGGATTTATACCCTGAATTGTTTCCGTAATAATTGTCTCCATATGTTCTACGTTTGTGAATGGCCTGTGTTGATATACCTTTTGTTTCAAGTAACCACAGAAGAAAAAATCAAATGGGGTTAAATCTGGCGAACTAGCTGGCCAAAAAATTTCGGAATAACTAAATATTAACCTTCCATTTTAGAGATATTCTCAAGGTAGTTCCTTCGTACTATGGCATGTTCCGCCGTTATGCTGGTACCTGTTGCCGTTCATGTCTTGAAGATCTCGAAGAAAATCATGAAACTGATTTTTTTTTAATTAGGTATCGTTGAGAAGTCATAGACTGTCGGAAAAAAGGCCAATTATTGTATCCTTGTAAATGCCGCACCATACATCGGTTTTGAAATAATATTGATGGCAAGTTTTAATCGTAATGTGAGAATTGGAGTCAGCACACCATCGTCAATTTTGGGAAGTCATTGTTCCATTACACGTGTATGTAGCTTCGTCTGATAATAGTAATTTACGTAACAAGTCCAGAAAATACTATTTTTTTGGACGAGTAGACCAAATTCTAGGACGAGCGTTAGCGAGTCCTGGAAGTCTACGAGTCCAAAAAAACTTTTTTCAGTGTTGCGTACTCTATTTTTTCGGCAACCATGTAGAATAACAAATCAATGAAACGCATTTAGTCTAAGAGACGAAGAGAGGTCGACCTTCACCCATCTGTTAACCGGATGACACATACTTTTATTTCAGTTACATGAATAGACGAAAACGCCTAAAATGGGTTGCCTATGGTCATGACTATATACAGCAAGTTTCAAAAATTTGCACCATATGGAAACTTTTTTATTATCGATTTGTCAGAAAATTGGTGCATTACGAAAAACCTATATTCAAGTTATCAAAGTTTTGAATTTCCCAACGGTGTACAGGGGGGAATAAAAAATAGAATTATGATCAAGAGTAAACTACCCTGGCTGTGATTCCAAATTTGAATATTTCGAACATTTTAGTTCTCATTTGTATTATATACTGAAATTCGAACAGAAGATAGGTACCAACAGAAACATTCTAATTCTTATTTTTATCAAATTTCGAGCACTTCCCGGACTAGGCGGGGAAGTGCTACTTTCCCAGAGAGAAAAAGTGTCCGGGAAGTAAACACTTCCCGGATGGTTGCCGAAAAAATTATTTTACTAGCCAAAAAAGGATCCCCTTCTAAATTTCCTTGTATAAGAGAACAAAATTTCAGTCGTCTGTCGTAGTCTCCAGGTTTTAACGTATGGAAGTATTGTGGTTTATATGCATGGATGAAAATTGTTCTCTTTGAAATTTCTTGTTCTTGTATCTTTACCAATTTCATCTGGAAGCGAAGATGACCTTTTTCGCATAAACAATTGAGGTTTCTCCACTGCAGATAACATTACATTTAATTTCATCTCCTCAGTTGCAACAGTTTTTTTAGGTTTATTTGTGAATTTATTATTAACATGATTTAAATTTTTCCAAAATTCTCATTATAGACCAGGATCGCACGCCTATTTTCGAAAATTATCTATAATAGGCTGAATCTTCCTGAGTAGCTTCATTTTGCCTAGACTCCCAACTTTTTCCTCTACGGAAATTCTTGATAGTGTTAGCTAATAAACTGCGCAGGCGTCAATCATGTCGATTTGATAGTGCAAAAAAGTCATTAATAGCAGTTAGTTTTTCAGTTGATCCTCGAGATAATTCGATAAAGTTCTCGAAAAAACTTTTGTCCTACGAAATGGATGGTAGGGCTGAAGAGTCCTCCACTCCCAACAAGTACAAATGACGTTGTCATAAGAAATCATTAGTAACAAGCGAATATTTTTACCGTTGCTTGGTTAATATATGTATAATTGAATGGGCATCTCAACAAAAATAAGCTACTCACGAAGATTCGCATGTTACTAATAATTTTTTAACCATGGAATTGACAATTTCGGATCGTAGGACTGACAACACCTACCATTCAATTTGTAGGACAATAAGACCATTCAATTATACAAATAAACGGTGAAAAAATCCTCTGGTTACTAATGATTTCTTATGACCACGTCATTGGATGGGAGTGGGGGACTCTTCAGTCCTTCCCTCTATTTTGTAGGACAAAAGTTTTATCGAGTGCTTTATCGAATTATCTCGAGGTTCAACTGAAAAACTAGCTGTTATTAATGAATTTTTTGCACTCACCAAATCGAAATGATTGACGTCTGCGCCTTTTATTAGCTACCACTTTCGAGAATTTTCGTAGAGGAAATGAAGCTTCTCAGGAAGATTCAGCCTGTTATTAATCATTTTTGAAAATATGCGTAGGATCCTGGTCTATTACTGATGTATGGTCATATTTTTATCTGGATGTCTGTTGGTGAATATTTCAGCTGCTTCACGATAAGTTTTGTAATTATCACCAACGATTAATACAATCTCTACTCTTTCTTCAACACTAAAGATCACCGGCATGTTAACAAATTTGATTTGACGTTCACTGTCAAACAATTCTTGCTATCAAAAAATCATTCGTTTATAAGTGTATCCTAGGTTTCACGTAACTACAGTTACATTTGCATTTTTATTGTAAAAAAAGAAAGAAAAAAATGCTTTTTTCATGTAATTGAATGTAATTGCATATTAGACCGTAGTTTTCAGTTCTGATCAACTTTTCCCAATAACACTTTTCAATATTGTCAAAAATAAAGGTAGTTTACTTTCGAGCCAAATTCATATTTTTTGAGATACCGCGTGTTCGACAGGGAAAATTTATTATCTGATGTTTTCATTCCAGGTTTAAGGCCATGCAGAACTTTTTTCCGTAGAATTAATAATAAGAGTAATTTACGTAACAAGTCCGGAAAATACTGATTTTTTGGACTGGTAGACCAAATTCTAGGAAGAGCGTTAGCGAGTCCTGGAAGTCTGCGAATCCAAAAAAACTGTTTTCGGACGTGTTTGCGTACACTATTTTTTCGGCAACCATGTAGAATAACAAATCAATGAGACGCATTTAGTCTAAGAGACGAAGAGAGGTCGACTTTCACTAATCTGTTAACCTGATGAAACAGACTTTTTATGAAGTTACAAAAATAGACCAATATGCCTAATTTGGATTGCCTATCAAAAGGTGGTCTTGACTATATACAGTAAAATTTGCACCATATGGAAACTTTTTTATTATCGATTTGTCAGAATATTTTATTCTTCTTAAAAATTGGTGCATTACGGAATACTTCTATTCGAGTTATCAAAATTCTGAATTTCCAAACGGTGTACAGGGGGGAATAAAAAATAAAATTTTGATCAAGAGTAAACTACCCTGGCTGTGATTCCAAATTTGAATATTTCGAACATTTTAGTTCTTATTTGTATTATATATTGAAATTCGAACAGAAGATAGGTACCAACAGAAACATTCTAATTCTTATTTAAATTGAAATTCGAGCACTTCCCGGTCTAGTCCGGAAAGTACGTACTTCCTGGACTAGGCCGGAAAGTGCCACTTTCCGAAAGAAAAAGTGTCCGGGAAGTGAACACTCCCTGGATTGTTGCCGAAAAAAAGTTTTCCTTATGCAAACTCAAGCAGATTCACTATAAATATTCAACCAAAATTAATTAGTTTTTAGTGTGAATGTACCTAGAATTCTTATTATTTTTTATCAACTGAGAAGATTATTCAAGAAGGGTCGTTACTAGGGCACTTACTTACGACAGGCGTACAGATTGCATAAAGAATTCAAATTCATTTGTATTAAAAACATTCAGGGCCGAATCGAAAGGAGTTTTTTATTGGGGTGGGCAATAAGCGAATTTTGTCAACTCATTCAAAAAATTTTCAATATTCGTTAAGAACAAAATTTATCACCCCGGACAGATTATTAAAAAACAACAGTTTTTATAGTAACATTGTTAGGGGCGAAATTCAGGAAAGGAGAGCAGTGAATGTGCTATGATGTTTCACGCCACTAACATACCCAGTTGCTCAGTGGGACGTGGAATTGACAATACAAAATGATTGCGATAAGATTGAAATATGGGGTTTAAATCGGAGCGCCACGGATTTATCGCCAGTGAAAAATGCGAAACCACCCTGATTGGACAACCCACTGCACTAATATTACTAAAAGATTAAACTAGAGATAAATAAGGGCGGGTTGTACAAAACAAGTTCAACAGCAGTTTAAGTAAACTCGCTACAGTTGCTAGGGATTAGCGAATGGAATTTCTAGTAGTAGAACTCAGTTCAGTTGAACTGTTGGTAAACTTGTTTTGTACAACCCGCCCTGAATGGTATAAAAATAATATATAAATATGTAGAGGTTTTGTCTCACCTTACGCTTGGATAACTTGGACCAGAATAAAAGGAATAGTCACGTCCCTTACTAATAACATAAATTGATTGATGTTAATACTCCTTTGGGGATCAATCTTAACTCAAATTTATCTGATATTGTATGTAGATTTTCTCAATATTGCCAGTTCACCAGTTGTAGTTCATGAATCCAGTGCCTTGGAACTGGTGTGCAGAGTGGGTGCGACACAATCAAACGAAGTACATGTACAGCTGGGACGAATACCATCAACGAAGAATACCAATAATAGGGGGCGAACAGCAAAGTAATAATGAACAACAGAGATACAGTGGAACAACCATAGTTGAGCAGGAACAGTGGAACAATCACAGTAGTGAAACAGTCATAAACAGTAACGGAAACAGTAAAAGTAAAACCCTAGCGGAGCAGTAACAATGGAGCAGTAGCAGCAGCGGAGCACCCTAGAATAAACAATACCAGTCTGAGTTCAAATAGACGGAGAGCTGACTACGTAGGGGTACGGGTGACTCGGTGCAAAGTAAATTTTAGCACTTACAGGTTCAGTTGTTACCGACGTAGCGTGAGAAGGGCCGTCAGAAGGCACCCCGGAAGAATAACGTGAGAGTAGAGGGTTAAATATGCAATTTTTCTACGTTAACCAAGTCATAAAGTGCAGGACTGAAAATTTGCATAATATTCGGAGGTTATACAAAGAAGTAGAGAAAAAATTGCCAGATGACTAGGTGGAAGATAAAGACCCGCCAGAAGGCGCCAATTTTGTGAAAAATTTTGCAATAATTATGTGACTCGGTGCACTTCTGGCAATTTTTATACTCATTCTGTTAGTCAAAACTGGATTTCCTGCAAAACGCCAGAAGGCTAAGTGGAAGAATTACAAATATATTCGCGATACTATGAGCGTCGGTGGCCCACTCTATGGATCAATTTTTTATATTTTAACTCATAAGGGGCACTTCTGGCGATTTGTCAACATATTTTACATTATTTTGATATACTAATTGCTTAACTGTCAGAAGTAAATTCGGGAGACATTGATAGTTTTTATACAATAACATGAAAGCGATTTTCATCCTTACATCTAATACAATATGTAGATATAAATGTGAAGAGAAAAGTATATCGACCGGCTTGTTACAAGAAACTTATTATACCGGGGGATAGTGACAGATTTTGGGAAACGATTTTACTAAGTATGCCTTTTGGAGGGCAGTACTGTCCGTATATCCTCGTGATGATAATGCATGAATCAAAGAGTCGTCGAAGGGTCTTCATATTGAAAAATAATAATATTATTTTCTAAAAATTATGTGTTTCGGTACGATTCCAATCAGGGTGTTTTGTAATAAAGTAATAGACATAAAATACTTGAAAAACCATTGGCATACCTTTTCAGGAACAGATAGTAACAGCTCTTGATAGCAAAGTTAAAATTTGTGGACTTTTCATTAATTTTGCACGATTTTTGACTGTGTTAACCACGAGCTGTTATTATCAAAAATGAAAAAGTATGGCATAAGAGGAGTAGCCTTAAAGTTGATGCGCTCTTATTTCATCAAAGTGTTTTTATGCAAAACACACAGAGCCCTTCCCTACTCATAAAACAAGGTATGCCTCAAGGTTCCATATTGGGCCCCCTTCTGTTTCTCATGTATGCAAATGATCTCATTCACTTTTTACAGAACCTGTCAACAATCCAAGTGATCACGTATGCTGACGATACAAATATTATAGTATAACAAAAGGATGTCGAAAGTCTTGTGGAATCAACTAAAACTGCCTATTAAAAAGTTATTTTGTGGTCGGCAAAAAAACACCTAACTTTGAATGTACAAAAAACAGTGTTAGTTAATTTTTCCCTGAGCATTGAATAGTATGTCAATAAAATTAACGTTTCCTGTAATTGAGCCTTATAAAATTATCGAAATGAAATGTCGCTTATCCGACATGGCACCGATTAATACGAATTCTTGTGATAAATGTCGCAATTTTCCAACATCCAGATTCCAACGAAGTGACAGAGACCGACAGATATACAGGTTGAAACCAAATAAGTGCAAAATTTTTTAGGAGGTGAATCCTTGTCGAAAATCAAAAACTTTTCTAACTCCTGTGTTGTGTTCGTAGAAGCAATAGTTTCCTAATGGAAAAATAAAATACAGCATTGTGCATGAACGGATCTTCTGTAAATAGAATTGAAAAAATGTAGTAGGTGTCTGTCACATTTTGTTTGAACAACTTGTGACTTCTGTCGTAGTTTTTTGAAATCATTCCGTTTGTTTCAATCAGTGGTATTTATTTCTTTGTCATGCCGTACACACGTTATACTCCCCGAGAGTATGCGCATATGCACTACATTTATGGTCATTGTGGAGGTAGTGCTACTGCTGCAGCAGCGCTTTATGCAGAACACTCTGAAATAATCGAAATTCTACTCCTAAAAATAATCATCGTATGTTTTATACCATGGTAGAGTCTGGACAAAATAGGCATTCTTTTGTAATGAATATCCACTTCCACTTGGTTATGTTTTGTTCGAACAATTGTTGTTAAAAAAATGGTGAATCTCAAATCTGGAACTTTACCCTCATTTCTTGTAAAATTGTATTGTTTTCTGAAAAACTGTTTTGTACGTCTGAAAGCATCAGTCATAAGTAATCTTCTGCAGCAAAGATATTTGAATTAGTCTCAATTTGTAGACATGGCACTCAAAAATCCAAGGTGAGGTCGTAATTTTCCAGAAATTAAAAAAATGCTCATTATCTCGAAAACGGAGAGATTTCGACTAAGGTGAAATTCCGATATTCTGAACAGTCATGACCTGATCTATCACCAGTTTCAATATTGTACAAGGTTTACCGGACACCCTGTATATTCGCATGACACTATCGTACCAAGCTCTGAGCACCTTTTCAGACAAATAATTAAAAAAAATCTGATACTGAAATGCACAAAATAAATAAATAATAACCATGAAAAATAATTCCATAAACAAGCTATCATTTATGAACTATTGAACTTAAAAGTAACTTCAGGCTCCATTCCAAGTGTAATGACATCTCAGGCTTCATTTCAAGTGTATTTACATTTTAGGCTTCAAATTTTCAAGAAAATATTTGAATTCTCAAAAGTTCTCAGACAAAACTTTTTTTACTGTTTAGTTCAATAGTCTATAAATGAAAACCAGTTTTTTAACAGAGTCTTTCATTAATTTTATTCGGAATACAGTTGTTCAACTTCTAGTGAATATTTATTTTCGTATTAGAATGAAAAAGAAAACACAGATTTCCAGAAATTATTTTTGTTTAAGAAAATAAAAGTTCTTTTCTTGACTCATAGTGTGATATTTCCGAGGACTTTCGGGTACAGATAAACTTGATTCAGTTAGGACCAAGATAATTTGGGAATGAATGTTATATCTGATTTGTTCAAATTTGACCCACTGAATCTTCGAGCAAACTAAGCTTGTCGAGCTAATTCGATAAGAAAACGTAAAAAAAATTGGTAAAATTACATTGTTAATTTATCGAAGGTAATTAATTATTTCACCTTCGAATGTCGAATACAACTACTTTTACCGACACCGCCAGCTATATACAGGGTGGGGCACCGAAAACGAAACAGATCGAATATCTTCAAAACGCATGTGTTGTGAATAAAATGCAAAAACATGTCGATTTATAATCCAAGGGGGACATCTTCCTGTCATAACCTCAACTGCCATACCTCTACCCCCCACCCCCCACCCCTTGAATAGGGAAAGTAGTAAGTGTGACAAACCATTGAAAAGGTAATTTCATAAGGAATTCAGCCATGTCAATTTTTGCCATCTAACTTTTTATTTTGGCGCCCTCTTGCGGGAAAAATAACTGTTCCGTATTTCAAATTATAATACTGCATTTGCAAGCTATTTTGACATAAATTCGGTGACAATGTATTATGGAATTTTTCTAAGAGAAAAAATAAAACGACGGCTCCAAAATGGCGGACATGATATTCATTTACGGTCCGATTTGATTCAAAATTGATATGTGGTGGTTTTCAAGGTCGGAAATTATGATTTGTTCGTCAATACAAATAAAACAAGATGGTGGCTCCAAGATGGCGGACGAAATTTGTAATTCTGGTCCGGTTCGAATCAAAATTAGTGTGTGGGGATTTTCAGGGTGAAAAATTATGATATTTTTGTCAATCCAAAAAAAACAAGATGGTGGACGAAATTTGTAATTGTGGTTCGATTCGATTCAAAATTGGCATATATGGGTTTTACAAGTTTTCTGTATGACTAAAATGAATGAATTAAATTGATAAAATAAAGCTTCTATACAAATGCACTAAAAAAGAAATAATATTTTTTTTATAAGTGAGACGTAGATTATTCTGTGCGTAACAGATTCGAAAGATTGCTGCGCGTACAAAATAGGTACTTTTGCGAGCAATAATTTGTATTAAGCATAGAATAACCTTCTTCACACATCTGAAAAAAATATTATTTCCTTTTCAGTGCATTTGTATAAAAGCTTTTTTTACCAATTTCAGTAATTCATTTTAGTCATACTGAAAACTTGTAAAACCCATATATGCCAATTTTGAATCTAATCGAACCACAAATACAAATTTCTTCCACCATCTTGGTTTTTTGCATTGACAAGAATATCATAATTTTTCACCCTAAAAATCCCCACATACTAATTTTGATTCGAATCGGACCAGAATTAAAAATTTCGTCCGCCATCTTGGAGCCACCATTTTGTTTTTTTGCATTTGCGACCTTGAAAACCACCACATATCAATATTGAATCGAATCGGACCATAATTGCAAATCATGTCCACCATGTTGGAGCCGCCATTTTGTTTTTTCTCTAAGAAAAATTCCATAATGCATTGTCACCGAATTTATAGTTATAATTACATCTTTCTTGAAATAGGAAACCTAATATAAATAACTATAAGTAAAAAAATATAATAAAATGACACAAGTACAATTAAATATATCACACGTTAAACATTTAAAAAATAACCATTTAGATAGACAACGAAGTGTATACAAAAAATAGCAAAATCACAAGTTAAAAAATTCAGTAACTAGTAGATAGTCCAATTAGGTATATGTATATAATATACACAACTACAAGTTAAAAATAACATGACACAAGCACAATGGAATAAATATCAAGCGCTAAAAATTTAAAAAGTACCCATCTAGATAGACAACAAAGTATACACAAAAAGATGATAAAATCAGACGTTGACAAATTAAAAGTCGCATGTAGATAGACTAATTAGGTATTTAAGATTACATTATTATTATTATATAATCAAACAAAACAGAGTATAACAGTACCTATTACTTTTTTTATTATTAATTTTTTTTTAATTCTCTCAGTGCTGCTTTAACATCTTCCAAATTGGATTTTTTCTTCAATATTTCAGGTAATTCGTTGAATTTGTTGAAACCTTTGAAAAATATAGAGTTCATGGTAGGTACTCCTAAATGCCGTTCGATTTATATGCATATTATTTGAATTTCTAGTGTTGTGAGAATGAATGTTTTTATTCAAGTTGACATACTGGTTAAAGTATTCTGGTGCCATACCATTTACAATTTTAAATACCAGAAACATTGTGAAATAGAAGAGTCTACTTTCAACTGACAACCAATTTAAACAATCTAGCATATTTTTTATTGGAGTTTTCAATCCCGTTTTCATCCCTCGATTTTGTAGTTTTTGTATCATATTTATTTTATTGAGGTTAAATAAAGATAATATAGACGCACAATAATCAAAGTGTGGTTGAACGATAGTATTGTAAACTGTATTGACAAATGTTGTGCTATTCTACTGAAAAAATATAGTTTTTTTTTATTTTTTTATGAATATATTCAAAGTGACTGTCAAAATTTAAAAAATTATCCAGTTGAAAGCCAAGGTATTTGACCGTTGACACAACTTCAATTTTGTCGTTATTGATATGAAGGTTTATACCGTTGATATCGAGGGAATTGTATTTATATTTTGTAGTGAAGACCATTGCTTTCGTTTTTGTTACATTTAACTTCAATTTGTTGGTGCATAAATACTCATTCACAGTTTCTAAAATCCCGTTCATTTTATGAACAGCTCTATCTAGTTCAATTTCACTACAAATAAGCAATGTATCATCAGCAAAAAGGTTTATGAACTCATATTCAACGAAAAGTCCAATATCGTTTAGATATAAAACAAAGAGGAGAGGGTCCAAAACGCTACCATGTGAAACACCTACATCAATATTTAATTCATTTGATAGTGCATCTTTGAAACGGACTTTCTGTTTCCTATTTTTCAAATAATCCCTGAACCACTCCAACACTTTTCCATCAATTCCATACTGTTTCAATTTCAACAACATAATTCCTCTATCAATTGTCTCAAAAGCCCTCTTTAGGTCCAAAAATACAGCAATAACATATTTCTGGCTATCTAAGTTAGTTTTAATATTACATATTGTGAGCTGTAATGCTGTTTCACACGAGAATTTTGTTCGCAAACCCGACTGATTATTAAAACTGAATTTTTAGTGACATGATGTAATAACTGGTCATAAACAGCAAGATTTTTTCAATTGAAGGCAAAGTATTTATCGGACGAAATTCTTTGGCTTTATTGGTGTTGGCTATTTTCGGAATAGGAATAACAGTACTACTTTTCAACTTGTGAGGTATTATTCCTGTATGCAGAGATGTATTAATTAAATTTAGTAATATATGACCAATGGTTTCAAAGACTTCTTTGATCATTTTGCAGTTCAGAGCTTCATATACAGAAAATTTATTGTCCAGCTACTAACTGTTTTTCGCAAATCTTTCATAGAGAGCATCTCAAAGTTTTCGAATTTCAAATATAAATTATTGTTTACATTATGCCAACGTTCAGTAATGTTAATATTTTGTATGATGTCATCAATACTATCAATAAAATAATTATTAAAACTACAAGCTATTTCTATGTTATTCGTTAACATTTTTTTATGCACATTTGAATCGAAGCATATGCAATTGGAGACATCTTGGCTATTACTGTTTACCAGTTTCTTCAAAGTTTGCCACATTTCTTTGTGGTTATGTCTAGCTCTATCAATATTGTAAAAATAATATAGTTATTTATTTTGCTTCAAAAGATTGACAACATTATTTCTTAATAGCTTGTAAAGTTCCCATTTCTCTTGTTTATTATTGTTACATGAACTAAGAATCTTGTATGCCCTATCTCGTCTCTTGATTGAATCATAAATCTCATAATCAAACCAAGGTAATTTTGATCGGTACTTACATATTTCAATAGGAGCAATACTATTAATTACTGTTTCACGTGTCTCTGAAATTTCAGTGTAAATTATGTCAACGTCAACAGAAGTTAAATTAAAGTTGTGCATTATAAGGCTAGTTTTAATACTTTCTAAATTTTAATCACAGATGTTTCTAAATTTTCTGTCAAAATAGCTTGCAAATGCAGTATTAAAATTTGGAATATGGAACAGTTATTTTTCCTGCAAGAGGGCACCAAAATAAAAAGTTAATTGGCAAAAATTGACATGGCTGAATTCCTTATGAAATTACCTTCTCAATGATGTGTCACACTTACTACTTTCCCTATTCAAATTGTTTGGGTGATAGTGCCCAAGGAGTGGGTGGAGAAGTATAACAGTTGAGGTTATGATAGGAAGATGTCCTCCTTGGATTAAAAATTGTCGTGTTTTATTCACAACACATGCGTTTTGAAGATATTCGATCTGTTTCGTTTTCGGTGCCCCATCCTGTATGATAATTTATGATCACTTTAGTTTATGAATTTCCAACCAAAAACAAGAGAAATAGAGAGATTTCAGTCGAGCGTCGGTGTGAATTTTATAACCCGAGTTGTTCACGAGGAAATCTGAAAATATCAGTTATATCTCGCATTATCTCTCAAAGGAAGCAATTTTCGAAAAAATATGTGATTACCTTTTTTATGGAGATTTCCACGCTCTATACAAAGTTGTTTTTTTATATCATATCGAAATTTCCAAATCCTTTCAAGTTAGATTTTCCGTGCTTTCCCGGGAATTTTCCCCAGTTTCCATAGGTGCTCGCGTGTAGAATGTGGTGTTTGAAAGGGAATAAAACGATGTTTCCCTAATTAAATAATTCTTGTATTGCGTACTGTTACTATATGAAAACAAACTCGTACAATACTCATGGTGTATGGTGTCACACTGATAAAAGGGGACATTGTTGGTGCGCATGCGTGGCTGAACAGCTGCCTGCGCTATCAACACCAGATAGATGGCAAAGCTACTTCCTGGAACTATAATGAATATACATTACACACACCCCCTCTTATTTGACATTATATTTTTCTTAATACCTACACCTATCTGGAACA
The DNA here is from genome assembly GCA_944452925.2 of Chrysolina oricalcia. NCBI lineage: Eukaryota > Metazoa > Arthropoda > Insecta > Coleoptera > Chrysomelidae > Chrysolina > Chrysolina oricalcia. The sequence continues at coordinate 40,549,248 of OX101824.2, forward strand.
TTTCTAATCCTTTTAGGACGATTCACTGGAGAATTATTTGAAAACGAACAATGATTTCGCGAGTCAATATCAATGTGATCAAATTGTGTTTCATCAAGAGCGTTATTTATACCTTCTATTTCATCAGGACTCTGTGAGCCTTGGTTCATGTTGGAGGGATTTTCTAAGTTTTCTCTGACTGAGTAATCAGGTCTCAAGGCAAAATCATTATCACTACAGTACCTTACTTGGTTGAAATGTCTTTTCCACTCAATACTTGTCTTGAACTCTTTTACCCAACATACATTTGCACCACAAAATTTTAAAATTTCTGCCTTGCACCATGTGGGTTTAATACCTCTGTAATCTCTAACATATACAATCTGTCCTATTTGAAAACTATTAACTCGCCTCCCCCTGAAAAATCGTTTGTTTGCTTCTTGTGCTTTCATCATGTTATTTTTCACTTCCATATTGCTCTTAACTATCGGATTGCTTTGTTGCTTTGGCATCATGAGATTCAAACGAGTTCTCAAAGGTCTTCCCAAAAATAATTTTGCTGGCGTTTCACCAGATGAACAATGGGGGTGTTTCGATACGTCAACAAAAATTTACATAGTGATAAATTAACATTCTTTAGTTGATTATCAGAAATTTCTTTAAGTAAAAATTGTTTTACCGTTTTCACAGAATTTTCCGCTGCTCCATTGGAAGCAGGATTATACGGAGGAATGGTAACATGATTGATTCCATTAGATTTTATAAATAATCGAAAATCTTCTGAGACTAGTTGAGGTTCGTTATCGGATACTAACATTGACGGTAGCCCAAAACGGCTAAAAAGATTTCTTAACTTTTCAATAGTGGTTACAGAAGTTATTGAGCTCATAGGAAATACTTCCAGCCATTTCGAGAAAGCATCCGTAACCACTAAAAAATATTTTTGTCTTAGTGGGCCAATGAAATCAATGTGAATACGTTGCCATACCTCACTAGGAATTGGCCATGGTTTCAAAGGTGTTTTTTCTGGAGTAGCGCGAATTTTCTGACACTCCGGGCACCCCTTAACAATTTCTTCCACATCCTCATTTAAAGTAGGCCACCATACGTAGGATCTTGCCAGTGATTTCATTTTTACAATGCCTAAATGGCTGTTATGTAACTCATTCAAAATATCTTCACGCAACGAAGAAGGAACAATCACCCGATGTCCCCAAAGTAAAACATTTTCATCTAAGTTAATTTCATCTTTCCTTCTGAAAAAGGGTTTCAAATTTTCAGTTGAGTCTGACGGCCACCCTTTTCGCACATACGACAAAATTTCTTTCAATACAGGATCTGTCTCTGTCTCGCGTTCTATTTTGATGATATCAATAGGCATTGACGTACAACTTGATAAGAAATTTAAATTAATGTGAGAACTCTCAAATTCCTGCATATTATCTTCAAATTCCAAAGTCTGCACCTTTTCTTGGTCTTTGATAGGCAAACGCGACAGAAAATCAGCTATATTCTTAGAGTTATTAACGTACTGTATAGTGAAATCAAATCCGCTCAAAAAGTAAGCATACCTCTGCAACCGATTCGCCGCCATGATTGGAACGCCGTTTTTTGGTCCAAAAATACTAACTAGCGGTTTATTATCACTGCACAAAATGAAATGCCTACCATACAAAAATTGATAGAATCTTTTGACCCCAAAGACGATTGCCAAAGCCTCTTTGTCTAACTGTGAGTAACGTTTTTCAGATTCAGATAACGTGCGAGATGCAAAACAGATCGGTCTCAACACGCCATCCTTACATGATGTCGACAACACCGCCTCTAAACCGTAATCACTACTATCAACAGCTAAAACTGTCTCACAAGTTGGGTCAAAATGGACCAAAAATGTATCAGCAACTAAAACACTTTTAACGTTTTTAAGTGCCTCCTGGCATTCATAGTCCCAATTCCAAGTAACATCCTTTTTCAATAATCGATATAGAGGGCTCACTACATTAGGCATGTTTGGTATGAATCTATTATAATACGTAATCATGCCTGAGAAAGATTTCAATTGAGTTACTGTTGTTGGTACTGGCATATTTTCAATGGCTTTGAGTTTTTCCGGAGATTTGTGTACTCCAGCTTTGTCAAGAACCAACCCCAAATATGAAATACTATCTTGAAAGAAGAAACATTTTTCTTTCTTAATTGTCAGACCCGTATCAAGTGATATCTGTAAAACTCTTTCTAAGTTGGCTAAAAGCGATTCTTTATTTGGCCCAGTAATTATTATGTCGTCTAAAAAACACCCGACTCCCGGTACATTCATAAACAGCTGTTCCATAATCCGCTGGAACTGCGCAGGCGCAGATGCCAGCCCGTAAGGTAAACAATCATAAGCGAAGAGACCCTTATGCGTAGATATTGTTGTTAAAATTCGTGAATCTTTGTACAAAGGTATCTGTTGATATGCATGCGCAAGGTCGATTTTTGAGAACTGCTCTCCTCCACTTAATTTTGCCAACAAATCATCTATCCTAGGCAAAGGGTATTTATCCACAATCAAAAACGGATTTACTGTGATTTTATAATCGCCACAAAGTCTGACTGTATTGTCCTTTTTTAAGATTGGGACAACCGGAGTTCCAAATTCACTGTATTCTACAGGTGAAATAATATTATTTTTTAGTAATCTTTCAATTTCTTCATCAACCTTAATTTTCAAAGCAAACGGTATTGGGCGCGGCTTGCAACATTTCGGAATTGCATTTGATTTCAATGTTAACTTTAGCTGAAATTTATTAATGCAACCTGGGGTATCAGAAAACACTGCTTTGTATTTATTTGTGAAATACTCTATTTCCGTGAATTTTCCTTTCAAGTACTTTATTTCTTGAAAATTCATATTGAATTTACGAATACAATTCCTGCCAAGTAGGGCGGGACCCTTCGTGTCCACAACGCAAAATTCTAAAAAATTATTTTTATCATGGAAAGTTACGGGCAATTTCTGGAAAAACTCTATCTCCCGAAAAATTAATTAATGCTATGTTTGTATTCGATAACGGATTGTTACGAAAGTATTTTCTATACGCACTGAGCGGCAAAATTGACGTCGCAGCGCCTGAGTCGAGTTCCATTTTCAAAAGCACATCATTCAAATAAATATCAATATCAATTGGTTTATCTGATTCCTGTCGTAAACAAAGAACTGGGGAGAAATCATTCTGTGCATTCTCATGCACTTCTACAGACTCTAAAAGCAGCAGCCAGATGACCTTTAGTTGAACAATTGTTGCATACGTACTCACGAAAGGGGCATTTATTCGCATAATGCTCCTTACCACACCGATAACATTTCACCTTTGAATTTCTACCACCTCCATCATGTCAACAAATGCGTGCCATCGGATAGTTGGAAGTTAGGACGCATTGCCTATTCCGGCTAGCTCAGACCGCCTATCCGAAGTACAGTATCGTCGCAAAAATCCCAGCAACTCCGGAGCTCTTCATTTATTTGGAAAACCAGCAGGAACGTGTCTGACATACGAATTCTTTTTGGAATTGTTGGTGTTGCCAACCAACGAGGTTCCATTAATTCGCATGCCAGGCCGAAGATCACTAAAACCAGAAATACTATTTACACTTGACTTTACTATACACTACTGAGCCATCCAGAAGTGAGGGCTTCTCTCCTGGGAATTGTCCGAGCCCTCCGGCGGCTCCTGGATGACTGCCTAAAACAGCCATTTGAGCCTTTATTTATACCATTGCCGAACATTTAAGTCGGAAAATGGTATCGCAAAAGTGCTGGTAGGCGGAGCCTATTAGAGCTCTCGCCTCCAGATATACTCTCCGAGTATTTTTCCAAAATTCAAAATAGTAGTATTTCTGGCACTTCATGACAATCACTCCTATTCATGTCTGCGCCCCCTCTCATCCCGGAAGGTCCTGGCGAACTCGATGAAAATGATGCTTGGGTGCGCCATGTCTGTCGGCGCTGCTGTCCGCTACTTTCCGAACGTGGTGAACGTCTTGCCAACAAATGGATATCAGTCTCGTTGTACTCCTGTTTTATATCCATGCTGATTCCTCAATTATCACAGTATTTAACGCACTGGAATACGCCACATCTTTACTTTCACTGAACAGTTTGTTTCTCACTCTTCCGGGATTATAACCAGTATCACTTAATTTTGTTTCAAACGAAGTTCCGAATTCACAATTCATCGCCAACTTGTTCAACCGAGCTGCCCATTCCTGTGCGTTCTCGGATGAAGATTTTGTCCCGGCGTAAAAGTTGAATCGTTCCACAAAAACAACACTCTTTTTTGCGAAATAATCGTCCAGATTTTTGATGAGAACCTTCAGTTCACAACTCTCTGGTTCTTCTGGTACACATAAGTTCTGTAGCAACATATATGCGTCTTGATTTAAACTGTTCAATAAAATTGCACGTTTTATTTCATCAGTTTTTATACTATTTGCTATAAAAAACTGATTTAAACGTTTATGGTGAACTGACCACTCGTTTATTTTTGGATTGAATTCGAACTGAATACCCATGGAAGCCATGACTGCTTATAAAAACGAACACACTTCGGCAACTAAAAACACTGATGAATTTGCTGGATCCAAAGCAATTAGCACTTGCGGTTTTTATCCTCGTTATTTGTGGTGTTTGAAAGGGAATAAAACACTGTTTCCCTAATTGAATAATTCTTGTATTGCGTACTGTTACTATATGAAAACAAACTCGTACAATACTCATGGTGTATGGTGTCACACTGATAAAAGGGGACATTGTTGGTGCGCATTCGTGGCTGAACAGCTGCCTGCGCTATCAACACCAGATAGATGGCAAAGCTACTTCCTGGAACTATAATGAATGTACATTACATAGAACATTTTGTTTCTGAAAGTACTCCTCAAGAACTGACTGTGTGCCAAAAATCATTTCTATTGGATTTAGTGTCAGGTTAAAACCCCTTGATCTTGTATTACATTGTAATGGAATGAATATAATTCCGAACGCCTAACAGAATCCATTGATGATTTATGGAAAAAAACCTCAGAAAAATTGTGAAACGATATAAAAATTAGTAAGGAATTGTTAGGCATAACTGGGTATTACTCAGGAATTACAGGTATTACTGGTGCATTAGTGGTATTACTCGGGAATTAGTTGGTCATTAGTGGCATTACTTGGAGTAGGATGGGGGGTCCTGAATGAGGATACGACACTAATGATAACAACACCATATATTCACTGATACGAACTACAACCTTATATATCACAATCAAACAAGTTATCACTAGCGAGTTACGGAAAGGAATGAATTATTTTAAGATGATATCACCGACGATAGCTCGTCTCAGTGACGTAATGCCTCTTCATCAGCCTATGACTCGGCATCATCCTGCATTGGGTATTAGTGGCATTACTTGGGTATTACTCTGGAATTACTTGGATATTATAGGAATTAGTTAGGATTTTTGGGAATCAGTGTACACAATTTCCTCAGCGGTTTCCCCCTCGGGAATTAGTGATGCCACTTTCCGTTTTCAAAAGCATCAGTTGCCCCAAACCTCCAAAGGTGATGAGGGAACGCTCATTAGAAGCAAACGAGTAGCCGGCCGTAAATATAAAGGTTAAAACAAAGGTGTGTTTCAAAGATTGCTTTAAGACCAGTTAGGCCAAGCTGTAGATAAAAATAAGAGGCTCTATTCACACAAAATAAAAGACGCAAACTTGTTATAAGAACTTGTTATAAGATAGTTCGTAAGTGAAAACCCCTGTTTTCTTTCTCCCCAGCAAAATCGCTTTGTGGAATTTTTTAAACAAGAAATAGTGAAAAAAATTACAACTTTTTTGGTTTTATGAAAATATCTCAAAGATTATTCAAGGAATACAGTCGATGGAACTTTTGTAGAGTTTTATAAAACCTACAAAACGGTTTTTTATACGCCCAGATCAGTGCATTTTTAACTAAGAAAATCTGGGAAAACTTCGAAAAAGAGACCATGTTTCAAAAATTCATAATTTTTATGAATAATGGAAGGCGGAAACTGATTATACCAACTTGTGATTTTATTGTGCGGAAGATGGTTTCTGTCTGATATGCAGTTTTTACACAATCGCGTTATAAGCAATTTAATGGCAAATATTTCTAAATGCGCCATTTTAAGGAAAATCATCTTATTCAAATTCTGTAAAGGACATATAGAATATTTACAACTAGTATATTTTGGATTTTTACCTGAGAGGTGGGAAATGTGTTGAAAATGTCACTGGAAGTTACTCTAAATGCTTCAAAGTGCACCCAAAGTCGCCCGAAATTAACTCGTAATAACTTCAGTTCGACTTCGGGTGACTCCGGACGAACATTTAAGCATTTTGGTCAACTTTCAGTGACATTTTCAACACATTTTTCACCTCTCAGGTGGAAATCGTAAACATAAAAATTGAAGATATTGTTCTCTACTGCCAGATACCGTTTACAGAATTTGAATACAACGATTTCCCTTGAATCGTCGCATATTGCAGGATGTGTCCTTAAATTGTTTATAACGCGATTGTGCAAAAACAACACATCACACAGAAAACATCTTGCTTACAGTTGAACCACATATTATCATCTATTAGTTTCCCCAATATTGTTTGTCCAGCTTCAGATTTATAAAAATCATAAATTTTTGAAAACTGGTCTCTTTTTTCGAGGTTTTCCCGGATTTTCTAAGTGGAAAATGCACCGATCCAGGTATATGAAAATACATTTTGTAGGTTTTATAAATCTTTACAAAAGTTCTTCCGACTGTAAAACGATACCTCGGATAATCTTTGAGATATTTCCAAGAAACCAAAAAAGTCGTAATTTTTTTACTAATTCTTGTTTAAAAAATTCCACAAATCGATTGGGGTTTCCATAACGACATATCTTATAAAAATTAGTACAGGCCATTTGCGTATTTTAATTTTTTGGGGAAAAAAACTCTATTAGCTTGGTCTAAGTGCTGATGGACAACAAAAAATATGAAAGCGGGAAACGATAATAACAGCATGAGAGCTTCCAGAAGAGGTTTTTAGCGATTGACAACGAAGGTCGAACTCCTACCGAAAAAAGTTGTTGAAAATATAAAGATCTACAACTTTTGTATCAAATATTTTACTACATCACCTCAAATTTTCCGGGAAAATCGGAAAAACCAATTTTTCAGTTCTTAATTTTTTTCTCGATCAAAAATGGATTTTTTTTCACGTAGTTCTGTGTAAATATAGCTTAGCTCATTATGTTTCCAGTAAGCTGTGATTTTTTTGTAGTGGAATACATATTTTTCCTTTTTTTGTCGACAAATTCCGAAAAAACGGAATTGATATCTACAAGAAATCATCTCTACTCCAAGCTGATCGAACTAGCATCGAATGCTTCTTCATCACAGCCAAAACTATAAATACGCCAAGAAAGTACGTTTTAATAGCCCAAAACGCGCATACCTAACTCGATGCGTGTGGAACGAATGTTTCCCAGGCAGATCTGCGTATGTTTATGATTTCGGTAAACACTATAAGGCTGAAAGTAGTGAGCTTAAATTGGTCAGTAGACTAAATTTATTATTTTATACTCTCATTGGCAGGAGAAAATAAAAGTGTTTCAACGTGTTCGAAAAGAATCGTGTGAACCAAGGAAACACATGTAGAGAATGGCGTTGTAATTGAATAGAAAAATTTCAGCATATGAAATTGATTGATGAATAATATAACCTTTCGCCTATTTCCATTACTATAGGAGTTTCGTCGGCATGCTTCAAACACAAAATTATACACCAGCTCCTGCTCATATACAGTGCGGCTTTTTTTAGCCCCCCCCCCCCTGTTAACTTTTGAACGGTTCGACGTACAGACTTGAAAAAAAAAACTGTTTGGAGGGTTTCACCGATACTACTTTTTGATACAAAAAATATGGTGATTGCTCGACAGGGGGAGCGGGGGGAGGCACATCAACTCAAAAATTTTAAATAGCATGGGGGTCAAGTGTCACATCGTTGAGAAGAGAATTCAATTCTCTTCACAACCATTTAATTTTTTTTTTTAAATTCGTTGACATTTTTTTGCAATTAAAATTCGAAATATCAAATATAAAAGCGGATCTGAAAACTACTCATACCTCGATAAATATGAACGGTTTGTTGTGGAATAATGAAACCAAAAACATTTCGAAGGGTATTTCCGATACTACTCTTTATGAGAAGAAACATTGCAATTACTCGACAGATGGTGTTGGGGGCACATCAATTCAAAAATTTCGAAAGGCATAAAAATCGAAATTGGAAAAAAAATTCTCAACAAAATTAAAAAATATTTAGATGGTTGTGAAGAAAATTTAATTCTATTTTCAACGATGTGACACTTGACAATTTTGAGTTAATGTGCCCCCCGCGCCCCCTGTGTAGCAATCACCATATTTTTGGTTTCAAAAGGTAGTATCGGTGAAACCCTCCAAACGGTTTTTTTTTTCATGTTTGTACGTTGAACCGTTCAAAAATTAACAGGGGGGGGACTAAAAAAAGCCGCACTGTATGAACACATCCGTCCGATACTCGACAAAGTTTCTGCAAGAAGGCACTTTACAATGCTCCCTTTAACAATTGGCAAATATAGGGGTAAATACTCTCCTTCCTCACTAGGGTCTGTAATGAACAAAAAATGAATGCAAAATTTGAGTACCACCAATAGAAAATTTGCATACTATACAGGGTGTTTCAAATTCGATCCTCACCATTGGGATCTCTTGAACTATGAGAGATACGAAGATAGTTAAATTGGGGCAAAGTTGCGCATCCACCTGACCAACAATATGCCGTTGAGAAACTCCTGATATTACGTGTATATGCGGAGATATCCGGAAAAAACAGAAAGGACCCCGCACTTTTAATAGGTAAAATGGTTCTCGGTGAAATTGTCTGAATTTTCAGTAAATTGTAGTATCGGATGTACTGAATGAACGTGCAGAATCGCAAAGTTCGTTGATGGATAGATTTTGAAATTCAAGTTAAAATTCAGTGATTTTTATTTAATTATTTTCTCGGGATTTGAAAGTTCTAATTCCTTTTATTTTTGTTCTTATCATCAACGTACCTCCATATCACTGAATATTATTCAGATGGTGCAGATTATGTCATTATGTACAGAGTGAAAACTCAATACAGTTTAGTAATGTCGGAAAATTCGATGTGATAATGAAATATTGATAAAATTATTCCGGCATGCAATATACCATTTTTATTCCATCATTAATCGCAATTCATACATTTCGTACAGGGTGATTTGAAAAATTGGTGAAACATATGGCCGGTTCTTTCGGACATATCTTGTATATTCAAGTGAATTATCAGCCTCCGAATATAGCTGATACCGTATAAACATGATTTTGTTGGGATAAATAGGGTGATCATGGAAATTTTCGATGATAAAAATGACAAAATATAAACTTTTCAGATATCACCCCCTGTAATTCACGACTAACTCGGTAAAATTCCTTCATTATAATGTAACGTGTTCATCATTCTCTCCTCAACACTGTGCCAAAAATTAAGTTTCCTACTATAACTAGTTATTAATTCGGAAACTTATTACCATTTGCATGACGAGTTGATGGAACTTGTTCACGCGAGTTACGTCCCTGGCAAATGCGACTCCAGCATCCTCTCCGCAGTTCCGCTGACGAGGCTTTCTTCCCAACGCCCGGTAGAATAACCTTCGGAGAGCCAGTCTGACTTTATATTTCATACCATATAGTTGTTTTACAATATTTTACTTTGAACTTATAAATTAAATATATTCAACCTGATCTACAAATTCTTGAAATCATAACTGGCGCATTTGAGTAGGATTCTGGAAGCTGTGAATTTATCTAAAATACACTTCTGCAGTATCTACTGCTAATCCAGAATCGCGAACCAGCTTTCCATTGAGGAGTAGAGGTTCATACTTTACGAAGAGAATCAAGAAGCAGACCAGGAAGCCACAACTGTACAACCAGCATGGTATTGGTTATTTTATTGTGAGTACATTTTCATTCATTGTCAGACTCCTCTGAATCCCCAGAGTTCCTTTCCCGAAAATATTTTCTCACAAATTAGGATAGAAATAGATAAGCGAACAAGTATAATATATACTATTATATTATATATTTTATAACATATTTTATTTGAATTTTAAATAATTTCAAAATGCCCCCAGTGCAAATTCCAGTCATTAATTCTGACCTGCTGAAAACCATACCGGAATACGATGGTAATCCAACTGGTTTAGCAAGGTTTATAAAAATTGTTTCACAAATATGTGATACTTATTACGATCATACTGAAGTTAACGCTAATTGTTCCCAAAATATTTTGATAACAAATACTATATTTTCAAAGTTGAAAGGCCCAGCTCAAGAAACAGTTAATATTTATAATGCTTCTAATTGGAGGGAAATAAGTGCTACCCTACTTCAAAATTTTGGTGATCAAAGAGATCTCAATACATTGATACAGAATTTAATGGCATTGAGACAAGAACAGGATGCTCCTCATCAGTTCTATTCAAATTGCATTCACATGTTGAATACAATTTGCAATCATATTGATTTACACATCCCAACAGAAATCGAAAGAGTAAGTCATAGAAATTTATTTACTGATCAAACTTTGAGAGTGTTTCTCACCGGCTTGAGGGACCCTCTCAGTGCTAGAGTCAGAGCTCGAAACCCTGTAACTTTACCACAAGCTTTGACAATAATGAATGATGAAATCAATATATCCAATCTGCAGAACCCCAAAAACCCACTAGTAAAATTTCAAAATAATCATAACAATTGTCCGAAATTAATGCAACGCCCAGTACACCAAAATTATCCTAAATCTAATCAGTTCAACCCAAACTTCAATCCCAATCTTAATCAGAACTTCAATCGTAACGTTCCCCAAGTTTCAAATTTCCCCAGTGCACCTGTACCGATACAACCAATCACCCGTTCACCTCAGAAATATCCAACAAACACGCAGGTATTTGGTCGTTCACAAAATGTCTGGAAAAACCCAAATAGACAACAAAATAATTATCAACAAACGCCAATGAGCGGGGTTTCTTACGGTTCATTTAAACCACAACAACAACAACAATCACGTTATAATCATTTCCAAAATAATAATCGAGCCCGAAATTTCACTTCTCAAGAATTATTTAATGCTGAACATAATCCATGCCCCGAAATTGAATACCCAGTAGACAATTCCGATTCTTACGACAATTTTGAAGGTGCTGTAGGTTATGATTTAGAAAATTTATTTGAAGATCAACCCGAACATGAAAATTTTCCCAAAATCACAGAATTCCAAGATCAACCATAGCATTCGAGTCACACAACATAAATGAAAGAATATTGCCTTTCATTGAAATAAAATATCCACCACTCAAACTTTTGGTCGATACAGGCTCGACTAGATCATTTTTAGACCCAAATTTAGCCGAGAAATATTTCAGTTCATTTATATTCGAAGAACCTTTTACTGTGTCTACTTGTTTCAATTCATCTCAGCATAAATTTGCGATGAATATTCCTGCTTTCCAAGAATTCAAAACTAACAGGAAACTCAAATTCTTCCTGTATAAATTTCACAATGTCTTTGACGGATTAATAGGTGTAGATAACCTACAGCTATTGAAATCCAATTTAGATCTCGTCAATAACGAAATTACCACGCTAAATTCAATAATTGAAATTCAATATTTTCAGTCTAATCCTATTGTTTTATTTGAAAAAATCATCCCAAAACAAAGCCGAATCTCAGCAGAAATTCCAGTTAATCATAAAGACGGTGATGTAATAATTCAGAACCAAGAAATACTATCTTGCAAAATTGCAGAAACTGTGACCACAGCTAGAAATAGCCTAGCGACGGTAGAGATTTTCAATCCCACGTATAACGACATCAAACTTGTAATGTTATACCCGGTTAAAGTTACGCCGCTACGAAATAATGAAACTCATTTCCTTCAAGTATTTCCACGTATAAACGATAACGATTTCATTGAACATTTTTAAGTATTCTTTACAGAAAATTTGCAGAAAGTTGATAGATCTAATATCACTCAATTAATTAGGACTAATCATATGAATAAGGAAGAAAAAGAAATCATTTTAAAATTGTGTAGACATTATTCGGATATTTTTTATATAGAGGGTGAACCACTAACGTCTACAACTGGAGTGAAACACGGAATTAAATTGAAGGATGAAACTCCTGTGTATACTAAATCGTACCGTTACCCCTTTGTCCATAAACAGGAGGTGACTTCACAAATAAATAAAATGCTGGAACAAAATATAATCCATCCCAGTAAATCCCCATGGTCATCACCTATTTGGATTGTGCCAAAAAAGGTTGATGCTTCGGGCAAAAGAAAATGGAGGATAGTGATTGACTTTCGTAAACTGAATGAAAAGACAGTAGACGATAAGTATCCTATCCCGAATATCACAGATGTTCTAGACAAAATTGGCCGCTGCCAATATTTTACGACTCTGGACCTAGCGTCTGGATTTTATCAAATTCAGATGAATCCAGCAGACATTGACAAAACAGCCTTTAATGTTGAAGGAGGGCACTACGAATTTCTTCGTATGCCCATGGGGTTGAAAAATTCCCCCTCTACATTCCAGAGGTGTCTTGATAACATACTGAAAGAATATATTAACAAAATATGTCTAATATATCTTGATGATATTTTGATTTATTCGACATCATTACAGGAACATATCGACAGTTTGAATAAGGTTTTCCAAAAATTAAGGGAGGCCAATTTAAAAATTCAGATGGATAAGTCTGAATTTCTGAAACGCGAAACAGCCTACCTAGGTCATGTGATAACAACGAACGGTGTCAAACCAAATCCCGATAAAATCAAGGCTATCCAAAATTTCCCCATTCCCAAGACTACTAAACAAATTAAAGGGTTCCTAGGACTATTAGGTTATTATAGGCGTTTTATAAAAGATTTTGCCAAACTGACCAAACCGTTAACTCTTTGTTTAAAAAAAGGTGCCAAAATCATTCATGACGCCACTTTTATAAATTGTTTCGAACACTGCAAAACACTCTTGGTTAACGAACCTATTTTGATATATCCTGACTTTGAAAACCCGTTCGTACTCACCACAGATTCGAGTAACTTTGCCCTTGGGGCTATTCTTTCGCAAGGTCCCATTGGGTCAGATAAGCCAGTAGCATACGCATCACGAACTTTGAATGACTCAGAGCAAAATTACTCGACAATAGAGAAGGAACTATTGTCGATCGTTTGGGCCACCAAATATTTTAGGCCCTATCTTTATGGTCGTAAATTCAAAATTGTAACAGACCACAAACCCCTTCAGTGGATCATGTCCTTGAAGGAACCAAACTCTCGTTTGGTTAGATGGAGACTCATACTCGAGGAGTTTGACTACGAAATAGTATATAAACGTGGTAAGTTAAATACCAATGCGGATGCTCTATCAAGAGTTGAAATTCACGGTAATGAAACTGATGAATCAATCAGCAGAGAACTCCAACTGTCTGTTTGTAGTAGAAATGAAACTCCCAATCTCAGAAATGAAGAAATAGAATCAATTATCGGACAAATTGGCGAACCTCCTGACTTACTAGTACTTAGACCCGAAATTCCGATATGCCCTGTATATAGAAAATGATGATATAATGCCAAAATTCTGCGAAGTAGTACAAAAAACATTTAAAACTCCTTCATATAAATTTATTCGCTGTACAAAAATTCTAGAAGACGTAACCAACAGTGACGAACAAAAACAAATTTTGAAACAATACCACGAAGGTAAAACAAACCACCGAGGTATTGTAGAAACAGAAAGACGTATTAGGGAAACCTATTTTTGGCCCAAATTAGGAATCGATCTCAGATCATATATAAATAATTGTGAGATATGCCACACAAATAAATATGACAGAAACCCCCCAAATCAAAAGTTTTCTATTACACCGACTAGCAGTAAACCGTTTGAAATCATTCATATCGATATCTATCAGATAAAAAACCAAAAGTTTTTGACTATTGTGGATGCTTTTTCGAAATACGGACAGGCTTATGCTCTCACTCATAAAAGCGGTATAGAAATAGCAAACAAACTGATTATATTTTTCAGTCACCACGGTATACCCGGAACGATAGTTTCGGATAGTGGTTCAGAATTCAAAAATGAAACCATACTGGAACTGACAAAACTTCACAAAATTAAAATACATTTCGGAACACCTGACCATCATGAATCTAATTCGATAGTCGAACGATTTCATTCGACAATTGCCGAACACATCCGGTTGCTGCAAGGCATTCATAAAGAAAAAGACATAACAAAGCTAATGATCCATGCAATTTTAGGTTATAATAACTCCATCCACTCAGCTACAAAAATGAGACCTATAGATGTTACTACAGGTCACATTTCAAACTCAGATCCTTTCAATATCGACTTAGAGTATCGAATTCAAAGCGCATATGTAGCGAATCACAAAGAAAAAACTAAAGAAATGTACAAGGCTCTCAACGAAAGACTTACAAAACAAAAAGAAAAGAACATTGGAAATCTAAATAAAAACCGCGAAGAACCATTAGAATATCAAACTGGTGATATTGCCTATAAGGGAACAGCTCCGCGCAATAAAAGTCTTCCCAAATTCAAAATCGTCAGAATAAGATCTGATGAAAATACCAAAATTAATACAGCAGACGGTAAAAAGATTCATAAATCAAACTTAAAACGTCCCTTGTTTCAGATCCTTCCTGTCGATGACACTCAGCCAGGAAATTCAAGTAATACCCCTTGACAAAAACCCAGGCATACTACCCTTCAAACTAGGAACTGCGAGGGTTAGGGAGAAATCTCATACTTTCATTCACTATTTTGACCTAAAACCTATATCTGACGAAATACTAAAAATATCCGATCAACACTCACTTCTTTCCGACGCTGTATATCGCGGACCATCTAATCCATTTTTCAATGAATTATCGGCAAGAAATCAATCAATAATTATTCAACTGCACCTAGCTGTTGAAAAGTATAACTCAATTACTCCCAATAAAAGAATAAAAAGAGGCTTGATTTATGGTTTAGGCAGTATTATAAAAAGCATTTCAGGAAATTTAGATTCGACAGATGCTGAAAGATATGAACAAGCCATTTCAGAGCTACAAATCAATCAGAAAAACGTTATTGTGAAAATAAATGATCAAATTTCCCTATCCAAGCATATCATAGGAACTTTCAATGAAACAGTCAAACTACTCAAACGAAACGAAAATGTCATGACAGACAGAATAAATAGAATATCTTCTAATCTATCGACATTTGTAAATAACTTTACTCATTTCTTAGAAACGAAATTAGCTTTCGATCAAATCAGCTCATCACTACTTATTATATCTCAGTTACTTGTAGATTTGGAGAATGCCATTACATTCTCGAAAATTAATCTAGCTCACCCAAGCATAATAAATATCAGCGAATTAGAAATTCTAGTTAAAATTCTGAAACGACAGTACCTTTCTGAAAATTTAGTATTTGGCACCGAATCTAATAATATCCATAAATACTATGATATTTTGGACGTGGGTACCTATCAAAAAGAAAGCAAAATAGTATTTGTAATAAAGTTTCCGTTAGTATTTCCAAATCAATATACACATTACCATCTATACTCTATCCCAACCTCTGAACAAACTACCCTTATTCCACTGGCACCCTACCTGACTATGAATGAGGTGTATTTTCAATATTCTTCCATGCCATGTATGGATGTCCACGAGACCTATTACTGTCAATCCAACGACCTTCTTCTTGGGGCCACCAAGATGGATTGCGTATTCCAAATACTGAATATTGGAACCACCCCTTCAGGATGCCGACAGATGCCAATACAAATTGATGTTGACATAATCGAACAAGTTGATGAAGCCCATTATATAGGAATATTCAAGAATTCTACACGAATTCAAACCACTTGCCGAACCACGGACATAGCAACTTTAACAGGAGCCTACCTGATAGCTGTTCCCCCAGGATGCCTATTCAAAACGCCAACAGACATCTACCGGAATGAAGCAACCGAAACACATCAACAGCCACTACTACTACCAGATTTGGCAATACCCAAGTTTGCCGAAATCGAGCCGATGCCACCAATAAAAATCCGAGACATCCCCTTGGACAAGTTGCATGAACTTCGAGAAGAGGCAAACCGAATTACACCCCTGCAGGCCGTAAATTCACCTATGGTCCATGCCTGGACGATCCCCCTGTACGTTATCGTCGCATTGTTCATATGTGTGTTTGTAATATTCAAATATAAACACTCAATATGGAACAAGAATTCATCGCCGCAACCTGAACCATCCACCACAGCCATACCTATGGAAAGAAAAACAATTTTTCCCGAATGAAAAATAGTTTTCCATCTTTGAGGGGAGGAGTTACGTCCCTGGCAAATGCGACTCCAGCATCCTCTCCGCAGTTCCGCTGACGAGGCTTTCTTCCCAACGCCCGGTAGAATAACCTTCGGAGAGCCAGTCTGACTTTATATTTCATACCATATAGTTGTTTTACAATATTTTACTTTGAACTTATAAATTAAATATATTCAACCTGATCTACAAATTCTTGAAATCATAACTCGCGTACATTCTACAAGTGGCCAACATTTTTCACAAATAGTGATACTTGAGGATGTGGAGATCAAAATAAATGTAAAAGAGGGTGAAGATTAGATATTACAATCACATCAGATATATGAATTTGATAATAAAAAACAAACTATCTGGGAAAAGTGAAAATGATTGATAGAACGCTTTTATAATTATTATTCCATGATTTTCATATTTGCTGGCTATCAATAAAAACATATAGACATCTATTATATTTCATCAATGTAGGTAATTCAATACGTAAAGGTAATAATAATTATCACTGATGGAACTAATTGATTTTTCTTTTTCATTCACTTTCCGTAAACGACAGAATAAAAATGTACCCTATTATAGCTGATAGGGTTTTCTTGTTGCAAGAGGACCGTAGCGCTGCTACGGGGGAGATGGATTCAGTTAAGGCTGTTCCTTGTCACCTTCAGTGATAAGTGATTTCTCGTACCGAGGCCTCATACACCATTGGGCGAGTCAAACTATCAAAATATTGAGGACCTTCAACACAGCATTGTTAGAGAGTTAGGAAGATTGAGGAGGAGGGAAATTAATCGTTCAGTGAATAATATTCGAAGAAGGGCACAGTTGTGTTATCATGAACAAGTCCAGCATTTTGAGCATTTGCTGAGATTTACTGTTGTCTTTACATTTTATTTAATTATTGTTATTAGTTCAAAGTTCTATTGTTATTAAAAAGGACACAATGTCTAATTTATCTCATACACACCACATTTATCAAATTTTGATTGTTGATTCTGTCTCCGTATTTTTTCATTGGCTTTTCATATGAACCAAACTCGGTTAGATTTTGATCTAATAACTTGAACATATTTCAATGTGTTTGTCGTCTTTCGGGATACAAGTTCAAATACATTTCCGATATCCTAACACTGTTTCTATGGTATTTGTAATAAATTTGTAAAAACAATTTTTTTTAACAATATCTCTTTTTTATTCATTCGTGAAAGACATTTTTTGCAAAAAATTCAATGACTTGTACAATAACAAAATGTCATTGAGTGTAACAAATTGAAAGTCAAATTTAGAAACATCTAAGTCAATTCCTATTATAATATGACTTAATTTTTTTCAATATCTCCAATTTGTCGAAAAAAAATGTTTACTTATGATACATCATTGAAAAGGTAAAACCTGGTTCTCTTCTAAATAGAAATAATCCAATGTAGCGCCTATAATAAAAAATAAAGTTGATGGTGGTGGCCTGAAGACGAAACGTCGGATAGCAAATCTGAAATCACCATTATGTAGCAGGGAAAAAGTGGCAATGTGAAAGTGCAATTTACTATCGAATCCTTCGGAAAATAAAGCCAGAAAAAAATTAAAACCATTTTCCGAAATTTCTTCTATTTTTCCGGAAATCTCCGGATAGATAGATAGATAGATAGATATATACTTTATTGTCCAAGAATATTCTTATTGACAAAGTAAGTAATAAAATATAAATATAAATTTGGTCATATATGATTAAATATAAAACAGATAGGAGTAAATACAATACATACAGTCAAAATAGAGAATAAAAGACAGGAAATATTAATAATAATAACAATATATATATATATATATATATATATATATATATATATATATATATATATATATATAATATCTTTGCATACTATAAATGCAATTGAATCACAATATATATATATATATATATATATATATATAAAAAACATCTTAGCAAGCATATGACAACATGTTAATCTACATACAAGTGCACTGAAGAAAATAATAATAACAACAATAATAATAATATGCAGCATCATTTTACGGCCTTTGAAGCATGTCAACATAATATTCCTGCAGGCTATAGTATGCTTTCTCGAGAAGCAGATTTTTAACCGATTTTCGGAAAATTTTATGATCCAATATAATTTTGGTTAGCTGAGGTAGGTCATTGAATATTTTCTTTCCTTCATACATATTAGAGTGTTTTGTTAAATTCAGTTTAGGTATTGGCAAATGAATATTATGATTCCTACTCTGTCCGGTATTATAAGATCTGTCTTCAGGAGTATCAGTAACGCATCTCTTGTGAATCAGGCACACCACTTCCAGAATAAAAATGCTCACTATAGTTAGAATCCTCTGTTGTACAAAGAGATGTCTACAGCTATCTCTATAGTTAGCTCTACACAAATATCTAAGAGATCTCTTTTGTAGTACGAATACCTGATTAATGAGTTCTTGATTACAAAATCCCCAAAACGCAATGCCATATCGTAGATGGGATTCTACTAGGGCAAAGTAAGTCGATCTGGCTGTTGATATGTCGAGTTCATTTGCAACAACTCTTACAGCATATGATCCAGAGGCTAACTTCTTACATAATGATGTAATATGTTCATTGAATTTCAACTTATTATCAATATGCAATCCAAGAAACCTAGTACAGTGTGTTTCTGCGATATTGATACCATCCAGTTGCAAGTTATCATAGCTGAATTTAAAGTTTACAATTTTCGTCTCATCCACATTAAAACAGAGAAAGTTTGAGTCACACCATTGCTTAACCTTGCATAAATCTGAAGAGACCACTTGTTTCAAAATTCCAGTGTTTTTTCCATGCCATAATAAAGTGGTATCGTCTGCAAAAATTGTGAAGGATACGTTGATATTTATTGTAGTGAGATCGTTAATATATAGTAAAAACAAAATAGGTCCTAAAACAGATCCCTGAGGTACTCCGCAATGAGTAGCCTTAATATCAGAACACACATTATTTATTTTTACTATTTGTGATCTATTCTCAAGGTATGACCTGAACCACTCGAGATTTGCTCCTCCTATTCCATAGCGATGCATATACTCGAAATTTCAGGACTTTCTCAACAGCATATTTTTAGTCAGGTAAATGCTCAACTTTGCCCCAATTTCTCCCAATCCCAATGGTGAGGATCGAATTTGAAACACCCTGTATGGTACAAGTACACGCTTTATTAGCAACAAGAAAAATCAGATTCCTGTTTGTTATTGAACTCTTTACAAGAAGCAAACTTTTCATTTTTTATCCTCAATCTACGTTCTATTTACAGTATAGGTGCTCAGTGTGATAAATACTAGTGACAAGTAAATTTACTAGTGATGAAAAATGATTTACTTTCAAATAACTCATATATAGATACTTAAATCTATAAAAAAGTATATTAGTGGCAACTATACAGTATTCTACTGTAGGTAGCAACATTTTTGTATTATTATAGTTATTTGGTGTACCTACTTGGCCCAATCAAATGACTCACTTTGGGGTAGTTCATTTTTGTCTTACCTTCAATGAGATACATCAGACTCTATAAAATATCCACTTGCCCTCAGTTTACAGCTATTAGTTATTCAAAGAAGGATCATTTGTATTTTATAAAGCCTTATTTTCAATACATTAATTTCATTCTAAAATTTACAATCATTCAGTTTATACTCAGTAGTAATAACTCAAGGACATTGATATTTGTTCGATAAATTTTATTTTCGAAAGCTTGTCGTTTGGAAACAGACCGACGCCGCAGGCGGAGGTCTGTTGCCTATAAGCAACACGCTTGAGAAAGTTGTTAACAATTTTTTGAGCATTAATCAATGTTCGAGGGTTATTCGGATAGAACATTTTTTTGCTAATTAAAAAATACCGAGCAAAAACAATTAATTTGAAGGTGCAATCAAGAAAAGATCAATAGAAAAGTTAAATGAAGTTCCAAATGTGTTACTTTCTATAACTGATGAAGATGTATTTCCACTACGCATGCTGTTAATAATTTGATTATGCTGGTCTTGGTCAAAATTGAAGTTGGGTTTTATTGAGTTGGCGTTGTTATGACCCGTAATGTTTATAAGCTCTTGCTCTTGTATACCACTTTTGGCCAATCGACTGACCGCGGTCGATCTATTAGAGTGATTAGTAATTCTTTTTTCTTTGGTGTTCAAGCCAATCGCCTCGGCAGACGATTTTGTCCAATTTTGAATCGCATTTCTTCCAATAGGCATATTATCATACCATTGATCATTTTTGACCCTCCAGTGACGATTTGTTCTTAGGAATAATCTGTTGATTTTAATATTTGGACCTCTTTTTCATCAATTTTTTAAATAATCTGACAGGACAAACGTTTCTGTCATTGTTTTCCACTGAAAATTTGCTTTCAGTACACATTCTTGAACCACTTTGGCAAGTCTTGCTGAATACAGGGTTATATTCAACTCGATTTGTTACAGAACCATGTTTGATTCGGCACGAAAAAAGACAGTCAAGCACGCAAGCAGTCCATAGCTCGCCAAGCTAATTTTACCGCGGCTAGGTGATAGAGGTAGAGGTAGAGGTGTTTTTATTCCATACATTTATCATTTTGGTTATTTCTGTTGAAGTTAATGCTGCTAAACTTTGTTTCCTTTTACAGGGATCCGATTGCAGTTTTCGTCGTGTAGAATCGCGGACAGCTCGCGCTTATTGAAATACAACACTCTAGAATGGGTCAATAATAACTTTAAATCCCTCATAATATTTTCCTTGTAACAGCTTACTTTTTAGGTTCCACATGGTTTTGACTGTAGCTTCTTTAACCTCTGTACCATCTTTTCTTCTCATGTTCACAGCCCAATCTTTTAAGATCGACGCCAATCCTTCCACTCACCGTAGCTTCTTTAAACTCTGTACCATCTTTTCTCCTCATGTTCACAGCCCAATCTTTTAAAATCGACGCCAATTCTTCCACTGACCGTAGCTTCTTTGAACTCTGTACCATCTTTTCTTCTCATGTTCACAGCCCACACTTTCAAAATCGACGCCAATTATTCCACTGTCCGATTTACATCTAATAATTGATACTTTCTATCATTACAAAAGTCCATAAATGCTTTCCTCACAAACTTTTTACTGTAAACAGTATTTTTTGGGATATTTGCTTTTTAAATTCATTAATATTCTCGTCAGTATTATGACCAAATCGTGACATTATGAAATATTAAATATTTGAAACGTCAAAATCGAAATAAATAATCAACTATCTTTTAACTATCAATTTTAATAAAACTTATAACCTACCTGTATATACAAATGCTCGAAACTCTCCTTCCATTGAAAATTTGAACATTCCTGATTTGTTTACAATTTCACCCGTCACTCACCTAAAATACCTAGGAATCTTCATAGACTGTAATCTGAAATGGGATATACTTATTAACTCCGTAGTGAAAAAAATTACAATTTTTGAAGTATCGTTTTAAGGTATTGAGAGAGATGTAAAAACCTTGAAAACCGTGTACTTTGCCCTCATTCAATCCCATATATCATATGGCTTTTTGGCGTGGGGGGCAGCAGGTAAAACGATCCTGAATAAACTAATGATTACTCAAAAACGTCTCTTGAAAATTATTTACAGTAAGAAAAGGACCTACTCTTCAAATAATCTCTATCAGCAAAGTGGAGTTATGGACAACTATTTTTTTATTATAGCAACATAAGAAAACACAAAATGAAGCATGAATTGCAAAAAATAGATTATGAATATCACACAAGAAACAGATAACATAAATACAAAGTACCTTTCATGAATAAAGCTATTGGACAAAAAAGTCACACTTACCTAAGTTTAAAATTATATAACACTTTACCAGATATATCAAAAAATATCAAAAACATAAATAGATTAAAAAAAGAATTGAAAAAATATATTTCTCTAAACTTCGCGCTGAATTACACAACTTAATTTATTCGTGAGTGTTACCTTTTCCCTCGTTATAGTAATTAGATTATAGTATATAGATTATAGGTGTGTATAGATGTATAGCGTATAATTATTCGTGTGTATCCTTGTGTGAGTGGATGCGTGTGTGTGTATATGCGTGTGTATTATCATTTATATTTACACCTACCACTTATATCTAAACATTTTTATATTTACACTTTTTTATATTTAGACTTTTTATATTTAGACTGTTTATATTTACACTCTTTTATATTTGCACTTTTTTTATATTAACACTTTTTTATATCTACACTTTTTTATATTTACACTTTTTATATTTACACCTTTTTATATTTGCACTTTTTTATATTAACACTTTTTTATATTTGCACTTTTTTATATTAACACTTTTTTACATTTACACTTTTTATATTCACACTTTTATAAAATTTTATGGTACCCCTTGCCTCAGTCACATACAAGCTATGCTTTCGTGACTTAATGTGTTTATTACCTCCATAATGTATTTTATTTATGTTAGTTTAATGGTTTAATAAACGTCATTTATTATTATTATTATAAATTGTATTCATTTGTTTTCAGATAATGTTGATCTGATTGGTTGTGTTCAATCAAATGACCTCATATTAACTGATTTCATTGGATTTCTACTAGAGCAAAAAAAATTCTAAGATTCTAAGAAAAAGTACTTGCACAGTACAGGCTATCAAAATAAATACACCACTCAAGAAAAACTGGAGATAGGGATACAGTTTTTATGATAAATTTTTTTCGTGATCTGTTTGTTGATATGGAAAGAAGTATACAACATTTTGATGGTTCCTTTAAAGAAATCATCGCCTCTGGCCACCCTTATTGTATCACCTAGTACAACCTGTTCCAAAATTAGGAATTTCGGAACTATGTTGAATCTGTTTGTATTCGGTATGAATAAAATAAGTGAACAATTCCAAGTTACTTTATGTACAAATTGTAGATATTGATCTTCACTTCCAGATGCCGTTTAGAGAATTTGAAATTGACGATTTCCCTTGAATCGGCGAATCTTGTGAGATGCGCCCTTAAATTGTTTATAACGCGATTGTGCAAAAACTACAAATCGGACAGAAAACATCTTGCGTACAGTTGAACCACATACTATACTCTATCAGTTTCCGCAATATTTTTTGTCCAGCTTCAGATTTATAAAAATGAAAAAAAAATAAAAATGGTATCTTTTCGAGGTTTTCCCGGATTTTCTCAGTGGAAAATGCACAGATCCGGTAGTATGAAAATTTATTCTGTAGGTTTCATAAATCTCCATTGAGTATAAAACGATTCCTTGGTTAACTTTTGAGAATTTTCTAAAAACCAAAAAAGTTGTAATGTGTTCAATATTGCTTGTTTGAAAAATTCCACAAAGCGATTTCGCTGGGGCGAACACTTGGGTTTTCATTAACGGAATATCTTATAAAAATTGGTATAGGCCATTTGCGTCTTTTATTTTGTGGGGAAAAAAACCTCTATAGTTTGGTCTAAATAGTCCTTATATACACAAAAGATCCAGTCCTCATTCTAGCTGGCTTGCTTCCGAATAACATTACCTGTGATTCGGCAGGGTTGAGTGATAATCAGTATTTTTCTGAAAGTGTAAACACTTTTTCCAGATCAGCATTCAGCATTAAATTACACAGTTCAACTTCTCATTCTTTTTAAAAAACATATACTTGGGTATCGTCCTTAGAAAAATGATACTATGACGTATGCAAGATACGAAGGACAATTATATATGGAAAACTAGAGGGGTCCTAGTATAGAGCCTTGCGAGAGACTATTTGGAATGTTATGATGCGTTGCTAGCAGTAAGCGTTGATTTATCTTGTTGAAGGCTTCTGTGTAATCTAGCAAGACTAAGATTAGTTAACAAATTACCAGTAGCACACAAAATATCGTCGATTACTGCTAAGAACGCTGTGGAAGAGTCGTGTGAGATACTGAACCTAGATTTATTTTCTGGTAGCAAGTTACATCTACCAAGGTGCTTTTTGATTTGAATATGTAATATTTTCTAGAATACTTTGGATAGTGTAGAGAGAAGACTGATTAGTCTCAATTATTTGAGTTCTTGTGGATTTTTTTTTCTGCCAGAGGCAACCTTCCCATTTGTCAGGAAATGTCCTTATTCTATCGGAAAAATGAAAATGTGAGTGATATAGGGAATAATTAAGTGGCAGCATAGAAGAAGCAAGACTATCACAATCATATAATCACCATAGACGTATAAATACAGTTGGACTCAGCATTGCAATCCCTACAACACGGATTGTTTTGAAGTCGCTCATTATGATGGCGCGCGGGCTGCGGAGAATAGAGAAGGTAGCGATAGAATGTGACTTTCCCACAACCGACAGGAGCGCACGCATTTGATAAAATAAGGTTCAATCACAAGAAAAAAATGATGAATTTGAAATAATGATGAAAATATCAACGAAAGTGATAGAACATACATCCGATGGGACTTCGTGAGATAGTAAAACTCGTATGACATACCTGATGTAATACAATACTTCATTGACTGAGATAGTATCAATCTTTAGAAAATTAAATTCATATAGTTTTCAAAAAAATAAATAAAATTCAACGTCGCGATTGTGGACCCTCGGCCAATTGTAATGGTACCATTTTTGTTTTGCGGAAATGCCCTGTTGCCAAGTTGACCTCTCCGGATTACTGGAAATCTGATATGAAAAAAACAGTAGAATGTATCGATTATAGACCCTCAACCTATTCTAATGGTACTATTTTTGTTTTACGGAAATGCACCGTTGTAAAGTTTTGGTTACGCGGGATTACTGGAAATCTGATATGGTAAAACTAATTGAACGTCGCCGTTGTGGGCCGTCAGTCAACTGTGATGATACCATTTTTGTTTTGCAGAAATGCCCTGTAGCCAAGTTGGCCACTTCGGACAACTGGAAATCTAACATAAAAAACAATTGAACGTCTCGATTATAGACCCTCAACCTATTCTAATGATACTATTTTTGTTTTGCGGAAATGCGCCGTTGCCATTTTTTGGTCTCTTTGAATAACTGGAAATATGATATGAGGATGTTTCTAAGTGAATACTATACTATTCAATTAGATGAATTTCGCTATGAAATTTGAACTTTGCAGAAATGCGCCAATGTTGCCAAGTCGTAGGCGCTAGAAATCATTAAATAAAGATTTAAGGAAATTTTGTATAAAGAATATCAATTTTTTGAAAATACTTTTGGAAATCTGATGACGCATGGTCCAAATAACCATTTTATATCATTAAGGGCCAGTTTTTCATGTTCCAGTTAAACTCCAGATGACTAACTTATAGTTTAGATGGTGAATGATATTCTATAAATGACGTTTGTAGGATCACATTTTAAACTATTAGTTATCTGGAGTATAACAGGAACATGAAGAACTGGCCCTTAATTTATCTCCATTTTGTTCAAATGATATACGTTAAAAAAATTTAAAAAACACTAAATGATGCGAAACAGCGTTGAAATGTTCTAGATTCTCAGTCACGTATTATCATACTACACAGCTCACAGACTATGATTGATCATGAGTTTGACATCAACTTCATTTCCATAGAAACAAAAGTTACAGCATGTCTCTTTCTTCTGGTAGTTTGCAAAATGCGAGCGCAGCGAGCATCTGCTGTGATTTTACCTTTTCGTACTAATCAGTGATCGCACTAAGAGACACGCCTTTGGATTGTCTCTTTCTTCTGGTAATTTACTGAATGCGAGTGCAGCGAGCATCTGTTGCGATTCCCCTTTCTCATATCAATCAGTGATCGAATTACCAGCAACTTGGATAGCTAGGTTAGTTAGGTTTGGTAAGGTTGTGTCCAAATGTCTATGAAACTTCTCTGAATGATTTCTCGTGTCCATAACTTGGCATCAACGCATTTCCACAAAGTCAAAATGTCAAATCATTTGATTGAATAGGATATTGTCATCTTATCCATATCAATCCCCATTTCCAGGTATATCCGGTAATCCGAAGTGACTACCTTGGCAACAACGTATTTTCTCAAAACAAAAATGATACCATTAGAATGGGCTGAAAATTTATATCAATACTCTCCATTGGCAAATTCTATAAAGCTTCTCTCAATGATTTTCCGCATCCATAACTTGGCAACAGCGCATTTCCGTAAAGTTAGAATGTCATACCAGGAACCACCTGATTGAAAATAATAATGTCCACTACGATCCATCTCCATATCAGATTTCCAGTAATCCAAAGTGACCAAATTGGCAACGGTGCCTTTCCGCAAACTAAAAATAGTACCATTACTATAGGTTGACGGTCTATAATCGAGACGTTCACTAATTTTTTTCATATCAGATTTTCATTAATCCGAAGAGGTCAACTTGGCAACAGGGCATTTCTGAGGGCCCACAAACGCGATGTTCAACTTTTATTTTTCACAATAGATTTCCAGTAAATCAAATTTTTACCAAAATGGCAATTTATAAATTCAATAAATACATAAAACATTTCATCCCCAACTTTTAAAACCAAGCCTCTTTTTCTGTGCCATCAGCTGGAAACCCAAAGATAAATCCAAATTTTGATGGGCATTTCTTGGACATTTTGGCTACCTTTTTTTGGATGATGCATTTATCATCCAAAGAACTAATGAAGTAGTAAATGTTTCGGGGGGGTGTCTATTTCATAATCTCCACATACAAAGGTTTGAATAAACGTATTAATTTCATTTTATTCGGCGAAAACAGATTGATACCCACTGTAACGCCTATGGTACTTACGAATGGAATCTGATATTCGGGTTTGAAAACATGGATTGTTTGCAAACCCAAAAGATTGCACCGTTATGAGTCTCTGTCTATTATACTGCCACTATATAACACAAATGAATTCGAAAAACACTAATTCAACAATAATCTGACAAAAAGGCAATGACAGAATAGGAGAGAACTGTCAGAAGTTTACTTTGTGGAAAACATAAACATTGATTTTCAACAGCGTTGACAAACGACCAGTCACAACAAACTACACAACCATTTGAAGACGCAAGTAATTATGTTTTTCGATAGTTTAGATTTTGAAACTTGTAAGTAATATGATAATGTCACCATCACCATCCTTCATTCTTTGATTGTTATCGAATGGAATACGTATAGTGAAACAATCTTGTCTATGATAAAGACTTATCACCTACGAGATGTGGCAACGCCCGACTCAATATCTGGGCTACAGATTGTGACCATCCACGACTTCAAACCAGGATGTAAACAGCTAGGTACAGTACAATACTTTCTAGGTCCATGATAATCACCTATAGATTTGTATTTGATAGATAGCAAGGAGCTATAAACAAAGTCTTT
This sequence comes from Chrysolina oricalcia, assembly GCA_944452925.2. Lineage (NCBI taxonomy): Eukaryota > Metazoa > Arthropoda > Insecta > Coleoptera > Chrysomelidae > Chrysolina > Chrysolina oricalcia. Next base: position 40,577,072 of record OX101824.2, read on the forward strand.
GAAATCGATTACACTTTCCTTTACATTTTCCGAGAGATAGCTGATTTGTCTGATTGTCTGGCATGTTGTTAAAATTGAGTTGAAATAATCATTGATTTCTTCTAAAGTAGATTAGAATTTTTGGGGCATAGTGTAGATTCAGGATAAATTCTCATGTGCGTTATACTTCTGTTATCTATTTGGGAACTCAATTTCGGACAATCTGTACACGTATATGTTGATTTTATTGCAGTGTTACATTTGATATGCTATATGTGTTACTCTGGTAGTAATTGCAAATGATGACGAATTGCGTTACTCGACACAATAATACTTCTACGCAGCTAATTGGATTATATCATGGCACGTCCGCAGGAATGAAAATAAAAATTATAATTTACATTTCCCTGACGTGAGCCTACACAGAATGTTATTGTCCTATTACACTTATTTCAATATGAATACATGAACCATATAAAAGTATGGATGATATCAACCGTGACACTGAAATGATGTCACAAGCAGAGAATAGCTGTAAGTACTAGTGGTCATGACTTGTAATTGAAGGGTACCTACATCAAATTTAGATTAGTAATTACGGAAATATACGGAGCCAGTAATTGATCGTTTCCTGATTTTTGGATGCCAAATTATTGTTTTGACGTTCGTACGTTCAATAGAGCGTAATGAGTACTCAGTTACTATTCCATACTAGCAATCCCAAACAGATTTGTTTTTCGTTGATATTCACCTCTGGAACATTGAAAATTCTCATTCGATACAGCTCCCTCCCTGTGAACATGATTTTTTTTGACCGGCGTTATTTTGTAGACTTGTAGACTTTTCGAAGCCTCTGTTCTAAATTCATTTAGACAACCATCAATTAGACTGTTTCAAAGTCAAAGTCGAAGTCCAAATATACTTTGATGTCAGAAGTTTTTCAACTCATCGACAAATCTTTCAAGTATAAATAAAAATGTGAATTGAAATAGGTTTAAAAATGTAAATTGAGATAGGTATGTATAATACAGGGCAATTCAAATTCGACCCCCACCATTGGGATCTCCTAAACTACAGGAGATACTTCGAAGCTTAAATTGGGGCAAAGTTGCGTATTCTGGTGCTTAACAAAATACTGTTTTGAAACTTGGAAAATTCCGAGTATTTCCGGAAATATCGGGAAAAAACTGAAAATCGAAATTTTCGTTTTTATTTTTTTCTATCGTTATTTGACAACATAGCTCAAAACCAAAAGCAATTTTCATTGATAATTTTTTTCAGCTACACGTATTCATGTTCAGATTTACTATCCGACGTTTCGTCTTCTGGCATTCATTATGAACTTTTTTTTCTGTTTTGGGCGCCATATTGTTTTTTTATACAGAAAAATTGTGATTCTCATTCTGATTTCATTGATGTATAATTTGTTATGATTTGCACTTCTGAAACCACAGATATTAAAAAAAACAACTTCATCTGAGATGGTCATGACTGCATCGAAAAATTTTGTTTAATAAACACTAGTTGTCAGAACTCATTAAACATCTTAAGTTTGCACAAATACTTCAGTCGAAATGTCCCCATTCTCAAATGAAGAAAAACGAGATATGTTGAAACTTTATTATAAATTTGATAGGAATAGTACGAAAACAGCACAAATTTATATTGAATTATATCCGGAAAGACAACAGCCGGATAGAACATTATTCGAAATTTTGAACAAACACTTGGCTGAGTACAACTACAACTACAATGGTGATAATCTCCCCGATCCATAAGTGCAGACAAAATGGAGTACCACTGCCATATGCGCTCCGGGGTGACTTAACAAAAAAAGTGGCGCATTTACTATTCCAACTGCAGGAAAAACCCGGAAAAACCTACAATACCACCCGAGGAGTCACTGAGGCTAGAATGAGCGCATGTAACTAAATGACGATAAAAATACAACATTAACGCTCATTATCATATCAATGACTCTTTCATTTCTGCCATCTTCTGCCAGTCCAGCAGCAACAATTGGTGAAAAAGTTTCAGTCCATCGATGACGAGAATGTACATGAAATCATAGAAAAAAAGAATTACTCAAAAATTGTTCAGATGGAAACAATAAAAGATATTTGAATGCAACTATATACCATTCATGCTTGAATTAGGCGATTCAGAACCCATCATTATAATAGAACTCTTGCAAACTGTGATAAAAATGTGATTCAATTTCCTTAATGTTTCTATGGAAGGTGATTAAACATCTTACATCCATTACAAATTATTGAATTTTTGATCAGAGTACTTTTAGGGATTTCAATTCATTATTTTGTCTTGTAATATGATAAGTGAATATGACAGTAAATTTTGTTTCATGCTTGTGTATCAAACAAACAGTTTCAAGTATGAAATTTGCAACAACATGAAAATCCCGATACTATGCTTTGCATAAATATCGTAGACCACGCTTCTGTAAAATTAGAACATCCTGTAATCGATAACCGCAGCAAACTCCTCTAAATGCTATTCCATACCGCAGATGTGATTCAATACGAGAATGGTACACATGTTTGGAAACTGAAAATCACAATTCATTTGATACAACTCTCAATGCATAACAACCAGAAAGAGCCTTTTACATAGAATTTTGGTGTACTGCTCAAATTTTGATGAACTATAAACATTTAGTCCTAGTTAATTCAAACCTAATTTATTTTCCATCAATGTTATTGTCCAACGGTATATCTTCAAGATGACATCTGGAGGAAATCATGTTAGTTTTCTTTATGTTGAATGACAGTAAATTAGAATTGCACCAATCTTTTATTTTTTTCACATCAAATCGTACAATTTGATCAATATCGTTTTTGTCCATGTGGTGCCAAAATATGATGCTGTCATCAGCAAAAAAACAGTAAATAAACCTGAAAGTTGGATAGTCAGTAGGACATTAGTATACGGTAAAAATGAAATTGGTCCAACTATGGAACCTTGAGGAACTCGACAATTAATACATTTCAATTCTGAATATGATGAACGTTTGACTATCTGATTTCGTTCAGTAAATAAGAATTAAACCAATTTAGAGTGATTCCTCGTAATCCATATTTTTGTAGTTTAAACTAAAGAATTCTTGAGGCATTCTTCCATAATCACAATGTTGTTTCTAAACCAGTCTTCTTCAAGGTATACACTTGAATCATTTAGGGTCAGTTGTATAGGTCCAGTTAAACTGCGGATAGACAATTTGTCAAATCACCATAGAAGTAATGAGACTGCGATCTCTTGTAATGAATGAATAAATTTAACTCTAACGGGTTGTTAGTAGGTTCTGTAGTTGTCTTTATTGATACGATCAACACTCTGCTATTACTCCACAGTCTAGCTTAAGCTATACAATGTATGCTGGTTACTACTCTTCTTTATTTTTCTTCTCAGAAGAAGTATTTTTTTATATTATGTTTTTTTTTATAGGGAATACTGTACTACCAAACTTTTTTTTATACATACTCATTGTAAGGCACTATAAATGAAATGAATGAATGAATGATAGACTCACCAATGGGTTGAAATGTGAATGTCATTCATTGAGTGATATTGCTAAAGCTCACATCCTAACCATTAGTAAGTCGATCCGGAGTTTGAACTGAACCTATACAACTGGACCTTATTGATCATTTTAATTGTTGAAATGTCTACTTCCAAATGTTCTATCAAAATCATGATTTTATCAATATTTTCAATGATTTTGAATAGTTGTAGAGAAAAAGTAACAGGCAAGGAGCAGGTAAAGGATGTTGTATAGGTTCCAACTTGAAGGAAAAAAATATTTAAACACGAAAACACTCAAAATGGTGAAAAGGGGATGAAGTTTAGGGGTTGAAAACGTATTTTTTAGATTTGCGGCGAAACGTAACCTCCTAGCGAAAAATGTTCTATGAAAAAGTTGTAGATAATAAAAAAACGAAAACTTCTTCATTCAAGACTTGAACATAACCTCAAATAAACCGTCAAAATAGCAAAAGACGGGTTTTCAGTATTTTTCATTGGAGCGTATAAATGATTTAGTTCAGATGAAAATGTGTAGATATATGTCTTTTTTGTGTCAAATGAGCATGATTTTTTCGCAAATGAGAAGACTTCTAGTTTTCGAGTTATTTACATTTTTCGAAAAAAAATACCCTTATATTTCACGAACAATTGTCTTGATATTTTTTGTACTTCATAGGTCTATTTATAAGTGACCGTTTCAATTGTTGAAATGTCTACTTTAAATTGATCTATGTAATTGGGTGGTTTATTGATCTTTAAACTGATTGAGAAAGAGAAGAGAAAAAACTTTGTCTGAATCATGAATTTCTTAATATTTTCAATTATTTTCGACTTTCTTCATTATTTTCATAAGAAAAAGTAGTTTATATTGTCATTCATAATATAATATTGAAATACATAATTCCACAACGAAATCAATTTAATAGTATCATTTTTATTCTTTTATACAACTATTGATAGTCCTTGGAAATAATAAGAAAATCATGATTGTTGTCGGTTTTTCTCAATTTTGTGCGGTTTAACGATGGATACACCATCAAGTTACATATACCATTTGAAAGAAGACATTTCAGCAAATAATATGATCATTTATAGACCTTCTGAATCCAAAAAAAACGGAACAATTGTCAGTGGAAGATAAGGAAACTCGTCGTCTTCTGAATTGCAAAAAAATCATGCTTACCTATTCAAAACCAAAAATACATATTTATACACGAGAAAAAAAAATCTGAAAAATCGTTTTTTCGCCATTTTGACAGTTATTTTGGGGTTATGTCGAAAAGTGTTGAATAAAAAAGTTTTTGATTATTTTATTATCTGCAACTTTTTTTCGAACAATTTCTGCTAACAAATCACGTTTCGCCGCATATCGCAATAAACCATTTTCAACTTTATCCCCATTTTACCATTTTGAGTGTTTTCGTGTTTAAACTTTTTTTCTCAAAGTAAGAACCTCAACAACATCAAGTCCTTGCCTGTTACTTTTTAATTTTTCACAAATATTGTTGCACCATGCAGTCTATGAGGGCCACTGTTTATCCTTGATCAACCCTGCTCTACTAACAGCACGTCCTCATGGAGCTTGCATGCTTGCTGTAACCTCGGTGAATCCCCTATTTTAACGCTTTGGTGTGCATTTTACGGATAACTATCAATTAGTTTTTTTTACTTGATATCAAGTCAAGTAGTTCAGACCGTATATCAAGTCAAGTCATATATCAAATTTTCACAAGTTTGAGTTTTGAAGTCAGGTCAAGTATTTAAGAAAAAAATTCATGCTACTTAGCTTGATGAATCCCTGGAAATTATCGATAGCAAACAACTTCAAAAATTGAACATCTCGTCCTCTGTGATTTGTCGCCTCATACGAGGATATATTGGAAAATTCTTAGCCTGCTATAGAACTAAACAAAGTTTCAATGTCAAAATATTTTATTACTCAACATATTCTCCTCTTAATTAGACACATTTAGTACAGCAAACCTGCAACGTCTCTAGACCTTTAAAAAAAAATGTTTCTTCTTGCTCTGCAAACCAGACCTGCACAGCTTTTATTACCTCCTTGTTGGAAGAAAATTTACGACCTTCTATACTTTTTCAGTTGAGGAAAGAGATGATAGTCGGACGGAGCCAAATCTGGTGAATAAGGGGGGTTTTCTAGTAATTCAAACCCTAAATCACGAATTTTTTGCATGGCAACATGAGATTTGTGCGCAGGGGCGTTGTCCTGCAAAAACAAAACACCTTTGGATAGCTTTCCGCGTCTTCTCTATTAAATTTTTTCCCGTAGAGCGGCCAAGTAATGTCGAATAGTAATCTCCATTTATTGTTTTTTTGTAATCAATTATGATTACTCCATAGCAATCCCAAAAAACTGAAGCAAGAACTTTTCCAGCAGATTTTTGGACACGAAACTTCTTAAGTCTTGGAGAACCGGTGTGTCGCCATTCCTTCGATTGTTGCTTTGTTTCTGGATCGTAGAAATGTACCCAAGTCTCATCCATAGTAACAATTCGGTTTAAGAAGTCTACATCGTTTTCAAATCGAGCACAGATCGAACGCGATGCTACTGCACGCTTTTGGTCAACATTCAAACATTTGGGGATCCATTTTGCAGCAATTTTTCTCATGTCCAAATTGACGTGAAATATATGGTGATCGCGTTCGTATGAAATATTCAGTGCTTCAGATATCCGTTTTAGCCCAATTCGACGGTCTGTTAAAATCATGTCATGAACCACATCGATATTTTCGGGGACTGACACAGAAACTGGTCTTCTTGATCGGTCATCATCTTCAATGGAAAATTTACCTCTTTTGAAGCTTGCAGTCCATTTTTTCACGGTCGCATACGAAGGACATTGGTCACCAAGGGTATCAAGCATATCTTCGTAAATCTGATTACCTCTTAACCCTTTTAAATACAGGTACTTGATGATGGCTCGATACTTTTTCGATTTTCACAATTTCGGTGGACATATTTTTTCTTTTAATTTATTGCGAAACTCTGGTTTACTTTTTTGACATCAAACTTCATACTGACACTTCTAATGAGTTATTGTTCGTTGCTATGGTAACGCAATATTTTGTTTGCGTAGGGAACTGGTCTAGGCTAACTAGATATCAATACATCCTCGTATGCATACTTTAAAAAATTTAATTGGGAGCTATCATATGCTATTTGAATAACCAAGAAACTGCGAAGTGAATAGCAGTGGCAATCAGGGAAATTATCTAACCACCAACTGAAATCAAAAATACAGTTATGTCGAATCCAATCGACATTTTTTCGTAGTAATCGAGCCAGTTGGTGAATAAAACGATGCTGTCAATGATTGTGTGTGTTCGCTATTCGCGGCCGTAAGATAGAAATAGACCGTTCTGGAGCACCGCTAAAAATACAGCCGAGTTTTTCGCCAGTTTCCTTCTTTACTGCGGCCTAACACTATCGCGGTCGGCGCGAAAAAGTTTTTCATTTTGAAAAAAAGGACCAGAAAAGTGCGTGGATATTACTCCGATCGAGACAGTGTGGATCTGTGAAAACTGAAATTTTGTTGTTGTTTTTCATAGTTTTTATATCAGCTTTTCGAATAGTTCGTAGTTGAAGGTGGGATAACAACAGGGTGTATCAGAATTGTTGGTCGTATTTTGTTCGAGCAGTGACCCAAGTGTTGAGCAATATGGATATTCAGATCGATTTATCCAGAAAGGATTTTGTTTTCATTCGTCATAAATTTCTGTGTGAAAATAAGTCCATGGTATCATAATGTGCAGTTCTTATATTTCTTAGAAACTATTGAAAAACAACACTATAATTTGAACAATAGTACGTCTTTGAATCAAATGACATTTTTGCTCCTACAAATGGTACATATTGGGTGACAGACATAAAATTTCGTATACGTCATTTAAATTTTCACATCCTAATTGGGTTTATTCAGCAAGATTTTCCATTCCAATACATCTAATGTAGTAAAAGTGACCGTTACCGAAATGGACTATTGAATTCCAAAATGAATCTGAGAAGACGGTAAAGAACACAGTATCAGAAAGACATTTGCTAGGACCGAGGAAACAGTTCAGGTGCAAGTCTATCCTTGCGAACCATAAATAATATTGAGAAAGGCTTTTGAAGAATCCTGGAAGAGGGATTATGCAAATTCAATGAAACGAAAGAAACACACTTTTGTCTCATTTCCACTAGTTTTTTATTTTCACGACCGGTTTCGGGTTTTATTCCATTATCAAGTATAAAAACTAACTAATACAAATGAACTCTAAAACCTAGTACATAGGGAGTTTGCAGGTAAACTGGATGGAAAGGTAATTGTGTGAAACGATATAAATTCAATACTGGAGGTTATGGAAATTACCTGGGTTGTCAAAATTATAAATTCAAATTTCAACAATTCACAACCCAGTATTGAATTTATATCCTTTCACCCCTGTTCATTTAATTTCATTTGATTACCTCCCCATCCAGTTTACCTGCAAACTCCCTATATAACTAGGTTTAAGAGTTCAATTGTATTAGTTTTTTTACTTGATAATGAGATAAAACTCGAAACTATTCGTGAAAATAAAAAACTAGTGGAATTAAGACAAAAGTTTGTTTCTTTTGTTTCATTAAAGTGATCATGAATTTCCACAAAATAAACAAGTCATCAATTACACAGACTATGAAAATAGTAGAGGTTTACCAAAAGATTTCAAACTACAAAATACATCTCAGATAGTGTCAGAGATTTGGTTGAAATACATCTCAGCTCAAAGTCAGGAAGAAATATCACAAAATCATCTCCACAATTTTAATTCGAAAACAAGTAGGAAAACACAGGGGTAGATGTTATGGAACAATAATTCATCTTCAGCCTTATACAACTTCTACAGCAAATATTAACCTGCTATATTCATAAACCACGGACCAAGACTTACTTACATGGATAGGAAAAAATGTAATTTTTTATGTAACTGTAAACGATAGTAGAAAACTTAAGAAAAGAATATTCAAACATGGGTACTATGTCCAATGCTCTTGAATTGATGACGACATAGTGATGAAGGTAGCAATAAGAATAATTACTTACCAACAAGAATAGTTATAATTTTTCAAAGAATATAAAAAAAATCATCATTTAATAACCATGCTTCTTGGCGAGTAATTATTCTCATTACTATACCATGACCACTATATCTCAACCTGAATTGCTGGGTATCGAATATAGTATCCATATTTGAATGGAAAAAATTAAATTTCCCACAGTCGTTTACAATTATGAAAAAATAGTATATTGAAGTATAAGTGGATAAAAAGGTCTTTCAAACACGCGCGATTTTTCGAAATAGAGCAAGTGTTTGAAAGACCAGGTATCCAGGAATACTTGACGCAATTTTTTTTTATTGGTGCACTTTGTAATCATAAAATGTGCTATTTTTATTACATAAAAGGAAATAAGAACTAATAACGTGAAATGGTTGAATTCGTGATGTTACATCAGTATACCTTTCGCTGTCATGGAAATGAGAAAAACAGAAACAAGTTTGCCATTTGTAATCAAGGAATAATTGTTGTCACTGTAGTGCTTAAAAATGAATTCTAATATCGATTCTTTGAATGGTAAAACAGAATCGCGGTTAATACGGCAAAAACCTTATGATGCGCGCATAAAAAATAATATTGGCAAGTTCATCAAATGGATGGAAAAGCAAAACGTAACAGATAAAAATGAACGACATTTGACGTTACAGCTTACTGCTCTCAGATGAGTAATCAAAGAGTTGTCATTTAGACTTCACGTTTCTCGAGTTGTTGATGTTAAGGTGCATTTAGTCAACATCATTTTAAAATTGTGCTTAAATATATGTTAAAAACGAAAGTTGAATCTGTTAAATCAAATGGCACCATTTATACAACAATATTAAGTTTATGCTAAAAACATGTCACTTCGAAAATCCCAATTTTATAAGAATCTTACTTTTACGATAAAAATATTGATCTTAATTCATGTATACCTAAAGTTTCATGTCATAAAATGTATCTATCATTCTTAAATGTATGCCAAAATCTAAAACTCGTGTAATATTAGGTCTCATAAAAAATTGTTTTCAAGGTTATGTTTATGTTAGTGCTTGTGCTAAAGTTACGTTTATGTTGACTAAATGCACCTTAACTTAAAAACGCGCGTTTTTGAAAGTTCGATTTGAACACACTGAGGCGTGCTTCAAATAGGTAAAATGGAGCACCGATAAAAAAGTATGTTTTTTCCTCCCCATGTAAGTAACTCTAGGTCCGTAGTATATTATTATAGCAGGTTAATATTTGTTGCAATAGTTGTGTAAGGCTGAAGATACATTCTTGCTGAATACTATACTTGTACCACCCCTCAATTTGAACTTGTTTTCGAAATAAAGCTGTGGAGATGATTTTGTGACATTTTGACCCGGTTATCAGAGATGTTCGCGTAGACAGAATAGGTATCAGTGGAAAAACTCCATCAAGTCCACCGTATTAGATCCATTATCATGAGCAAGCACTTGAATGACAGAAATAACATGAAATTTTCATTCATTAAACACTTTGTGATTTCTCGGGAAATCTTTGAAAAAGTGGCAACTCAGCCAACATTCATTCAATCTCTTCAAATCTCCAGATATTTCATTCCGGAGATGCTTAACGTACAAACCTTCATTTTGGAAAGCTTGAAATAGTTTGAGAATGCACTGCGTAGGTGTGTAATGTACTAAAGAGCTATAAGCAAACTTGAAAAAATCATACCAATGGAAGTCACAGAGGCCAAGAAGTCTACACCTTTTGAAGTAGTGAATCTGAAACGGTAATGTTAATTTCGGAAAGCGTTAAAGTAACAGTTTTTCACAACAATTTTCTTAGGTACATGCATGGAACACGTACAAGTAATAAACTTTATTTAATGCCTGTGTATATCTTGATTCGTTCGTCCATATCTTCATAATTGTGAAAAGCTTGGTATGCAGATAGGCATACTCCCTTCAAATTTCTTTGAAGCAAGTACGATATCATACTGAGTTTTTGGAATACCAATGAAACCGTTGTGAATTATCTATTTGCTCTTGTTGGAAAATTGTTGGGCTCATAATTATCCACTTTCATCTCTACTTATGGATTGACAATATTCACCACGTTGAAAAGTTTTTTATACACATAATTTATAGATTGCCATTAATGATCTACAAGTTACGCTTTCTGAAAATCAATTCAAGTATTCTGAATTCCAATTCACAATTCTGAATTTCAATTTACTCATTCTGAAATTCAATTCACATTCTAAAATTTAATTCACCTTTCTGAATAACAATGTACACAGTCTGGAATTCAATTCACTATTCTGAATTTCAATATATCTACGCAATCTGATTTACAACTTCAAAATGTGTATTACTCTTACCAGTAGAAAAATTATATACAGTTAATTCATGAAAATTGGGTATTAATCGAAAGAGCCTTCTTCTCTGGATTCATCACTAGAGTACAAGATGAATGAGTCACATCATATATACATAGACAGAATGAATACAGGTCTTGAATAAGCTGCAAGCACAATTGAAGTTCAAAATATCGAAACCCGATTTCCAGCTAGCATGATATCAATGATTTGGAAGCCAACCTGACTTATTGGCTCCCAATTAGGATCAAATGTGAGTAATCCGCATCAGCTTCTTTACCATGGCCTACGGCCTATTGTGTCTCACCCTGCTTATGTTTCTCCTAGTATATTCGATTTCCTATCGAAATTGATTAGTACACTCGGATAACAATTTGCTCGAATCAATGGCATGCTGACTGGGCGCATCCCCACTGGTAAAACCCGTTTATTATGGCTCCGATATCTGTGCCAGTTTTGGAGGCATCGTTTAAACGAAATGTCCCACATAGGGATCAGAATTATTCTGAACAGTTCCATGCATATGCTTGCAGATAGACGTCCTACTGCTGAAGATAGCCCCTGATGGCTTGCCTGAAGCTGACATTTTTTAGCTATAGAGAGGTAGTTATTGTTCTGTTCTGGATTATATTTCTCATCCATCTGTCACAGTATTGGTTCAATTTCTTAATAAAAGGTGTATGAATAAATGACCTTTCTACTTCTAGTAATACAGGAATTCCTGGATTGTTGAGAACAAGTTTTGTGGATTTTCCTGGTATATTCAGTGTGTATATAAAGTAATGAATAAATTCATTATTTCTGATTGTAAAGATATTTCAGAAAAATCCTGGGACACCGCAGCCGTTTGACATAATCCCATCAAACTTGGTATCACTGGATTCGTAATGACGATCCCTAACCAAATATGGAAAAATATACTGGGTGTCCAATTTAAAAATATCACCAAAGTCATTTTTACTCAATTGCGGATAACCCTATATATTTTGGGTGGGGTTCAAAAATTGGCCAATCGGAAAAGAAAATCTCCAAGGATTTTTCCAAAATATCTTTACATTCAGAAATAATGAAATTATTCCTTACTCTATGTACACACTGTATATTGAACATTAATTATAATCTAAGTATTATCTAAGTATCTAATAACATTAGATACTTTGGCAGTAGGCTGATAGGTCTGAGCGATATTTGGTGTGGGTTTGTTCGGCCTAACTCAGAACTATAATCACTCTTGTCACCGTACAGTTAGGTGGATCATAGTTTCATGATGATCTGATTCTGAAGGATCTCATGAGGGCAGGTGTCAGAACTTCAGGCTGTGTATAGGTGAAACGATTTTACCGCATATCTTATCGCCTGTGGTGTAATTATTTTGTTGGCAGCCACCTAGTCTGGCCCTTACTTGCAATTGAAAGTTTATTGTCCAATATCAGGCTGCCTGCATTCGAACTCTATGTGGGTGGCTGTTTCTTCTTTCTCGTCACAGGACCTGCATAGTGTGAGTTTTGGTGTATCCCCAGTATGTGCAGGTGTTTTCTTTAGTAACAGTGCCCTGTTAGGAGTCCTAGTACCTTTCTGAGAGAGTTCCGGGTCAGTTCAAGGATATGTTTTGAGAGCCGCTCCTTCATTCATCATCTTTTCGCAAGTATTGCCACATGAGTTCTTCCAGAAGGATTGGTGATGGTTTCAGGCAACTTGGAACTGATGGTGGACGACTCATCCTGGACAGTATACAGAATTTTAAATTTAATCAACTACGATAACTAAATGAAAAATTCTTTCCCCAGTCAGTTGGATGCACAACCACAGCACCACTTTGCCGCTTATGAGATATCATTTTATATAGAACCAAAACTTACCTTCTTTAGAATAAATTGAAACTGGTGTTTTTCAATAACAAATCGATTACTTTTCATAATTACGGTCAAAGATCTGATTATCCTTTTTTGTACAATGAAATGCGACGAACAATTCTGGAATAATCTCTATTTGGTAACCAATTTGAATAAAAGTAGCAATTGAAAGAATTAATATTACTTGAAAATTGAAAGAGAATGTATAGTTTTTCGTGATTAACCTGATTTGTAACGTGGTTTTGGTTGGCACACTGTTCTTTTAGTGATATTTAATTTATATTACTCATCAGTAAGTTTTAATGAAACCGTAATCACCTCATTATGCAGGGTATATTTGGAAATTGATTGATTGATATTCTCCTAGGGTTCGACATCAAATTCTTTGATAATTAATATTTACCGAGGTTCCAATGCATCACTCACACAATGTAGTGGGAAGATTCATATTGTAAACACTTATTATTTTGATTTTCAAACTCAGTTTGGTAAGTATCGAGTTTTCACATCTTTGGCAAGTCGCGGATTTGCCTTGTCTCGTATTCGCTAACATCGAACGTTTTTACATTTCTTGTTACTTCAATCACTATTAGATAATAATGTTCAAACTATGAATATCCAAGGTAGAGGTCTATTTTAGCTGAAAGAGGAGTAGTATACCGTGGTACACGCACTTTTCACCTTTGTCTGTAGCTATATTTCTGAAATTTAGAACATTTGAAAAAATTCCAAATTCCATTTTTTCCGGAAATGACATCAACTTTCGATTTTCAAATAGGACACCCTGTTTATTATTACATTTTCTGAATCCAATAGCAATTTGCCATTAACAGGTCTATTTTCTAAAAAGTCGTTATTTAACGAGTCGTTGATTCACGATTGCATTTCAATTTACGATTACGTCGATCTAAACCACAATTCAGAAATTCGTATTCTGTAAACAATGTCGTTACGGCTTCAATCGTTACCAAATAAATAACGACCAACCTGAATTTTTGAGACGGGTAGCACACATAAATTCATGTTTTGTGATTGAATGATGGATGAAAACAAAATTTTGAAACTTCCTGTTTTAGTTATTTGACTATTTTATGGAAATTTGTATCAATTATGGAAATTGGGGAATATTACAGAAAGGTGAAAATAAAAGTAGTGAAACTATTTTAAAGGCAATAGTTTTCCGTATATTTGGATAAATTGATAAAAAAGCTAGTGATTTCGTACAAATTAGTATGAACCAAGTAAACCAGAAATTCTCAAAGAAACTTGGCACCTCCTAACAGCCAAACTGAACTGCTCTGTTTGGAATTTTATACAAATAAAGTGGCCAAATAAACAACCAATGTTTCTGATAATTCGTGAATACACCTGCTGTCTACAGAAGACCGGGACATGACACACGATTCATCTTTTGCCATAGACTTCTGGTAATTGCTATGAGCAAAAAAATGCAGTGCTGAAAGAAAACTATGTAATTGGTTTTTGAAACGAAATTTACTATTTTTGTTTACTTGTATAACTGAAGGTATCCTCGTATTCCTGAGGGACATTGCAGAGTGATCGCTCATTTCGTTAAATACCTAACTCCCACGCCAGTTCTCTGGTTAATATAAAATCTTTCCGAAAATTTTCTTCAGGAGGCTCGAGAGGGTTGCTGATATTCCTCAGCTATCTATTGAATCTCCAATTCAACTCTCTACGGAACAACAGATACGTGATCCGATTTACCTTCATAAATCATCATAACACCTTCGCAGTTCTTCTAGGATTACGTCCCGCTCGAACTGATCCATTTCTATTGGATTACTATTTAAATTTTGCAAAGGACGAGTGAGAATGAATTTTTTGCTGAACACATCTATTATCGTTGACAGTAATGACAGCCAAATAGGTGTCGTCTGCTCAGCGATGTTTTGGCAACGATATATCGTTAAATAACGATGAGGAAACAGATAGTGAATACGATTCTGTGATTTCAACGTTATTTAACGGCTTATCGCTTGGTTACGACGGCTAACGATATCGTTAAAAGATAGTGAATAGACCTATAAGTTGGGATATCGTCTGACCGCTAAACATAACAGAAGTGATACAGCATAGGGCTGAATGTCTGCATCAATTTGTAGATATACTATCTCACATCGCTATTTATCATTAATTTGTGATGATTTTACACATATTATGTATTTACTACTTCCTATTGAACCAAATTTTTATATTATCCCACTCTGATATTTATCTCATTCTGAATTCATCAGCAGAGATATTTCTTGTAAGTAACTATCAATCTCTTGATTGATTTTTGAATTCTTATGTTTACAATTTTTTCCTAACAATTCTTTATTACAGTGCCTACACTTCCATTTTTAATATTTTCAATAGTTGTCTCATGAATTCTTTTGCAAATTTGCATATTACTCTACACTACTTTGATAATTGATGTTATGTGATTCTATATTTGTATTTATACTCAACTATGCACTTCTATATTTTTATCTATTTAATTAACAATTTATTGAAACCCACACAGATATATGATAATCTAGATATACATATGTATCTCGTAGGCATCTCTTTATTCATACATTTATTTTACAGCCCCATTTGACAACCTTTTGAATTTAATCTAATCATGTATGAAATAAGTATTATTACATTAATACATTTTTAAAAATACGAGTCTTTAAGATCAGGTCCATGAAATTCACCTTTAGAATTTCAATGACTAAAATCATTTGAGGAACCCATCTGGAACCGAGTACAAAAGAATACCGCAATTTCATTTGTTTTGTCATCACAAAAATTTAAACAAAAGCGAATCAGTCGGTACAGCAGAGGTTTCAGACATAACATGTTTATTCCATTGAATATTTGTCAAGTGTTTGAATGTTAGTTCAGAAGAAAACCCCAATTCTTATAAAGGATGAGTGTTCCTGGAGAATAAATCATGAAATACTTTCCAATCGGCAATTTTTTGTATAAAAGTTCACCCACCTCAAACTCTTGTTTATGACAGAAGGATATTCAGTGAGCAGTGTACTAATGAGTGAACATCATATTAGGAATATGCGGGATTATTTACACACGAAATGTGTATTGGGTTTATTCAGAGTATGATTTTCCAAAATTCACCCAAGTGTGTCTGATTTGATGATAGTTCATTCTGGAAAATGCTAAGTGATTCTATAATACTAATAATGTACCGGATTGAGTGTGCCAACCAGATGATTACTAATGAGATTGTTTATTCTATGATAAAACGCAAAAGTTTTGTTACAGATTTTAAATAATTTATAGTCTATATTCAGTTTTCATATGTTATCCCAACTTCGACTAGAATACATAATATATAAAATATCAAGATGTCACAACTGATGAAGAAGAGGTTTCCATCAATAACCAGCATTGACGTACAGGTGAGTTTATTTCCATTCAAAATATTTCTGTCAAACTCAACCAAAGAATCATCACAAGTCCGGTGTGATTTGTTGGGATATTACAAGTGGGGTGTTGATGAGTCTAGGACATTTGAGCGCGGCCAATTGGGCGCGAGTCAACTGGGCGCGAGTCAACTGGGCGCGGCCAACTAGGCGCAGGGACAACTGGGCGCAGGGACAACTGGGCGCAAGGTCTACCGGGCGCAAGGACGACTGGGCGCCAAAAAAATGAAGCACAAAATTAATAATAATTCTTTTATTACTCTCATCTACTAATCATAGCATAGGATGACTCAACCAAAGTTTCCCTGCGGAGTTCATAAAGGTCGAGTATTCCTATAAGACACAGTCAGAAGAACAACAATAAGGAATTATACCTGTTCCTAATTCTTAATTTCAGGACCTCATTATTAAGGGCCGAGTATATAAATAGGAAAATTTTCAAATTATTTAATTTAATTTAATAAAATATCTACTAATCATAATTATCATCATAAATTCATTTTGAGTGTAGTGTTTTATGAGTCTGATCTAACCTGACCGAACTAACCTAGCTCGCAAGTTGGGAGCTTGGAAGTTGAACAAAAATTCATATCCTATGATTAGTAGATGAGAGTAATGAAAGAATTATTATTAATTTTGTGTTTTTGGTGCCCAATCGTCCCTGCGCCCGGTAGTCCTTGCGCCCAGTTGTCCCTGCGCCCAGTTGTCCTTGAGCCCAGTTGTCCCTGCGCCCAGTTGGCCGCGCCCAGTTGACTCGCGCCCAGTTGGCTGCGCCCAAATGTCCTAATACCGTGTTGATAGTTGACTAGTATGTTGTATATTCACTAAAAAGTAATAAAATTTGCTGTTTAACAAATAGGTTCAACGAAAATTCAAGCAATGATACGTACTAAAATTCTGAAAGATAAATTTGTTTCCCCAATCCACATGTTCATTTCACGTTATTATTTATCAAATATGCCTAGTATTATTATTTTCCTTTGGTGTTTTGGCATCGACTGCTATGGTCATTAGCCATGTGTTCTGGATAGGCCTTGTTAACAATTCCATACCCCAAGTAGCAAATCAACGTTGAGGCGACGTATTTAAAAAAGTTGCGCAACTAAACATAAGTTGGGATGCGGACCTCAACACAACGTTAGTACACCAAGCAATAGAGCATAAAATGCATGAGTTTTTAACAAAAATACTAGTAGGAAACCGACTGTGCCATCACATGGGGGACAGTCCGAAGTTATATTCTGATATGTTTTCGACTCGCAACTGTCATTTATTAATTTGCTATAAACATTTAAATAACAAAAAACGTGTTTTTTAAAATTGCTTTGCTTGTAAAATGAAAACTTTTAGAGCAATCTGGTTTCTCCAATATAAAGAATTGTAGAGAATTGAAATACGAACAAAATGGGATGTTTTATAACCCGGTCGGATCAATAGCATCGGAGAAAAACTGGAAAACCCATAAAATTTTGCAATTTTTTGAAAAATTCATAGCTCCTCCCATTTTTCAGGAAGTAGGATTTGCCTTTCTCCTGAAAGTATCAAATCATGTGTAGCTTATGTGTGCACAAAACAGGCGCTATCGGATCGTTAGTTTTGTCACAATTGCAATTTCAATTTTTTTTGGCACTATCTATCAGCGTGCCTGGATGCTCTAGTGATATTCCGATTTTAATTTCTCGAACAGATTATGAAAGTAGAAGTATACTACTACAAAATGTATATTTTCATTTTGCGCTACAATGGTGCGAATTGGGTGAAAAATGCATGCAAACATGACAGAAAACGACCGCTCTCTCCTTCCACTCGACCACTTCTACCAGCTCAGCCGTTTTGAGTCATGTTTGCAAGCATTTTTCACCCATTTCGCAGAATTTTTGCGCAAAATGAGAATATAGATTTTGTGGTACCATACTTCTACTTTCAAGATATGTTCTAGGAATTGAAATCGGACTATCACTAGAGCATCCAGGCACGCTGCAAGATGGTGCAAAAAAAATTCATATTGCAATTGTGTCAAAACTAATGATCCGCCAGAGCCTGTATTGAACACACATAAAGTACACATGATTAAATACTTTCGTAAGGAGGGCCAACCCTATTTCTTGAAAAATGGCGGAGTTATGAATTTTTTTAAAAATCGTAAAATTTTCCGGTTTTTCCGGTTTTCCTCCGTTACTAATGATCCGATCGGGTCGTGAAATAATACATTTTGTTTGTGTTCCAATTATCTACATTTCTTTCCATTGGAGCAACCAGATTGCCCTATTAGTTTACATTTTATAAGCAGAATAATTTAAAAAAAACACGTTTTTTGTTATTTAAATGTTTATAACAAATGAAGAAATGACAGTTGCGAGTTGAAAACATAACGGAATATAACAACGAGATGTCTCCCATGTGATGGCACAGTTGATTTTCTACTAGTATTTTTGTTAGGAAAAAATGCTCTATTGATTGGCCTATATCACAACCCAGTTTTGCACCAATTTGGTCAATCATTTTTGAATCTTTAAAATGTTTCAGCTCCAACTGTAAGTGGCTGATGATCGTTTTCTAAACGTTGCTGGGTTTACTCAAAAACAACTATACACCAGCGCCCTCTCGCGCAGCGATCACAGTTTACTTTTCATGGCGATTAAAACATATTTGATTTATCACCCAAATAATTACTTATGGCCAAAATCGACAGTTAAAGAAATCTTTCTGGTTGCTCCTAGCATTATATTTCTATGCTCAAGATACCCGAAAAATAACGATTTCGAAACAGAAACTGGCAACACAGTTCATTTTACTGTCATATATACAATTGTTCTATTCTATCCTATGTTTGTTTTTTGGATTTCTGTCTCCATACGGAAACAATTTCTCCAGATCAGGTAATTTGAAATAAATTCAAGTATTTTTAAATAGCAGTATGGCCCCTAGCTTCGACAAATCCGTTGTCATCCGGCCTGGTTACCAGCGTAGGAGGCAAGAGAAGTAGACAAATTCACATAACACTTATAAACGATGCACAATACTGCTAATTTTCAACAAATTTTACCATTCACACACATTTACTTGACTTCCAACTGAGGACGCAGTCTGTCCACCACCATTGCCGGAAGTCGAATTTTTATATACAATTGGTTCATGCCAAAAAACACGCGGGCTTTCAATTTGTTGCAAACTTTTCGAAACTCAAGAATAAAAAAAAATCATTTCAATGAACAATATTTAATCTAGATATTGATTAAATCTCGAACTAAATAGAATACACATAAATGATTTCCAGAAAACTAAAATAAAGCTTCACAATCCTTTGTTTATAAGTGTTTAAGTCCAAAATTTGAATGACCGGCCTTGTTTCCAAATAGAATAATTACACTTCCAACATGGCGTAGGAGTATAAAAGTCGTCAAAGCGGATTTGAATATCAGATAACTGGAAATATACTAGCTTTCAACGTTAGCCTGTCAGGCAACTAACTTTATACCCGGAGCGCGAATGACGTTGCTTATCCGACCAAAAACTGAACCAAGTAGGTACAACTAACGAAAAATTTAAACTTGAGCTTTAAACTTCAGCTCTCCAAACTCTCTGTCTTCATAAGGGCTTGTGCCTGTGAAGTTTTTTCAGCACGTAATTTTTTTTTGCCTGTAATAGGAGGCAGTGTATCATAATGCTCTTTTCGTTTCCAATTCAAAAGTTAGGTTAGGATCATTTCAGTTTTTCTTCTTTTACTATATACTTCTTATCACGCAATTCAGCCAGAAGTATGTCCTTGTCACTAGAATAAAAAATTAATGAATTGAGTGAATTATTATTATCTAGATATCGCCGGCACGTCCTCTATGGTAAATATTTGGAAAAAGGTTAGTTGTAAAGATGACTCCACGAAAACGTTTTCGACTTCATTAAGAAATTGCCCACTTCTCAGTTGAATCTTACAAGATCGACCCTCCGTCGGGAAAACGTTTAACATAACTAAAGATGTCACTTGAATGTTTTAAAAACGTTATTCCTATTCCCAGAATATTTACTAATTGTAGTCAGATGGGTAAACGTTCTGTCAACGTCGGAGTCTGACTGATGTCATGGTCCAAGTTAAGAGAACGTTGTCTGGTGATTTAGAGGACATCGTTTCATGAATGACTGATGTTTACACCAAGTATAACGTTAATTTTGCTGTATTGCGTGGTCGCCAAAATGCTACTTGGGACGCCACCTTGATTATTAACGGGACAGTAAATCGTGAAGAATTATTCGCAACTAACACGAACCTCAATCATTCAGTGTTTCACATCTGAAAATGAGAAACGCCCGCACCGGCTGGTAACCAAACTTAGGACCTCTCGATCATCAGGCGGACTCTTGACTTCTGCGTTAATCCCCTCACACCAAGTATTACTATTATTTTTATCATTATTGCTCGGCTGGGACAGGCAGTTCTGAGTAGAACCTTTCTGGATATGAAGAAAATACAGGAAACCAAAAACTTTTATTTTAACACGTTAAGCACCATGAGGTATGATGAGCATGTCGCACCTCATTTTGATCCCTAGGCTTCATAACACATATGTTGTGTCTCATTGCAATCGGTTTAATTTGGCATCGTAGCACAGCAGTTAGTCACGCTATACTGGTTTCTTCATTGGGAATGAAAGAGCGTGGCCCAGGGAGACAACATATACTTTTGGTCTATGAGATATGTAGGATTTTCAGCAATTGTGCGACACAACATGTATGTCTCCATGGAACCAGAATTTGCATCATGCATCTTTTGGCCCAGTTGACCCAATTTTTCGTTCATATGGTGGCGTTTAAAGTGTTGAGCTGCTTCATTTAAAAAAATGAAAATCTACGGAAAAAAGTCAGTGGCGTACTTTTTTTACAATTTTTTGGCTATGTTGCCCACTGAGACCCCACTGGCCATAACAATTTCAATACAGTTAGGGCTAAATGAGAGCCTCATTAGTTCAAATAAATGTATCAAATTTCAACCAAATCGGTTATAAGAAATTCATATTTCATAATTTCCTTTTTTTTATTTCAATGCTCATCTCAGAAACGAAGCAACTCCGAATATATATTTGTGGGGACTTTTCTTCTTGAAATGACCAAACAAATCACCCTCTGCAGTAAGGAACCATAGTTAGGCGACACGCTGTACAAATTAAGCGCGCGGTGCGCAATTTTATTGACTGCTGACGGTGTTTGTTCCATTAAAACTTCGGGCTGACTATATTAGTCCTGTTTGAGTTACTATGAACTACTTGCACAAAATTTTTTGGATTTTATAAAACACTTTCACATACCAAATTTTTTTGACGGGTTAAGCTGGCTGCTGACGCGTACTGTTCTAATATCCTGCAGACTGACTATTTCCGCATAGTTTGTTGGTTGTCTTACTATCCACAGACTAATTTTCAGATTTTTCAATACATTTGCGACATAAAACAGATGCAAAATAAAACAGTTGCGACATCCGTGTTATTTTTTACAAGTTGAGAACCACTCCCCCGCCAGTTGTCCCAAGCACTGGCTGACTGACAACAGGGTTGTGTTTCAAATTCTTCCTCTCTTGCCCGGAGTCTACTCACACTGTTCCGAAACTTACTCTGAAGAAATATTTTCCGCTTGTCAAACGTTCCAAAACCTGTGGGGTTCACCCCAGAGCGTACTCAACCGTACCCTACCAAATAGGAGGGTAGAAGCATTGTTTATATAGAAAATAGTTAGTCAACCTTATGGGATTGTAATTGGATCAAATTGGATGCGACATGTAGATGGCGATAGTGAGCTCGCATCCAAGTCATGTCGTAACTTGATTGAAACTTCATGTTTGTAACTAATCACGCTAGATGACACTCGCGTTTGCGTCCAACACCAATTACACAGGCATTGACTAACTATCTTACTTCTATATAAACAATGGTAGAAGAGTACTCTGATAGTTATACGGTCACATTTTTTATTTCTCTGTTAATCTGTAACGTAAAATCATTTGAAACTTCAAAACAAAAATAGGTACCTCATAACAAATTTAAAATTGGTTATTCTGGCTGCTTGTGTCCAATAAAATAGATTTCTATAAATTTCAATACATAGACGGTGATAGAATTATGTTAAAGGATTCAGATGTAAGTGAAATGAGATGTTTGTATTGATGCAGACGCATAATTCTCAAAGTTCAGTAATATAACTCCCTAAATCCAATGATTATTTAGAAATGTTTGCTTCCGATATTGCATTTTATGTTACTCAAATAGAACTATATAAAGTGGAATGATGCACCTACAAGGTGCCTGATTTATATAAAGATTATGAGAAAACCTTCAATGATAAAACAACGATAAACGATTAAATGTTCAGTCGCTGTCATACGTAATAGGTCATATGATCGAACACTGTTCCAAAACCTTCTTGTTCTCTGACAAGCTAATACCTTGACATTACTTTTACTCTTACTCCAGAGTAAGTTTTGGAACTTAGCCCAGACTGTTGATATTCAACCTATTTATGACATAATATTAAAATATCAGCCTTTAAAAAACTGTTGTATGTCTGGTCGCTCATCTCTCCGACTATTAACAGTAGCTTTTCGGTTTGAGTCCTTTGTGAAATACGTACGTACATAATAGTAGGTCGAATTTTGAAATATATTTATATTGACAACATTTATCATTTCAATTGGCTGCTCATGGAGATTGTATTACTTTGCACTCTCATTGAAATGAAACTTATTCTAATATTTCTTTTCGATACCTATGACTGCATGTTTTGTTTCTGAATATCTGGAAAATTGCCAGTCGTCCAGTACTTGGAACGAAAATATCTGTGTTTGCTGTTGATATGAATTCGTTGCAGATCTGCTAGTAATGGTTTATTTTCTAATGTTTTTGATTTTCCTCTTATATTTTTAATAAACCATAAAACTGGATTCTGAGAAGACTAGATCGCCATCAAAACTGAAAAAACAAAAACAACTTCATTGCATTCCTACATTATTATTTATCTAAACAAATTGTGTGAACTTATCAAATAAAACAATTTTCAGTTTATATAGTGAGAAAAAAAACGATTCGGAGAAGAGACCATTGATACGAAATGAAATGAGAATTGATGAGTAGAATTATTTCTTATTAATAATTTCTACCTCAAAAATGTACATAACTTTCAATTTGTTTTTGAATTTGATAATATCTTTGATGGATCAAACAGTATTATAAGTAGCTATGTACGTCTTTCATAACACGTTGAGACAGAAATGGTTTCAGTTGATATAATCTTATAATTTCAACGAGATTTTTTGATTCATCCAGTATTATAGAATAGATTTCAGATAATGTAATTTGACAATTTGTTGATACCTCCCGAACTGAAGTATTATTTTTCTCTGCGACTTGAGAGACTGAAGTGTTTGCTTTTAGTCCCAATGGAATCATATGAATCAGCAGGATTGGAAGTTGCTTTAAACTTTGCATGGCAGAAAACAAAGGTAAAAAACAAATAATTCAGCTGAATATTTCATTTTTCAATTTGACAAATGAACAAGTTTTTAAAAACATCAAATGCAGAATTTTCGAAAAATACTTTCACTTTGCAGTTACAAAATCTGTGTTGCTTAGAAACACCACGAGAGCTGCTTGTTCGAGTGGAGTTTTGTGAAGCAGTACAGTTTGAGTGACAGGCAAGGTGACTGTATTTTGAAAATTCTGCATTTTGAAGGGATATTTTATTAGAAAATTTCAAGAATGCATGGACGAAGCTAAATACACGAAGAAAATACCACGAGCTGAAAGCCGTGTTTTCAGAAAATATTGTCATTGGTTTGTATTGAGAAGATTATGACATATGATTGGTTAATGTGATATGAGGGATATTATGGGGGGTAATACCACGAGTGCTCACAATACTATCGATAGTAATTCTGTCAGAAATCAACGAAATCAAATTGCTTGGTAACACCACGAGTTCTTTAGGACGAGTGGTGTTACCTCAAAGCAATTTGATCGAATTTAAGATTTCTGACAGAATTATCGATAGTATTGTGAGCACGAGTAGTATTTATTGAGAAAATTTCACGAACCAACATAGTAAAAAAAGTTCCACTGTCGTAAATTCTTCAGTAGTTATAGATAATGTCTGATATACATCAAGTCTGTCAGACTGACATTCATAGCAGTAGCAACATATTGAGTTCTCCGTTGTTGTTTGGATACGTGGTTGCCATGACAAAGTGGTGTTACTGTCTCGAAAGCTAGGAACTGCGTGTCATCGAGGCATACATCCCTTATTGGTCCTAATATTGCAGGAGAGGAGGGTTTCACACGGCGCGGCGAGTGAAATTATCAGCTATATTTCAGAAATCCAGAACATCGATTATTGTTCATAATCAGGGAATAACTTGGTTTACTTCTTCGAATTTCTATCCAAAATTAAATATCTCTTGAAAAGAGTTTTTTATTTTCGTATTCCAAAGTTTCTATGTATAATTTATAAGTCGGTTGTTCTATCGGAAGAAAGTTCACGTGACACTGACAAAAAAAACATTAACAGTTCAGGAAATAAAAATAACTGATATCGTCCAGTAACAATTCGTAACCAGTATGTTCATTATAGGGCACTTTTAGACTTATTCGGAATATCTGGTTTTTCCGGATATGACTTCAACTTTCTATTGGAAAATGGTACACACTATATTAGACCGGGATCCCACGCCTATTTTCAAAAATGATTAATAACAGGCTGAATCTTCCTGAGTAGATTCATTTTGCCGAGACGTCCAACTTCCTCTACGAAAATTCTCGATAGTGGTAGCTAATAAAATGCGCAGGCGTCAATCATGTCGATTTGGTGAGTGCAAAAAAGTCATTAATAACAGTTAGTTTTTCAGTTGAACCTCGAGATAATTCGATGAAGTACTCGAAAAATCTTTTGCCCTACAAAATGGATGGTAAGACTGAGGAGACTCCCAACATGTACCAATGACGTGGTCATAAAAAATCAATAATAACCAGCGAATTATTTTACCGTTGCTTGGTTAATATTTGTATAATTGAATGGTCATATTGTCCTACAAATTGAATGGTAGGTGTTCCCACTCCTACGCTCCGAAATTGTCAATTCCACGAAAATTCTTGATATTAGTAGCTAATGAACTGCGTAGGCGAAAGTCATGTTGACTTGGTGAGCGCAAAAATTGTACGGCTAACTGTTAGTTTTACCCAAATCTAAACCTCATTGCTCATGGTGAAACAAACCAATTGAATTAACTTCAAGGCAGTAAAATTAATATATTTCACCGTAAGCCACGGGCTTAACTAGCCTACAGATATTTCGACCATACCTTCTGAAATAAAAAATTATCAAAATATTTTGTAAGTAGGCACATTTATCCTCATTTTTGAAATGATAATTTTTTGATCTTGCCATCCTCATTACGTTGTCCAGTTCACATATCGATCCGATGGCCAGTTTTCGAACTACAGGGTGTCAAAAATTCCATTACTGCTATTTTGCGAATTATTATGAATCGATTTGATTTTTTTGCTTTAATTCGAAATCGATTTTTTTTTTAGAAATAAACACATCATATCTAATTTGTAGCTCGTAAGTCCCTCCATTCGGATAAGAAATTATATTTCACAAAGGGTGTTGCAGTACATAGCATGACAAGACACTGTTCAAAGAAATAGATGAATATCAATACCATTATCATTTTTGATTTACAAATTCTTTGAAAAAGAATGGGTCTTCATCAATTACATGCGACAATTTGAATGCTTAAAAAGGCTATATCTCAGAACAAAATGAAATAATTATTACGAATTATCCATATCTGTTACTAGGATATGAGAAGTCCCGTCACTCTCTGATTCACAGCCACCCGCTTCCAACTACATTTTTTAGAAATATCTTCTTGTGATACCTCCCTGAATAGCGGGTGAAAGATGCTCTCCCACTCCTTCCCCTTCCCTTCCTTATTGTTTAAAATTGTTTTTTCCGTTAACCAGATATCGTTCCCTTGTGAGAGCCAAGGATTGACGAATTCTTACTTCGTACGTGTTATTCCACTTTCTCGGGCCATCAGAGAAATATAAGCAGTCACTAG
Organism: Chrysolina oricalcia; assembly: GCA_944452925.2. Lineage (NCBI taxonomy): Eukaryota > Metazoa > Arthropoda > Insecta > Coleoptera > Chrysomelidae > Chrysolina > Chrysolina oricalcia. Next base: position 40,603,404 of record OX101824.2, read on the forward strand.
GCTTCGAACCCACGACCGGCAGCAAGAGTGGATAAAAGATCGGTATTTTAACTACTTGGCCACTTGACCTCCGTAATAGTTATTTATATACCAAGGGTATAAATAGATGTTAATGCCCTGAGGGCGACGTTTTACGAACCCGAGGGCCTCTGGTAACTAAGCAGTAATGAACTAGTATGACATAAAATATAATATCTCTTTCGAACTGGACTTTTTGAGGCCTCTGGAGATACCATACATCCTATTTTAACGTAGAGCAAATTTTCACAATTCGTCTTACCTCTTTGAAAGTTTTCAATTATGAATTTCAGCTTTTCAGACGAAGTTGCAGGTTTTTCCGGGTTACCCTGCATCTGTTTAAGCGCATGCGACTTCATCTAAGCCGCCCCGGAGGGCAGATTGATTATTTCAATGTTTTTACTTTGTTATTGTTGTTTTCAATATGTTTATAAAAATTATGAAAGCTAAACAAAATTTCCCACTTTTTTCATAAACTTTTCACGTAAATTATGATATTTTTGAATTGAACAAACAATTATATATTGAAAGTAACAATACTTTACGAATAAAAGTATATTAAATTAGCTAAACCACAATTTCAAAATTATTCGTTATTTTGAATAATTTTTGTAGGACTAGCGATGCATACCAGTTTTTTTTGTAGGGTACCTACTGTATTATTTAGGTGAAGAATTGTTGTTTAAAATTGTTTGTTTTTCCATTCAATTTGTAGGACAATATGACCATTCAATTATACAAATATTAACCAAGCAATGGTAAAAAAATCCGCTGGTTATTAATGAATTTTTATGACCACGTCATTGGTACATGTTGGGAGTGGGGGACTCTTCAGACCTACCATCCAATTTGTAGGACAACATTTTTTTCGAGTACTTTATCAAATTATCTCGAGGTTCAACTCAAAAATTAACTGTTATCAATTACTTTTTTGCACTCACCAAATCGACATGATTGACGCCTGCGCATTTTATTAGCTACCACTATCGAGAATTTTCGTAGAGGAAAAAGTTGGGCGTCTCGGCAAAATGAACCTACTCAGGAACATTCAGCCTGTTCTCAATCATTTTTGAAAATAGGTGTGGGATCTCGGTCTATATATTTTTAGGCTTTCTGAATCTAACGATACCGTATAGTTGCTACGTTTTTGTGTACTATTTTGTTTCGTATTTTAAACCACAATACTTTTTTTAATCAAACTGATCGAATGGCATTATCCTAATAATATGCAATCATCTTACCGGGCTCATGGCTCTCTAGATCAAAAACTTAAACGAGGGTCCTGGCAAATGAAATATCAACTATGAGGTGTCGTTGGATTCAAACAGTTATTTATCAAAAAGGTATCATACAGGGTATTTATTCCATATGAATATTGAAAGTTGATCTTCTTCTTTCTGGTCTTTATGGAAAGATCTAAAAAAATTCCAAATATACCTACCAAAGAGTTTTCTCTGGTGAGGATATTCAATAATGCAAGTTTCAAAATTTTATCCAGGATAACAGAGTAGAAAAGGGGGTGAACCATGAGTCTGTGACTTACGGTAATTTGATAACACTTTCGAATTTTAGTAAAAATAATTAATTTTGATTTCACAAATTCGAAGTTCCAATTAGAATTATGTGCAAATAATTATAGTATTTTATTCCCTAAATTGATAATTTCATGGTGGTAGGTATACAGTGTGTCCTAGTTACCATGCTCACCATGGGTATCTTTTTAATGGTAAGAGATACGAGGTCGGAAATTACAACAAATGTGGAGTTTATCAAGGCCAACTATAATGGAAAAAAATATTTTGATAAAATCTATTCGTTTTTGTTTTATACACAAATTACAGATTTTGATCATTTTCATGTCTCTTGCACGTGAATTTTGACCCACTTCTGGCGGTCCTAATAACTTGAAATTTGGCAGATGTTCATAATTCCGGTGACAATGCACTATGGAATTTAATGAAATATAAAATAAAAAATGGCGGCTCTTCCAATATGGCGGACGAGATTTGTGATTATGGTCCAATTCCATTCAAAATTGGTATGTGGGGGTTTTTGAGGTTGGAGATCATGATTTTTCTGTTAAAATTTATAAATTCGAAATGGCGACTTTAAAATAGTTCTTGTTTTTGTATAAATGACGATAACTACGTTGTTATCAACAAAAAGCTATTACTGTGACAAATCATCTGTAAGAGAAAAAAAAATTATTCATAACAAAGTCATAGTGAGCTATGACCTACATTTGAAAAATAAAAGTTGGTGCTGATATCTCAAATTATAGAAGGGTTGGTATGAATTTCATATTTTTTTAGAAATCTCATTAAAAAACTGCCATGAGAATGTGAAATTCCTATTCAAATATTTTCATAAATAAAGAAGTTATGGACGAGACATGAAAATGATCAAAATCTGTTTTTTGCGTATAAAACAAAAACGAATAGATTTTATCAAATTATTTTTTCACATTATAGTTGGCCTTGATAAACTCCACATTTGGTGTCATTTAACCGACCTCGTATCTCTCACCATTAAAAAGATACCCATGGTGAGCATGGTGAGTGGAACACACTGTATGAATCGTCAACAGGTTGAATACTGTAGTAATTGTACAGGGTTATTCACTGTAAATTTCCCACCCTTATCATCGTTATTATTGCCTACAGAAAAATTGAATGTGAAAGTTTGATAAAATGCTATCAAAAACCCAGTGGCGTGCATATTTCAGGGGATACAAATGTTTTAACATTTTTTTCAGATGGGATACCCTGTATATTATTGAATTTTTGGAATGGTATTTTTTCCTGATTTCAAAAATATACCATATGTTACCCCTATCTTATAACGTTTTTGAGTTATTAGAGGTGAGGAAGAAAAAGTTCAAATATCTAAAAATAGAAAACAAAAAATGTATTTTGGAAATTAATGAAACATGATAAGTCTTAAAAGATGTTCAATATGCCCACCATTATTTTCAATGCATAACTGATAACGTCTTCTTGTATTTATAAGTGTATCGGAAATTGCTTCATTATTGACATTCAGATTCATTATTACAATTCGAATCGTGTCTTTAATTAATTGAATATTATTATTATTATTGTTATTAACAATGTCCTTTAGAAATCCCCAGAAAAATAAATGCATAGGAGGCAAGTCTGGACTGTAAGGTGGCCATTTAATGTTTCCATTATTTCCTATCCATATTGGGAATACATTATTCAAATGTTCTTGAACGGGTAGGACATTATGAGGGGTTGCCCAATCTTGCAACCAAATCATACTGGCACGCACGGCTTCCAAAAAATTTTGTATATGAATATTTTCTACTTCTGGGATGAGTATTTCTTGTCCTGTCAATATTTAATAATAAAATATTGGGCCAACAATTTTATTTCTAAAAATTCCGCATCAAACGCTAACAGTTTTTTTTCCTGATTCCTTTATTTGTGTAACCAATCTTTTTCTGTTGTCCTTTCTTTCCCACGACCTTCGATTTTTCCTATTGAAAACTCCTGCCGTGGAAAAAGATGACTCATCAGTCCATATTATTTCAGTTAGATAATCGGTATCTGCATTCAAGTTTTAAATCATGTGTTGGCAAAATTCCAGCCATTTCCTCTTATGAGCCTCTGTTAAAACTTGCACGGGTAAAATTTATATTGTTTGTAGATGTATTTTTTCAACGTACGTTGGATTTTGGAATAACTTTTACCTAATTGGTCTGCTATATTCTTTATACTACATTCAGAATTTTCTAAAAAATAATGCAATGTTTCAAAAAAGTCTATTAGCGAATTAATATGTATAGGCTTACCTTCGAAATGAATCAGTATATCTAGCTGTTCTTCCAGGTTTTCTTGAATAACAGGCTTTTTTTTACTGAAACTGAAAGGTATGATTCACCTTTTGGTAAATATTTTTTAATGAATTCTCTGACGGTGTTGGATGATTTATTATTGTTGTTTTGTATATAACAAGTATATATTTGAACTTTTTCTTCCTCACTGTAAACCATTTTGATTGTTCTGTTAAAGAAATGTCACTAAACAAACATTTCCATAGCTTACTTGAAAAATATTAAGTTTCATAGGATAGGTATTTACAGTAACAACTAATCCTAGTGGGTTTTGGTAAATTAATGCCCGACATAACTTAGTCTTATCTTTAGACTGAACTTAAGATTGCCTTAAAAATACGTGTTGGGTTTTCATGCAGAAAGTGTATTTATTATCTCGGCAGTCGTCGTTCGAGCATATAATTTGGTAGTGTATTCTAATTCTGAACTGAACGATGAGTTATTTACATAATTAGAATCATTTCCAGTTCGCGATATTCACATCATAATTTGAATAAAATCCAGTTGGCAATTTATGACGAAGGCGGTTCTTTCTACCATCTTCCTCTATCTAATAATCATTTTATTTTTCGTCTTCGTTAAGATGTCTAATGAACATGCGCAGAACCTGATTTGCACGAAGAATTGAAAGTTAGCCAACTTATGACTTTCTTAAATCACTCTTAAGTTGCATGAACATTACCATTAAAAATTATAGTTTCATCTTAAGTTTATGATTAAGTTATGTTAAGACTAAGTTACGTCGTGCATGAATTCACCATTAAACGACGTCTAATAACTCGAAAACGGTATAAGATAGTGGTAACATATGGCATATTTTTTAAATCAGGAAAAAAAGGCCATTCCACAAATTCAATAATATACAGGGTGTCCCAATTGAAAAAAAAATCAAAAAATGTGTATCCCCTGAAATCTGCTCGCTTCTGCATTTTTGATAGCATTTTACAAGCACACAACTTTTACATTTAACTTTTTTTCTGTAGGCAATAATAAAGATGATAAGGGGTGGGTGATTTATTGTGAATAACCCTGTACCGAACACACAAAACGAAACACTTAACTATTGAAAAAGAGATAAACAACAAGAACAATAATGGAAATACAGGTTGATTTACGACAAATTTACTACCATAATAATTTTTAACCAGTCAGTCTTCAACGTATGTTTGACCACTTGAACTGGCAATGAGATGAAGTAAAACATTGCTGAAATTTAAAAAAAATTGGACTTGAAAAATAAGTAAATAATTTAATACTTTTTAAAAAGTGAAGAATACAACTTTGAAATATACGCTTCTTAGAAACGCGACTGTATCGGTACCTATCACTATTCCTTTAACTCAACTTCAACTATCCAAAATTTTCCCCCATAAGAATAAGAAAACTGCGCCAGTCTCTCGGTTGATTTGTTTTTTGTGGTATCGGTAGAGAAAGATCCCAGGTCAAAATATCAACAACGGAGTTGTTCTTGCTCAATAATCTTCAACACCACTCTTGATGTGTAAAACCGATATGTTCGTATTCCAAAGATAGAAGAAAGTGCACAGAATCAACAAATATCCAACATTGAACTTCCAAATATTTTTGTGGTTCAATTGATACAGTTTTCTCGACAAAAATGATAAATAAATTCAGATGTCACCGTACAGATTTTTCTCTGGAGTTCTGGATACGGACATCGTAGGCTCGTGCGGGAACTACATGACTCACTGTAGAAACTATAAACCATTTAACGCAGGCACATGATACGATTACTATTATTTTCTGGTTTTCCGATATCGTCGAAATCCTCATCTGTGATCAGGTAGGCATGTGTTCTCTTCTTTACGAAGCGTCAATTAGTTTTATATTGTTTTTTCCTAGACATGTAAGTAATACACTCTACTGAAAATAAAATAAGGATGGATTTAGCGAGGGGCAATATATGAAAATAAAAGTAAAAAAGTTATTGGGTATAACCCTCAAAATGTTATACCCAATAACTTTTCAACTTTTATTTTCATATATTGCCCCTCGCTAAATCCATCCTTATTTGTATTTTCCTGGGTAGGATTGTCACGCTGGTAGCTATAGCTGCCTCCGTGGCGACGTTAGTTGTTGCCTTGTAAGAACAAGGTCTTCTAACCGAAGCCACAAATGTGTGGTTGGCTTCCTGTTGTTGACTTCCTTTGTTTCTATTTTTACATCCAAGTGTTGTACATCTTCCCACTTGATTTTACCGTACTAATGAGAGCTTAAGCTCGAAACATGTGTCTATGGTTGCAGAACATTTTGAGGGTTATACCGAAAATAAAATAGGCACATAATTTCTTCCACTTTTACCTCAAAAACCCCCTAACAATCATCAATATCAAAAAACCAAAGAAGTGAAAAGACAAATGACAGCTTTGAACCGTTCTCATTTCATTGTTTCAAAATAATGCATTCCGTTTCAAACGACGTCATTATTTCAACGCTGAAATGCAAAGTTTTTGAAATGGACTATATATTTAAAAAGCAGCTCAGATCATTTGCTGATATGGCTGCCGTGTCTGCCGGATTGTGTGCCTGTACAGTGCGGCTTTTTTTAGTCCCCCCTATTAACTTTTGAACGGTTCGACGTACAGATTAAAAAAAAAATCGTTTGGAGGGTTTCACCAATACTACGTTTTGGTACAAAAAATATAGTGATTGCTCAACAGGGGGCACGGAAGGGCACATCAACACAAAAAATTTAAATGGCATGGGGGGTCAAGTGTCACATCATTGAAAAGAGAATTTAATTCTCTTCACAACCATCTAATTTTTTTTGAATTTGGTCAATATTTTTTTTTGCAAATAAAATTCGAAATATCAAACATAGATGCGGATCTGAAAACTACTCATAGCTCGATAAATTAGAACGGTTTGTTGTGGAATAATGAAACCAAGAATATTTCGAAGGGTACCTGGGGGTAAATCAATTCGAAAATTTCGAAAGGCATAAAAATCGAAATTAGGAAAAACTTTCTCAACAAAATTAAAATATATTTAGATGGTTGTTAACGATGTGACACTTGACCCCCCATGCCATTTAAAAATTTTGAGTTGATGTGTCTCCCCGCGCCCCCTGACGTGCAATCACCATATTCTTTATTTTAAAAAGTATTATCGGTGAAACCCTCCAAACAATTTTATTTTCATGTTTGTACGTCAAATCGTTCAAAAGTTAACAGGGGGAGACTAAAAAAAGCCGCACTGTATACAATTTTGGGCTCGGTAACTTTGAAAATATTGCAGGTCCTTGAGGCATTTTACTAAATATGTTAACCCTTAGCGTGTAAATTTTTTATTTAAAAAAATGGTTTTCAGAAAGATTAGAAGGACGCAAATAAATGTATATTTTTTGCAGAGGTTATGAAAGGCGCCGGTAATTGTAGAACTTCTGGAAACATTCGTTTTTTTGTGTCGTGTGGTTTTTGTATTAGAGCGGAATATTGGTGTTCTATAGCACTTATTTTTTTACTTCCATAATTCACCTCTTCGACATGCACAACTGATTGCGCTAAGCATTGCAACCTACGATAATAAATATAAATCGTTGTCAAATATGTAAATTTGTTTTCTCAAAAGAACACTTGTTAGTAGATATATATCGTCCGGTGCTTCTTTTATAAATTTGTTCATTTCTTCAGATTTCAGAGTTTGCTTTTTTTGCAAAAATATCCATGAGATTTCCTTTTTAAAAAAGCACGCGATACCATGAGCTTTGTTTGATTTGGATATTTCTCCAAAATATATAAGATACTTATATTTTCAGAAACACTTTTAGTTTTATATTTTTTCTCCCAATCCATAAACTATTTGCATGTAGTTTTCTATTTTTCTCTTGACGTTGAAGGTAGTAAATTCAATGACAATATGAACTAACTTTTGCTCTTAGTTCTGGTGGAGTATTTCAGCACTTTCGCTATACATTCTAGTTCCATTTTATTTTTGACGTTTGTTGACATATTCAGATAACTCTATAAACATCGTTAGTGGTTGCCTAGCGACGTGTAGTGTATGTGGGTATTAATTCGAGACACACAGCGATGTCCATGAGTTTTGTTCAGAAAATGATGAAACTCCACTGAAAGCAATTTTTCGTTACAGAAATGTCATTTCCGACACAGAAACGTCACTTTCCGGTACTTTCCGGTATATTTTAATTACTTCGAGAAATGATAATGTTTGCCAAATAAACCTGTGTAGAGAAGCGTGTTTTGAACTATGGTTATTAAAATATTATAGATTAAACAATCGTCAAGAAATTGAACAATTTTCTTGAGAGTTCAGAACTCAACAGAAAATCGCTCTCATTGAGATTTGTGAATAATATTTTCCTTAAAATTTCTATACTTTTCCGAATATCCCAGCGATAAGTTTATTTTCTTGAAACGCATGGACGCTAAAAAGCCAATGCTCCAAAAATAGTTAAAACAATAACATAAGGCAGATGATAATCATCTCCTCATATAATCATCAAGTCTGTTCTATAAGCAGCTACGTTGTATATGAGACAGTTACTCCAAAATACTGAAAAATATACCTGTACCAGTTTAGTGAATATTTAATATTACTTGTCCGATTTTGATTTTTTGCACGTGAAACTTCTCAAGTACGCCTTCTGAGAATGAAGTTTTGAATCTCAGTTGTACCTTTTTGTACTTTATGAATGTTGTCAAACTTTCGAGAAACAATCATTCGAAATTTCGATATACGCCTAAAAAAATATAAAAATATGCCGAATGTGAAGAGACGCAGTTTTGGAAGAAAAATTTATAACAGTTTCTAAGTGATACATAAAATTAAATACCAAATTTGTATTTCTCACCTCAAAAAACCCCGTTCACCAAATTTTGTGCAAAAAAAAAAATGTTCTTCAAAAGATATTCAGAGTAATTGAGATCTCACATTATTCGTGTATTACTAAGAAGCATAATTTTAACTTGATTTCGTATCGGCTGGTATAGTTGTGTTAGGTTTAGGTTTAGGTTTGAACGTGAGTGGTCCCGTATCAGGCCCTCCACTGCGGCCAATGGCCTATTGTGGCTCACCCTATGGTTATATTTCTCCTAGTATATCCAATCTCTTGACGAAATTGAGGAATACATTGGGAGAACAATTTACCAGGTTTTCTGGCCTTACTGTCGTATCGCCAAATATTGAGAATCTGGTTCTGGCCGCTGCAGGGCATGTACACAGAATGTGTTCAGCCGTTTCATCATCCCCCATGCATAGCCGGCACTCTGCATCTTGTGCAAGTCCGATTTTATGCATGTGATGTTTGAGTTTGCAGTGGCCAGTAAGCAAACCTACTATAACTCTGAGATGCGCTCTGCTGAGTTCTTGCAGTTTGTCAGAGTCCTGTTTTTACCTTGTACAAGCAATAAATGCTTTGGAATGGGCTAGGCCCGGTAGACTACGCCAGTACTCGAGTCTTTTATTGTCTGCCCAAGCTGTTATGACATTCTTGGCAGTGCTATATGCTAAACCGATTACTGGTTCAGGTCCAGTGAACGTTGTTTCGGCCCCCCCTTTTGCTAGGGCATCCGCTATTTCGTTTCCTTCTAGGCCTGTGTGACCTGGTATCCAGACTAGGGTAACGTTGTTGCGTTGCGCCAGTCGGTTCAAGGTGTCTCTGCAGTTCCATACTGTCCTAGATTTAAAGCAGTTGGAATAGTTGTGTTACTGAACAAGTATACTGGGTGAGTCTAAGAAATGGCGCACCACTATTTTTAAGAAAAATAGGTCGTTTCCAATCCCAAATATTAAGTGAAATATTGGAGAAATAAAATACGATTTTTGAGATGAAACTGATTCTGTAGCAATATGAAAATATATGACAATATTAAAAATTTTGGTATCATTCGATTCATCTGTCTCAAAACTATCCGTTATTCAGGGTGCGCCATAGAAATGCAATAAAAGTGATTTTATTAAAAATGCTAATTTCAACTTCATGGTTATATAACGTGACATCGTAAAGGAGCACTCCAAATGTGAAGAACTTTCACAAAAAAAATATGAACTTAAAAAAAAATGTGATTGAAAAAACTAACTCATTAAGTATGTTCAGAATTAGCCTAGATTTCAAGCCAAGTTGCGGTAAAAACTATTTTTGATGTTGTTTGCAAACCTGTATTAGATAAAATAAGTTGTGTGGATTTGAAAACTCAAAAGGCTATCACAATCCTTTCTTACAGACAATAATGAACAAATTCATGTGTATAACTGCTGCAAGCAATACTCGTGAACGTCCAGGATTTGAACTTGTTGCTGCTAATGCTGATATGCATGTAATAAGTGACGATATTGATAGTGCAAATGAGAAATAGTTTAGTCTGCAAAAACTGCCACTGTTTGTTTCCGGTTATTTTCAAAACGGGTGGTGATATAGGATAAAATATTGAAGAAAAGACCATTTTGGAGTTCATCACATCGAAATACTCGAGCCATCCTTGCTTTGGAGACCTAAAATTATCGAATTCTGTGAATTATAAAGAAGTTAAGATGAATTTTGTTATGTAACTCCGGAAAGTTAATAATAATCCGATTTTTTGTTTCAACTTATTTCACAGAGAAAATGAAGGGCTACAACTTTTGTTCCAAAGTTTTCGTTCTATTTGCATACCTTCAAAAATTATAACACCAATCAGAGGATTTTATTTAAGAGACTTTTGCTCATCTGAAACTAGTTTGCCCTAGTGAAATACAGAATTTCAGCTGATTTTTTCACGACTTTTAGCAAATTCGTGCCTCTAATGTTGCATTCTCACCTGAGAGTCGACTCCAATACATTGTTTGTTTCTTCATGAATACTGTAGTTTTCTTGATGTGAATATTCTTTCTCTATAATTCTGGGGTCGGATTTCATATAGGTAGCTTTAACCCACACCACGTGTAACGTCAAATACATTTCGTGAACGCAAGTTCTGCTGACTGAAATCACAAAATTGAAGGGCTTCCAGTTGTTGAATGCTTGTTTGTTGTTTTGCTTGCAATAAGGTATTGCACATAATTTACTCTGGGTTAGTCGGTACTGACAAAGGTTAAACAGGTTTAAAAAAATACGTAGGTACCTACATGATGACGAAGTCGTATATGAGTAAAGAAATCTGCATTGGTCACAATGAGGGAACCATTTGTTGCAGACATTAGTTATTGTCTGCAGAGACCCACCCTATACTGATGAGAGACAACACCCCTAAATCGATCTATAGATGGTCCAAATGTTTCAATTAACATTTCCATGCAACTAGCAATTGCATAGATAGCCTTGTAGGAACTTTGCACGGAAATTCATTTGATGTTATTCAACGTTTGTCGTGGTTTTGGCCAAGAAAGTAGTTGTTTTCTGATGAATTTTCAACCCAATTTTTCCTATTGTATATAGGATTATGGCAATGAGCACCGTCCTGGCAGGGCAAGACACCTTGTTTCTTTCTCTTAAAGTCGTTTATCACATTTTTGGCGTTTCTTTCCTTTTCCAAACGTTCTTTTCCAGAATTTGATTTAATATTAAATTTTCAGTATTCACATGTGCTAGTGAATTGTAATGGATCATTTTGGGGACGATGGCCAGAGAAGGCGGATTGGCATATTTAAAATTTCTGGTGAACTTTTGGGCACTCTTCCAAAAGTGTTAATTCCTACATGCGGTTCATTGCAATATTCATTTATATGTCGTTAAAATGTAATTGATGGATTTGCAAGGCAACGCCAAGAATTATACTAAATGAATTTGAGTGAGTTTTTCAAAAACCATCCCACCCATGGATCACTTTAATGGTAACAAAATAAAAACGTTTCATTAAAGTTCTTTACCAACCATAAATGACTTTTTTTGTATGAGCGTGAACGTCTTTGAATGAGACTAGCCGAATTCAACAATACACGCGAGTTCAAAATAGTGTATTATGATGCAACACAGGAAAATTATTGTGCTATTGAAGTTTTTGGTAAGATATTTCACGCTACTATAATGAGAAATACTATTACTATAACACATTTTCGAATAGAAGCAGCATATTGAAATCCTACGAGAGCGAAAACGATTTGACTATATAGGTGATTTTCTGCCACTGGAAGATATAGTGCTGTCGGTTTTAAGGTATGGTTTCGCTTGTGCGTCTGGCGGTTGCGTCCGAACGCAATTGCTGGCTGCAGCGACTGGCTGCAGCGACTGGCTGCGCGGTTGGGTGTTTTCCTTCAATCCGTCGGACATTTAAAATTTTGGCAGCCTTGTGTTTTATATCAACGTGTCAAGATGAATAAACGCGTTTTCACCGATCTGTTATTGCAGGGGGAAGAAGAACAGGTTTATTTTAAATTATTGGAAAAAAAACTTTAAAAAAACTCAAGATATCTTGAACAAACGATCCACAGAAGGCTATCATAGAATCATAATGAGAAATCATCCAAATGAGGATGTAAATAGGTTCAGAGCATTTTTTAGAATTAACTATGATTAGTTTCGGTTTGTGTTGAGCATTGTTAAAGAAGATCTTCACAAAATGTCAACGCGACTTGTAAGATATCCCATAACTCCTAAAGAAAGATTGGCCATTACTTTGCGGAAAGTATTTTATTTATTTTAAATCAATGAAATAACAGAGCAAAAAGAAATACAACTGAACTCAACCAAGTTCTACAAAAAAAAAATAATGAGGATTCTCGGAGAATGATTATTGTGAGAGTTGTGAGTGTTGTGCGTGTTGTTTTATGCTTATATTGGTAACATTATTCTGTAAATGCTATGTTCGAGAATGTAGTGCTCCCGACGGTCGTTGTCAATCAATTTATGATTTTTTTTAACGGCTAGGAAAGAGTTAGTTGGCAAAATATTCATATTAGTAGAACTAGCAGTACTTTGAATGAAATATAACAAAATAAAACGTTACATCCGAGCTAACTATTTTTTCCAATAGTACGCCTATTTTCTCCCACATTGCATCCTTGAAAGCCAAGTCTTTTCAGTCCCGTTGCTTGGGATCATAAATTGCACTATATTTCCTCACTTCCTCAATCAGTTTTACCACCTCTGTACCATAAAACTTTGGCGCCATAATTAGAAAAATGCAATAACGGCGTGTTGACTTCAACGTGCTTGCGGATTTACCTGCAACCGTTTTTGCTTGTGCGCCTCAGCCGTGCTGCCCCAAGTAGACTGAACATTATTTAACAGGAGAGTCTAATCCCCATAAGACAATGGAGACACTAATAGAAAGAGATGAAAGAACATTTGTGATGAAATGTGACGTAGTTGGACATGTCATGGCCGCCGTTCTCTATAGAGAGTGACGGACTAGCTCTCGGTATATGAGAGTTACTGCTGACAGTTTTGTTGCTTGGTTCGAGTTCGACTCTGGGGTGCTATTCTCGAATCATTCGACTTCCAATTCTTATACGAATAAAAGAGACATATACAGTACGATGCAAATGTATGGAATAAATTCATTATATCAGAATATAAACATATTTTGGAAAATTCCTCGAACACTTCGATTTTCTTTTCCGATTGGACAATTTTTGAACCCCACTCTGAATATATAGGGTTATCTGCATTCGAGTGAAAATTACTTTAGTGATATTTTTAAATGGAACACCCAGTGTATTTTTCCATATTTGGTTAGGGATCGTCATTACAAATCCAGTGATACCAAGTTTGATGGGATTATGTCAAACGGCTGCGGAGATATGCACAAAAACTTCCTCGTATGTCCAATGAGTATGACTGAGACTTCACACGATTCGGAAGGTCAAAAGTCTCTGTCGCACTCATTAGGCATATGGAGAAGTTTTGTGCTCATATCTCCGTAGCCGTTTGACATAATCCCATCAAACCTGGTATGACTGGATTTGTAATGACGATCCCTAACCAAATATGGAAAAATACACTGGGTGTCCCATTTAAAAATATCACCAAAGTAATTTTTACTCGAATGCGGATAACCCTATATGTTTAGGGTGGGGTTCAAAAATTGGCCAATCGGAAAAGAAAATCGACGTGTTCGAGGAATTTTCCAATATATGTTTATATTCATAAATAATGAATTTATTCCATACATTTGCATCGTACTGTATACATATTCCATGTGTAATAGTGTGAAACAGGAAATCGAATTCGTATACGTACAAACTCGAGAATAGGACCCCTGTACTCATGTCCAAGTACGTCACTATGACACGTTGATGCTACAAGATTCTGATTGGATAGAGCTTATTAAACCCTCCTGTTAGTTTAGTGTCTTTGGTGCTGCCTGACGTTCGGCAGCATGCGTCTGTCAATCTACTGAGACGTCTCTCAGTCTGGCCGCAAGCACGTTGAAGTCAACTCGCCGTTATTGCATGTTTCTAATTAAAGTTTTCTGGTACAGTGGTCGAAAAACTGATTGAGGAAGTGAGGAAATATACTGCAATTTATGATCCTGAGCAACGGGACCGAAAAGACTTGGCTTTAAAGGATAAAATAGGCGTACTATTGGAAAAAATAGTTAGCTCGTATGTAACGTTTTATTTTGTTATATTTCATACAGTGTACTGCTAGTTCTACTAATATGAATATTTTTTCAACTAACTTTTTAATAGCAGTTAAAAAAATTCATAAATTGATTGACAATACCAGTCGGGAGCACTACAACATAGCATTTACAGAATAATGAAACCAATATAAGATGAGCAACACAGCAACACTCACAACTCTCACAAAAATCATTCTCCGAGAATCCTTAGTAATTTTTTGTTGTTGTAGTACTTGGTTTATTTCAGTTGCTCTGTTATATCATTGATTTAAAATAAATTAAACACTTTCCACAAAGTAGGTAATAGCTAATTTTCCTTTAGGGGTTATGGGATGCCTTACAAATCGCGTTGGCATTTTGTGAAGATCTTCTTTTACGATGCCTAACACAAACCGAAACTAACCATTGTTTATTCTAAAAAAAGCTCTGAACTTATTTTCTTCATCATTTGGATGATTTCTTATTATGATTCTATGGTAGCATTCTGCGGATCATTTTTCAAAGACATCTTGTGTTTTTGACGTTTTTGTTCAATCATTTCAAATATTTTTCCTTTTCTTTCCCCTGCAATATAAGCAGCGAAAACGCGTTCATTCATCTTGACACGTTGATATACAACACGAGGCTGCGAAAATTTTAAATGTCCGACAGATTAAAGGAAAACACCCAACCGCACCGCCAGTCGCTGCATCCAGCATCTGCGTTAGGACGCAAGCTCCAGACGCACAAGCGTAACCATACCTTTAGGCAGCCAGTAAGGGATAGTTGGTTTTTTCACCAGAAATTTATTATTTTTATGCAAGAGAAATATTTCTATCGACAGTTTCACTGTTCATCGTATATCCTCGAATTCAGGTAATGATTTTGGGAAATTCGGCAGGTGATCATATTGAACATGAACGATGTATATACTCTTGATGATGACAAAACTTTACACTATTTGAGAAAAATCTTCATCCTTCAGATCTTTAGTCCAATGCATCGACGTCTTGAAACCATAGAAATATATATTATATATGTACTCCAGAATGCTAATCCCGCCAATTTTCAGGGCAAAAAGCATGCCGCGTATGCGACCTGATTACGATGTGCGCATGCGCGTCATCAGTGTAGTTTGGGTAGATCGTTGCCAAGTTTGAAAATAGTTTGGTGTTACAATTCAGAGTTTTTTGTTATGAGGCAATAAAACACATGTCATTTGAAAGAGAGAAATTTGACAGCGCATTTTGGACATTTCAAAACCGAAAAGAACCTTTTAGAGATAGATTACTACGAATTTTAGGCTCGATGTACCCTACGCTACTATTATTATAATGACCGTGCAACAGTGCTGTTTCATCAACAGGAAGACTTGTCACTAAGATCTGTCACTTTTGTCAGAGACAGAGATGGTTTTTAGAATTTCGGAGTTCTTGTTTTTAAGAAGAGACCCCAGCAGAACATTTGAGTGAGAAAATTGTTATTTGTGGCAGACATTTTCCTCATGAAGATTCATGTGAAAACGACAATAGAATAATTTGAAACCTAGTGCAGTACCAATACTGTGTCTGCGTAAGCATGCATGGCGAGTGATACAACTTTCTACCTCACCGCTTATATTATGAGTTCTAAATTCCTACAAAAAGTACTAAACATACACAGAATCGCCTCAGATAATTAATGTCAATATGGAAATGCTTTTCTTTGATGGTAAGGAAACTGCTTCTGGCCTCACTTTTTCATGCACCCCCATTGTGTAGAAATAGCATGTTAATCTCTTCAAATGATTTAAATTAAATGCAGTTGCGTATTTTGACATGAATCGTTCTAGAAAATAAAACCTCGAGTTTCCAAGCATCCAATTTTATAAATCCAATTTGAGTTGAAATTATTCATGATATTAGCTGAAATATATTTTCATAGTTTTTTGTACTTTCAATTTATTTTCCATTCCAGTGCTTTCTTGAAATTCGCACTGACGATTTGGGATGGTTCCGTAGGTTTTTGTTGGTTAACTACAGCTGAAAAGTGAATGAGATACCAAATATCAGTCGCTTCAAAGCAGTAAATAATAATAATAACCGTACCCTACTTTCTGATGGCTGAATATTCTGGATCATAAATATGTGAAAATATGTATTCAAATCGGCTCAATACAAATAACAGGTATAAGCACAATGAGGTTTCGAACCTTATTCTCCGATATTCAGAATTAACGTTTGTTGATCTTCACGAGTACCATAATATTTTACTAAAACCGGGCCTGTTACAAAAATCACTAATAACGCGCTTGCGCATTGCGGACTAGCCTAAACTTTTTACAACACTTTTGACATGGGGATTAGCATTCTAGAGTAAATATATAATATGTATTTCTATGCTTGAAACGCATAATGGCGTAGAACCACACCCCCACCCATGTGACGCTATAATTCTACGTATCAGGTATATCTGAAATTACTATGTTGAATTTTTTTTATTGTGAAATTTCGTGCATTTGCGAATTACTAGTGATAATTTTACTTTTCATAATATAAATAGAATTTAAAAAACGTACCTATAATTGTAGAAAAAATAGCAAATTCAATTTCATTAACTAAAAATACAGATTTCTGTATGCAAGATCATTACCCCAATACATCTCAGTGCACCTTCTAAAAATACGAGTGTTTAATTGCTTAAAATTTTTTGTGATGAAAATCTATTTTTGAGTTAGATGAAAGACAGAGAAAAGCATGAAACAAAATGTATTTGAGTTTGTTTCTCTTTGAACGAATAGGATCTTCTCGTCGACTGCCCTAGTCCATAGTGCCAGACCGACACTGAGCGTTACACGCGGAAAATACCAAATTAGTCTGCAGTGGATGTGGATCGATACGCTTTCAGGGTGGTTGCCATCCCTACACAGAACACAGCGATTTTGTTATTTGTTACATTATAGGAACCTTCGGAAAGAGTTACGGAATGCTAAATAATAGTTCGAATCAAAAATAGGCGAGGACACGAAAAAATATTATCGCTCCAAATAGGCTTTAAAATACATAACCCATATAAATGAAGCCAAAATAGTATATTATGCAATGAGCACAAAATGATGCCCATTTTGCACGAGTATGAAATTCATACGAGTGCAAAATGGCCATTTTGTTGCGAGTTGCATACTATACTTTTTCTATGACAACATATCGTTCACATTCAATACTTGCATACATTTCAAAAACTCTGAAAGAAATAAACTGATGATATTTCATTATTCCGAATTTGCCGCTAATGGACTTTCTATCAGAATTAAAATATAAATTGAAGAAACATGTGAATATTTTCTTTATTGCTATTTCTAATAGGTACACAGAAATAGGAGCCTATAAATGTATGCATGTATCTAAGTAATTGAAGTTGAATGTGCAATTATTGAATATCATATTTGGAGAACTTGGTTTTTACTTAATTCTTTTCGAAATTGATAATTTGTCGACGTTGAAGTAGACGGCTTCTCGCGATTTTCCATTTATAAATTCGTTGGTATGCCTGATGGTATGTTCTGTATTGCATTTGCAATTTTATTTGCTTGATCAAGCTTACTTTCCTTCGATTCATCAATATATCCCTCAGCGACTGTAGTAGATTTCCAGCCACCGTGCCGTTTTAACGTGGTTATGTCACCTTCAGCATCAACAAGAATTGTTGCGGAGGATCGGCGAAAGCAGTTCCCAATATATAATTCGTAATTTGACAATTTTTAATACTTGGCAATGTCTTTTCCCATAGCTCCAATCTTATTCAGACCTATTATCTGAATGGTACCCTTTCCTTTTTGATAATTAATGAAAAACCATAGACCATATTAGCATTTTTTGCGTATTATTTATAAATTTCGTAGAATTTGCCAGTTACAGTAAAATTTCTTACTATTTTGGTTTTACTGTCTGGTATTGATACTTAAACAGCTGAACCAAGATCATTGAAATGAGTAATTTTTCTTCTACATGCACACATTACTCCCATAACTAATTTAAAGAACAATCGACTTACCTGTAGGAAGTTTGTTCTAAATTGTATGAG
This sequence comes from Chrysolina oricalcia, assembly GCA_944452925.2. Taxonomy (NCBI): domain Eukaryota; kingdom Metazoa; phylum Arthropoda; class Insecta; order Coleoptera; family Chrysomelidae; genus Chrysolina; species Chrysolina oricalcia. The sequence continues at coordinate 40,621,842 of OX101824.2, forward strand.
ATGTTCGTCCAAATATATTGACACACGTAGTTCCACTACTGCCCCTGTATTTCGAGCACATTTTTACAGATGATTCATTTCTCACACTTTTTATATAACTGATAACTGCGCCTTCCTGCTAATAATTCATCATTACACTATTTGCCTTGAAATGAAAAAAATAAAAAATTGGTTGTTATGGGAGGGTTGTTTCCTGAATTGGGATGGGGTCAATATATTTGGACGAACATCTCATACAATTTAGAACGAACTTCCTACAGGTAAGTCGATTGTTCTTTAAATTGTATTTCGATGTTCGTCCAAATATATTGACACACGTAGATGTTGAAAGAATTCAATTTTTTTTTTCATGTTATAATTAATCGGAACAAATAATTTTCACTCAACAATTTCCCTTTTAAAAAAGTCACAAAAAACCAACATAATTTGAGAATTATTGTAAATATTCCTAGTTGTGTGTGAGTACACAAAACGAAGAACTTATATTAATCAACTAACCTTACATAACTATCAAAGTATCAATCCGTATAGATATATGATTCAAATTCACATTTCTTGACAGTAACTCTACAAAATTGCTTTCCTTCTGCAAGGGCCTGTTATAAAATCTGGCAAAGACCTGTGATCTTTCAGACCAGCCCACTGTATCTTTTATTTGTTCAATACTCAAACCCTTTCTATAAGCCGCTGATGTAGTAATTTTTGGAAGTATGATTGATGAGCAGCAATATACTTCCCTTTGCAAAAGCCTATGGATATGACAATTATTCACTATTAGTTATTATTAACCAATTATTAGTTTTCATTATCGGTTCTTTATGTTCATTACCTAACAAAACCTAACAGAATAATAATGTTAAACTATTTCCATTATCAGTTATTTATAATTATTACCATTGAGCATAATTATGTAATTATTTCTTTGTTTGTTAGAGTTTAGGATGAAAAACAGAGGTTGTGTTGCAAGACAGAACCAGCTGATCTTCGGCTTTTTTCCTCATATTATGTACTTGGAAAATAAAGACCTATTATTATAATTATTATCATTAGTAGCATGTCTTGTGCTATGACCTTTGAATTTATTTATGTCGATGCCAGCCTCTGCTAGGATAGTTTTCACCCAGCGGCTGATAGATTGGGTTGACGCCCTATGGTACGGTTTTTTATAGGTCAAAATAAGATAATATTCATTATTTCTCAGTGATTTTGTAACTTCCAAATATTTGAGAATTATTCTGTAATTTAATATTATCTAAATATATAGCAGATATTGTTTGTACCCTTCCGCCTGTTGCCAATAGTAATAAAAAAAGTTCTTTAGTTTAGCGTTCAACTGAAATATCCTGAAGGGGATACCAAGTTTTTATATTATTCAATACTATGGATGGATCCCAAGTTGATTTATAACTAGCAAACTAGGCCTACATCTGAATACCCCTTTCAAAAATCTTTTTATTAAATTTTCGTCTTTGGGGAATTGCTCAAAATCAATGATAAGGCGGATCTATGAGAGTTCAAAGAAGAATATGAAATATTCTCAGAAAAGAGACCATTAGGAAATGATGTAATTGCTCCTACATTGACATCAAACAATCCCAGTTTTCGACCCTGACAAAATGTCCACCATCTCTTATAAAAGTTGCTGAATACTGTTTTATATTTGATTCACTCAAAGAACTGAGCAATACCGGAATGGCATCCTCCGGAACATTTTTCCTCAGAACGATCTCCTGATAATTTGCATACCACCAGGAAAAGGCTCTTCCATAGGGGATGAGGAGTTCTGAAGGGAGATAATAATAAGTTTTCTTTGGGGCTCAAAATTGATGGTTTATGTACACAAAGTCTCATAAATAAGGGATACCAAGACTGAGATGTGAAAGGCTTCACCACTCTTTTTATATTCGGTTTCGATAGACCTATCCTGTGACTGGGCTTCTGCAATAACATTATCGTTCGATGGTATGTAAGAAGCATGAATAAAATTGTTCCGTTTTTCACACCATTGCCAAATCTTCCGACTCAGTTTATTGAGGTTTCCAAATTGAATCCCTCCCATTTTATTCACATATGCCATGGCCGTCTTGTTATCCACTCGCAAAAGTATGTTAGAGTTTGTCATGTCCGCGGCAAAACATTTTGATGCATAAAAAATAGCCAAAAGCTCCAAATAGGTTATGTGAAATTTGAATTGCTCTTGAGTCCATAGCCCGCGAGTCGAATCCTTTTTATCGTAGTTACCAGGGTTCGTTTTGAGGGATAATTATTCTTCTCGTTCAAGATGTTTTATATACACCCAACCATAGCGTACAGCTGGACATACTGAAACTAAAGTTCCTAACAATCTGGAAAATTCCCTTATAGTTACCACCTTTTTATTTTTCACTATATGCAACCTCCGTAAATTATTCTGTATTTTTTCTGCTGATAATATGATAGTAAGGGTCAGCAGTGTTATATACAAAACCTAGATATTTACACTTCTGTGAGGGGTTCAAATTAGATTTTTTTTTCCATTGATTACAAAGCCCAACTTTCTTAACACAATCATGACTTCATTAACATGATGGTTAACTTCTTCTTCTCGAGAGCCGAGTACAAGAATGTCATTCAGATATATTATGCGTAATATACCTCTGGAACGAAAATAATTGAAAATTGGTAGAAGCAATTTGGTGAATACATAAGGGGCTGCGGACAACCCCATAGGCAAGGAATTATATTCATATAACCATTCCTTGAATCTGAAACTCAGATATTTTTTACATTTTGACGCTATAAGTACCATGTAATAAGCCTCCTTGAAGTCTATTGTAGATAAAAACATGTTTTGCAATAAAAGATCACTTACGGCTTTGAAATTCTCCAATTTGAAATGAGGTAATTCTACAATTGTATTCAAATATTTGAGGTTCAAGATAAAACGGTATTCATTATCAGTTTTAGGAATGAGAAAATATGACGACAAAATTTCTCCCTTTTCAGGAGTACACTTACTAATTACTCCTTTTTCAAGTAACTCCTTAAGAGCTAATTCATATTTAAGCAAATCGTCGACAGAAAGAGATTGGGTTTTGGGCAGAAAATGTTGCCTGGCTTATCAGTGAAACTTATGTCACCCAAGATAACATTATTTTATCTCTAGGGACTACTTGCCAATTTTTATACAATATTTTATTCTGCCAGAATATAGGTATCTACTCACATCTATCTCATGTAGTTCTATCTGTAAGTTTGTTTGGGTTGCGGTGTGGTGGTATACTTCTTGCCTAGGGATTTTTTCCATTTGTTTTTCTCGAAGACCCCGGTAGTTCAAAGAATTTTTTCTGATTTTTCACGTCCTTGATTCAATTGGGACGCAATATGGTATTTCCTATTTGTGGATAACATATGGAATGCATCGCCAAATATCTTACCAGCGTCTATCAAACTGGGAAGAACACTTTTCACTTCTGTTTGATTTTCAAACAATAGTGTATGTAACGCTTGCCCCATCGCTGCCATAGCAAAACCAATTTCATGCTGAATTTGGGCTAAATACCTATCCTCTTCTATGTGCATCCTCTACAGATACTTCTAGCTGCGGGTTCAAAAGCGGTGCTTTTAAATTTGGAATATTTTTGGGGATTAGGTGTTGTTTCCGCAACAATTCTTTCTCGGATCTTTCGATACCCAACGTTAGGTACTTATTCCACCTACTTGCTATGGTGTCGTGCCAATCTGGCCCGAAAATCGGGTCGCTACCCTGGGGCTCTTCCCCCAAAAGCTTAAGCACGTCATTACTAATATGGGCATCAGCGCTAGCATGCACTTCCGCAACTGTTTGAATAACGTTTGTCGTATTTTCGCTGTTAGAATGTCCCGGCGATGGAAAATTTCCATCTATTTCTATTCTCTCGACAGCATGATATTCGTCCTTACCTGGAAGAAAAACAGCTATGGTCGTAAGGCTGTCCATTACGTGCAGAATAATATATGCATAGGTTTAACAGTTATACCTATGTATTAACTCAGTTATACTAAAATAACCACCTCTGAGCCCTGAGTATACCTATGAAGAGTCAGTTTCTAGCTTTAACAGTTATAGCTAGAATGTTTTCACATAAATATGCAGATTAACTACATATTATAGGTTTAACAGTTATACCTAAGTAGTGAAACTCTTCTAAACACCTTGAAATATAACTTGAAGAAGAGGAACTCCTTTCTCGTCTCTTCTTGTCCAAGCGATCCAGTTTCCTCACTAATCGCCTTCTTTTCTATCTAAATCACTTTCACTACTTTCACAATGTCTGTTTCGCTTTGATTTCGGCATTTCTGTAAAATTTTCCCGAATTTATACACTTAGTTTTCGATACTATTGCTCGATACAAGCACAATAGTGTAATGATGAATTATTAGCAGGAAGGCGCAGTTATCAGTTATATAAAAAGTGTGAGAAATGAATCATCTGTAAAAATGTGCTCGAAATTCAGGGACAGTAATGGAACTACGTGTGTCAATATATTTGGACGAACATCGAAATACAATTCAACCTACAATGTAAATTAGGTTACATAAAAATATTTTTCATCAAATGGAAATATAAAACTTACTTTTGTTGCCAAATATATTTCATCTGGAGCCTGTTCGATGAAATTATTGATGTCATTTGCTGTAAAGATCTTTGACTTTTTGGGTTTGTAGCCATTAGATTGCCGCTTGAGGAATGCTTTCAGTTTTAATTTTTTTTTCTTTGGTGTTTTGGCATCGACTTCTATGGTCATTAGCCATGTGTTCTTTATAGGCCTTGTTACCAACTCCATACGCCACCTGAGGAGCAGCACTGTTAATTGGAACGCAACAGCGAATCGTGCAGGACTCACCCTAGTCTAGCCACGAGATTTGAAGTTTTAATTATTTGGCAATATCTATATCATTCGTCGTGCTCAGCAATGAGAAGAAGTGTGACCACAATGTGGAACTTTTAAATTTTTTGGCTAAGTCGCCAAAATAAACCATTAAAATGTTCTCGGAAAACGATTTTGTCTTTTGATCTACCTTCCATTCCAAAAAAGGTTATAAGCCCGTTGATACATACTCTTCGAACTTTCCGGTAATAAATTCAGTGTTGTTGCCTTCGCTGCTTCTATTATGTTCGGAGGTATCAAATCTGAGTTGATATCACTATCAGTTTTCATTTTAATCAATAGTTTTTTATAGAAAACAACTATGAAATTACCCGTTACCAACTGAATCTTTGAAAAGCAACCGATACAAAAATGAAATTCTGTACAAAATGTGCTTGTTTATGATTGAAGTTACGGTTATAAAATGAACATTTATCGAGGTTGTCGTAGAAAAAATAATTTTGAAATCAAATTTCAATTACAGTCGTTCTCATTCGTTTCTGAAAATCAACAAATTTCAAAGTTACATTGGCGCTCTTTGTGACGTACTTTCCCAGGCCCTATCAGCGAAAGGGCGTATTCTAATCAGGTTGATTGCGACGAGAAACTGCAATGTTATTGGTTGCTCGGGATCCTCGGAAGAGTACGTCACAACAATTTACAATGGCGCTAGGAAGAATCCACTAGAATTTTGTCTACTTCAAATATATTTTTTTCTCGCTTCTAACACAGTTAGCTGTTTTATTTCGTCATCGACGTACCTTTGTTCTGCTCTGAGAAAATGTGAACAAAAGTACATCGACGACGAAATAAAACACCTAACAACTGTGTTACAAGCGAACGGCTACGACAGAAAACATATAACCCGTGCTACGCGTCCAAGGGAGGAGAAGAGGAACACCAGTGAAAAGCAACCCCAAAACACAGTCTATCTGCGATACGTACAAGGTGTCACCAACCGAATTGTAAAAATCCTAGAGGAGAAAATCAACACCGTTTTAAAACCAACGAAGAAAATACAGGAGTATCTGAGATCAGGAAAAGTCTACAGAGATCCACTCAAATCAGCGGGAGTTTACAGGATTCCATGTAGCTGTGGTAAAGTTTTTATCGGTCAGACGAAAACAGGGCCGGATTACCACCTATATACGCCCTAGGCCAAATTTTTAAAGTACGCCCTACAGAGGAAGGTCTGGGAGGTGTGGAAGGTAATTTCCAACTATCTTCAAAGTGGGGCCTTCATCTGTCATATACTTATGATGTAACTTGGATAGATCCAATAATTGTCTTTCTTAATTTGAATGAATGACAATAAAGGAAGGATGTTGAGCAATAATTTGAGAAGGCCTATTGCCTACTTGTTAAAATTAGTTATATATTAATGAATATTACAATCGAAATATGTAATATGTACAAAAACAGTTTCAAAACTTTCTGGCCTCGGCCCAAGCAAATAACTGTTTCGTATTATCGAAGTACAAAGATCTAGCAATATCACTCTGAATGTTCAGAAGAGCAAGATCGTTGAGTTTCGTTTGATTCATGTTTGATATATTCTATTCAAACAGGAAAATGACCTTAAATTAGAATAAATCATAAATAATGCATGCAAACAAAAAAACAATATGAATAATCGATTATACAGGGCTATTCAAATTCGTTTCTGTACATACGACAAGAGATAGAGTGTCGGTTAAATCGTGGCAAAGTTGCGTATTTTAGAGACCTATTCAATGATGTAAAAAAACGAATTTATTTGGTTTGGTTCTGGAGATATACAGGAAAAACCGAAAAATCCCAAATTATTTTTTTGCCTGCATCTTTATTCGCAGACATATTGAAAATCTGTCCACATTTTGCTATTAGCACTTGATGTGGGCTATCAGAATATGTCCATGCATTTTATATACAGGGTGTCATCTGACACCCCGATCTTTGAATTTTTAAATACGGACCTGTATATTTTGTTGTAGTTTTTAGATCGTCGACGTTCACTTTATACTGAGAAATTAAATAAAATTTTATATTTAGGGATAATTCGGTAATATTTTATTATAATTGGGTGAATTATTCCCTTTTAAATTACGGCCCTGGAAATTGGTTGACTGAGTTAAATAAAAACACAATAGCAACTTTTACGTCTTCCCATGAACCATATTGTTTTTCGAGATTATTTTTTTCATTTCTAAGTACTAATTCATATTTCTTCACATTTTCTAGGCTCTTTGAGCGTTTTCTACAATGAACTTCGAATAGCAAAACCTTAGATTATATGTTTTTTGATAAGCTGAAAAAGAAATGATAGTAATAATTACATCCAAAACAAATACTATAATTGTAATGAAAATTGAAATGAAGTAATTTATATACACAAAAAAATTAAAGGTGCAATATTTTTGAACTCGTTTTTTCATATTATTTATTGCCCTTAATACACTTCTTTGCTGCATTGTTGCGAAAGCATTCAAAATCCTCAATCCCAAGTCTTCCACATTTTCTTGCACCATAAGTGATTCTTGGAGATATAAAGATCATAACACCACATTTTCGCTAATTACTATAAATACATACCAATAAGTTGCTAATGTCTTTAGTTACCATTTTTAATACCGATGAAATCTCAGTAGACTATGAGAACAATTGTTATCATTATTGTTGTAATTATTGCAATCATTTCTTTTTCAGCTTATCAAAATACATATGATCTATTTTTGTTGAAGATATCTATCAGATAATCATAAAAGATTTTGCTTTTCGAAGTTCATTGTAGAAAACGCTCAAAGAGCATTGAAAATGTGAAGAAATATGAATTGGCACCTAAAAATGGAAGAAAATACTCTCGAAAAACAGTATAGTACATGGGGAGACGTGAAAGTTGCTATTGTGTTTTTATTTAACTCAGTCAACCAATTTCCAGGGCCGTCATTTAAAAGGGAATAATTCACCCAATTATAATAAAATATTACCGAAACATCCAGAAATATAAAATGAGATTCAATTTCTCAGTATGAAGTGAAGGTCGACGATCCAAAAATTGCAACAAAAAATACAGGTCCGTATTTGAAAATTCAAAGATGGGGGTGGCCCAAGTCAGATGACACCCTGTATAAAAGATTCATGGACATATTCTGATAGCCCACATCAAGTGCCGCTAGCAAAATGTGGACAGATTTTCAATATGTCTGCGAATAAAGAAGACAGGCAAAACAATTATTTGGGATTTTTTGTTTTTTCCTGTATATCTCTGAAATATGCAACTTTGCCTCTATATAACCGAAACTCTATCTCTTATCGTTTACGAGATCCCCATGTACAGAAACGAATTTGAATAGCCCTGTAAATAAAGCAGATTTGGGAAAGTTGATCAAAAAAGTGTGAGATAAAAATAATAAAAAACAAATGAAAATTATGAAAAATAATGAAAAATAGTAAAATTTCTACCCATGTATATGAAAATAATCACTTTTCAATCGGATACCCCACATGATAGTGATAGTTTTTCACTCTAGAGTTGGAAATGAAACAAATGAATATCATCATGCGACCCGATGGGAATATACTAAAAACAAATTGATGGATTTTTGACAGTAATGACAGATAATCTCACTACTTGGCATTTCAATCAGCAAACGAACGTCACTTCGTTTGACAGTTTATAAACATGTTCTAAAAATTATAATCCAGCATTTCATAAACAATATCTATCTTAGGAAAAATAGCATTTCCTACTCGAAAGGAAAAACGTTTTTTTCCTTCATGAGATTGCCACACTATCTCCGCTCCGCTTCACTCGTGGGCAAACTCTCACCAGTCTCATCTCACGAAAAAAACAGTATTTTAGTTTCTTGTTGAAAAATATACTATTGAATGACTCGTGAGACTATAGAGAGAAAACGTAACAATACTAACGGAGGCCGAAAAGAGGAGACGGCGTGGACGTGGATGTTTCAGGTGAGTGATGTGAGTCATTGCCCCGTCTAAAGCGCGTCGTGTGTTCGGTTTTATCATGGAATTATTGAAAAAAACTTTTTAATTTTTCTTAGTTACCAGCGCCCCTTCTAGTCTGCGCTCTAGGCCATGGCCTAGGTTGGCCTTATGGGTAATCCTAGCCTGGACGAAAAGGAGCATTGGTACCCGCCTGGTTGAGTGGAGTTGTCGATTGGAACAGACCGATAACTCTGCAGTCTCTGGACGTGCATTGTCCGACGGAGAACACAAGATTCTTTTCGAAAACACCAAGAGACTAGCAACGTCGATTCTTTATTCAACAAGAATGTATTTAGAAGCAGTAGAAATACACAAACACCAAGAGAACTTCAACAGAAAGAAAGAAACAATATATCTACCAAAGATCTGGTACAGCATTGAAAGGCGCCAAAACGAAGCAATGTCACCTGAATCGCGCAGAAAATACGCGTAAATACCATTACACATATTTCCATTATTGTTGGAATGTTGTTGTGAAATGTTCTATTTATAAGTTCTCAAGTCTTTCTCTTGATTTTTATTATCTCAATTGATTCTGAAGCTCATGTGGAAACACACTTGTTTATCCATTGCTTGTGACAGTTTTAAACATTGAGTACGGTTGAGAGTATGGCTTCTAATAATGGAATTATTATATGATTTTTGGTACGCCATAGAATAGCAGAATTATTTTCATAATAACAATAAATCGGTGAATCATTATTACATAAAACTAATATAGTGGAGAATAAATTATCTATCAGAATAAAATTTTATAAGACTTAAAAATGGCAGATCAAAATGAATAGAACTGATTTATAATCCGATTACAAATTCATCTAATGTGTATTTATGAGAACCAATACAGCATCATACGCGGAAGCCGCAGAAATAGATTTCACACATCTGAATTCGTCAAGAATGGAAAGTGATTTAAATGAAAAAACCAAGTAATCGCAAATTTCAATAACCTAAGCTGTGCGTAACATAAAACCATCACATTTGAAAGAAAACGAAATTGAATTTCATCAAAACATCATAGTAGAGTAGTATTTGACCATGTTATGTACATTAAAAAACATTTATGGCAAGTCACAAAAACAATATTGATTCAAGATCAATATATGAAATCAGTAAAAAAATATAAAACTATTAAAAATATAAAATTATTCAAAACTACAGAAATACATTTGAAATATCGAAGAATTTGACAATCCTGAGTTTTCAGGGAGTAAAGAATAGAACATTATAAAAAAAATACATCGAGATTTAAATAATGAGCTCGCTGAGACAATGTAGCTATCAATATCATAAAAACAATGACTAAGTAGAAATGTTTTTACTGCCTTTTTAAATGCATTGAACTCCAATACTTTGACTGAGCTATCAAGGATATTGTAGAGTTTGAGATTCATGGAGTTTTTGCAGCTTGCAGCTAATCTATGTCGAGGAATAGTCAGCAGATCTTATGTTATAGCAATGTTAGTCAGAATGTCTAGAGAAATTGCTCACATTTTTGTGTATTTCTAAAAGGACTGTAAATATGTTTAACGTGGGCAGGGGCATGATACCAAGTCCAATAAAGTGTTGTTGACAATGATCTCTAAAAACCCAAGTTTGCCAGAATTCTGCGTTTTTTGAATTTCCCCAAAGTAGAATACCATAAGTGAGCACAGAATGAAATAAAGAAGAGTATGTCATTCTCAATACACTACGATTTGTGAGAGGTTTCAATTGTCGTAGTAAGAAGATAATTTTCGAACCACGTGATCTTCATGATTGGACCAATTCAATCTATCGTCAATAACGAGACCAAGAAACGTTACATGATTTCCATCTTGGTACGTCGTGTTAGAAGAAATTACAACCCCTTGAGTTTTGCTTTCATTCAATTTGAGTTTATTTTCAGCAAACCATATTTTTGCCGAGGTTAGGCTCTCAGATGTGTATTCGCTTAGGGCGTTATATGATTTATCAGAGCACACAAGGGTTGTGTCGTCAGCGAATAAAATACATTTTGTAGGTGCCATGTATTGACAGAAGTCATTGATATAAACGATGAAGAGAAAGGGTCCCAAAACCGAACATTGTGGTACACCATGTTCAATTTTTTTGAAATCAGATCTAATATTGTTCAAGTCTACACATTGGAATCTTTCTGAGAGGTAAGAACGAATTAGATTTAAAGTGGTGCCTCTTATTCCATAGTGACTCAGTTTTTCAATTAATATGTCATGCGATATGCAATCAAAGGCCTTCGTTAAATCGCATAGAGTCAGGCAAGTGTGCCTGTTTTGATCAATGCCCTCAACTATGTCAGTCACAATTTTGAAGGCAGCTTGTGTCGTGGATTTATTTTTGCGGAAACCATATTGTGACTAGCTGAAATAGAATCTGTTTTCGAAATAGGAGTACAATCTTTCTTTCAGAATATATTCAATGATTTTACCGATGATGGAAATAATGCTGATTGGACGATAGTTATCTATCAAGGACTTGTCTCCTTTTTTGAATAATGGTATTACTTTGGAGATTTTGAGTTCTTCTGGGATGAAGCCATTATGAAAAATTTGATTTATCAAGTCGGTAAGAGGTGGAACGATTAGTTCTGCTACAGACCTAATTAGACGACTGTTTAAATCATAGATGTCGCGAGAGCTAGATGAATGAGCTCAGTTTATTGATTGCGGCAAATACTTCTTGTGAACATACAGGTTCCAAGAAGAAAGAGTGGACAGGAGAAGGAACATTTCTAAAGTTATATGAGCTATGAGAGTTTAGCATCAGAAGAGATTTGATGCATTTATCGGCAATTGTAAAGAAAAATACATTAAAATAATTTTCTGAATTTTTTTTTATGTATTTCTTGTGATGTGATTTATTTTTTTCTGAATTTATCATATTCCAACACGCTCGAGATAAGTTTGGAGAGTTGACAATACATTCATCATACGCCTGTTTTTTTTGCCGTGAAAATCCCTGTTTTACCTTTTCTTCATTACTTTATATGCTTCAGCATCCTCGGGTCGTCTAGACGCTTTGGATATTATTTTTATTGCTTCTAAGTCACTCTTCATGATTTTCAGAGCATCATTATACCAATTCAATTTAAAAGGACGTCTTGTTCGTAATTTCTTTTTCGGAAAACACACGCTTGCTGAATTTTGGAGGTTATCAATAAAAAATTTACATTTTGAGTTATTGTTATGTTCTTTAGAATCCAGGATACTCCAATTTACTTCAGAAAGAATCAATTTGAATTGATCCAAACCTGCTTGTGTTATCTTGAGTCTATTAGTGATTTTTTCATCATTGCGGTCATCAATGGATTCATTCATGATCAAGAATTGACCTTTGTGGTCAGAAAGGCTGGGATCAAGATCACCAACATCAAAAAGGTGATTGCTCAAATCTGTAATGATATTGTCAATGCATGTAGAAGATATTGGCGTGACTCTGGTATAGTCTAAGATTTTTGCGAGAGTCCAAAAGACTCTATAACTTCCCTAAGGTTGAGAAGCGAAGGAGTTTGTGACATGAAATCTATGTTGTAATCACCAAGGAGCACAATTTGGGTTTTTAGCTTCGAATATTTGAACAATAAGCCTTCAAGGTTATTCAGGAATACGTTAATATCTCCTATAGAGACAGATTATTAGGATATTTGAAAGCTGAAAATGAATACCACAGAACTCAGAATGTAGTTCTTCATTAAACTCACCCAGATCTAAAGTATTGAAATTCAAATCATTTCTGCAGTATATGGCAACACTGCCATGTTGTCCGCCATGTTGTCGAACCTTCCTACAAAAGTAAGCAGCTACCTGGTAGTTATTGATTTAATAGTCATCCAATGCTCAGAAAAACAAATCACATCAAATCTATACTCATCTAAATAAACAGTTAGAATGTTCACCTTGTTTGAAAGACATTGTATATTGATATGAAAAATGCTTAAAATGTTAGTTTTTTTTTAGGATTTTTTTAAAATTGCACGCTCTCGTTCGGACCCGTCTCTTCTTGTGATTGTGACGCCGTCCTCTTCTTCACTAAAAACCGTGAAACCAAAGCACCATTAGGACATATCTCTCGTTTCCAAGCTTTAGCGAAGTTTTCTTGTTTTATTGTGACTTTCATGGATGCATATAAATCGGGATGTTTGGTCTGATGTCTTTCACATATCACTTCTGGGAAGTTTTCTATCAAGATTTTTTTGAGGTCACAAGGTTCTGTACTAGGACTCAACCTTGTCACATGCAGTGATGTATATTTTGCAACTGTGTGTGTATTTTCATCCTCCCACCATAAATCTGCGGTTTTTCCTGAGTGATTTTCTTTTGACCACTTTCTCCCAGTTACCAACTTCTTACATTCTACTCGTAGATTGTGCATTCAAAATAGCGGCGCTTACTTCCTTGCGGCTGATAAGTGATTGTTTATTCTGAAAATCCATGTTGAAATTTGATTCAGTATTAGAAGTTTCAGAGGCAACAGTAGCAGCACTGTAGGATGGTTTTGTTATTGATTCCGGTGCTTTTTTTCCTACTGTCGATTTAAATGTAGAGAAATTTAAGTTTTTTTGACCTTGAGTGTCATCGGAAGTTTTTTCTTTTTCTTGCAGTATTGACTCGTCGTTTTTTCCTGATAGAAACACGACCTTTTCTCTTAGCAAACTGCAATTTTCATTCAATATTCCGCATTTAGATTCCAACTCCTTGACGAGTTTATGAAGTAATTTGTTTTCCGACATGTACCTCATAATATCAGCGTTGGTTTTTTCCTCCTGATCTCGTTCGTCTTCGAATTCATCATAGTGACTACATGCTGGGTTTTTTGCTTGTAATGACTGAAGCATACATCTAGGATGGAAGTACTCATTGCATTTTTTACACTTCACATGATTAACAACAAATTTTTTGCATTGTTTACACACGATTTTCGGTACCGCGCCCGAAAACGATTCAACTCCGTTTGTCATAAATGCCAGCGACCGAATAACATCTAAAAACATAATACCAACGAATTATCCAAAAATCAATCGGTAGTATCGTAAAATCCATCGAAACAAAATGTATCAGACACAAAATGATCAGAATCGAAATCTAGTCATAGAAATATAAATACATAGAACGCCAATTAGTTCAGAATAACGTGGTCCCCCTACGGCAGATACACCAACCCACGAGTATGCGCAATAGAGCACAAGTGTCGCCAGGGACGGTCTTATGATTTTTGAGTTCCTGTTCCTGAATGTGGTATAAGTTGTCGGTAATAGCATTTGTAATATAACACAGTTTTCCTTTAATGATACAGTAAATCAATGATTGACTTCTTGAAAATAGAAATATTGAGTGTAGGTCTTCCATTTTGTGCTTTCTCGCGACCAAGTCGGGACAAATTATTGTGATCGTCAAAAAATTCAAATTTGATATTTTGATGGGAATTGATTCCACTCAGTCTGTGGATCAGAAAAAAAACTCAATTTGTGTGTCCATCGGCTTCACGCCTAAACCGTTGAGCCTATTCTAGTCGAAATCCATATCAGAGTGAGGAAACACTTTCCTTATGTAGTCGTATTTTTGATTTTCGAAATTCTGGGTATTGAAGTTGGTTTTCTACTTCTACAAATCAATTGCTTGATTAATTAGTTAATATAATATTTATGTAATAATAATAACAATAACAAAGGCTTTCATTGACAAGACATTACAATTTTTTTACAGGAGTTCAAACTACTTACTTGTTGACTGTTGTTATCACATTTCGACCATTTTTGTTGAAAAACAAAAATGTCATTGATTGGAGATATAAAATTGGAAAGAAATGTGTCAAATATAGTTTCTCGGGTAAGAAACTACATTTTTGCATTTAGTCAGATGTTCTCATTTATCATTGTAAATGTTGAATCTATTAAATTCAAATGGCATTTTTTGTAATAAGAAGTAGATTATCGAATGTTGAGACAAATGAATATAAAAAGCCAAAAATTCAAATTGTTACAGGATATTTGTTTCTTTTTGTTTTAAATAAGGAGAAATGGTAGGACTGGAGAAAAAGGACTATAACAATTCACAATACATTTTATTTTGTAACAAACTTATATTTGTCAAACGAAAATTTTGTTTCAAAATCTATTGATGGGAAAATATCATAAATTTTGTAAGAGTTCTTCACTTCAATTCACCTCTAATTTTCTCAGTTTGCGACATTGCAATATTGAAAAATATAATTCTGGTGTAAATTCTTGTTATTGCTTTTATCATTTTCAATTTGTGACTCACTTCATAGATATATCGAAAATGTGGTTTATTATGGAGCTGAATAATTTTTCATCCTGAAATAATATTGATGAAGTTTGGTATATGAAAGTTTCCAAAAAATTCGTTTCATTTGGCATAAAATTATCAGTAATTGCAAGAACCTGCCGGATTTTTCTCTGAAGGAAAATACAAATATTTATAACAGTTTGTGATGACCTTATATGAGACCACCTCTTTTTCCATTCAATAATTTAAAGTTTTCTGCATCTGCAGAAGATTCTGTAATGTCTTCAAAAGTAGACAAACATACTCTACATTTGATAGTTTGTTTAATAGATTTAAAAACAAATCCTGATATATATGTGTAACCACACATTTTCAGCCAGAGTACTCAAAGAAAAGGGAGAAATTAAATTAAATGATAAAATTCCCCATCTTCGATTAACATGTCGTTGACATCAATGTCATATTTTTCTATAATGGACGTATCATCCAAATTCAATATTTTTTTTGCCTCTGTGTCGTTGCCAATATATTGGTGTTATCCAGATTCTCACAGTTTCCCTGAACAACACCTAACATCTAACAATGCCAAAATTCAGAAGCCGACACTGTTATCTTCGCTTGATACGCCACGATAGGATTTTAAGGCGGTGTTGCCAAGTTTACTGGACTTCCCACAATTACCTGCCCTAACCACAAATGATGTTCCGAACTTCATTTGGAACACGAAAAAAAAAGAAAACTTGGCAACGATGTGACCAGAAACAGCAATAATGCGCAAGTGCAAAGGTTTGTCATTATTCCCTGTGAGGAGACATTTAACTGAATCGCGGACAGCGGGATTGGCGTTCTAGTCTTTGTTATAATTTCTATGAATCTAGCAGACTCTTTGGAGGGGATGGTCGAATGAAGGACCACGCTTGTAGCATTGTTTATATAGAAGTAAGATAGTTAGTCAATGCCTGTGTAATTGGTGTTGAACGCAAACGCGAGTGTCATCTAGCGTGATTAGTTACAAACATGAATATTTGACGTCATTTTAATGCAGGTTCCTTCAAAAAACCCTGATTTTAATACTTTCCCATTGTTTCAATCAAGTTACGACATGACTTGGAGGCCAGATCACTGAAGTTACGACATGACTTGGATGCGAGCTCACTATCGCCATCTACATGTCGCATCCATTTTGATCCAATTATAATCCCATAATGTTGACTAACTATCTTCTATATAAACAATGGTTCTATATAAACAATGCTTGTAGAAAACGATTAACTTGCTATAAAACTTGCCCTATTATCTCCTAGATGTCACCGATTGTCTCAAATTCTCTTGCTTTGTTTATATTGACCGCACGCTGCGCCATCTCTTAGACAATAGAGCCAGCCGCTATCCCCTCTTCAGTTTCTGATACTTTTCGGTTCTCTACATTTCGATTCTTCCATTTATGCGTCTGATGACTCTCTGTTCGTTAATTTTTGGTCTTGTGATGTATAGATTCGACGATTTTGGTTCTTATGTTTTTCTGATATGACTCTTTGCATACTTGTGATCTTCTGTTACGATATTTTATCATTTAAAAAAAAATTATTTCTGTATTTGCAGGTTTGATCCAATAATCGTCTCCACATTTTTATTTATTCTTCTGTGTTGGTATCACAGATTAATCTTCTCATAATGTTCAGTTCTTCGAATTTTGGTTCTTCATAAGTCAGATATGATGACTTAGGATTCTGGGATGATTAGTTTATGAAGAAAATTAGTTATTGTAATGTATTGGTTTTACAATTTTCTTTTCCGATTATTTTCCATTTCCTCAAAATTAATTCTCATCTAGCTTGTTTCTCTATTATATCTTTACTGAATTTGCTATATTTCAACACTGATTATCACGTCTGAGAATTTCATCCGCGTATTTATGGATATAAGGTACTCGAAAAAATTGAAGTGACCTATTTTCGTGATGTTGAATAAAAATAGAAAGTAACGTTTTTATCATTGAATGCCACTTTTATTACGCATGGAAAATATCATATTTTTTCAATTTTTCCATGCTGAATTTGCGAACCGCTTACACTTTCATATTTCTACCTTCCTTTAAAAATCAACATCGACTCTCAAATGTCTTCAATAAAGAAGAGGGCCATACCTTTTAATGTGCGACCTCATTTGCAAAATATGATTGAACGATATATTGAAGTCAACAGGCAAATAATAATAATAGTCGTTCTCTACCCGGACAAGCTCTGCATTTGAGTATACTCATATAAGTAGGTGTTTTTGAGGGACATTGTCATTAATAGTATTATATCTAAAACCGTCAACTCATATGAGCCAAATGATACCTTTAAAAATGGAATCGTATTCCACGATACAGTTTAATTATTGTGCTAGAGCTAGAGGGGAGAAATCAGGTTGAAGAAGAATATACCTACGTTCCACAATAACATTCACCAAAAAGGTTCAAAGATTCTGATGTTTGTTTTATTGAAAATATGAACAGGATGTTCATAAAATCAGAAGTGGAATTATCTGCGACTGAAGAGCAAACTTCAGTCGCTATTTTCAACCGTTTATGATAACCTCCCTTGGAAAGTAGTCATGTTGAAAAGGGAAACACTTGATGTGAAAAATGTATGCCTATCAATAACAACATTTTTTCGGACATTAAATAAATAAATAATATTTTGTTCCATTCAGATCATGTACATGATATTGGAAAAATCAATAGAGAAAATATAATACATAAAATATGTTGTTATACATAGGGAAATATATAAATTATAAAAAGGTATTAAAAACTACATTTCAGAAATTCATTTAGACTATAGAATGAGTATTGCAACAGGAGACCTTTGAGAGATTTTTTAAATACATTCAGATTTTGGATTTTTCTTATAGTGATTGGTAGTTTATTAAACAACTGTATACCTGTATAAGATGGACTCTTTTCATAGAAAGTTGTCCAATGAGGCGGTATTCGAAGAAGATTACTTGTCTTATAGTTATGTTTGTCAGCAGTTTTAATGAAGTCATTTGAATTATTTTTAACGAATAGGATTGTTTTATTGATATAAATACAGGGGAGAGTTAAAATTTTGTTTTCTTGAAAGAAGCCTCTACAGGAAGTTCGCTTATGAATACCAAAGATGAGACGTATTATTTTTTTTTGTAAAATAAACAATTTTACTGAAAATCTAGAGTTTACCCATATTATAACATTATAAGATAAGTGCGAGTATGTCATCGCATAGTAGATATTCATTAGTTGTTGTTGGGAGAATATATTTTTGAGTTGTAAGATTGCATAGTAACTGCTACATATCTTCTTAGAAATATGATTAGTACATGTCTGAAAAGAAAGTGATGAGTCGAGAAAAGTTCCAAGGAATTTTGTTGTCTTGGAAGACGTAATGTTAATATTTTCAGTATTTATTTCAAAAGACGTATTGGGATCATTTGTTATGTTAAATTTCATTAGAACCGTTTTCCCGTGATTCAGAATTGCAAAATTGCAGTATTCTTCAAACTTCCTTCACTATATCATCAAACTTGTTTGCTTCATACCCAATCAGATTGAGAAATATCGCTTTTTTATCTTATCTGATTTATTGGATTTCTCTGTAGCTAGTAGATCCAATTTTTTATACCAGTTTTTCCAATTCTCCTCTAGATTGTCGTTCAATCTCGAGTACTTATTGTCCACCTGAGTCGTTTGTAGTAAATATACTGAGTGTTCAACACCAAGGTACGTTACAACATCTAACAAATAATAATAGAAAATGTCAATAAAGAATTTTGTGCACGAACATTAAAATGTTTGACGATGGAAGAAAGACATAAAATATAAGGAATAAGTGATTAATCAGGTCCCTGAAAGTTTTTGTAATTTTGTTTTTATTTATGTTCAATACATATGTAACACAAGGTAAAACTATGATAAATTAGATCATTTACTTACAGATTTATGTTACTTAATTTTTTAGCAATAATTAATTTGGTCAATTATTTCTTGTCATTAGATCATACTTATTGTTTATCATGGATACAGAGTGAAATATCAAATACAAATACTATCGATATACTAGTTCGAATAATAAATTGGACTAAACTTTGCCTTGAAATATGATTACAGTAATATGAGGGAGGCTCCTGAGGTGTATATGAGATACTGGTACTCTTTCTGATGATAGAATCACAAAAAACATTTTTGGTGTTTTGTTGCGTACAAACATAAATGGGATTTTTTAATTCAAGAAAAATATTTATTTATTTTTGATTACTAGAAGTAAATGCAAATTTTTTATTTCAAAGTAATATTTTCGAAGATAGAAAATTGTACTTGATACTTAATCTTATTTATTCTGCTCATTTCCTGCGTTCAAGAAAAATTATTGACATGATAAAATTACTATATTCACGTTACAAAATATGCATACCGGAATAAAATATTGATGGAATTCTTGACTCAAGAAATGTTTACTCAATCGAAATAAATCTTAATAGAAGTAAATCTTTACATGTTTTACTTGAGAATCCATACCTCAGCAACGGTAGTGGTGGTGAATTCGTGAATTCTGGCCTCATTTGATTCTTGTTTGTTATCACCTGAATCACAAATAATTTTCTGCGCGGAAATTTCATCAGATGTAATTCAATGTTCGTCGTGGCATTAGCCAGGAAAGTGGTTGTTTTTTGATGGATTTTCGACCCAACTTTTCCTATTGTATAGGATATTAGCAATGAGCAGTCCTCCGGACATCTTATCGGACATCTTATGCCTCTTGTCATAAGCTCATTGTGACCTACAGTTCTCTTTTCCGTTTTATATACGGTCTTGACGATCGTGCTTCATGGTATTACTTGGTTGGGCTTCCGGCGCTGGGATGGAGCTCGCAGTTTGGAGTTAATCCACTGTGCGGGCGCGATCTCAGTTTCGGTCTTTAAATGGGTTAGGTTGTCAATTCATTCGTTGCAGTCATTAGTTATTGACTGCTAGATCTACCCTATACTGATGTGGAGCAACACTCTGAAATCGATATATAGGTGGTCCGAATGTTTCGATGAACATTCCCATACAACCAAGCAATTGCAGAGATAACCTTGTAGGAACTCTGCACGGAAATTTAATCAGATGTAATTCAATGTTCGTCGTTGCATTAGCCAGGAAAGTAGTTGTTTTCTAATGGATTTTCAACCCAACTTTTCCTATTGTATAGGATATTAGCAATGAGCAGTCCTCCGGATATCTTAAGCCTCTTTACAAATAATTTTAGTGAAAATTATATCCTTCTTTAGTGAATAATAAATCTGGTCGGCTTGCTAATTATTTCTGCATGCTGTAAATAAACAATTCCCAAAGAAAATCTCTACTGGAAAGGAACTAGGTTATCAAAAGTTTACCTGCCAGAAGTGAAACGTTACTTCGTGAGGGAACCATTTAAAAGAAAATGACTCATATTTTTCCTAAATACTTTATGGAGAATTTTTTTTAATCAAATAATTTTGTTCCCAAAATGAACTTTATTTACTAGGAAGACGGAAGAAGGTATATCCTCTGGTTCTGAAAATTGACATCTTTTCCAAAAGTTTCCAGCAGAAGCTATTTCCGAAGATATTTTGAGTATATCCTTTTACCTAATACTTATATGGACATGGGATATTATCAGAAGAAAGAAACCAGTACTTTCAAAGTGAAGACAATATATTCTCAAATGACAATAATGAATGAAGTTTTCATTCAAACAACTATTTTCTTGGTTGACAAAAAATATTTAGTTCACATCAAAAACGATAATTATCATAATGTAGAAATGATTGATTCTGATATTTAACTTTTTTTCAACTCAGTATACCTGAATTAAGACACTTTGCTTTACTCAGTCCAAGAATATAATTACCGCATTCTGAGAAAATAATTCTGACACTATCGAGTTCTGGTAATGAGACAATATTTATTCCAATATATACAGTGACCGCCAAAAAGTATGTTCCAAATGGGAAAAAAGTTTATTGTTAGAGTATTGCAAAAACATTTCTGTGAAAAAGTTTGTGAATGTCCTTTAACCTAAAAATCGATTTTGACACATATCACGTGACCACTAGTATGCGGCAAATTGGAAAAAAACTATCATGAAGAGGCCAAAAGTAGAGTAAGATGGCAAGATATCAAAAAATGTAATTAGAAAAGGTCCTTGGAATTTAATTTTATACTCACACATAGTGTTTCAAGCGATAAATCGCAAAAATTTTAAATTGCATTTTTTTTTTCTGAATGGCTTGACTATAGTGTAATGTGGTACATACTTTTTAATGGTCACTGTATAAACGAACTATTTTCTTGGATTCAACAAAATTTTTTTCATCCAAGAAATATTTTTTATATGTGTAGGTATTGTTTATATATAAGTAAGATAGTTCCTTATGGGATTTATATTGGATTTTAATGGATGCGACATGTAGATGGCGAAAGTGATCTCGCATCCAAGTCAGGTCGTAACTTCAGTGATCTGGCTTCCAAGAAATGTCGTTACTTGATTGAAACAATAGGACTGCATTAAAATCAGGGTTTTTTGAAGAAACCTGCATTGAAATGACGTCAAATATCATGTTCGTAACTAATTACGCTAGATGACACTCGCGTTTGGGTCCAATACCTTTTCCACAGGCATTGACTAACTATCTTACTTCTGATTTTATTGAAAATATGAACAGGATGTTCATAAAGTCAGTTGTGGAATCATCTGCGACTGAAAATTGGAATTTAGTCGTTATTTTCCATCGTACAAGATAACCTCTTGGAAGGAATTCATGTTGTAAAGAGAAACATTCTCAATTGAAAATTGAATCAATTCATGACTCCTCTGGAAATGGAAAAACCCTACGATAAATTGAAGTTACTTTTTTGTAATATCTAACAGAAAACAACTACTTCCCCGGCTGAAGCCACGCTGGACATTGAACTACATCTGATAAATATTGAGAAAGACCCTATATAACTTGAGAGAAAAAATCTGAAAGTGAAAATTTGCATTTTTATTCAGATAGTTGATTATTTATTGAATGTCCAGTTTCCATTCCTGATCGAAAATTATCTCAAAAATCGACAACAGCAGGTTTGCATCAATAGTACTAGTTCCGATTATTTATCGTTGAGATCTGGTGTGCCACAGGGATCTATACTTGGACCATTATTGTTTTCGATATATACTTCTCATCTTCTTGTCAAAATCAAAAAATGCAATATTCATGTTTACGCTGATGTCACTCAGCTGTATTATAGCTTCAAACCTCAAGAAATAGAAAATGCTTGTGCAGTTGTCAATGATGATTTAAATTTTTTTATTGATTATGGCACCGATCACTGTCTGCTCATCAACTCAACAAAATCTAAAGTAATATTATTTGGTAGTAAACATCATAGACAAAACTTGACTATTGATATTAATATTAATAATGAAGAACTAACAGTGGTAAATGAAGCAAAAAATTTAGGCGTGATATTGGATTCTGACTTGAGATTTGAGAATCACATCAATACATTGATACAACGAGCTTATTGTAACATTAAATTAATATATGGCAATCGGCATCTATTTCCTATTCACGTTAAAGAGCTACTTTGCGAAACGCTAGTCCTGTCATTATTTAATTATGCAGATGCCCTGTATGGATCCAATTTAACCGTCCAATTCAAAAATAAAATTCAAAAAGTTCAGAATTCATGTCTACGTCTGATTTTTGAAATACGAAAAAGACAAAGGATTTCGCATAAATTGAGGGAAATTAGGTGGTTGAATATGGAGAACAGGAGAAAGCTACATTTAACTAATGTATGTCATGCCGTAATTTTGAATAAAAAACCTCCATATTTGCATCGTAAAATTACTTATCGCTCTGATATCCACAACATTAATATAAGAAATAAGGGGCTACTGACTGTTCCTTCCTTCAGGACAGAAATTTTCAGACGTTCTTTTAGCTACCAAATATGTCATCTATATAACTCAGTTCCATCAGAGCTTAAGAATTTCAGTGTTCCAAAATTTAAGCGAAAATTCAAAGCACAACCAATAACATTAATTCTTCTTCAAACTCTCGGTTCTTGTGTTTTGTGCGTAGGTAGGTAAGCCAAAACTTATTTCATAGGTTCAGGCACTGCATTGTCAATGATTTTAACTGTTACTGTTTCAAATAATTCTTGCGTAATACTTAACTGATTTCTATAAACATATCTCTGTTTTTGGGTTAAGTGGAAGAATATTTTTGGTTATGTCTAGTACATGATCAAAAATAAACTTCGCCCTTTATGGTCAATATGTTGAATCTATGTCACTAAAACCGCATGCATGTAAACTCTTACTTGGCTATAATAAAGACGATTATTATTATTATTATTATTATTATTATTATTATTATTATTATTATTATTATTATTATTATTATTATTATTATTATTATTATTATTATTATTATTATTATTATTATTATTATTATTATTATTATTATTATTATTATTATTATTATTATTATTATTATTATTATTATTATTATTATTATTATTATTATTATTATTATTATTATTATTATTATTATTATTATTATTATTATTATTATTATTATTATTATTATTATTATTATTATTATTATTATTATTATTATTATTATCTATAAATGAGATAAGGGAGAATGTTATTCAGAAGTATCACTCACAGAAAATAGCTAATTTCATTGATGCGTGAATTGCATCTCTTTCGCTAGGCCTCCAATACATTTTGGTCGACAAAAATCTGTGTCACTCTTCTAAGATCATCAGGGAGGTCGGTAGAATTGGAAAACATACTCTTCAGAAACAATTTCACACTGTAATGAGGAATTGTTGGACTATTTCTTGTGCATGCCATGTTGATTTTATTGAAAATATGAACAGGATGTTCATAAAGGCAGTTGTGGAATCATCTGCGACTGAAAGTTGGAATGTAGTCGCTATTTTCCATCTTGGAAGGGATTCATGTTGTAAAGAGAAACATTCTCAATTGAAAATTAAACCAATACATGGTGTAGGTGACTTCTCTTGTAAATAAACTTTTTCAGTAATGTCGACAATAAGAGTGGTTTACTTCTGATTGAAATTTTCATTTATTTTTCTCCCTTGTGCTCTGTTCGAAAATTTATAATTTTCAAATCCAAGTTTCCTGCAATGTACCAATTTCCATCGTGTATATAATTTTATGACAAATGGATCATAACAAAATTTCCCAAATAGTGCAAACTGTTTGGAACTCACTGTATTACCTGAAAAATGATCTCTACACTAAATATCCAAAATCTTTTACAAAGTGAGATTCAATAACTTTTACTTAAAATTACGTTTTTGCACAATTGAAACTGACCAAGTCATCTATGGGGTGCACGCCTTTCGGCGAACGTTTCATGAAACTCACCTGACCCTATACAAAATTACACCGTCTGACTGCATAGACACAAAATATTCAATGAGTGTGCCAAACGGCGCGGCGTCGATATTGCTGCCACGCCAAAGCTCCGAATGTCCCTATAAAAATAGACCCACAAATATTGGATCGTGTCGTACACGGTGCATGCGATTCACTTCCTGGCAGGTAGCAGGAAAATGAATAATTTACTACCTGCTACGTGAGGCGAAACATTCGCTGCTTTATGTACTCTAAAGTTGTGGGAAATGTTAGTTCTACAATCTGCTGATCACTATAATTTTCGATCAAAAAAACTTTTGGCCTGGATTTATAGACTAATTTGTATTCATATACCGTGTGATTGTGATAGGTATTTGCGGCACAGTAATTTTTTAATTTAAAGAAAAATCATAGTGTATCTCAAATGGTTTTTGAATGGTTTACTGAAATCAATTCAATGACTGATTTCAGTTATCCACGTTTTGTCACCCGCCAACGACTTACTTGTCAACATTTGAACTATAATATTATAATATTAATAATTGTCGCTCTCTGTATAGTCGATATAACACAGTACCGAAACAAATTTTCATGTAGATTTTGGAAGTAAAAACGAATTATAATCATTCCCATCTCCTGAACTCAAATTGTTCTTGTGAGCTGAATTTTTGCATTAACAAAATGTTCAGTTAAGATGACGGGTCAGTCTCTATGGGTCCGCCAACGGTGGAATGAGGAATGTACTGGGAAAACAATTTACCAGGTTTTCTGGCGGTACTGTCGCATTTCCAAATATTGAGGACCAACGACTACACTGAATATATTGTACCCATTTCCCTCCAGGACGGCTATTACCATACGGTTCCGCAAGCAAACCAGGCAGAAACAATTTTCTTCATCGCTGTCACTTTGATCCTGATATTTTTTCTTTTGGTGTTTTTGGACTTTTGAATTGGCTTCTGTCTATCTTTTACCTCAGTACGTTTTCTCTTAACTTGCTTTTTCTGCTTGAAATCATACTCCTCTTGAATGGCGTTTTTCTCAGGAATGTCCGTATAAATTGCAGATTTCCTACTTTTTCGTTTGTTACTTGTTTTTCTAGGAAGGGCTTTCGAAAATGGTCTAACAACTTCTGGCAAAAAAATAGCTTTTGATGTGATTGGTCCTGGATCAGCATCTGAAAATTGAGCCTTTGAAGTGCTTGGCAATGCTGGTGGAATGTGACTGCTTGGTGTTGCTGGTGGAATGTGACTGCTCGGTGTTGCTGGTGGAGTGTGACTGCTTGGTGTTGCTGGTGGAATGTGGTTGCTTCCAGTTGCTGGTACAGTGTGATTGATTGGTGATATTCGAAAAAAATTATCGTTAATGGAAGATGATAAAGCTTTTACTGGTACTTACTTCTGAAACTATTTCAGTGGCATTCGGCGTTGTGTTACCAGGAGCTGGTCTATCCGTTACATATGATGGAGCAAAATCCAATTCTGTGAATATATCTCTATTGAAGGGGTATATTCCAGTGCAATTAAATCCAGCTACAATATTGGAATGCATGAGAGCCAATGGCAGAGCTGATTTGACGATACTAGGGATGTTATAAATGGTCATCGTTTTGCCTGGGTTATTTCTCATCCAGGCATCGCAACTTGAATTTACAGCCTTTTCAAAAGGACCGAAGACAGATCTGTCTAATGGCTGCAGCTTATGCGAGCAATGCGGTGGAAATGACAAGACGACAATACCATGTTCTCTGCAGAACTCCAAGCAATGTATACTTATGTGCGATTGATGGTTGTCAAGTAAAAGTAATACTTTTTCTCAATAAAAGCGTTCGTATGATTTTGAAAATGATTGAGGTATATCAGGAATTCCTCTTCTTGCATCCAGCCACTCGCATTGCCCACTCCAATACACCCCATTGGACCGTCACGGATAAAGTGATCCTGATATCTTTTTCGTGGAAAAATAAAAATTAGAGGCACATTGTTACCGATAGCATTTACAGCTAAAGAAACAGTTACCAGGGTTCCTCTTTCTCCTGATGTTAGTGCACCTACCTGTTTGGTTGCTTTTTCAGCTACAACTTTAGTAGGTTTTTGAACCGTCGTGACCCCCGTTTCGTCGATATTATAAATATCTTTGGGTTCAAATTTGTATCTATCAATGACATTTGACAGGTTGTCATGAAACAGTTTAACATTTGTGACGTTAAAACTGGTTGCTCTGGATAAGCTTGCGGCTTGAGCACAGCGGATTGAAAGTTCTGGGTTTCGCTTCATGAATCCAGAAAACCAATCCTCCCCTGCCATGGAATTATGTCTCCAGGTATCAGGTATTTGCAGGGAATATTTCACAGCCAACTGGAAGGCTAATTTCCGAATTTCTTTAGGGGGTAGGCCAAAGAATATTTGTGACGCTTTAATTATATATCCAACAAAGACTTTTTCCTGGTTCACGTCAAATACTCGTCTCACACAGCGATAGCCCATTGTAACAGGAATGGCGGATCCTTGTTTAATTGCTTCCTTTTTCTTCTTCACAAATCTACTTAATGATACGTAATGTAGTTTGAATTTTTCTGCCGTTCTTCTTATCGAAGTATTATTTGCAGTAATCTCTGTATATGCTTCTTCATATACCGAAATGGGTTTTAAACCCTTTTCCGTTTTCCTCACTCTTACTCGCGGCATCCCAAAAAAATAACTCCTTTAAACACCCTTATTTTGTCTATAACATAATTAATTTAACAGAATTCACGACGAGGACAATTGAAACATGTTTCAACCGTCCCCGCTTGTATTTGTTTCAATTGTCCCCACAACACATTTTCAACTAAACATTCAAATATTTTTGTACTATCGGATATCATTAATATTTCAAACTGAACGGAGGAAACGAAACATACCAATAAAAATTATGAAAGCTGGATACTTACGCCGTTATACCTGGTAACACACTTTTTCTATTAATGGAAAAGTTTACTTGGATAGCGACAATTTACGTTACGTTCGATATACACAACCACTCTCAACTATTGCTAGCTATCAACTGTTGGTCAGTTGCAGTATCTTGGCTAGTTTCACTTGATACAAGTGCGCATGATTTAAGCCACGAAATCCTTCCAATATGGCGATTGTTTCTAACGTCCCCTGTTTCAATTGTCCCCGGTCTACCCTAAATATAGCATTAGGTTAACTACGAGTCATTTTTTGTGTAGGATCGGTGGTCGATCGAAGAATTCGGAAATCTCTCAATTTTTTATTAATTCATAATTTTTTTTGTTTAATTATCATAACCAAAAATCATACTGAAGTTCCCGAATTTACATCAACTACGAGTCATTTCTTGTATAGGCTCGGTAGTAAAACCGATTTCCATTTTACAGAGGTATTGTTTGCTCTTAAAACCAACAAATAATTTTTATCAAGTCAACATTTTTTTTTCAAACATGCTGTTATATTTTTTATTGTTAATTATGATAGAGGTTGTTTTCCGAGTTCAACTGGATTGAGTACAAGATAAATTGCACTAAATGTTTGGAATGAACCAATCTGGAAAATTTTAAAGAATCACAAATTGTATCTTCACCCTATATATTTAACAAGTCCTGGCACTTTTGCTACGATATTTTTTCTTTGAGTACACTTTTGTCAGTGGAGTCTTCAAAAGGCCAATCAATAGAGCATTTTTTCCTAACAAAAATACTAGTAGAAAACCGACTATGCCATCACATGGAAGATGGTCCGTAGTTATACTGTCATGCTTTCGAGTCACAACTGTCATTCATTAATTTGTTATAAACATTTTAATACAAAAAAAACGTGTTTTTTTATTGTTTTGCTTATATAATGAAGCCTAATATAGCAATCTGGTTCCTCCAATGAAAATAATTGAAGATAATTGAAATACAAACAAAACGGAATGTTTTACAACCCGATTGGATCATTGGTAACGGAAGATTTGAAAAAAAAAATCATGACCCCGCGATTTTTCAAAAAACAGTGTCGGCCGTTCTCATGAGAGTATCGAATCATGTGTAGGTACTTTATGTTTGCACAAAACACGCTCTGATGGATCATTAGTTTTGGCATAATTGAAATTTGAATGAAGCGTGCCTGGATGGTCCGATTCCAAGGGGAAACGTATTATCAAGTAACCCGTTCATTAGAAGAATTCCCTTCATCTCCCGGACTTTCCTACCAGTCTGCAGCTAACGCAGGCTCGGCCGTTTTCACTCCTGTTTGCATGCATTTTTCACCCATTTCGCACCATTGTAGCGTAGAATGAGAATATATATTTTGTAGTACTATCCCGGTGAACATTCAACTTTACAATTATAAGTCATATAATGGTTTTCATCAGATGTCTCATGCGTTATGTTGAATGAACTTAACCGATACATTCTTCAGAAATCGGTCATACTCATGACTGAATGATATACCAGAATTAAACCATTTTACGTCGAACGTTCGCTTCAACACATTTCAATTATGTTGCATTTTTGATCAAATTAAACGATCAATACCGTATAATCACGAATGTATCATTTGAATGATGATAACTTTGAAGATTGCATATAAACATATTTTGTATGTACTTTTTCAAATATTATCTCTTCAATAATTTGCAGACATCAAGATAGATATGAAAATATCTAACTTTTTTAAATATAATCGTATATACATCTTTATCAATATAATCAATAGTAAGACTAAATAGCTACGTATTATTGCATATTTTGCCAGACGTAATTTATGTGCCCCAAAAAAAATATATAATTATTGATGGAAATAATCAATACAAATTATTATATCATTAATACATATCTTGAGTGACAATAATTTTGAAAACCGAAAATATACGTTTTATTTATAAATATGAATATTTTACATAAATGAAATTATTATATTGTTTTCGATCCATTCAACGACCGAATAACTATGTATTTTTGCACACTTCACCTGACGTAAGTTGAATGACTAAAGAATTATATTCATTTATTGATCAAAATAATCGATATAAACTATTCTATCGTGGATACATCTCCTGGGTAATGATAATTTTGAAAATCGAATGTAAACATATTATTTATATATGTTACCAAACTTTGTCTGTCCAAAGTTATCCTAGTGCCAGACAAAATATATGTACTTTTCGTTTTCCATAAAATGGTAATAAAAACGTTTCATTCAGATCAATACATTTTCTGACCAAATAACCATGTATTTTTGCATACTTTTTCCAACGTAAGTTAAATACCTGAACAAATATGTTCACCTATTGATGTAATTAATCAATAAAAAGTATTATATCATTTATATATCTATTGAGCGATGGTATCTTTGAAAATCGAATATAAATGTATTACTTATATATGTTTCCAAACATTGTCTCTCCAGAGGTTTTCTGGCAACAGGAAAAATATGAAAATTTTACAAATTTCCTAATATAGTATATTAGATTAGATACATTTTTGCGTACTTTGCCTGATGTACCTAAGTTGAATATCTAAACAAATCTATTCATTTATTGATCAAAACAATCGATATAAACTATATCACAAATATATCTCTTGAGTGATGGTAATTTTGAAAATCAAAAATAAACATATTATTGATATATGTTTCCAAACATTGTCTAACATTGTTTCTCCAAATTTTTACTGACATCAGGCAAAATATGAATATTTTACATATTTCGTAATATAGTAATGAAAATATCATATTTGAATCGATCCATTTTATGAACAAATAACCATGTAACTCTGGGTACTTTTTTGCATACTTTGCCTGACGTGAGTTGAATGTTAAATATCTAAAGAAATATGTTCATTTGTTGATCAAAATAATCAATGTAAACTATTAGGTCGTTTATATATTTCCTGGGTGATGATCATTTTGAAAATCAAATGTATACGTATCATTTATATATGTTTACAAAAATTGTCCCTTCAAAGTTTTCTTGGTATCAGACGAAATATGCATATTTTTCATTCCTCATAATATAGTTATGAAAATGATTTATTCAAATTGATACATTGTACGATCAAATAATTATGTATATTTGCATACTTTGCCTGACGCAAATTAAATACCTTAAAAATATGTTCAGATATTGATCAATATAATCAATATGATGTATTCTACTCAACGATAGGTGTCGCTGCTATTGAAGTTACGAAGCATCATCTCAAACTCAGTAACAGTATATGAATACTATTAAAAGCTTTTGTGAATTGTCCATCAGTTATTGGACCTCTTGGGTTACCATGATAACATGCATAAAAGGCCTAATAGGCTGCTCAGCTTGTAACTACAATGTACCATGATAACCATTTTCAGTCTTTGGACATTGTACATAATAAGTCATTTTGATAATGAAAATATGATCAACGAAGTATGACGTCGATTCAACGCTGAAACTAAGGACATATCGCCTCAGAAGGGACCGTAGTATTGGGAACATGACATTTGAATCACTTACTTGACATATATTATCTTCAACGCTGAAAATTGGGACTTATCGCCTCAGAAAAGACCGTCGTATTGAAAACATAAGTTTTGAATCAGTTACTTGACAAATGTTACAATATGCTATTTGGGCATTGAGCATGATACGTCATTTTGATAGTGAAAATATTGATCATTGAAGTATGACGTTGATACAACGCTGAAAATTGGGACTTATCGCCTCAGAAAATACGTATAATGGATACATATTGATGATGTTGACCATCATTCATAAGACGTTAAGTTTATGTTCCACATATGTAACAATTTGAAAAATGTTTACCGGGATACTTCTACTTTCATAGTCTGTTTGAGAAATTGAAATCGGGCTACCACTGAAGCATCTAGGCACGCTGCAAAAAAATTTACATTGCAATTGTGCCTAAACTAACTACAGCGCCTGTTTTGTGCACACATAGAGTACACATGATTCAATACTTTAATTAAAAAACGCACAATTTTCCGATTTTTTTCAGTTTTTCTCTCTTTCTTATGATCTGACTGGGTCGTAAAACATTCCATTTTGTTCGTATTTCAATTATCTACAATACTTTTTATTGGAGCAACCAGATTGCTCTGTTAGTTTCATTTAATAAGCAAAACAATAAAAATACACATTTTTAGTTATTTAAATGTTTATAACAAATTAATAAATCAAAGTTGCGAGTCGAAAACATAACAGAATGGAACTACGTGTGATGGCATAGTCGGTTTCCTACTAGTATTTTTTTGAAATTCACTCATGTTTTTTTTATTGCTTGGTGAAATACGAAGTCTTAATTCCTCTCTAATAGTTGAAAATGGTCATTCGAGCAGTTTTATAACTCTGTTCCGTTTGATTTTGTTGTATTTTTTTTTGTTGTAAATCACCTAAGTTTGTTTTGTTTGTATTTTCAATTTGATATTATATTAAAACAAAACATGGTACTGGTACGTGTATACATTTGAATGAAATAGTTTCAAAATACTATGAATAAAGTCATTATTTGTGCAAACAAAACGTGGCTGCCACCTACTAGATTTTTTCGATTTTATTCACTGAAGATACGTTCATCCACGAATTTATCTTTAATTTTTTTATCAAAAAACCATTGCTGTTACGAAAACAATGCAAGAGTTTAAAGTTTAGCACTGAGTCATTGTTTTCAACACATATTTTTATATCAAGAAATCTTATTTTGTTAAAAAGTTGTAGTGAAATATGGAATAGGGGTTGCATGATTCAACCATATAAAATATCACAACAAAATAAAAAAAAATCATAGGTAGCCTTTTTATTGGTAGGACACGCCTACAATATGCCATTTCCTTAACCCTTCAACAATTTCACGAAAGCAAAAAAAATATAGTTTTTCCCACTGTTGGAAGTGGGCAACTTTTGAAGGAGATACCTAAATGCCTTTGTTTAAATGGAAGACTCCTTTAATTTTCGATAAGGATTCACCCTATAAAATCTTTCGCAATTATTTGGAAACACCCTGTGCTAGGAGGTATGGAAACAATTTTCTTAAATGTCATTACTAGGTAAAATACGGGGCAGATATCTAACTATTTCCTTGGCTAATACCGCGACGGACCGTTGCGTATCATCTCCGCATGAATCTCCGAGGTCAACCATTTGAATTTTTCATCAGAACCGTTTTCGTGGAAATAGAAAAATGTTTTTGCTCATACACGAAGTCTTGTTGTATTATTTCCGAATATAACAGCTTTTGTGATGGACAGAAAGGTCATGTAACTGCTAAAAGGTGAGTGGACTGATGCCACACCTTGTTGATTTTACCGTTGCGAAGTAATCTGCAAATAAATTTGACACACTTGCTCTGTTTTCCACACTAATTGGATCACATTGATGATGACATAAAGGTATATTCTACAATGACCTCTTTTCTTCGAATTATTTCCATGAAAATTTCGCTCTGTGTATAGTCGATATAACACAGTCCCGAAACAAATTTTCATGTACATTTTGGAAGTAAAAACGAATTATAATCATTCCCATCTCCTAAACTCAAATTGTTCTTGTGAGCTGAATTTTTGCATTAACAAAATGTTCAGTTAAGATGACGGGTCAGTCTCTATGGGTCCGCCAACTGTGGAATGAGGAATGTATTGGGAAAACAATTTACCAGGTTTTCTGGCGGTACTGTCGCATTGCCAAATATTGAGGATCTGGGGTGGGATTACGTGAGCAATAGAATTCTATAGTCGACAGTTATGTCTCTGCCTCTCCCGTGAATTCAACCATAATGATACCTCACTCATTCGATGAAAAGTAGAATTATATGGCTCACGGAATCCCACCCCTGGTTCTGGCCGCTGCAGGGCATGTACACAGATTGTGTTTAGCCGTTTCATCATCCTCCATGCATAGCCGGTACTCTGCATCTTGTGCAAGTCTGATTTTATGCATGTGATGTTTGAGTTTGCAGTGGCCAGTGAGCAAACCTACCATAACTCTGAGATGCGCTCTACTGAGTTCTAGCAGTTTGTCAGACTCCTGTTTTTTCCTTGTACAACCAATAAATGCATTGGAATGGGCTAGGCCCGCTAGTCTACGCCAGTACTCGAGTCTTTTATTGTCTGCCCAAGCTGTTATGACATTCTTGGCAGTGCTATATGCTAAATCGTTTACCTGTTCTGGTCCAGTGAACGTTGTTTCGGCATCCCCTTTTGCTAAGGCGTCCGCTCTTTCGTTTCCTTCTAGGCCTGTGTGATCTGGTATCCAGTCTAGGGTAACGTTGTTGCATTGCGCTAGTCGGTTTAAGGTGTATCTGCAGTTCCATACTGCCCAAGATTTGAAGCAGTTGGATGCAAGCGCTTTCAGTGCTGCTTGACTATTTGAAAATGTTTTTATTGTTTTTCATGTGTTGTCGATTTTCCAGCTCCCTGGCACACATTTCAATGGCATATACCTCTTCATGAAATATCTTAGCAGGTTTACCCATACTGAATAAGCGTTTCACTACCATGACAGGGTACTGCTGATGCTAATATGGAGCATAGAAATGGAGGACTTCACTGGTATGGATACTCCTTTAATAATATCTTTGCCGACTGTAAAATCGGTAAATTGTTTGCGTTTTATCCTAATAACTACAGAAACTATCTATCATCCACTCTGTATTGTCTATAAAAATACATGTTTGTGTTTTCTCCACAATGAAGTTAGAATATTGGAAAATTTGAAATGCATATTGAAACTGATACAGTCAATTTAGTTATTTTAGTTTTTCAAGCGAGATATTTTTATTTTTTACTCTTTAATCTTAGAATGACTTTTGACATATTCATTACTGGTAGAGAATGCAGTTAAAGTGGAAATGGTTTTTTTAGTATATTATTACAAATTGATGTCACAATTTCCACTCGGGTGAAGGCCGTCGCTTTTTGGAATTTCTTCCTAACGTTTCGCTAGCGCGAATGGCTAGCCTCTTCAGATGCTTATACATCACGAATAAACTCAGATAACTGGAGATTCCGTCTGAGGAGATTGTATTTGTTCTGACTTAGGCAGTCTTGTGCGTTAATTAACGTATCTGGATTTGGTACATTCTCACTAACCCTAATTGACCCCTTTCTACCTGCCGGCTTAATGTCGTTGACATCCTTTGTTATTTCAGAATTGCTCATTACCGTAACTGGGTTAGGCATATTCACGACAACATTAATTCACACTTCCTGACATACCTTTTTGGGAATTTTAACTTTCCACAGTCTGAAAATGAAAAAATGTTAATTCAAAGAAATCTGTACAAGTGTAGAGGGGCAATAATCAATTTGCCCCGATCAGTTACTGCGTTTAGAAGACTGTTGTCTTGAAAACAGTTTATTTTTTCGTCAGTAACGTATCGAATACTAAATTTGCCTATATGACGAGAAATTTTTTTAAATTGACTAAAAATACTTCTCTTTTTCGAAAACGTTGACGTTTCGGAGACTAGATCTGTCTCTGTTATCAAAACTCGAAGGATGAAGACTTGCTAAAATTCTATTTTTATCAGCCTGGATATAAAAGGATTTGTTTTGACAAAGTCAAATGAAATCTGCCAAATATTTTTTATGATGACGTTTGCTGTCTGGATACATATATGGTGTCTGATATCAATCAATCAATCTGTTATTTCTCAAATCTTCTCTGAGGAGAGGTAACCATGTGCTTTCCATTTCTACTGAGTTGGTCGAAAAACAGTTCGTCGATAATAAAATACAGGCAGTTTCCTTCAACTTTCTCTTTTCTTGATTTGATTCACTCATTAAAATTTTGGTGTCATTCCATTTCATCATATGATCGCCATCCGATGTCGATTCCTTATATAACTTTTGTAATCTTCCTTACGCACAGTCAAAGGTCTTGATGTTTCACCTATATAACTTTTTCACTCGAGCAAGGTATGTTGTAAACACAATTTTTGGAACATTCTTCAGTGTTTTTTTGGTTTTATGTGTGTAAGTGTAAGTACCTATGGCCAATCCGTTTATTGTTTTCAATTTCATGTATAGTTTTTTCTACGAATTGATCTGGATAAGCGTTTTCCTTTAGAACAGACTTTATTTGATTTATTTATTCTTCCAGATCCTGGTTCGAATTGCAAACGATTTGTGCCCTATTGTACAGACATTTCACAATTCCCTTCTTCGCGCTGATGTGATGGTTAGAGGTATAGTTGAGATATCTGTTGGTGTGTGTTTTCTTTCGATAAACAGAAGTATTGACTTGAGATGTTGACTTTTTTATCAAAACATCCAAGAAAGACAGTTGATCATCTTTTTCTGTTTCTATAGTGAATTTTATTGTCGGTTCTTGTTTATTAATATAATCTAAAAATATATTCAAGTCATCTCTACTTTTATTCCAAATGGCAAACACATCATCAACATACCTCCACCATACCCTGGGACCATTCTGGTAAGTTTTAATGAAACGTTCTTCAAAATATTCCATGAAAATATTACTCAAAACTGGCGATAATGGACAACCCATAGCCACACTGAATATTTGTTGATAGAAATCATTTTTGAACTGGAAATAAGTTTTTTCACAGCAAAGTTTTATGAGTTCTATGATAGAGTTGACATTCGTTTTTGTTCTGGTATTCAAAGATATGTCTTTTTCCAATGTAATTTTGACAATTTCCAAAGATTTTTCAATTGTTATATTTGTGAACAAACTCTCAACATCAAAACTCACCAGAATATCTCCAACTTGGATTCGTTTAATTTTTCCAAGAAGTGAGGGGTGTTTTTTATAAAGCTATTTCCATTCGCAGATATTGGTCTCAGAATATTAAGAAAGTAACTGGCAAGCTTTTGACATGGAGCACCAATGGAACTCACAATAGGTCTCAAGGGATGTGTTGGTTTGTGTATTTTTGAAAGTCTGTAGAAATGTGGGGGTTTACTGTAGTGAGACACTAGGTTTGTGCGCTCTGCGTTTGTGAGCGTATCTTTGTATTTAACGAGTGTTCGATATATTTTTCTCTCTATGGATAGAGTTGGGGTGTCATTCAGTTTTTTGTATACGTTTTTTACTGAAAAAGTAGCGTCGTCATTTATTATTTTATAGGTAGTGTTAGAGACCATTTCGGTAAGTTTGTCTTCATAATCGTCTGTGTTCATGATGACTGTGGCATTACTTTTATCAGCTGGAAGTATTTTATTTGACAACTTTTTGCTTGCTGTTTTGATGAAAACATATATTGACAATACATTATCATTATACCTATCTGAAAACACTATATTTACATGCTTATTTAACATACTGAAAAAGGGTTTTTTCCGTACGCTGGTGTCATTATAGCTGCCTATTTGCATGTCAAAATTAAATAATATGTTGTTGACAGTTCTCTGGAAATCGCAAATTGTTTGAATATTTTCTTACCAACACGCTTGTTTTGTGGCAATTTCTGGATATTTATACATGTTTTTGTTCCTTCATCTTCGAAAGTAAATGTTCCTCAACAATCTGTGGTTTTCAGGTAGATATAATGAAAAATATCGTTCATTACTCGTCCATAAATGCTTTTTCCGTGCTTGCACGACTTCCCGTGTTCGGCTTCGCCTCCCACGGGAACATGTTGGGCACGCAAGGGAAAATCCTATTTTCTGAACTCGTAATTAAATATATTATTCCACATGGGACTAATCAACCATGGGAAAGTCAGTTGTGGAATTATCTCTGCGACTGAAAGTTGGAATTTAGTCGCTATTTTCCATCCTACAAGATAACCTCTTTTGGAAGGGATTCATGTCGTAAAGAGTAACATTCTCGATTGAAAATTGAACCAATATATGACAAAATTCCAACTTTCAGTAGTAGATGATACCACAATTGACTTTATGAACATCCTGTTCATATTTTCAATAAAATCAGCATGCAATACCCATGACAGGTTTTATGTCAGAAAAATATTTTCAAAGTTTCACCGCACAAGAAATAGTCCAACAATTCCTTCATTATAGTGTGAAATTGCTTCTGAAGAGTATGTTTTCCAATTCTTCCGACCTCCCTGATGATCTTAGAAGAGTGAAATATATTTTTGTCGACCAAAATGTATTGGAGGCCTAGCGAAAGAGATGCAATTCACACATCAATGAAATGAGCGATTTTCTGTGAGTGATACTTCTGAATAACATTCTCCCTTATCTCATTTATAGATTAGAATCTCCAATGGAAACTGGACATTTAATAAATAATCAACTATCTGAATAAAAACGCAAATTTTCACTTTCAGATATTTCTCTCAAGTTATATAGGGTCTTTCTCAATATCTATCAGATGTAGTTCAATGTCCATCGTGGCTTCAGCCGGGGAAGTAGTTGTTTTCTGTTAGATATTACAAAAAGTAACTTCAATTTTATCGTAGGTTTTTTCCATTTCCAGAAGAGTCATGTATTGGTTCAATTTTCAATTAAGAATGTTTCTCTTTACAACATGAATCTCTTCCAAGAAAGGTTATCTTGTACGATGGAAAATAGCGACAAAATTCCAACTTTCAGTAGCAGATGATTCCACAACTGACTTTATGAACATCCTGTTCATATTTTCAATAAAATCAATTTAAAAAATATTTTACCCCTGTATCAATTATTCTAGTGGATCATCAGCATTCCCTTGAGTTCGATTTCATTCTGAAGTCAAAAGAGTGAACATGAGGATGATTTAGTCGAGACAACAGTAACTTTCTACCAGTCTATCCTTAATTTGGAAATGCAATAAAATAATTAACAACCTGTATTACTTCATCCTGTCACTGAACCTTGTAGGTCAAAGGTCGAATTCTTTCCAAAATTATGACCCACGCCCGCCTCCCACCGCAACCCCTCGAGCCACCCGCGGGGTGTGACGTGGCCTTCAAACAGTCGAAAGTAGACGGCGGTGTATTCCGGGCAGGAACGCCACCCTCCGGATTATCGAAACTACTTTCCGCTCGATATCGGGGTTGCTCGGTGCCATTGGTTCACATCCCTTTCCTTTCTTTCAGTGGCAAATAGTTGGTCATACGAGAAGTATGCCGGTGACGTAGTGAAATTTTTCCTGAGATTTGCTCAAATTCCTGTAGGGTGTTGTTTCTGGCCGTCTGTCTGTCGGTGGTAGAAAAATCAGAAAGAGCGGGCTAGGATGGTGACGGAAAATGGACAGGTGAGTGATGTTCACGACAGTTGTTGCAAAAAAACTGAGAAATTTCAGCAGTATTTGCATTTCTGATGAGTCAAAATCATAGCCTGTTGGATTTCGTAGAAATGCCTTTATGCGTTTGGGAAATAATACGTAGTTAATTTTATATGAATCATTATTGACAATACCGATGAATCTTTACTGCGTACTGCATACCCATACCGCTTAGGACTCAGAAAAAAAATTACATTTTCAACCATATTCCTCCCAGAAAAGATATATTGATTCCTGATAAAAACATCTGCAGTCTTCTGCAGTGTCTCTTCTACAACCTAGGAGCAGTACATTTTGTTTCCAAATTTAGTGAAGATGTGAAATGAAGAAATTATGGTTTCAGAAGTAACACTTATGACTTTGGTTACATCAAAAATGTTATAAAAATGTTATGGCAATAGATTTAGCAAAGTCATTCGATGAAATGCTTTTTCCAAAAATTTAATCTTACGTCATCTGCTGGATTGTTTAAGGAATTTTCATGGACTATTTGAGTGACGGTACGCAAAAGGTCAAAATGAACGACTACTTCATTAAAACTCAAGAACGGAAATATAGTATCCTCCAAAGAACAGTTCTGGGAGTCCCCAGTTATTCCTACTTTATATCAATAACATGTTGAAAGTTGACATTTCAGGAGATATTATTTTATACACTGATGACCTGCTACTCCTACAAGTCGTAATTGGGAAACAACAAAAAACCGACGGAAATGTGCCTATACGAAATAATCAAATGCTGGCTAGAAAGTAATCTACTCTGTTAGAATATCATATACAATCCGCGGGAATGTATATGAGGTCCGACTTCGACTACTTCAGTGAAACCAAAAAATAAAATATGTTATCCCCCATAACAGTTCTTGGTCCTCAGTTATTCCTACTTTATATAAATAACATGTTGAAACTTGACATTTCAGGAAATATTATTTCAGACGCCATTGTGCTACTTTTTACAAGTCTTACTAAGGAAACAACAAGAAAACGAATGCTGGCTAGACAGCAAACTACTCATTTCAAACTTCCAATAAACTATAAGACCCCGAAACAAATACACGGAAAATGATAATTTTTTGGAATATTGTGGTACAAGTCACTAGGAGTTACACATGCAAGTTTAAATAAGTTTTTGTGTCCAGTTTCGGAGATATGAATTTTTGAGAACCATAAAAATTGCTGTTTTACCAAAACATAGTAAGGTTCACTCATCCAAAAGTATTACTTTTGGATCATTACTTTTTGGATCATTAGTAACAGAATGATAGTATTGCTGATTTGAAAAAGGTTGAATGACTTGTCGGTCATTCGGTCGTTAAGAAAGAAGGAGTTTCCTATTATACAGGGTGGGTCAAAAATAGCGAAAATTCAGCATATTTTGCCAACCTTTATCATCGGTCCCATTAGTAATACTGAGCATTTTTCATCAGGAAAATCCCTATTGGTATTCTGTCCTCATAACAAAAAGATGTTTTCTAAAAGTTTCGACTATTTTACAACTCAGTAATTTTTTTTTTCGAATGTTTGTTTTTTATACTAACTACATGTTTTTAACAATGGCATCACAAAACAGCCTTTTCAAGTCAATAAATCCACTTTGGAGCGAAAACTACTTGCGAAAGACTTATAGTAATTGCTTAATATGAATAGCTTGAAAAAGTTACGATCACATTTTATACGGGTTGTGTTTACAAATATTACTTAGAATCGGTTTTGTACGTAATATATATGTCTGTTAATTATTTTTGAGTAGATCTGCCAATTTGAATCATATTTTTCAGTTTTACTTCAAAGTGAATTACTTCACACGCAGATAAGTTTCAATAATACGAAAGCGTATAAGGGCCACTGAGTTTTTTTTTTAATTTTTCCGACTTCAAACTCGGAATTTCCGACTTCGAAGTCGGAATTTTGTTTTTCCGACTTTAAACTCGGAAATTCCGACTTCAAATTCGGAAATTTCGACTTTGAAGTCGGAATTTTGTTTTTCTGACTTTAAAGTCGGAAATTCTGACTTCAAAGTCGGAAATTCCGACTTTGAAGTCTGAATTTTGTTTTTCCGACTTCAAACTCGGAATTTCCGACTTTGAAGTCGGAATTTTGTTATTCCGACTTTAAACTCGAAAATTCCGACTTTAAAGTCAGAAATTCCGACTTTGAAGTCGGAATTTTGTTTTTCCGACTTTAAACTCGGAAATTCCGACTTTAAAGTCGGAAATTCCGACTTCAAAGTCGGAATTTCCGACTTCAAAGTCGGAATTTTGTTTTTCCTACTTCAAACTCGGAAATTCTGTCTTCAAACTCGGAAATTCTTATATCGCAGGTATAATCGCAAATTCCGCGTGCAACCTGGACATGTACCCACCTACCAGGAATGGCTTTGTGTTGATCACTAGAGACATAATGTCATCTCCAAGAATCCTAGTAGTTGATGAAATCAATTCAGACAGATTTAGGTTCCCCATTTTTGCATACAAGCCTCGATAGGGTTGAATAGTACATCGATGTTGAGTAAAATGGAGGGAAATTTA
Organism: Chrysolina oricalcia; assembly: GCA_944452925.2. Taxonomy (NCBI): domain Eukaryota; kingdom Metazoa; phylum Arthropoda; class Insecta; order Coleoptera; family Chrysomelidae; genus Chrysolina; species Chrysolina oricalcia. The sequence goes on from OX101824.2 coordinate 40,663,099, forward strand.
CGAGGGGCTCCTGGGGAGAACATATGGAAAATTAGATTTTCTAGAACAGAAATAAATGGAGGATGTTGCCTATATTTTCACGCCACCCATTATATTTTTCGGACTAGTGACGATGTAAGTTTTCATAGTTTCGGTGAGCTTGTGTGGGAAAATCTGTCAAAATCTCGTTTTTTTTCTAACAAGATTACACCCTTATTTTGACCTTTTAGCCACCTGTAACAGTAAGGCCTTTGGTAATCCGAAGCCAGGTTCTATTAATTAATAGTTAGGTGAACACGGCTCGCGTAAAAATATGGACAACATACTAGTCCGCAAGCCCTCGTACAAAATCTTAGGTGATAACCAGGAAGTTGTAACTCTGTATACTGTTTAAGTATGCCAAGTCCGACAAGATTTCGCAAAGAGGAAACCTTGATAGTGGTAAATTTTCCTTTGACTTTCTGTAAAACATGTCATTTTCGCATTTATATGTAAGGTAATGACCAGCATTTAGTTTTTAAGTTAATGTGAAAGATATTGACCAAAATTAATTTAAACAAAAATTGTCCGACAAAAAGTTCAGGTACTTCTAGTTTGTCCGCCAGTCTAAACGTGTCGATTTCACGACTTGTAGGTTGGCGATAGCCAGCAATCTGAGTTTTCTAGGAGCATACAATAATTAAATGAGATTTTCAATGGCACCATTGTCCGACAAAATTAATAGGGATCTTCAGCAGTCCGACGCTCCAAAGATGTCGATTTGACGACAACAATGTTGGTGATAAACAGCAATGTTGTCTTGACTTTTTTTTCAAAGAAATAGAATATATAAGACAACGATATACTTGTCCGACAATAAAGTTGGTAAATTTGTTGAAAACTGCCAAAAAAATATTAAAATTTCACTTTTTATATATAAACACTAACCAAAACCACCAAGCTATACAATAACCCACACATTTAGGCATGTAAACATATACAGGCTACAGGCTGTTTATTCCTGAAAAACAAATAGAAAGATAAAAATATCTGAATAATTTGTTTTGTAATCGCAATGTATTTCGCCCCTTCTCTCTGCCGATGAAAATATTGTAGTGAAGTCTTTTTATATTAAATAGATAATTGATCTATACATAATCGACATGCGTTTGATGATATTCTTTGGTATTCATAGTTTCGAAATCAGATAACTTGAAACTGGTTTATTTGATCGGTGCCCCAATGCTTAATGCTTAGTACCAAACACAAAGTTTCATTACATTATTTTCCTATTGATTGGAAACAAAGAGTTAGGCAAAAAGTGGCAATACCTACGTATACGAAAATGTCTGATTAAATAATTTCAATTTTCAACATCTTTAGCAATTTATTCAAATTTGAATTAGAATAAAATTAAACACTATGGTCTCTTATGGAATTTGGAGGCTGATCACTATTACACTGTTTCGTGCCTAAAATCTGAGCGCCATCTAGCTGGAACGCATTTCGCGAATTGTCAAAAATAAAGGTACTTTACTCTAGCATCGAATTCATATTTTTTAAGAAACCTCGCATACAACTGAAATTTTTTTTATATTTGATGGTTGCATATTAGATTTAAGACCATGTAGAACCATTTATGAACAATGAGTGTTTTTACTAAAATAAAAAATAAAGAAGTTTTTCATATGGTGCCAATTGGACATACTGTATAAATATTTCGATCTTAATATAGATTTAGATGGCGTCCACTCTGCCAGTGCAGCACAGTCAGAATCCGAGACAAGCGATGAAAGTGATACTTTGAGTGCGAGCGAAGAATCTACTGAAGAAGAAGATGATGAATGATTCTTTTCTTTATAAAAATTCATGTTTATTTATTTTTCAAGTTAAGAAATAAACTGTAAAGCAACATTGTATTTTTATATAATTTTGAATTTTTACTTCTATTGCGAGAAATATTGAAATTAAAAAATTTCAACATTTGTTGTCGGACAGGCAAAACAGTCCAATATTTTTGTCGGACAATCGATACTTCCGATAAGTATTATATTTTTTTCTCAATTGCTACTTTTGTCCGACAGCTGGTTATCACCAACATTGTTGTCGTCAAATCGACATCTTTGGAGCGTCGGACTGCTGAAGATCCCTAATAATTTTGTCGGACAATGGTGCCATTGAAAATCTCATTTGATTATTGTATGCTCCTAGAAAACTCAGATTGCTGGTTGTTGCCAACCTACAAGTCGTGAAATCGACACGTTTAGAGTGGCGGACAAACTAGAAGTACCTAAACTTTTTGTCAGACAATTTTTTTATATTAATTTTAGTAAATATCTTTCACTTTAACTTGAAAACTAAATGCTGGTCATATGCCTTACATATAAATGCGAAATTGACATGTTTTTGAGAAAGCCAAAGGAAAACTTACCACTATCAAGGTTTTTTCTTTGCGAAATCTTGTCGGACTTGGCATACTTAAACAGTATACAAAGTTACAACTTGCTGGTTATCACCTAAGATTTTGTACGAGGGTTTGCGGACTATACTCCTTTTATTTCTGTTCTGGAAAATCGAATTTTCCATATGTTCTCTCCAGGAGCCACTCGTAAATTTTCCTCCATTTTACTCATTATCGATGTACTTTTCAACCCTATTCGATGCTTCTATGCGAAAATGGGGCACCTAAATCTTTCACTATCTGACGGTCTATAATTTCCTCATCATTTTAAAAGAATTGATCACAAATAAACTGATGAAAAAATTAGTTTGTTGCCGTCCTGAAGGATAACGTTGTCCTGTATGTTACCTGGATCCATATGACATCAAAATTTGAATTATATCAAACGTTCAATACGACCAAAAGAAGTGTAACGCCGAGAAGAGTGACAGCTAGCCGTTTCATACCTTTTGGGCTTTATTACAAGTCGAATAAAAATTAAATTCTTTCATTTCTCTACTCTACTCTAATTCAACAAAATATTTTTCGAATAAATATCATTTGAATTGTTGTGACTCATACCAAATACCCAAGCAATACCTCCTTTAAAAATTTCGTGAAACAAATTTTAATTATGTTATTATATTAGTCAATTTTGATGAGGTGATTTTACTTCCGACTGTAACTGTCAAAAAATTCTTGAAAAATAAGACAATAGTTATTTACGTGACAAGTGGGATATAGACATTATCAATGCACGCATGTGAGGATTGCACGACGAAGCCGTAGGCTGAGTCGTGTAATCACATGAGTGCGTTAATAATGTATCCCACGCACTGCGTACAAAATTATATCTACAACTGTCAACGTTTTCATAACTATCTTTAAATGTACCTCATGGATATTCCACTTCGACGTACCTACTCATGGCAGTTTTCAGATAATTGAAAACACAAGTTGCCTGTGGTCATTTTTGTAACCGTAGCAACGGTAGGTATAAATAAAGCCTTTTATAGATGTTAAATTGAATTGTCCGATCGATATCCAGAACCATCATTAAGTTTCTTGAGTGAAAATGTCTTCAAGTGAAGATGATCTACCATCCGATATTGAAAATGCGGCGACAAGTGTTATTTCAAATCTCGTGCCCGAGAAATCCCGAGAAAAATACCGTTTAGTGTATGATAGGTATGAAAAATCGTGCAGAGAAAGGAAGGTTGTTAACTTGACGCATGAAAAGGGATTGCTAGTTTACTTCAATGAACTTAGCAAATTACAGAAGCCTTCATCAAGTTTTCACGTAATTCTTGAGAGAAAAATAACATTTTGTTGAATTTTTATCGTTTTCTATTTTAATTTTCCTTGTATTCATTTATCAAACGATTTATTTTGGTTAAAATTTATTTCTTATCTCATTACCGCACTAGTGCGGTAATAGATTTAAAAAAGCACTGGTGTGGTAATAAACGTCATTATGACATTTAAAAGAGTGTCAAATCATAATCATTACTTCATCACCAAATCCGAAATGACTGTAGGTAAATAACATAACAGAAATGTCTTAAAGGTAGTGGAGATATATTCGGCCACATGGCAGACAAGATTTACCAACTACATTTAGTTATATTTTTGGAATGGAACCGACGATCAGATGCACCAACGAAATAAAAGAAAGTCGCAATTTTTACTAGGTGTATTAATTAAAAGTATCCAGATCATTCCGAAATTAGTGGTTTGAGTAAAGAAACCCACAATAACACATATAATATGTACTTTCATCTCAATTCAAATCACCAAATGAGTATAAAAAAGGTACTCTCTGTAGAAGTCGATTTCAGCAAGTGTAGTGGTGACACGAATCATCGGACCATGTACTAGTTACCAAATTCAAATATTTACTTTTTGAATCAACTAAGTTTAACCATGCTAGGGCATTGGACATAGTATCAATATTTGATTTCAAGTGTTCCACAATTTTTCACATGTATATGAAAAAAGACGTTTTATCTACTTAACTTGTAGAAGGCTGAAGATGGATTCTTGCTGAATCCGAAACTTGTAACCCCTACTTTGAAATTTGTTTATAATTAAAGTTGTGTGATACTTCTTTCCGATCCATAAAAATAGGTGTTCCCAAAATTATGAATGACATACTTAAGCTGAATTGATTTTATTTACTACAAAGATTCTTAAAGATGATATTGTTTTTATTAAAAAAAATGTATATTCAAGAAGCTTTGTCCAACACATTGACAACAAAAAACATGTCCTTTCAAAAATAATAGACAACAGTCTCTATTGATCAGCACAAAGCCATTCCTGGCAGGTACAAGTCCAGGATACACGCAAAATTTGCAATTATACCCGCGATACAAGAATTTTCGAGTTTGAAGTTGGAAAAAATAAATTCCGACTTCAAAGTCGGAATTTCCGACTTCTAAGTCGGAATTTTCGAGTTTAAAGTCGGAAAAACAAAATTCCGGCTTTGAAGTCGGAATTTCCGACTTTAAAGTCGGAATTTTCGAGTTTAAAGTCGGAATAACAAAATTCCGACTTCAAAGTCGGAAATTCCGAGTTTGAAGTCGGAAAAATAGAAAAAAAAAAACTCAGTGGCCCTTATACGCTTTCGTACAATCATTTCCGGTTTTTGAAATATAAATTAAAATTGATATTCTATAGAAGATATTATCCAATCTTATTTCTTAATGAAGATTCAGTGTCCAGATCCCAATATCGTATTCTAGATGTTCACGGAATCATTACGAAGTGTAGATTACGATTTATATGGATCTAGACACCGACTTTTCATGAAGAAATAAGATAAGATAATATCTTCAATAGAATATCAATTTTAATTTATATTTCAAAAACCAGATATAGGAAATTAAAGAAACTCACCTGAGTGTGGAGCAATTCACTTCAAAGTATTACTAAAAAATATGATTCAAATTGGCAGATCAATTCTAATAAGATAATCAACAAACATATATATTACTTACAAAACCGATTTCAACTGATATTTGTAAACGTCCCCTGTATAAAATGAGATTGTAACTTTTTGAAGCTGATCAAGAATAATAATCAATCACTATAAGTCTTCCTCAAGTAGTATTGGGCTCCAAATTGGATTTATTGACTCAAAAGAGCTGTTTTGTGTGGCTATTGTTGAAAACATATAGTATAAAAAACAAACATTTGAAAAAACATTACTGTGTTGTCGAAGCTTTCGGAAAAAATCTTTTTGTCATAAGAAAAGAATCCCTATTAGGAATTTTCCCAATGAAAAATGCTCAGTCTCACTAATGGGACTGATGATAAATGCTAAATTGTCGCTATTTTCGACACACTTTGTATAATAGGTGGCTTCTTCTTAATGACCGACTGACTGACAGTCAATGACTTTCTTCAAACCAACAATGCTTTTATTTTGTTCCTAATCATCTTAAACATAATACTTTTGGATAAGTGAACCTTGCTATGTTTTGGTGAAACAGCAATATTTATGATTTTCAAAAAATTTTATCTCGGAAACTAGTCATAGAAACTGTTTTCAACTTGCATGTGTAACTTCTAGTGACTTTTACAACAATATCCCAAAAAATTATAAAAATTGGCTGAAAGCCATTTTCCCACGTATTTGGTGAGGTTCAGCAGTATTTGCATTTCTGACGACCGACAGACAAAATTAGAGCCTGTTGGATTTCATAGAAATTGCTTTATACATTTAGGAACATTTTTGGTTAATTAAAATTTTACATGATTAGTTTTTGACAATCCTGATGAAACTATAACGTACTGCGTACCTATATCGCTCAAGAATCACGAATTATCATCCATTTTCCTGCCAGAAAAGATATATTGACTCTCCACAAAACATCTGCAATCTTCTGCAGTGTCTCTCCTACCAACAGATGTACATTTTGTTGCCAAATTTATTGAAGATATAAGGAAGTGAGGAAATTATCGATTTGGAAGAAATGATTTTGATTACATCTATTATTATCGAAAACTCCATGACAGTTAAAAATATACTGAAGTGGAAAATGCCTTATTGTTACTGTTGTATTCAATATTTTAATAACATTTTGCGGAGTTCTGAGAACTGCAAAATTCCCATTATTGGTTTATTTGTTGAAAATAGAAAGACTTCATTTTGATGGATATAAAAATAATTTAAATGGATACAAAAATGAGGGCCTGTTTTGAATGAGTAGTTCATATCGTTTGAACTCTTTAACAGTGCCCACTGAGATGTATTATTGGTACCTAATGTTACATTTATATTGATTCGACATTTAAATTTTGTACATTTTTTTTATGTTTTGATTCTCACGGAAGGGAAAATCCTGTAATGTTCTCAAAGAGCATCATGAGAGCCGAGGGAAAATAGGTAGGAATTGGTGTTTCTCTCGAATTTTTCCAAAGTTTTGCCGTTTTTTGAAAAAAAAAGTGTCCTTGGAAAGAGATGTTCGGCATGTCTTCAAAGTAACGACAAACGGATTTAAAGACTGATATCGACGGGTCAGTCTCGATGGGACTGCTAACGGTGAAACGATTGATGATATTTCAGGAAAGTATCGTCTTCAAAAATATCTGTAAAAAAGAGACAGATCGCCAACCCTTCTTCGGTGTTCCAGAAAAGTAAGTGGGCTTGTGAGCTCAGCATCACCGACGCGACAAAAGGCTCCTTCTTTGACAGAATCTAAAAGTTTTAGTGTGTGCTTGGGGGCTGCTCTCCATGTATCGAAACAGTATTCAAGAACAGGTTGGCTTGGCTATGGCCACTGTTGGCTTTTCTAGAGAAAAGACATGCTTGGGTTTCATTAGCATTGTATTCTACCAAGTTATTGGATCCCTTTTCTAGAATTTTTGCATCTTCTAGTTTCACTGGATGATATCAGAATTTTGGAAGATAATGCTGTATGAAGGGTATCATCATCCACAATGCTAGGCATTAGGTAGCTCCTAGCAAATCAATGTTGTGGAGGAGACACAGTGTTGGTGCTAAAATGGATACCTTCGGAACACCAGCATTTATAGTCAGATGGAACTCTATCAACCAACACGTGGAGAAAATACAATCAGGGGGGGAGGAGCCTTAAAATGGAAGCTTGGAGATGAGTCCCTGGTGGACTGATCGATCAAACGCTTCGGAGATGTTTGATGCTAGCATGTCGATTCCATAGGTCACTAGTTGATTCCTTATGTTTTGTTGGGACTTCTTGAGATAAACACTGGAGTATATGTATCCAGCGTCATCTCTAGTTTCTTGGTTCCGTTTGTTATAGTAGGAATTCCCAACAGAAGCTAACAAGTTTTTTCGGTTCAATTACGTGAGTTTGTCCTCGCTGATGAGCTGTAATGACATATTGGGATTTTTGAGAATGTAGATACAAATGTAGATACAAAACTCGAGTTTGTTCCAGTAATATGGATAGGGGAGCACATTACAGTCTTGAGAGAAGTGGAAAAAACACAAAATAAATTCCTAAGATAACAATAATTTTTTGCGAAAATCACAAAAGAAGTTAATTCAAGATTTTTTTTAGAACAGAGGAGAAGCCTGATAGCAATAATGTTTTCATACAAGGTTACGAACAATGAAATTAACTCGCCGGAAATGATTTCTATGATTCCATTCAATGACGTTCGCGTCGAACTTGTTATAAGAGACCATTCCATATATCCTCATTTTTGTTATACTACAGATCTTCATCAAAAACAGTTTTGAGACTAGCCAATCATTTTGGTGAAATATTAAACTTCGACTTTGATTCAATCTGTCTCTTTTAGATTAATCCTCACCCATAAAGTCAATTTTTCCCAGACAACCATCATAGTTTGAGCGCCCTAAGTTGTGATTTTGTTTTGTATTTCTTACTTTAGTTGATTTTAAAACTTTGCAATTTTATCGCCACATACTCCTACAGTTCTGAGAATGGTCAAAGTGAACAAAAGGCAGAGTTTCATATGTATAATTACATACATGTATACTTATAATACTTGATCCATGTAAAAAACCCAATAGGCTTGTATGGACGAAGAAATAAAAGAAGAGAAAATACTAATTGTGGTTTAGATTGTCATAGTACTGCTAAGAGATCAGGCAATGGCCCTTTCATAAACTCTTTTGTCAGAAGTGGACTTCATCCACATTTCAATAATGGTTATTTTTGCAATGGGTACCTCAAATAGTTTTGGAGCATACAAGGCCATCAATGACCCTTCTCTGGCAAGGGCGCTTGCCTCTTATTTTCTCTTCTACCAGATTTTGTTAGAGTCGCATTACAGTTCCACATGAGTTGAGTATTGACTCAATTAAAACTAATTGCATTAAGCGCCGCTATGCTATCGGAGTAGATGACAGTAAATGGTTATTTCCTGTTTCATCGCATATTCAATAACCGCTACTCCTGCGTGCAACACTGTAGCAGGCTTGTCTATTGATTAGAATTCATCATGTTTCTGCAAAGTACCCGTTTGATTCTAAACAAATGGGAGAAGACTGGAATAGGTCTTTTTAGAACATGGAATTTATCTAGATGTTTGAATTTCGTGAAAAGTCAAATGTCATTTGGCTCTTATTCAACACAATAAATCAGCATTTTCCAACTGAAATCACGAACGTGTGGCGTGATATCTTGCCATTCTATTATTTTCGTTCATGTTTATGGGACTTTTTCCTTCCTCAAGGAAAATTGCATGTAGACTTCCAACATTGTGAAAAAAACTCTCCTGTCGAATTACTCCAAACATCATTTTGAATTCTTGAATAACTGACAGTTCTCTCTCTAGAGACAGTTGTCCAAGTTTCACCTTTTTCTTCTTCTGACGGATTATTCAGTCATGAAAATAAGAGATATCAGGGAAACACAGAAAAAGTTGAAGTGAGTTTTTGAAGGATATGATGATCGGAAAATCTCGAGACTGACAACAAAGAGTAGGTACTCTCATTAAACTTATCGGGTCAATCTAGATGATATTTCTAAATGTGGAATAAAAGAGAAGTCAGCGGTTTTGTGTGCAATATATCACTACCATACGAAGTTCTCTTTACTGAATAAAATTTATAAATTCACAAGTATAGGGAGCTGTCCTACAGGGTTGCAATTATTTTTGAGTGAACAGGATTTACTATGAATACGAGGTACCATACTTTGCTATACTGGTTTTTCAAATCATTTTTACCTTTGCAAATCAGATGCAGCGTTGCCAAGTCATTCACATTTTAGGAAAATGACCGGAGAGCCGCCTTATGGAAAAATTATTACCGGTTAATATTTTTGAATTTTTGATATGTTGTAGAATTTGACCTCCTGATCGAAAGTGTCTATAGGCACAACTCAGTCCTATGACTGGAATTTGGAATGGTGGTAATTTTTTGAATTGATCTCATGAACATATTTTGAATATAAATGTTTTCCACGACTCATATTGCTTACGATAAGGCATACGTTTCCACTGCATTTGATAAAAAACATTGTTAGGTACAGGGTAAGTGCATGAAGAATAATTTAAAGTTTAACTCTTGGCCATATAAAATGAAGATGTCACGAAACCACCAACCATACTAAAATTTCCATCATCTATGGTTATGTCAAAATTGAAAAATTCCGCATTTTATACTAGGTGAGTCAATTTGTATATTTTTATTCTATATTTGAGCTTCATGGATACTTTATACGAACCATTTAGAATGCTTCTGTCCTGATATTAATACGGTGGGACACAAACAATAAGGCTAACTATAATTGCGAAAAACGTATTTTATATAATTCACAGCGTATTGAAAAATTTCTATGTACAATTTGCTGATTTATGTGATTTGTTTCTTGCATAGATTCAACTATATCCAGTTTTTCAGGTTCTGCTAAAAACAAGAAGAGAAATAATAGGCAAGGATCAGGCGGATAATGTTGTAGAGGTTCCAACTTTCAGACAAAATAATATTTAAAAAAGAAAACACACAAAATGGAGAAATGGGGATGCAGTTCAGGTGTTGAAAACAGTTTTTGCGATTTTCGGCGAAACGTGACCTTCTACTGGAAAATGTTCGATGAAACAGTTGTAGATATTAAAAAAATTGAAAACTTTTGATTAAATCACTTTTCGACATAACCTCAAATTAACCGTCAAAATGGCGAAAAATTGACTTTTCAGTATTACATTTTTTCTCGCCTATAAAAGATTTTATTCACATGAAGAAAAATACCATCATCTTCCACGAACAATTTTCTTGATATTTTTTTGAATTTTTTTGTATTTTTTAAGATGTTCAAAATTGTTTTTTCATTGATTATTGGAACGCTAAAATTAAGAAAATTACTTATAACCAAATATTTGGCGACATAATTACAATACAAAATTAATTTATAAATATCATTGTTATTCGTTTTTTACAACTAAAAATCATTGAAAATATTGAGTAAATCATAATTCAGAGAGACTGTCGGTTTTTCTTAATTTCAAGCGAATTAACGATATCACCAAGTTACGAAGACCATTTCAAAGTAGACAGTTGATAATCACTTATAGACTTTCGAAATTCAAAACAAAAAAAATATCAAGACAAATGTTCGTGGAGGATACGGGTATTTTTTTCGAAAAATGAACATAACTCGAAAACTGGTCATGTTCTGAACTCCGAAAAAAATGCTTATTTGACATCAAAAAAGTCATATTTCAACAGATTTTTACATTTTGCCCATGTAGTATCATATGAAGGTCCCTGAATATTCTTATGAAGGTCCCTGAATCGCGTGAACAACTTTTAGAAATGACGGAAATGGTATACACTAAAGTAGGTGAGTGGTCTAAAAATAACAGCCTAAAACTGAATACGCAAAAGACAACTGTAATGAAATTTAATCTCCGTGGAAAACCAGACAATTTCATTACTTTTAGTGAAGATGAAAGAAAAGTAGATCCATCTGAGACAACTAAGTTGCTAGGAATAATCTTGGACTGTAAAGTCACTTAGGAGCCCCATATTGTTTCACTACGGAAAAATTGTTATGCTTTGAAATTTCTTTCGAGTCACTGTCACTCCGGAGTACTGTTAACTCTTTACTATGCAAATATACACTGTCACCTAAGATATGGCATACTGGACTGGGTTTTATCTACTGGTTTCAATAGATTATTTGTTCTTCAAAAATTCGCAATGAGGACTATTGCTGGCTTGAGGTGGAAAGATTCATGTAGAAATGCTTTCAAAGAGTTTTATATACTAACACTTATAAGTGTATATATCTATGAATTGTGCATATATAATTACAAAAATTATGGTAAATTCAAGAGTAATCCACAATATACCTATAACACAAGAAATGGGAGTATTCCTGTACCAGATGCTCATCGTACAACATCATATCAGAAGTCGCATCTTTTTATGGGTTGTAAGGTGTATAATAAGATTGACAAGTATATTAAGGAAGCCTCCATATACACACTTTCAAGTCTCGGTTGAAGAAACACCTTATTGATAAAACGTTTTACACTCTTGATGAGTTTTTTATATAATATTCTATATGTTGAATGTATTTTATTTTTATTGGATATTATTGTATTTTCCTTCGTGTATGTTTCAGGATTATCTTTTTTGGATAGTAATGTATTGTGCATTTCTGTTTTTTATCTATGCTTTATGATGACGGTTTCTTTGTTACATTTCCATTGTGTAATGTCCTTATACTCTGTGTATGTTAAACAAAGAAATAAATTTATTATTATTATTATTATCTGAATGAAATCGTTTGTACGCAAGAAATATTAAATACTGAAAAGTCGTTTTATCGCCATTTTGACGATTAATTTGTGTTTATGCCGAAAAGTAACACATTCAAAAGTTTTTGATTGTTTTATTATCTACAACTTTTCTATCGAACAATTCACCGCAAATCGCAAAAAACCATTTTCAACCCCTAAACTGCATCTTCATTTCACCATTTTGAATGTTTTCGTGTTTAAATATATTTTTTCCTCAATTTTGGAACCTCAGCTACAGTTTCCACCTGGTCCTTGCCTGTTGTTTTCTTTATTTTTCACAGAAATTACAGGCACCAGTCTATTTCTAGTAACACAGAACTTGTAAAGGATGTAATAAATGTATGAAAGATTTATAAAAAAGTGCATTGCGTAAATAAAAGCACGGTATGTAACAAAACTCATTACTGCATGAATCAGCACGTGAGGAACACATCCATTAGTGTCAAAGAACTCATTCATTCTATTGCAGCCATATAATTACAACAGTTTGGTCAATTCGCGCCATCTTCTCTGGTAAGCACATTCACGTTGATTTACGAAAATTCAATGAACGGGTGATTTGAAATGTTTGTGTTCCGAGTTCTCCTAATCTTTGAGTTCAATTTGAAATTAAAACACTTTGTTATTCTACCTTGTGGTGAATGTTAATGATTATTCCACCCAGGCTAAGATTCACGTTTTTTGATTTGTTGAAATGCGTGTATTGATTATACAACTCATGATAGATTGCGCGTTTTTTGATTGATTGAAATTTTTGTGCTGTTAATCCAAAAGATCCTATTTTCGATTTTGTAGTTGTACCTCTTGATTGGTTATTGGATACCTATATGACATGTTTCCAATTTTGTAGTTCACTTCCTTAATGGTTGTTTCATAAAACAATAGGCCTCTTCGTAAACCTTCACACTGCCTACATTTTCTACACTAGAATGTGACAACTGATTTACAATGAATATAAATAATATAAGTATAACTAAATTCTACAAAAAAATTAAGATTATCTAAGAGTAGGACTCGTAGAATAGAACATATGACTCTCTGCCCACAATAATTTTTGACGAAATTGTTGTCACACAAGAATCATTGTACTCATGCCAAGACTTTGCATAAGGGTGTCTACAGTAAGCCGTGTAGTGACCAAAATCAGAAGTATCGCTGTGATTAGACAATGCATAAAGTTTGGATCGATGAAGGACTACACTGTCCGCTGAATAGTTGCTCATATCCAGTCTTTCCATAGGAAAATAAATGACCATGTTCAATTTTTCTCTATGAGAAAAATGTTTTAAATTGATCACTAGAATTTTGGGAAATTTACAAACAGTTGACACCACCGCACAGTTACTGAATACGTGGTATCGCGTTGAAACCACTCTACTGCTTCCTCAATATATTTTAGAAAGGTGGTATCTCCGTTATACCACAAAGCTTGAAAGGGTTAATGACTGCAACCAGATATGTTATGGACATTGTTTTTTCTGTTGTTGAACAGTTTCATATTATAGTTTTAGTGCAGGTTGGTATGTGTACTCTGAGAGTGTTGATAGGGGGTAGGTCATTAGAATATTTAGACTGAGAAGGTTAATTTTGAAACGAGTTTTCAATTTTTGTGGGTCTTCTTCAGCTTAAGCATTGTTTAAATAGAATATAGTTAGTCAATGCCTGTGAAAAATGTATTGGACCCATGCAAACGCGAGTGTCATCTAGCGTGATTAGTTAAAAACATGGATATTTCACGTCATTTTAATGCAGATTTCTTCAAAACACCCTGATTTTGATGCTGTCCCATTGTTTCAATTGGGTTAAAACATGTCTTGGAGGCCAGATCACTGAAGTTACGATATGACTTGAATGCCAGATCACTGTCGCCATCTACATGTCGCATCCATTTGAATCCAACATAAATCACATAAGGTTGGCTAACTATCTTCTATATAAACAATGGCTTAACTAATAGTATCATGACAACTTTCCTCTCTGGATATCAGAGCTGTGACATCAGCGTAACAAATAACATGGGTATTGAAATTTTGAATAGGAGATATAGCATCAATGTATACAAGGAACAGAATTGGACCCAAAACTTTTCTGTGATACACCAACAGATATACTTAGCGGCTTTCTGAGCTAGTCGTTGATTTTATCTTTTTATGTACGTTGTGATAAATCATCCAGCAGCAGATCCAACGCGTGTTCTCGCATTCCATATGTGGAAAGTTTATTAAATAAAAATAGCCATCAGTGAAATATCATGTACGTGCATTTCAACGATTTAACTGTAAATCTAGAATCGGTTCCAGAACAATTCCAAGCATTTTATAGATCCACCATTATGTCGTGAACTCACAAGAATATATACTTAACACTGTTCAAAAATCAATACTACCACCAAAAATTTCCCTTTTTGCTTTAGTTTCCACTCCTCGTGTCAAAGAGATAATGATCAAACAGTATGCAGTGTGTTTCTGTGTAATACATGCGAATCAGTAATGCATGACGTTGCAAGGGTGCATAAGAATATTGACAAAATGTATGACATCATGTCTGTACGCATTTACTGAAGGGTGAACAACTGCATTATCATCATTTGTAATGACTTGACAAACACGGTACATTCGACTGATTACTGAATTAAATATTAATGCAGAAGATTCTAAATACCATTGAATATTTCATTCATGATACCGAGTGACTATGAAATGAGGAGTCGCCATTATTTCTCTACAGGTGACTATAAAAGTAATTTAATTTATCAAAATGCACATATTATAAAGTAGGACAAAACTAATTTATATCTACAGGTAGTGCAAAACTGCCCATAAATCCTTCAGTGTTATGGGATTTTTTAATACTTTTTAATAGATTTTTGTTCATATCCTTATACCGGGTGACAACGAGATCACTTTCGGGCTGCCATTTTTTTTAAATTCCACCCTGTAAAATGAAACTTGGCAGAGTTAGTTTAGTTCACTTTCAGTGGGTCTGCTTATTCAATTGATCAGACTGAAAATTGCACAATGTGTAATCGCAATGAAGACACATTTTACCACTTCTTTTTTGAATGTCCCCAGTACAGGTGCGTTAGGACGAGATAAATTTGGCAAATCAGATCTTTAAACCACCTCTTGTTAGAAATAGAAAGAATAACTTCACAAATGGCTAAGGTACTCAGTAATTTCGTCATGGATGGATGCTTTTGGATGGAGTTTTTGTTATGAATGAATAAGGTCTCACGACTCTATTCAAACCTATTTTCTTATCCCCATTGTCGACTTTTCGTTATTATTAGTTTTTTATCAAGTACTTCATATACCAAGCATCATATTAGCATCTATTGTTTCGCACCCTTTAACAAGGTTTTGGTCATATATATTGTTACATATAAGTATATATTGTTTGGCACCCTTTAATTAGGTTATGCTCATAATATTTTAAGCAATAACAACCAAACTACATCCTGTAAGATTGATTTGTATCTTGATGAGGAATAAATATTTACTATTATTCATTATTATTATTAATATATTTATATTTTTGAATCAAATATCGATTTTTATTCTAGAATGCCATGACCATCGTAAATTTCTCTACGTCGACTCTCTATTTTCAGAAAAATCTAAAAAGATTATTATCTCTGTTCGTTAGCCTACAGAAAGGCTGAAAAGTTGTAGGTATAATTAATTTTTTTTGTATTAATTCAAAAAACTTAAAACTCGGCTTAGCCTCGGCCAACAATTTACATTGTTGTCCGGGAATATATTGCTTTTACTACTAGATACACAATATACTATTTCAACTAAAAACGTTTGAATTTTCTTTCTGAAAATGTTAAAAGTTGCAGAAGATCTGATTTCTAACGGCAGTTAAGCTTCCAGCACAATGAGGTGATTTTTTGAATGTTTTACGAGGATATATCGAAAAATTCTTAGCCTACTATAGAACCAAACAAAATTTCAATATCAAAATATTTTATTACTCAACATATTGTCCTCTTGATTGGATACATTTATTACAGCGAACCTGCAACGTCTCTAGACATTTCAAAAAAATATTTCTTATTGCTCTGTAAACCAGACCTCCACAGCTTTTTTTACCTCCTCGTTAGGAGAAAATGTACGACCTTTTAAACTTTTTTTCAGTTGAGGAAAGAGATGATAGTCGGACGGAGCCAAATTTGGTGAATGAGAGGGGTGTTCTAGTAATTCAAACCCTAAATCACGATTTTTTTGCATGGCAACATGAGATTTGTGTGCAGGGGTGTTGTCCTGCAAAAACAAAACACCTTTGGATAGCTTTCCTCGTCTTTTCTCTTTAATTTTTTTCCGTAGAGAGGTCAGTAATGTCGAATAGTAATCTCCAGTTATTGTTCTACCCTTATCCAAAAAATCAATCAAGATTACTCCATGGCAATCCCAAAAAACTGAAGCAAGAACTTTTCCAGTAGATTTTTGGACACGAAACTTCTTAGGTCTTGGAGAACAGGAGTGTCGCCATTCCATCGATTGTGGCTTTGTTTCTGGATCGTAGAAATGTACCCAAGTCTCATCCATAGTAACATTTCGGTTTGAGAAGTCTACATCGTTTTTAAATCGAGCACTGATCGAACGCGATGCAACTACCCTTGTACGCTTTTGGTCAACATTCGAACATTTGGGGATCCATTTTGCAGCAATTTTTCTCATGTCCAAATTGTCGTGAGCTATATGATGAACGCGTTCGTATGAAATATTCAGTGCTTCAGATATCCGTTTTAGCCCAATTCGACGGTCTGTTAAAATCATGTCATGAACTGCATCCCCGATCGGTCCCGATCGGTCATCATCTTCAATGGAAAATTTACCTCGTTTGAAGCTTGCAGTCCAATTTTTCACGGTCGCATACGAAAGACATTGATCACCAAGGGTATTAAGCATATCTACGTAAATCTGCTTGCCTTTTAACCCTTTTAAATACAGGTACTTGATGATGGCTCGATACTCCAATTTTTCGATTTTCACAATTTCGGTGGACATATTTTTTCTTTTAATTTATTGCGTAACTCTGATTTACTTTTTTGACGTCAAACTTTACACTAACACTTCTAATAAGTTATTGTTCATTGCTATGGTAACGCAATATTTTGTTTATGCAGGGAACTGGTCTAGGCTAACTAGATATCAATACATCCTCGTAGTTTTAAAGAGAAACATTCTCAATTGAAAATTGAATCTATACATGACTCCTCTGTATTGATTCAATTTTCAATTGAGAATGTTTCTCTTTAAAACATGAATCCCTTCCAAGAGAGGTTATCTTGTACGATGGAAAACAGCGACTAATTTCCAACTTTCAGTCGCAGATGATTCCACAACTGACTTTATGAACATCCTGTTCATATTTTCAATGAAATCAACATCCTCGTAGTATTAAAATTTGAGTTGTGGATTTCTTGTATGCTCTCCTCGTCTGATACCTATGCAGATCCTGATTGAGCTTCACTTTATTTTTATTTTTGTGAATGAAGCACGAAATTTTGAAAATATATATTCCAGTCACAGTTAATAATCACTGTTTTTTGAAAAGTTTCTCTACAAGATTATGTGTATTGCAAATTGTAAATAATTCTTATGCTCTTGTACAAAAATATTGTCAATTTCGGTGGATTGGCCCCAATATTATTATATTATAACTCAAGATTGAGTAGATAAGTGAATAATAACACGTTTTTAGCTCGTGTTGATTGATTTTTTTCTTCAAGTTCAGAATGGCAAACGTATTTTTAGTAAGCTTGGAGCACATCGAGTCTATTTCTCGATGAAACGTTAGATTACTATCGATTGTTGTTCCAAGAAAGTTTCTATATGACTTATATTTGGCAGGATATTTGTCTTAATGAATAATATCAATAATAATTGGGCAATGTTAATAAATACATTTGATTTAACTATTGAAATAAAAATAATCAAACAGGAATACTACACACTATCAGAAGTACCTATAGAATATTTAAAGAATGGCGTCAACCAAATACAAATTCTACTCGGCCCTCGACTCGACAAACAATTCTGGCCATTTTGTATCGTGATGGTGATATCATGCTCAATTTTGTTACCGACCTAATTCCTTCTAAATCGGAATGAAACCAAAATTCACGTTGATATGCTTTGCAATTTTCTTCACATTTTCTACCTCAAAGCGACACTAACGAGAAGAAAATTGTAAACAATTCATAACATTTGGCATCACTAACTGGTAACACTGATATCTAAATGCGACTCATTCTGTTACCATAATATTCAAGAAAGTAACATCTCCTAGATGTTTGTGTTAACTGGGACACCTGGTTCTGGACACCTGATTGTGCGTGTAATTCAGCCAGTTATGAGAGATTTGTCAAATTGTTCATTCACAACAACTGATGTTTGATGTAATATTCATATTCGTTTGTTATTATTCTGGTGTTCTCTATTTTGGCAATCGGCTATAGGGGAGATCGGGGTAAGATGACTATACTAAGAGAAAATCAATATTACAAAGGAAAGAAATTTATTTGAAATTCAAATACATAACAGTACAAACATTTTTATGACTTATAATAATAATATGACATTAAAATATAAATGAATTTTATGCAAATAACAAAATAAATAAAAATGTAATTTTCGTCAACTCACCCCATACCCAGGGTAAGTTGACTAACCTATTCGGGTAAGATGACTATTCACAAAAATCACAACAGAAATTACCAAATCCCTCGTAGTTGCTGCAGGCTTCGTGCCACCATGACAAACAACGACAACATTGCAACCAATTTTCATTTGGTGGGTCATTATATTCTTCCTTACATGCAGGGAATAAATACTGAATCTCACTACTGGAACCGTCAATATCAGCAGCACTGGGACCAGCAGAACTGGGACCAGCAGAACTGGGACCAGCAGAACTGGGACCAACAGAACTGGGCAATGTTTTCTGACATTTTCGTGCTCTATTTTCTTGAACTGTAGATTTCTTTTTTATTTTCAATTGTTTCCTTTCTTGTTTTATTTTTTTTTTGTTTTTCTTTTTCTTCAATCTCTCTTTGTTTTTCTTCTAGTTGTAACTTCATTGGAGTTCCACTTATAACAGAAGATGACATTTTTCTTCCGGGGTGTGAGGATCGTTCGGATATTGCAATTGGCCTAATGTCCCAAATAGTAGGATGGGGCTCATTTGAAGGGTCTTTGTCTGAAAATAGTTGACGTTTATGTGTCTCCATTTGACCTCTGAATGAAATATTGAAGTGTTTCATTTGATGTTGTCTATTCAGGTGTAGTAACAGATCTTATTTTTTTCGCCAAAACACTCAGAGGTACTTGATCCTCTTCATCAGTCGACAAATCCGCGTTTCCTATTGATAACCTGGCTTCGTCATCATCATCATCATTTCTCAAATGGGCACCGTTCACTGCAGGTTGTTCAATACGTTCAGTTGTTTTTGAGGGTATGAAATCACTGTCGTCAAAAACCAGAGGGTTAAAAAACTCAATACCACAAGCTCTAAACCCGCTTACAGCATTATTTACATTGGCTGCTCTGCAGTAAGCCTCACCAAACAATGGTCCTATATTTTTGTCGGTTATTGGAGTTCCTGGATGACTGATTAAAAACGAATCAAACATTTGATTATAAAATGCCTTAAAAGGTCCGAAACACGAAACGTCTAATGGATGTAGTCGGTGGGTCGTGTGGGGAGGAAACCCTACCAGCACAATTCCATTTTCTCGGCTAAAATTAATTCCAGGAAGGGAAATATGGGAACTGTAGTTATCAACCAGTAACAATACAGGATCATCAATAGACAGTTTTGTGTAATGCGCAAAGTGTTTCAAGTAGACAAGAAAAGTTTTCGCCGTCATCCATCCTGACGGTTGGGCCCTTCCATCGGAACCAGGAGGACAACCATTTAACAACTCTGGTTTCATTCTAACTCGGCCAAATAGCAAAAATGGAGGGACGTATGCTCCGACAGCACTCATTGCACACACCAAAGTTGTATTTCGACCTCTTTCAGCTGTCACTATTCTAGCAACTCGTCGTTTGCCTTTTGGAGTGATGACCTTTGGTAGCTTCGTAGGCACAGTTGAAAGACCAGATTCGTCCGCGTTGTAGATGCGGTCTGCTTTAAACTTGTATTTGGTCCTAACCTCCTCCAAAATTGTAAAAAAAATTTTGACAGCGATCTTATTGAATCCTCGTAGCCGTGCAATTGAAGTCACTTCAGGATTTCTGAGACTCAAGTTGTTAAGGGCATTAAACGATTCGAACCAATCAGTACTTTTGTTTCCCTGTTGAATCTGTGTTCTATACCATTCGCTTCGGCATATTGATATGCGAGTTTCCGAACTTGTGTTGATGTTAACCCAAGGCCTCGTTGATTACATTCTGTTAGGTAGCTAACAAATTCTTTCGTCTGTTGAGCATTGAATGTGTTCTTAAAACGACCTCCGCCCTCTGGCAAATCTTCACCTAGAGAGTTTCTTTTTAAGTATCTTCTTAATGTAGGCTCAGGAATATCGTAAGTTATTGCGGCTGCGTTACAACTTAAAGAACCTTCGCGTACTTCCCCATAGCTGCAATAAGGGAGTCTTCATTCCACTCCCTACGATTGGTTTTGCGCTGGTACACCCGCGGCATTCTGTAAAAAAAGTGGCTTAATATTTTGCTATCTTGAGGTAAGAGGACGAATTCGTCATCTTACCTCCGTCATTTTACCCCCGTGTGAAAATTTACCAAATTTTGATGCGAAAATTCAAACAGAAACAAAACATCAACAATTTTATTACTGGCAATAACTATTAGTATTAAAGAATTGTTGGTAACAAATTGGGTCTATTCACTTACCTGAGAAAGGCACAAATCGTTATTAAATTTTGGAGAATTTCACAAGCCACACTATCAAAACAGGTGTTTACGTAGGTCTGCTACAGCGGGGAGCGCGCCGGACAACTGCGCATTTATTTTAATGCTGGCCATATGTGCCTAGATGGCACCAGTAGTAGCACTTAAATTGATTCTGTTATTTAAATATCGAAGTTCGTCATCTTACACCGTCCGTCATCTTACCCCGATCTCCCCTAAATAGTCATGGCTCATTCTATGGCAAGCAGAGATGACTCAATTCCAAACTGAATTAAGGAGTCTATATGACCAAGGTGATTCTAGCTCCCGGCTGGTCAGCTCCAACGGAAAACGGTTCATATAATTTTAACTTTTGTTATATTTAACGTCAGAGAATGTGTTATAACGACGATTACCCCGAAGCCGGACCTGACCGCTGTAGAAAACAACTTGTAAACACGTATGACTCATCATCACATTCCAATGCCACAGAGTAAATTCGTTCTAGATGGCTCCATCTCTTCGCGAATAGAATAATCCATAATTTTCGAGAGGAACTCTAGCACGCTATATGAAGATTTCGTCATGGCGAGACGAGTCCGTCAGAAAAGAACTACTGTGCATAGAAACAAGCAAGTTTGGTCGTTAACCCAACAGTGTGAAATAAATTGTGTCGATATAAGTGTTCGTTATATTTTGTATTTAGATGAATTAGTGAAAACAGTTAACCCTAGAACCACATCGTGGGCAACCCAACGGTTTACATAATTGCGATCATATACTTAAGTTCACAAATCTGTAAATTTCAGTACCTAGCTTCATTATTAGATGTCTTTTACTGATGTGAGAACGCACTTTGCGATTGACCAATCATTTGACTCATTTATCACGGTTCTTGTCATATGACACAGTATTATTAACGTTATATAATTTTTTTATGTGAGTTGACTAGATTTATTGAATTTAGTCATTTCAACTGATTGGTTCAAAATAGACACAAATTAGCGCTTCCGTACTGAAACAAAGCTCTGAAACCCTCTATATGAGGATTACAGTGAAAGTGAGCATCAAGGAAATTGCAGAATGGAAATGAAGATCTTGTGATTTTCGACAAGTCCGATGAGATCAAATAGACAATGAATTTGGTTATGAAGATACTCCATAAAAACCCTCTACTGAAAACAGTAAGAAAGCATCTGAATGCAAATAAGATTTTTTTGGAACCTTTCCATTCAAAACATACCAGGACATCAAAGGACCATTTTGTTACAAGAAAGAAAGAAGGGTAATGAAAGTGACCAATCAGAAGCGCGCGACAGAAGAATAAAAATTGAGTGGAAAAGCAGTAAGAGACGCGAGAGTGAGACGCCAGAGCTGCTACCGGCTTCTAACGCACCAGACCTAGAGTGGGGACGGACCAACCGTGGACGGCACATACGATTTGTTTTCGCGCGCTCCTGATTGGTCAATTTCATTAATTAATAATTAATTATCTATGCATCTGATTGAAAAATGGCTATGGACTTTTCGTCTCAGAATATTTTTCTATTTCGATCCCTACAATGGGGTGGGTGACTTCTGGGACACCCAATATAATGTACTACAGTTAATTTATTTTATGTCGTTAAGGGAGTTGAAAGTATATATCCATTCAAGATAATTTTTATTCTTAGTTTTGTATTATTTTAGAGACAAATAATATGTTTACATTGTTTGGGAGAAATTAAATTTTCAAACTTTCGAGAAATGAGAAAGTCCATTTTCCATGGAGGTCACATAGGACCCCACAGTGTGGTATTTGCTATAAATGAAGCATCGTGTTGTTCTAGGGTTGAGACTATTTTCATTACCTACAGTATTGTTTGATGGGCCGTGGTGGTCGACTGGTAAAAGCGTACGCCTCGCAAGCGTGGGGTCGTGGGTTCGATCCACCGATTCACCGGTCTCGTGCATGGCATCACACGTTAAAAGGTAAGGGCTGCGTCTTCCCTAGCTCACACAAGTCTCTCGAAGACTTCCGAGGGTTGCGCGTAGGGGTGCAATCGTTTGACGGAAATAACAGTTTTAACAAAAACAACAAACAACAAAAAACAACAACAACAACAACAACAAATTCCATTTCGGAAACTTTGTGTTTTTGTTTGTTCATAATAATTTTGAAGAAAATATTTATTTACCAGCGGCATCTAACAGCAAGTAAAAACGCAATGAAAGTTCTGAATTCAGTACTCACAGATAAAGATGAAACAAGTAGGGAATGCCTTGAGAGCCTCAATTAAATGTTAAAACACAGGGCCGCCACCAGACATTTGGGGGCCTGAGGCAAATACTTAGTCGAGAGTGTCGAGATCCCCCTACATTTGATGGTGTGTCCTACCTACGGTACGTTGTAAGAAAAGGAACTAAGCCGCACATTTATTGGAATACACTTTTTGAATTGGTTTAATAAACAGCAAATGAAAAGCGAGTACTTGTATCATAATAAGATCATGTTTATTTACAATAACCAGTACTTAGTATAGATTTGCAACTGTTTTACAGTTTAGCCCTTCTAGAATTTACTCCAGCAAATTCTTCAAATTCTACAAAATTGACATTTCTGACGAGTTCATGTTCAATCCTGAGCATCATCAGTTCATCTTCACCCAACGTTGACCTAAGCCTATTCTTGATTAGGGACATTTCGCTGAATGCTCGTTCTTCTGTTGCCTCTTTTACTGCAAGTACACCCAGTAATCCAACCTGAGGTAGAATATTATCGCAACTTTTTTTGTATGTGTTGTTAAGGCAGAATTGAAATCACCCACGACATACATTCATCACATTTTCTTCCACCAGTTGTTAGTATATTTGTAACTCATTAGCCAGAATATATTTATTTAAATCTCTAGTATAAGTTTCTGCAAGTTTTTCTGCTCCATCATACATGTAGCAATCACTCCGTTTACTAAATTCTTTTGAGGAAACAATGTGAGAAAATACTTTGCATCAATTGCCAAAATAAAAACAATTTCAATATTTTTTACTCCGCGGGGGCCCTTAGTATTTGAAGTTGCACCCCTTCCTCCTGTTGGCG
Source organism: Chrysolina oricalcia (assembly GCA_944452925.2). NCBI lineage: Eukaryota > Metazoa > Arthropoda > Insecta > Coleoptera > Chrysomelidae > Chrysolina > Chrysolina oricalcia. The sequence continues at coordinate 40,687,200 of OX101824.2, forward strand.
GTCCTGAATATATTCAATATTTTTGTTTATTTGATTGGGCCAGTTTTTTATGTTCCAGTTAAGCTCCAGATGACTAACTAATAGTTTAGATGGTTAATGAAATTCAATAATGGCCAGTTGTTCAGTTAGAGATAATCTGCAGTTCTATGTGATTCTTGGTTTATCGAGTTTTTCACTGCATAATTAGAACTTGATCCAGGTTTGAACCACTATTTGACATAACTGACTGACACAACAACGTTAGAACCTAGATAATATGAAATACTATGAAAAATTGATAGGAAATCACTTTCACAAAAATGCTCATGAACGATGATATAACTGATTGGTGAATATCGTAGCTCCTATTAGGGCACCTGGTACTTATAGATTTCTTGAATATATATTTAGGTTCGGATTATCGAAAGATATGGTGGGGATTTTTGTGAACATGGTTTTACATGCAATCGCTAATAAAACTACTTGGTAAGTGCATTATGTAATTCAATACTATAAGGTATTTTTGTGATGATTGCATTACTAAAAATTATTTCTGGTTGACATAACATACACCATACATACATACAACATACACCAATGGCACATCCCATTACAGGATTTTCTTTTTCGCGGGAACCATAACATCAAAAAAAATATTCACATATCTCTCTTGAACGAATCATCATATATACCTCGAAAGATCCATCAGATAGGATGGTTTGCATCTGAATTTAATTTTATTTAATGTTTATGGCGCCTTCAATGATTCCGTTTCTAACCAAGCTTTCCAAAAAATTTTACAAAAGTATAAAAATGGAAAATGTTTTGTTATATTTGACATGAATAAGTAAAATCTTCTTTTTCATGAAATAGCTCAGATGAACTAAATAATCTTGATTTTTATTATCCATGATCGAATTTCTACGGAACAACACATTTGATGGTAATGTAGAATTCGATTCCAAACCAAGTTTGTTGAATCTTCGAATTTTACCATGGACTGAACAACCGGCCCTTAATGATGTGTGAAGGATCACAGTCTAACCATTAGTTAATTAATCTGGAGTTTAACTGGTTTTTTATGTTCGAGTTAAGCTCCAGGACCCCAATTCTCGAGTACAGGACATCGGAACGCTCCATCACTGGATGTGACTGTTCACATCGCCTGCAATGTTCTCGCGCTAGAAATCGGTATTCTTGAACGCATGTGATCACAGCCTCTCGTGAGAACCGTTGATACAACGTTGTCAGACGATTTTTGGTGAAGCCTTTTATTTTCAGTGGTTGAAGGAAGAAGAGTTACAAAATTATTTTGTAAATTGAATCAAATAATTATGTTATAGGTACCTTCTGCGCAAATGTTCTGACTATTTAAGATTGATTGGAAGTTTTACCCAGTTATTTGAAATTTATAGTTGTTTTTGCATCTGTCACTTCTAAAATGCAACAGAAGTGCTTGATTGACTTATACCAGAATTTTTTTATCCCATTTCTGATAACTCCCTGAAGCATAAAATCTCAAAGTTACAAGCACCTTCAACAACAAAGTTATTCAAAACATATTTATATTACTTTTCGGTGTTTGTTGATATAGAGTAACCATTTCCATCAAGAAGCCAGTGAGGTTTTTAATGAGTCTAAGGGTGGATTTAGTCAACTATAGCACAAGCATTATCATAAACATAACGGTAACATCGAAGGTTTTTAGCATAAACCTAATATTGTTGTATAAATGGCGCCATTTGACATAATAACAGATTTAACTTTCCCTTTTAATATATATTTAAGCACAATTTTGAAATGATGTTGACTAAATGCACCTTGACATTTTTCGAGGCGGACGCTCGCTTGCCCCACTGCTTCAGAAACAATATAAGAAACAGAATCGGTTGATAATGTCGAAAATTGTTGAGACTCATAGCTCGAAACAGATTGAAGGCCTTCCGCGCTAATGTTGCTTTGTATCGAAATCTTACCTTGGAGATTGTTGATAACAACTTCAAATACTGCACCTGTTCCTTCTGATACACGAAAAACTAGGAGAAAACTAGGAGAAAAACTAGGAGAACTGAACAGTAAACACCAAATGCTGTGTCAAAATCAAGTCCAAAATTCCAAAAATCAAGGTTCAAAACTGCACGTCCTCGTCAGTTGGTATTCTCAGGAGAATCAAGCAGATCTTCCACAAAATAGCAGGAGAATCACGTTCCCCAGCTTTCACGCGAAGTGGATGATCACATGTGTTCGAGAATACGCTTTGATGAGTTTCAGGAGAACTGTGCCTACTTTTCTCAGGAGAACGATGTTCCCCAGTTTCGAGAATAGACCCCCAGATAACTAACCAATAGTTTAGATGGTTAATGACATTCATTAAATGATGTTTGAAGTATCACATTCTAACTAATATTTAATTAATCAGCAGTGGGACTCTGTGTCATATAGAATTCTACCCCTCGTTTTCTACAGTCGATTACGACTATCGCAAGCGACAGTCACATTATTTGGCACTCTGTGCTTCAGTCGCCTGCACATCGGGTTTGTTCGGCAACGTACTATCCGATTTAAAAGCATTTGCCAAAATTTGGTGATATTCTAGTGACATTTCGTATTCTTGTGTTCAAAATTACTGTCATTGTTACGCATTTTTATTTTTAACGGCTGGTAGTTTCATGTACTTTTCGATTCATTTTGAATAAATTGTGATATTATTGTTGCCTATGAACGGATTGAATTTATTAGCTCTGATGGAAAAAGAAAATATTGTGCGAAGACTCATGAGAGAAGCCTCCATTTTTAATAGAAGATACGAGGTTTGAGAGGCCATGAGCGCGATCATATTTGGGACGGTTCTTTTGGTAAAAGAGTCGATAACTCAAAAACGGTTCGTCGTATCGATTTCAAACAAGGTCAGGCTTCTAGAGGACTATTTATCTACGTCTGCGGAAGCACCTCACGAGTCTCTTCACAGATAATCGAGGTACCTGCAATGGTATTTCTTTTCTATCAAAATTTGAATCAATATTCATCCAATCGAAATGAATTTGGTATCAAATGAAAGGTAAAACATTGATCTATGTATGTGTTTTAATGGTTTCTTGAAATTATCTGTTCATCTACCCAAAAAAATTGCTCCAAAGTAAATGGAAATTTCAATTTCCATTACAGCACTTACCTAGAATCGAACGTCCTTTAGAATCCTGTCCTTGTTTAAAATCGATACGAAAATCGTAAATAAGGATATTGCTCAATATATTTTCAACAGTATCCTGCCTCAGATGAATCATTTGAATAACCATATGGCTATACCCCCAAAAATTTAATTTATCAGTGTTCTAAGTTGTTGTGCAACAGGAACATATCAAAGAGTAATAGGTAGAAGCCATGCTCTTTTTATAGCTCAGCAATGTGTATCGAGGGCCATTTAAGAGGTTACCATTGCTTTTGTAAATACTTTGTCAGAACAGTGGGTAAGCTTTCCACCTCCTGTCTTTAGCTGATCTTTCTGCAATTTTGTAGCTTTTGTCTCAGTTTTTGACTAAGTTTTCCAATATAATAGGTACCTAAATTTTAAATGAAGAAGTTAGTATAAATAAACACTAGGGCTAATCGATTGAGGATCAGCACTATTACTGTACTTTTATGAATACTTATCCTCCATTCTTCGACAGATTTTTCTTCAAAACCTAAGCTGTTAAGCTTGTAGCTCACATTTTGCCACAGAGCGTGACCTTGTGCTTTGCCCTCTATTCACTCCACACCCTCATTATTTATCAGTTTTTACTATTTGCTTTCGAAATTGAAATAAATATATTTGACAACACTGACAGAATTGAATCGAAAGAAAAAAGTTGGGTTAAACATAGAAAACGACATGTCTCGACGTCTTGCTTTCTGGCTACCGGGATAGTCGAGTTTAGGCGATAATTTCTGTACACAGAGTGCCAGTCATATGGAATTCAGTCGATAAGTGGAATTCAATATGACACAGAGTCCCGCTGCTGGAGCTTAACTGGAACTCAAAAAACTGGCCCTATGGGAAAATAACAACACATCTTCATGAAACGTAAATTGACACCTGATTTAGGCAACATCGAAGTATGTTCTCATAAACTTGATCTCGAACAGATACGCACAGATATAAAATAGACTCAAAGAGAAATGTAACGATCGATTCCATCTAAACACAATTTCCTCGGTAAAGTATTGAAGTCATGAAATGGGATTGAACTAGTTCAAGGTAAATCTAATTTTAATAGTATTACACAGAATCCTGATGCGTACATAGTACATGGTGAAAATGTAGCTTATAACATGTAAAATACAGATGTTTGAAAAAGTTTCGAGTACTGAGAATTGTTGACGTTTTCCACAACGTTCAGAACAATTTGGTTTTTGCAGTTCTGAGAAGAGATTCTACTTCAATATTTCGAAGGTAATGAAAATATTTTACCAAACATCCAGAGTTGTACTTTTCGTGGAATGAATTCAGTATGAACAGAACTATAGACAAAGTGACTTTATTTTAATTTAAAATCTGTTATTTAACTTGCTATGTGTGTTAGATGTGTACAAATCTTGCATCTGAATAAGAACCACTTTCTCTCATCCTATGGAATTGAAATTTCCCATTAATGTAGAAGAAATTGTCCCCCCCTGCCCTCCGAAAGTTAGATAAAGAATGCGTAGGGTTTCAAAAGTTTCCTTGACGGATTTGGACGTCAAAAATTACAGCGATAAAAAAATAGAAAGGGGGGCTCGCTTCCCCCCTTTTCTCATAAACAGTTGGAAAACTTGCAGAAGTGAAATTGAAAAAATCCGTAAGAATTGTGAAAAATATCCGACCGTCGCGTCGAATACATGGTTTAATGAAATCCACCTCCCTGTCCCTCCTCAGAAGCTAGATAGACAACGCAAAGGAATTCTGAAAATATTTCAACAGTTTTGGTCATAGGAAATAATGATGAAAATAAATTGATCTTGGGGCTCGCCCCCCTTTCCTGCCACGAAAAAAATTAGGAAAACTAGCAAAAAAATCCGTAAGGATAGTGAAAATTATCTGACCAATAAATAATACTGATGCAAAAAAATTTAAATATTGGAAATATTCATCATTTATCATAACATGGAAAATCACGACAAAAATATGTCTGATGGTGGGATCGCTCCCTCTCCTCTTTGCCAAATAGTTGTGAGAATTTTCGAAAACAAAATCGGAAATATCCGTAAAAATAGTGAAAGTAGGATCTCCTCACTGAAGAACTAGATTGTTGTAAATTAACAGATAAGCGACCGGCAACAATGAAGTATTAATTGAAATGGACAGACTAAGAAACTTATTCATAGAAAACTAAAAACGAATTAAATAAATGAACTTCAAAAAAACTGTTGAATGAAGAAGCGACATCTATAAATATAGTTCAGCATTAAACAAGATTCATCAGGTGATATAATGGAAATACTATAAACTTTTATGTCGATAATATAAACCTTTGTCAAGTAAAAATGTAGTTATTATGGTAGGCGAATTAGCCTTCTTGCTACAGTGCACAAACATCTTTTCTTATGCAATTCCCAAACGTTTTTGGTCGAACTGCAATCTTCTGGAGAAGTTCTGAGATGTGAAAAGGCTATATGAAATATTTTATTAGATGAAAATTCTCTGATATAAAAATTAAATTGCGTGAATGTTGTTGAAAATGGACTCACTTGTCAAAAGTTTTTCAAAATAACACTCAAAAAAGAAATTATTTTTTGCAACATTCTTAATATGGAAAATTAATAATTCGATCTGGACATGTCAAAATTGCAACGTGGAAAACATTAAACAGGAAGCAGGAAATCATAAGATAACTGCTCAACAAATAAATAAGGAGGAAATGTCAAGTCAGTATCAAAAGGCGACAAATTTAAAGTATACCAAAGAATAAGGAAGTCATCAAATCTCTAAAAATAAAATTACTTCGGAAATTTGTTAGTTAGCTAAGCAGAAAGGTACTGTATTGTTGTTATGCATCATTTCAGTCTTTGTGGATTAGGAAACATTTTCATCTGATAACAATTTCAAATAAATAAAAAAATTTAACCGCCACTTTAGCTTGCAGAGCCAAATCCGAGGCTAAAATTTGCAAGCAAACCGTTCAAATATATTCGAATTCTAAATTGATTTTGAGCAATTTCTCCATACCTAGCCTGTAGGGTCTCCCAAAAATGCATACACTAAATTATCCCTGTCTGTAAATTTGCTAGTTTTGTTTTGACCCTAATTAACAGCCTAGTAGATTTCTCACAAAAATATACAGGAAAATACTTTTTTCCGGTAATCAGCTTCTTAGAAAACATCGATCTGACAGAATAATTTATTATGGTATCATTTGATGTTACCAATCTTTTTATCTCCATACCTGAAGAAAAAACGATTCTTCTGATCATAAAATTACTCGAAAGTGATAACACTGATAGATCTGAAATTACTTATACCTCCTGAAGCTTTGTCACCCAACAATAAATTCTCTCAGATCTTTCCATGAATAATGTTCAAAAAGATTTTATTTCACAAAATAGCTCTATTTTGTGATGGTACCGTTATGTGGACTACTGTTTTGATACCACAAATGGTAATGAAATGAACGATCTGAAGATTTCAGATGATTTAAACAAAAATAAATTTGACTATTAAAGTGAAGACCAATAATACAATTAACCCCTCAGATCAAGCCATATACAAACCTGATGAAAAAATCAATTTTGATATTTTTAGAAAACCCATACCAACCACCTGATTCTCGCTAGTTCATATCACCCATTTCAATTTGAAAATATCTTCTATTCATACACTCATAGGCTATTGAATTATTCTTTGTCAGCTTTGAACTTTTAAAAAAAGGAAAGATTCTCAAACAACTTGCATTGGATGATGGTTATAATCCTGAAATTGTTATTGAGTTGAGTGGTGAAATCTCTTCGAAAACAGAGAAGAATTTAGCATGTTCTATCGTCCACAAAACTACCGTTTTAAATTAGTATGTCTTCATTCATTTCCAAATTTTTCTTCGAATAACTTGAAAATAACAAAATATTATTTGAAACTGACAACACGCTGGGTTCTTTGTTGGTGAACACAAAAGATAGTGCCAATCCTACTGACGAAAGCGGTATGTACAAGCTTATATGCAATAAACTTCAATGCAACTTCGAAAAAACTACAAGAATAATATCCACTAGAATCAAGAAATCGTAGGCCTTGTATATCTAGTTTTGGCAACCATTTGAGAAATCATGATCACACCACGGATTCAGAATTTTAAATAATGTCACTAACTACAACCTCAAACTTGATTTGGATTTGGAAATGTCTAGAGAACTGTCCAGGAATAAAAGTTGTGTAAATACGCAGATTCATTTGAACAAGAACATATTCAATCGTATTTCCAAATCACTTCACTTTTTCACTTCACCTATCACGTATCACTTTTTCACCTATCGGTCTTCTTTTAAATCCACTCCTAGTTCTAACTCTTTGGTATATATTGAATTTGACGCCTTTTGATTCTGAATTAACATTTTCCTACATTTTCTCCTCCTTATTCATTTAGTTAGCAGTCATCTGGTGATACCTAGCTTCTTGATTTTTGTTTTATCGTTTCAATTTTGACATGTCCAGATCAGACTAAATTTCCTATATCAAAAATGTTTCACAAAACAAGTTACTTTTCGACAGTTAGGTACGTGGTCAAAATTCTGACAAGTATTTCATTTTCAACAACTTTTACACAGTTAAATTTTTGTTTCAAAAAATCTTCGTATGATAGAATAGTTCCTATTACCTTTTCACTCTCCAGGGTTCCCCCTGAAGATGGTCGGTTGACCAAAAACTTCTGAACATTGCAAATGAAGAGATTTTTGTGCCTGAAGGCATACCACAATAAATACGTTTTTACTTGGCACGCTAATATTTACTAACAACCATATTTACAAATTCATACAACCCCTTCTTTATCTATAAACTTTTACTCTCATTCCAAATTGGGCATTTTTTATAGAAACGAAGGCACTGCAGAAAAAACTTATCAAATCAAAATGATTAAATTAACCCTTATGCAAACTTTATCATGAATGTCATTTATAAAAAAATTATTAATTTCGCATTCAGATTTTTTAGATGCAAAAAATGTTCCATTCCCATCGACTTGATTAATTCGAATCGATAGTCGGGCGCATCCATTGAATGAAATCCATCATTCTGATGCTTTTTGTATCTACGTCAGAGCTGTCAGTTCCAGGATAATGTAACATAATATTCAACGAAGCATTTAATTTCAATATAGATGGACAAGGAAACCTTCCTGCATATTGAAAATCGGATTATAATCTCCTAACGACCTCGTCGATCTTCTTCAATGTATCGCAAACGTTCTAAATTTTTTCATATAATCATTTGAAAAAAATCTACAACCCTTTCTCGCACATGTAATTTAGTTAGGAAGTCGTATTTTCCGCAACGCGTGGAAAATGTTTCTGGCGAGGAAACTGGAAGTTTTTGCTAGTTTGCATCAGGAGTAATGGAGTTTGTCTCAAATTAATTTCTCATGGACCTCATTTAATTGTCATGGCAACACTTGTATAGTGTACAGCTATTGCGGAAAATAGGATATATCATTAAAGGACCAGGGGTGCTATTCTCGAATCATTCAACTTCCAATTCGTATACGAATAAAAGAGACAAATATACATATTTCATGTGTACCAGTGTGAAACAGAAAATCGAATTCGCATACGTACAAACTCGAGAATAGCACCCCAGCAGTGAGACTCTGTGTCATGTAGAGTTCTACCCCTCGCTTTCTACAGTCCATAACTACCATCACAAACGACGATCACATTATTTGGCACTCTGTGCCACAGTCGCCTACACATCGGGTCTGTTCGGTAACATACTATCTGATTTAAAAGCATTCGCCAAAATTTGGTGATTTTCCAGTAACATTTCATATTCTTGTGTTCAAAATTACTGTCAATGTCATATTTTTCACGCATTTTTTATTTTAACTGCTTGCAGTTTCATGTGCTTTTTAATTAATTTTGAATAAATTGTGATATTATCGCATTACATTGCATATACAAGGATTACATGTATCAGCTCTAGAGGAAGGAGGAAGGCTAGAAGACAATCATTTAGGAAATATTGAGAGAAAACTCATGAGAGAAGAGTCAAATCCGTTTTTAATAAAAGAAAGAACTCTTTGGAATAAATAATTATATTTTTAAAAGTATTCTTACACAGATCAATCATTTGAATAAAATCATATGATTTCTTAGTGTCCCAAGTTTTTATGCAACAGGAACATACCAAAGAGTAAAAGGTAGAAGTCACGATCTTTCTATAGCTCAGCAATATGCAGGGTGGGGCACCGAAAACGAAACAGATCGAATATCTTCAAAACGCATGTGTTGTGAATAAAATGCAAAAACAGGTCGATTTTTAATGCAAGGGGGACATCTTCCTATCATAACCTCAACTGTCATACCTCTCCCCCCACCCCTTGGGCACCATCGCCCAAACAATTTGAATAGGGAAAGTAGTAAGTGTGACACATCATTGAAAAGGTAATTTCATAAGGAATTCTGCCATGTCAATTTTTGCCACCTAACTTTCTATTTTGGCGCCCTCTTGCCAGATAAATAACTGTTCCGTATTCCAAATTGTAATACTGCATCTGCAAGCTATTTTGACATAAATTCGGTGACAGTGCATTATAGAATTTTTCTAAGAGGAAAAAAACAAATGGCGGCTCCAACATGGCGGACATGATTTGCAATTATGGTCCGATTCAATTCAAAATTGATATGTGGTGGTTTTCAAGGTCGGAAATTATGATTTTTCGTCAGTGACGGAAAAAAAGATGGTGGCTCCAAGATGGCGGACGAAATTTTTAATTCTGGTCCGATTTGAATCAAAATTAGTATGTGAAGATTTTCAGGGATTTTTAGGAGCGGTAAAATTCTGATTCTGTTACGCACAGAATAATCTACGTCACACATCTAAATAAAATATTATTTTCTCATTTGTTTAAAATCTTTTTTTCATCAATTCAATTAATTCACTGTAGTCATACTGGAAAATTGTAAAACCTTCATATGCCAATTTTGAATCGAATCGAACCACAATTACCAATTTCGTCCGCCATATTGGTTTATTGCATTGACAAAAATATTATAATTTTTCACTCTGAAAATCCCCACATATCAATTTTGATTCGAATCGGACCAGCTTGTAGCTCACATTCTGCCAAACAGCGTGACCTTATGCTTTGACCTCTATTCCATTCACTAAATTTTTTATCAATTCGGGTTTTTCCCGCTCATATCGAGTATTATATGCATGTGTTTTATATTTTATGCTACTTTCTTTTGGAATTGTTACATAAATACATTTGACATGAAACATTTACAAAATAAATCAAAAGAGAAAAGTAGGGTTGAACACAGAAAACGACATGTCTCGACGTCTTGCTTTCTGGCTACCGGAATAGTCGAGTTTAGGCGACATTTTTTTTATGCACAGAGTCATGTTGAATTCAGTCGATGAGTGAAATTCCATAATATGACACAGAGTCCCACTGCAGGTGGAGAAAGTTGTTGGGGTTCCAACTTTGAGGAAAATAAAATTGAACACGAAAACACTCCAAATGGTGAAATGGGGATGCAGATAAGGGGTTGAAAACGGGTTTGCAGGATTTGCGGCGAAACGTGACCTTTTAGCAGAGAATGTTCAATGGAAGAGTTGTAGATAATGAAGTATTCAAAAACTTTTGCATCAAATGCTTTTTCACATTACCTCAAATTATCCGTCAAAATGAAGAAAAACCAATTTTTCAGACCCTATTTAATTTTTTACTCTCGAACAAATGATTCAATTCACATGGAAATTTGTGGAAATATATCTTTCTTGGTGTTAACAGATCATTTTTTCGCAATTCGGAAGACGACTAGTTTTCGAGTTATGTATATTTTTCGAAAAAAATACTCTTATCTTCCACGAACAATTGTTATGGTGTTTTTTTGTATTTCGAAGGTCTATAAGTGATCACCGTAATTGTTGAAATACGAGGATATATTGAAAAATGCTTAGCCTACTATAGAACCAAACAAAATTTCAATGTCAAAATATATTATTACTCAACATATTCTCCTCTTTATTGGATACATTTATTACAGCGAACCTGCAACGTCTATAAACCTTTCAAAAAAAAATATTTCTTCTTGCTCTACAAACCAGACCTCCACAGCTTTTAATACCTCCTCGTTGGAAGAAGAATTACTTTTTTTCAGTTGAGGAAAGAGATGATAGTCGGACGGAGCCAAATCTAGTGAATAAGAGGGGTGTTCTAGTAATTCAAACCCTAAATCACGAATTTTTTGCATGGCAACATGAGATTTATGTGCAGGGGCGTTGTCCTGCAAAAGCAAAACACCTTTGGATAGCTTTCTGCGTCTTTTCTCTTTAATTTTCCCGTAGTGATCAGTAATGTCGAATAGTAATCTCCAGTTATTGTTCTACCCTTATCCAAAAATTCAATCATGATTACTCCATGGCAATCCCAAAAAACAGAAGCAAGGACTTTTCCAGCAGATTATTGGACACCAAACTTCTTATGTCTTGGAGAACCGGAGTGTCGCCAGTCCATCGATTGTTGCTTTGTTTCTGGAGCGTAGAAATTTACCCAAGACTCATCCATAGTAACAATTCGGTTTAAGAAGTCTACATCGTTTTCAAATCGAGCACAGATCGAACGCGATGCTACTACCCTTGCACGCTTTTGGTCAACATTCAAACATTTGGGGATCCATTTTGCAGCAATTTTTCTTATATCCAAATTGACGTGAACTATATGATGAACGCATTCGTATGAAATATTCAGTGCTTCAGATATCCGTTTCAGCCCAATTTGACGGTCTGTTAAAATCATGTCATGAACTGCATCAATATTTCCGGGGACTGACACAGAAACTGGCTTTCCCGATCGGTCATCATCTTCAATGGAAAATTTACCTCTTTTGAAGCTTGCAGTACAATTTTTTACGGTCGCATACGAACGACATTGATCACCAAGGGTATTAAGCATATCTTCGTAAATCTGCTTACCTCTTAACCCTTTTAAATACAGGTACTTGATGATGGCTCGATACTCCAATTTTTCGATTTTCACAATTTCGGTGGACATATTTTTCTTTTAATTTATTGCGTAACACTGGTTTACTTTTTTGACGTGAAACTTTACACTGACACTTCTAATAAGCTATTGTTCGTTGCTATAGTAACGCAATATTTTGTTTATGCAGGGAACTGGTCTAGGCTAACTAGATATCAATACATCCTCGTATCTGCTTTCAAATGGTCTATGTAACTCGGTGGTTTATTGATCGTTGAACTGCTTGAAATTGAGGAAAACCGACAACAATTCTTACTGAATCATGATTTTCTCAAAATTTTCAATGATTTTCAATAGTAGTAGTAGAAAGAAGTATCAGGAAAGGACCAGGTGGAGACTATTGTTGATGTTCCAACTTCAAGGAAAAAACGATTTTCGGCGAAACGTAACCTCCTACCTAAATATGGCCAAGAAAATATTTGTAGATAATAAGAAAATCGTAAACTTCTTCACACTTTTTGACATAACCTCAGATGAAAAATTGTAGATATGTCTTTTTTTTTGTCGAATAAGCATGATTTTTTTGCAAATGGAAAATCTTCTAGTTTTCGAGTTATTTACATTTTTCGAAAAAAATTCCATTATCTTCCACGAACAATTGTCTTGATATTTTTTGTATTTCGAACGTCTATGAGTTACCATTTAAATCTTTGAAATGATTACTTTGAAATAGTCTAGGTAACTTAGTGGTTTATTGACTATTAAACCGATTAAGATTGAAAAAAAAAAGTCTCTCTGAATCATGACTTTCTCATTATTTTAATTATTTTCGACTTTCCTCATTATTTTTATAACAAAACTATAGTATATTGAATTATTCATCATGAAATATTGGAATACATATTTACAGTACAAAATTAATTCAATAAGTATTATGATTCTTATTCTTTTCTACAACTACAGAAAATCATTGAAAATATTGAGAAAATCATCGTATCAATTTTAAGCGGTTTAACGATCGATAAACCATCAAGGTACATTGACCATTTGAAAGTTGACATTTCAGCAATTAGAATGATCACTCATAGACTTTCGAAATACAAAAAACACCAGAAAAATTGTTCGTGGAAGATGAGGCTGTTTTTTCTAAATTTGTATCTTACTCGAAAACTAGTAGTCTTCTGAATTCGGAAAGAATCATGCTTAATCGCCAACAAAAAAAGACATATTTTTAAGAATGTTCATCTAAATTAATTCATTCATCGTAAAGTGTTCAATACAAAACTTTTTTTACTGTTTTATCATCTAAAACATTTACATTAAAGATTTTCCGCTGAAAGGTCATTTTTTCGTGTTTAAATATCTTTTTTCTAAAGCTAGAACCTCAACAATATCATCCACCTGACCTTTGCCTGTTACTATTTTCTTTTTCACAAAAATTATAGGAACCAGTCGAATATTGCCATACGAGTATGAAATGACCAGTTGGGCGCTATACTTTTCTGACGATCGACCTCAAAAACTTAATGAATCTACATCCACTAAAACTGCTGAAATGACCCCTTTAATAGAAAATATAGTAGACACAGGAGCAACAATTTGAAGTACTTCCTTTTCTGAGCAAGTACAGTTATCAAATTCATCCAATCAAGGAATCTCTTTTGTTAACTGTACTATACATAATCCAATTGTCGATATCATTGTAAAAAAATAATGACTCACAGTAATGAATTTTAAATTGTAAAATACAATTTTTGTAGAAAAAATATTACCACCAATTATTGTGTAGAATAAAAAAATATGTTTGAACCACGGCAGTGAAGTGCTTTTTCAGGCCTCAAGAAGTGGCAAGACTCTGCTGCGACTCGCTTGTTCATATCTTCTTTCGGTCTGAAAAGTGCCACTTTACCGCCTAGGTATACAATATACTATTATTTGAATTATTATAATCCCCCTCGTATACTCGAGGGTGTGAGGAAACAAACGCTCATTATTCCCGAGTGTGTGAGGCTGGACCTTTCTCAGTATTATGAAACCGAATGTCGAATTTAATGGTGTCCGGATGTGGACTAAATGAATTCGTTGTGAGTTTCGGCACTATTTAAAATAAATTCTTCTTCTCACAGTTGTTGAACCAAACTTTTCTACAAATAGACGCCTATATGTATTGAATGTGTTTGTAATGTAAAAACATGTTGATCAATTACGAAAATAAAACATGTTTTGAATCTGAAGCAGCGATGTCAAACAGTTTTGTTTTCAATATAGAACATATTTTATACTTGCGTACTTTTCAATGAGAACAATTTTGTGATTTGAGAACCAATAAATAGCCTAGGAATTTTTATTGTCGGCAAATGTTCAGAATACTGTGAAAATCGTATTATAATTTTTATGAACAACGGATAGAAGTATCTTGACTTTCATGATGTACCTCTGAACAATGTTCAAACAAGATCAGATCAGTGATATGAAAATTATTTAAATGCGGCTACTTTTATGTGACCAACAATATGCAAATGAGAAAGGTTCAAACTTCCGTGTAATTCCGGAGATATCCCTGAAGAATCCAAATTTTGGAACAATATTTTAATTTTTCCTGCCTCTAGTTCAAGAACGATTTTAATATAAACTGCACATCCACATGGACACTCATTCCCCGCTACATAACAGCCGTTTCGTGTAACGTTTCGTCTTTCCACCACCACCATCAATTTTATTTTTCCTAAGGGCACGATATTGGATTATACCAGTTTTGAATAGAACCTTTCAATATCTGTTCAATAATGAATCACAAGTTACCTACCATTCGTTCCAAAAAAATGATCATGAAGCTGGTCACCAACTTTCAAATAAAAACCAGAAAGCAGTTGTGTGAACTGAGTCTGTCAACAGCCGCCTTTCGTGTTGGAAAATTGTGTTTTTTGTTTGAGTTTACGACCCTGTTTACGACCCTGGGCATAGTTCATCCTCCATACTACGAGTCATTTTCGTGAGTGCAGTCCACTATACTGTTGATACGTGTTGGGTAGGCTTTGTGAATATTACAAGGGTGCGTTGCAAATTGTTCGAAAGTGCAAATAATAATAAATTGTTAATCTGAATATGTGTATGGTATGTCTATGGTATTACAGCTTGACAAATATATCTATGAATGTCGATAAACGAATGAGATGCGCGAATTCAGAATGAGAAAGCATTCTGACGATAAAGATAATAGTATAATTGTACATTAATTATTAAAACTTCACAGTACACTTCGCGATGCGACAGATACAATAGAACTAACCAGTACAGTAACTTATACTTGTTTCGGACTGTACTGAGCTCTTCTGCTACCACGCATCCATAGGCGTGGTGATTTCTAATCACAGCTAGGTTTGTCAAGCTGTATATTTCGCAAGTCTTTAAAAAACTGTTAGACAAGTATTCATTCGAATGTAATAAATAAAACAACTCAAGAATTCAATACTGATAAACGTTTCATAATCATGATACATGAAAGACTTGAAGCAATCAATAGTTTCTGTTTATCAAATCTATAAATACAGCATCCAGACTTTTTTCAATCGACATAGAGTCTCGCCAAGTTATATTTGGCAACTATCCAAGTGGATTGAATAATTTTGAATTATTACATTAACCACATTACTACTTTGCTCTGGGTGGGTTTCTGTTTCAGGGTTAAGAATATACAATGTGCTTTGATTTATTCAATACAGTTATAGCAATTAAAATACATATTCCAAACATCCTTTCGACATTAAACGAATTATTATACAGATATAGAAAAACACATAAAGCTGTATTCGTATGCAAGCTTTATATGTTTTCGCCTATCGCGTATCGTCTCCTGAGTGGCTTTATTTATTTATTTATTAATTTTTTTATTTATCAATTTAGGTTGCTAACATAACAAAGTTCCAGAAAACCGCATCCACTATATGAGAATTATTCTGATCTATTTCCAAAATTATAGATAAACTTCACTCATTGGTATAAAATTATCTGTCAGTAATACAAATACCTACGTGACTTAAAAATATGGTGTGAAATGTTTTTATATCAATAATATAGTCGAAAATAATAGAAGATAAAAGATCATAAAAGAACAAGTACAGGGAATGAGGAACCATATCTATTATTGATCTGTATTGAGAAACACATTTTTCAAAAAAAAAAATTGAATCGAGGCAGAGACATCGAGAAAATGTCTAGAGATGAATTGGGATCGCGACAGTGTGTGTTGAATACATAAGGATTAAACGACTTACCTTAAGGAAGTTCAATTCAAATTATATGAGACTGGTCACATCCGAATAGATCACATTGCAGTACTAACTCTTTTACTGACTATGCGCAAGTTGAAAGAATGAATCACTTGGTCTACCCACATCCATCCCGCTCGCTGCTCGAATATGCTTCAATATACTTTGCGATGGTGGTTACTTGATCGCCTTTGGGGTAGGGTTAACAAAAATGGAAATGTCTACGTATACAAAACTATATACTCTTATATGCATATACACGGCCAGGTAGCCGAATGGTTAAAGCGACATGTTTCAATCACTTTGGCTGCCAGTCGGCGGTGGTTCAAACCATGGCGACTGCAGAAATTTTTCTGATGTCCCGGGAAAGTGCTAGGAATCTCACGTAAAAAGGTAAGACCTCGTTAATCCTTGGCTCGCACAAGTTTCGACTTCTGAGGGCTGCCGTTCGTAAGGGGACGACAGCTGGTTAACGAAAAAAAAAAACTAACAAAAAAACAAACACACATAAATAAGTGTTTCCTTGGGAGTGTATTTCTCTATTCGGATGTGACCAGTCTCGTATGGATTGAACTTTCTTAAGGTAAGTCGTTTAATCCCTAATTATACTTCGACTGGTCACATCCGAATAGATCACATTGTAGATGTTTAAAAAATCTGAAGAATAGGCGACCCTAAAAATCAACAAAGAAGTTCATTCAAATGTCGTCCCACCTGATTAAAATCTGTATTCATGGTTTCTTGTTTTTGTAATGATCATATTACCTTCTCAATGATGTGTCACACTTACTACTTTCCCTATTCAAATTGTTTGGTGATAGTGCCCAATGGGTGGGGGGAGAGGTATGACAGTTGAGGTTATGATAGGAAGATGTCTCCCTTGGATTAAAAATCGATGTGTTTTTGCATTTTATTCACAACACATGCGTTTTGAAGATATTCGATCTGTTTCGTTTTCGGTGCCCCACTCTGTATATAGGTATGTCTTTCCAGTTAGCGGAGGCCCTCAAAAAAATTTTGGGTCAAATAATTTTTACTGCTCTTCACTTTTAAAATGAAAGGCAGTGGTGAATTCATTTCTGAGGTTCAAAATACCATGTGGTTTGTGTCCCAAGAAATGACTCGGATACAAATCGATCTTTACTTTAATTTCCGCTACCTAGGAAATTCGGCGGTTGAGAATTACCTCTGAAGTAATGGTCTTCAAAGAAATTCAGTACATAACATATATTTATTGAAGGTTATTACCTCCTAGGCGAAATAAAAAAAAAATTACTTGTCCAGTATATGGAGCTTTAGAATGTGTCTTTATTTTTGCCGTTAATAGGTTCCGGTGTATTTCTCCTTGTTTTCATTGTACCCCGTGTAACAATTCGTCATTTGCCTTGTTGGTGATTTGCCTGTTCGAATTGTACCCCCCTCCTGTTTTTTGTGAGCATTTTATAGACTCCGAAAGGGGGAACCGTTACAGTGTTCGAACATAAAAGGATGTGCCTTGAGAGAGTTCTTCCTTCATAGTCGATCTCCAACAACTTTTGAGTAATGTCTGGAATTGTCGATGAGTAAAAAGGTTTGATGTATGTTACAAAATATTTTCCCTGCATACGCTTAATCTTACAGCCTAGGATGCCGAGGACTGACAGCCCTCCATCCAAAATGGTTTGAAGAGCCATTGAAAATGCCCCTTTTTGTTTCCTGTTATCAAAAACACCGAATGAGTTTTTACATTCGGTTTCGCTATTTGCTGTGCCGGAAATTGGTTGGTAGAGCCACTTATCAGATAGTTGATGTCGCATATTTTTTAACCAATGGTTATATTGGTACTGTCCATATACTTCTCCGCAGTGGGATACTTTTCAAAAACATGTTCTACAGTATTACCACTTCTATATTCTGTTTTTATTTGATGTCGATCAGACTCGAAACTTATACTTGTGTAATAGATTTATACTCTAATTAACTGACTAAAATAATTTATTTAACGAAATACAATGATACAATAACACAATACTCTAATTTACATAACACCACTGAACGATTTATATTCGACTTTCACTTCACTGACTATCCGTCTGTCCGCTGCGTAGTTCTTTTTATATCCGACGTTGACTTCTCTGAATGCTCCAGAATTTTCCATCGAATCGCCCAGACTCACCGCGGCGCCCAGATTCTTCTCGGTGCAAGCGCATCGACAGTCTTCCGCGGTTGGTCGCTAGCTATACGTGAGAGTTCAGGTCCGGCATCGCCCGCAGCTTCGCCACATTGCCCCCTTCTTAGAGATATTTCGTCCCGAAATGTCATCCTTGGAGTGTGTCGATATTTGCAGGATTCCCCATATCTGCATCGTGAAGTTCGATGAAAATAACACTCCACAGTCTTCATGTTAGGTCGTGGAATAGGATTACAACAAACCAAAATCTGGATGCCGCTGGATCGGAATATCGTCTCCAACATACTTCTTATAACTCTCCAATCCAGCCCATCAATACCACAGGATAATTTTGGGATTGCCAAGTCCACCAGATTTTGGTTCACCATCGTATCTCTTAGTTGGGTGAGGCTCCTCCAGACATCTTCATAGGACGGTTTGTCTTGGGAATGCTTCTTGGTCACCAAGTAGTAGATGTTCCTCTGGCCCTTCTTCAGCTGTAGCACACCTCCAATTTCCGGATTCTGTTTTCGTAGTGTCTGGAGTTGGCCAAATTTCTTGGAGAACACTACAGCGATGCCCCTGGACATTCGAAGATCTTCTGCGACGCAGTGTGCTAGGGCGTAATCGACTGGCACTTTGAAAAGGTCCCGTGGCTCCTCCCGAGTTACCCCGTGTGACACTTTCTGTCCATTTGAGTATAAGGACATGAATTTCTGGAACGTCATCGCATCCTCTGGTGGTCTGAGGGTGCGGACTTGGTCATGATTTCCAGCGTAAGGGGCCAACCTGTTGAAATGAACGACCCTGGGTTTACCTCTGGGTGGCTTGTGGATTCGGTAAAGCAGGTCGTTTATCCTCTTGATGATCTTGTACGGACCTTCCCATGAATTCCGTAATTTCGGTGACAGGCCCCGGCGACGCATCGGGTTGTACAGCCAAACTAGGTCACCAACCTGAAATCCTCCAGCATCGGCATTGATGTCATAAGTCGCTTTCATTCGGTCGCTGGCACTCTGGATGTTCAAACGGACTCGTTCGTGGATGTCCTCCATTCGCTGCCGGAGTTTACTGACGTAGTCCTCTCCCACGGTATCCTGTCCTGGTGGCATCCCAAACTTTAGGTCACAGGGAAGTCGCAGCTCTCGGCCCATTATGATACTAGCAGGGGTTTGGCCGGTCGACTCGTGTACTGCGGAACGGTAGGCCATCAGAAACAAATGGAGATACTGATCCCAGTCTCTTTGATGGTCAGAGACTACCTTGGACAAGTGGCGATTGATAGTCCTGTTCATCCGCTAAACCATTCCATCGGACTGTGGATGTAGAGCTGTGGTTCTCGTCTTGCGGATGTTCAGCAGTTGGCAGATTTCTTGGAACAGGTTGGATTCGAAATTTCTGCCTTGGTCCGAGTGCAGCTCCAAGGGGACACCGAATCGACATATCCACTCTTTCACCAAGACGTCCGCGACGGTGATGGCTTCCTGGTTGGGCAGGGCATAGGCTTCGGCCCACTTGCTGAAATAGTCCATTGCCACAAGGATGTATTTATTTCCATGATCTGATACGGGGAACGGGCCGGCGATGTCAATGGCGATTCTTTCGAATGGACTACCTACATTATACTGTCGCATCGGGGCCTTGGGTCGTGTCCGAGGTCCATTGCTGGCAGCACAAACAGCACACTTTCTGCACCAGTCATTGACATCAACTTGACAATTGACCCAGTAAAACCGTTGTCTAACTTTCTGCAGGGTCTTCGTCACACCCAGATGTCCTCCAGCAACTCCATCATGGATCTCTCGGAGTACTTCCTGTCTTCTGTTCTTGGGTACCACTATCTGACGTCTGTCCTCCCCACCATCTTCGGACTCCAATACACGTTTCAGGACCCCATTGTCCAGGGTAAGGGAATTCCATTGGGCCCAGTAGGATTTAACTGCTGGGGAATATCTTGCGATTTCCTGCCATGTCGGTCTTTGATTACTTTTTTTCCAGCCGACGACTAAACCAAGATCTGGATCGCTTTCTTGGTCTTTCTGGACCTCGTTGTCATTCCATTTGTTGTCAACTGCCGTGGTTCTACAAATCGCTGCTTCCTTCTCTTCTGCTCGTCGGCAGTGTGAGCAGTCGTCTGGGCATGGTCTCCTTGACAGAGCATCTGCGTTCTTGTGGCCACTCCCTGCTCGATGTTCGATCTCGAAGTCGAATTCTTGGAGTCTTTCGATCCAACGTGCTACTTGGCCCTCGGGGTTTTCGAACTGTAGAAGCCACTTAAGGGCTGCGTGGTCGGTTCTTAACAGGAATCTTCTCCCGTACACGTATTTATAAAAGTGTTCTACTCCCTTGACAACAGCCAACAGTTCTCGTCTGGTGACACAGTAGTTACGCTCCGGTTTACTGAGAGTTTTACTGAAGTAACCGATGACCTTCTCTTGCCCATCCTGGATCTGGGACAAGACAGCTCCAAGTCCCACGTTGCTGGCATCCGTGTCCAAAATGAATTTTCCACTCGGAAGGGGATAACTTAGAATCGGTGCATTGATCAATGCCCTCTTCAGCGTCTTGAACGAGTCTTGGCATTCTTCGGACCATTGGAATTTTGTTTGACCTTCCGTGAGCCTGGTCAGTGGTTTAGCGATGTTGGCAAATCCCAGCACATATCGGCGATAGTATGTGCACAAACCAAGGAAACTACGTAGTTGGTGTATGTCTTTCGGGATAGGCCACTCCTTCACTGCTTTAATCTTCTCGTCATCCACTGCTACTCCGCGCCCAGATACAACATGGCCAAGGTAACGTACTTCTTTTTGGAACAGGTGGCATTTCTTGGGGCTCAGCTTCAATCCAGAGTTTCTCAGTCGCATGAATACCTCCTCCAGGTTTTTAACGTGGTCTTCGAACGATTTGCCAACTACAATAATGTCATCGAGATATACCAGACACGTCCTCCATGAGAGTCCTTTCAGAACCGTCTCCATCAATCTTTCGAATGTTGCTGGAGCATTACAAAGTCCGAATGGCATAACGGTGAAATGCCACAGTCCCGAGCCGATGGTGAAGGCTGTCTTTTCTCTATCTTCTCGAGCCAGTTCTACCTGCCAGTATCCACTCTTCAGATCAAGGGTCGAGAAAATCGTGGAGCCGGCCAACGTGTCTAGGGTGTCGTCTATTCTCGGAAGAGGGTAACTGTCTTTCTTCGTCACGTTGTTCAGTTGACGATAATCTACGCAAAAGCGTGTTGATCCGTCTTTCTTCTTCACCAGCACGACTGGAGAGGACCATGGACTGTCGTATGGTTCAATAACTCCATCTTTCCCCATATCACTGACTATTTTGTCAGCCTCTTCTTTCTTGGCAAGAGGAAGTCTTCTAGCTGATTGTCGGATTGGTCGGGCATCCCCAGTATCAATTTTATGTTGGACTACATTCGTTCGACCCCCTTTTCCTTGTCCGGTATCGAAGATGTCTTGGTACTTCTTGACTAATTCTCTCAATCTGGGCTGTTGGGCTGGTTTAATGCCCTTGGAAGAGATGGTAACCAATTTTTCCAGTTCCGCTGTCAGGTTGTTGTCTTGACTAACAGTACCGTGTACACTCCTGATCACAGAGGAAATTGACGAACAGTGCCCCAAAACAGTTCCTTTCTTCAAGGTCACTGGGTAATAATTGACATTCATTACCCTTACTGGCACAAATTTATCAGCACGCAACAAAGTCTTGCCTAGTGCAATACCTCGTCCAATTTTCTCATCATGAAGCTTGGGCTCGAACATCACCACGCTTCCATTGCTCGCACCTCCGTCCAAGCGAGCCTCCAGTATGGTCTCAGCCCTCTCGGGTACACTTACATCTTCAACCAGCAGAACACGAATCATCTCTTCACTTCTTCCATGTAGCACCAGCTCTTCTCCGTTCACACGTAGGACGCCATCTTTGAAGTTCAATTCAAACCCTCTGGAATTCATGATGTCCATTCCAATAATTGCGTCGTCCTCAATGTCCGCTACTAATGCCCGATGTTTCACTTTTGTGTTGCCTAGAATCAGTTCAATCGGTAGCTCACCATGTACAGTGGCCGGCTCTCCTGTTGCTGTGCGTAGCTTCCAGGATGTTGGTTCCATTCTCTCTGGTGTTTTAATAAAAGCAGGTCCAAGGATTGTCCTAGTCGCACCTGTATCCAGCAGCATTGCGCAAGGCTTGTTGTTGATGAAACCGTCTGCAAAGGCTCCTTTGTTCTGTCGTTGGAGGACAGCGACATATGCGTTGTTCACCGGGGCTCTCTGAGTAATGGCCGACGATTGCCCCTTCTCAACAACCTTCGTTGGTTTCGACCTCTTGAGGGTTGGATATTGACTACGCACGTGTCCAAGTTTCCTACAGTTCCGGCATCTCACTAGTCTTCTCTCAGGCAACAATTCCTTCACCACCTTCCTTATGGCAGCTTCCAGGTTAGCAGGCTCCTGTGGGTCTCCTTCAATAACTCGGACTTTACTTTGGCTTCTGCAGGATTGCTTCGCTGCCTCAAATTCCAAAGCGCGTGCCAGTGCATCCACGAGATGTGTTGGACGAGCTAGTGTTAATGCTTGTCTCGTTTCCTGGTCACGAAGTCCATCTAAGAATGCCTGAACTGCTAGTCGTTCCATTACCTTTTCTGGTGTAGCTGGATATGCAAGGCGAACCAAGCGTGCAATGTCGGCTTCAAATTCCAGTAGGGATTCGCTTGACTCCTGGCAGCGGTTTTTGAGCTGTGAGTGGTATACATGTTCTAGATGAGTCTGTCCATACCGTAATTCTAGATGTTTGATCAACTGCTCGTAGTCCTCTTGTTCTTGAGCCGTGAGGGTTTGTAAGATATTCGTTGCTTCTCCACGCAACGCCAGTGTTAGTGCCACAGCTCTATCTCCTGCATTTCATCCATTCGCCTTTGCTGCAGCTTCAAATTGTCGGCGGTAGTTTGCCCATGGTGTTTTCCCATCAAACTGAGGTGGTTTCATAGAGAGTTTTCCTGATTCCGGACTGATTTTCACATCTGTCAAACCCTTTTGAACATCATCTAAGTTCAAACTCAGTTCCAGCACTGAATTTTCATTGACAGATTCTGTGGTGTGGGTAGTGTCAATTTGCTTTTTCAACTCACTGATTGTTTCTTTCCTTTTGCTGATTCCTTTCTCGATTCCGCCTCTGATTTCATCACTGATTGTTTCCTTCAATTTTCCCATCTCTTCCTCAATTTCATCTTTGATTTTCTCCATCTCTGTCTCGACAGTCCCCATTTTTTCTTCTAATCGGTTTGCTACGCCACAAAGTTCTTCTTTCATGTTCTTCGAGTTTTCTAGAAGCTCTTCTCTCAGACTATTGGAATTTTCTAGCAGCTTTTCTTCCAGATTTTTCGAATTTTGTTGCAGTTCTTCTTTCATTGATTTGGAATTTTCATCGAGTTTATTCATTATGGAACCCAAATCAATTCCAGAAACTTCGAATAAAAATGTTTCTGGATCCTCGCCCTCTTGGAGTAATCCCTCAGAAAGTCTTGCCTGAAGCACGGCCTTTTTACCACTTGTGTCAAGTTCCCTCTCCTCCAGTTCTTGCTTCAATTCCGCAACCTTCAATTCAACCAGGCGAACTTTCCTAGAACACATTTTGTCTTAGTCTATGTCTATTTCACGGGTCACCAGTCTATTATTATTATTATTGTCTATCTCACACAGTCTATTTCCCGGACACTAGTATATTACTATTATTATTGTCTATTTCACACAGTCTATTCCACGGCCACCAGTCTATTATTATTATTATTGTATATTTCACACGCGAAAATAATTGTCCGAAATACACAAACTTTCTACTTACACGAACACTCTGTATTTAAAGATCGCACTTCTAACACCAAATGTAATAGATTTATACTCTAATTAACTGACTAAAATAATTTATTTAACGAAATACAATGATACAATAACACAATACTCTAATTTACATAACACCACTGAACGATTTATATTCGACTTTCACTTCACTGACTATCCGTCTGTCCGCTGCGTAGTTCTTTTTATATCCGACGTTGACTTCTCTGAATGCTCCAGAATTTTCCATCGAATCGCCCAGACTCACCGCGGCGCCCAGATTCTTCTCGGTGCAAGCGCATCGACAGTCTCCCGCGGTTGGTCGCTAGCTATACGTGAGAGTTCGGGTCCGGCATCGCCCGCAGCTTCGCCACACTTGAAAGAGAAAAATCATTTTAGTGATACTATCAAACCTCTCATAAGTAAATTTCAATGTCTTTTTTTACAAGAAAATGTCTTGTAAGAAGAGTAACTTACTGTCTTTGTTCTCGAGATTTCGACTGGCACAAGTCAAGGACTGTGCAGGGTTCCTACGGCAGTGATACTGCAGTAATTAGATGATTTTGTTTGCCGTCCTATTCGTATCTACATAGTAGATCACCACTGCCGAAAAAGCAATTATAAGAAATTATTGTTGTGTATCCTTTTTCATTTCTCTGCTTGTGAGTCATGAAGTAGATCATATAAATTCCAGCGATCCAACAACAATGAAATGTCGTGTAAAAAAGGGTAAACTGTCGTTTTAATACACGAGACTATCGATTGGCGCAAGCCAAGGACTGTGCAGGGTGTTGACGGCAGTCAGCGTACGAGATCATAATGCCATAAATGTAAGAATGTATGCCGTCCTAGTTGTATCTACAGAGTAGATCACCTATGTCGGTAAACAATAATCGGAAATTATTGTTGTGTCTCATTTTCATTTCTCGTTGCAACACAGCTTCCAGATAGTCTAAAACTCAACAAAATGTTAAAGTGACCTTTACTCACTTCACTTGATACGATTGCAGTTTTTCCTTTAAATTCCTTAAAATCTGTCTATAAATTCCATATAAATTCCAGCGAGTCCAACAACAATGAAATGTCATATAACAAGGGTATCCTACTGTTTTTGTACCCCGAGACTATCGACTGGCACAAGCCAAGGACTGTGCAGGGTGTTGACGGCAGTCAGCGTACGAAATTATAATGCCATAAATGTATAGGAATGTATGCCGTCCTATTTGTATCTTCATATTAGATCACCCCTGTCGATAAACAATAATCAGAAATTATTGTTGTGTCTCATTTTCATTTCTCTTTGCAGCACATCTTCCACGTAGTCTGAAACACAACAAAATATTAGAGTGACTTTTACTCACTTGACTGATACGATTGACGTTTTTTCTCTCAATTCTTCAATGTTCGTATAAAACCATAATCATCTGACTTTGGTAATTGCTGTTCCTAGATTTTTTTCCCATTTCGTACAATCCGTACGTAATGTGTAGATTTAATTAGTTCACGCACTTGTCATCTGACAAACCTGCACGTTCAGCGCAAGAAGTATATTGTAGCATATTCGAGCAGAGAGCGGGATGGATGTGGGTAGACCAGGGTGATTAATTCTTTCAACTTGCGCATAGTCAGTAGAAGAGGTTGTACTACAATGTGATCTATTCGGATGTGACCAGTCGAAGTATAATTTCTGCATACGAACTAGTGGAGAGTTTTGTCCTAGATTGGTTCTACAATAAGGGATATTGAATGGAGTATAATATCGAAGAATGTTTCTACTGGGAACATTGAAATTTATTTTTGAAGTTGATATGGGCAATCGACTACATGTCTAACAATTTTGGAAATAATATATAAGTCTGACATATAGTACGTCTTTCACTAAGTGGCATAATTTTAAATCGTTTTCGAATCGGCTGATAATTGTGGTCCTGAAAGCGAATCTTGTTTTGAAAGGCTAGGAATCTTTACAGTCTATTTTGAATACTTTCTATCCTTCTTGAGTGTTCTGCATATTGAAGTTTCCAAATTTCTGACGCAAAAGGAAGCTTGCTTTTGTCGAATGCATAATATAGAGCGATGAAAGTGTCAGAATTATGAAAATATTTTTCGTTTCTTTTTATGAACCCAACCATCCTGTTTGTCCCGTTGATCAATTTGTCCATTTTGTGTCCAGTGTGACGCCTAGATCTTTAATTTCACTGATATGTTCAAGGTTGGAATTGTTAATTTTGTATGCTGGATAAAATTTCTATTTATTGAATATGTTATGGCAAAGCATTAGGTTGGGTTCAAAAAGAGACTATTATTTTCGCAATATTCAGCAAGTCTATCATGGTCACTTTTAATTTTCAAGCAGCCACATGCGGATATGAATTTCTTATGGTGCATTCTGGTTATTCGTGCAATTCATTTTCTTAAAAGTCTCTGTGAGTTGCGCCATTTAGTCGGGGCGGAAGGAAGAAAGGACCCATCCAGTAATTATCAATTATTGCCGCCCATACATTTACAGAAAATTGATGATGATAATGTCTTTCACTACTGGATGCGGATTTTCCAGAACCCAAACATGGTTGTTATGAAAGTTTGTGATAGCATTTCCGGAGAAATTTGCCTCGCCCGTGAAGAGTACATATCTTAAAAAGTGAAGATTTCCAGCCAATTTTCTCTCGGATCGGAATAACTATTCTGTCATAAACGTACTGATCTTTATTCAATACATACATATCCTACTCCAAGTTGTATAATTTTTACGAAGATGAGACAGGTGACATCGGAGCTTTTCGCACAGAACACCAGTTGTTTCGAATCTGCGTCCCACTCAACAGAGGTCTGTGCATGGCGTTCTTGTGTCAATGTTCCATGGTGGTGACAATTCAGTTTGCTTGACGGATAGCTCCTGTTCAATTTTCATGCACCACTCACATCTATTACCACAAAAAAGTAACAGGCAGCGAACCAGGTGAAAAATGTTGTTGAGGTTCCAACTTGGAGGAAAAACAATAATCGAACTCGAAAACACTCAAAATGTTGAAATGGGGATGCAGTTTTTTAGTTATCAACAGAAAACCACTTTTCGCAACTTGGCCAATTTTTTAGGATATGTTCGGTAATCACGTTCGAGTCTCATGAAATAGAAACTCATGCTGAATTTCAATTTACTATAAACCTGTGGTAGAAGTCCATTGTATCTCGAAGTGGAGTGGTGTGGATTTACGATGCAGAAAAACACAAAGTCATCTCCACAATTTTAATCTCAACCTTAAAGGTTATGCATCAGGTGGAACAGCGACAACTATCTGTCAGTTGAGCGGTATTATTTAGAGTAGGTAGGACATGTTTCGAACCTAAATAGGTTCATCTTCAGCTAATTTAAATTCTACAATAAAGGAATAAATTATCACTAAAGGCAATCTAGTACTATTGTACTACTACTATATTTAGTAGGTATTACATGTAGAAGAAAAAAATTGTTATATCAGATTATATGTAGAGAGAGTAAAAAAGAGTAAAAAAGTGTGTGTGTCACCGCATTGTACCAATAAAGATTAACAAAGTGAACAACATACTGATCGACAAGCGTAAGTATGCCTCCGAGAATTGGTTGTGCAGTAGACAAAACCCTGGAGTGGGGCAGGAGCTCGATCGCTCTGCCTTATTAAACAGTAGTCGAGCTTTGTCGCACATCTACTCACGCTTTCTATCGTTTGCGCATCTCAGAGGCATCCTTACGCTTGTCGATCTGTACTTGTTTTTGATTTAATTTAACATGAGGAGGAAGTAGAAGCTTAGAGCCTATGTTTTTTTAAGATTGCCTTCAGTGATAATTTCTTCCTTCATTGTAGAATTTAAATTAGCTGAAGATGAACTTATTTAGGTTCGAAACATGTACTAACTACTCTAAATAATACCGCTCAACTGACAGATAGTTGTCGATGTTCCACCTGATGCATAACCTTTAAGGTTGACATCAAAATTGTGGAGATGACTTTGTGTTTTTCTGCATCGTAAATTTACTATGAGTTAATTTTTTTTTTCGAATATTAATTTTTGCACGCACTTTTCCCTATTTCTCGGACTATAGGGCTGATTGCACTCTGTGCGTTTTTCTACTTCGTTACAAAAAATAACCACGTTATTGCCCTACTGACTATTATCATTTATTTCAAAATTCCCAATAACTATGCCAATGTTAAAATATCTGATTAAAATGTTAGGGGGACAGCTTCACTAGGGGTTGATCAGACCAACGCTAGACGCGCCGTCGCGACGCTAGTATTGACCGGTGACGTATGAAGGCGTCGTCAGAACGCATGGAACTTCTTTCCAACCCCAACTCACACAACCGGGTGCATTCAGAGTAATATTGTAACAACTTTGAAGACTGCGTTTTACAAACTAACACAGAAACCTATTTTTCGAACAATAAATTAGATCTAGAGTAGAAAATCAGTGTCTTACGTGTCGTGTACTTCCTCAATCAGAGATATATCTATACCTGTTGACCTGAGTGTGTTATTTGAATAGGCTTATTGTGAATAGCAAGCTTATACGTATGTAAATGTTGATTCTATATCAATACAGCTAGATAAAAATGAGTGTTGTTATATAATGTCGTTGTGTTTAAAATTTCTACGAATGGTGAGTTACAATTTCGTTTACTATATTTGTAAGTGAATTTTTGTGCTTCCGGAAGACACTATTGGGGTTCTGGTAGTGTTGGAATTTTAAATTGAGAGGAAGGAAGGAAGGCTGGTGAGCTATCATAAAGATGTTGGTTCATTTCAGCCCTTTACACATAAGTACGATTATATTATTGAATTCATCATTATGCTAGCAACTGGAAAAATCTTTTTTCGGTGCCATTTTTTCAACGCTTTCAAAACTATCACTTCATATATAAAGTAAAGTAACGCTGCTAAGCCCCTCAACCAAAAATGTAATGAAATCGTTATCTTCTGACACAATAATTTATTTCTTCGGATAATGAGGGACATTTATTATTCAAACAATAATGACGTTGATAATTTCTTTTCGATTTTGCAGATAATGCAATTTGAAGGCTTTGTGTACGATATAAAACTGCATTTTTCAACAAGTGGCTCAGCTTCTTGCAACTATCGGTTTCACTAGAAGTGACATAAACGTTTAAATAGGACATTTTCATTTATTTCGAATCCATTTGTAACTTGTAACTTTTTGTAACTAATGTTTCTTTTTGTTTATTTCTGAATTAATCTATTCATCTGAAGGGCTATTGATAGGTGTGTTAAAATCATCAATCCCAGTCCTAAAATTTTGTGTCAAAATCTACTATGTAAAATTAAGTTTTGAATCTGTATTACTATACTCTTATTGAAATGGCAACATGGTGGCTCGTAGGATTAGTAAGAAAGAAAATACTGTTTTATTACGATTAATTTGATACCGCACACTATTTGATTTGAAGCCAAGTTCTGGTAAGATCACGTTAGATCTTTCTTAATATGAAGGATGCATATGTTATGAAAAAATAATGAGGTCGAAATTCATCGAATAATCTGTGGCCAAAATAACTGACAAAATGAAATCAATAATTCAAAAACTAATAACAAGTCTCCATGCATAAAAATTATTAATAACCTGTTATTTGAACTATGAACTGCACCACAATTACCTAATTTACTTTTAATTTTTTTTAAGGCATGATTTTGTTTATCAGTTATGTGGTCACGGATTACTCGATGAATTCAAATATTATTTTTTAGACCTCATAGAGTGCGGTATCAAATTAATAGCAATAAAATGCAGTTTTTTCCCAAGCCACCGAACAAGCATGCTGCCATTTAAAAAAATCAAAATAGCATTTTTGAAAATAAAATTTCAAATAGCAGATACATTTTTATCAAAAACAGTAAAGCTTAATTTGTCCCAAAATGTTAGGACTGAAATAAGTACCTAATTCGAACGCATATCTATCCAAAGTCCTCTAGGAAAAAAAATTGGTACAAAAACTGATACATGATAGATGGTTGTATTCAGAATGTCATATGAAGACAAAAAAGTGAGAATATATCAGGTAACCTATTTAAAAAGCGAAACTTCATGGCACTCTCTGTGAAACTGAAAAAAATACAGTTTTATGTCGTATCCAGATGATCACAATTGATCCTAACCAAAAAGTTGCCACCTTTTGCGGACACCTGGTATGTAGGTAAGGGTAGAGAACGGCTATTGTTATTTGCCGTAGCGCTCTGGGCGACATCGCTGTATCAGCTGTAAGGAAATCCCACAAAATATATAGAAGCCTCCCCGGTAGTTAGTGAATTTTGAACGCACATTGTCACATTACCCTTGCTTTGAATTGTATCTGGATTTTGATAACTGACAGTAATGCTCAAAAATATAATAGTAAAAAAAGTTAAAATTTTTTTTTCCGAAACTCCCAGGTTTTCGGAGAAAACAAAGCTTGTGCGAGCAAGGGAAATCCGGGACCTATAGTTTAAATGAAAGTGGAATCCGAACTACATCAGCTCCTTGACAGGTTTCCGGGGATCAAACCCGGGCCGCCTAGGTGGAAGGCAAACGCTCTAACACCACGACCACTTCGCTTAGTGCTAGACATGCATACTGAATGAAATGAGTAATTTCGACAAAGTCGAAATATTGCTCTGTCCACACATTCCCACAAACTCGAAAATATGTGGCAGATATCTGACAGAAGACAACTACTTGCCTTACCGTCATTGTATTACATCTTAAAGTGACATCTACATTGGACGCAATGCGCAAGTAGACCAGTATTACAACTGTAGAAAACCAGACAAAAAACCTTTCTGAGAAGTTTTGAAGGTTTTTATTTTTAGAAATCGTTTTACTAGAGTTATAATAATGGTCATAGCGCACCACAATAAGCCAAGAAGGCATAATAGACTCATATATCATTATGACTTGGATATTTTTCTAGAAAACATAGAGGACGAGTCATCAACACTCGAATACGGGAAATGTATTCAACCCGATGTTTCTGTTGATTTTCCAGTATCTCATATAAAACTGGCAAAAATAACTCTGGCAAAAGAGCTGTTCTATCTATTTATTTGCAGTGTGTGAATTTAATGTTATACAGGGTGATTTACCAAAACTTACACAAGATTTGTCAATGTGTTGTCCCTACCAAAAGAAGTGGAAAACCAAAAGGAATTACAAAAATAGAACAAAAAAAACCTGATTAATTTGTAAGAATCCGCCGCCACTGGATGAAAAATGCCCACGTGGAACCCTGAATGATCACATTACAAAATTTCAAAAATAAATGAAAGATGTCCGTTCCCGTCAGTACACAATTCTCAGCTACAAATGGAGTTTGAATGGCGACTTTTGGAAATTTTCTCGCATATTCTCGACCACAAGACCTGACATTTCCATTCACTGTACCATAAGTACACGATCATAATTATCAAAATATTCGTTAGAGGTAAACGCTCGCATATTGAACAAACAGTACCGTTTTACGAAAGACTTCAAAATACGATCACTATTGCAAATCAAACTGACAATGTTCTGTAGTTTGACGGGCGACAGATACGTGCATCAGTGCTGAGTCCTCTCAAATATCTGTACTCAGGACTTTTACGGTTCATAGTTGCATTTTCTGGATGAAACGGGTTATGTTGAGGGATAATTTTGAGTGTTTCCACATACGTCGTGGGTACTCGTTCGGTAATATGTGTACAAATATGACAAATCGGGAACAAGTAGACAACGACCATCAGCGATTTTGCACTCGGAGATATAAAGATAGTTTAACCCATTAGGGACTGAGTTTTACAATTTTTAAATTATGTTAAAAACTAATGTTTTTCTTGTTAATTGAGGACTCAAAAATTATAAAGTACTGTTTTTTAAAATGTATTCATATCTTTAGAACTGATATGACCTGTACCATATATGGCACGCTAGACCTTTGAGGTACTGAAGAAAACAATAATATCGCAGGGAAACAAGAAAAGTATTTATTTAAAATTTAAAAACAAATGAACAAATCCCTAGATTTCCTTATGGTAATTTCCAAAATTATCCTAGACCAGTTCCCTGCATAAACAAAATATTGCGTTACCATAGCAAAGAACAATAACTTATTAGAAGTGTCAGTGTAAAGTTTGACGTCAAAAAGTAAACCAGAGTTACGCCATTAATTAAAAGTAAAAATATGTTCACCGAAATTGTGAAAATCGAAAAATTGGAGTATCGAGCCATCATCAAGTATTTAAAAGGGTTTAGGCTGTGCGCGTGTCCGCGGATTTTCGAAAATGAAAAATATTTAGCAAAAATTGAAAAAAGTATTTAAAAAAAGAATTTGGTACTGTAGAGGATCGTTTTTGACTTTTTTTCGGTAAGGGGGGGGAGGGCCAAAAAAATTTGGATTAAAGGAGGGGAAATAATTTTTTCATATTTTTTTGAATAGCCGGATGCACACCCTTGGTTCATTCTAGAAAGATTTGTTAGAATCAATTTTTTTGATGCGATCCTCCGTTTAGGCCGTGTGCGTTCCCGCGGATTTTCGAAAAAATGAAAAAATCAAAATATCCTAAAAATATAAAAAAAATATCAGGGACTATCACCGAACGCCCAGAAACACGTTGACGTACTTAGCACGGTCCGTATTTAGAAAGAATAGAGTTGATGATGGATTGCAATGAACGAAACGTCGCATTGAAAATTGGTTCATATCAGATTGTAACAAATACAAAACATTACTGAAAGTTTCCATGACTTTTATTATATCATTCGAAATGGAGGCGGTAGAGCCAAAAACGAAATTCGACTATTTTAGTTTTTGGCGAATATCTCAAAATCAACCATTGATATTTGAGATCTGAGATCTGAAAGATTATTATTGCTCCCCAAAATAAGAAACTTTTTTCCAATCCGACCTTGTAGGTCTCTCTGTTTCCGAAATAGCAATATTGGGATCAGCTAAAGAAACTGCTATATACAGGGTTTCCCGAAACTCAATGCCATCCTTCAGAGGGCTGACAATCCAGCCCATGACTGACCAGAATATCATAATATGACCTTAGTAAAATATCGATAGTTTTAGAGATATTGGCAGTTTTATAAATTTCGTGAAAATCGAAACCTTTGAACAGTATTTCGAGTGCCGCAAGTAAAAAACTTTATAGTTTGGTAATTCAATTTTTTTATGCAACATTTATTAACCCTTCTATTGTTTAAAATCCAAAATGAAAATATTGGTGCAATACCTTTGGAGAAAAAAATCATATTTTTCCGATTCACGAGTTAATTCATTTTATTAGCATACTCAGACTCTTCATACTGTAAACAAAACCACCAGGCGAACCTGGCAAGTTATTTAAAAAAATTGCTCATTCGGTATAGTTTTTGACAAGATACATCATTCACTGTCTTTCTAGTTTACTACAACAGGAGCTCATTGTGAAATTAATTCAATAATTAGGAATTCGAATGGAAACACTTGGTAAATTGAAATGACAGGTATTTTTGACAACTAAACAAAAGACAAAGAAAAATTAGATGATGTGTGCAAACTGCCTGCAACAAAGTCGAATGTAAGCGTGTCATCTTTTTAAAAACTATTTTTTCATTTATTGATGGATCGGCATCTGAAACGGTACAATAATTATTGTCCGTTTTGAATTACTTGACATTCTAAACGTGGAAATTCATCGCAATTTTTTAGAAAACGAATTGCCTAGCCTTTTGGAAGATGTATCGTTGGCCATACGCAGGGCAATGTGGTTCCAAAATGACGGCTGTCCAGTTGATTACGAACGATGAGAAATTATTTGGATCAAACTTATCCACAGAGATTGATCGGCCTTCTTGGTCCCATTTTGTGGCCTTCACAGTATCCAGATTTAAACCCGCTAGATGCACACCCAGTAAATGATTAACATGAAGCAGCTGTCCAAATAAATTTTGAAGGAAGTACACACGACGAATAAAAAGATCGTTTTCAAAAAGATGACACGCTTTCATTCTACTTGGTGGCAGGCAGTTTGTACACATCCTCTAATTTTTCTTTGTCTTTTGTTCAGTTGTCAATAAATACCAGTTACTTCAATTTACCAAGTGTTTTCATTCGAATTCCTAATTATTGAATTAATTTCGCAATGAGATCCTGTTGAAGTTACTTTTCCGCACGATTTTAACTTTTCCGCACGATTTTCACTTTTCTGCACGATTCTTACTTTTACGCAAGATTTTCTCTTTAAAGCACAATATTTTAATTCAAGATTAGTATATTGTACAATGAGCATGAAATGACATACATTTCCCACGAGTAAGTAGGTATATGATTTTTTGTAGTACGAGAGAATTATTTTTTTCATAACAGATTCTATCAAAAACACATGTCGTCATTGAATATACAAATAATGAAAAATATAACGAAAATTGAACAGTAAGTACTCTCATCGATTTCAAAACAAAAACAAAAAAAAAGTAACTTCCCCAGGATTCGAACCACCTACCCCATTAACCATTAACCAGCGTAGAACGACTGCTCCCTTACTTTGCCAACTGAGCTATTTCAGATATTAATTTAATTGCTATAATACCATCAAATCCTATCAAATTTCAAATATCACTATTTATTTTGATAATATGTCTTAATTACTTTATATTTTGAAATTAATTTTATGAAAATTACGGAATATCGGAAAGTTATTATCAAAGAGTCGTTGATAGACTAGATTCGATCTCATATTATAAATCTTGCGGAAAGATAAAATCATGCGGAAAATTTACTTTTCCGCACTAGTGCTAAAAAGTTACTTTTCCGCGCGATTTTTATATTGTTGAAAATGAGGATATTTAGGACTAACTAAATGATCTATGTAACTATTCTGTCTTATGTGTCATTTTGTGGCATTATTATAAAATCTTGTTTAATACAAACCTTTTTTTTTTCATAAATAAAATGGACAAAAACACTCGTAGGAAAAACATTGTACCTAACTCTTTCGGAAAACGTTTTTTCCGCCCTTGACGGCTTGCCCGAACTCCGCTCCGCGTCGTTCGTGAAACTGCCGTCGCGTGGGAAAAGTACTACTTTCCGCACTTGTTAGGTAAATAACTATTACAGTATGAAGAGTCTAAGTAAGCTAATAATATGAATTAACTGTGAATCGGGCAAATATGATTTTTTTTTCTAAAGAGGTATTGCACCAATATTTTTATTTCGAGTTTCAATCAATTGAAGGTTGCAAAACAAAAATTAGTATATCTCAAACTATGAAGTTATGTACCTGTGGCACTCGAAATACTGAAAGGTTTCGATTTTCTCGAAATTCATAAAAGTGCCGATATCTCCAAAACTATCAATATTTTACTGAGGTCATATTGAGATATTCTGGTCAGTCATGAGCTGGACTATCAGCCCTCCAAAGGATGACGTTGAGTTTTGGGACACCCTGTATATAGAAGTAGATTTAGTTGCCCTTGCGTAAGAACGCTATATGACACACATAATTCTAGTGCTATTATTTATTTTCACGGATCTTCTAATTCCCATATTATTGTTTGCTGACCGTTGTGTTTTTTTATTGCATGCCCTACTAATAATTTTGATACAACCAATAAATTAAAGCAGATTCATTTCATTGGTGAGAATCTCGTGTACCTATTATAAGTACACTGAGGGTAATTTGAAACAGTAGGGTGATATTTCTCACCCCTTTTAATTTGTTTAAAAGGCATATAACATGGTGAATAAAATTCAAACACACAGTGAATTGCTGAGGTGTTTGATTGATTAATGACTGAAAATCATAACGATAAAAAAATACAGGTGTGTCAGTATAATTATATAATTTCAGTTCAAGGAATTATCTAAATTTATGCCCTCTGAAACTAGTATTTCGTTTAAGAGGATTTGTTTGGAATACGATGTAATTACCAACTAAAGTATTGAAAATCTAAACAAATTATTGAACACGATTTTCTCAGAAGATCAGTGTACTTCTAAATTTTCTGCTGAATTTTGAATTTCATCGAATTGGGACTGTGAAAAATCAATTAATCAAGTACGTTTCCTGCATCAGTTCGGCCTAAAAATCGCGTGTTAAATCCTACGGTGGTTTATTCATTATTCAAAATATAATTCACTGCTGGGAAAATAGATTTATTATAGACAAAACATGTTTATGGAGTTGAGGTATAACTTTAAAAAAATAAGATAAAGATATAAAAATAAGCAAAAAAAACATTTCAATTCCAAGCGTTTACTTATAAAGTAGTGAACTGAAAACGTGAAAAATAATAATATGTATTGTATGAAAAACAAAGAACTTGAAAAAAAAGTTTGATCACTTCACTGATATGTAGGTACACAAGATTTCCAGAGGTTGATGATAAGTCAGTAGCATGCATATACTTTCTACCCTTTGCCTTTCAGCTTTCGGACTCGTACACAAAAAAAGATAGTATTGAATTGAACAAAATATATTTCAGTGAAATAAATTTGTTGTTTCAATTTGGCAAAATAAATCTGTTACTCCAAAGAAAACGGAAATTTATTTGAATTCCACAATGAAGATTTGATTGATACCATAAACCATCGGATGAAGTGAGTGCTATAATTTTTTCATCATGCATCAAATTATGATAAAATGCATATTTTTTTCATTTATTCCGTCTGAGAATATATTGGTATCTGATGTGGATGAATATAATCCAGTCAATAGAGGCTCAAAAGGGGGTCACCTTCAGATGCGGGATCGTTTTTTATTTTTTGATGTTGTTTGGGACCATTAGGTAGTAATTTATCCAAGTTTCCGTCATCCCCGCCCGCTTGCTTCGTCCGCTATCTTGAAAAAATTGTCAGAAATCGACACTTCTTCAGTTTTTGGCTCATTCCCAGTTCATTTTTTTTGAAGACATGTCCGACTAACAACTAACAAAATGCAGATTACCAAGTTTCCAACAAATTTTATATTGAAGTTTTTTTGTAGGACCAAGCGTATTTGAGATATGACAAGGCCAAAAAGGGCGAAAATTGTCGATTCGGCAAATTTTTCACTTTCGCTCCACTTTCCATAGCAAAAACAGGCAGAAGGCTTGATCTCAGCAAAAAGTTTATCGAAAGAAAGTTGTAGCGAATTTTATTCCCATTAAAATTCCAAGAGCAATAGGTAGGAGTGGGGGTGAATTTGAGAAATCCAGAAGAAATATGTTTATTGTGATTCAACCCTGGGGCGCCGTGATGGTGAAAGTTTTTCGTTTTCTTTATATTTCAACCATTTTTTGAACAGAGCAGTGCATCTAAATAATATATGAACTATTAAAAATCAATAGATGGAAAAGAACAAATTCGTTACAAAGGACCACGCACACATCTAATGGGAAAAAGTCTTTCGGTGAAAACGGCTGGATTTTTGATATGTTGTAGCTGAAGCCATTCTGAGTAAAAGTCTCTATTGGCCCAACTCGATTGTATAAATGGATTCGGCGCTATAGGGCTCCAAATCATGAAATTTGTGATTTTTGGAAAAATTCAACTTATTAAAAAAATTTGAATATCTCATTTAAATTGAATATTTTGTGATACTG
Source organism: Chrysolina oricalcia (assembly GCA_944452925.2). Classification (NCBI taxonomy): domain Eukaryota; kingdom Metazoa; phylum Arthropoda; class Insecta; order Coleoptera; family Chrysomelidae; genus Chrysolina; species Chrysolina oricalcia. Next base: position 40,725,163 of record OX101824.2, read on the forward strand.
AGCATTCCTAAAGTCCGAGAGAAATATTTTTCCATAATATAGAATAAAAAAGACACTATTTTTCTACAGGGTTGTCAACAATATACTCAATTCTTCAGTAAATTAATTCGCCTACGAGGTTATAAGTTTATTGAGTTTATCATTGAGGATCAATCAGAATGGTTTCTTGATCGACCAACATATAACGAAGCTATGAATAAAGAGTGTTTGGAATAATATTATGTACAGATCATCTCACAGCACTGCGAACATAGTAGAGAATATGACCAATTAACTATCGTCCAACCCCTTCAGTTTTCGCCGTTTTCGGTGTCGCTGTTCACGATGACAATAACTGTCATGGTGACAATAACTGTCATGGTGACAATAACTGTCATGGTGACATTCTAATAATTATCTAGCAAAGATAGGTTCATTCAAAGACGTAATAACATTTGTTGAACGAGGTTTACGAAATTGCTGAGAAAGTGCAAATTGTCAAATAGTATTTTCAAGGATCAAGAACGTACATTGTGTCAGATTAAAGTGTTATTATTTGTGGAACAGTTTGAAAATAGGCCGGACAATTATCAATTGCTCTGATTCTACCTATGTTACATTCATCGAGAGATGATCTGTACACATATAAATACTCCAAATCACAAATTTTATTATTTTTGAGTGAATTCAGATAAATGTAAAACATTTGTAATCTTTATCCAACTCTTGTTCAACTGAGCGTTCATAAAATCGTGAATTATTCTTCTATAAAACAAAAAAAATTCTACAGGGTAGTTTCCAATATAATCAATTTCTAGGTGAAAGAATTCGCCTTCGAGACTATGAGTTGATTATGTTAATTATTATTGATGATCGATCAGAATGATATTTGTTCTTTCGAAATAAAATGTAAATGAAAATACATATACAGCCGTATGCATAGTCAATCGCCAGCGACTCGCCAGAGTTTCGCCGTTCGCTACACAAGGATTATAATGCACAGTCGAGCTCCAAAAAAAGTGACAATTACGCGAAGTCACATTTTGGCGAAACGCTGGCGATGTACCACTTTTTTGGAGCTCGACTGTGCATTATAGTTCTTGTGTAGCGAGCGGCGAAACTCTGGCGAGTCGCTGGAATTGACTATGCATACGGCTGATAGTGTTTCATACATGGAAGACTCTATTTAATTTGAATAAGTAATTACTCTTCTCGAGGATTCAATTAAGACTTAATTTTGTGGTTTTCTAGTATTAAGCAAGCTATAAAATATGAATATATTTTGTGAGTCACCCAAAGAAATATATCTGATGTTCTGAGGATATTGAGTATATTTCAATCGACTATATATTTGAACTGAATGAACTGAGTTTATCCATATGAATCCAAGGAGAATTCAATCATATTAGGCACGGAGTTACTAAACTTAGCACTTGATTTAGAAAACTAGAGGAGCGTTCATAATTTGTGCATGAAACAAATGTTTCTGCATAAATTCTTTTTAAAAAGTATTTATGATTGAATTTTTTGTAATAGTATGTTTTTTCGAAGATTTTATTTCTTTCAGCAACAACTTTACAACGCCGCAAATTAAAAAGATTAGAAGTATCTTCCTACGTAAAATATTTTGGTCAGTTCAATAGTGAGAAAATTTACATGGTGGTTCTTTTAAAAAGTGATGTTTTTAATTGCCCTGCTTTAAATAAACACTCTGTATATTTTGAAATATTTTTATCGTACGCAGCAAACTGAACCGTATAATGTTTAACTGAAACATTTTTCACACTCCTCATGATAGGCGAAATACTGGACCTCCTCACACTAATGGGCCACCCTGTATATAATATGCACCCTTACTTATTTCAAACACTATCGTTACTGAATTTCAGTCAATCAAAAAACCATTCTGATTCATCCTCAATGATAAACTCAATCAACTTATAACCTGTAGGCGATTTCATTCACTGAAGAAAAGAGTATGCTGTTGACAAGCCTGTAGAAAAACAATGGCGTTTTTTTATTCTGTACTATGGAAAAATATTTCTAGAGAATTTAAGGAATGCTCAGTCGCACACCATATTGAATATAAATGAGATATTGATATTTTTTTATTCAGCTGAATTTCTCCAAAAATCACAAATTTCATGATTTCAGACATACGATCAAGTTGGGCCAATGGAGACTTTTACTCGGAATGTCTCCAGCTACAACATATCAAAAATCCAGCCATTTTCACCGAAAGACTTTTTTCCATGAGATATGTGCGTATGGTCCTTTCATTTGAAGAAGTTAGGCGTTTGGACTGACATGGCGACCGAACAGAAACTCATGAAAGATATGAAAGTGGAAAGGCAATGACAGACAGCACATTGCTGAAGTGGACTCTTGGAATGACTTCTCTTCAGGATATAGCTCAACAAATAGAGTAAATAGTAGTACACTGAAGTTACAGTATTGTCTTCAGAACAACATGTGGAGCCGATGCCCAGCAGGATCACGCAGGACGAACAAGATGTGCAACCCAGGACGATCTTAAGGAATACCTCTCTCATGAGCTTGCACCGTACCCTATGTTGTGTACGAGGATAACATGCGCATTGATTTAGAGCTCCCATCGAATCATCTCACTGTCATCGATGGTGGGCATCTACTCCACAAAGTGTTGAATCAAGATTTGACTTTTAGTCAAATTTGTGCCGATTATATTGTGGCGTTACTTTAAGTTGAAAAGTTCTACCAGCACGGCAGCCTGATAGTCGTAGAGGAGGCGTGGGTTAAAAAGATACTTTATGAAATTTTCTTCTCTTACTAAGATCTCACTAGTAATTAATATGTATGAGAGCAAGCTGGGGCGCCACCCAGTAATAAACTAGGAAGGAAGGGAATGACAAAAAAAATTTACACAGTCGATTGTTTTTTGTTAACTATAATTATATCCTGTTAGTAAGTAGTTGAACAATTCGTGAAAATTGTAATTAATAGTTGGAACAATTATTGTCTCTACATTAATAATAATATGTTTATTTCACTTGTTGAAAAGTACAAAGAGAAAATATCTATAAGTACAATAACAAGGAGTACGTCAATTAAAATATCTAACCTATGATGGTGAGATACATAATAAATATAAAATACACAATAAAGACCCAGGAAGGTGTATATTAAAAAGTTATCAATAAATAAAATCTAGGATTAATCAAAACATGTGTAGAAGGCAAGTTCAATTAAAATATATCGTCCACTAATTTGTTAGTTGCATTTCAAAATCTATCACTAATAAATCTTGTTAAATAATTATTGAAAAGGTTATTATGTAATAATTTGAACGAATAATTATGTCTAAATTAGTTTGTTAGTTGCATTGCAAATGTATATCTAAATGAGCTGAAGGCTCTTAAAAATATTAGAGAAGAATTTATCTACTTAAAGTTGATATATGAGCCTCTTTGGGCTAAGAAAGGGGAAATAGATATCAATATTAAATTATCAAGGAAACTTATCAAATGTGATATCAAAATATGATACCCAGAGAATGTTTTGAGAGAAGTGATACACCACTTATGATGAACAATGCTTATAAATGTGAGGGACGTGAAATATCAGCGGGTATTTCAGTTCTGACATAATATCCATATAAGACCTGAATTATATAAGTAAATAGTGAACAATATTATATACTGCCTGTCGCCGCATAATACTTCTTCTCTTCTTGGAAGGAAAATATCAAAATAACTTGTACTCACAGGGAATCATGCTAACTATTAGCCGGCTCAACAAAATGGCCGCATACGATATTCTTTCTTATACCAGGATGAGGGTTGGAATAAATTCATTGGTAATCCATCCTTATTGAACCCAAAAGTTAAACGGAAGTAATGTCCAGGATAGTCAGTGGCGTCGATAAGGATTCGGGCCCCCCCCACCAAATTTTGTTAGGATATTCATACTTGTGGCAATAAGATCAGGAAGTAGCAAGGAGAACGAAGGGGCCCCTTCTGGAGCTAGGGCCCCCTGCACGGCGGGCTCTGCGGGCCCCTTATCGCCGCCACTGAGGATAGTACGTAATTCAGCAAAATTTCAATTTTTACTCCATAGTCATATTTCACATTCAATACATGGACGTCATCATGGGACCAAACTATACGCCGAAATGGTCATGCATGAAGGAATTTCATGACTCACCAGCAGGATAAAATCATCGTTTTACAAAAACGAAAAAAAAAGGTAGAAGAAGGCCTGAATAAAATCCAAGTTTACTTTCAGGAACGAAAAATAATAATCTAGCCACAGGAATATGAAAGCATACCTTCAGTTGTTAAACGGCCTTCTGAATTTTAACATGGTCGAGGTCATTTCGACTGATCGTCTAGAGTGCGATATCAACCTCTCTCAGGTGACGACGGTGTGCGACTGTCTAGGTGGAACCTTCGAAGTCCGTTTCTGCGCCGGTCATCATTTATGGTTTGCCATGGTGTTGACTTTAGGCAACAAACAATGCATAGAAGCAAAAGGAATGGAGATGATAGTTTTAACATTGTCTAGACAATGGTCTTAATATAAACAGGGTATAGGTGTTGATGTGGGTTAAACAGGTGTTTTATTATAACTGCTTGAGCTCCTACTCAAGGACTGTTCGAGAAACAAAGAAATGAGGGGAGGGTGCAATGCCCTCGAACTGAACCGTTACAATATCGAGTGCATCCACCAGGCTTATGAGACAGTGGTGATGGTCATTTTCGACGGGTACCCAGAAAATCTTCTGATGAGTACCAAGAACGATAAAAGAAGGCGCAAGCTGAACGCCTAAGCAGATGTGCTATTTGATGGAGCCACAGTCAACACAACTCATCGAAAAAATTTCTGTCCAATGAGAGCAGTGAAAAACGATTTGTTGCACTCCTCAGAACAACACTTGATGCGTCCAACGTGCTCATTGTGAGCACTGCAACAAAACCAAGAGGAGGCAATTCACCTGACGTTATGTACTCCTCTCATCATCCATGTATGACTTCGTCGAGAACCTTCTGCTCATCCACGCCATCATCAGCGGGTGTGATATAACGTCAAACATTTATGGATTTGGAAATATCAGATTTTGTTATCTGTTCCGGAGGAATCCATTATTGTTGGAGACAAGTGATGTTTTCATGGATCCAGAAGCCACATTAAAGTACATCTCCAACAGGAAAGCAAATATTGGTCATCCTCTATGGTGGGGAACCCGACCAATCACTTTTTGACCTCCTACACACAAAATTTGATGCCACCACTACAAACTTGAAACTGGAAAAGCTGCCCTCAACCTCTGATGCAGCGCGATACTACTCCTTGAGGGTATACCACCAAGTGATGGCCTGGATGAGAAGGAAGAGAGACTCGATCATCTTTGGCTGCACAAGAGAAAGCAGGGGCTTGATTTCGACAACAACCACCACAGTTGCTGTTCCTCTTACCCTGCTGAGGACGGTATAATGCAGGTGTGGCAACGGCTGTTCCGCAGCATGTGGATGCAGAAAATTCCGTCTGCATTGCTCTACTTTCTGCAAATTCTGCTGCGGTGATCCGCCCATAACATTCCACGAAGACCTTGCCGAAGAGTCAGCCCTCCTGAACCTCTTTCCGAAACGTTCCCAGTTACTGTAACAACCCCCCTTCTGTTAAAAAGTTTTATTTCAGTGTGTTCATTATTCCCTAGTGATCAATATATAAAATGCACTGTACTGTAATCTATATTTTGTAAATACACAATGGGCCGTGGTGGCCGTGTAGGTAGAGCGTTCGCCTTTGGAGCGATGGGTCGAGGGTTCAAAGCCTCGCATGGTCATCGGTCTCGTGCATGGCATCACACGTTAAAAGGTAAGGGCTGCGTCTTCCCTAGCTCACACAAGTCTCTCGAAGACTTCCGAGGGTTGCGCGTAGGGGTGCAATCAGTTGACGGAAATAGCAATTTTCCCAATAACAATAACTTTTTCAAATGAATATGTAACGAATTTGTTATCTTCCGTCTGTACATATTAATACGGAAAGTGGTTCGAATATTATTAAGATGCAATGCTGTGTTCAGAAAATGGTAGTAATATAATGAAAACGAAATACGGCTTCAGGGTTAATCACAAAAAAAGTACCTTTCTTGTTTTCTTAAATTCACCTCCACTCCCACCCATTGCTCGTAAAAATTTTCGATACATGAATTTTAAAGGAAATTAGGTTCTATACAATTTCCATGCAATAAACTTTTTTTTGAGATCAAGTCTTCCCACTGTTTTGGCGATGGAAAGTGGAGCGAAAGTAAAAAATTTGCCTAATCGCCATTTTTCGCCTTCTCGTAGCTCGAATACGCTTCGTCCTACAGAAAAAACTTCTACATCAAATTTGTTGGAAATTTAGTAATTCACGGTTTTTATGTCAAACATATATTCAAATAAACCATTTGGGAATGATCTGGAGGCCAAATACTGAAGAAAGTGCAGATTTCTGACAGTTTTTACAAGATACGGGCGGAGCAAGTGGGTGGGGATGGACAGATTTAAGTACAGTTCAGACAAAAGTGGCGCTTCAAATAACACATGTTATTGCACCGCATCTATAACTACCCTCAATCTCAACTTGGGATAAGCGGTCAATTTTCAAGGTTTGAAGAAAACTTAACTTAAATTTGACATTAAGGTTCCGTCAAACCAAAGAGGGAACGCGGGAGCGGGAGCGGGAACGGAACGTGGGAACCGTGCGAATTGCTAGAAAAACAGTAAACGTAGCAAACCATATATATTTCTCTGCTTGCCTGCATTTTGGAATACGAATAATCACTCCGGTATGTATTTTTATGCACTAGCGGGCGGTAAAGTACACTTTACCGCCCGGTTCGCCGGGCGTAAAGTGGCACTTTACCGCCAGTGGACGCATTATGGCCCGGCGGGCCGTAAAGTAGACAATATTCTCAAAATGTCTATACTCACACATCATTTCACGCAATTCCTAACACGAATTAGAATCATTTCAGTTCAATAGAGCAATACTCTTTCTAATTTGTTCATAATCGTTGGCAATTTTTTCGGTGATGATCTATTTATTTGAAATAGATTCTCCAATATAGCACTCAGCTACTATAGTTTCACATTCCTCATATTATGTTACCATTAATTATTGTATGCATAACGTATGAAACGTGTAGACCATCGCAATTCAAGTAAGTATTTGTGATTCGCGCTATAAAACCGATAGTGCATAAAATCTTGTATGTATCACGTGCGTAAAATGCGTTTAAGGCCTTCGGCGTATGATGGCCCTCGGCTAACGCCATCGGGCCATCATCCACGCCGCAGGCCATAAACGCCTACTTTACGCCCTTGATACATAAATTACTATTACATATCCCACTATCGAATTTAGTCTCGCATTCATCCCGCTCCCGCTCTCGTCCCGCGTTCCCGCGTTGGTTTGGGGAAACCTTCAAAGTGACACGTTCCTGACGTTCCCGATGGAAAATATATTCAACGACAATTTGTACATAAATGAAATTAGTGAATATGGTTTCCCAAGAGCATGGTCGAGTTATGCACGCCTTCGGACGGATATAGAAGCAGAATAACAGAGTCGTTATTACGATTCCTATAGTTTCTCTGGAATATATTCTCTGGGGCATATAATTCAGATCTCACCTAGAAATAATAATTTCAGTAGTCAAATGACTACAATATGCATGCCTCGTCTCATTCCTAGACATTCTATTACATGGTATTTATAAACACTAAGAACTACACCTAAGAATTATGTAGTCACAGAATAGGAGTTATGTACTCTTAGTTCTTAGTACTAGTTATAGTTCCATAAACGTTGTTTCTCTATTTATGAACTCTAAGTTCTTAATTTTAGGGTTTAGGTTTAGTTCTTAGGTACGGGTGCATAAATCGACCTCAAGTGTGCGTGCTAATTATTTTCAAGAAATGGACAATTCAACATTTTTGAAAAGATTTAGATTGTATAAGGAAACAGTAGTATATATTTTAACTTTCGTAGAGCAGAATACAGATTTTCGTGATGATTGGTAATTATTTGTGATAGGTAAATTTTAATTATTTTCTCATGATAATTTTCCCTGTGATTGTAGTTTAAATATACCAATGCCAGTTCAAGGCCCACCACCAGTACGCAAAAACTCCATCATTTCTTCAGCCTTTCTTTTCCTCAAATATTTCTTCTGATTTTCGTAGAATTTCCGAGAGAATCTGGTGGACCTATTTATGCAATTCGGAGCCATGGCATTGAATTCTGTTACAATCTCCTCCCAGGCAGAATCTTTTTCTTGGGAAGTAATGGCATTGTTTTTTTTCATTTTCTATCATATCTTTCCTTTTTGCAACAATGTTCAATAATACATCTTTTTCTCGTTGGGTGTGATTCTTCTTTTCTCGATAGTCATCTTATTCATTATGTTATATTGACACAAACTCAAAACTCGCACAACTCATCAGAACTCAGTTAGCGTCAAGTGCACAAATGTCATTCCCTTCAATCCTTTCCCAAACAAAATTGAAATTCCATAAACGATTACAGCGTTGCCTTATGATCAGCAAGTTTAACTGTCTTGTGTGTAAGTATCAATACCGTGCAAGACAAAATTATAGTCCGGACCTTGAATTTTCAAGCAGTTCTTAGTTTAACCACCTTAAATCGTTGGTCCGTGCAAACAACTGTAACGGAGATGAATGGGTTGTGTGTAAATTCAGTGGTGGTAATCCTTACTGCAAAGTAAATGTTTCTTCAGACTTAGATGACCATAAACATCTGATATATACAGAAAGAAAAAATTTGTCGTTTGAGCACCATGCTTTGTCACTGAAATCACAGTTCATTGAATATGCAACTTTCCATTAGCATGTATATCAATTTCATGCTTTCACGTTCACTAAGGGTTTGCTGCACAAAGCATGATGCACTTGCTCGACAGGAGAGCGAGGGAGCATCATACCGTCAGGGTGCATAACCTTGCATTGTGTGCAGGGATATTACAAACTGACAAAGAGGGTGACTTCACTGGCAAAATGGGGTTCAGATTCTGGGAAACTTATTGAACTTGTACGCTATATTCTACAAGGCACTTTCCAGATAATTAAATGAGGAAACCAACCCATCACCATCCTTAATTATTACAAACTTATTTAGGAGGTGTCGTGTACGAAATCGTTGAAACGTTATTAAAATTAGTATAGTTAATTCAAACTAACACACACATCACTGTCATTCCAAACTGACAGTTGTACATAGTTGTCAGTCAGTTTGAGCTGACAATTATGAATAATTATTAGTTTCAACTAATATTGACAGATCCAAAAAGTTACACTTTCTATGAATCCTGTTGATTACTTTCAATAGTTATATTTATTTATTTTGGCGGGGGGAGTAAGTGTGGCGTATACGCACCCTGTATATTTGAATTATTCATCTTGTGTGATGGCATGTTGACGTTCGAAATGTTAGATAGAAAAACTTATCAGAGTTGAATGAGAAACTTCACAAAGATAGCCGCTTTTCAATCGTTCATTACCACCACCGAGAGGGAAACTGCTGAGGAATTTAGATGTACTAGCCTTGGGTATTAGTGATATTACTTGGGTATTAGTGGGGAATCAGAGGAATTAGTGAATTAGTCAAAAATTAATGGGCATTAGTCGGGAATTGCAGTTAGAGGTATTATTTCGAGTAATACATGGGTATTACAGGAATGATTTCTTCAAAGAAGACCAAAAATGAAGGTCCTCAACCCATGATCGAGAATTTCCGGATATCTGAAAACATCGCGGTGTTGTTGAAATCACAATTGGTGAATGAAGAAAAATGGCATAAAAAAAAATGAAACTTGACAAAAAAAACAGAGATTCGGATATCTATTGCTTCTATTCCTTGGGTATTAGAGGAATTACTGGCATTTGTTCGGAGTAATTACTCTTAAATTACTTGGGTATTAGTGGAATTACTTAGGATCATTTGGAATTACTGTACATAATTTCAGCGGTTTCCCCCTCGACCACAATATCTACACCACTGGATCTAGGATGTCTCGAAATATAACTGATCAGAATTTCACTGAAATACAAAAACAATAACAAAGTAGAATAATTTTGGAATTTCAGCTTATTTACAGTAAACAACAAATTCTTCAAATTTAATTTTTTCATAGTTTATTTATTTATGATTTATGAATAGTGTTCATATTTTTCAAATTTAATCAATAACTTTTTAATTGTTGGACACCTTTCAACGCAATCTCGACATTAACCCTTCAAAAATGTCGTGAATCTAGTGCTGTAATCAGATTTGTCTAAAAAAATTCTCGGAGACAGAAATAATAGACAGTGACGTCAGTCACTGTCTCACCCAACCCAATAAGAGCAGCTAGAATTCCCTTTCCTATTTCCTCGCTAAGGCACCTTGAAGCTAAGAATGAGTCAATGGCTATTATTTCCGTCTCCAAGTATAGTGGACTTTCTGAATATCTACCTAATGAAAAAGTGATCAGTTCAATCAATAAAGAACTGTATGTTTGAAGGGTGTTTCCATTTGGAATGGGTCACACTGTATATGAAAAGAACCAGAAGTAGCATGATTCTGAGAATTTGTAGAAACGGTGAAGGAATAATAAAATATTTTTGTTTTTGTTGTTTTCGATTCCTTTCATGATTCTGAGTCAAATTCATTTATCATACCCTAAAATCAAAATGAAACCTTTGTGGTTCAATCTAGTTTTTATGGAAAAAGTTGAAAATGCAGCCTAACAAACATACATTGGTACGCCATTTTCATGTAAATTACAATACAACAATACGTGCCATCAGATATCCATTACCTACCTGATTGAAAGTAATAAAAAATAAGGGACATTATCCTGATCTAAAATTCATCTACATCATTGTTTTTGAAGTCACGATGCAGACATAATAAATAATAGCTTATGTTACACGTGTACCAGCACTTGCTATGTGAAGGGTACGACGTGGATGCATTTGTATCATAACATAAGTATACTACCTATTAACTCTTTGGCATCAAATATTTACGAATTTCCGTTCTAATGAGAGTTTTCTGTGGAAAGATTCACGAGCAGTATAGCAAGAGGTCTAATCATATTTCGAAATACATGAGCGTCTTCTACTTTACAACAATTATTTCATTTAATAATCTTTTAAATATTTACCGAAGGATTTAATATTAAATAAACGTAACAATATTTTTGTTTCTTTATTTATATCATGATGAAGTATAGACTTACATCGCAACTTAGTAAGGCACAATTAATATTCAGATTTGGTTAAAAGTTGTTGTTTATGTCATAGTCGTTTAACCTGAAAAATAAAATAATCAGTGATAATTATAACAACTCACAAGAATATAAAATTATTGTTACTGAATCCAAACCAAATTGAGAAAACAAATAGGGCAGTATAAGTGATCTTTCAATAAGTTTTTTCTTGGTACCTACCAGTGATTTTTGCACCTCTATGCATTTCAACTCAATCATTACTTCGGCTACTTTTCTTTGTGTTTAATCCATATGTATTTATATTTAGACCGTCAGATAGTGACAGATTTAGGTGCCGCATTTTCACATACAAGCCTCGAATAGGGTTGAAAAGTAAGTCGATGTTGAGTAAAATGAAGGGAAATTTACGAGTGGCTCGTGGGGAAAACATAGGGAAAAATCAAAAAGAATTTCCATTAAATTTTCCGACGACAAAATCTACTTTTCCATTCACGCCACTCAAGCCATTATGTTTTTCGGTCTACTGACGATGTAGATTTTCATAGTTTCGATGGGCTTGCGTGGGAAATCCTGTTAAAATCTCGATTTTTCTTTACAAGATTACAGCCTCATTTTAACCCTTTAGCCACCTTCAACACTCAAGCCTTTGATCTTCTGAAGCCAGGTTATATTAATTAATGATAAGGTGAACACGGCTTGCGTTAAAATATGGAAAATCGAATTTTCCATGGAAAATCGAATTTTCCATATGTTATCCCCAGGAGCCACTTGTAAATTTCCCTCCATTTTACTCAACATCGATGTACTTCTCAACCCTATTCGAGGCTTGTATGTGAAAATGGGGCACCTAAATCTGTCACTATCTGACGGTCTAATTGTAAAACAGTGCAAATACGATGAATTTTCGGACAAAAGTTTCACTGGCATATTATTCAGTATAACCCTTAATTACAGAGGTGTACTTTATGTTACAGCTTCGCACAGGTGCATTCACAGATACCGCTTTTTTTGATAGTTCATAATGGAATTTTCGTTTACAATACAAAACAGAGTATCCTGAGAAATGCGTAAAGTGAATCGTCGAATGAAAGCTGAAAATAAGACACAAATATTAAACACAAATTCATTATGTTTCAAACTTAATATAGGAACATACAACAACTAGAACACAAGATATTTTATTAAAGAATATTATGAAAAAAAAAAAGAATCCTAAATTGTATGGCAATCTATAGAAAATATATGAAGCTAAACTAACGCTACACATTTTGGCACTTTTTGTATATAGAATACATACCTTCTTGGTACATTTTAAACAAATTGTTTTTTTACTATGAAAATAATAGTGAAGGATTCTTCTTTTCTTGCTGGAGGACATACAAAACACGTTTTTGTTTTTCAGATTTGGGCCCATCGGATTCTTTGTCACTATCGTCACAATAACATTCCATATTCCATCATATCAAATAATGGAATAATAAAAATAAATGAAGTAAAAAAGTAGCACTCACTCAGAGAAGAGATCTCCTTGACCGCGCAAAAATTCGCAAGTGTATTAGGAAAAATTTGTTACTCTTACGATGTTCTCTTTTTGGCAACTGGATCAGTATTAATTGATTGGAGGGTATATAGACATAACAGCATTGAACTTGCGTAGTAGGAAACAAACTAGAAATTTCAAACCCAGCGGGGCCTTACAGGCTGCGCCTCTGTGGTTAATGGATAATTTGACAGTTGTTTAGACCAGACGCATACGTTGGGAAATCTGATATCAGAAAAAATTTCATAAACCTTCAATCAAGTACCTCTTTGCTGTTCTGCCACGGTCGACAAATATTGCAATTGTAACACCTAACCAGTACTGAAAAATCTTCATTTACCCCTTACTGGTAATGTGCCGTGTGTGAGACTGCGGCCATTTTTATTTTCGTGGTTTTTCTGAAACGGTTTTGCTTTTCTGCGAATCACGCCACCTAATCTATTAGCTATTGGTGCCCCACCAATCATTCAACTGGGAGTTAATTTGGGTAAAGGACGTCTGAGAAATATTTAGTATTTAGTTGAGCACAGTCCGTGAGACGGCATGTTTCAGTTTACGTAAGCATTTCTCGCTACTCAAAGTAATGGCAGGTCCGTCAAAACGGGTAGGTACGTTATGGGGATGAAAAATATGATGAAATTTTTTTTTGAATGATTTTTAATTTTTTATGGATCTTTCCGAAATCACTACCAATTTTCGTTATGTTGAAATAGATTATTGCGAAATTATTTTAGATCAAGTTTTTTCGTTATTTCATGCAATATCATTTCAAAAGAATTTGTACTGAAGTGTTAGTAATATATATTTTGAAAAAAGTTTTATTTGAGAATTTTTTGTTTTGCTTCCAAAAAATGTCAGTCTCACAGACTGCACGGTACCAGTTGTGTTTCAAAATTCCTCGTTACCAGTTAAGGGTTAAAGCAAACTGGATGAGAAGTAGTTTACATCGGTTTGTAAGTACAGCGTTTAACTAATGGGTATCAAAATTATAACAATCTTTCAAATAATTCCTTTTCTTGGAAAAACTACCAACTATTTGCGAAAGGAAACACGACAAGTAGCCGCTGGCAACGATGTGAACCACACAATAGGACGATGCCACTGTTTACTGTTTCATCTGTCATGTTTAGAGTTTCTGGTATGATTTTTTTTTAAGTTTTTTTAATATTTCCCAGAGGATAGCACAAATATATTTCACTTGTTTGTTAATAAACTGTTGTTGTGTTACGAAGAGAGCAAAATCATTCACAATGTCATATTTTTAGAACCATCGGAGGTATCGCTTTGAAATTTGAATCATCTCAATAACTCGAGGACGGTATTTGTCAGTTTTGTTTATTTGGCGTTCGGAAAATTTTTACAGTTTTTTTTCTTTTTTTTTAAGTTGCTACTTCTCTCGATACAAGTTCAGGGATTGATTTGATCTATTTCATATTCTGTGAAGAATACTTCAATATGTCCTACAAAATTGTGTAGTTTTTGAGAAGGATCGGATAATGATAACCGGGTTTTTCGGGAAGTTTTCCGAAAAATGTCGATATTCTGAAAAACAGAAAAAACCAAACCAATGATTGAAACGGAATTTTGATTGATGCAATAGGTGGAGCTCGAGTAGGCCAACAAATCATACCTCTTTGAAATGTTTCCCAAAATGATCGGAAAACTGAGAAGACTTAAAAAAGTTGAAACAAAAAATTTTAATTGTGAAAAATACGGAATAATTCGGAAACGGTCAATATTTTCTTAATTTACTAAAACATCTTTTCTGACCGCCTTCAGAAAAACTACAAAAAAATTTGGATTGTTATCCTCTAATTTGAATAATCCGGGAGATATTTAAAAAAATCGGAAAATCTAAATATTGATTGTATTAACGGAGGTATTGAAAAATTTCAAATTTCATCGATTTCGAACTTTCGATGCAATCAAACAGTTTTGCTCCAACTTGATTATAAAGTGGTAAAATCACAAAAAATCGCCAAAAACTCGAAAACCAAAAGAGATGTCAAAAAATTTCATGAAAACAGTTTCATTCTCCTTGAAAAGGCCCACAAAAAAGTTATCCAAAAATTTTTCGTTACCAGTTGAACAAACGAGAAAACTATGATTTTATAGGAAAAATTAAACTTTTGTCTTCTAAATAGGGAGAATACACAGCTGGGTCAACTTTTTTATTTGAAGAGATATAGCCATCCCAAGTAGCACACCTATATTGGTAAAATAATGTGAACATTGGCGAAATATTTGAAATGCAATATAGGCGAGAAAAAAAATGTGAACATTCGGCGATATTGGTCCAATATTACTTGAACAATATTGGCGAAATATTCTCGAAGCAATATTGGCTTAAAAATATTTGGCGATATTGATACAATATCGCTGGTACAATATTGGCACAATATTCAAACGTTATATTGCCGAGAAGTATATTTGAATATTTTGCGAGATTGGTCGAATATTGTTTGGACATTTCAAAAATATTATTGGTGAAATATTCTTGAAGCAATAATGGCCTCAAAACATTTATCGATATTGGTTCAATATCATTTGGATATATTATTGGTGGAAGTGAATATACCTTGAAATTATTAAATGTCTTCCAGTTGATCAAGGTGACACCAGAGTCTGCCTTTTGATCGCCATAACCACTGAGTAAGCTGTCTTGAAAACAAGTTATAAGAAGTATTTATTATATCTTCGTAGGTTTTAGAAGACGTTCTATATGTAGATCCATCTAGCGGATTTTCAACTAGGATTTATCATGATATAATTTTAATATTCGAATTTTAAATTCTTATTTCATATTAATCAATGTGAATTCTTTTGAAGAAAAACAAATATAATTTACTACTTGAAAAAAAATTGTAAAAAAAAATTCGAAGAAGGTATAAATCTTCATCTGAATAAATCCATTTCTTAGAGAGAAATATTTCTTTTATTCATGGTAAATATATATTTGCTTATGCGGACACAATATTATTTGTTCATGTAGACAAAATATCATTTGCTTCGCTTAAATCATAAATTTATTATATCCGGATTTTGAATTCTCATTTCACCATAATCAATGTGAATACGTTTTCAATTTCTTTGTCAAAAACCAAGGAAGGCTTTAGGAAGCAAAAATGAAATTACACAATTGCGTACTATCATCGTATAGGTTATTCAGTAACAATATCAATATAAATGAAGAGGGATCAGACATTAAAAACAAAGAAAATTAGAACTATGAAATACTTTATTGAAATTCTAACGAAAATACAAATAAAAGCCAAAATCTGAATGAATGCATATACTATTAATTTACCAGATGTTTGGCCAATTTTAATTTGAGAAGTTTTCTGTCCCCGAGGGTGGGAATCAGTTCCTTGAGGTCCGCATCGTTCAGTGTTTGGAAAATTTCAATTGAACCGATGTTATGATCTGAAAAATTCAACACAATTTCAATATTTCTCTAGTGGCTCTCAAGGGGCTGTTGCCAACCATTCAATTCGATTCAAGGATGGATTCTGATGTAATATGACAAAGAGGGTCCATAAGGGCCTATTTTCCTGGTTGCGGCAGCGGTATCCCCATAATTGATTGAATTTGGTATGGACAAGTATTTTAAAATTGAATTTTTTACTTGTGGTCGTATATCACCTACCCTAATGAAACAGTACATTCCAACTAACAGTAGAGTAAGCGATCATAAGCTTTAGGATAAAGTGCAATACAAGGTTATTTTGTACAGGAACAATAAGTCCACAGATAGCATATGCATATTGAGACATAGGTTGTAATTCACTTGACAAGAATACCATGTTATCTTAGGAATTAAGTCAGATTCACGGTTCAGAATCAAGAAAATCGATAAAAATACCAATTTCCCCATACTCTCCCTTAGTTCTCACCATGTTTTCTCATCTCTGCAGGGTTTTCCACGGCAGGAATAAAAAAAACAACATCAAATTATTAAGGGAAGCTCGCCAAATGAAACATACATGTCACGGTGGATTGTATGGACGGACGTATCTGGTCGGATATATTCTACTGATTATTAGAAAAAGAGAAACTATAACATTCGGACGGATATAGAAGCAGAATAACAGACTCGTTATTACGATTCCTATAGTTTCTCTGGAATATATTCTCTGGGGCATATAATTCAGATCCCACCTAGAAATAATTATTTCAGTAGTCACATGACTACAATGTGCATGCCTCTTCTCATTCCTAGACATTCTATTACATGGTATTTATAAACACCTATTTCGTAATGGCTTCTGGATATTTGGCATAAGTTTGGCGTCCAACTTGTTTGTGTTTGAATGACTCGTACAATGTTTATTTACATGCTTTTATTTCTCAGAGTATATCCTATTAATAATCGTGATATAAACTCCATGCGCGTGGCTTATAATAACTTTGAGAAGAAATAATTTCTTTATTGATTTCTACATTTCGAAAAGTTAATCTTTTCATATTCTTGAATGAAATGTCTGTTCCGTTGAATATCATGCCTTGACGTCATATGCACTCGGAAGAACTGTTTGCCAACTTTTCACTTGGTTGATTTCATATATCCTTGGATGTTGATCAATTTCAGTAAATTTTTCATTCAATAATTCAAATACTTAGTAAATGACTAGACTAATACCAAAAAAATTTGTGTGAAAAATAATCAATGCATACAATCATTGCGGTGGAAATTAGGAAAAAAATCAAGATTCATTTATTTTCCTCCAAAACTCCTAAAGGAAAAAATTTGAAAATTGGTACCCTGATCAAGGTCCATCAACGTGATAATTTGAAGTTATAATTTTTGATTTCCGTAAACCAGTGGCGTAGTTCAGATAGTATGAGGTCATATATTCCTTCATATTTTGTTTGAACAAGTGAATGGACAAATGAGTGTTTAACTAGGCTCATCATTACTCATCCTATAAGTAATAACCTTTCATATTCCTAAAAGTGGAGGTTTCTGAGGAATTTGCGAAAAACTGAAATTATGTCCCGAGTTGCGACGTAATTTTCAATAAGCAAAAATCGCATACTGTTAATTTCTTACAAAATATCGGAATATTTGTCAACCTCCTGAATATTTTTAAATGTTAAGAGAATCGAAAACATAGTACGGATGAGTCAGAATGAGACCGACAACTCTTTTCATTCATCATATTATTTGATCGAATTGATGTCGTGGTTTCACTGCTATGTCAACACACATTCTTGTATATGATTGTTTGGAATGTTTCAAAAAGAAAACCATTAGAAGTTTACAGTTGATGTTTGTGTAGGAATTATCGAAAATCGTATCTTTGGACCATATCTTCTTCAAAATGGGCCGAACATGTTCTACCTGGGCTACTTGGAGAAGAACCTCTATCGGTTAGTCAAAGAATGTAGTACCAATATGACGGAGCACCATCCCATTTTCAACGAATCGTTCGCCCATTTCTTGTTCAAACATTCATTCATTCATTGTCCTGCACGTTCTACGGATTTAACTTCACTTGACTTTTCTAGTTCGGATACCTTTGATTCGTGGTGTATGCAACACCTGCAGAATCTGTGGAAGAATTAAGGGCAAGAATTTTAACAGCATGAATGTTAATGCACAGGATACATCAGAGATATTCCAAAGCGTGCGACAGTCGACGATATGGAGATGCCATTTGAAAATTTGCTCTTATGCCTTTTTTTATATGTAGTGTACCCAATAAACCGTGTCTATCATTTGAGTAGATAAAACTATCTTAGATGATTCAATCAGAAATTGCTTTAAAAATGGTACTTCTTCACCATAGAATCCAACAAATTATAAGTACTCATTTTCAGTTTTTCACAAATATTATTTCAGAGGAGTATTAACAATTTTAGACTGGGCTTTTTTATGAGTTGATACAATCATTATGTAAAAAAAGATGGTAACATATCAGTGAATTTACGACATCGATTTGATCAAATAATATGATGAATGAAAAAACGGAGTTTGTCGGTCTCATTCTGACCCTGTACTATGTTTTGAATTCTCCCAACATCAAATAATGTGCAGGAGTTAACAATTATTCATATGTGTTGCAATAAAGTTGAATTGTGCTCATTGCATACAGAAAGTTATGTCTGTACTCAGGACAAATTTCAGTTTTTCGCAAATATCTCAGAAACCTCCACGTTTAGGCATATGAAATGTCGTGACTTTTAGGATGGGTATCGATATCAAACACTCATTTGTCTATTCACTTGTCTGAAGAAAATATGAAGGAAAATATGGCCACATACCACCGTAACTACGCCACTGGTCTACGAAAATTATCATTCATTAATTCAAGTTATCACATTGAGAAACCTATATTGCTATACCATGTTTCAATTTTCATCCTTCAGGAGTTTTCAACGACTTTCGACACCCTGTATCTCAGAGATAATGCATTTTAGGACATCCATTGATGGGAACTTTTCACCTCAAAATGAGGTGAGGAATCTGCATGGGCAGTTGTCGGTCTCATTCTAACTCACCCTGTATATGTCCAGCTTGACAAATCTAGCTGTGAAACGTCGAGAAACGTTTGAGATGCGCGAATTCAGAATGAGAAAGTATTTGGATGATAAGAGGGTGGTATAAATTGTACATTCTTCTGCTACTGTTCATCGATAGGAGTGGCAATTCCACAGTCAATGCTAGATTTGTCAAGCTGTACTTTTAATGACAGATGGGTCTTATACCTGAGTTACAGAGTTTTGACAGCATTCAGTTTGAAATTTCAATTCAATACGCTTATTTGTATCTCCAAATAGGGGCAAACGGCAGCTTGGTACGCTTAATCGCACCTCCCCAACTTTCACGTCACTGAATTAATTAGATAGATTTTGTTTTCTTTTTCTCAATTCTCAGTATTTTCCATAAAAAGTGACTTTCCGTTAGTGAAAATCTCAACAGTTTTCGAAATATTGTTGTTCATATGTATATTGAATTTAATAAATGCGTGCGTCAGTGAGATGGAGAGAGATTGTGATCATTTTCTTAGAAGATGCTATGTATTTTGTTTTAAAATTGTGAAAATCAGGCTTTGTACTAACACTTCAAAAAAAATCGTGTCCATAGTCGTACTTCTTGTTGAACTTCAGGAAACAGCGGAAAAAAATTTAAATATTTATTTAGGTATACACGTATACCGTCATGTGCGTATTTCTGAAAGGCAATCTCCATTTGATCATTCATCAGTTTCTCTGATAATTGAATTCATTCGAAGAATATAAGAAATAGTGAAGTTATCAAGTACTGCACTCGAAGGAATTTTTAGTTTTTTTTCGGTTTTCCTTTATCTGGAATTGAGTGAAGTACAGAGCGAAGTATATTCGTGGAAAATCTAGCATATTACCAACAGAGATAAATATCTAACCAAATACTCTGAATAATTTTTACTGTACAATTGCCAAAAATATGACTGACAAGCTTGTATGTCACCATGGACCCTTGAGCTATCTGGACGAAATCCGCTGTAATTCTAATTTTACATTAACCCCTACAAATGTCCATGAAATCAATCAAACATTAACTGATATAAAAAATGATAATGCAGCGGGATTGGATGGTATAACTAAGAAACTTGAAAATCTACCATTCAAAGTATTATCTGTACTGGCAGATGTTATTAATAAATACTTTTCAACAGAAATATTTCCCGCAGGCTTGAAGACAGCTGTTGTCTTACCTATCCACATAGGAGGTGACAACACCAACCCCTCTAACTTCAGACCAATCTCGCTACTTTCTACTATCTCGAAACTTATTGAAAACTTGGTAAAAAAAAGATTGTTACAATTCTTATTGAGTGAAAACATTTTGAACGAATGTCAGTTCGGATTCCAAAGTTCAAAAAATACCAATGATGCGATTTCATCATTTTTAGAAAAGGTTTATACGAGTTTAAATGAAGGAGAATCCATTGCAGCAGTCTTCTATGATTTCTCAAAAGCTTTTGATTGTGTTAATCATGGAATACTGCTGAAAAAAATGGATTGCTATGGCATAAGAGATACATGCCTCAACTGGTTCAGATCATACTTGGATAATAAAACACAGATGGTGAAAATTGGTGATACATATTCCAATGCGTCAAATATATATTGTGGAGTACCTCAGGGATCTGTTCTAAGACCGATTCTTTTCCTATTATACCCAAACGACCTACCTACAATTCATATTGAAGGATACTTCACGATATTTGCAGATGATACTACATTACTATGGCATGGAAAAAATACCGTAATCCTGAAGAAAACAGTATGCTCATATCTAGCAAAAGTTGAGGAATGGTGTGATTCAAACTTCCTTTGTTATAATGTAGACAAAACCAAAATTATTAATTTCAAATTTAGTAACGACAAGTTGATACTAGATGGCAATACGGTTGAAGAAACACAATGCACCAGATTTCTGGGTTTCTATATCAATAACAAATTAAAATTCCATGAACACTTTTATGTGAAAAGATTCATATGCTGTAAGAATCGTTTCCATTTAACTTGACATATCCTCAGCAAGACTAACTTACTATGCATTAGTAGAATCTCATATACGTTATGATATTGCTCTCTGAGGATTCTGTAATCAACAACTCATGAATCAAGTCTTTGTGCTACATAAAAGATCACTGAGGTTTATATGCAAGGCCAGCTATAGAGATAGCTACAGGCCTCTTTTTATTCAACACAAAATACTGACTCTGGTCAGCATATTCATTCTAGAGGTGGTATGCCTAATTCATAAAAGACATGTTACCAATTCACCAGAACACAGACCTCATAATACCAGACATTTCCAAGATATTCTTTTACCCATATCAAAAACAACCTTGACAAAACATTCTAATATGTATGAAAGTAAAAGAATATATAACCATTTACCAAAGGTTTACAGAAATACATTGGATCAGAAAGAATTCAGAAAATCCGTTAATGATTTGGTTAAAATTTTAACCAATTTAAAGTGTACCTATGAAATTTCGTTATCGTTTTTACTTTTACATATATATATATTTTATTCTTCTATAACAAATGTGCATAGGCTCATTAAATTTTATCATGATATTCATATTTACTATTTCAAAATCCTATTTTTGCTTATAGATATCTTGTATAGGTGAGTGTGTGTGTTTAACAAATTGTTTATGTACTTTATAGGTATTAATCGTGACATAACTGTATCTGCAGTGGTATCTATTTCCACCGTTTTTTTTTATTCATAATTGACGAATATTTATAATGTATGTGAGTTTATTTTTACACTTTGTCAATGAGAACTTGTTCTAGGACAATAAAGTATATATCTATCTATTTATCTAGTTAAAATTTTATCGAGATGTACCGGTTTTAGAAAGAAATTACATTTTTTCGAAAAAATAACCAACAAAGAGTTTTTTTATACAAATTCGAAAGTGTGATGTACAAACTGTTGGCAAATATGATGAGTATTATTATTATTATTATTATTATGACCGACATTTCACTGTTATATCAATTAAAAGACGACGGAGTTGCTTGTGACATTGATTGATAAAAATAATATGCATACATTATATTCGTGACATCCATTGAGTATGTGCTTACTTATAGTTTGTGTTTTTGTTTCAGTCTGACGGAAATACGTCATTCTTGCGCGCTGCCCGAAATGGTCAACTGGACAAAGTTCTGGAACATCTGAAATCCAATATCGACATAAATACTAGCAATGCAGTGAGTATTCTTATTAATTTTTGTTTTCGTAATTTGTTTGTTAAGAATAAGAAAACTGAAATACAAAATAAGTTTCAAATGGATGTACAGAGCATCAATCATTAATGTACAGTGCCTGCTATAAAGTATCATATGGAACATATGGAAAAAAAGTCTATTATTGGAGTATTTGGTATTGGAGTATTGAGTATTAGAGTATTGAGTATTAGAGTATTGAGTATTAGAGTATTGAGTATTGAGTATTAGAGTATTGAGTATTAGAGTATTGAGTATTAGAGTATTGAGTATTAGAGCATTGAGTATTAGAGTATTGAGTATTAGAGTATTGAGTATTAGAGTATTGAGTATTAGAGTATTGAGTATTAGAGTATTGAGTATTGAGTATTGAGTATTGAGTATTGAGTATTGAGTATTAGAGTATTGAGTATTAGAGTATTGAGTATTAGAGTATTGAGTATTAGAGTATTGAGTAATAGAGTATTGAGTATTAGAGTATTGAGTATTATAGTATTGAAACTGACTCATTGTAAGTCGCTGCTCCATCTGTGAGGAATTATAAGATAAACGATTGATTATAATTCATTGGGCAGGCACAAGACGACTCTATGGTTTTCAGACTTCCCTTGCACTGATGAGAAGCACGAACTTCAAAACATGTCTACAGGTGGTCATCCCCAGCCGAATGAAGGATAATCTTCTGTTTGTTTAAAATAAGCACTTGAAATTGAGTCTTCTGGGAAGAACGTTGCACAAATATCTGTCAGATGTAGTTCAATACACGTCGTGGTATTAGTCAGGGAAGTAGTTGTTGATTTTTGCTTCATATTTTCCACTTTGTGGAAATATTTGGAGAGTAAGGGTATTTTTATTCATATTATTAGCCTGAATATCAATCTTGACACTTGTCAGGTGATGTGAGAAGTTGGAAAAAGAAGGGTAAGATGGCAAATATCTAATAATGTCATTAGTTCAGAATTTAATTCTATAATCGTACAGAGAGTTTCAAATGAAAATTACATTGTCTGATCTCGTAACAAATATCTAATTTTTTCTGCACAAAAGTTATATTAGAATTTCACGGCTATTGTGATAATAAGGCAATCTGAAAACATCGTGAGTTTCTAATTGAGTCGGCGCCTCCGTCATAAATTCAAATTCTGTCGCGAATTCTTTCATAACTATAATGAATTTACACAGCTTAGATAAATACACAGCTGTAAAACTCCCAATGGAGGGGGTAGTTCGCGCAGATGTTCGCGCACCTCCCACCGTCGCTGTAAAGCCTATCAAAACAGTGGTGTTTGTTTGGATTTATTATCTGCAAATTTAATCGCTCCAGTGCCGTAGTTGTGTCGAGTAGTTATTTTCCGGTGTTTTTACTTTGTATGTTACAAGTTGCAATTCTTTCCGATCTTTGGTATTCTTGGTGTCATTTGAAATCTTTATATATTTATTTTAAAGCTCATGAGAATTCGAAAGGAAGTTTATTTGGAAATTTGAATGATCCAAATGATATTTTTGTCACTTTCATCAGTGACATTGAAAGCATTTTTCTTGAAAAAATAGATACATTCATTTTTAAACTATTATCTTTTTCTTTTTAATATAGCAAATACACTTCCTTTTTCACATTCGTGTCACAATTTTCCCAAAGAATTTGAGATAAAATTATATTTGAGGGTTCGGTTGTACTATACTTTAAAGTACCTATATCAACAGAAAGAACCAAAAAAATATTAGAAATAAATTAATTATATGGCGCAACCAATAATCTGCTGTTTCAATAAAGTGCTTTGGAATTGTATTTCTTTGTTTTTTGTTTTACAATTCTATGTTGTCCTGTTGAAATCATAAGAGAAGCAAAGCCTAAAAAATTATAATTTTATTTTTTAAATACGGGATTTTATACAAATGCACTAGAAAGGACAAAAAATTTGTTTATTGTTTGACCAAGGTTGTTCTATGAGTAACAAATTCAGAAGCTTGCTACGCAAGATTACCTATTTCGTAGCCGCGGCGAGCTTTTGAATATGTTACTGGCAGAATAACCTAGGTCAAACAATGAAAATTAATAATTTTATCCTATTTAGTGCATTTGTATGAAAGCTTGTATTTATTTCTATTTATATTTGAGACACACACAGACACCGGGACAGGAGACATTAAATAAAAGCTTGTAAAAAGCACAATCAAATTGAGGAATAACATATTTTTATCTTTAATTAAAACTATTGAGTCCTACGAAATTGATACGGTAAGAAAAATATTTGTTAGATACTGGTATATACACATTTAGTTTTCTGTGCGAATTCGTAATGTGTCCAAATTTAGTGTGGAATTCAGTATCGTTAACAAATCGTTCTTGGAATCTTAATCCTTAGTACACATCAATTCTTGGATATTCCCATCATTCCAAACTATTATAAGATTATTCAAATCCGCAATAATTAAATCCTAAAATTCCCTGAAATGTTAGGAATTACATTCTGTGAGAAGTATGTTCAATAATAAAATTGTTAGGTAGTGACACGAATACATTCTTTTCTATTCCTAAACATTGGATTTTAGGTTGGCAACTGTTGTCAGATATTTTGACGGTATTTGTACACGCCCCTGAATAGATGACCAATCATTCAAACGAGACAAATTGTCATATCCAATAAAAACTGTTTGTAATATTTGCCACCCTTCCTGATTTTGAATACCTGAGAAATGTGCTTGATATAAGTTATTTTGAGATCTTGATCGCTCAGTATTGTAAAATTAAAACTAGTTATATGAAAATATAGGTTAAAAGCACCCACGATTTTTTTACATTTGAGCGATTATATTGACAATTACTTTTTACATTTCAGTCCATGTTGGAAGTAAAGCGTGTCTTTAGTTTTTTTTAATTATAAATTAATCTTTCGACTAAAAAATCGACATCTTCCATTATTATTATTATCATTATTATTTAGAAACATGGAACAAAATTATCAAATTTGTGTATTGTCACCAAGTCTTGACAAGTGTACAAAATTTTCAATTTTTTCTCTGGTATTATTTACTCATTTTTACTATTATCGGGGACTATGGGACAAAATTATTAAATTTGTGTTTTGTCACCTGATACTTCTCGATATGGAACATGAGAATCGCCAATTTTGTTTATTCGACACAACAGCAGTCGAGTCGAGATATAAGAATCCCGCTGCAGGATATAACAAGTGTGCAAAATTTTAAAGTGGGTAAAAATCGAGTCCAAAGGAGTCGGTTACAGACATGCAGGTAATATGAAGCGTGAGAAAAAGGCACATGTACATGTGTGATTTCATTGTCATGATACCTAAAACGCTGTTTGAATGGTTTATGTCAATATTGTAAGTTGGGTCCTGTCTATTGCACTGCAATTATTTTGAATCCAGCCCTGACTTTTACAGCGAAATGGCGTCTTCAAGGATACGGATTTTGTCTTTCAACGAATGGCTGGGTTTGTTAGCTGTGTATTTATCTAGGCTGTGCCGACAGTAGATGGTGTACATTAGCTTTCAATATTTCTATAATGATTGCGTCACAGTGTTCTCGTTCTATTTATTCTATAATTCAATACATCTTAAAAAATTCATTTGTCAGAATTTTGTCACTTTG
Source organism: Chrysolina oricalcia (assembly GCA_944452925.2). Taxonomy (NCBI): domain Eukaryota; kingdom Metazoa; phylum Arthropoda; class Insecta; order Coleoptera; family Chrysomelidae; genus Chrysolina; species Chrysolina oricalcia. Next base: position 40,751,289 of record OX101824.2, read on the forward strand.
ATACCGAAAAAAGTTCACTCTACTTATACATTTTCAAAATCTTAAATCAACAAAACGTTATTTTCATCTGGTTGACATGATGTCAACATCGTAATACAAATGTTTTACTACAGTACAGTTCAAAATAGAAATAATCAGATATAATATGTAATAACAGATACAAAAAAAATTAAAATTTGAGGATTGTTCGAGCATATCTATCGAACCCATGGGCCAGTTCCCCAGCATTATTCAAGCGGAAATTCACGCCATAGAAAGGTGCATTTAGTTCAACCTCGACAGAAAATACCAGAACAAGGAAATCGCAATCCTCTCCGATTATAAAGCAGCCATCAAAGCGAGCTCATATAACATCAACTCGAAGATGGTTTGGGCATGCCTAGACAAACTTAATGATCTAGGCCGGGGCACGTTGAAGTGGTGGGCAATGAACAAGCAGATACCCTGGCACGAAAAAGGTCATCAACACCACTGATCGGGCTAGAACCATTTTGCTGACTGAGAAAATCTTACTTCCAAGAAAAACCCAATAAAACTGAAGAAGCAATGAGAGCAACATTCTGGAAAAGACTTCCAGGGCTAAGGCAGACCAAAAATCTCCTTGGCAATTTCAACCGAGCAAGATCGAAGACACTGACTAACCTCAGCAAAACTAGTCTGAAGACAATTACGGGATTTCTGACGGATCACTGCAGACTCAAAGAATACCTAAGGTAGCTAGGCCTAGAGGAGGACAGTATCTGCAAATTCTGTGGGGAACATCCAGAAACACCCCACCATATATTGATGGGGTGTTATGCTGTAAATCACAAGAGATTGTATATACTGGGATCACACCAGCTGACTGTGGGAGAAATACCACGAATAGACCATTCAAAATCCTCAAATTCCTCAAGGAATTGAGGCTGCTGTGAACGAGAACACCTTGAGATAGCAGAAGAAGGCAATAGATATTAGCAGGTTGCAGCGCATCAGTCACCATCCTCACTTACCATTACCATTACCATATTTATCGAATAGAATTCCTGACAAATGGATAAGTACGCATTCAGCAGTTGCCTGGCCTCAACGATTGCCAGATGTGACACCTCATGACTGTTATCTTTGGGGGTACATCAAAAACTATCTTCATTATCAACGCAATTTTCAAACAGAAGAAGACTCACGTCAACTAGTTGTAGAAGCAATTCAAACAATTGTATCAGATGTACTATATAATGATTTGGTTCCACAGGTAAACGATGTTACTTGTGTTTAGAAAATAATGGTCACTTGTTCGATCATCTTTTGTAATTAAGACAGAGCCGTAATCGGAGGTTTTCTGAATGATTTTAAGTAATGTCCGAAATGAGCTCGAAACCATATTATTTAAACAACTGTAAATGGTAAAAAGTATGTATATTTCATAAAGAATATTAGAATAAATATATAAAATATATAAATACGGTAGAACATATAAACAATAAAACATAATAAAATAGAAATGAAACATAAAAAAAGCTAAATATGATCTGAAAGGTGCGATTTAGTGCCTTCCTGTTCATAAAAGAGAACGTATTCCAGAATAAAAATTGGCTTTGAATTTTGTAATAAAAATAACAGGGCCTTATTTGAAAGAAGAAGTTTATTAAGGTTCCTCGGTAACGAAATATGTAGATGTTATCTTGTTGATCTCAAAAATTGTTAATGAAAGTGTATTTTGATTTTAAAATAACGTCAGAAATAAATAAAAACTAATATCGAAAATTCTGATTTATTCCCAATATCTCGTAATGCGAAAAAGATACCCCACTTCTGCAAACTACAGATAAAAGGCCTTTGGATTGTGCAACTTTTCTCTGATTTACCCAACATTGTAACTCCAACCATGTCCGAGATCCTAATGCTCTATCCTTATCTTGGACACACGCCCAAGTAGCACACCTATATTGGTAGAATATTGGTACAATATTTTGAACATATTGGCGAAATACTTGAAGTGCAATATTGGCGAGATAAAAATTGTGAACATTCGGCGATTTGGTCCAATATTACTTGAATAATATTGGCGAAATATTCTCGAACTAATATTGGCCTCAAAATATTCGGCGATATTGGTACAATATCGCTGATACAATATTCTGACAATATTGGCACACTATTCAAAAGTTATATTGTCGAGAAGTAAAATGGGAACATTTTGCGATATTGGTCGAATATTGTTTAAATATTTCAAAAATAGTTTTGGTGAAATATTCTAGAAGCAATAATGGCCTCAAAATATTTATCGATATTGGTACAATATCATTTGGATATATTGGTGAATGTCAATATACCTTGGTAAATTATGAAATGACTTTCAGTTGATGAAGGTGACACCTTTTGATCGCCATAACCACTGAGTGAGCAGTCTTGAGAACAAGTTATGGGAAGTATTCAATATACTTTCGTAGGTTTTAGAAGACGTTCTATATGTAGAGCTAACGGATTTTTATCCAGGTTTGATCATGATATAATTATAATATGTTTCATTGAATATTCGGCCAATATTCAAATTTCATCTAAATCTAGATGTAGGAAACAATATGAAGATAATATTGTTTTAACGATATCGATAAATATTATTGAACCAATATTGCCCCAATATTAATTATTGAGATTTGTTGAATATTGGCGAAATGATTAATCAACCAATGTTTAATCACACTTGGAGATACAATATAGTTTTTAGTCCTAGAATCGATATGAGGGGAATATTGGGATTGCAATATTTATTCTAGATGTTGAAACCGATGTGAAGACAATATTGTTTTATCGATATTGGTAAATATCATTCAACCAATATTGACAGAATATGAGTTATTACAATTTGTCGAATGAAGTGGAAATGATATTCAACCAATATGCTATCAAACTTGGAAATATAATATAGTTTTTTTCCCTATAATCGATATGACTGGAATATTTGGATTGCAATATTTATTCTAGATGTGGAAAACAATATAAAACCAATATTGTATTATCGATATTGGTAGAAATTATTCAACCAATATTGACCCAATATTACATGTGACAATTTACATTCTCAATAGGTTCAAACAATATTCCACCAATATTATTAATATAATTTTGTTTTTTGAATATTCACCCATATTGGACCAATATTGATTTTTCATTTACAATATATCTATATTGGCCCAATATGGAACCAAGATTCAGCCGATATGATGTGCTACCTGGGACTGTATAAGGGAATAGAGGGCAATGAAATAACAGACCACTATTCAACAGATACAAGTTTCAATTATAGGATAGATAGGACTATACAGCATGAACTATCCATCTACTAACACTTACTCTTCAATATCAATTGGTGGTAAAAACAGAACAGTCCAGTTTTTTATAAAGGCCACACTGCAGCAGAAAATGTCAATGGTTTCATTCATCTTGTATATGTTGAGCTCATTTTATGTACTCGACATTTGTGTGACAAAGAGGAAGGTAAAAATTATCATTTCTTCGAAATGTGAGCCTAGGAATACGAAAGTTTAACATGTTCAGTATATAGGAACAGTCCAAAGAGTTGTGAATAAGATTGAAGAGGAATATAAGATGTGACTTGTTTTGTAGTAAATCCACTGATAATCTGAGGAGTCGCTCAGGCAGAAAGCCTACAATCAGGTAGTTACCATCAAGCTTGAAACATTAAAACATTCTCTTTAAATATGTTCAAGATTATATATAGAGCAAGATTCCAGGGCAACCAGACGTCACTTATTTATAAACGAACAAAATGTGTAAGATTGAATAGTGTTACTATGTACTATGATCGCTTGCCTACCTGCTAGCTTGGTCAGATGACCATTTTTCAGATATCAGTGAATCAAGGTACCTACTTAAAAACATTACTTGTCTTACTTTAGTTGAATCCTCAGTCAACAGATATATTTTTGTGAAGCCTGGTGGGTTTGTTGACAGTGTAGCGGGCTTACACCCCGGAGCTCCGAGTTAAAATATTGTCTGACAATTTTTTTCTAATCCAGTCAGGATTGTCACACTAGAGTCAGCCATCTCGGTTGGAAACGACATCGAATCTGGGAGGATTTTGTTTAAAAAGAAATTTGATATGAATTTTAGTGGATAAAGAATTTTGTTAAGATTTCCTTTGCAAAGACTCGAAACACGGGATTTTTATACCCCGGATTCTCAGAGCCAGGGAAAACAAAATTTAAAAATATTTTCCAAAAATTATTTAGGAATGAAACTATTTCGGAAAAGATCAAAATATTTTTCCATAAGAAAAAAAATTGTCGGAGACGTAATTTGAACTCGGAGCTCCGGGATGGAAGCCCGCTATGCTGTCAATAAACCCACAAAACTTTACAAAAATATATCTGAGGACTGAGGATTGAACTGAAGTGAGTAATGTTTTTACGTACCTTGATTCCCTGACATCTGAAAAATGGTCATCTGGCCAAGCTAGCAGGTAGGCATGCGATTATAGTACACATCGCAAACATCATACACATGCTACCCAAATTTACTTATTCCCGCTGATACAATTTTTAACTTCATGATATTCATTCCTTTAATTGTTTTGAATTTTGAATTTCTTGTATTTCTCTACAAAGTTTATTTTTCTAAATATTTGCCTCTGGTTGGATGGAAGAGCAAGCTCAAACCTAGTCTATGTCTAGGTAAGAGACTGAATCCTGCCATTTGATAGTATTCATAGTTGTCCTGTTATATATCTGTATATGTACCTACTCCATGTATGTTTTGCTATCAATGAAATCAATTATTATTATTACTTAGTTCGTTTAAAAATAAGTGACGTCTGGCGACCCTGGGATCTTGGACTAATATAAGAAGAAGTTGCAAGAGAAGCATCTGAATCAACATCCACAGACCCAGAACCAGTATTTGGTATTAGCAAAACCCGATGTGAAAACCTGATCAATGAGTGAAAGAAAACAAAACCACAAACACATTTGGACTGAATCAAGGGGCATCGACGCAACTCAGCTATGGTAAGGCACCTTTGCTGACTATTGACAGCTGACATCCTCAAATTAAACAGAACAAAGATATGCAAAATCACCGGATTACTAACCGGACACTGCGGCCTGAGAAAACATCTTCACACTATGGGAAGGAATAAAAAAACCGTGGAGTGAAGATTTTGTGGTGACGAGGAGGAAACAGCCTCTCACATCATCTGTCAAAGCGACGCGCTGCGTAACATAAGCAACAAAACATTCTGACAGATCAACCTACTTGGTGATAGACATAGGCCTATTCTAGAAACTACTGACGACAGAACAATACAATAGACCCGAGCAGGGCTCAGTGTTGAAAGAAAACCCAAGGGTAAACGCGGTATCTCGCTCGTCAGCTTTTAACCAACCCCTCATGATTAGTGAAAGTTGTTCAGTTGGTTAAAGCCTTTAGCCAACTGAACAAGTAACCATGGGGGGTTGTCACTTAAACTTTCGAATTGGGGTCCGATAGAGCAGAGAGGTGATAGTATCGAGTTATAGTTTCGAGGCCTCGAGGACATTTTTCCTCCCCGACTTTGCTTGGAAGGGTTTGGGCATTTCCGGCACATGGATTATCAACTTTTGATTCGATATGTATCGACTATCTGTCCACCTTTCGACAGTCTCCTCGACATAGAAAGAAGGGTGATTCTCAACACATGTCGAAAAACTAGTCAATGGGTAATGTCATAATTTGAATTGGTTTTAGTTAGGTGTGTCCTGAAAGTGATTATTGCCAATCGTTAACGAAATTAGTCGTCGGAACGGAAATGTACTGTTTTGAAGGCGTCGCCGACAAATTTGGAGAGAATCAGTGTCGTTGAAATTCTAAAGCCCGTTTTCAGTAATTGTATTGAATAAACAAATATTTGTGCATTTTTTGGTACCGTATATTTCAGAACCCAGGCAGTTGGTGATGATTTTAACCTGGGAGTGACCCAGAAGAGTGTACGTAGGTAGACCTGTTGAGTTTTATAACTATTTATGGTGGAATATTTGCCTTCCAGGTTAAAATGTGGTACTCTCCTTTTGGTTAGAAGTTATAGCGCTTCGAATGCCAGAAGAAGGGCATATTGAACTTTTATTCTTTGAAATATGCAATTGGAATTATGACACTTTCATTTTGTTTGTATCGTAAAAATTTTGATATCTGAAGACAAGCTACGAAGGTCAAACCAAAGTAATTAACGTTGACTTTGAATGCACCATTCTTTTAATGCCGTGACTTTCATATATATGGATATACAATATAGTTTTTATTCCTAGAATCGATATGAAAGGAATATTGGGATTGCAATATTCATTCTAGATGTTGAAAACAATATGAACACAATATCGTTTTATCGATATTGGTAAATATCAATGAAAAAATATTGACTCAATATGTATAATTAAATTTTGTTGAATATAGTTGAAATTATATTCAACCAATACGCTATCAAACTTGGGAATACAATATAGTTTTTTATCCCTAGAATCGATATGAATGGAATATTGGGATTGCAATATTTATTCTTCATGTTGAAAATAATGTTGACAATATTGTATTATTTATTTGGTAGAAATTATTCAACCAATATTGATCAAATATAACATGTGACAATCTACATTCAGAACAGGTTCAACCAATATTCCAGCAATATTATTATTATAATATTGTTTTTCGAATATTGACCCATATTGGAACATGGACCAATTTTATTTTTTCATTAACAATATATCTATATTGGCCCAATATGAAACCAAGAGACAGCCGATATGATGTGCTACCTAGGAATAGTCATCAAAATTAGCACTACTCAGAAAAATAGGTGGTAGGTATTGAAAAAACAATGTATTTCAGTCAATCAAATTTGTTGTTTTGATATGGCGAAATGAAGCTATAGCTTCAAAGTAAACGAGAGTTCATTTGAATTCCAAAACAAATATTTTCTTGAAACAAAAAAGAAGACTGCGATTGATTTCCAGCCACCATATATTTTAAAAGAGGTTATGTATCACCGACAAGAATTGTTGCAGAAGATCCACGAAAACAATGACCAGTATATTTGGAAAATACTTTTCCCCATGCTTCCAAATTTATTTATTTCAACTTTTTGTATAGTGCATTTGCCTTTCTGATAATTCAAAAAGAAGGAAGAGTCCTTGACATGTGATGGACGAAGATCGGCATATTTTTTTATTATTTGGTAAAATTTTACAGTAATCGTGAAATGTAGAACAATTTTCGTTATGGTGTCTAGTATCTTTATAACAAGATCCCAAATCGTTCAAATCATCAATTTTCATTTGGTGCAACTCATGTCTGCGATAAGTACCCATTACTTCCATCATCAAAGCGATCTGCAAAAAAATACTGAACTGATTTATTGCATAATTATAAATAAAACAAATGTTAACACGGACAGGCTTTGAACCAATGACCTTTCGCCTCTTACATACAGCGCCACGGACTTTACAATTAATAATAACTTTGGTCATAAAGGAATTCATAATCCGGTGCATCATTGATGAAGTTGTTTATTTCTTGAAATGTGAATATTTAAAAAAATTTTGGTAGGTACCTATCTGATTGTCTTTTCTGGAAAACTTTTAATTTAATGTATTTAGAAATATCTACATCACCATTTATGCTGAGAGTTGTCCGTAACATTGAATATTGGGTCCATAACGTTGTGGGCTTGAAAATTTGGATTTCTCAGCAAAATATGCCATCAAACCGCTCTCAGAGAAGGATGATATTTTCATAAAGCTCCTTCAGTTCATGAATGAATTGTAGGCGATTTCGTACTTTTTCTTCGATTTTGATGGAAATAAATTTAAAGAAACCAGCTTGGCATTCTCCAAAATCTCTGGAGGCGTCAAATTCAATTCGCTATCATTTGAAACTTCGAATCATTGTAACTTTTTTGATGAAAAATTTCTGACAACTCATTCATGGCTCATTTCAATTCAGCATCAAAAATCGAGAATTTTTAATTGATTCAAAGTCAAAAGTTCAATATTCATTCTCTTGTTTCGCAGACTATATTTTATTTATCATTATATAATATAATAATATGATGATATTTGATTCAACATTTAAGTGGTTAATATAGTTTTTTGAGTTATCCTGGGCAATACCTTACCTGACTGATCTATTTGGGCTTTATATTTCAGCAATACCTGTACCACAGCCTATACTGAAAGGATTCTCACAGTACAGCTACAGTATAGAAATGAAAAAGTGTATACAATCGGCCTACTTCCTTGATCGATGAAGCGCATCAAATGGGCATATTTCTATGTTGTCGTAGAAAAACGATATTTTGATGTGAGAAGAACAATTTTGAAGTTTCAACTGCTAAAGTGAACAGAAATTAAAATTTCTATATCAATGTCAATATCGTGAATTTCTTGCTACGATCAAGGAAATTTCCTTTTTCAACCAATCAACTTATGCTACCACATATTCGGTCTTTTGTTGTCAACTCAAGCAGTTGATTCTGACTCACTATTGCCCCACCCTGTATATGAACTCATAATAGAACTATTTCCAATCGAATTCAACACTTGTACCTATTATTGAATCTGAATTATCATACTTCGAAAGTTAAAGGTGTCGCATTGAGTCAGTCATAGAAGTCAGTTAAATGAGGTAATTCGAAAACTTATAATTTCAATGGACCTTTCCACGACATATGAGAGAACACTGTAATTAGAAATTGTATACGCTAATATCACTCGGGAATTTTTATTTATTTTTTCTGACCGCTAGTTTTTCTATAATCAGAAGAAAAGTGGTTTCGTGACGTCACGTTCATCAAAACTAGACTTGGCAACGTTGTAAAAGTTGTGCACCGTAGAATCTCAAATTCTCATTCGAACATAATGTGTAGTTGTCATTTGATATCAGATGGGTTCGTTCGTCTGTTTCACGGAGCATCCATAAGAATCGTTTTTCTCTGTTTAACTAAAAATTGTAAAAAAATTGTTGTCGTTCGACTACTTTAATATTTAATACAAGTAGAGCAGTTCCATCAAATATGTATGCTGCAAACGAACAGGCCCTACTTGATTTCTTTTTCAAGGTTAATGCGGTTTTCAAAGTTTTGAATTGTATTTGTTTGTGCTTTACATTTTTTTCCTAATTTCTGTATCTGTGTCCCTGCAATAACTGTGAACATGTCGAAAAGGTGCTTCGTACCTGGTTGTTTGAACACCAGTGAATATTCTGATTAACAATTTTTTAAGCTCCTAAATACCTATGAAGCGTGAAATGTGGTTCCAAGCAAAGAATAAACCTTGTGTAAAAAGCGGAAATATAATTATATTTTTGTGAAGAACATTTCCAACTGAATATTACTGTATTCAAGCAGCGTTCAATGGACGATTTTACATTTTAGTCATTGCAATAAATAAATTCATAATTGTTAAATAGAAAGAGTCAATCATCTCATAATCTACCCTCGGTAAGTTATCCGAACTTCCCTTCACGAAGCCTTTCCATATTTGTATGATGTTATGCAATAATGGGTCAAGCCACAGTCAGCTAGATTCGTAAAAAATATCAAAATAGTTTAGCAGATCATGGAATGCGGCTCAATACTATCGTCAGTGGATGGAGCCCCCTTACAATTTCGGGTTGAATTATTAAAAAATGTGGCTTGACTCATTGTTGCATAACACCATCCATTTAAAATATAAAAAAATTCACACTAGATCGGTTATAATTAACACATCGCTACAGTTTTAATGAATGTATCAGTTGAATGTAAAAAAAACAAACATTAACCTCAAATCTCGAGATCACTTTTGTTGCATGAGAACTGTCATAATGATTTGCGGTGTTGTCAATGCTCGTTCTTCATCGAAAGGATGGTCCGTTCAGGAAATTTTAAAGTTGAAAATACAATAAAAAGTAGCTGATATGTTGATTTTTTTCTATGAGTTTATCAAGTGACGAAGTTTCAATTATTTCTCTATGGCTTATACCAAGCTAGAATGTATATTTTTGAGGAGAACAGTATTGAATGTTTCGGAAAATGGATTATGGTGGGGGTTGTTTTCGATGAACGTGACGTCAGCGACACACTTTCAAATGAGATATTCTTTCAAAATGAAAAAAATATAGTGGAACTGTTTGTTAAATGGACGTTTCAGAGTAGAATATATCGATTTAAAAGAGATTAGCAATTTATTTTTCATAAATGTAAAGGTCCACTGAAAACGAATTATTTTTATGATTTTCAGAATGGCCTTAACGCTCTTCACTTAGCGTCCAAAGACGGCCACGTAGAAATCGTAGAAGAACTCCTCAGGAGAGGCGCCGTAGTCGACGCTGCTACGAAAAAGGGCAACACAGCCCTTCACATCGCTTCGCTTGCGGGACAAGAGGAAGTCGTCAAACTTCTGGTCCAACATGGTGCTTCGGTCAATGTTCAGAGTCAAAATGGGTTCACGCCGCTATACATGGCAGCTCAAGAAAATCACGACAATGTCGTCAAGTACCTGCTCTCCAATGGGGCCAATCAAAGCTTATCTACAGAGGTGAGTTCTAATTTAGGAAATGAATGCAGTTTCTTCCAAATATATTGATACAAAAAAAATGAGTACGAAAAAATATTGGAAAACATCACGAGCGCGTGGACAGTGAGTTTTAAAAAAATTTAACTGGTGAGAAAATATGGGATATTTGGGAATCAACCTGAGCTTTAACAATGACACCACTGGCAGTATAAACAGGGTGTTACATAATTCAATACAAATAATTCATGGACACAAGTATTTCTGGGGTCAAAATAAGACTTTTTTTTATAAATATGTGTTCTAAAATCTACCCCCTCCAAGCTACAGACATCGCAAGATGCGCAAAAAAAATCTTAAATTTTGAATTGTGGCTACAATTATGCATCAGATATTTTGAAAATTCACAGGCACTTGTATTTTTAGACGATCTATTAGTTTTTTGATTAATAAGTAAGGTAGCTCGAATCGAAAGGGGTGAATGAGGGTTGCATACAGATTTGATGGCAAACATTTTCTATTTCCTCCAAAAAAAATTGAATTAAAACATCACCGTTGAGTTGGCCACTAAAGAAACATACATTTAGGTCTCTTGCATTTTTTTGAATTAGCTAACCATTTTAGAGAAAATCGCTCGTAAATGAAAGGGGTGTATTTTCAAGTTATAATACTAAAAAAACTTAGTGAGCTATGATTATTATTGTCTCTGGTAACTAATGATTAATTAATATCTTTCATGCCAAACTGACATTGTGGTATATTATAACCGTCAAGTCACAATCGATTCACTTTCCTTAACTTACCATTACAAGCTCAGAAAACGGTTCAATTACTACAAATGTTTGTAGAAAAATAAATGATAATTAACTTTTTATACTGAAAATGATTTATTTAACGGCAATAAAACACAAAATGAAATCTACTCTAACCATAATTTTGTTAAATCAAGTACTGGAAATGCCCTCCTCTTGCTACAGGCCTCCATTCTCCTTTGCATAGACTGACGTACGCGTTCTAAAATTACAGGAGTATTTCTTATGTGGTCAAAGCCATCTATGATTCGTTGACGAAGTACTTCAATCGGAGGCACTGGTCCAGCATCATAAACTAGGCTCTTTAAATACCCCCAGAAAAAGAAGTCCAGCGGGTTACAATCTAGTGAAGGAACGGAATCTAAAAAACCTTCTAAACAGTTTTCTAAGGAGTGTAAATATGTTTCGCCATTTAAAATTCTTGTAAAAAAAGGTCCAATTAGTTAATTTTCCACTATTCCGGCCCAAACATTTAGGCTAAACTGCACCTGATGACGATTTTGTCTAATCTCGTGCGGATTTTCTACAGTCTAGACATGAGTATTGTGGAAATTTACAACTCCATCGCGGCTAAAGTTAGCCTCGTCAGTGAATAGAACGAGGAATAAAAAATTTTGATTTCTTTCGCACTTTTCAAGTACCCGCCTCGAGAACCGCAAGCGTCGCAGGAAATCCTGAGGAAGTAATCCTTGTACTCGTTGAATATGGTATGGGTATAAACTGTTTTCGTGCAACACCCGCCAAGTAGTTTCATGACACATATCTAAATCCCGGGCCATTTTCCTGGTGCTCAATCCAGGATTTTCGTCAATGAGGTTTGAAATTTGCTCCTCTGTCACTGGGTTACGGTTTCCCTGCATTATTTCAGGGATTCTGGAATTTTCCGTACTCACGAAGATTACGAAGAGTGTTTGCAAAAGTTCATAAGTTGGGTAGATGGCGATTGGGATATCTAATTGCGTACAACCTTCGAGCTTCAACTAAATTACCATTAGCCAGACCGTAAACAAAATATCAGCGAGATGTTCGTTTGAATAATTTGCCATTTCAACGTTCACTACAAGACACAAAACACAATTTATACTAAACCAAAGAACACAAAAAGATAAACTGTTTAACAAACGTCAAACTTACAGGTGAATCAAAGTGCTGTTTCACAAATTAAACGTTAAAATCGTCAATAGGGGAAACAAAGTGAAGAGTCATAGCCCTCTAGGTAATTTTGTTTGTTACTTCAATACACCCCATTCATTTACCAGCGATTTTCTCTAAAACGGTCAGCTAATTCAAAAACATGCAAGAGACTGAAATGTATGTTTTTTAGTGGCCAACTCAACGATGATGTTTGAATTCAACTTTTTTTGGAAGAAATAGAAAATGTTTGCCATCAAATCTGTATGCCTGTAGTGCCTGTGAATTTTCAAAATATTTGGTAAATAATTGTAGCCACAATTCAAAATTTAAGATTTTTTTGCGCATCTTGCGATGTCTGTAGCTTGGAGGGGTTAGATTTTAGGACACATGTTTATGGAAAAAAAGTCTTATTTTGACCCCAGGAATATGTCTTTAAAATATTTGTATTGAATTATGTAACACCCTGTATATGCGGTAACCAAGTAGGTGATTTTTGATCTGTTATTCTGTAGACTTCTTTGTTAGTCTTTTATCTAAATATTTTCGAAAATTCCAAAGACTTTTCCTGTTTTTGCTTCAAAGGAATGCGCTTTCCAAATGTTCTCATTTTAAACTTTCGCTGTCATATAGAATCTTAGTTGAGAACTCTGAATATGGTCAATTCTATTGTAGAATTTGGAAGAATTTTCTGAAAAAGTTGGTACATTTTCGGTGAAGCGGGTGTGAGTGATATACAGTTTTGCATCGCTTTCGATTCGTAAACTTTCTCTTTTTTTACTGTCAAAATGATTAACAATAAAACTTAAAAATTACTTCTTGGAAAATGTATTTTTAAGAGAGTTGATCACAACACTATAGGATGGATAAATTCCCGAAGATGATTCACATTGCAATTGCTCAAAAAAGTTAGACATTTCTTGAAGAGTTGGTTCTACAATTTTATCATATAAGTATTTCAATTTGTTCGGAAGCAGATGGATAATTCATTATATTTGACGCGGAATCTAATGTAAAGAGAGTTTTTTCAAGATTTGAAATGGAGATAGTCTCCGAAACGTCAACGTCATTTGGAAAAGACATTGCAAAGTATTATTTAGTTATTTTGAACTTACTTTTGTCACACAGGCAAGTCAGCAGTCGTATACCATGTCAAAATGTAAAGGAAGTATTTATTATTATTTATTCTATTATAATCTGTTTCAGACGACATAATAACAAATAGCTAAGTATTCCACTTTTGAATTGGTATGTACTTATAATTTTTTATTATGGTCATCATCTACAAATGTTCTCAGTTACGAACTATAAATACTCATTGAATCTTTATATTTTTTTGAGGTTTTCCTGCATGCGGTAGAGTTAGGAAATAAAAAAGTAATACATTTTGCTTCATTCTATTCCCTTCTTGAAACACAAGAACAAGAACTACTTATGGAAACAATGATTTGTTGACTGAAGTTCATTAGGAAAGTAGATAGTTCTTAATGTAGTTTCTTCCAGATTCACTACATGTGCACTTGCACAATTCCCTTAAAATTACAAATTTAATTAATTATATAATAACTTTAATGAATTCGTTGGTTTGAGTTTCATGGTGATTCATTCTGATCAAATTTGAAGGTTTAGAGTCTCACATTAACTTCCCGATAGTTGATATAGTTGATATACATTTGAGAAGAAAAACCTATCCGTAGGTTTCCAAAATAAGGTTCAAGAAGTTTATGGGATTGTGATAAAAAGTGAAAAATATTGTAATTTCACAGTCAGTATTAACGTCAGATATTTAATTCATATTTTAACGTGTAGTCGTATCAACTTTGTCATTAATTCATATTGAATATATGTTCAATGATTTTTATTGTGGTAAAAACATCTGCAAATCGCAACCAGAGCTTGATAACATGATTCAGAAATAAAAAATCCATAAACAATGTGGAGAAAGCAAAGGTTAAGGAGATTCTAATAATGAGCATTGGAAATTATTACAACGACATATCCAATTATAACAAAATCTAGGTATATACCAGAAGTTGGCCTCAGTGGAAACAAAATTATAAGAGCTACATTCTGTTTCGATAGAACATAACAACTCAGTAACTCATTTTCTTTCAGGATGGATTCACCCCATTGGCGGTGGCTATGCAACAAGGACACGATAAAGTAGTTACAGTATTACTAGAAAATGATACTAGAGGCAAAATAAGACTTCCAGCCCTTCATATAGCTGCTAAAAAAGATGATGTCAAGGCAGCCAAACTTCTACTTGAGGTAAGTCATTTGACATATTTTTTATTCAAACCACAATTCTTAGCAAAACTTCTCTCTGACACAAATATCATAAAAGGAAAGGATAACCAAAATTTCAAAAACTTACAAATATTTCTAGTTGATAACAAATAAGATAATCCATCTCAGCTGCTACAGGGTAGCACATCACAAGCAGACTTGCTTAGGTGAACCCTCACATGTGGGATGGAGAATATAAATGTATTAAAGTTCGTTAAACATGCTACCATAAAAATTGTTATACCGATATACCGAGTGACACAGCAGACATGTAGCAGCCTGTAGTTTTTTTATTTGAAGAGATGAGGATTTGAAATTTGCAGAAGTTACGTAATCAACTTTTTTCAACTACCTGTTTGATCGGCAGAAACTCCAACTTCTTTTTTTTGAATGACACCCTGTATATTTATTCAGCCTATCTTATTTGTCGTGAAATTCGCTATTCAACCGTGTATCATGAAGTGGCATTCGTTTCTCGATTCGCAGATAAATTGCATTTTATTCAAAAACATCAAGTTGGCTGTTACCCGAATTCGATAATCTTTCGATGCTTGGTAGGCTTGGAAATCCAAAAAGTATCAGTTAAACGATAAAATTTCAGTTTTTTTCCATACCTGATCACTTCCTACAGATTATCAATAATTTCTTCAATAAAAAAAAAAAACATCTGAAAATAACTCACGATATTGCGAAAACTGAGATAGGAACATTTTTTTTTCAATTTGGATACTTGTGAAGGAACTATCTGTCTTTCTCTTTGGCCATGTAGCCATATCATGATCTTTCCATTTGGAAACATAAAATTAAAATTGTTCCCCTGATCCACCAATTCACAAGTCTATTAATCTAGATATTTGCAATAATATTTTGCCTAGTAGGCGGTGTACACAGAATGTTTTGTGTTTGGCAGGTAAACGTCATTTGATTGTACTGATTATCTCTGTCAGTTTTATGCTGATTAAAATTGCACCGTTTAATTAGATACTAAATATGTATTCAAATGTTGTTGATATTCGGAGAGTGCAAGAGAAATTGTAGACAGGCTGAACAATTGTAAGTCGAAAGATTTCCGGAAAGACGCCATCCACCTAATAAGTATTTCGATAGAGTAGAAGAGCAGCTCAGAAGAGAACCGGAAAATCGAAACAATCTCCAATACATTGTCGACAAGGAAATGGAAGTAAACGTTTTGGCCATAGTACATGCAGATCCGACGATATCACTGAGACAAATTGAGGACGAAATCGGCGTGAATCGAGACCGCTAGAAGAGTTTTGAAAAGAACTGCTCTGAACTGCTCTTTTACTCTAGCGAAATAATTATCAGGTGGATGGCGTCTTTCCGGAAATCTTTCGACATACAATTGTTCAGCCTGTCTACAATTTCTCTTGCACTCTCCGAATATCAACAACATATCGACCTTTTCGATATTTAGTATCTAATTTCAATCAGCATAAAATTGTCGGAGATAATCATTGCAATCAAATGATGTTCACCTGTCAAACACAAAATATTTTGTGTACACCGCCTACTAGGCAAAATATTGCAAATATCTAGAATTGTGAATTGGTGGATCAGGGGAACAATTTTAATTTTATGTTTCCAAATGGAAAGATCATGATATGGCTACATGGCCAAAGAGAAAGGCAGATAGTTTCTGCACAAGTAGCCAAATTGAAAAAAATATGTTCCTATCTCAGTTTTCGCAATATCGTGAATTATTTTCAGATGTTTTTTCTTTTTATTAAAGAAATTATTGACAATCTGTAGGAAGTGATCAGGTATGGAAAAAACTGAAATTATATCGTTTAACTGATACTCTTTGGATTTCCAAGCCTACCAAGCATCGAAAGATTATCGAATTCGGATAACAACCAACTTGATGTTTTTCATTAAAATGCAATTCACTTGCGAATTGAGGAACGAATGCCACTTTGTGATACACGGTTGAATAGTGAATTTCAAGACAAATAAGATAGGCTGAATAAATATACAGGGTGTCATTAAAAAAAAGAAGTTGGAGTTACTACCGATCAAACTGGTAGTTGAAAAAAGTTGTCGTTAGATTCGAATGAAGCGCTATCATTGATTACGTAACTTCTGCAAATTTCAAATTTTTATCTCTTCAAATAAAAAAACTACATGTCTGCTGTGTCACCCGGTATTACTTGAATAAACTTTAATTGAAAAGAATTAAGTTCATACTTCACTTATTTTCTTGTTATCTATCTAGAGTGTATTACAAATTTTTCTTCGAAACGTTCGGAAAGTATTTAGATGCATTCGATAAGCGTTTTTGAACTGACAGCAATTATCACATTAGAAGATTTTATTTTATTTGCAATATCTGTATGTCAGTTTGTTTTGGTCAAATCTATCAACTGGATTATATCCCCAACCGATGGAGCTGATATTTTGCATACATGTGCATAGTTCGAATATGGCGGACTGACAAAGACGTCAAGTTATTTTTCATGTACCCACATGATATGGGTATTGATTGAAGGGGTTTGCTAAGTACAATACAAAAAATAAAATAACGATCACGCTGAATTCAGTATGGTGGACGCCCCAATATGACTGACAAAATTTTCATATCCACCATATACAGGGTGTACAATATTGAAAATGGTGATAGACCAGGTTATGACTGTTCAGAACATCGGAATTTCACCTCAGTAAAAATATCACCGTTTTGGAGATAATGAGCATTTTCAGAATTTATGGAAAATCGCTCCTAACCTTGGATTTTTGAGTGTCATGTATACAAATTGATACGAATTCAAATAACTTTGCTGCCGATGATTACTGATGAGTGATGCTTTTAGACGTACAGAACAGTTTTTCAGAAAGTGAAATATTTTTTCAAGAAATGAGGGTAAAATGACAGATTTGATGTTTTAAAGAGAAATATTCTCAATTGAAAATTGAATCAATACATGACTCCTTTGGAAATGGAAAAAAACCCTACGATAAAATTGAAAACTTTTTTGTAATATCTAACAGAAAACAGCTACTAAATTCCAACTTTCAGTCGCAGATGATTCCACAACTGACTTTATGAACATCCTGTTCATATTTTCAATGAAATCGACAGATTTGAGTTTCACAATTTTTTTTTTAAGTTTGACATTATTGTCTTAAAGGAACATAACCAATTGGAAGTGAACATTCATTTCAAAAGAATGCTCATTTTGTCCAGACTCTACCATGGTATAAAACGAACTATAATTATTTTTGGAGGAAGTGAATTCCATTGAATTAGGCGTGGTTTTATTCTAGGCTTCCATCAACTTTTATACCCAAAAATTATTTCATTTCGATTTTATCAAGATAAAATGTGAAAATGACTATCAATAATAAAGAATAGATTGGTTGGCAGTATTAATAGTATTTCAATAAAATTACCTTTCCATGTAATTGAGCCTAATAAAATGATCGAAGTGAAATGTCGATTATCCGACATGGCACGGATTAATACGAATTCTTGTAATGAATGTCGCAATTGTTCCACATCCAGATTCCAACGAAGTTTCAGAGACCGACAGATATACAGGGTGTAACCAAATAAATGCAAAATTTTTTAGGAGGTGAATCCTTATCGAAAATTAAGTAAAAACTTTCCTTACTCCTGTATTGTGTCCGTTGAAGCTATAGTTTCCTAATAAAAAAATAAAATACAGCATTGTGCATGAACTGATCTTCTGTAAATATAATTGAAAAAATGTAGTAGGTGGCTGTCACATTTTGTTTGAACAACTTGTTACTTCTGTCTAAGTTTTTAGAAATTATTCCGCTTGATTCACTAGTGGTACCCACTAAGCAAAGTAACATTCAATCAATATATCAGTAACCTTTCATGGTAATGTGTAATGATACATCAGAGTTTTCTGCTACCTTACTGCAAAAGTTCAGCAACTACTGAAACGGACGTTCAGCAATATTACTAATGGTTTATGCCATTATCAATTATTCTGCAACATTGCATATATTATACAGGAAAATTGCAAATGTGATATTGAAAATGACGTCTTATAACAATGTTGCAGCAACTACTGAAATGGATTGATGGATGTAATCTTTCATAGTTAGTAATTGCAGCAAGGTTACCGCAACATAGAATATAAATTAGTGGAAAATAACATTCTATTTTTTATATAGCAGCAACTTACCACCAATCTTGTCTATTCCTTTCCATAACATTACAGTAAGATTTCATAAATTACGTTCAAGTATAGGTTTGTTCGCTACTGAAGAATTTTTGGATTTTCACTACTTGCTACTAATATTGATAGAAAATGACTACAATCTTCATGGGAGATAGATCATTCAGTATTGATGTGTCTGTCCTCTATGGACATCAGATTCATCATTTTCTAGTTTTTAGAAACAAGCAGTGACAACCCAAAAAATCTTCTGAATTGATACCCAATAAACTTGAATGTCCGTTTAAATCTTGGAGATCAAAAAGACAAAAATTTGATATTGAAACCTTTAATTAAAATATCACAAAACAACAAATAGGTACTCATATTGAAAAGTCATATTTAAAATAAAAATCTGTTTGGCCTTATCAGGTACCTGAAACAAAATAATCATTGAATTGAATGTGTAGATTAAATTTCGACATCTCGATCTACTACCCAACTCTACAAGTAACGAATTGTAGCCAAGCCATCACATTTATTTGAAATGCATGGAGATGAATTTCTCACTGCATCTGGAACAAAAATATTATAAATAAATATATAATTAGTCAACTCAACAATTATGGTCTTATTTCAATATAGAATGTACTTGTCCTTGATTATGACACTATTGTGCTTACATATTTGCTTTATATTCAAATTGAACTAACTCGAATTTTAAAATTTGTTCAGATTTCAATTCTTTGATTCTGAAATTGTCTTTTTTGTTGATCTAATTGCAAAACATGGCACAATGATTTGTGAAAAAACGTTCAAGACTTGTTCCAACACAAAACTTTTCATTCAAGCCACCTATATATTAAAAAACCTGCAACTAAAATCGAGATGTAAAAGTATTCCACATCATTTACAAATGTAAAAGTACCTTTCACTACTACCAAATTTATTCGCAATTTAAGGAGAAAAAAACATTCCCCTACTAAACGCAGAATGAGCATACCAGACCATCCTAACCTAAAATAATATTTGATGTATCGCCTTACCTTACATTAAGATGCCTTAAATTTATTAGCATTATCCATTATCTGCCTCAACACTCAGTGAACTCTTAATCAAAAAAACAAAATTGCAGAAGAATATGTACTTTACTTAGGTACCTAGGTTAAGAACGAATGAAAGTGTCCAAAACGAAACTAACGCAAAGGCACTACATACAACAACAATATAATTTACAATATCAAAATGGTGCGAGGAGCGTGTTTGTCTGGGATCTGGGTTACTGGGTCGCCCCGTTAGGTGGCATCTCATCAAGACCGGGAAATTCAAAACTGGTTGGATTCCTGATAGATGAAATATTATTTCAAGTTTCTTTATACTTACCATTTGAAATTGTCCTTTGGTATATTTCTGCGATGATGCAATCGAAAATTGAAAGTGTATTGTGTTTTCTAAATACTGTCAATATTGTTTGTAGTTAGCTTATGTATGGTTGTAAATATCATGGAATTTCATACTCAGTGCAACATTGCGATTTGAACTTGTTCGATAGTTCCAAATGTAACTTGCACTCACATTGTTCGTAGGTAGTTTCTGTATTGTTGCATTTACAATGAACTTTCATGGATCATGTAACATTGCACTTGAAACTCAATCAATAGCATGCTTTATAACTTACAAACAACTTGTCTGTAGTTTATTCTATTATGTTAAAAACTTAAATATAGCATTGAGCTTTATGCAATATTATATTTTCATTTTACGATGGCAAGCCATACATAATATTGTGGCAATATTTTGTAACATTACATGCTTAGTGGGTATTTATTTCTTTGTCATGCCGTATACCCGTTATACTCCCCGAGAATATGCGCATATGCACTACATTTATGGTGAATGTGGAGGTAGTGCTACTGCTGCAGCAGCGCTTAATGCAGAACGATATCCGATTGCACAATGCCGCTCAGAGAATCGCTGATTTGGGGGCTATAACCTATAACGCATTTGAATAGGTTCTTCTTGAAAAGATGTCGTCTCTGCGTACGAGTGGATGGAAAATAACATTTTTGTAACATTATTCAGTGCGATGTTGAATAATCGTTATTGTGGTTTATAGTGTTTGTTGATTCAAAAAAACGTTGAATTAGTATTTAATTCTTTACATCTCATTGAATGCTTCTAAGCAGTTGATTCATTATTACTCATGATGATTTAATCATTTCATCTTGATAGGATAAAAATAAAAGACATTACTGACAAAGTCTAATGGACTTGATTTTAGCTAAGAATAACATCACACTCTAATATAATCGAAATTCTACTCCTTCCGAAAATAATTATCGTATTTTTCATACCATGGTAGAGTCTGGACAAAATGGGCATACTTTTGTAATGGATATCCACTTCCACTTGGTTATGTTTTTTCAAACAATAATGTCAAACTGTTGTTAAAAAAATTGTTCAAACTGAAATCTGGCAGTTTACCCTCATTTCTTGAAAAATTGTATCGTTTCTGAAAAACTGTTTTGTACGTCTGAAATCATCACTCAGCAGCAAAGATATTTGAATTGGTCCCATTTTGAAAACATGGCACTCAAAAATCCAAGATGAGGTAGTGATTTTCCAGAAATTTAAAAAATGCTCATTATCTGGAAAACGGTGAGATTTTTAATGAGGTGAAATTCCGATATTCTGAACAGTCATGACCTGGTCTATCACCAGTTTCAATATTGTACAAGGTTTACCGGACACCCTGTACATATATAATGACGATGGTATCAAAAAATTGAAGGATTTGATGAGGAGAATATGAAAATAAAAGACGTCACTCTAAATCTCTCAGTATGGTGTATGGTTGGAAGGTTAGGTTCCGAGTAGAGGGAAATCCGGAAAAACCGGAAAAACCTGCAATACCACTTTATTTGAAGAGTTGGAAATAATGGCATGGTTCGTCGAATTATGAATATCTGATTTCTGCATAATAGGATGAATGATGTCGGAGCGTGGCGCAGTGGTTAGAGCGTCCGACTTTGGGTCGAAAGGTCCAGAGTTCGAGCCCCAGTTGCGGCTGGGATTTTTTAATTTAATTTGACCGATTAAATGATTCAACTCTCGTGGCTGGACTGGGGTGAGTCCTGCACGATTCACTGTTGCGTTCCAAATAACAGCGCTGCTTCTAAGGTGGCGTATGGAGTTAGTAACAAAGCCTATCCAGAACACGTGGCTAATGACCATAGCAGTCGATGCCAAGACACCAAATAGAAAAAAAAATAGGATGAATGATGTCGGGGCGTGGCGCAGTGGTCGAATGGTCCGGGGTTCGAGCCCCAGTTGCGGCTAGGATTTTTAAATTTAATTTGACCAAGTAAATTATTCAAATCTCGTGGCTGGACTGGGGTGAGTCCTGCACGATTCACTGTTGCGTTCCAATTAACAGTGCTGCTCCTAAGGTGCCGCATGGAGTTAGTAAAAAGGCCTATCCAGAACACGTGGATAATGACCATAGCAGTCGATGCCAGAACACCAAAGAAAAAAAATAGGATGTATAGTGTCTCGATATGCTCCGATTCGTCCAAGTCTGAAGAAAATATATTGATGTAACTGTCATCAAATTTGTACTAGTCTGTTCTCTCCTTGGACAAGGTGTAGTAGTGCCCAGCATTCATTCTAGAACCACGGTGAATGATGACTGCATGAAGATCATAACTGAATTTGACTTAATCAATAAATGATCTTGTTAATACTGGTACAAGATCTATAACCCAGTCATTCTCAAAAAATCGGAATGTTTTGATATAAATATGCTCAGCACTATGCTCTCAGTGGTAACAATAATGCTATCCCATTAGAGATAATTTCCCTTGTATTCAAATGTAATAGTTGTGAGTTTTTTTTGTGCTAACACTGCTTTATTGTTTCCAAAAAAAAATGGAGCATAGCATTGTTCTACACACTATTTCTCAAACAATTATTTGTTTGAGTAAGACCAAATTTGGTAAGGAACATTTTTATTAACTGGCGCCTTACGTTCAATTGTAGATTCAAAGGAAGATGTAACCCTAGTCATTTATCATCTTCTTTCTATGTTGTTTGCTGAACTCAGTATCGGGAAACATCTATCAAGTAACTCTTCTTAATTGCATACTCTTCAGAAAAGACAACTGTCAACAGACTCATTTATGAGTTCGTTGCTATATGAAATATTTTTCTCTACATAACCAATTGAATTACTTTCGTCAGAAATAGTTCCCAACTTACCAGCATCAGAATCACAAAAGTTAATCTTACCAACTTCAAAGTTACAAGAAACAGAATCATCATTTACTCTATCACCTTCTTTGGTTGAAGTATGAAGATAATTTCCAGATATTTGGGTATAGCAAGGAATGGAAGTATTTCATCAAATTTTGAATTTTACTGGCTCATTCAAATTAGACAACAGAACGGAACTCTCCAATATCACAGAGTTTCGATATGAACGGTGTCTTCCACTTCTTCAACCTTCCACTTTCCTGGAAATGATCTCCACAAATTCTTTCACAATAAAAGAATTCTATTTCGTTGGAGGGAAGATTCAAATGGAACAACCATTTCAACGCAAACTGTTTATTCTTCCTAATTCTGTGAAATGTTAACTTTTTTCGTATAACTGTATGTATTCCCGCAATATGGAACATAACATTTACAACATGCTCTATTTTCAACCCATGACATTGATTTGGAAATACGATTTTTTTATTTGAATGATTTGAAAACCATGAATTTTATTGAAGTAGGTACTCAAAACAGACCTCTACTGGTTTTGAAGTGGAAAAATATGATTTTTCTATGCCAGATTTTATCAATCAAACTTACATCATCTCAAAGTAAAATATACATCGTGTCGACCACAAAAATGTTCAATGCCCTATTGGAATGTCTTCAAGCTTCAACACCTTCCCTCATTGGATCATTCTGGTCAACTTCGTTGCATTTTCAACATTTGTTATCTGTGTGAACAAAGGTTTTGTCATAATGTCTACCAACTGGTCTTCTGATGACACTTCATTAACATAAATGAATTTGTCGAGCACTAGCCCACGGACAAAGAAATGTCGACTATGAATATGTTTTGTACGACTATGATATTCGGGGTTCTGTGTCAACTTTTTTCCAGCTTCGTTGTCGACCATCAACGTTGGAACTGATCTCAAAACAATGACTCATTCGAATAGTCGTTTGAGCCAAACAATTTCTCTTGCAGCTTCGCTAGCAGCAACTATTTCTGCCTCTGTTGTAGAAATGGCAACTGAAGTTTGACGTTAACTATACAGGATATTGCTCCATCTGCATACATACTCAACTTGGACTCCTGTGGTTGATCGGCCTGTAGTGCATGATCTGCGTCACTGAATTCCTTCAATTCATCTTTGGCTCAGTTGTGCCTGAATTTGAGGTATTTTCAATTTTTCTTGAAACTATACTTACTGCATAAGCAATGTCTGGTCGAGTGCCTGT
This sequence comes from Chrysolina oricalcia, assembly GCA_944452925.2. Classification (NCBI taxonomy): domain Eukaryota; kingdom Metazoa; phylum Arthropoda; class Insecta; order Coleoptera; family Chrysomelidae; genus Chrysolina; species Chrysolina oricalcia. Next base: position 40,775,685 of record OX101824.2, read on the forward strand.
CATTGAGTACATCGAAGCACCCACTGCAAGGTAAAATACATTTCAATTCATTCCTATCTTCCTTTCCTTGAATACTTTTTTATACTATAAGTGTGTTGAAACTGGTTGAGAATATTGCACACCAAATTGCTCTGAAATCTTTTAGTGTAAGCAGACTGATTTACTTGAATTGTTCCAGCTTCTTTCTTTCTTCTCAATTTCCATGCCTAGAAAATAAGATGCTGGTTTGATCGTTATCTTGAATTCCCTTTGTAAACTGTGTAGAAATGTGTATTTCATTGTTTCACTGGAAGAAACTAATAATCCTGCCCGAAACGTCTGATCAAATAGTCCTCTCTCTCTCTCTCTCTGAACAGTCGTTCTGTTGGGGCGTATATGGCATGATCAGTTTTTTCCTGATTCCTTGATGGTTGAGAATTCTTCGTACTTCATTCATTTTCGAATTCACCACCGTTATCTGACAAAATCTCTCCATACCCTGTAGCTTTGATTTCAGCAATAAAAGTGTTTAGCTTGTCTACGACGTCAGTTTTGTGCTTGATAAAATAGATCAAATGGTATCTGTAATGGTCATCTTTGAAAAGTGCATACTCGATATTTTTGTCTACATCTGACATCAAACTCCAGCTGGACTTGAAAGAAAAATACTCAGCAGGCAATGTTTTTTAATATTTTGCAAATGAGATGAATATCAGGCAAGTCACAATCACATGTCCTTCCATGAGTTATCTTCTTTCGAAATTTCTTTCTGCAAACTATTCCACAAATTCTTTAGCTTGGAAGTATGCATTGCGCTATTAGCATCTGTTTGTTTCACATGACTGAACAATTGCATGCATATATCATACGTCTTGTTCTCGACGTTTCCATCAAAAAGTCTGTGCAATCCAGCCACACATCTCGCATTCAAAAAACGCATTACTTCTTCCAAAGATTATTGTGTCACATTGACCGTCATAATCAATATGGCTCTACTAAAAGCCTGGTTAAAATCCGCATAAGTTTTGTCAAACCTAGATTTCTCTTCCTGCGACTAATTTTCTGCTAAAGGTTTAGGGGCTTGCATTCTGCCTTCTTAAACTTCCAATCCTTCTTTCAAACCTCTCAGCAGCTTGTATTTCCAAATCCACCAATTTGTTTTCCCTTCCAGAAAGCCTTCGTGTACTTTGCTAGCATCCATTTTCTTCACAGGGAACTTTATTTTTGTTACCTTCTTTTAGGGAATAAATTCTTTGCGGCAGTTCACCTGAGGTACTTAAAACAGATATTTACTGGTACTGGTAGAAAAATATTAGGACTTTTTTATGAAAGATTTTAATTATCAAACTTACATCATCTCAAAATAAAATATACAAGATGTTTCTTAAGTACGTGTAGAAAATTTAGAAGCGTGTTGCTGACATCAAAATAACAAGAAAAGTTCCTATAAAAATATGTCCGCAAGTTATTCCTTTCTGAGATACAGAGAGTCAAAGTTGAATTCATATTTTTATTTTTTAAGAATAATTTCAAAATTATTTTCATATTTGGGTAAAGTTTGGTATCTGGGAATATTCATTATTCAGTTTGTGTAAAAAATATATTCTTCTGCGAGCAACTGTTTTCAAGTTATTGAGATTTGAAATAATCGATGCAAGTGATTTTGAATGACAAGATTTTTAAAATGAAAATAAATTCAATTAGAAATTAGTTTTTTCACAATTAACATAAAATTTGATTTTGTCATTGAAAAATCATTCCAGGTACCAGACCAGAGAATATTGTACGCAACACGTCCAAAATAGTAATTTACGTAAACAAGTCCGGAAAATACTGTTTTTATTGGACGAGTAGACGAAATTCTAGGACGAGCGTCAGCGAGTCCTGGAAGTCTACGAGTCCAAAAAAACTGTTTTCGGACGTGTTGCGTACACTATTTTTTCGGCAATCATGTAGAATAACAAATCAATGAGACGCATTTAGTCTAAGAGACGAAGAGAGGTCGACTTTCACCCATCTGTTAACCGGATGAAACGATTCCAAATTTGAATATGTCGAACATTTCAGTTCTTATTTGTATCATATATTGAAATTCGAACAGAAGATAGGTACCAACAGAAACATTCTAATTCTCATTTATATTAATAATTTGTATTAAAATTCGAGCACTTCCCGGCCCAGTCCGGGAAGTACGTACTTCCCGGACTAGGCCGGGAAGTGCTACTTTCCCAAAGAACAAGTGTCCGGGAAGTGAACACTTTTTTTGGGCTCGTAGACTTCCAGGACTCGCTAACGCTCGTCCTACAATTTGGTCTACTCATCCAAAAAACAGTATTTTCCGGACTTGTTACGTAAATTACTATTTCAAAACACTGTCTCCAGCCCGTGGTGTTTCACCTCTTCGTTATTCATTCGTTTCCATAGTTACGACAATCACTGTAAATTTAGAAACGTCAGTTTGACGGATCAACTCTTCGACTGACATAAATGACACATGATGAACCGTTCCTGCAATACGCATTTAGTCCATAACAATTTAATGTATTCGTGAAATTGACTGATCGAATATCCCTTCAAAATGCAGAATTTTCAAAATACTTTCACCTTGTCAGTCGCTCAAACTGGGGCTGTTGAATTATTAATACCTAGCTGGTTTTCAGTAAAATGGATATTTCTGATGATCCAATTCGATAGAAAACAGTCTATTCAGGCAATTGTCATCAAATTTGTACCAGTCTGTTCTGTACTTGGCCAAAGTATGTAGTAGTGGCAAAAAGTGACTCCAAAACCAAAGTGAACACTGACTGTATAAAGCTCATGATTAGATTTGAAATATTCAAATACTTATTTAATACTGGTAGAGGATCCAAAACCCAGTCCATAACAATGTAATCCCGTCAGAGCTAATTGCCTTAGAATTTGAAACTAATTGATTTTTTTTTCAAAGCTAACACTCCCTTACTGTTGTCGAGAAATACCCCTGTTCTACACATTGTTTTACAGTGTCTGGTTTCTTTTTCAATCCTCTAGATACAAATGTTTTCATTTCCAACAAATGGTAGGTATTGGTACATGTGTAAAAAACAACTCTGTCGGGAGACGTTGACAAGAAAGGGGTTCCTGGGTTAATAACAAGTCCACACGAAAAACGTGAAATATGCATTTTCTGTTTCATATTCAGCTGTAACATCATCCTCATTATCCAGCGCAGCTTTCATGGCATACCAGACCATCCTAACCTAAAATAATATTTGATGTATCGCCTTACCTTACATGAAGATGCCTTAAATTTATTAGCAATATTCATTATGCTGCTTCAACACTCAGTGAACTCTTAATCAAAAAACAAAATTGCAGAAGAATATGTAATTTACTTAGGTACCTAGGTTAAGAACGAATGAAAGTATCCAAAACGAAACTAACGCAAAGGCACGACACACAACAACAATATAATTTACAATATCAAAATGGCGCGAGGCGCGTGCTTCACTGGGATCTGGGTTACTGGGTCGCCCCGTTAGGTGGCATCTCATCAAGACCGGGAAATTCAAAACTTGTTGGATTCCTGATAAATGAAATATTATTTCAAGTTTCTTTATACTTACCATTTAAAATTATCCGAGCCTATCATTTTATATATTTCTGCGATGATGCAATTGAAAGTGTATTGTGTTTTCTAAATACTGTCAATATTGTTTGTAGTTAGCTCATGTATGGTTGTAAATATCATGGAATTTCAAACTCAGTGCAACATTGCGATTTGAACTTGTTCGATAGTTCCAAATGTAACTTGCACTCACATTGTTCGTAGATAGTTTCTATATTGTTGCATTTACAATGAACTTTCATGGTTCATGTAACATTGCACTTGAAACTCAACCAATAGCTTGCTTTATAATTTACAAACAACTTGTCTGTAGTTTATTCTGTTATGTTAAAAACTTAAATATAGCATTGAGCTTTATGCAATATTATATTTTCATTTTACGATGGCAAGCCATACATAATATTGTGGCAATATTTTGTAAAATTACATGTTTAGTGGGTATGGGTCCAAGTTTGGAAGATATAATCGTAGTCATTCGTTTTCTTTCCAAATTTGAGAAGCACATTGGGGATTTGTTTTATTTTCTATGTTGTGTGCTTATCTCAGCGTAAGGGATTAACTGTCCAGTAACTCTGCACAATTGTACAATAATATAACCATATTCAGAAAGACAACAGTCAACAGTTTCATCCATGGGTTCGTTGTGATATGTGCTATCTTCCTCTACATCACCAATAGTTTTACTTTCTTTATTAACAGTACCTAACAGAAAATGCCTCAAATTTAGTTAACTCACCAACAAAGTTACAAATAAAAGTAAATCTTTCCAACTTCATAGTTACAAGAAACAGAATCATCAGTTATTCTTTCACCTTCTTTGGTTGAAGTATTTTGAATTTTTTCAGATAATGGTGTCTGAAAAGGAAAGTGTTTTCTCAAATTTCGAATTTGAACATTGGGAATGGAAATCAACATCAGAGTTTTTACATAAACGGTGTTTTCCCAATCTTTCACTCTTCGAGAATCTGTGGAAAGTAATTTGTTTTTTGTATATTCGTACACATTCCAGCAAAATGGAACACAACATTTGCAACAAGCTCGATTTCTTTGCAAATATTTTTTCACTAAATTCAAATTCAAAAATTGAACTTGACACATGTCAGTGTATCAATTCAGTGTTTCAAACAGTCAAAAATAAAATTCACTACCAACCTGACAGCAAAAAAACGATCACCAAAATCCTGTGGAATATTGTCAGACAAATCCATTATCGAACTCCTTGCCTAATCGTAATTGATCAAGGCAATTCAATGATTCCCACTTTCCTTGTTTTTCAGAACGAACACAACCCAGACGTCACATCAAAATCTGGTTTCACGCCCCTTCATATAGCTTCCCATTACGGCAACCAGCAAATTGCCAATCTCCTGGTCCAGAAGGGAGCCGACGTTAATTACGCCGCCAAACACAACATCACGCCGCTCCACGTAGCCGCCAAATGGGGCAAGGCCAACATGGTGGCTCTGCTGCTAGAACACGGGGCGACGATAGACGCCAAGACGAGGGACGGCTTGACACCGCTTCACTGCGCCGCTAGAAGTGGCCACGAACAGGTTGTTGACATGCTTTTAGAAAGGGGAGCTCCGATCAGTTCCAAAACGAAAGTACGTACCTACAGCATTTTTTCTGTGTGACATTGTTATCAGAGGTAATACCACTAGTGCTCTCGATACTATCGAAAGCAATTCTGTTAGAAATCAACGAGATAAAATTGCTTGGTAAAACTAAGAGTCTTTTAGGACGAGTGGTGTTACATCAAAGCAATTTCAAAATCACTGACCGAATTGTCGGTAGTATTGTGAACACGAGCTGTATATTGAGATAGGTAATTTCACGAACCAACAAAGTCAAAAAAGTTCAATTGTCGTGAACTCTTCAATAGTTATGAATAATATCTCGTAAACATGTAGTATATCGACTGGCATTTAGGTTATTGGTAAGATCAAATCATATTCTCCGTTGTTAATCCGTTAAGTGGTTTTCACTGACGACGTGGTCTTACCGGTTCAAAATGGAGGAACCCTGCGATACCGAAACACACTTCTTATTGGTCCTTAAATCGTAGTAAGAGAGAGTTCCATTTAGCTGTTGAAATTATTGGGGTAATACCACGAGTGCACTCAATACCATCGAAAGTAATTCTTCCAGAAATTAACCCATTAGATCCCAAGACATATTTTTTTAAAAAAAGGTGATTATTTCTGTGAATCCTTTCAATTGCATAATTCTGAACGGAAAAGTAAATGTAACTGGCATTGAAAAATTTTTGGATCACTCAAAAAATACACGTACTCATGAGTACAATGGAAAGTCATACTACTAAAATAGCTGAAGTACTGAAGAACACTTTACTCAACAAAAAACGAATTTTACATGATACAAAAAAAGAGAACGCAGCTTCAGGAGTGGTAATTCTTAAAACAGTCCCGTTCAATGCAGAGAGTAACTTTGCATCTTGAACAGCTCCACCTGGCCCTTTGATGACATTGAGTACACCTCAGTTGTTTTTCCAACTTTTGTGGAAAATGACCAACTCCTTCTCTCCTGACGCTTACTGGTAGCTGACCGATTCGTCTGTGTAGTATACTTCGACTTTTGGTGACAAGATGAATAATGGCGAACTACCATTCTCTCAAATTCGAGTAGACCCATCGACTCGTTATTCGCAACTTGAAAGAGTCTCCATGCATTGACTACCGTCATATTTATCATGTTAGTGAATAGCACCCACCACCACTTTTTACCGCGAATGGAAATCCTGTAGTTATTCACTGCTTGGTCATGTAAATCAACCCCGCCCATGAATCTGTTATATTTTTGGAAAATACTTGGTTGCTGTATATCAACTTTTTCTTTATCAATCGCCGACCAGCGTTTCACGTGACATATAGGTTCTAGTGTATCATAATTCATAACCATTGTTACTGTGTTATTGTCCTGCCATCTGATGAATAGAAGAGCTGAATCTATGTCGTACATGTGCTCAAAGTAGCCCCTTTTCTTTTTTTTTGAATAGTTTCACATTCGAGATACTGTCCCTGTAGCCCTGTAGCCCGTTGACCCTGATCTTTCAGTGATTTCAGCAAAGCGTAACTGCTGAAATAATTGTCAAAAAAGACTACATGATCGGAAGGTATCGCAATAGTGTTGAGGAGATCAAGAACTACTTTCGAACCTAAAGGTAAATCACTAGATTCGGCAGTTTGCGGGTAGTTCTTGACACCACAGTAGGTGTCAAACGAGTAGCAATAACCAGAAGAGCCACAGAGAATCCAGTTTTTGTATCCGAAACGAACTGGCTTGCCTTTGATATATTGTTTGCTGGAATGGCGACCAAAGAACTTTACCATGGCCTCGTCTATCGATAGATTTTCATCAAAAATGCCCCACTGCCGATAATTCAGATTGAGGAGTGACATCAGAGGACGTAATTTAGCCATCTTGTCTTGTCCATCCAAATCAGAATTGTCTGCCAAATGAATGTATTTCTTGATCTCTTGAAACCTGTTCCGTGACATGGCATTTTGAATAACGGATACACCTAAATCTTCATCGAGGCCCGTAAGGAGGAGAATTCCCACAAAAAGTTTCATATCAGCCTTTGAAACAAAGAAGGCATGTTCATTCTTCTGAGAGGAATATAAATTGGTTTGATGTACTAAGAGATCAAATACTTGATCGTCGAATAGTTTAAGAGTGCTATAGGTTCCAGATTTTCTAAATCATTTTTCAAGATATCAAGGCGATCTGCATATCTCGACGTTGCTGGCATGTGGGTATCGACATATTCCTTAGTCCATTTTGGCTCCAACAATATTCTTTTTTTAGGACGTTTGCTTGTGGAAGATATGAGCTTCTGGCGCAAAACTGACAAGGGCAAATTATATTCTTCGTCGCTAGTTTCATCGTCGCTGCTTATGTGCTGAAGCTCAATTTCACCGGCCACATCTTCAGGTACAAAAGATGTTTTTTCTTACGTATCATTATCATCGTGTTCTTCTTCATCCGTCTGTTGATCTGCATCAGGCGGAATAACGACAATATCGATTACATTCTGACTGCTTGTGGATGCAAGTCCTTCTAAGGCATTTCGCAAATGTCTGTATCTTTGCCCTCCATAAAAAGTGCTAGGAGATATTACGTTAAACGCCTCCATGGATATCTGTAACAAAAAGAAATGTAAGCTGACAAAAATGTTCATAGTTTACACGGACTGCTATAACCCATTGTACTCATACGAGTACACAAACATTTCTCAACTTACCAGATCCACAGTTTCAAATATTTCTTCAAAAATTTGTTTTCACACACACCACTACACATGTAACAGTAAATGTATATGCAAGAAACAAGGACAAAGAACGACAATTCACATTTATATAATATTCACCAGCTGAGTGCACTATCTCAGTAACCAACTACGCGTCACTGTTGACAAAATGACACAGAATTCAAAAGTAGATCACTCTAAGATGATGTCCAAGCTAAAGAAAACTGTACTAGCTATTAGCCATGATGTTAGAACTATCAAAATATTCCAATAGATGGCGATACTCTGCAGCTTTTGATAGTGTACTCAAATGAGTACAATGGGAGATAATGGGTTAACTAGATCAAATTGCTTGGTAACACCACGAGTCCGTCAGGACGAGTGATGTTGCCTAAAAGCAATCTGATTGTGTTCAAGATTACTGACCGAACTTCGGTTGTATTGTGAGCACGAGTTGTATTTATTGAGATAGTTTCAGGAACCAACAGAGTTAAAAAGTTCCATTGTCGTGAATTTTTCAATAGTTATAGATAATGTCTAATGAACATGTAGAAATGGAGGAACTGAGTACTATCAAGACACACCGTTTTTATTAGTCTTTATATCGTAGCAGATGTGAGTTTCATAACTGGTGAAATTATCATATAAATTTGATCCGCTGCAAGTTCATTGATCTCATTATTATGACTCAATCTGTATGTATACAGGGTATATTTCGACGAGTTAACATTAACTATACATAAAGAACTAAACGTTTTTTTTTTCATGTTTTGGTTCTCATTGAGAGAACAATCTTGTAATATTCCAAGAACATCGTGAGAGCCGAGAGATGGTAGTAACGAAATAGTGTTCTTATTGACTTTTTTCATATTGTGTTGCGAAAGAAAGGGTGTACAGTACTCCAGTGCAAGCCAAAGAAGAACTGCGACGGCGAACAGTTCTGTATCTTGAAGATCTGAATCCCCATGTAATTGAAAAGGCGACCTTTAGGCCGACCCCCACGGTGCGACTGTTTTGAGACACAGGTTGCAAATCAGTTGATCTTGCAACTCTTTTGTAAACTCGGCAAAGTATAGGAGTGTGAAGCTGCACACGAGTCGATTCAAATGGAACTAGTTTACAATCAGTCACGAATCGGTTGTAAGCGACCATTTGCCGCGGTCGCGGTCACAGTTGCGTTGCAGTTTGAAATTTCCCGCGTTGAAGGTGTTTACCAAGTGGTTATATAGGTTATTTCGTTTGTTTCAAAAGTGGCTGATTCAGAAAAGAATTGAAAATTTGTTTAACCATCCTTGTTAATCCCATTCGACATTCGATAAAAAGCTATGCATTTTCTATCTGTTTCAGTCAGTCCCCGAGCTGCTATGAACAGCCTAGGGTTCAGATTTTCCTTCATGTATGGATGAATTACGCCCTTTGTGTCCTGCGTTGTCCGCGGTATCGAGAATAATCAATCATGTCTTCCTCATCTGAGTCAGTCTATGTATGTAGAATCTTATGCACTGCTTTGCCAACTGACTGAAAGTATTTCATAGTAGCCGTATTCGTGTGCGTGCAGAACTGGTTGCAAGATCAATGCAACCCTTGTCTCAAAACAGTCGCACCGTGGGCGGTCGGCCATAGTCGCATACGAAAGCACAGTTTAAAATGCATTTCCAGCATTATCTGTAAAATTGTGATATTTTGTTTGCAATTTTATTATTTTTCTTCTTTCTGATTCTGTTATTTTTTGTACTTCCACATGTTATAGCCCAGTAAATCTAACTTTTTATCTAGAAATTTGATTTACAATTCTGATTTTTGGCTCAGTTGTAATCTTACATACTTCCTCTCGTTCGTTGGTATTAATTCAGGATACATTTGTTATAATTTTGTGCATGTTCTGGCAATGATTCGATCATATTGTCCGTGTATAATGAATAATATCCTAAGAATTTCGTTTGATAATTTTGGGAGGTTTTTTTGAAACACCGTCAATATCTTTTTATAAATTACTCATAGAAGTCATCAAACTGTCATAAGCTTGATATTTCTACTGGTAAAAATGAAGTTGCTAGAAGTTTTTGACAAAAGCGGGAACGTCGCAATGCTGAAAGTAGTTTAGATAGATATAACATGTAAGGAAATGTAAGATGCATGAGTCACGCTGTATTCCAAAGTCAAAAGTATTTATTTTCTAATTCAACTTACCAAATCGTCATGATAGCATACGAACTATTGTGACCTGATCCGCTACTGAATAAAGGTCCACTACTAAATAAGGTGATTCATGTGCGAAAGCCTCAATCGGGGAGCATAGTAACATCTAACGTTGAGATGCGAAACATATGGTAATCGCTAATATGCCGCATAATTGTCCTCAAAATCAAATTCAGATGGTGACGAAAGTTAAGCTGCAGAAGCTCTGTCTTTATTCACATTTATATTTCAGTTCTTGAGGGATAGTTTAATTCAATTATTATTGTTATGAATATTATCTCTCAGAATATTTAATGATTATAATTATCCGGTTTTGAAAACTTGTGTTTGAAACATATTTCAGAACATGCTAAATAGCAAGATTCAGTTTGGTAAGTTTGAGGTAATTCATCAGACATCAGACATAGAATTGACCAAAATGTATTTTATTTTTCACTTGTGCATTTCTGCTTTATAATACCTTGGCAACGGTTGCTACCAACAGACCCATAACGCCCGACAATGTCCGGTGTAACCTTTCGGGTTTTCCAAATCAAGGTGTTTCGCTTTGATAGAAGGAACACTTTCTATAGTATTTTTACCTACAGGTAACTCAATGCATTTATTATTTCTGTAGGGTAAAAAAACCCTACGTTGTTTACATCCTTTTGGTCATAGTGCAGTGTACTTTTTAACTAACTTCAAGGCTCCTATTTCGCTTTTTTCAACACTGGTGAAACTTTTTGAGGTGCAGGGCTTGATTTCTGGTACCTTGACCAGTAAAACGGCTCTTCTGTCTGCAATGTCATCAATTGTCATCTTGGCCATTTCATCACGTCGTAAGCCTCCAAATACGCCCATTACCAGAGAAACTTTATGTTGCAGAAAAGTATCTTCTGGAGCTTTTCTTATGAAAAGTAATACTTGTTCACCTTCCAACACCTTTGATTTTTTAGGAATGTATCCTTTTGATTTAACTTTCAGAAATGCCATCAGTTGACTGAATGCTGATATATTAATATTTTCTTTAACAATCAATGTTGATATCAGCTGTGAGTATTTGGTCCAGACTATTTACCAAATGCCCTTGGGTGAATGTTACCCTCCGGGCGTAAGGATCTATATAACGCTCTTGGTACATAAATAGCCATAAAATATTTTCAAAGAACGTTAATTGAAATTCAGTTGATATTTTTTTTTTTCAGAATGGTTTGGCTCCTCTCCATATGTCCGCCCAAGGCGACCACGTGGACGCCGCGCGCATCCTGCTCTACCATCGGGCGCCCGTCGACGAAGTCACCGTGGACTATCTGACGGCGCTGCACGTGGCCGCACACTGCGGCCACGTGCGCGTCGCCAAGCTGCTTCTGGACAGACAGGCCGACGCAAACGCTCGAGCTTTGAACGGCTTCACGCCGCTGCACATAGCTTGCAAAAAGAATCGAATAAAGGTGGTGGAGTTACTTCTCAAACACGGTGCAAGTGAGTATGAAGTTTTGGCGATATTCAACCCCCCAGATATTTAAGACCCAGTAGTGTAACTTGAAACGTCAAAATTCAGTATTGGACTAGCTCAGTTACAGTCTTATTGAATCAATTTACATTTCGGTCATTCTAGAAAAGCATAGTATCACCAGCAAAGAGCGTAAATGTACCACTTATATTGATGCGGGTTATATCATTGATATGCAACAAGAATAGAACTAGACCTAGTACAGATCCTTGTGGTACATCACAACTAATGCATGCGGAATCTGACGTTTCTTCTCCTATCCTAACAATCTGATGACGGAAAAAATATGTGGATGAATTGTACTACTGATTGTACAACACCACGTTGATTCGACCGTTGGAACGACAGATCAGATTCGCGTTCGTCCACATACTTAAACTACGGTTTGGTATTTGTCGTATAGCAAATCGATTTGCGATGGCGTTGAGTTTGAAAATAGTGGCAGTAGCTGCAATTGTGACAGTTCGCAAATTGTTAATGTGTTGATAATAGTGTTTCCGAACTGTTACCAGAATTTGACAAAATAATGATTCTTGGAGATCTGAAAATAGACCTTCTTACTAAGAATCGAAGTGCGGATCATTTCTAAAACTTTATAGAGTCTTATGACTTAATATAGTTGATAATCGAATCAAACTCTTCTTGATGTCGTTATTACATCTAAAATTGAAAAAATACCAACTTGTCAGGTGACCAACCTACATAATACCAATGCGCGGTTTCTTGTAAAATACCGAAAAAAAAATTCAAAAATCCCTTTCAAATTTATAACTTGGAAACGTGATTGGAAAAATTCCGACAAAGATGCATTTTATCAACAGATATATAATTTCATATAATGTCAGAGTGGATGACATGGTGAACTTCCTCACAAAAAAATTGAGAACACTTTTTGACCTATATTGTCCTGTTCGCGAAGTTAGAGTTTCGAAAACAAAATGTCCTTGGTTAACTGACACAATTAAAGATATGCTAAATCTGAGATACAAATCTGAGGCGTACAAAAGATTCAGAAAAAGTCATAACGTCACCCTCTGGGAATATTACAAGGATCTCAGGAATCATATCAATGCTGCAATTATCAAAAAGAAAGCTCATGTTGAATTTGCGATCCGTCAAAACAATAGTAAATTGACTTGGGAACGGCTCAAATCCTTGAAAATTGTTAGCAACAAAAACGCTTATAAAATACCTTATCAACTACGAAATACTCATGATATCAATACTAATTTCATTTGCATACCTAATATTGACAAAACGGAGGAACAAAATAGGCTGTTGGATAAATATGACATTATCACCCTCGCCACTAATTTTGAATTCGTATTAGCAACAGCAAATGGATTTGTAGAATGTATCAACGCAATCAAATTGGAGGCCACAGGATGTGACAACAACAACAAAAAAATCCAAAAAAATGTTTGAACTTGTCAGCTTCCATTTGACAGACCATATAACCCACATTGTTGATACGGCTTTGATGTCAGGGTCGTTTCCAGATGCGTGAAAATGTGCGATGGTGCTTCCTATACCTGAAATTGCCAACGCTACAGCATATTCTGATTTGAGTTCTATCAGTATTCTACACATTTCAAATTTCATCCGAAATTTTAAATATACTTTCCACAAAGAATTTCAAAATTGGTACTCCTAAAACAATTCGTCAGGAAATAAAACTGCGATAGAAAAAATTATAGACGCTAAAAATAACCGAAAACAAAATATTGACATCCCAAACTTTTATACTCTTATATTTTAGATTATAATAATGATTATGTTACAGATTTTATATCATAGATTATTATATTATATTTAATATTTCAATCTTGAATTTTCCATTTTATATCCTACACTGTGTATATGTCAATTCTCGTGCCTTTTTGTATTTTATATGTACCTTGTGCCTTTATTATTTTCATTTATTCTTCAATGATAAACTTGAATCATTCATATTTTTTCGCACATAGTGTCGACACTCGCGAATATATTCCAACGTTAAATTGTAAACATAAGAGTACGAGCATGCTAATGTAAACATCGCAGTTGTGAGCTCCCTTAACATTGTGTATTTGTGTGGTATTTTTGCGATCTGAAATTTATTTTTCGTTAGTGCCGATAAGTTCATATCATAGTGAACCTGTTGTATTGATTGGGAGAGATTGTTACAAGTGCAGTTGTGCAATAAAGGAGATTCATTCTACAAATATCAAGTGCGCTGTTACCAAATTTAAAACTTCACTGATTAAAAAAGAGCCAAAACAAAACAACTACTAGGAGTACCAGTGTAAGTGGTTTATTGGACGAAAATGTCTTGGAAGCTATAATAAACAAACCCACTTCAAAGATCACAAACAAAATAGAGGAACAAATCAACAAATTAGGTAACAAAATTTCCGATATGGAGACAAGCAATAATGAACGAATTGATGCACTTAGTAAAAAGTTTGATGGTATCGAAGGTAAATTGGCTGGTGTGATAACTAAACTTGAAGCCTTGACTAAAGTTACTGAAAACAATAGGGAAAATGTTGCAAAACTTGGTATGAAAATAGAGATCATTCAGTAAAATTTTAAGGAAAACTCATTGATCGTAATGGACATCAAAGAGGATCCCAAGGAAAATTTACTATCCAAAATCCTTAGTGTCTTCAATGATGCTATGGCAATTAGGTGAATTCCAGCGGATATTTACATCGTTCATAGAATAGGAAGAACGACGGAAGATAGAATAAGAACAGTTATCGTTACATTTGTTTCACTATTGAAGAGACATAAAGTGGATGCTGCTAGAGCTTCTCTCAAAATCTCCAAAATCTTCAACGAGAACCTAACCGATTAACCATATAAACTGTTGAGAAGTGCGAAAGAGAAATATGGATATTCAGAAACGGAAAAATATTTGTGAGACGTGACAACGCTGTAAGAATCATGAAAGACAATATGGATTTGGTTTAGATCACGTAATAACTGTAAAACAACACAACTTTTTGTACGTAGATATATTGTTCATTTTACATAATATGGTATTGATTTTGTTTATATTTGGTTTTTTCAATTTATCTATGCTTTAAAATTGATTTGCAAGGTACCAAAGAATTTAGTCTCGTAAAAATTTTCTTGTAGATTTATAAAATTTATTTGGCAGGGAGCTCATACTGGTTGCATATTAGATTCAATAAAAAATGTCATGCACTCTTGATGTGTACTTCCAAAATTGCCTTGGATTGAATAGCAAATGCAATAATATTTTTAGGGCTAGTTTAGAAGCTGATTTTGATATTATTGTTGCTGTTGAATCTTGGTTACAATGAGGGTTGATCGTAATTTGGAATTAACTCAAAAATCAACAGGTGGCGGTGTTCTACTTTCTTTGAGGCTGTAGCAGTAAAAATTAAAATAGGTAGTAGTAAGTGTACCTTCTGCAATCTGTACATTCCTCCTGGAAGCACATAAATCGTATACGAATCAGCGTTCGACTTTTTGCAGCAGCAAATAGGGAACATTAATGACAATGTATATATTTTTGGTGATTTTAATATACGTGATATAGTATCTGGAATAGTATGGTTGAAAAACATGTTCCAAAATATGAAATGAGATACGAAAGCGGCAGTAAATTTCCAACATGGTTTACCAAAGAAGTCAGAGATCTTTTGAAAGAGAAGAAAAAATACAGAAGGTTGAGATGTATGAGTGATTTTTATGAAGAAAAATTTAAGGAATTGAGAAAAAATCTTAAAAATTTGATTAAGAAGGAAGAGAGTGAGTACACTAAGAAAGTAGAAAATGGTTTGAGTGAGGACATTAACCAATTTTGGAACTATGTTAATAAAAAAAAAGAATGACACAAAATCTGGTACGTTTGTTTTTGATAGCAAGCCAATTACAGAGGAACATACTGCAGACGCATTTGCTAGTTTCTTCTCTTCTGTATCCACTTCAGCTAGAGCTACATATGATTTGAATTTTATTCCGACACAAAAATATGTAACGATAATTTCTCAATGTATGTGATGAATGATGTTGACTATGATAACGCAATGAAAAAATTAAAGCCAAAAAAGTCGGCTGGGGTGGATAGTATGCCTCCATATATGCTTAAAGCTTGTAGCGAATATTTTATATGGCCGCTTATTCATATCTACAATCTCATTATGTCTTCTGCTATATTTCCAACAAAATGGAAAACTGGTCTTGTGCCTCCTTTCTTTAAAGCGGTGAATCAGATGAATATAGAAAACTATAGACCAGTTTCAATAATGTGTGCTCCGGCCAAACTTTTTGGACAGATTACCCACTCCACATTATATAATTATGTCGAGAAATATATTACACCATAGCAGCACGGTTTTGTTCTCAATAGGTCTGTTATCACAAATCTTTTCACCTTCACCAACTATGTAAATGAAACTTTGGAGTATAAGTCACAGATGGACATAATTTACACAGATTTCCGAAAAGGGTTTGACCAAGTTGATCATGATGTATTATTGCAGAAGCTTGGTAGGTTTGGCTTATCTAAAAGTATGTTGAGTTTGATTAAAAGCTATTTACAAAACAGATACCTTATTGTTAAACATAATGGTTTTTATTCAGACAAAATTGAGGCATTATCTGAAGTTCCGCAGTGATCCAACTTGGGGCCCCTCTTTTTCATTATATTTATCAATGATTTACCTGATGTTCTTGAATATTTTGAGTGTCTAATGTTTGCAGATGACTCAAAAATATTTAATCGTGTTCAGACAGTCAGAGACTGTGTGTTCCTACAAAATGGTATGGATAAATTGAGTGAGTGGTGTGGTTTGAATAAACTTGGTTATCATTATCATTTCCAAAAGCAAGTCAGAACTACCCTAAGAGACACCAACTGTATTCTAAGTGATTGGGAAAAAACTAGGTCAACAATTATGAACCCAAAACCTCCTTCTCTTTATGGTTTATTGAAAATTCATAAAGAAAACAACCCGATAAGACCGGTGTGCTCCTATATTGATGCCCCTTGCCAGAAAGTGGCAACCATGTTGGTCAGTCTAATTCCAAAATATACGAATTTTAATTCAGAATTTAGCATAAAAAACTCAAGCTCCTTAGTAAATAATATAGAAAACATTAAGCTCAATAGTAACTCTAAATTTGTATCGTTTGATGTCAAAAACCTCTTTCCAAGTATTCCAACCGCATTAACATTAGACATTCTCAAAGACTTGCTGGAACAGCACAACAATCTCCCAAGTATCACAGAAGAAATCCTAAATTTAACCAAATTGTGCATATACCAAAATTACCTGGAATTCAATAATAAATACTATTTGCAGAAAACCGGCCTCCCCATGGGTTCACCATTATCCCCTTTACTTGCCGAAATCTTTATGAACCACTTGGAAAAGCAAATTCATAAATCTAAATTTAAACATTTGTTCAAATATTGGTATCGATATGTAGATGATATTTTCGTTTGCTGGGTTGGAACGGTACGTCAATTAAATATTTTTCTTAATTATTTGAACGGTCTCAATCCTAACATAGAATTCACATCAGAAATAGAGGATGATAACAATTCACTAAACTTCTTAGATCTAACTATCTCCCGTAAAAATAACACGCACGGCTTCTCTATATATCACAAACCCACACATACAGACACTACAATACATAAACACTCCATGCACCCACAATCACACAAACTAGCAGCATATCATTCTATGATTCATAGACTGGTAAATATACCTCAAAGCGATTTAGATTTCAAGTGTGAGTTAAACAGAATTAAACAAATCGCCGTAAATAATGGATATGAAACATCAATTATAGATAGACTGCTTAAACAAAAACAAAACAAGAAAACTCTAAATTTAATATACCCGCATATCAAAGTAAAAACCGATCAACGTTTTGCATGTCTAACATATCTTGGTCAGCATACGAACAAAATATCCCGTTTCCTTCAGAAACGGAATATAAATGTTGCATTCAAAACCAACAATAACTTATATTCCTTTATTAACAACGCAAAGTCTGTACGGGATAAATTCAAGAAGTCAGGGGTTTACAAACTTGAGTGTGAGGATTGCAATGCATTATATATAGGCCAGACAGGCCGTAGTTTTAATCAAAGATTCGGTGAGCATTTGAGAAGTTACAGATTGAATAAACAGGACTCAAACTATGCCAACCACCTTATTGACAATAACCATAACTTCACACAAAACCCTGAAATTTTGCATATTCAACCTAAAGGTCAAAAATTAATCATATTAGAATCCATAGAAATCAAGAAACATTTACGTAACAATAGCAATTTAGTTCTCAATGACCAAATTGACCTGTACAATTCACCTATAATTAATTATCTCACTAGTAACTACTCAAATGCTCCCTAATCCAAGCTATATGTCATTAGGAAATTTCATACCTGCAATTGTCATTAGTGAAATTTCATGCATGTTATTTTAATATTTAAGAAGGTGATTTTGACGTTTCTTTAGTTGATAACTCGCTCAGATGATGACACCGTGTGTCGAAACAATTGTAAGCACGTTACAAGTATATATTTTTTTTGTGAATTGGAAGATTTTATTTCCTCTTTATTTATCATTCATGATGAATTTACACATATTAAATGCCACCACGATAGAACATTGGTTATAACCTCAATAAATGTTGTGCTTTAACTCTTACTCGTCAAAAAAATCCAGTAGTATTCAGTTACACATTAAGTGAAGAACCACTCAAAAGTTCATGTGAGGTCGAAGATCTTGGTGTCGTTTATGACCACTTATTTTCATTTAACAAGCACAATAGGAATATAACGAAATCGGCCAGCCGTCTATTAGGATTTATTATACTCCAAGCATCGGACTTCAAAAATATAGGTACGCTCAAACTTTTATATTATAGCCTTATTAGAAGTAAATCAGAATTTGTATCGCTGGCATGGCTGGGAGAAAGTCAAACAACGCTTAGTCAACTCAAAAAGATACAAAATAAATTTTTAAGGTTTCTATATTTCAAGAAATCTCACAAATATCCTGACTATCGTATAGTAAGATCATCACATTTGAAAAATTAGTTTAAAATTTTATCGCTTGAGAATCGCCGCAACATGTGTCTTTTGTTATTCCTTCATAGAATTATTAATAACAAAATTAACTCTTCAGAACTGCTATCACTGATACGATTTAATGTCCCTCCTAGAAGAACTCGTTCATCTGTTATGTTCAATATTCCAATGACAGTCACCTCCATAAGATCTCTTCTTGTGACCATGTTTCAGCTGGCAAACGAATTCAATGTTTTTATAGATTTGGACTGGACAGTCTCATTGAAAAAATTTAGAAATGCAATATTGAAACATATTCCTGCCTTATCAATATGAACTAATGTGTGACCTATTCAAGGAGTACATTATTTTTTATTTTATACTGATATGCATTATTATTTTTGAAATTCCATTTGTATTTATACTAATTTCTTATTAATAAATTATCCATGTAATTGGATTGTAAAATCTGTATGGATAATAAATGAATAAATAAATAAATAAACGTTATTATTATTATTATTATTATTTATACAGTGGTGCCTTTTTTAGCCCCCCACCTGTTGTCTTTTGAACGGTTTGACGTAGAATTTACAAGAAAAGAAGTAACTGTAAAGTATTTTTTGTCCCATTGTTCTACATCAAACAGTGCAAATTCTTCGAGATAAGGATACCATTCAGATCCGCAATCATACTTGATATTTCGAGTGCATAAGTTAATTTTTTTAAAGAAATCCGATCAAATTCAGTTGGTTGAAAAGAGAAATGAATTCTCTTTACAACGATGTGTTACTTGGTCCCCCATGCCATATGAATTTTTCAAAGAAATGTCTTCTATTTCAAAAAGTAGTATCAGTGATACCCATCGAACGATTTTTATTACATGTTTGTGCGTCCAACAGTTCAAAAGTTGGGAGGATGGGGGGGATAAAAAAAGCCACTCTGTATACAGCAAGTGGGTTTTTTCCTGTGCATATTTAATCTTTGCTTCAAATGTTTCTTGTTACAGTTTGATTTTTGGCGTTATTTTGGGTCTTTCCTTTCCTTTTTCCAGTTTGGTTTTCGTGTATCTTTGATTTTATTGGGCTCCGATTCAGTTTAATATGTTTCGTCCTTATTCTCTGAGACATCTTCCATTTGTGTGTCTTCCTTTCCTCTGTTGACACTGTTCTTTCGGTGACTTCATGTAGCCGGAATTTTTGTCGCTTCAGTGGATAGTGGCTTCAATTTGAATACGTTGTAGGACCGTAGGTTCTCGTATTCTCTTCCTGTTGCTCTTTGACTTTGTTATTATTTTTGTCGATTGGCGAGTTGGAAGGTACTTCTGATTTTTTTCCTGGCTTCTCCGGTATTTCTAGCAGAGACTTCGACTGACTATTTTCGTTAAGCTGTCTAAATTGGGCGGATTTCGATTCGAATCATTAGGTAGGTTGGTGGTCGAATTGAATTATTTCCCTTTGTCTTGTTGTCTACCGAAACTATCTCCTACAGCTGCCTCCTTAGCACTGCACATTGAAGACTTTTTTTGGCGCTAAAAAGTTTTGTTTTCATTAATTAGAACAGATGTTGTCATAGATATTGATAAAAAAATTTTTTGTTCGATCTATTTGTGTTATAAATGGATATATTGTGTTAATTGATATGCAATTCAGCTGTGAACTTTATTCAAAATTTCTTATAATTAAAACATTCGTTTTAGGTATTGGGGCGACAACAGAAAGTGGTCTCACTCCCCTTCACGTGGCCAGTTTCATGGGTTGCATGAACATCGTGATTTATTTACTACAGCACGATGCCAACCCTGATGTTCCCACTGTTAGAGGAGAAACCCCATTACATTTAGCCGCCAGGGCTAACCAGGTGAGAATCATTGCAATAGTAATAATAATATAACGTCTTCGTTTTGATAATCGTCGGTGAAGTCCAGTTGAACTGCTCTACTTATATAGAATAAGCTGATTAAAAGAAATACAGGGTACCAAAATTTTAGGTTCTGTCATGTACAACTTAATGGTGGTGATTGAATTTATTTTTTTTGTAGAATTTTTTACTATAGAAACTGTGAGCAACCCTAATTCACCTCTTTGAATTACAGTTAGATTATTTTTGATGCAAAAAACGGATAAAACGTCCAAAAAAACCAAAGTCCAGTAAATTTTTTGATAATTTGATGCATAATTGAAGCCACAATTCTAAATGAACTCTTTCTTCTGCACAACTTGCGTAGAGGGGGTGAATTTTACGTTTATGAGGAAAAAAGTCTTATTTTGACTCCAGGGATACGTCTTTACAGAGTATTGAATTTTTGCAACACCCTATGTGATATTTTTCTGCGTTAGTAGTTTCACATCTGTTAGGAAAAACATTTTTCTAAATTAAAATGTGTGTAGAATCATGAGTTCTTGTGAGGTTGATGGAACCCAATTTTTTTTTCTTACAGACCGATATCATACGTATCCTACTTCGAAATGGTGCTCAAGTAGATGCCAGAGCTAGAGAACAGCAAACTCCTCTTCACATAGCCTCACGACTGGGAAATGTAGACATAGTTATGCTACTTCTTCAGCACGGTGCCAAAGTTGATAATTCCACCAAAGACATGTACTCAGCTCTCCATATCGCATCCAAAGAAGGCCAAGACGAGGTAAAAATCAAATATTTTTTTTTCGAGATAATACCTTGACTTTATCAAATTATAGGTGGCTGCAGTTCTACTGGATAATGGAGCTTCTTTGGATGCTACCACCAAGAAAGGTTTCACGCCTCTACATTTGGCAGCGAAATACGGCCACCTCAAAGTAGCTCGGCTACTGCTCCAGAAAGAATCTCTTGTGGATGCTCAGGGCAAAAATGGGGTAACCCCATTACACGTTGCTTCCCATTACGACCATCAAAATGTGGCTCTACTCCTCCTCGATAAAGGTTTGTAGTATTTGAAAGTTCTATGTGCCCCTAAATTTTATAATCTATAATGAAACTTAGTTCAGAAGTTACCTGCAACACCCATTGTGCTTTCTCTGCTGAGTTCTCCAAAGTAATTAGCTGTATCTATGCCTAAGTGCACTAGAAGCATTCTGCAATAGGTGAGATTTGACGACTACATCAACTGATCAACTACATTAACAATAATTTTTTGTTAAGTGTAGATTTTATTGACGTATGAAATATCATACTGTAGGCATATGAGGATAGCATTGCGAGGTATGAGGGTCCAGTACAAAATACTGAATAAATTCCTGAAATAAGAGTTTCAATGATATGAATTATTCCAACTTCAATTATTATTTTCAAGTGGGCCAATTATTTTGATATAAGCGGAAACAGCTCTCTGGATGTAATCCCACATCACACTTGACACAAGAAAATTTTATACATTTCTTACAATAACCACAACGTCTTTGTGTAGTCTGTTCATCAAGTAGATGGTCGTCAAATCTCACCTATTGCAGAATGCTTCTAGTGCACTTAGGCTAAGATACAGCTAATTACTTTGGAGAACTCAACAGAGAAAGCACAATCCTTCGATTAAACTGAATAAAGCTAATTTTAGGATGAGCAAATCTATAAAGCATCCACATATTTACAACTGCACCGTTTAGACAAAATCGAATGAATGGCCAATACCATTTTCTTGATCGAATTCTGATGAGATACTATCATGTTGGGTTGATCGACATCTATCTACACCTTTCTCTTCTTCTTTTGACCATTTTTTGCAGAATCCTTCGGTGAAGCGTGTACCATTTTCCACATAACAATTATCAGTCCTTATGGTAACTAGACTGTTGTCATGCCACCTGACTAAGACTGAGTTAGTTTTGTCTCCTTCAAAACATGCGATATACCTCGTTTCTGTATTTTTAGATCAGTAAGTGGAGATTTTCAATTCTATCTGATCGCATAGTACCAATCTAATGGTATTTGTTGGGAGAGTTTCCAATAATGAAAGCGAATTGAAAAAGTTATCGATGAAAACGGTTTACTTGCCAGGTAAAAAGCCAATGCAAAGACTTTCAGTAACACTAGAACCAAAAGTTTTTTGTTCTACTCTGTTTCCTTTACCACAATAGGAGTTGAATTTCAACAAATATCCTTCTGAACTATGTAGTAATGCACCAAAATTCGGAACCGTATCTAATTGGTTTTCCTCTGATATACTGTTTCATTGATGATTCCATTGATTTGTCCAGTGAATAGGAGTTTCCTAGGGGTTGGGCTAAATCTAGAGATACCTTGTTCATCTGATCTAGAAGTGGTTTAATTTTATGATTTGTTATTTGGATCAATGGAATTATTATCGTTGGAATGTAAATAGCGATGAATTGTTTCAAATCCGTCACGTGATGTACTCACAAGACTATTATATGTGTCTGCTTTAGCCTTCCAGTACATTATTCGAAAAGGTTGTTTACACCATTGTTTAAATAGAAGTAAGATAGTTAGTCAATGCCTATGGAAAAGGCGAGTGTCATCTAGCGTGTAACAAACATGAATATTTGACGTCATTTTAATGCAGGTTTCTTCAAAAAACCCTGATTTTAATGCTGTCCCAATGTTTCAATCAAATTACGACATGACTTGGAGGCCAGATCACTGATGTTACGACATGACTAGGATGCGAGATTACTGCCGCCATCTACATGTCGCATCCATTTGAATCCATTATAAATCTCATAAGGTTGGCCAACAATCTTACTTCTATATAAACAAAGCTTACACTAACCAGAAAGAAGCAGTATGCCATTTATCAAGTAATTGTCAAAACAACTCTACAGTCAAACAAATAAAAAATGCTGACAGTAAAATTTTTCATGATCACACGGACAATTGTTTTTCACTTTTCAGGTGCTTCCCCACATGCCACGGCCAAGAATGGGCATACACCTCTCCACATAGCTGCCAGGAAAAACCAAATGGACATTGCCAACACCCTACTGGAGTATGGAGCACAGCCAAATGCTGAGAGTAAGGCTGGGTTCACACCATTACATCTGAGCTCCCAAGAAGGACACGGGGAAATGTCTGCACTGTTATTGGAACACAAAGCTGATGCCAATCATGAGGCGAAGGTGAGATTCTGATTGATTCCCGATCAGGATTCAGATATGGTATTTTAGTAACAATACTTCCGTTTTATCATACTCTGTTGCACAGCTAAAAAATTAGATGTATCACTTTAGTTTACCGATGACAGTTTTGTGAACATTTCTTGAAATTGATGTATTCAAAAATTTTCCTCAATTTCAGTTGAATTGTTGATATATCTCACTGAATTTAAAGATGTCTTGGACTTACTAATCATTGGAAGTTGTCCAATGTATCCAAACTAAGTATTAAAAACTTGTATCGAACCAAATAGAGTCAGAATTCCAAAAATGTTCATTGAAAATGAATGCAAAATGTGATGAACTATTATCGACCAATTTCAGTAATTTGAAAGTTGCATGATATGATTATCTTCAATAACCTTCAAAATAATTGGCAAATGCACAACCATTCGTACAGTGCACGGTATATAAATATCAGGCCCGATTGGTATCCTTGGAAGTGAAAATTAGGAAATAATCACAACATATAATTAAATAGCAAAAAGCTAGTCTTGTAGCACCATTCGAAACAAATGAGTAATGAATATCTCTTTCGATAGAGTTGGAGGTTTTGAAGGTTAGGATTGGCTTGAATCTTCAAATTCGTGCTCAAATTGTGAGAATTGTTGAGAATGAACTCTCTCCTATTTTACTTGATTTAATATTGAAGTCATTAAAAACTGGCTGTGTCCCAGAAAAAAAAATAGAAAAAATAGTGAATGTCAGGCTTTTTAATTTTCTTGAGAAAAAAAGTTTACTGAGTCAGAATCAATATGGTTTTCGCAGGTCACGAGACACAGAGACAGCAATCTTGGATATTGTTTCAGATATTCAGATTCAAATTGACAACAACCAGAAATGCGGTCTTTTGTCTCTTGATGTCAAAGCATTTGATACCGTCGACCACGAAATTTTGATGGCGAAATTATACTCCAATGGAATTACAGAAAACTTTCATGAATGGTTTCAAAATTACCCTATGGATAGAAAGCAATATGTATTAGTTGATGGTATTAGCAGTTGACTAATGGACATAAAGTGTGGAGTACCACAAGGATCGATTTTGGGACCCGTTTTATTTTTGATTTATATCAACTCTATCACAAAGGACCCCGCAAACTCCTTATGGAATTTGGGTCCCAGTGGATTTTTTTGAATTTTTGGTATGATGTAGTCCATGTAATTCTTAACCAATGTTACCATTGCGCCAACCTAAAAAAATTAGCAGTTTTGCAGCTAGGGGGCGTTGAAATCACCCCTTGCGCAGATTAGACTATTTATTTTCGAGCCCGGTAACAATATTTTCACTTGTTTCATTATTGCTAATGTTGCACAATATTGTGCTGTTTTAAAAAAAAAAAATCTTACCCCCTTCCCTTTTCCCCCAACTCCTATTACGGAACGCAAAAAAAATTTTTCTCGAGTTCCTTCAAATGTATCGTCGAATGTTTAAATATGCCTAAATAAGGAAAATAGCAGTTTTTTATGATTATCCCCCCACCCCCCAAATGACACAAAACGAAAAAAGTTAGGTGGATTTTTCTGAATTTTTGATATGATGCAGTTCAAGTTATTTTGAATAGAAATAAATCGGGTGACAAACCCCAAAAATGAAAAGTTTTGATGCTACGGGGCGTTGAAATCATACCTTGCTCAGAATAGAAACAATATCTCTACATATTTTTGTTTTATTTTATGCCGAACAATTGTGTAAACTTTCATAAATTGAAAATCTAAAACCTCCCCCTTACCCCCAACCCCTATTTCAAAACACGAAAAAAAATTATTCAGGCACCACTTCAAATTCAAATTGTGGATGTCTAATTTTTATTTATTTTCAAGATATTCGCCCAATTGATTGATATTCAAAAATCATGAACTACGCCGTACTAAGAAGTCAGCAAACTCCATCAATATTTTTCTGAAGGGAGGGAAAGGTACAACTGTACGATTTCCTCAATTTGAGCTGATTAAAACATTTATTTTGATAAACCATTTACAAATAGTCGGGAATACATTTTTTCGTGTTTTAAATTAAGGGTAGGCGGTGAGGGGGAAGTTTTAGATTTTCATTTCATGAAAAATTACAGAATTGATTAGCATAATCTAAACTAAAATACGTAGAGCCATTATTTCCGCCTATAATAATGAATAGTCCATTCTGAGCAAGGTATGATTTCAACGCCCCCTAGCATCAAAACTATTAATTTTTGAAGTTTGTCACCCAATTTATTTCTATTCAAAATAACTTGAACTGCATCATATCAAAAATTCAGAAAAACCAACCGAAATTTTTTCGTTTTGTGTCATTTGGAGGTGAGGGGATAATCATAAAAAACTGCTATTTCCCTTATTTAGGCATATTTAAACATTCGACGATACATTTGAAGGCACTCGAGAAATATTTTTTTGCGTTCCGTAATAGGAGTTGGGGGGAAAGGGGAGGGGGTAAGAATTTTTTTTATAAAACAGTACAATATTGTGCAACATTAGCAACAATGAAAAAAGTGAAAATATTGTTACCGGGTTCAAAAATAAATAGTCTAATCTGCGCAAGGGGTGATTTCAACGCCCCCTAGCAGCAAAACTGTTCATTTTTTGGGGTTGGCGCAATGGTAACATTGGTTGAGAATTACATGGACTACATCATACCAAAAATTCAAAAAAATCCACCTGGACCCAAATTCCATAAGGAGTTTGCGGGGTCCTTTGGAACTAAAAGGAAAATTTAAACTTTTTGCGGATGACACTACGTTAATATATTTTGCAAACGATCTCGACGAGATACGTGAAAATAAGAAGAGTGATCTGATAGAGATTTCAATTTGGTTGCAAGTTGTGAAACTCACTTTAAATGTTAGTAAAACCACTTTTATGTATATTTCTAAAAAAAAAAACATGAACAATACCATTGATCCACTATTATTTGAAACTGAATCTATTAAATATACAAAAGTTACTAAATTCCTAGGTCTTTATATAGACGAAGAACTAATATGGAATAAACATACTGAAAAGTTAAGGAAGAAAATTAATGCAGTCATTGGTGTTCTGTTCAAAATTAGGAAATTCGTTCCTTTCAAATACCTGAAGAATATTTACTACTGTCCTATTTACTCCAACCTACAGTATTTGATTTCCATTTGGGAAACTCCTAATATTTCAGTCTTGAGACCTCTTGAAAAACTCCAAAATGAATCCTTAAAATGTAGAACTAACCGCCAACTTGTATAAGCCAAAGAGTTTACTGGATTTGAAACCTCTATATAAAGTGAAAATTTGTTCATTCATTCATTTCATTAGAATTAAACAGGAAGTTTCTAATTTAAATTTCACGGAAGTTAATAGTATACACGATTATGAAACAAGACAAGCAATCTGTATAAGCCTGGGAAATTTCAGGACTAACTTCGGAAAAAAAATCAATATACCATGATGGTATAGTAATTTACAATTCACTTCTATCTGAAATATATAAAAGTGACGATTTTCAAGAGTAAAATCAAAATATATTTTCTTTTTTGAATCTTAATTGGATTCATTGATACTCATAATAAAAGAATTTCATTATATCAATTTCAACATTACCTTTTTTTGTTATTTAAAATTCATCAAAATATACATTCAAAATGTGACAAGCAGGCATATGAAATTTTAACAATCAATAGAAGAACATGAATTGTCACAATTCATTATTGAGAAGTGGGGGCGCTCTCAGATACTTGTCGATAGAGTAAAAACAATGGAACAGTATGTGTCATTTTAGTTTCACTTTGATACAATTGTAATTGAGCAACTTGATTTCTTGAGGAAAGAAATTGTAGAGTCCCACATTCAGTGGTTTCATTTGAGATTTTCAGAGCCTATATCGGGAAGGCCTTAAGTCGTTCGCTCCACGAGTTTGGTTATCGTAAAAGTCAGAGTTGGCACATAAAATGCTTTCAATTTGGTGAATCTCTAGAAGAGAACCTATCATAAATAAATATAGAAGGGACATGCATAATAGAAAAAGCTTTGGAAATTTGTTGACAATGATCGCTGTAACCAGCACAAACAAGCTGTTGCACAAGTAGCTGTTAGATCTAATTCAATACCCGTCGTGGTAAGCCTACGTAGTAGGTGTTTATGGGAGTTCATCATCGGTCGGTAACGACTGTTCGTTAGCAAACGATCTCCCAAAGATTTCTGTTTTCTTCGATTAAATCTCTTAACCCGGAGATTCGTAGTGTGCTTCCTCTGCTCGCTAGGTGGAGCGGCCTAGAAACTGCTTCCATCTCGTGAACCAGAAATGACTAATTAGCGGAGTGTGTATTGGTTTGGACGGGGAACAGATGGCTTCAGTGCTGTCTGTGTTGACCTGCCCTTGCACTGATGAGAGGAACAACCTCGAAGCTAGTCTGCAGGTGGTCACCCTGTCCAAATCAAAACATAATTCTGCTGGTTGGTCATAGAGGGCACTTGCAATTGCGTCCTCTGATGCTTTGAGGAACGTTGCACAAGTAGCTGTTAGATCTAATTCAATACCCGTCGTGGTCTTAGCCAGGGGAGTAGTTGTTTTCTGACAGGTACTTGCCATAGTAAGCCTACGTAGTAGGTGTTTATGGGAGTAAAGGGTTCATCATCGGTCGGTAACGACTGTTCGTTAGCAAACGATCTCCCAAAGATTTCTGTTTTCTTCGATTAAATCTCTTAACCCGGAGATTCGTAGTGTTCTTCCTCTGCTCGCTAGGTGGAGCGGCCTAGAAACTGCTTCCATCTCGTGAACCAGAAATGACTAATCAGCGGAGTCTGTATTGGTTTGGACGGGGAACAGATGGCTTCAGTGCTGTCTGTGTTGACCTGCCCTTGCACTGATGAGAGGAACAACCTCGAAACTAGTCTGCAGGTGGTCACCCTGTCCAAATCAAAACATAATTCTGCTGGTTGGTCATAGAGGGCACTTGCAATTGCGTCCTCTGATGCTTTGAGGAACGTTGCACAAGTAGCTGTTAGATCTAATTCAATACCCGTCGTGGTCTTAGCCTGGGGAGTAGTTGTTTTCTGACAGGTACTTGCCATAGTAAGCCTACGTAGTAGGTGTTTATGGGAGTAAAGGGTTCATCATCGGTCGGTAACGACTGTTCTTTAGCAAACGATCTCCCAAAGATTTCTGTTTTCTTCGATTAAATCTCTTAACCCAGAGATTCGTAGTGTTCTTCCTCTGCTCGCTAGGTGGAGCGGCCTAGAAACTGCTTCCATCTCGTGAACCAGAAATGACTAATCAGCGGAGTGTGTATTGGTTTGGACTGGGAACAGATGGCTTCAGTGCTGTCTGTGTTGACCTGCCCTTGCACTGATGAGAGGAACAACCTCGAAACTAGTCTGCAGGTGGTCACCCTGTCCAAATCAAAACATAATTCTGCTGGTTGGTCATAGAGGGCACTTGCAATTGCGTCCTCTGATGCTTTGAGGAACGTTGCACAAGTAGCTGTTAGATCTAATTCAATACCCGTCGTGGTCTTAGCTAGGGGAGTAGTTGTTTTCTGACAGGTACTTGCCATAGTAGGCCTACGTAGTAGGTGTTTATGGGAGTAAAGGGTTCATCATCGGTCGGTAACGACTGTTCGTTAGCAAACGATCTCCCAAAGATTTCTGTTTTCTTCGATTAAATCTCTTAACCCGGAGATTCGTAGTGTGCTTCCTCTGTTCGCTAGGTGGAGCGGCCTAGAAACTACTTCCATCTCGTGAACCAGAAATGACTAATCAGCTGAGTATGTATTGGTTTGGACGGGGAACAGATGGCTTCAGTGCTGTCTGTGTTGACCTGCCCTTGCACTGATGAGAGGAACAACCTCGAAACAAGTCTGCAGGTTGTCACCCTGTCCAAATCAATACATAATTCTGCTGGTTGGTCATAGAGGGCACTTGCAATTGCGTCCTCTGATGCTTTGAGGAACGTTGCACAAGTAGCTGTTAGATTTAATTCAATACCCGTCTTGGTCTTAGCCAGGGGAGTAGTTGCTTTCTGACAGGTACTTGCCATAATAAGCCTACGTAGTAGGTGTTTATGGGAGTGAAGGGTTCATCATCGGTCGGTAACGACTGTTCGTTAGCAAACGATCTCCCAAAGATTTCTGTTTTCTTCGATTAAATCTCTTAACCCGGAGATTCGGAGTGTTTGTCCTCTGCTCGCTAGGTGGAGCGGCCTAGAAACTGCTTCCATTTCGTGAACCAGAATTGACTAATCAGCGGAGTGTGTATTGGTTTCGACGGGAAACAGATGGCTTCAGTGCTGTCTGTGTTGACCTGCCCTTGCACTGATGAGAGGCAACAACCTCGAAACTAGTCTGCAGGTGGTCACCCTGTCCAAATCTAAACATAATTCTGCTGGTTGGTCTTAGAGGGCACTTCCAATTGCGTCCTCTGATGCTTTGAGGAACGTTGCACAGGTAGCTGTTAGATTTAATTCAATACCCGTCGTGGTCTTAGCCAGGGGAGTAGTTGTTTTCTGACAGGTACTTGCCATAATAAGCCTACTTAGTAGGTGTTTATGGGAGTAAAGGGTTCATCATCGGTCGGTAACGACTGTTCGTTAGCAATAATTCTTATCACTCCATTCTGCATTTTGAAAACTTTACATGAGTGAACAGAGGTTCTCCATAACAGTATGACGTAATTGTGGAAGAAAGAGAGATACAGTATTGTTGCAGATCTGCTTTTTTATATTGCGCAACAGTAATATAGAACTGAATAATTTGTGCTCTATATGGGATGACCATGATAGTCCATCATCTATAACTACTCCTTGAAAGCTTAGCACTATTTCCACTGCTAGCAGTGCCATTATCGAAAACCTGTTTTTGGGTTTTATTATTATTTAATTTGGAGTTGTTAGTGCTGAACCAGTCCTGTGTCCTATTTAAAGAATTAGTCATGGTGTTCAAAAGACTATCTGTATGAGTAGAAGGTTTTATTAATGTCATGTTGTCGGCGTATGCAACTCATTTATAAGGAGTCATATAGTGAAAGAGATCGTTCATGTAGATAATGAAGAGTGGCGGGTCAAGAACGGATCCCTGAGGAGCACGCCTCATTTATAAATAGCGCTTGTTTTTTATTGCTCAGGTATGAATCTATCAAATCGAGAGCTACACCTCCGATGCCATGAAAACGTAATTCACTAGAGAGGAGTGCGAGACAGTCGAAAGCTCCTTATAAATTATATAGAGTAATAGAAGCCTTCTTTCAATCCTTCGACTATCTCAGTCACGATTTTGTAAACAGCATTTTTTCCTAAAACCAAATTTACAGCATTTGATAAATTTATTAGATTCTAAGTTTTTCCTAATTATCTGCTTCAATATAACTTAAAAAACTTTGGAGGACGAGAGAATTATGGATATTGGGTGGTAGTTTGATATTTGTGTAACATCCCCTTTTTTGAATATATGTATTACTTTCGCAACCTTTAGGAAATTCCCCGTTTGAAATGCACGCATTGAAAAAAGTAACAAGGATCGATTATTAGGTCCAAAGTTTGTTTCAGAAGTTCACTGTTCAACTCATATACAGTGTGATCCACTTAAGACCGGAGTACCCTTATAAAATTTACATTTTGCAACCGATTGAAATTATAATTTTTTTCATTGGGTAGACATTCAAAAAGTCTACTAGGGCACCAAATTTCATGAATGAATTTCCATTTCCAGGGCCAACTTATCAGATTTTTCAAGGTCGAAAATCTATAAATATTACTAGCGATTTTTTTAGAAAAATTTCAACTACACGACTATATTAGCGACATTTTCAAATGGTTCATATGTGAATAACGTTGAAATGCGCCAGCAATAAAAAAGTTATAAGGGAATGAAATTTGACAAATATGGCGTTTAATCAAATCACCAATTCAATTTCAAAACTTTTATCGGAACTTCGACTACACCACCAGATTCAGGGAGTCTCGAAATATCAGTGACAGTAATTTCATCGAAATATGTTGATAAATAAAAAAATAGATAAAATTGACATGTCAATTTTATCTCATATTTTTTTGTCAATTTTATTTAATAATTTTTTTTTTGTATGAACAGATTTCCATGAAATTACAGTCAGTGATATTTCGAGACTCCCTGAATCCGGTGGTGTAGTCAAAGTTCGGATAAAAGTTTTGAAATTGAATTGGTAGGTTGATTAAACAGCATAATTTTCAAATTTCATTACATCATAACTTTTTTATTGATTGACACATTTTGACGTTATTAAGACAAGAACCATTTGAAAATGTTGCAAATCCAGTGGTATAGTTAGAATTTTTTTAGATATATGACCTCGAAAAATCAGATTAGTTGGCCCTGGAAAAGGAGATTTATTCATGAAATTTGGTGTCCTGGTAGACTTTTTGAATGTCTACCTAATGAAAAAAAAAAACATTCGAATCCGTTGAAAAAGGTAGATTTTATGAGGGTGCTCGGGTCTTAAGTGGGTCACACTGTATATACATCAGTACTCTTCTAATTCTTCAAGTCTTGTCTTGTCTCCGGCTCTTAAAAAAAAGGATGAACTTGGTGTAGGCAGGCCTTTCAGAAAAGCGTTTGAATCGGCGCTATCATTATTTATTGTCTCGATCAGATTTTCTGCGATGGTACAAAAATAATAATTGAAAGAATTTGCTAGTAAAGCAGGATCAGGTGTAATTTCCTTGGATTTATTTTATTCAAAATTGACAAGTCTCCTATATCCTATATCGATACGCTTAATCACATGAGTTGAATAATTTTTTTCCAAAACGATCACCTCCTTTTTTTCAATTTTTTTCAGTTTTTTCTTCGAGTTGAGTGAACATTTTTTTCTTCAAAATTCTTTTTTTATTCAAGATGAGTGAAATATTGGAAAAAGATATTATTGCCATTTGTATCTGTTCACATGAGGAATGTTTTCAATTTTTTTTATAAACAATTTTGTTATATTCCAGAACGGCCTTACACCTCTTCACCTATGCGCCCAAGAAGATAGGGTACCAGTCGCTGAAGTACTTGTTAAAAACGGCGCAGAAGTCAATGCACCGACAAAGGGAGGCTATACCCCATTACACATAGCTAGTCACTACGGCCAGACGAACATGGTGAGGTTCCTCCTCCAGAATGGTGCTAACGTGGAATCGACGACATCTCTAAACTACACACCTCTTCATCAAGCTGCCCAGCAGGGTCATGCCAACATTGTCAATATACTTCTAGAGAACAATGCTGATCCTAATGCAGTGACAACTGTGAGTGGAATACATATTTATTATGTTTGGCGTAATAGGTAGTCTGGATAGATAGATTCTTCACTAGAGGGGAGTTCAACTCTTCGGACAATTGTTAAGTGACAAAACAGAATGAGGGTGGTCGAAGAGGATCTTCCTGTTGAACGCGCCTGTTAAGAGGATTTGATTGCTCTATTTCCAAACAGAATGACGGATGACGATAACTTCGTCATATAAGCCCAGTATCATGTGCATAACGCAACCAATGCAACCTGCATTTTAAAACTACTTTTGATAAAAACATTACTTATTTCTCAAAATATCAAAACTTCATTCGTTTTGAAAATTAATAATAATAATGATAATAAAGCATTTATTGCCCAACAGAAACCATTTACGAGGCAATTTTTAAAGGATAGCAAATGAAATATAATTAAAAGTATAGTAACAGTATTACAACATACAAAATATGGCATGGATACAATATTAAAATAATAGGATTAATCTATTATGGATTTCCAAATTGCTTATAGATGTGCTCGAGATTTATTTTTTAATTCACTCTCACTGCAGTTGAAAATTTCACATATATTTGATAATTTATTAGCATTAGAACACATCACATTAATCGGTGCTTTAGACATAATATTTTTTCGAGCTCTTTTGGACTCAAAAGTGGTATTTGATCAAGACTCCAATCTCGGCACTTGAAAATCCATTTGTGATAATTGTTCACTTCACCATTCAACACCTTATGAAAAAATATAATTTGATTTCTGCGTTTTTCCAAAGAAACGACATCGAATCTGCGTAGTATATTCATATAATCAGATCCTCTTGGAGAATAAACTCCATCAAACTTGAGGCATAGAAATTTTAATAACTTTTTTTGGACTTTCTCGATAGTTGTTGATGATTGATTATAAATGGGATTTCATATTAATGATCCATATTCTAGTTTAAACCTTACTAGACTAAAGAAGAGAGATGAGAGTGCAGTAATATCAATAAAGTTCCTGCAATTCCTAAAGATGAAACCTTATATACGATATGATGATTTAGTAATATCGTTTATGTGAGAGTTAAATGTAAGCTGATTGTCGAAGTGAACTCCTAAGTCTCTAATATTATCAACATTTTCTAGAATTGTATTATCAATTGTGTATGGGTAAAAAACAGTATTCGATTTTCTAGTGAAAGTCAATACTTTACATTTAGAAATATTTAAGAAAGTTGATTTTTCAAACACCAATCATTTAAAGAGTTGATTTGTTTCTGTAGTATAATACAATCATCCAAATTGGAAACAGAACCATATAATTTTAAATCATCTGCAAACATCAATTTATTGCAATTCAGTGTCTCGCAAATATTATTGATAAATATCAAGAATAACAAGGGCCCCAAGTTGAAATTTTGGGGACCCCACTGGTTGCAATATAGTTTTGTGAACAAAATCCATTGTAAGAGACACACTGTATTTTATTATTCAAGTACGATTTCAAAATGTTTAGAGAAATATTATTGAATCCCAAACAAGTAAATTTCTTCAGGAGTATTTCATGGTTTATTTTGTCAAAGGTTTTGGAGAAATCAGTATAATGATTCACATAAGTATTGACTAAATATTGATAAATTGCTGATTGTAGATCTTGAATTCATGAAACCATGTTGAGATTCAGACATGAAATGTTTGGTTGCTAGACTAATGCGATTATACCATATAGTCTCCAAGACCTTTGCATGGTTATTCAGGATTGATGTTGGTCTATAATTACTGATAAAAGCACGGTCTTGGGATTTGTGAACAGGGAAAACTTTTGAAATTTTCCAGATATCAGGAAAGGCCGATGTTCTGAGAATTAAATTTGAGATTGTACACAATGGACAAACTAATACTCTCAGACAATCTTCTATAATGAAGAATGGAATTTTGTCAGAACCGGAAGTGAATTCATTTTTGAGTACGCACCCAGCATCTAAATTTTTTTTTCGGTTATTAGTTCGTAGCTGATATCTACTGTGTTATAACTGATATTAAATTGAATGTTTTCC
The DNA here is from genome assembly GCA_944452925.2 of Chrysolina oricalcia. Lineage (NCBI taxonomy): Eukaryota > Metazoa > Arthropoda > Insecta > Coleoptera > Chrysomelidae > Chrysolina > Chrysolina oricalcia. Next base: position 40,810,642 of record OX101824.2, read on the forward strand.
AACTCAGGCTCCACCACTTCCAAAATATTTACCAAAAATATTTATTATTTCTTGAGAATGTTCAAATGCGTCATCACAGTAAAACATTTTTGCAGGAATTCTAGAGGTTTTATTTTCGTGATGTATAAAGGACCAGAAAGACTGGACCATAATATTTTGAAAATAATTTAATAAGTCTGTTAAATTTTTTCTTAAATAGCTTTTCTAAATCTGCCAAACTATTGGTAATAAGCAATATTTCCTGTTTTTTTTTTTGTATTTTTATGCAGTTTTGCTTTTTGTTTAATTAGTTTAATAATTTCACTTGTATACCATACTGGAGAAGTACGTTTATAAGTCTTATAATTTGGTACATGTCTGTCCAAGATGTCATAGAATTTATTATAGAAACATTCAATGACCATTTGCGTCAGTTTTACTATCTAATATATCCCAGTATGTGTGTAAGAATTCATTTTATGATGTATGAAAGTTTATTTTTTTCAGGTTATCAGTCTTATTGTTAACAATGCCAAAATTATTTTGTTTCATACAAATTCTATTAAGAACAATGGATAATGATAGATGATACAGTACATGACATATTACTCAATACCAAGTCCAGCATTTGATTGTAATTATTGGGAATATTATTGAATGGTCGTAGATCCAAAAAAGTTAAAAAGTTGGTTATAGTGTAGGTATGTCTATCTTCTAAATTGTTATCAATTAGCATAGTTAAAATCACCTAAGATAATGACCTTTTTTGACTGCAACAGTTCATGTCTTTCAAAAGATTCAATAAAATTATTAAATTCATCAAATGGAAGATGTAATATGCTGGGATAGGTATATCAAATAAAACACTGCACTGACTGATCATACACACACTGATGAATCTCGATTACTCCGTGCTGGACATGACACACCATGATTCACACGTGCAGTATCATCCGTTTATTTCCGATATCTCTTTACTACATCTCTCTCTTGTTTTTATATATTTTTTCTTATGCAGTTGAAAAATAACTTTCTTAATGATATTTACAATTATAATGACAGTAACAAAACACCACCAACGGCACAACAATAATTATGATAATAATAATAATATATAATAATTGTAGTAACAAAATATTTATAATAACAATAATAATAATAGTGATATGTTATAATTATAGTAACAATAATAATGATGATAATAATTATGGTAATGATAATAATAATAACAGTAATGAATAACAACGCAACAATAATGATGACAATGACATATATTAGTAATAATATATATTTATATTACCAGTAACGATTATAATAAATAGTAAGTAATAATAATGAGGTATCGATAGTAGTTATACTACGAAGCAATAAAAAATTTCTCATAAGATCTGAGCACAAGGAGCCGGAGTCAGTTATTCCTTTCACAATATCTATCTTTCTCATCCGACAGTACTGTCCATTCCATATCGATTTTTGTTTTTTCTAAGTGAACTATATTTCTTCTGAGGTTTTGTCCAGTTTCATCATTTCTGACTTGGATATCTTCCCCGTTTTTATTGATGATAGTGTGGGGAGCCGCCATATAATTTGGGGAACTTTTATTTTCTGTTACATAGACCTTATCTCCTTCTTGAAAACAGTCATCCCGGGCTTTCCGTTTGTTGTCACTATATTCTGTTACGACTAGAAAATAATGCACATGCGAACGGTTCACCGATTCATTCTATATTCCCTTTTACAATTCACATAGTCAGATTCAAGCTATGAATAATACTTTAGTAACTCTCTTATCTGGTTGAGCCAGTGAGCCAGAGAACGGTACCTGCTCGTACCCAACCCTAGATGAAATGGATATATACAGGGTGCTTCCCCACTGCACAGGAGTTGGATACGATGATGATTACAACAATAATACCGGTACATCCTATTTAGGAGTCCTCGTCTCGTTTTCAGATAGCTTCTAGCTTCAATTTCTGTAATAGTAAAGATAAAGCGGGTAAATGACATTTTCACATTTGGACGGACACTGTCCAGTAGTCCGATAAACATTCAGACAGACATTATTGTCTGAGCATTTATTTTTTTCATGCTCAGCGCTCTCGGCGCATTCAGAGACATTGCTGCCCGAGCATTTTTTATTCTCTAGCTCTGGCTCTGGCCTGGCTCTGCTGAAATTAACATTCTGGTGGATGTTCGTTAGTTATATCATTTTAATTCATACATGCAGCGACTTATCTTAGACACACGTATTTACTTGTTTATACATTATTTTTCCAAGATTTAAATAAATTCAATAGATTCCCCTTGTACTTAAAATAGTTAAATAATGGTCTCAGTTTTGAGAAGAGTCCAGTATTAAGACATTCTTTTAGGCGATAGTTTGTTATGCAGTATCTTCCAACACTTTTACCTGTTTATAGTGTTTATTAGTATTCGCCAATTTTCCATTTTATTCGTATTATATTATGTGTATCTTTGAATAATGTCTGCAAAATTGATTTTTCCATCATGCTGAACAAATCGCCAAAATTACCACCATCCATATACATAGGTATATGTTATAGAGCAACTTTTTTTCTCAGTACCTCTTTATTTCGTTCATGCTCACTAGGCTTTTCATTTCATTTATGCTCAATAGAGATTTCATTTCATTTATAATTATTGGGTCTCAACATTTTTAGTATTTTCTATTCTGGCTTGTTCTTTCATTCACGAGAACTCTGAATGACCTTCTGGATAAACTACAAATACAAACATTGCGTCAAATAATCGATTAGTTTTTTGGATTGTTAGTTTTTTTTTGCTTTTACTTTCCTTGTTTTTTCTCTGATATAAATTTGTTCAAATGAGTACTCCAAGCTGAATGCCTTGAAGCATTGACTCGGAAGAGAGCCTTACTGCGATCAGATATATTTCGTTTTTATATTCATGTCACTAAAATGGCATACGAATATTAACAGAAATCAACTAAAACAATTTTATTGTGTTGTTTGTTCGTAGAAAAAGTACAACATATAACGTGTTCATAAACTCCTCTAGACACTCGTCTTTTGAACAATCGTTCAGCTACACTTTACTCGTTCTTACTCGTTACCCAAAGTCGTTTATAAAAATTAGTATATATAGGTACTGCAAACATACTCAATATATCTCTCAAAATGTGTACCTATTTCTTTTTTTTTGTTCAAAGGTCTACCGGTATTCGGAAGACTGAAAGTTTCAAGAATGAGTCGAATATCGCTAAAAACATAACAGAATCCATCCGCACTACTGACATAAAAGTTTGAGTTGACAAACAGCAAATTGTTGACACTCTGTTCATTTTATTTGAAAGAATATTATTATAATGATAATGATAATAAGTGCCTAAGAGTTCTGTTTGTTAGCGCAGTCGAGACAAAAGTGAACATTTTTCAGATGAACCGTGGCATACTTTTGAACCAAAATATTTGAATTGAATAATGTTCTTGATGGAATCAACAATAATTTTTTGTTTCAATTTCGGGAAAATGCCGTAGTGGTGGAATGAGAATTATTCGTGACATTTTTTCTATTACTAAAGGAAAAGAGCGCATGTGGTATAAATTATTCAATGTTAACCTTCTCCATGAATCACCTATGTCGGCTTCCATAAATGTAAGTCAGATACAATAGGAAGTTCGTCCAATTCCAAGCAGTTGGTGCTCTTTTCATCAGGATGGGCCGATATTTCATTTAATATCTTTCTAAAACTACCTGACACGGTTTTGAATATTTTGGAGGGTTCTATTAATTTAGCTGTAATGAGCGAACATTTTCTAACTTTCTTTAAAAATTGCTGAGGTCATTCCATTATTCAACGGGGGTGATCCTGATACATCAGAAAATATCAGACCTATATCTTTATTACCGACTACGGCAAAGAATATAGAAAAATTATTGAAAAAAAAAAAAAGATTCTGAATTACCTTGACAAAAATTAAATTATCCACCCTAAACAGTTTGGCTTTAGATCTTCAAAAAGCACGAACGATGTAATGTTCTCTTTTCTTGAAGAACTTATCTTCAAGTAAACAATGGAGAAGTTGCGGCGGCTGTAATTGCGACATGACAAAAGCTTTTGACTGTGTAAATCACAATATATTGCTACAGACGCTCGAAATTTATGGGTTTAGGGGAAACATTTTATCATGTTTCAGATCAGATTCATCAGATCGAATGCAAATGGCACTACTTCCATCAAATGGAAATAACATCTGGAGTGCCGCAGAGGTCTGTTCTCTGTCCATTACCTTTTTTATTGTATGCAAATGATTTAGCAAGGAAAATTCACAATATTCGCATATGACACATCTATATCTTGGCACGATAGTAGGACACTCTCACTACAACGTAATAAGAAAAAGATCTGAAAGAAGTCAAAAATGGTGCGATGTGAATCTATTATCTTTTATTGTTGCAAAAACAAACTTTTTAACTTTCAAATGTGATAAAGATCACATTTCTTTAAATTTTTCTTTCTCAATTTTATCTCGCACTCTTCCTTCGCTGTCTTTCGTGTGTTCGAGATCTAAGAGACTTGGAATTTTATTGCGAAACTGCCGACCAAAGAAAAGTTCCCTTGGAGTTTTACTGGTCACAGTGTGTGGGGTGCTATTGTACTTCACCAGATAATCAAGGGATTCTTTTTCAAGTCATGTCTCAGCGATTGGCTCTTTTTTATTCTTTTTAATAGTTTTTGTAATCCTGGTCAACCTTGATGAATTAGGTCAGCAGCTTCGATGTAAATTGAAAATGCTCTTTTCCATTGTTCCCACTGAAGACCAACTGAACGAATGTCTCCATCAACATTGAATTGGGCCAGGTTGGTGGTATTATTCGGATTTATTATACCTAGAAAACAGCCCTGTTTGAATTCAGTTCAAGCTCAACTTATAAATCTATGTTTTTATATATATTAGATACACTTTGTAATGAAGGCTGTGGTCTTCCAGTCTTCCAGATCTGTGACCTACAGACCTTCCGTCTACTCAAGTTTACATTCCCCGGCCTGTGGCAGTCCTGACCATTTGGTCTTCGGATCCTTCAATCCAGGTCTATGACCTCCAGACAATTCGTCTACTTGAGTTTACACACCCCGGACTATGGCCGTCCTGACCATTTGGTCCTCGAATCATTTGATCCAGGTCTGTGACCTTCAGACAACTCGTCTATTCGAGTTTACACTCCCCGGCCTGCGGCCGTCCTGACCATTTGGTCTTCGGATTCTTTGATCCAGGTCTGTGACCTCTCTTGTGTTTCATTGTCATTGTCCAGTGCAAATTATATTGTGTTTCACTCATGTAATTTTCCATGAGAATATAAATTCAGATGATATTCTGTACAGCACTAGTTTCTTCAACTGAACTGTTCCTCACAAGTGTGTAATGTACTCAACAAAATTCGACCTGGGCGAATACAATTCCAATAATGCAATAACACACTGTTTTTCCAAATTGTTTTCCTACGTCGCCAATGTAATATGCAAATAATACACTGCACTCTACTCACTGATCATACACACACTGATGAATCTCGATTACTCCGTGCTGGACATAGAGTGACACACCATGATTCACCCGTGCAGTATCATCCGTTTATTTCCGATATCTGTATACTACAGCAGAGATGGGGGGAAAGTAATTATTAACATATACGATAATATTATTTCACTTCGCTTTTGCCTAGACCCTGTTTATGAAACCTACTTCAATTCATTAAATTCGTCAATGCTGAAGATGCTCAATTATGAAAAACACCGTGAGCAAAGGTCTTCAGGAATGTGGTAATATAAACCTGTGCGACACCAGCGTTACATAGATTTGACTGTCTTCAGAAATTAGCAGGTAATATCGAGCCAATTGCTGGACTAGGATTTCACTACTTAAAGGGAAAAATAATATGTGGAACGTCTTCATCTCTGTAATTATCGTTGATTTAATTACATTTTCGAAATTATTCTTCAAACTATTTGACACACAGAACGAGTTAAACTGATTATATTCAGTTTGTTGCTTCAGGTAAGATCTATTTTTGGTCTAATACGAATTGCGAAACACTAAAAGCAATTATGCAGAGATCGGTATTGTAGATGACCTACTATTGAGGCTGGATTGTTGTCAAGGCCTAGGTTCAAGCGCATTTGGCGTACAGTGATTACGACCGGTGAGAATTCTTCTCTTCAATTACGAATATATCAAATGAATAAGATGAATCAACACTTTGTAGAGATTCAAATATGAGTTTCACGTAGTTTTCTGTCATCCAGCTGTTCCCTCACTAACAACACTCTCAAGTAATCACGAAACTCGTGCGGGCTAGGAATGACGAGAGTCTTTCATTCCAATACGCGATCCCAACACGGTCATTTACAAAACAATTATAACTGATTCTTTATGAATTTGCTTGAGGTATGAAAGGAAAAGCAGTCCGTATGAAATTTTCTCTATCAGAAATATGATTTGAATATTGAAAACACGTATAATACATAGGTTACGAATTCACTTGAGCCTTCTTTGAGATCATGTTCATCCACTCACACCAAAAAGCTTCTCTTGTGTGCAGTGAAAACAAGGTCACATGAAGAACGAAACGTTGTACTGATAATCTAAAAAGTTAACCAAATCTAAGGAAACAACTTCTTTATATCCATTATCAAAAGCGCTATCAGAAAAACAAGGAATCAGACTTTTTCTGTTTTTCTTATAATTCAAGTATTTCGCAGGATTTGCATAGTAGCGTTGATGTTCAAGCAAAATTTACGTGATGCTTCCAGTGTCCTCAACATTATGGATAATCAGAATTCGAATATGTTTCGTTCAGAATATGGCTGCACCTACACGAGTAATCCTCAGAAGTATTCGAGAGACTTGTGCGACCTAGGGAAGACAAAACTTTTGACGTGTAATGTCGTGCACGGCCGTTAATTCAAAGTATTCAATTCTGTCCAAGTCTATAAGTCATCGTTGCTTTACGTAAGCTATCGACAGCACGTCAGCTATCGAGAGTACGAGTTCAAATTCAAAAGTTTTCATCAATAGCAATTTAACATCAACATATCAATATACAGGGTGAGTCAGACTAAGACCGACAAACCTCGCGTAAATATTCCTCACCTCATTTCGAGGTAAAAAGTTTTTATCAATGTATATCCTAAAATGCATTCTTTCTGAGATACAGGGTGTCGAAAGTTCGGGAAAAAAAGTTATTTTTTTTTCCAAAACTGTGTATCCGCATCTGTCCTGGATGTTATTTTTTGAAATAATTACTTTGGAGATTTCAACCTTACAATTTTATGAAACGAACACGCATAATGATGGAGTCTACGATTCCGCATATTCAGCCAGTTTGCGATTTTCAGAGTGTGAGATATCCTTTGGTATTTTCTGATACCGTGAATTAATCTTCAGCAGGAGCTTCTACCCTTTTTGATCTTTTTAGAGTGAACAGTCGTTAAGCTTGGGCCATAATATCTAGGGTTTTAACAATATAATGCCAATTATGGAAAATGCTCTAGTGGACCCAAAATAAAACATACAAACATGAATACCCAAAACTATACTATTCTACCCAATGCTATTGCTGATTCGTACCAAGAAATCAAGAGATGAGGTAGGGGGCGCGCACGTGTACTCAAGAGCTTTATAGCGTATTCACTCTTTATACCGGATGTCACAAAAAAGTTCTGCCCAAGTAGCATTTTGGCGACTAAAACCACATAATACACCAAAATTAACGTTGCACTTGGTGTAGAAATTAGTCATTTATGAAACGATGCTCTCTAAACCAACAGACAACGTTGTCTTAACTGTGACCATGACATCAGTTAAGCTATGACGTTGTCAGAACGTTTACCCTACTGACTACAACTAGTAAATATTTTGGGAATGAGAATAAAGTTTTTACAACGTTCAAGTGACAACTTTAGTTATGTTAAACGTTTTCCCGGCGGAGGGTCGACCTTATAAGATTCAACTAAGCAGTGGGCAAATTTTCAGTAAATTTGTCGTGGAGTTATCTTCACAACTAATCTTTCTCCTAGTATTTACTACAGAGAACGTGCCGGCGATATTTAGATGTTAATATTTTACTCAATTTATAAAAATTTTTATTCTGGTGACAAGGACATACTACTGGCTGAATTGCTTGATAAAAAAGTATATAGTAAAAGAAGAGAAACTGGAATGACAATGTCTTTTCCAAGCCATTTTGCAATCAAGCTGGCAATTTCTCCTATTTTATTTATACCCACATGTTGGTTAATACATTTTCCTCTCGACTGTTTCCTGAATAGTCTGTTACTTTTTGTATGAGGCGGCCGTAGTGCTCTATTATACTTGACGTATATCTCAATATAATCAGAATTTGAAATAGGAAACGTTCTTGCGCAATAGATCTTCGTATCAGGTATTTTCACAATCAATATAGATCCAGCATCTTCAATGGCATCAATAGGTATATGTAATAATTCTTCACGGCGACAAGCACCGCTGATACCCAAAATTAGGACAACCTAAAAATAAAAAATATTGAAGTTACTACTAATCTCACAAAATTATAATTATATCTGTACCATATAAAGTAAATTTGTTTCGTTATCAGCATCTTGAATGAATTTTATTGATATCATCCGTTTATAAAACTGATTTTGAAAACTTCCATATATCAATATTTTCCTTAACATTCAATGTACTTTGAAACATTGAGTAGACACTCCATAACGTAGGAGGTTTGTTAATTTTCGATTTTTCCTCAAAATAGCATATGCTATAAGTTTTCTCATATATTAAATTGAATTTGGCCGGAAACATATTAGATCCTATTGCATTTGCTTTCTCAGATACATCTGATGGGGTATCACTACCACTATCATAATCAACATCCATCTTCTTGAAAATAACTTGAAATTGAAGCAACTTCGAGCAAAAACAGTCAAACAGTCAAACAATCAAACACGCAGCGTGCCAACAAACCGTTTCTATAGTAACGACACAGAAAGATCACTGGTTGCTGTGAAATTGTATTGGAAGTATTGATAACATTAAGGATAACATGTATGGAAAAGAGAAGTATTATTAAGTTATTTTGAACTTATTTTTTTCAGACAGGCAAAAATTTGGAATGCGATTTTACTGAAAAAGACAACAGTCGTTTGAAAGCGATAACTCATCGGAACAAAAAACCACGTCAAGATGTATTGGAAGTATTTAATTTTAATAAATTTCAGACGATGTAAATTCGCATTCACAGTTGTACAAAAAATGTTTGTATTTCGTGTATAAAATTCGTGTTTTCGTGACACATTCGAGAGAATTTTGAAAATTAACATTAAAAAACGCTAATTTCACGCACTCAATACAAAAATAACTATTCGATAAGAAAGGAAATATTTTGTTGAATATACAGCGCTCGATCACTTTACTGATGATATTGGAATAGTTATTGGTCTATAAGTATCAACTCAAAGTGGATCCTGTTTTTTATGAATAGGAATAAGTTATTCAATCTTGAACATATCAGGATATATTCCATACTTTATTCAGTAGTTTATTATATGTGCCAATGGTTCAGCAATGTACAGCTTGGCAAATATAGCTGTGCCTTTGTATATTGGGTGTGCAGTAGAACAGTCGGTGTCCATTCTTGTCCTTCCCGATTGGAGTTGGTAGTGGATATTTACCCTCTCTGTTTATCGTTCGCGCATCTCAGAGGCACAGCCATTGTCTAAAGAAGTATAGCCAGTCAATCTTATGGTATTGCCTAAAGAAGAATAGTAACAATCCTTGTGCTGAAAGCATTGGATGACCGTCACTTGAGCCATCTATACTATTTTACACCGTCGGATGACACGCAAAACTATACGTCTGTCTCTTATTAAAACAGAACGTCAGTTTTCATTCACTTCATTTAGTATGGTGAGATGTTGAGCAGAATAAAAGACGAGCCAAAGTTAGCATTCGGATGTTTCAAATATCAGATAACGATCGGTGGTGATTTTATTTTGCTGCAATTAAGCCTAATGAAACACGTAAAGAAGCAATATTCTTACTGAAAAATAATGCCTGAGTATAGGTACAAAAAAATGTTCTATCACGATATTCTATCGCAGTTGATATGTTTTAAAAACACATAAAGAATATGCATTAGTGCTAATAAAAGTAGGTAAATAATAATATATCAGTATTATTTCTACCTACAAGCTTTTGTTCAGTTGCACTCACACGTAACAGCTAGGTAGCTACTGTCTATAACGGGGTCAAATAACTTCAGTGGAAATTTTGAGCCAATTCCTCTGATCCAATCATCTTGAAATTTGGCAGGTGTCTATTAAATTCATTCAGGTTCGTTACGACATTCACAAGATAAAAAAAGATAGCGAACAGTTTTTGTGATTTATTTTAGATACTATTCATAATTCGAAGAGGCTGTCACCAGAAATCATTCATATGATGCAGAATGGCATCTCCTACACATACCTTAAATACATTTTTGTTGCACAATATAGTTATTTGTGTATTTAGTGAGTGCGGAGCGCGGTATTCTTTGGAGAGCGGCAATGGCACTTTGTGCTCGAAATGAACACATGCCCGATGGGGGCAGGGGGATGAATTTTTTTGACACCGTTTTATTCAATGGTCAAATGATTTTCACTATTTTTACGGATTTTTTCTATTTCGCGAGTTTTTCTATATTTATTTTCGTGGCATAAAAGGGGGCAAGCCCCCACGATCGATTTTTTTTCATCATTATTTTCCATGTCCGAAACTGTTGAAACATTTTCCGAATGCCTTTACGTTCTCTATCTAGCTTTTGAGGAAGGACAGGGGGGGGATGAAATTTTTTTAAACCTTAATATTCGACGGTCAGATATTTTCCATTATTTATACAGATTTTTCCGATTTTAATTTCGCGTGTTTTCCAAATTTTTTCGTGGGGCAAGACCCCCTACCTAATTTTTCTTTTCGCTGTCATTTTTGACGTCCAAATCCATCAAGAAAACTTGCAAAAACCTACGCGTTCTGTATCTAGCTTTTGGGGGAGGCGGGAATACAATTTTTTCCATAACTTTCGACGATCAGACATTTTTCACAATTTTTACGGATTTTTATGATTTTAATTCCGCGAGTTTTTCAACTTTTTTCGAAAAATTTTTTTTTTCAATGTAAATTTTGACGAAAAAATCCGTCAATAAAACTTCCGAAACTCTACGCGTTCTCTGTCTAACTTTCTGGGGACAGGAGGGACAATTTCTTCGACATTAATGTATTGTCATCGGAACTGAACGTGAAATTTAGGATAAGAGGAAGTGGTTCTAATTCAGCTTGCAAGATTTGTACCGATCTAACACATACAGAGCAAGTTAAATAAAAGCAGAAAATATGGTAACTATCAGAAATGGCATTTTTACCTTCATAACTTGAACACCAATCATCGGTTGTCATCATGAATGCTGGACATTTTCCCACAAACATTAGTCAAGAGAAATCCCCTTGAAAATATCTATGAGAAATCGAAAACTGACTGAATCCTAACAAGACGAAAACAATGAAATACCAAACACCACGAAAGTTTGCTACTTTGCTCTCTCGTACATACAAATTGCAAATGGCAGGTAGGGCGGACACGGAGCCAATCAAAAACAAGAAATAATGTCCATTCATTATTCATTTACGCGATTACTACGACACTTTCCATCTCATTCGTTTGTCTCCTTTTTGGGCACAATCGTGCTGGCGCCATCTACTAATAAACCACATCGTCATCCAATAACAAACCCATAAGATTGACTGACTATACTTCTTTAGACAATGCTAATGGGCTTATTATTGGATGTTGATGGGGTTTATTAGTAGATGACACCAGCACGGTTGTGCCCAAAAAGAAGACAAACGAATGAGATGAAATATTTCGAGGTAATCGCGTAAGTAAATAATGAATTGTCATTATTTCGTGTTTTTGATTGACTCCGTGTCCGCCCCACCTGTTATTTGCAATTTACATGTAAACGAGAGAGCAAAGTAGCGAACTTTCATAGTGTTTGGCATTTCATTGTTTTCGTTTTGTAAGGTCTCAGTCAGTTTTCGATTCCACATAGATAATAATGATAATTATAATTACAGATATTTTCACGTTGATTTCTCTTGACTAATGTTTGTGGGAATATGTCCAACATTCATGATGACAACCAATGATTGGTTTTCAAGTTTCGAAGGTGACAATGCCATTTTTGAAAGTTACCATATTATTTTCTGTTTTCATTAAAAGCTTTTATTTAACTTGTTCTGTGTGTGTTAGATGGGTGCAAATCTTGCAAGCTGAATAAGAATCACTTCGTCTTATCCTATGGAATTGAAATTTTACATTCTGGTTCAGTTCCAATGACAGTACATTAATAAAAATAAATTAACTCCTGTATAAAATGTGCCATTTAAAAATGACTGTATTGTCATTTTGACAGCGATAAAAAACACCTGTTCCTCTGTAGCGTCTACATCTAGTATGCTTACGTCACTTTAATGTCTGCCCTGTCAGTCAACTATCAAGTATTGTTGATAGTTGATACTGAAACATTACAACATGAGTCGTTTTGGGAAAGTTTCGACTCAACAAATAACAAAAAATATAGAAAAAGCAATCCCGCAATCTACAAAAAATACTAAAGCGTCAATACGGAGACAATTTATATTCGGTCGTTAATTTATCTTGCCAAAAAACTGACATTTGACAAAATCGCGAGACCGAAGGTCGAGCGATTTTGTCATGTCAGTTTGTCTCGTAAAATTACTGATTGGCAAAATTATTTCGTTACAAAAAGAAATGTATCCGATAAAAAAAAGCTCTTGTGTTTTTACTGTTGAATACATTGTCCCCCTTGCCGCCGAAAGTTGGATAGAGAGCGTGTAGTGTTACAGAAGTTTTATTGACGGATTTGGATGTCAAAATTCACAGCAAAGAAAAAAATTAGGTAGGGGGGCTTGTCCCCTTTTTCTCGAAAAAAGTTCGAAAACTCGCGGAATTAAATTCGGAAAAATCTGTAAAAATAGTGAAAAATATCTGACTGTAGAGTATTATGTTTTAAGAAAATTTCCCCACTCTCTTGTCCTCCCTCGAAAGTTATATAGAGATCGCGAAGGAATTCGGAAAATATTTTAACAGTTCCTGTCACGAAAAAAATAGGAAAACTCGCGAAATAGAAATCGACAAAAATCCGTGAAAATAGTGACAATCATCTGATCATTTGATAAAACCATTTCAGAAAATTTTATTTACTATAACAAATACATAGATACTCTTCTCGAGAAGCTTCTATATCATTTCAAATTTCATAATGTAATGAAATTATAGGTTTATTCACTTTAAAATTTATTTTCTTCTCTTTAGTGCATTTAAATAAGAGCTTTTCTCTGGACAGTTTTTATTTGTTTATTTATTTAACATAAAGCCAAAGTTTCTTTTGAAATTATTTACTGATACGACATTATCCGCTACTGAATTTTAAGTTTCAGTCGATCTTTCGAAATAACCTCTATAAGTGGATATCCTTATTAAAAATGAAACTTTATGACTTCATGACCAATCTGCAACTCTCCTTTTATGTCTATGAATTGTTCATAACATCGAACCATCAATTACAGTTACAATGTCCGCCAACAATTGAATTTTCAAATTTGCCAGTGTCCTTCCCCAATAATTCTGGATATCTATCATGGACGGATTCGGACATAAATCACAATATTTATCCTCTATCTTGAATGGTCGAATTTGTCTCCAACACAACAAGCCCCTGTATCCGCCACGAAAATCGTATCCGCCATTTTGAAATTTGAAAAAATACAAAATCTACTCGAGATTCGAATTATGAATAGTATTAGAAAATGAATCACAAAAACTATTCGCTATCTTGTTTTTTTCTCTTGTGAATGTCGTAACGAACATGAATGAAATTAAAGGACACCTGCCAAATTTCAAGATGATTGGATCAGTGGAATTGGCTCAAAATTTCCACTGAAGTTTTGAAGCTGTTATAGACTCCGAGCAATAAAGACATAGAGATGCCTTTTCTATAATCACAATACACATTTGTTATGAAAGCTCCATAACACTATCCTTTGTTACAAATTGTTGGTGAGGGGTAAAACTCCGAGTTCGGGGGGGGGGAGATTTGTTATTGTTATGATATTCGGACGTAAGCGTAGAACCAGTGGCGTGCTAATACATTTTCTCATGTTTCATTTTTAACTGAAAATATGTATAATTAGACTCGGTGGGTTCAGAGAAGTTTGTTCTCACATGAATTGGTATCGATAGGAGATCACATGCCTGGTTAGAAAGCACGTGTGTTATCAAGATGTCAATCCTGACGTATAATGCTTGGCGGAAGTGCTGTAGGTTTCTCTAAGTTAAAAAGTGAATGCGCTACCAATAATTTCTAAGTCACCCCGGAGCGCCACGGCAAATGATAACCACCATGTACCCTCACAGGCTATTCCTTTGCGTACACTCTACGAGTGTTGTCAGTAGAGAGTAACATATTTCATTACGATGAATAGGTACAAAAATAAGTGACTATTGTAAATGACATGAGAATTGTTGGAACGCCATGTGTACTACCATGGCATACACTATTTTTTCTACGATATTTTAAAAATTGACATTTATTCGTAAATTGCGAACGCAGAAAGATAGTGATTATTGCTGTGTAGCAATAGAAACTAAATTGCTTCAAAGCAATGAACACATACTTTTGATGGTTTAATCAATCGAAAATACTGCATTGTGCGAAGAATTAGATTATTGCTGATAAAGCATAGAATAAGGTCAAAAATACTGAAAAAATAAATGAAAGTGCTGCATTAAAAAAGTCAAAATATTCAAATCCTTGAATCACATTAGTAAACTATACTATACACTTTAAATACGAGATAAATGAATTATAATCCACATAAGAGTTTACGCATAAACTATAATACACATAAGAGATTACATTCAAATTTATGATGAAAGTGTATCATTAAAATACGCATCCAAAGTGTAGTAAGCTATAGATATTCTGGGGCAGATGATTTAAAGTTGTCAAAAAGTTATTTCTTAACTTGTATGGAGTTAGGCTTAGGAAGCGACCGATATTACAAGTCTGTCGGTAGAAAATCGATAATTTCTTATGTAGTTATTATTAAACGTCTTGCATCTCCAAAAGGATTGAAGAAATTCAATGAGGTATCTCTCAAAATTAGGAAGGAGTATGGGCTCCCTCAAGAGATTAAAAATACTACTCAACCCATTGATAAGATTTAAAACCTGCGATGATACACCATGTTCCATTCACAGTAAAGAAGTTTATGTCCACGTCCGGTTTTACCAGAAGCGATACGTCACTGACAACATTCCAGATCGATTATTCATATTGATATATGTGATATTCCGTGTATATACAATTTTATTTAAATGGGAATAACGACAACTTCTGATGAACGGATTACCTACGTGATAATCCCTGTATGTCAACAAAACATTCCAATGCCCATTAGGTATAGCTAGTGATTTGAATTTGGTTAATGAAAAATTGAGTTTGCTTACTTACTTACTAACTTACTCTTTGGTATACCTACATTTCAACAAGTTTTTTCCTAATTATTGATAGGTGATCGTTCAGTCGATTTACTTACAGTAACATAGTTTTTTACAGCTATTTCAACAAATAGTGTATTTTTGTCTCAAAATCGGGATGAAAATGAGCAAATTCAATAAAAATCAACTTATTAATACCAATGAAAACGTCAACTATGGTTTATGCCATGATTACCGTACTGCGACGCCCATGGTTTGATTTGACAAGACTACAAATGAGTCATAAACGGACGTAAACAAACATGATCGCCAAGTTAAGAGTGAATATAATACGGAATTCCAACCTGGTCACCGAGTGCAAACGAATATTTCCGACAATGCCATTTTTTAACATGATTCGGGCTGATATGTTTGTAAACAACGTCGGGTATGTTGCTTTCGAAACAGAGACGGAAAAGCCCTCTCTATATATTTTATTGCTCGGAGGTTATAGACAGTAGATACCTAGAAGTTATGTGAGTGAAACTAAACAAAATCTTGTACAAATAATACTGATATAGGTATTCTTATTTACCTACTTATTTGGTACCTTCTAGCACTTATTAACATTCTTTATGTGTTTTCAAATCATATCAACTACGATAGAATATCGTAACAGAAAATTTTTTTGTACCTATACTTGGTCATTATTATTCAGCAAGGAAAATGCTACATTACGTGTTTCATTAGGCTTAATTGCAACAATATAAAATTACCACTGACCGTCATCTGATATTCGAAACATCCGAATGCAAACTTTGGCTCGTATTTTATTCTGCTCAACATCTTACCAATGACATTATTCCGCACATTTCTGAATAAAACCTGACGTTCTATTTTAAAAAGAGACAGAAGTATGGTTTTGCGTTCCATCCGATGACCCCAGTCAACACAGAATGGTCTCAGAGATGGTAGTGGGATTCACATTCATGTTTCAGGTCACACCAGTGAATCGCAAAGTGACCTCCATTATTATCGCATAAACCCGTTGGACATGTCGAGACATCAAAATGTGATGCAAAATGTGACTGGAAATTAGCCCAATGTGACATTCCATTCATACTTCGAAATCGAATGCACATCGAGATACTTTCGATGTAACAATGTGAAATTGAAACGACTGGTACTTATTCAGAACTATGCTTCACTTTCTGATTCTCCTGTATGTCAAGAATAAGACAAAGCTCACCATGTTTCAACATAAATAGAAATTATACCTCAATGTTATCATTCATACTAATGAATTACGGTTCATATGGAATGGAATGCTAGAAACGAAAGCGTGAGTTGATTCCGTAGTCTATACTTTCCACAAACAAAAAAAATTATCAAACTCTGTCTAAATCATAAAAAAAATAATATACAAAAATGTAGAAAAATCTAGAATTCAACTTCAATCCTCTGGACAGCATTTTCTTTGCAGCGAAATCAGTACCTATCCTGAAAATGCCAAATTCTGTAAATCACTGAATTTACCTTTCTACCTTTCTACTCACCGTTCCAGTTCTTGAAGGGATACAGTTCTTGGTAAAAATAATAATTGGGCAATGTTAATAAATACATTTGATTCAAGTATTAAAATAAAAAGAATCAAACAGAACACTGCACACTATCAGAAGTACCTATAGAATATTTAAAGGATGGCGTCAACCAAATACAGATTCTACTTTACTCTCGACTCGACAAAGATCTCTGGCCATTTTGTGTTGTGATGATGATGTCATGCTCAATTTTGTTACCAACCTAATTCCTTCTATACCAACAAAATCGCAATGAAATCAAAATTCATGTTAATGTTTTCTGCAATTTTCTTCGCATTTTGTGCTCAAAGCGACACTAACGAGAAGAAAATTGTGAACAATTCATAAAATTTGGCATCACTAAGTGGTAACAATGATGTCTAAATGCAACTCATTTTGTTACAATTATAATCATGAAAGCAACATCTCCTAGATGTATGTGTTAACTGGGACGGCGTCACATTACTAGATACCTTTTCAATTTTTCTAGTAAAACAGCTCAAGTGACGGCCATTCTATGCGTTCAGCACAGGGATTGTTTGACTTTTCTTCTTTAGGCAATGGCACAGCTATATTTGCCAAGCTGTACTCATTTATTTGTTTCACTACTTTGGTAGATAGGCAGTCGGTACCAACTGTTTTTTGTTTTTCAGTTCGCGAATCACTGAAACCATTTCTTGTCATTGTAAACAGTTCATCAAAATGTTTCACACGTGAAAAATAGTGCTGATATGAAACAAAATCATGTACCTATACTCTTCTTTATTTCAGAACGGGCAAACTCCACTAAACATCGCCCAGAAATTGGGATACATCACTGTTATCGAAACTCTGAAAGTTATAACGACAGTAACAACAATCACAACAACCACGACAACCAATATTGAAGAGAAATACAAGGTGCAGGCGCCAGAGCTGATGCATGAGACGTTCATGTCAGATTCAGAGGAAGAAGGTGGTAAGCCAACAAAAATATTGATTTTACGCTGCTTCATGGCTGCTTGTTTTGCATGTTTCCCATCCACAGTGGCAGAATTCTCAATAATTATTGAATATTGTCAACAACATCTTTCATTAACAAAAAAGTCGCCCGTCATATACTTGAACAAGTTCAAGTCATATGCACATATAGAATGCCTCCAAACTATTGGTATGAAGATATCCACACTTTCCTGGACGCAGTTTCTGGCGTGGTGGCTGTCGAAGTTGGGATAGAGCAGAATTTAAAGGCATTGTTGTCAAATTTCTCAAGAATCCTGATCCCAATTTTGAAATAGAAAATGTGCAGAATAAACTTTGCTATAATCTGTCAAAAAAGCGAGTATTTATATAAAAACAGAAAGAAAAAGAGGCCTGTTTCATACAGTGTCATGGCATTTCAGGAAATGTCGAATGTCCGAAGTGAGCAATTGACTGATTACTATGAGGGAGTGGACGAAATTCTTGAAAAAAAATTAATCACCATCGAAGCTTTCGGAGCGAGCCAAAATGAGACAACCGAACATAATTATTATTTCTGAAACTACTACGAGAACGAGAACGGAATGCATTGCCTTTTGAAATGAAAAAAATCATAGTGTCATGGACTTACTGCTTTAGCAGAGCATGATATTCTATCACGATTTGTGTTTTTATGAAAGAAAATCAAACAATATTTCGACCACGTCCAGGAATTCGTAGTTGTTTCGGAAATGATTCTGTTGCATCACACTGTATGATTTTTTATTTTGAAAACCATTCTATTGATTTCGTTCTCGAAATCGTTGTAGATTCGAAAGTAATCATAGTTCCGGTTAGGTTTATTATTGTCATTATTATTATTGAATAACTGTAACAAATCATGCAAAAATATTACATTGGCATCCTGATCAAAGCCATGTTGAAGATTTCGATGCTTTAGTTCATTGGTTCAACATTATATCATTAACATATTACATCATTTCATTGTAAGCTAGTTCTGAGCAATGTTTAAAAATAGTTTGAAATCGATTTCAAAATTATTACCGAACAAATAAACATTATTATCATCATACTTTATTATTTTTTGCCTGGGAGAAATTTATGCTTTACTATTCACTATGGCAAGCTGGTGGAATTTTTGTTCCCAAAGCGGTGTGTCCATCATTCCACCAAGGACCCCTATCATCAGAACCATCATTTCAATGTTTGGGTAATACCTGCAGCGTTAAAAAGTCCGTTTTTCCTCTTCAATTCAACATCAGGCTTATTGTCTTGTTTTTATCTGAGGATGGAAATGCATGATTCCAATAGATGGTCCTAGATGGTAGTACAACACTCGTAGCACCGCGTTATGTCTGTGGATATAGGCTGAGATCGCATAAGCTGACAACAAATACATCATGGTATCAGCTGCTCACAATATGCTGTGCTTGTAGTGACAGAGACGTCCACGTCCATAACACGTCTTCCGTAGACCTGGGTGTTGAAGACACCATCCTAACAGACCCTTGTGAATCTCTCGGTTTTCGACTTCAGATCACTTGACCTGAGAAATGTGAAGGTCAGGTTTTTGGATAAACCAAGGCCTTCAATATTATTGAAAAGGACTCTATGCATTAGATTATCCGATATGTAGCTGCAGGAGAACCACAGTCTCTGCAGCTTTGATGTGAGCTTTTTACTCAACGGGTTCCTACTCGATGACAGAGTTTGGATTCATCCGTTCAATACCTGCTACACGGGATGCTGCCTTAAGAAGGAATGCTCTAATCTCTGCTTTTCGTGGTCACATATCATGCAGAGAAGGAGATCTAAAGTCCTGAAAGCGGCCGCGTTCGTTGTCTGATGGCAAATCATCGTTAGCACCACTACTTTGCCTTTCTACTCTAATCTGAGGGAGTCGGTTGTGGTATCAAGACCGGAACCTGTTGCTCGGGTAGGTGGTGTCACAACCCATCAGGACCTGAAATATTGGTTTGTCTTCCTGCTTATCATCATTAATATTATTATCGAAATGTTTCAATATTTCATGCGATAATATTGCTTTGTTCTCGAGTCTTGAGATACTTTCAAAATTGATATTATCTAGATTATCAGATAAATATTATTATCATCACTGAATATTTTCAATGTTTTATGCAATAAGTTTTCGTTGTCATCCATTTCTGTGCCATGTACAAAATTGCAAGAGTCTAGGATTAACATCATATTAACTATTGAGTTATCTCCTCTTTTTCATCTAGTTCTGAGCTATGATCAATATTGCTAGTATTTAGCTCTTCGAATAAACATTATTATCATTAGTTAATCAATTATTTCGATATTTTATGCAATAACATTGTATTGTCGTCCAGTTGTGAGCTATGTACATAATTGCCTTGATTTTTGGGTGAACATCATTATCATTACTTTTGAATTATTTCAATAGTTTATGCAGTAACATTGCATTGTCATCCTTTTAGTTCTGAGCTATGTTCAAAATTGCTAGTCTTTGGCTCATCTGATAAAGAATATTACTATTATCATTATTGAATAATTTCTAATATTTAATACAACGACATAGCATCGTTATCCAGTTCTGCACCATGTACAAAATTGCAAGACTCTAGGTCCTCGGATAGACATAATTATTATTATAATTATTGAATTATATAAGAATATAAGCATTATCATTGCATTGTCATTCAGTTTTGAGCTTTGTTCAGAATTGCTAGTCTCTAGCTCATCGGATGACCATTATTATTATCATCAAATTATTTCAATATTTTATGCAAAAACACCGCATTGTCATCCAGTTCTGAGCTATGTACAAAATTACAAGACTCTTGCTCTTCGGATAAACCTCATTAACATTATTAGTAAATAATTTCAACAAATTATGGAGTTACATTACATTCTCATCCAGTTCTGAGCCATGTTCAAAATTGCTAGTCTCTGGCTAATCGGATAAAGGGTATTAATATCAAATCATTTCTAATTGTTAAATTGTTAAAATTGTTTTTTCCGTCAACCAGCTGTCGTCCCCTTACAAACGACAGCTCTCAGAAGTAGAAACTTGTGCGAGCCAATGATTAACAACGTCTTACTTTTTACGTGCAATTCCTAGCACTTTCTCGGGCCATCAGAAAAATTTCTGCAGTCGCCATGGTTTGAACTATCGCCGACTGGCAGCCAAAGTGACTGAAACAATGTCGCTTCAACTTCTCGGCTACCTGGCCATTTTTACAATAACATATAGCATCGTTATCCAGTTCTGCACTATGTACAAAACTGCAAGACTCTAAGCTCCTCGAATGGTCATTATTATTAAATAATTTCAATAATTTATGCAGTTACATTGCATTGTCATCCAGTTCTGAGCTATGTTCAAAATTGCTAGTCTCTAGCTCATCTGATGAATATTATTATTCTAAACTTATTACAATATTTCATGGAATAACATTGCATTGTCATCCAGTTCTGAGTTACTTTAACATAACAAGTCTCTAGCTAATCGAAAAAATATTATAATTTTTTACATATTAACAATCATCATTAGTATTTCTATTATTGAATTACTTCAATACTTTATGTTATAATATTGCTTTGTCAACCAGTTCTGAGCTATGTTCGAAATTGCTATTCTCTAGCTCATCGGATGAATACTATTTCTATTATAATTAAATTATTTTAATATTTCATGCATTAACATTGCATTGTCATCCATTTCTGAGTTATTTTACCATTGAAAGTCTTCAGCTAATCGGATAAACATTATTATTTTTTCACATAGTAACAATGATCATTAGAATTACTTCAATACTTCATGCAATAATATTGCTTTGTCATCCAGTTCTGAGCTATGTTCGAAATTGCTAGTCTCTAGCTCATCGGATAAATACTATTATTATTATAATCAAATTATTTCAATATTTCATGCATTAACATTGCATTGTCATCCAGTTCTGAGTTATTTTAAGATTGAAAGTCTTTAGCTAATCGGATAAACATTATTATTTTTTTTACATAGTAACAATGCATTAGTATTTCTATTATTGAATTACTTCAATACTTTATGCAATAATATTGCTTTGTCATCCAGTTCTGAGCTATGTTCGAAATTGCTAGTCTCTAGCTCATCGGGTAAACACTAATATTATTATCATCCAATTATTTCAATATTTCATGCAATAACGTTGCATTGTCTTCCAGTTCTGAGCTATATTCAAAAAAGTCTACGGATAGATATATTATTATTATCATTATTAAATTATTCTAACATTTCATGCAATAATAAATATTGCATGGTCATCCAGTTCTGACCTTAGTTCCAAATTTTGAGTCTCCAGCTCAACCGGAAGTTAGTTTAGAATGTATTGCAAAAATTTGTCCGAACAAGACAAACAGACAGACAAGAGACCTAAAGCGTGTCCCGTTTCATGAATTCATCGCATTACTGTTGCAGACATAATCAAGCGTTCCGTTTCAACTAACATTGACGTTGGTGGGTTGAATTGGAACGATTTTTGCTTGGGTGGTGCATACCGTTTCCCGCAGATATTGACATTCATCATTTATCAGTCAACCAAATTCTTATGTAACAAAAACAAATCTGTTAATCTAGTAAATAAATTAATATGGGTAGAACGAAAGTGTTAATGGCAAGAGTAGGAAGCAGGCTTTGTGAAAATGAGAGTAGCTCAGATTCTGATACAAGTGATAGTTATGAGGATAATATCGTCTGTCACACGCCAAAACCGCGAATATGCTAATTCCAGGGTTCTGACTTCAATATGTAAAATACTAATTTTCTACCAAAATTTTCAATGCCAAACTCACGAAAGTGCTATCAGGTTGTCTACTGTGAACTAGAGTGAATTCGCGAATGTGAAAACTTACCTAGGTTTACAAAGAAAGAAGCACGAATATTCTTAAAACTCTTCTCATTCGAAATAACAAATTGCACATTCGTGGTTTTGGCATGAGACCGCGACGAATGATTTTTTCTTCCATTGTACGGTAAATCAGGTAAATGTGATAATGCACGATACTTGACACTTCATTAAATATCAAATTTAAACTTTTAATTCAGTTTCTGTTTAAACGTGAAACACAGACAAGAAACTCTTTGTTTTGACTTTTGAGTTTGACAGATCTAACTTGGATCGCATTCATCGCTGCTTGACAAACGGGCAGTAGTTCATGCACTTTCGATGTCTCAAGGCCAAAGAGGGGAATATAAAAGTAGGCGTGTCAATGCGCTCCCAATGTAGGAAACGGAACGGTCATATGCGCATTATGTCCTCAATGCATGAATCGGAACACGCCTCTAGTAAAAACGCAGTAAAAAATGTAATTTTCAAATATTACACACTAAAGGCATATGTCCATAAAAACAGAAACTAAAATCATCACCAAGGTTTCGATCTAGAAAAGGTAGTAGGTAGTAGGTAGTCTGATCTACACACATATGTCAAAATTTGATATTGAACCGTAGCACACTAATCCACAAGGGTTGTGTTCCAAAACCTTACTCTCTTACCCGGAGTCTACTCTCACTGTTCGAAACTTACTCTGAAGAATTATTTTACGCTTGTCAAATGTTCCAAAACCAGTGGGGATTACCCCAGAGCTTACTCAACCGTACTCTACCGAAAAGGAGGGTAGAAGAGTACTCTGACAGTTATTCTGTCACATTTTTCATTTCTTTGTCAAACTGTAACGTAAAATAAAATAAAAGTACCTTATAACAAATTTCAAATTGATTCTTCTGGCTGCCTTTGACCAATAAAATAGATTTCAATACATTTTACTAGATGGTGATAGAATACTGTTGAAGGATTCAGGTGTGATGAGTGAAATGAAATGTTTGTATTGACGTAGATACATAATTCTCAAAGTACATTTTAGATGAATCAGTGATTTAACTCCCTATATCCAATGATTATTCAGAAATGTTTGCTTCAGATGTTGCTATGGTGGAAAGCCCCGAGAAACCTAAGTGTGGGGGACAACAATTTCAGGTCGCTCAAATAGAACCAGAAAAGTGATTTTCATAAAGATTATGAGAAAACCGTCAATGATAAAACTACGGAAAATGATTAAAGGTTCAGTCGCTGTCATAAGAACAAACACTGTTCCAAAACCCAGCTTGGTCTCTGTCAAGCTAATACCTTGACATTACTTTCACTCTCACTCCAGGGTAAGTTTTGGAACACAGCCACGGAAGTGACCTGATGTCACTTAAACCTCAAAGTGATTAGTCAATATGCAGTAAATTTTCAGAGTCAGAGATGTGATCTGTTTTTGCGTATTGAAGAAAAACTATTTCATCACACTATTCATTTATTTTCGGATGTCACACATATCGATAAATACCAAAAATATATTTTAAATTAAGTTTAATAATATTAAACTGCTTCATCTTCACGTTCATCATCTTCCGTACTATTATCCTCTGAGTCTGTTACTGCACCGTCTAGAACCTTGTCTCTATTCATATCAATACCAAGGATGTCTTCAAAAAGCATTGGAAAATCAATGACATTCGGTAAAAAATCGAAATTCTCGCTCGAACTTTCCACTCGAAGCAACGTTTTGAAGCATTTGTAAGTATTTGTGTGTGTCATAGATTCGCCCAAACTGGTCAACATGTCGATCAAATCATCTTTGCCGACCATACCTTCACCATAATAATCATCGCCGTTTTCTGCCAATACATTAAAAGCGTTTTCTAATTCTCTTTTGGGGTAACCATACACAGGTTTGTGATTGCAAAACAGCTTGACGAAGTCGATGAAATTTATGTCTTCGTTTATTATTTGAGTCTCGTCCATGTTTCTGAATCTCACATCGATCATGATGTTCTCCAACTCAAATTCAGACGGGTAAAATCCGCAAGTCCTGAACAGGTCTGGTATTTCAGAGATGGATATCGTATCTGTCACCCTTCTGGGTAAATCAATGTTCTCCTGCTGCAGAATCTGCATATAATAAAACAAATCCTTTATTTCCTGAAACAGCCATCCTTTGTACCCACCTTCGATCAAGCAATAAAATGGCTCCAGTTCTCGCCCTCCTAAGAGTTTCATCACTTCTACAGACTTCGATATTATTTCCCATTTAAAGACACAGTGATCATTGACACCGAATGTGAAAATATATTTTCCATCATTAGATAACACGAAATCCTGAAGTCCAGTTGGGTGTGCCAAGTATCCCACATATTTGTAGGGGTTTCCGTCCGGAGGTAAAATGTGCAACCCGAAATGCCTATTGGTCGAAAAAGCCATATATCTGGACTCACAGTGAGGAATGATCATCATTTTGCGTATAAGTTGTCTCTTGAAGCAGCCAAATGCTGGGGCTTGCACTGACGATTTAGGAACCTTTGACGATTGATACAGATATTTCAATTTGTGCTTGTTGTCCGACACTAGAATGTATCCTAGTTGTTTATTTTGTACAGTTGTTACCCAATAAATGAAGCACATTGGTATTGCCGCCTGCTCTATCCTCTCTCTTGAGGTTATGTAGAACTCTTCGGTTTCAATTTTGCTGCTGTTATAGTCGACGAGGTAGCGGTCCTTGGAAATAGTATACAATTTGGAGAACGGATTCCCTGGTACAAACATAATATCGGTAATGTCATCGTAATGTGGTCGAATCTTTCCCAAACATTCCCACTGGCTGGTTATGGAGTTGTATGAAAATATAACCACTCTTCTGTTGTCATCGTAGTAAGCAAATTGTATCGGTACGTGAGAGAACTCAATCTTCACTACTTTGTTTTTCGTAACCTGGAATGGTTCTGATATCTTTGGAGTCAGTAGGATTGGTTCGAGGATCCATATTTCCCCGTTACTTCTGCCACAAACCAAATGAAATGATTCGATACTGTACTTTATGCAGGAAATGTACACTTTACCGTCTTCTTCACTTTCTGTA
Source organism: Chrysolina oricalcia (assembly GCA_944452925.2). Taxonomy (NCBI): domain Eukaryota; kingdom Metazoa; phylum Arthropoda; class Insecta; order Coleoptera; family Chrysomelidae; genus Chrysolina; species Chrysolina oricalcia. The sequence continues at coordinate 40,836,651 of OX101824.2, forward strand.
ACTGGAAGGATGGTACTTCGTACTTCTTCGTGCTTCTCATAATCTAGTAGAGTTATTCGACCATTGGCATAGGCGATAACAATGTAATTCAATTCATCATGAGCTGCTATGGCAGCAACATAATCATCAGCAATGTGAAATAGCGGAATGCATTTGTTATTCATGCAGTCAATTGCATAAACATTGCAATCAGCCGTTGCAACAAAGAAATCTCTGACAACGAAAGGATTTTTATTTATACTTGCATCGGTTGGCAAATCTTTCTGGAACAGTACCTCCATTTCTTCGATCATATCCACGAAATCGCAGTTGAAATTGCGATCATCTTGCGCTTTTGGCAAGTAGTATTTATCAGCGTCTTGATATTTCATTTTTGGAATCAAGCTGAAGCTTATAGATGATATTGGCCCCAAGTGATAATCCAGAAGCCAAAACAAGATTCTCATTCTTTTATCAAAGAAGTAAATATGCCCTCTTGTGTCTCCAGTCACTATCAAGCCGTCTGTGGTTGTACAGTAGCCGATGGCTACCGGAGAGATCTTCACAGCATTTCGAAATATCTTTGAGTTATCCAGTTCGCTTTCTTGGTAGGGTTTGGCGTACAAAGTATTACCAAAAATCAGTACACATCCTTTATTGCTACTAGCGAAGCATTCATGGCATTTGTCCAAATACGTGCCGCCTGTTAGATATCCAATTTTGCTTTTGTGCATTATGTGCGGAATTACTGGATTGATGAACTTTTTTGCTTTCGCGTCCCAAACTAACAGAAACACTTGCTTCGTGAATATTATCATTATGTGTTCTTCCACATTGGGATTCAAACGAATAGATACAGGGTTTCCATAACTTTTGGAAACTATAAAGGAATCATCTGGTTTCTCATTCCCAAGGGTCCACAGCCAGAAATCTACGGAGTACTCTTCTTTTGAGACGCTGCCTATCGTTATGAGATATCTAGCACTTCCACTAAGTTTCACCTTACTGATTCCATTATTTGGATAAATTGAATAGAGAGAAAAGACAGGTGCGCTTTTCTTCGGGCTTTTTTCACTATCCCAAATATGCAGAAAACCATCTTCACCGTCATCTGCGCTGACCAACCACCTACCAGTACTGTCAGAGGATAAATGTACTATCAAATGATGATGTCCTTCCAGGTGGTTCATTTCTTTCGTGCAATAGTCATACAATATTGGAAAATGTGAACTGGCAAAAAATATCTCGTTTCGACTAGATGTTGTCAAATTCTTGATAGTGATCTTTCTGTTTACTCCAAACGACCATTTTAAATCGAAAGGTCGTGTTTTTTCAAGAATATCTGGATCTTTGAATACTTGAGGACCAAGAGCTTCAGTAGTTTTAGTAATCAAACTCGCATCTGAACCCAAGCAAGTTGAGAAGTTTTCCCTTGATTCTTCAATTAATGAATCTCTGAAATCCGAATGGTCTTCACCGACTGTGAATTCTTCTAGGTGGATTTTTCTAGCAATATAAAGTAAATTCTCTTTATCTTCTTTATGAGTGATTCTTTCGTCCGACATTACTTCTACGGAAGAATCGAAGTCGTTTTCGAATCAAATCAAAAATATCAGGTAAACGTGACGTGACGAGTGTGACATTGAATTGTAAATGACGGACGTCACAAAGGAAATGAGTATGTTCCATAGAAATATACAGAGTGTTTCATAATAAATGCGCAGGACTTCAGGATGTGATAGCTCGTCCAAAAATATGAAAAAAAGTTTCTATTAACTTGCCCTCTAAAATGCACCATTTTCGAGATACAGGGTGTTGAAATTTTAAAAAAAATATTTTTCGAATATCTCTGGAACCGTTTATCGCACAGTAAACAGATTCCGTGGGCATTTTCTTCTCATAATAAGCTATGTTTCTTGCGTATTTTTTATTTTTTCAAATACATAATTGCTGGAAATTTTGAAGGGGTAGTGGGTGTTTTTTTCTCTAACTTCTACGCCACTGGAAGAGGTATGATTTTGAGCCACCAACTTGAACCGCCAATAATTTCTACACAAAAAAGGTACTCTTGGTCATAAGCTCAAAAATTGACCGTTTTCAAGAAAAATCAACTTTCATGTTGAAAAACATGGTAAATTTTTTTAAATAATTTTTTTCCTAATTATACAAAATTTAATTAAAATTTAAAACAAGTAACAAAATCAAACGTTAACTTCTCAATTGCAAAATAAAAAAATAAAACAATAACAATCATACTCAGTTGAATTGTGGAAAATGTCCGCCGTTAGCTTCAATAAACGCAGCATTTTTTCGAGGAAAAACCATTATTTAAACAACATGAAAGTTGATTTTTCTTGAAAACGGTCATTTTTAGAGCTTATGACCAGAAATAAATTTTTTGTGTAGAAAACATTGGCCGTTCATATAGGAGGCTCAAAACTGTACTTTTTCCAGTGGCGTAGAAGTTTGGGAAAAAAACACCCACTACCCCTTCAAAATTTTCACCAATTATGAATTTGAAAAAATAAAAAATACGCACAAAACATAAACACAAAATCTGTTTTCTGTGCGATAAACGGTTCCAGAGATATTCGCAAAAAATGATTATTTTTTTAAAATTTCAACACCCTGTATCTCGAAAATTGTGCATTTTAGAGGGTAAGTTAATAGGAACTTTTTTTCATATTTTTGGACGAGCTATCACATCCTGAAGTCCTGCGCTTTTATTATGAAACACCCTGTATATTATATACTTACTCTAGAATCCTAATCCCCATGTCAAAAGTGTTGTAAAAAGTTCCGGCTAGTCCGCAATGCGCAGGCCCAATTTTAGTAAAATATTATGGTACTTGTGAAGATTAACAAACGTTAATTCTGAATCTCGGAGAATAAAGTTGGAAACCTCATTGTGCTTATACCGTTTTTTTGTATTTAGCCGATTTTAATACATATTTTCACATATTTATAATCCCGAATATTCAGCAAAGGCCATCAGAAAGTAGAGTACGGTTATTATTGTTATTTACCGCTCTGAAGCGACTGATTTTCGGTATCACATTCACTTTTCAGTTGTAGTTAACCAATAAAAACCTACGGAACCACCCCAGATCGTCGGTGCGAATTTCAAGGAAGCACTGGATTGGAAAATAAATTGAAAGTTCAAAAAACTATGACAATTTATTTCAGCTACTATCGTGAATAATTTCAACTCAAATCGGATTTATAAAATTGGATGCTTGGAAGCCCGAGGTTTATTTTCTAGAACGATTCATGTAAAAATACGCAACTGCATTTAATTTAAATCATTTGAAGAGATTAACATGCTATTTCTACGAGTATTTCTGGTTGTATTACCTTAGCGCAATTTCCACAATGGGGATGCATTAAAAAGTGAGTCCAGAAGCATTTTCCTTACCATCAAAGAAAAGCACTTCCATATCGACATTAATTTTCTGAGGCGATTCTGTGTATGTTTAGTACTTTTTGTAGGAATCTAGAACTCATAATATAAGCTGTGTGGTAGAAAGTTGTATCACTCGCTATGCATGCTTACGCAGACACAGTATTGGTATTGCACTAGGTTTCAAATTATTCTATTGTCATTTTCACATGAATCTTCATGAGGAAAATGTCTGCCACAAATTACAATTTTCTCTCTCAAATGTTCTGCTGGGGTCTCTTCTTAAAAACAATAACCAAAAATCATGCCTTTTTTGTCAAGCTATAATAATATTTAAGCTATTTTGAGCAAAGCATATAGGTACATAAAAAATTTCGTTATCTACCAAAAATGAATTATTTCAGGTATTTTTCCTTTACATAACAATAAACAGTTCAATGTTTATTTTTAGGAAGAAACGGTTTTATTAGAAATAGGAATAAGATTAATGCAAATTCACGAATTATTAAAGAATAACCAACGACAACAAACACCACACAAAACGACGAGAGAAAATCTGAAATTCTAAAAACCATCTCTGTCTATACAAGAGTGACAGATGTTAGTGACAAGTCTCTCTGTTGATCAAAAAGCACTGTTGTACGGTCATTATAATTACAGTAGCATAGGGTACATTATTGTTTTAAATTAATTTCTTTCGCGCCTAAAATTCGGAGTAAGGTTCTTTTCGGTTTTAAAAAGTCCTAAATGCGCTGTCATACTTCTCTCTCTCAAATGAAATGTTTTATTGCCTTATAACAAAAAAACTCTGAATTGGAACACGAAATTATTTTCAAACTTGGCAACGATCTACCCAAACTACACTGATGACGCGCATGCGCACATCTTAAAAGGGTTGCATACGCGGCATGCTTTTCGCCGTGAAAATTGTCCGGATTAGCATTCTAGAGTAAATATACAGTGCGTCTTTTTTTACTCCCCCCCCCCGTTAACTTTTGAACGGTTCAACATACAATCATGAAAAAAAAACTGTTTGGAGGGTTTCACCGATACTACTTTTTGAAACAAAAAATATGGTGATTGCTCGATAGGGGGCGCGGGGGAGTACATCAACTCAAAATTTTTAAATGGCATGGGGGGTCAAGTGTCACATCGATGAAAAGCAAATTCAATTCTCTTCACAATCATCTGAATATTTTTGAATTTTGTTGACAAATTTTTTTTTGCCAATTTCGATTTTTATGCCTTTCGAAATTTTCGAATTGATGTGCCCCCAGCGCCACCTGTCGAGTAATTGCAATATTTTTTTTTCAAAAAGTAGTATCGGTAATACCCTTCGAAATATTTTTGGTTTCATTATTCCACAACGAACCGTTCAAATTTATCGAGGTATGAGTAGTTTTCAGATCCGCTTTTATATTTGATATTTCAAATTTTAATTGCAAAAAAATATTGACAAAATTCGAAAAACATCAGATGGTTGTGAAGAGAATTGAATTCTCTTTTCAACGATGTGACACTTGACCCCCCATGCTATTTAAAAATTTTGAGTTGAAATGCACCCCCCGCGCCCTCTGTCGAACAATCACCATATTTTTAATCAAAAAATATTATCGGTGAAACTCTCCAAACAGTTTTTTTTTTCAAATCTGTACGTCGAACTGTTCAAAAGTTAACAGGGGGGGACTAAAAAAAGCCGCACTATATAATATATATTTCTATGGTATGTTCTGTTACCTGGTCGAAGTGGATTTCCAAAGAAGCTTAATTTTCCAACGACACTTTTCAATTGATTATTCAAACTACAAATTTTTTAAAATCAATCAATAACTAATTGGCAAAAGAGCTTTTCGTTTGAGGAATGAAAATCGCTTGAATCGCCTGAATTGTCGGTAATGGAAAACTGAAAATCCCTATTTCGTTGTTCGAAGTTGACACCCATATTTTTTTCCTTTGGTTTTTACGAGGATGTATTGATATCTAGTTAGCCTAGACCAGTTCTCTGCATATACAAAATATTGCGTTACCATAGCAACGAACAATAACTTATTAGAAGTGTCAGTGTGAAGTTTGACGCCAAAAAAGTAAACCAGAGTTATGCAATAAATTAAAAGAAAAAATATTTCCACCGAAATTGTGAAAATCTAAGAATTGAAGTATCGAGCCATCATCAAGTACCTGTATTTAAAAGAGTTGAGAGGTAAGCAGATTTACGAAGTACCCTTGGTGATCAATGTCCTTCGTATGCGACCGTGAAAAATTGGACTGCAAGCTTCAAATGAGGTTAATGTTCCATTGAAGATGATGACCGATCGGGAAGGCCAGTTTCTGTGTCAGTCCCCGAAAATATCGATGCAGTTCATGACATGATTTTAACAGACCGTCAAATTGGGCTAAAACGGATATCTGAAACACTGAATATTTCATAGGAACGCGTTCATCATATAGTTCACGTCAATTTGGACATGAGAAAAATTGCTGCAAAATGGATCCCCAAATGTTTGAATGTTGACCAAAAGCGAGCAAGGGTAGTAGCATCGCGTTCGTACTATGCTCGATTTGAAAACGATGTAGACTTCTTAAACCGAATTGTTACTATGGATGAGACTTGGGTACATTTCTACGATCCAGAAACAAAGCAACAATCAATGGAATGGCGACACTCCGGTTTTCCAAGACCTAAGAAGTTTCGTGTCCAAAAATCTGCTGGAAAAGTTCTTCAGTTTTTTGGGATTGCCATGGAGTAATTATGATTGATTTTTTGGATAAGGGTAGAACAATAACTGGAGATTACTATTCGACATTACTGATCGCTCTACGGGAAAAATTTAAAGAGAAAAGACAACTATCATCTCTTTCCTCAACTGAAAAAATGTTTAGGAGGTAGTAAATTTTCTTCCAATGAGGAGGTAATAAAACTGTGGAGGTCTGGTTTGCAGAGCTAAAAAAATATTTTTTCGTACTTCCGGGCCTAAAGTGACAACTTCACTCCCTTGTGACAGGTACTAAAGTGTCACATTTAATCCCTCCGGGATTAAATATTGACGAAACTCCCGGAACGATTAAATCACAAACAAACGAATTTAAGGGATATTTTATTGAAAAATATAATTAATTAGAATGGTAATTAACGTTAATATTCAAATTAATATTGTGACAGTTCGTCATATTGACCAGTCTTTCCTGGGTTAATGCAGCAGGTAACTGACGAGTAACAGATAGGTCCTTTTCATATTGAACTGGTGTTTGTTTCGAAGATCCTGCGGAAACAGGAAGCGAGAATGAGGACTGTGGCATAACTATAGTGGACGAATCGGCGACTTGACCAAATATTTTATCTGAAATTTTTTGTTTATTTTTAATAGACGATTCAATATATCCCTCGGCCACGTTGGAGGATTTCCATCCTCCATGTCTCTTCAGCACGTCTATTGTTGCTCCCGAATCAGCTAACAAAGACGCAGATGTGCGTCTAAAACAATGTCCCGTATAAGACGTCGCATTTTCTAATTTCAAGAAAGCTGCTATTTGCCGTGGAAATGTACCAAACATGTTTTTTCCTACTACTCGCGTAGTACATTCTTTGTTGATGTATTGAACAAAAAATTTTGAATGAGTTGTCCCTGTCTTTCGCAATGCCACATATTTCCGAAATATCGCCACAAAACTGATGGCACTGTTTTCTGAATTTTTGATCACAAAATTTCGGTCAATTTTATTTTTGGTGTTTCTAATCGCAATTAGGAAGGAATCGCCCAAATCTCTCACATCGTCGATTTCTAAATCAACCAACTCTTTTCCACGACAAGCTCCCGCAACGCCCAAAATAAGTGCAACCTACAAAAAAATTGATTTCTTAAAATTTCTGAATATAAACAAATTTCCAAATTTACCTTAAGCATTAAATATTTATCATCCGGAGCCTCCCGTAAGAACTGATCTACCTGCTCAGACGTGAGAATTCTTGACTTCTTTGGCTTAAATCCCTCATTTCTTCTCTTCAAAAAAGCTAATAATTTTGGAAATTTACTTATATCAATATCTTCTCTAATGTTAATAACCGATTTCAGCATTGAGTAATGTGCCCAGAGAGTTGAGGCACAAACCGCTTTTGATTTATCATCGAAGTAGACTAACAGCGCATTTTCAGTAGGTTGTCTCACATTTTTTAAGCGGCACCACTTTTTAAAAGCATCGTACTGCTGCTCGTATAGTTTTCTAGATTTCGGTGGTAACAATTCTTCACCTACTTCGGCTGCTCTTTTATCAATATCAGATACACCTTCTTCACTCATGATACCAATAATTATCAATAACAATGTTTCTTTACAATGACACTAGTAATGACAATGTTTCTAAATTATAACTGTCACAACGCAATGTTACTATGGTAACTTATTTTAAAGACAGTTTATTAAATGAGTTGAAGAGAGAAAAAACTGATTGAAATTATTGAAATAATTAATAAAATCATACCGGAAGTACGAAAAGTATCGTATATACCTTGCGACTGAAGTACATTTAATCCTTCAGGTAAATTATGGCCCTCCCTGCGGTCGGGCCATAAACTTTACCTTCAGGATTAAATGTACTACTTCAGTCCCGCGGTATATAATGTACTATTTTTTTAATGGTCCAGAGACGTTGCAGGTTCGCTGTAATAAATGTATCCAATCAAGAGGACATTGAAATTTTGTTTGTTTCTATAGTAAGCTGAGAATTTTTCAATATATCCTCGTATTTGTGTTTGATACTTGTAAATTTGGACTACACTTAGAGATAACTCTATGATAGTAGATATCGCAAACTGACAGATTTGTATTACTAAATTAGGTATTTAGCATCAATTGATTTTGTCAATTATTTCTTGTCATTAAATCCTACTGATAGTTGACGGACATACATACATACATACATACCGAGTAAAATATCAAAGGACTCCGCAAACTCCTTATGGATTTTGGGTCCTGGTGGATTTTTTTTTGAATTTTTGGTATGATGTAGTCCAAGAACGGTGAATATTTGTAGGCCTGCTAGGATATGTACTTCATTCTTCTGAGTGCCAGTATTGAGAGTTTCCATAAGATCATTCAAGCTTTGTGATCTGTGGCTTCAATAAAATTTGCAGTCCTTCATAAATAGGACAATCAAAGAATAGATGTGAGATTGTTTCATTCGTACCCATATTGCAGATAGAACAGGTTTGATCCGTTTTTATTATATGAGTGGAGCCATTAGCTGTCAATTTGAGATGGTATTTGTTACATGTTCTCAACTGTGCAATTAATCGGATGGACGAGACTGGAATGGATAATTTGAGATAAAATAGTCCATTTTCACTGGTAATGAGCCCATGCCAGTAGGGATATTCGGTGTGAGATAGTCTTTTCTTATCCTCACGAAGTACGAGGGATTGATAGGAGGAAATAATGATGGGAGATAGCTTCTTAATATCATTTGTGAGAAGATCATGTGATAAATCCTGTCTATCAAGAGTAGAGAAGTAATCACCAATTTGTTTCCCCCAGTTAAATTTAGACTCTGTCATGTTGAGTTGAAACAGACGTAGAAAACAAATTTTTGGGAGGCGGTAATCACACATAGTTTTTAGTTTGGTCAACCATGAAAGGGCTCATCTCAATACTATGAGACTCAATTTTGTTGAGGAGGATTACAGTCTAACAATATGATCGGGAGTATTTTTAGCTAAGCAAAGCAGCCTCTTGAAGAAGGTGACCTGAATTAGTTCCAATAAATCTGTCTATCTGAGGCCCCAAATACCAACAGTACGAAAGGGATGAGATGATGACTGAATTATAAAGTTTGATTCTCGCATTCCATGATGTTATTTTGGGGCGAATTATGAGATCCATAGTGGCTCCAAGAGCTTGTTTAGCCTTAGAGACAGTTAACTTGGCCATTTCGAGAAAACGGGATGAGGAAGAGAATACCACTCCTAGGTATATAAATTTATCAACAACCTCAATAGGTTCATTCAAGTAACGGAAACTGAAGATTTGTTAGCGGCAAATCCACCTCTGCTGAAGACTACGATTTTTGTTTCTTCTGTGTTTACAGTCAGATCATTTTCATGGGCAAATTGTGATAAAATTGTCAGTTTGCGCTGTAAGTCAATTTGGAAGTAGCTCAGAATAACAAGATCGTCAGCATACAGCAACAAATTCAGATCTCTACTACCAGCTATGTTGACCCCGACACATCCCATGTTTTCAAAATAAGTTTCAATGTCAGTGAGAAGAGTATTGGACTCAAAGGTTCGCCTTGTAGAACACCGCTGGAGATATCGAATAATTTGGTACGTGAGTCATTGCTTTTAATCGACATATGTGCGTTATCATAAATTTGTTTTAGTATCCGTAAGTATTTGGAGCTTATACGTATTTGATACAGTGTATGCCAAATAAGGTTGTGGTTAATAGGATCAAAGGCTCGCTTGAAGTCTACGAAAGCTGCAAATACTTCCTTTTTTTTTAGACGTAAATTGATTTGTACTACAGAGCTAAGTATGAAAATAATATCTTCACAGCCGCGGCTTGCTCTAAACCCCGACTGGCAATCTGGGATGATTTCATTATTGTTACAATGTATTGATAGTCGGCTCAGTCGTAGTAGTGTAATATCCATAATATAGCTACATAATGCACTGAACCACAATACCATAATTTATCAATACCAGTTAATAATTAATAATTCTGTGAGCTATTTCGCAGTACTCCGAATAATGTTGAGATTTGGCAACAATGCATTAGTAGTAGGGTTGACCCTTGGATATTCCAGCAGAAATCTGTAATTTATTTGTAAATATTATAAAAGGTCGCTGTCACTATGGTATGAAATATCTTGTTAGTGCCATCTTACAGTTCAGAAACGCAAAATATTTGACTTTATATGAACCTCAATATATGAGGGAGATTATCCTGATCTAAATTTGATTTCCATCGTTTTTTTTCGAAGTCACGATGCAGGCATAATACGTTGAAAGGGCACTCGTGCTCTTAAGGCTCACTTGTACACTTATTTCATAATATACCCTTATAAAATGAAAACAGAGTGAATTTATTATTTTAACTTCATAGGGCCAGCCTAGGACGAAATTTTCCGTAAAATTGCAAATAATCACTAAACAAATTGAAAAAAAAGTCAAAAACTACCATGAAAATTGCGGTCCAAATTGAAAAGTTTATTTGAAAATTGTTATATAAATAGAATGAATGAGCTATGATGCTCAGAGATATACAAATTAAAGTGCGTTCCTACATTATAACAGCTGACATGTACTCATTGCACTTTCTAATTATGAAAAAGGCGAGAATATTGCAACGTAATTTTTATAAATTGATATTCATTAGGTCATCTTCATGCATCGAAGGTAATGTAATAACATTAGATATAGAATACCTACGCTCAGTTATGTAGGTGAGAAATGACCTTGACTAGACTTCACCTTTGTATAAAGTAAACATCAATTGGGTTATAAGAAGAAGGGGATTTATTACGGTTTCAATAAAACGCAGATTGAAATGCAATAAAAAGTCGCAGAACGAATTTCTTGTTTTTGTCATATATACTTGTTCGTAGTAGTGTTCATAATATCTCTCTTGTATAACCTAATACATCAAGCAATAGAGCATAAAATGAGTGAGTTTTAAACGAAAATACTGGTAGGAAACCGACTATGCCATCACATGGAAGACAGTCTATAGTTACATCCTGTTATGTTTTCGACTCGCAACTGTCATTTATTAATTTGTTATAAACATTTAAATAACAAAAACGTGTTTTTTTATTGTTTTGCTTATAAAATGAAAATGAATATAGCAATCTGTTTGCTCCAATGGAAAGAATTCTAGATAGGTAATTGAAATACAAACAAAATGGGATGTTGTACGACTTGGTCAGATCATTAGTAACGGAGGAAAACCGAAAAAACCAGAAAATTTATGGATTTTTAAAAAACTTCATAACTCTGTCATTTTTCAAGAAGTGGGATTGGCTTTTCTCAAGAAAGTATTAAATCATGTGTACTTTATGTGTGCACAAAACAGGCACTTTCGGATCTTTAGTTTTGGCACAATTGCAATTTGAATTTTTTCTTTTGCACTTTCTTGCAACGTGTCTGGATGCTCTAGTGATAGCCAGATTTCAATTTCTCAGCTGATGAAAGTAGAAGTATAGTACCACAAAATGTATATTCTCATTTTGTGCTACAATGATGCGAAATGGGTGAAAAATGTATATGCAAACATGAGTAGTATGCAAACATGAGTAACAACGGCTGAGCCCGCGTTAGCTGCTGAGCGGTAGGAGAGTCCGGGAGATGAGGGAATTTCTTCTAATGAACGTGTTTCGTGACAATACGATTCTCCTCATCTCCCGCTCTCTCCTACCACTCGACCGCTTCCACCAGCTCGGTCGTTTTCAGTCGTTTGCAAGCAATTTTCACCCATTTCGCAGCATTTAAACGGAAAATGAGATTATACGTTTGGTGGTAATGTACTTCTTCTTTCAAAGTCTGTTGTATGAGTTGAAATCAGACTATCACTAGAGCAACCAGGCACGCTGCAAAAAAAATCAAATTGCAATTGTGCTAAAATTTATGATCCGTCAGAGCCTGTTTTGTGCACGCACGAAGAACACATGATTCGATACTTTCATTAGAAACACCAACCCTATTTCTTGAAAATTGCAGAGTTATGAATTTTTCAAAAAATCGTTAAATTTTCCGGTTTTTCCGGTTTTCCTCCCTCACTAATGATCCGATCGGTTGGCAAAACATTTCATTTTGTTCGCATTTCAAATATCTACAATTCTTTTCAATTCAAAATTACGTTTTTTGTTATTTAAATGTTTATAACAAATTAATAAATGACAGTTGCGAGTCGAAACCGTATCAGAATATGACTACGGACTGAACTCCATGTGATGGCACAGTCAGTTTTCCACTAATATTTTTGTTAGAAAAAAAATGCTCTATTGATTGACCTTTAATAGAATCAAAGACAATTGCTTGATTTGCTATAAATCATGTCCTTTTTCGGGCAGATATGTACGAGGATATATTGAAAAATTCTTAGCCATCAAACAAAATTTCAATGTCAAAATATTTTATTTCTCAACATATACTCCTCTTAATTGGATACATTTATTTCAGCGAACCTGCAACGTCTCTAGACCTTTTAAAAAAAATTATTCTTCTTATTCTGCAAACCAGACCTCCACAGCTTTTATTACCTCCTCGTTGAAAGAAAATTTACGATATTTTAAACTTTTTTCAGTTGAGAAAGGAGATGATAGTCGGACGGAGCCAAATCTGGTGAATAAAGGGGGTGTTCTAGTAATTCAAACCCTAAATCACGAATTTTTTGCATGGCAACATGATATTTGTGTGCAGGGGCGTTGTCCTGCAAAAACAAAATACCTTTGGTTAGCTTTACGCGTCTTTTCTCTTTAATTTTTTTATGTAGGGTGGTCAGTAATGTCGAATAGTAATCTCCAGTTATTGTTCTACCCTTATCAAAAAAATCAATCATGATTACTCCATGTCAATCCCAAAGAACTGAAGCAAGAACTTTTCCAACAGATTTTTTGATACGAAATTTCTTAGGTCTTGGAGAACCGGAGTGTCGCCATTCCATCGATTGTTGCTTTGTTTCTGTATCGTAGAAATGTACCCAAGTCTCATCCATAGTAACAATTCGGTTTAAGAAGTCTACATCGTTTTCAAATCGAGCACAGATCGAACGCGATGCTACAACCCTTGCACATTAAAACATTTGGGGATCCATTTTGCAGCAATTTTTCTCATGTCGATATTGACGTGAACTATATGATGAACGCGTTCGTATGAAATATTCAGTGCTTCAGATATCCGTTTTAGCCCAATTCGACGGTCTGTTAAAATCATGTCATGAACTGCTTCTATATTTTCGGGGACTGACACAGAAACTGGCCTTTCCGATCGGTCATCATCTTCAATGGAAAATTTACCTCTTTTGAAGCTTGCAGTCCAATTTTTCACGGTCGCATACGAAGGACATTGATCACCAAGGGTATTAAGCATATCTTCGTTAATCTGCTTACCTCTTAACCCTTTTGAATACAGGTACGAGATGATGGCTCGATACTCCAATTTTTCGATTCTCACAATTTCGGTGGATATATTTTTTCTTTTAATTTATTGCGTAACTCTGGTTTACTTTTTTGACGTCAAACTTTACACTGACACTTCTGATAAGTTATTATTCGTTGCTATGGTAACGCAACATTTTGTTGATGTTATTTTGTTGATGCAATACATCCTTGTATTTTAACATGAATTCCTGGATTCAAAATTTGTGTATCAAAAAATATCTTCCCTCACAAAAAGGAATAATTATACACATAACCATTTGATTATAATAATTGAATTGACAAATTTAAATTTTTAGTAAATACTATTTAGCCGAATATAATTTTAGGAAAAATTATTAGATTAGGGTGAATTTTCAATATGATAACAGCCTACTCTTCGAATAAGAATTGTAATCCAAAACAAAGTATAAATCATACATTATGATGTATTCGTATTATTTGTTTAAACACCATTCGTCCTGTAAAAAGATACTGAAGACAGAAAAGTTGAGGAATACAACAGAAAGGACTCCGCACTTTTTATAGGTAAAATGGTTCTCGGAGAATTTGTCTGAATTTTCAGTATATTGTTGTATTCGATGTACTGATTGAACGCAAAGTTTTGAAATAAAGGGCGTTCAAATAAAGAATCAGTAATTTTTTTTGAATAATTTTCTTTGGATTTGAAAGTGCCAACTGCATATTTTTTCTTGCTCACCATCCAAGTACCTTCATATTACTAAATATCATTCAGATGATGCAGATTATATCATTATGTACAGACTGAAAAATAAAAACATTTTAGTAATATCTGACTAATATTGATAAAATAATTTTGGCTTGCAATATACTATTCTTATTCCATCATTGATCATAATTCTTCCATTTCCTACAGGGTGATTTGAAAAATTGGTGAAATATATGGCCGGTTCTTTCGTACATATCCTGTATATTCAAGTGAATTGTCATACTCCGAAGATAGCTGCTACCATATAAACATGATTTCGATAGGATATATAGGGTAATCATGAAAATTTTTGATGATAAAAATTACAAAACATCAACGTTTCAGAAATCACCCTGTAATTCACGAATAACTCGGTGATATGCCTTTTTTATTATTTAATATATTTATCATTCTCTTCTCAATACTGTCTCAAGAATTCAGTATCGTACCATGACTGGTATCATAGTTATTAATTAAGAAACTTACTACCAATTGCATGACGAGCTGAAGGAACTTGTTCATGCGTACATTCTACTAGTGGCCAAGATTTTCCACAAATAGTGAAACGTGAGAAAGTGGAGATCAAAATGAATGTAACATTATATGTAGGGTGATGACCAATGACGGTCCATCCAATTCCATCTACCATTTAGGAACTGACTGAATATACGACACATCAGTTACAATTTACAACTCAGGCATTAGCCAGATAAAATTCCTAAGGCTTGGATAGTTTGACTCGCCCAATCGTGTATGAGGCCCCGGTACGGGAAATCACTTATCACTGAAGGTGACAACAGCCTTAACCAAATCCACCTCCCCTGTAGCGGCGCTACGGTCCTCATACAGCAAGAAAACCCTATCGCCTATCGGGTACATTTTGATTCTGTCGTAGACGGAGAGTGAATGAAACAGAAAAATCAATTAGTTCCATCAGTGATAATTATTATTACTTTAACGTATTAAACTACCTATATTGATGAAATAAAATAGATGTCTTTATGTTTCTATTGATAGCCAGCAAATACAAAAATCATGGAAACTTCTATCCGAGTGGAACATGCATTGGAAGAAAACCATCGCTGCCCAGATTCAAATTCTCCTGTTAGAAATGAAAGCGTTCTATCAATCGTTTTCACTTTTCCCAGATAGTTTGTTTCTCACGTTTCACTATTTGTGAAAAATCTTGACCACTAGTAGAATGTACGCGTGAACAAGTTCCTCTTAACTCGTCATACAAATGTTAATACGTATCTCAATTAATAACTATGAAACTAGTCATAGTAGGAAAATGAATTTTTGGGACAGTGTTGAGGAGAGAATGATGAATATATTGAATAATAATAAAGGAATTTCACCAAGTTAATCGTGAATTACAGAGTGATTTCTGAAACGTTGATATTTTTTTTATTTTTATCATCGAAAATTTTCATGATCACCCTATATATCCCAACGGAATCATTTCTAAACGTTATCAGCTATCTTTAGAGGATGATGATTTACGTGAATATACAGGATATGTACGAAAGAACCGGCCATATATTTTACCAATTTTTCAAATCACCCTGTAGGAAAAGCATGAATTGTCATTAATGATGGAATAAGAATAGTTTATTGCATGCCAAAGATACTTATCAATATTTCATTATTACATCGAATTTTCAGACATTACTAAAATGTTTTTATCATTCACTCTGTACATAATGATATAATCTACACCATCTGAATGATATTTAGTAATATGAAGGTACGTTGATAATAAGGACGAAAAAATAAGCAGTTGGCACTTTCAACTCCTGAGAAAATAATTAAATAAAAATTACTGATTTTCAACTTGAACACCCTGTATTTCAATATCTATCCATCAACGAACTTTGCGATTCTGCATGTTGAATCAGTACATCAAATACTACAATATACTTAAAATTCAGACAATTTTACCGAGAACCATTTTACCTATAAAAAGTGCGGGGTCCTTTCCAATAATATTTTTATTCTCAATATTCTACCCTATATGAAAGTTTGGACCTAGAAAATGAAATGGGCTGTTATTTTCAACCCATTATAATATGATGGTAATACTGAAAAGAATACCTTTATTTGCCATTTTACGAGGTCAGGTAATATCTAATATTTAAGTTCCTACATAAATCGAATCGGAAAAAAATTCAAAACTCTATTTTACCGCCTTCCTCTCAGGGGTGAGACCTGTTGAGGAGTTGAAATGATACATAATTTTCATAGGACAGACTCCTCGTAATTCACGAAGATGAAACACCTCGTGGATTATTTCGCATGAATTCAGCAACTTCTTGACTTCTCTGGATTATTGACTTATTCTCAGGTTCCTGAAAATTTTCAGGGCTTTCAGAGTTTTTTCGTTAGCATCAACTGAAGTTTCACTCAAATTATTGTGTGAATCCACAATTCTTTAAAGTCAAACAACGTATCGAAAGAATTCGAAGACAATGGGGAACGGGATAACGTATATGGGTTTGATCAAATAGTCGTAATTATATTGTCCACGGCTACCTACTATCAATTGAAAAGTGAAAATTGAGAATAATCTAATAGGGATTTTTTTATGTCAAAACTTAAACCAGATTCTGGTGCAGAACACCCTGAAAACCTCAGTTCTCATTGAAATGTACAGTTCAATATTTTCACTTGATTTTCCAGATTTTTAAATAAAAAATTCATATTCATTTTGATAAAGAATGCAGGAGTTTTTGATCAAAATCGTCACTTTCCAGAATTCACAGTCATTCAAGGAATAATATTGAAATTTCGAGAGAAATGTCCGATTTTGCATTTTTAACTTTCTGATAGACTGAAATAAATGGTTTATCTGCAGCGTATCGACCAATCCATAGCATATAACCCCTCCTTGTCGTTTTGGTTTGTTGATTTGGTAACTGATAATAATAATGTGGTAACATGTCCATCAGGATAATTCCTGAAAAATATTCCTCTTCTAACGGATCACATTGTACCTTCAGTTATTTGGGATGATTGCGGCAGCAACTCTACTAAGGCCCACTTGTATAGGTTTAGTTAGTTTAACTTCAAGTGTCAGTTAAACTTAAGTTTAATAAATAATATTCGTTGTGCCTGTGACTGCCATTCAGAGTTTAACTGTCAACTAATGCATAGAGGGTCAGTTAAACTTCAAGCTTTGGTTGAATATATGCGCGGATTGAAAATATTTGTAATTCCCTTTGAAATTTTTTTGTATGTTTTCAAAATAGACGTACTTGGAATATTTGATTGAAGATATATTATTTAATGATGAAGACGATATAGATATTATAAATATTGTGGAAAACCTAAGAAAACCGCGAAATTTTTTTCCGCGAATCAACATGCTGGACATTTGGATAGACCAAGTGTATCTCAAAAACTGGTCATAGCAAAGCCATTGTTTGACATTATAATAGTGTACTCAAACTAAGAGTAATAGACAAAAAAATGGAAAATTTCACAAATGAAACTTTTAATTACAGGGTGAATTACGGACCGAAAGCATTTTCGCAAGTTTTGTCATCACCTATCGTTTGTGTCGTACTGTATATCAATTTTGGACAAGCAGCATGCTGATTGGTTCGTAGTCAGGTATCCCTAATGCTCAAAATATAAAATAAAAATATACAAAATGTCAGCGGAAAAACTGTCACTTTGTTAGGGGCGAAATTTAGGAAAGGACAGCAGTGAATGTGCAATGATGTGTCACGCCTCTAACATACCCAGCAGCTCAGTAGGCGTGGATTCGACAATAAAAATTGATTTCGATAAGATTGAAATATGGGGTTAATTTTCCGGAGCACCACGGATTTATCGCTAGTGAAAAATCCGAAACCAACCTGATGGAATGGGACAACCCACTGTACTAATATTACTAAAATATTAAACAATAGATACCTGTAAATGGTATAATAATAATATATAAATATGTAGAGGTTTTGTCTTCCCTTACGCTTAGATAACTTGGACCAGAATAAAAGAAATAGTCATGACCCTTAATAATAAAATATATTGATGTATGTTACACAAATATGGTACCACCAAGATAGATTCAATGGATTGAGAGTGGTGTACTGCTTAACTAAATAAAATATTGAACCTCCAGTGAGGGCTATGCCTGTGACGTCACGATAGCTTACAATTATGATTACTGATACTTTAGGGGCAACTTCTTATGCTAAACTTATCTGATCATAAGTCGGTTGCCTTAGTAAGACAGTGGGTACGTCTTAGTCAATCTAAGTACCAGTACATCTGGGACGATCACCCTCAACGAAGAACACCAACAATGGGGAAGGAACGCTGAACAACAGATATACAGCGGGACAACTACAGTTGAGCAGGAACAATCACAGTAGTGGAACAGTGAAAAGACAGCCGTGTAGCAACGGAACAGTGGAACAATCACATGAGTGGAACTCCAATAAACGGTAGCAGAGTAGTAGCAATAAACCATGGTGGAGCACTACCAGCGGCGAAGCAGCAACAGTAGCAAATTAGTAGCAGAGTGGTGCAAGCACTAGACGCAGCGGAGCAGTAGCAAAGTAGTAGCCGCAGCGGAGCACCCTAGAATGAACAATAACAATCTGACTTCTGATTACACTTGTATGGGGCCATAAGTAGAGCCCAAATGCAAATACTAACCTCTATTAAGTGGGAGGGTTCTGATAACAGCGTTGATGGTCTGTCTGCTGTCTGATAGCGAGTTTATCGTTCCAGTGGTTTCACACAATGATGAAGTGACTTCTAACCTCAAAAATCCGCAAAGCGAACAGAGATTTCTCAAAAATATATAGCGTCAAAAATCGCAAACAATATGAGAAACTCTCCTGATATGAATTTTCCAAAGATCCATCAACGATGATCAAACTTTAATTGGAAATCTTCAAAATAGGTCAGTCACTCATCAAGATCAAATAAGGAAGAGGGAAATATCTCTCAGACGTCAAAGTCAAAACTGTCAATATCTGACAAGGCGCTTTCTTGTTCGTTAGTGTTCGGTGGGAACAGTCCAGGAACTACCTCGAGCTACTTGGAGCTATGAGAAGAACACCTTAAGATTCAGTGTTGCCAACTGAACCAAGACGAAAACGCCAACCTCTCAATCTCAGAACCAAACTCAAATAAACAAACAAAAGGTCAAGTATTCGAATGTGAAGTAGGTACCTCAATGACGCAAGACAGAGATAGAGTAGGAATGTTACGGTTTTGTGTTCTAAGTACAAAACAATAGACTAACCGAAAGTTTGTTTACAAAAAAACGCTGTCATACCGCAAAATAGAACAACTGATAACTGACATTAGCTTAAGGCCGGTTCATGACCGCTCGAACTAGTACAGCAAAGGTAAGTACTAACGTTCGGAACAAGCTATACATGACAACGATCAAGTTGTCATTTTGATACATTGGTGTACAGATTGGAAAGTGTATATCAATGACAGAGAATTTCTGATGTTATTGTATTAAAACAGAAAGGGTTTTCTAGTGCAAAATAAACCCGTAACAACTTCTTGACTCACCCTGTAAAAAACGATGAATTTATCAATTTTGACATATTCAATCGGTGAGCATATCAGTGTGTTACTTGGTTTGGTGACATCTTCACTTCATAGGGTTCATTGAGAAATTCATTTTGAATAATGCTGGACTCACCTTGTATCCAACAATATTTTTTCATCAAAAACCAGTCTAAAAGTATTTCTTTATAGACAAGCAGTATTAGTAGGGTGAAACATTTTTATTTAAGTTTTCCTGAAAGCAATACCACTTCAAAGAAATGGCCACTTACTAACTTTGACACCCTGTATCTCTAAAAGTAGCTATAGAATTGAGTAGGGCTCATGAACACTTTTGATCAGCTTGACTTGAACTACATCATATCAAAAATTCATCGTATTTCACCGGGGCCCATTTTCCATAAGAATGATGCGGGGTTCTTTCTGTAGAGAAATTTGGTTTTCCGACGACCACATGCGAAAATGACAAATAGCACGCTAATTAGTTACTTGGAAAATGACAAATATCACCCTAAAGATAAAAAGATGAAGATAAAAGTCTTGTTGTAATACTTTTTGTGCATTTTTTACAAGCTCATGATTTCATTCTTGTTTTTTGAAACGCACCGTACTCAGCCAAGTGTTTGCCCAAAATTCCGAATAATGTTCTATCCGGTTGTCTTTCCGGATATAATTCAAAATGAATTTATGTTGTTTTCGTACTATTCCTATCAAATTTATAATAAAGTTTCAACATATCTCGTTTTTCTTCATTTGAGAATGAGGACATTTCGACTGAAGTATTTGTGCAAATTTATTATGTTTAATGAGTTCTGACAACGAAAATTCCGATTTTCAGTTTTTTCCCGATATTTCCGGAAATACTCGGAATTTTCCAAGTTTAAAAACAGTATTTTGTTAAGCACCAGAATACGCAACTTTGCCCCAATTTAAGCTTCGAGGTATCTCCTGTAGTTTAGGAGAACCCAATGGTGGGGGTCAAATTTGAATTGCCCTGTAGAAGATAGTTAGTCAATGTCTGTGGAAAAGGTATTGGACCCAAACGCGAGTGTCATCCAGCGTGATTAGTCACAAACATGAATATTTCACGTCATTTTGATGCAGGTTTATTCAAAAAACCCTGATTTTAATGCTGTCCCATTGTTTCAATGAAGTTACGACATGACTTGGATGCGAACTCACTATCGCCATCTACATGGCGCATCCATTTTGATCCAATTATATTCGCATAAGGTTGACTATCTTCTATATAAACAATGGTGATATGTTATATGTAAGTATTGCATAATGGAATTGAAGTGTGCTTTGAAATTAATATTGCCAAAACGTCAGATAAACGTTAGAAGTGTCAGTTTTGCATATGCATCATTCTTATCATATACAAAACCGTGAAAATAGTATCTAATATTCCATGAAACATGGATGCAGAGATTATTATTGATGATCAATGTACTCTACCTGAAATTGAAGAGGCCACAAAATTAACGTCACTAAATTTACTGCCTGAAAAGTCCAAAATAAGGTACGAATACGCCTACGATCAATTATTTTCATGGAGGAGAAATAGGGAAATAAAATGCTCCGTTTCTGAAAACGTTTTGCTTGCATACATGGGAGAACTTTCCAATAGAATCCAATGCTCAACATTATGGACTAATTATTCTATGTTGCGTCCCACTTTATCCATTCAGCACAATGTAGATATCTCCAAATATAGTAATTAGTAAACTTAAGGCATTTTAAAAAAGGAAAAGTGACGGATATAAACCGAAAAAAATTTACATTTTCACGCAACAAGAAATTTGTTAATTTTTAAATAAAGCTTCCGATGAGATTCATTTAAGGTGCATTTAGTCAACATTATTATAAAATTGTGCTTACACATATGTCAAAAGAGAAAGTTGATCTGTTATATCAAATGACCCTATTTATACAACAATGTTAAGTTTATACTAAAAACCTTTGATGTTACCGCTAGGTTTATGATAATGCTTATGCTAAAGTTGACTAAATCCACCTTTACTTACAAAGGTAAGTCATCGGTTTCTAAACAAAGTCTATACATTTATTTAATTTTGTTTTTTTTTTATGTTGTGTTGGTTATGGGTATATCTAGTGCATGTCGCAAGCAGGTTACTCAGATATGTATGAATAACATTGAAGATTAGGGGACTGCGGCTGTCATTCAAATTAATAATACAAAAAATAAATGTCGCTTTTCACTATTACGCTTTTTTCTTAATTATAGAGACCAAAAATGCACAAAACAAGTAGTGGGCATTAACAAAATTGGATATATATCTAAGTTGTGGCTAAATTTTCAAATCCAAAGGATTCTGAAAAATACACGGGGCACTTATTTTGCCGTTCTTCAGCTACTACATTAGTATATGCAGGAGGAGATCCAACTTCTCTGAAAAGACATGGGGATTGGAAATCGTTCAAAGTCGCAAAAGAATATATTGACGATTCTTCTTCTAACAGGTTGAATATTGCCAATAAAATTATGGGTGCCTCAGCAGTACTTCGAAAGCCGTCACTCCGCATCTTCGAGAAATTGACATCGAGTCTACTACTGTACATATTAATGCACAAATAACAGAGAGAAATCTGTCTAACTCCTCATTGCAAAGTCCATCACAATTTATTAATTGTAATAATAATAATATTCCTTTTAATTTATACAATTCTAAGCAGTAATCTTGTTCAATTATTACTTTTCTCTGTAAAATTCTCAAATTCTCAAAATAAAGTGAATATATATAATTTTTTTTGCAATTATTCAATAATCTGTGGTCGTCGGAAAAATAGTGTACATTACTTGTGTGGAAAGTGCCATTTCACAATAGTGGGATTGTCCCACTCATGTGAAATGGGTGACTTTCCACACTAGTAACGTAATATACTATTTCAATACAAATTATCTAACATATGGGTAACTATCCAAAGTACAATATTGCCTGATCAATGGTGAATGATGGTCTTGTACAATTGATCAAATATCAATAAAACATAATTTAATTTTTTTTCTATAACTTTTCGATATTTAAATTCTCAGAATATGCATAGTGTGTTGGAATAATGATGAGATCAGGACAGATTATTTCCATTGTTATATTTTTGTGAAAGTGACCAGTTTCAAAGCTCTTTTACTGTCTCAAAAAATACATGCATATTAATTTGTCCTTTTCTACCCTGAATTTGATTTATTGAATTCATTAACTGAATCCTAAAATTGGATAAGAGTAGGTCGTCATATATAACTCTTCAATTTGAATAAATTAAAACCTACATAATCATATTTTCCATTATAATTTCAGTTTTGTTCATCACGAACTATGAATAGATTCTGACATTGACTTTAAAATAACAACATAATAACTGTAAAATTGCTCAATGCGTTGGTTCATGAACTCGTCAAATTCCGCTCATCTACCCGTCCCAATTTGAATGAACAAATGGCACAGGTTACGCCTACAATATTCATTTAAAAGATATCAAACATCTGCCGTAAAATCTAGGAATGCACTTCTAGTTTTTTCGCAGATTAAGTAGGTAGACATCTACATGTACAAAAAATTCTTCGAATCTCCGAAATAACTTATGATCCATTGGACAATTGTGTCAGAATTCTGTCAGATAAAACCAATGTTGACAAGGAGGTCCTTGCAAAAACTATTTTTTGAAATTCAGTTCCATCTGGTATGGAGAAACTGAGAAAGTTATGTCATTATTATTGAAATACTTATGTTCCAATGCAGTAAAGCAATCCAGAAGGAGATTAAGAGGATGCCTGTGAAGATATCGGAGATTATTTCTTTCGTCTATTAAATATCAGTCATCAACCAATCATACGTTTGTTTCCTGTTTGACAGGACCAATCAACACGCTCTATTAGCGACTATTTACATGATGCACAATAGTCACCGACTATTCAGCATGATACTCATATCAAGGAGCCTGAGCATCTGACAGTACTCTAAATAAATACATATTAAACGTCAAATAAAATCAATCGTGTTGAAGCTGTATAAGAGAATGAATGTGGACCTTCTACGGTTAATACTGCAAGTTCTTCAAAAGCTGAACAAATGTCACAAATTACGCATGGTGGAAATGTCACATACAATAATTGTGTTTTTAATTTCAATTGATAAATTATAAAGATGGTGTTGTTTTTGTTTAGATTTTGTGCTTTGTTCTTGATATTTTGAATAAATTATTCCAAATTGTTTAATTTTCATTCATTCATATGACTGATATAAAGAAGTAGATTCAAGAAATAATCTTCACAAATATAACACGACCTTGATTAATTGTCGACTATTTTATTGCTGCTAAATTTCTCTTGTATTTATTAATTTTACTCGACATTATTTTGCCATTAATAATCAGAGATGAAAGCCCTCGAGCTTCGCTCTCGGGCTCTCATCAGATTATTATTGCCAAAATAATGTCTCGTTAAATTATTATAAAATACAGTCGAAATTTAGATGCAATAAAAATAGTCGACTATTTATCAAGGTCTTGTTATATTACCCTTGAATATTGAGAAAACTGAGCTATTTTCATTTTTTTCAAATCATAGGTACCTACTACTTGAAACTCCATACGTGAGTACTTATTTAATTGAATTCTAAACAACTTTTTCTATGACAGTCCGTAAACTGAGCTTTTACGCAGAGCTGACAGTGCGTTAAGTAATACGTTTTTGCACAAGTGCGTAAAAAAATCACCTATGCGTGAAGTAATTTTTTACACACTGTTCATACCTTTATGCATTTTTGAAAAATACAGTATTTTGTGTCAAATTCTTTATTTGATAATACGACGACAATTCATATCATTAAACATTCAAATTAATGATGTAATTGCTACAATTTGGCAATATAATAACTGTCGAAAAAAAAACTTTGTATGAAACACTTTCGTAAAGGGATTTTTCCTACTTTACGAACTTGTATCATAAATAGCAATTTTTTAATGTTTTTCTTTACCTTGCCATCAAAACCCAGCTTTTGACTCTACATAGTACTTTTTTCCATTTACCTCCACACCAGCGATCATGTGACATATGCCAAAATGAATTTTTAGGTTGTCAGAAATGCACAATTGATCATCCAGATTTTTTTTCCAGTATTTTTTCGAACACACCACCCGATACTGATTTAATCAGCTTCTACAATTATAATCACTAAACAAAAATCAATTTTTTACTTCCGTTCTACGGCTACTGGTTAGATGGTACTGATATGAATATGCTCATGATGCTGATACTGAGTTAGTCAACTTCTACAGTTATAATAAAAGAACAAAAATCAAGTTGTCACTTTCGTTTCACTCAGTAAATCAAAATGTGGTCTATGAACGACAACTTGAAGTAAAGTCTACGGCTACTGGTAAAGATGGTACTGATATGAATATGCTCATGATACTGATACTGAGTTAATCAACTTCTACAATTATAATCACAAAACAAATATGAAGTTGTCACTCTCGTTTCACTCAGTAAATCAAAATGTGGTGTATGAATGGCAACTTATAGTAAAGTCTACGGCTACTGGTATAGATGGTACTGATATAAATATGCTCATGATACTGAGTTAATCAACTTCTACAATTATAATCACAAAACCAAATTCAAGTTGTCACTTTCGTTTCACTCAGTAAATCAAAATGTGGTCTATGAACGACAACTTAAAGTAAAGTCTACGGCTACTGGTGTAGATGATACTGATATAAATATGCTTTTGATCCTGATACTGACCCAGTCAACACAGAATGGTCTCAGAGATGATAGTGTGATTCACACCAGTGAATCGCAAAGTGACTTCCATTAGTATCGCATAAACGTCTATTCGGTGCCCCGTTGGTCAGTTGGAGACATCAAAATGTGATGCAAAATGTGACTCGAAATTAACTCAATGTGACATTCCATTTATACTTCGAAATTGAATGCACATTAAGACTTTTTTGATGTGACATTGTGAAATTGATTGAACTGGTACTCATTGCAAAATATGCTTCACTTTCTGATTCTTCTGTATGTCAAGAATGAAACAAAGCTCGCCGTGTTTCAACATAAATAAAGATTATACCTTAATGAAATCATCCTTACTAATGAATTACGGTTCATATGGAAATGAATGCTAGAAAACAAATGCGTATGTTGATTCCGTAGTATTTACTTTTTACAAACAAAAAAAAATTATCAAACTCTGTCTAAATCATGAAAAATAAAACAATATACAGAAATGTAGAAAAATCTTTAGTTCAACTCCAATCCTCTGGACAGCATTTTCTTCGCGACGAAATCAGTACCTATCCTGAAAATGCCAAAATCTGTAAATCACTGAATTTACCTTTCTGAGTTTCTACTCACCGTTCCAGTCCAGGGAATACAGTTCTTGGTATAAATAATAATTTGGCAATGTTAATAAACAAATTTGATTTAACTATTGAAATAAAAAGAATCAAACAGAACACTATACACTATCAGAAGAACCTATAGAGTATTTAAAGAATGTCGTCAACCAACTGCAAATTCTACTTGACTCTCAACTCGACAAACAACTCTTGCCATTTTGTGTCGTGATGGTGATGTCATGCTCAATTTTATTAAAAACCTAATTCCTTCTAAACCGACAATATCGCAATGAAACCAAAATTCATGTTAATAAGCTATGCAATTTTCTTCACATTTTGTGTTCAAAACGACACTAACGAGAAGAAAATTGTGAACAATTCATAAAAGGACCCCGCACTTTTTATAGGTTTATAGGTGAAATTGTCTCAATTTTCCATCCATTCATTACATTTGGCATCACTAAGCGGTAACAGTGATGTCTAAATGCAACTTATTTTGTTACCATAATAATCAAGAAAGCAACATCTCCTAGATGTTTGTGTTAACTGAGGAGTTAATTAACTTCTACAATTATAATCACAAAACAAAAATCAAGTTGTCACTTTCGTCTCACTCTGTAAATCAAAATGTGGTCTATGAACGACAACTTAAAGTAAAGTCTACGGTTACTGGTTAAATGGTACTGATATGAATATGCTCATGATGCTGATACTGAGTTAGTCAACTTCTACAGTTATAATAAAAGAACAAAAATCAAGTTGTCACTTTCGTCTCACTCTGTAAATCAAAATGTGGTCTATGAACGACAACTTGAAGTAAAGTCTACGGCTACTGGTATAGAAGGTACTGTTATGAATATGCTTGTGATACTGATACTGAGTTAATCATCTTCTACAATTATAATCACAGAACAATAATCAAGTTGTCACTTTCGTTCCACTCAGTAAATCAAAATGTGGTCTATGAATGCCAACCATAAGTAAAGACATTTTTCGAGTACATAAATTTTCTCTGAAAATTCATTTACGAGATAAATTTACGGCAATTAATTCAAGCACGATAAGAACATAACTTTTTTATTTATTTTTGTTCCAAATTTAAACACATTTAATGATGAGAATTTTGTTAAGTATTTCAGTGGTTATAAATATTTCAGGTGAAACCATCGTTAGTTATTTCTTATGAATTGTTGGATGATTTTTATTTCTCGGTGTGAAATTTTCGCGACTCGGGTAATTTTCAAAAAATTCAAGTATTCGAAAAATTTCCGGCAATAATTCAAGCACTTGGGCGATTACAAGTGAAAATTGCTATTATCTCGGAATTCTGGCTATTTAGGTATAGGAACATGATATATCAATTCAAAGGGAATTTAGCCATCTTTCAGGATATTTCATAATATACAGGATGTTCCATTTAAAAAAAACGCACTCTCAACCCTTTTGGTATTTAGCAGTAAAATAATGAATTTTGAACGACCCTGTATAACGCAGAACAAACTTTTCTATGCAGAATCAATGTACATGATCTTGATGAACTAAAGACAAAATTGCAACTTCCTAAGAATCCAAATACCGCAGAAATAAACATTCAATTCGAGCTATGTTTTGGATAAAAAATATGGAAAATAACCAATATCTCCAAGACCGTTAGAGATAGGTATAGGGGAGTATGAGGCAGAAATAATCAGAAAGGAATGACAAGTTCAAAAATGCGGTAATATACAGGGTGACCCATTTGAAATAACAAAGATGCTGCTACTTTCTGGTATAAGCGGCAACGCTGCATTGCTGAAAATATTTTAGATCGATAAACCAAGAGCAACTACTTAAGAAACCAAATTTTCAGAATGAAACTATTTCCCGTTCTTCGTAAACGTCTAAGGTACCATCGACCGTGACCCTCCCTGTATACTCATGCTGTGTATTTCATACATTTCACCTTTCCTAACGCTCTAACACATATAATAATTAACTGTTGTCTGTTTTAAGGTTCCTTTCCTAATTCTTGGAAAACTTCAAAGATTATTCTAGTAGCAATAAACCTAACATCGAAAGTTTGAATAATCTTCGACCAATAGGGAATATGCAAGTGATTTAAATTTACTTGATTTTTTTACCACATATACTTTATTGTCTCTAAATTACACCTAAACCATTAGTTTATCATTCAGTTTGTACTTAACTCCATAAAACTTCAATCAAAAAGTGCATAATAAGCGCGCGGAATTCAAATTTGCGAAACGCATCACCATTGGTCGAAACGAAGAATGACGTCACATTGCACGTTATGAAATTTATCTGTGTTAATATTCATACTGTGCTAGTCGTCTTTCATTGAAAATTTGTTTTTATTTATATATTTGTAGTGTTTTCCATTACATAGTTCGATTTTGGTCTTGTGACAATTGTAAATTATCAAGAGAAATGACTGAAAGCGGTTTTGTCAAAGCACAATCCGTCAATACCGGAACTGAAGTAGTAATAGTTTATTAAATGATAGTTTTCCTTTTGTAATTTAGGTGAGGCAGGCAGGTATATACAAAACATTTATGCATACAAAACATACTTCTGATCAATTAACTTCATGTTAACTATCGAAATACAATGTACTCACATTGAAATGATCTTCACAACAATGTAAATGTGATATTAGAGATACTTCGCCTCTTCTCATAACCTTACACCATTGTTTACGTATTTTCGCATCTCTTGGAACAGAAAAAAATACTTAACTTGGTGTACTTATAATTGTGTTTTGGCATTCCGGTACTAAACAATACCTATAAGATGTTTTTTTAGCATTTTCCATTATCGTAATAGCGATGAAAACTGCAAATTCCTAACCTTATTAATAACTGTCAATAGTGTCAATGGCCATAATTATAGAAAGGCTTGTTCATTGAAGACTGCTCTGGTTGATCGAGATCACTTTCACATATGTTCATCTCCATCTAACACTTGTACTGCATTTGTCTTACTCTTTTATAAAAGATCAACTTCAAGCAAGTAGAGCAATCAGAGTACGTCTCAACGAAAGACACTGAAGAAGAACAACGCTGATAGCGCTATGTGACGTCATCAACAGCGCGCGAAAATGGAGGCGTATATATTATTTTAAAAATTAATTCCAAGACTTTCAACCGTATTTACATTTTTTACTATGTTGTAACGAAGTAAAAAATTTAATAAACAAATAAAAATAAATTATGCATATTCCCTATTGCCACTTTCAGTGTTATCCAAAATCTTAGAAAAATCATGATATTTCAACGAATATGATATATTACCTGTCAACCAATCAGGATTCACTGATACAGATTTAGGGTACAGCTGTATATTATTAGATGTCACAGATGATTTATTCAGACATGAAGACCCTAGCAAAACGGCAGATATCGTTTAATTGATTATTCGAAAGCTTTCATTTTCAACACATTATCCATCTCTCAGGTGAATATTCAGAATATACAAATTGGAGATATTGATTTTCACTTCCAAATCATTTTACAGAATTTGAATAAGATGATTTCCCTTAAATCGGAAAATTTAGAAAGATTTGCCCTCAAATTGTTTATAACGCGATTGTGCAAAAACTACACACGGACAGAAGCCATCTTGCGCACAGTTCAACCACATGGTATTATCTATCAGTTTCCGCAATATTGTTTGCCCAGCTTCAGATTTATGAAAATTATGAATTTTTGAAAAATGGTATATTCTTCGAGGTTTTCCCGGATTTTCTCATTGAAAAATACACCGAACTGGTTGTATGAAAAACCGTTTGACTGTGAAACGATTACTCCAATACTCTTTGAGATATTCGCAAAAAAAACAAAAAAGTTTTGATTATTTCCACCATTTCTTGTTAAAAAAATTCCACAACGCGATTTTGCTGGGACGAAAACCGGGGTTTGCATTCACGAACTATCTATAAAAAGCAGTATATGCCGTTTGCGCCTCCTATTTTGTGTGAAAAGAACCTCTCATTTTTATCTACAGCTTGGCCTAGTTGTCTGCTTCATCCAGTATTCAGAAAATCTTAATTGACACTCTGATAAATCAGCTAGATAAAGTATAATTCTCATTTATTTCCACAGCAGGGTATAGGTACCTCATAATCACCGTATCTATATTTTCAAGTAGAATGCCATTCACCTCCTTCATCAGATATTTTAGAAGGGAACCGGACAATTCTCCGACAACAATTCACCGACGGACAATTCCCCGACAACAGTTCACCGACTGGATGATTCCCCGAGAGGATAATTCCCCGACGGGGACTATTCCCCGACAACAATTCACCGACGGGCAATTCCCCGACAACAGTTCACCGATTGGATGATTCCCGACGGTAAAAATCGTACTTTGCTTACCCGAAGGAAGAGTAGCACGACTAAATATCCCGTCCAAAGATATCCCGTTCAAAGATATCCTATCAAAAATATTCTGCCAAAAATCCCTCGTCCAATAATATCCTAAGACAATAATATCCTAAGATCCTGATCAATAATGACCTTCCAACTTGCAAGCTAGGATAGTTCGTTCAGGTTAGATCAGACTAATAAAATACTACTATCAAAATTAATTTTTCTGAGTTAGTTCATTCACGTTAGATCAGACTAACAAACTGTTGTCGGTGAATTGCTCGTCGGTGAATTGTTGTCGGGGAATAGTCCCCGTCGGGGAATTATCCTCTCGAGGAATCATCCAGTCGGTGAACTGTTGTCGGGGAATTGTCCGTCGGTGAATTGTTGTCGGGGAATTGCCCTAGACCTATTTCAGAAAGGTGGATCACATCTCACGTGAATTTATATTCACTCTCAAAATAAATTTTAAAAAAATCTTCCCGCGGTTCTCAACATAGTCTAATGTTACATTCACCGTGGAACACCCTGTCTAGGAAGAAGACTCAGCGGATGTTTTGAACCGAAAACATAATCGTCAATGCTTCAGAGAGTGATTTCAAGTGAATGTTACTAAGAAAAATAGAATAATAATAATAGAATTGATCTAAATGAACTTTTTATGGCAATCTTTGAACATCTTTGCTTCAAATTTGAGTTACTACCTCCTTCTCATTACGTAAATGACAAATTACCTAGTGTTGGAGATTTGTTGATAGAAACTCAACATTATCATATATTGATCATAAATATTGGTAGTCAAAATGAACGTTGAATGAATATAAAAAATATAAATGTTGCTATCGAAAGAAGCTTTAATAGCTAAATCACTTCCGGAATCACTCTGTATAATGGTATCGTGACCATTAAAACACCGACATTACAATAAATTCAATTCAAACATCTCATCATACGAAAATTCGTGTTTGAAAAAATGATCTCATTCAACAAGAACCTGATCGGATTGTATCTGGTAAAATGACGTAATACTTCTATAGCCGAGTGAATTAGAAATTGAAAGTTTCACGCCGTAGACTCACTGACATTGGATATCAACAACATTGAGATGCTGCTTTGTCGAAACTATAATTATGTGGTAATTCGTGCGTTCCAAATAAATAGTAATATATTCTAGTGTTAAACAGAACTTGAAATTTGTTTGGTCGGAGACCCTGCAGAATATTTACAAGGTACCTATTAGAGGATCGCATGATTAGGAGAACCGCTGGAGCGCAGCAAAGTGAACAATTCAAAATGCTTTTCATGGCATTTTCCATAGAAAAATAATAATGATAATAATTAACGTCTTTATTACTCACAAGATAGTACATCTTACATCAGTATGCAAATAAAATTGAAATATGAGCAAAAGCCGAAGTTTAACTCAGGTGGAGATAATGAATCTCCACTGAATTGTGGGAGAATCTATTTCGCAGGTCTGCAGGACAGCAAAATGTTCTCAGTGCAGAAACTTTGCAGGTGGGCCGAATTCCTTGCAGGTTGGACCAATTGACCTTTACATTTACGAAAAATAAATTGTAGAACTCGTTTAAATCGATAGTTTCTAGTCTGAAACGTCCATTTAGCAATTTTTTTTTCCATTTTGATAAAATATCACATTTGAAAGTGTGCCGCTGACGTCACGTTCATCGGAAACACCCCCACCGTAATCCACGTTCCGAAACATGCAATACCGTTCTCCTTAAAAATATAGCTTCTAGCTCGATACAAGCCGTTGAGAAATAATTAAAACTTTATCACTTGATCAACTCAGAGAAAAAAATCCACATATTATCTATTTTTATTGTATTTATAGCTTTCAAATCTTCTGAACGGACCTTCCTTTTGATGAAAAACGAGCATTGGCAATACTGCAAATCGTAATAACGTGCTCATTATTCATCGGGTGAAATCAAATCAGATAAAGCAATGTCTAGGATTTTATTATGACTTTCATTTCTTTGAACTTGGTTTTCCAAGTATATTTTTCTGAATCATCACTAGTACCTAAAATTTTTTGATAGTTCAAGCAGGTCTTTGTTGCAATGAATAAAATTTA
The DNA here is from genome assembly GCA_944452925.2 of Chrysolina oricalcia. Classification (NCBI taxonomy): domain Eukaryota; kingdom Metazoa; phylum Arthropoda; class Insecta; order Coleoptera; family Chrysomelidae; genus Chrysolina; species Chrysolina oricalcia. The sequence continues at coordinate 40,869,257 of OX101824.2, forward strand.
AAATCTTTCTTTGAACTCTGCTTTGAATACTATAATAACGTAATGTAAAGTACTCACTTGGAAATGTTCTTTACAAACATACAATTTCGCTTTTTACACAGGGTTTATTCCCTGCTTCAAAACACATTTTACGACGCGTTTCATCTTTAGGTGCATAAAAAAATTGTTTACCTATTGGAATTTTCAATGGTGTTCAAACAACCGTGTACAAAATACTCTTTCGAAATGTTCACAGTTATTGCAGGAATACAGAAACAAGAATTTAAAAAACTGTAGAATACAAACAACAAAAACTTTCAAAACTTTGAAAACCGCATTAACCTCAAATAAGAAATCACGCAGCGCCTGTTCGTGTGCAGCATACATATTTGATGGAACTGCTTCACTTGTATCCAATTTTGATGCAGGCAAACGAGTTAAACAGAGACAAACGATTCTTATTGGTTTACTCCGTGAAACAGACGAACAAACCCATCTGGTATCAAATGACACCTGTCCTCCGACAGTTATATTTGAATGAGAATTTGAGATTCCATGGTGCACAAGTTTTACAACGTTGCCAAGTCTAGTTTTGATGAACGTGACGTCACGAATCAATTTTCTTCTGATATAGAGAAACTAACGGACCGAAAAAAAAATTTTTAAATCCCGAGTGATATTGGCGTATATACTTTTTCATTACAGTGTTTTCTCATATCTCATGGAAAGGTCCATTTGATATGGAACAGGGCCATATCAATACATTTTTTACACACCCACACTCCCAAAAATAAGATATTGGTGCATTAATATTTAAGTTGAGGAACAATTTGAGATGGAACCAGACCACATTTTGAACAAAAAAATGTATACCCCCACTCCTAAAAATGAGATTTTGCCATAATAATATTCAATTTGAGGAAAAACCTTGCAAGTCGGCCGAAATCCTTGCAGTTTTGTCTGATTTGAGATGAAAATAGACCAATCATAACAATACATTTTTGACAAGAAAAATCTATACTCCTACTCCCAAATATGAGATTTTGTCATAATAATATTTAAGTTGAGAACAAACTTTGCAGGTTGGACTGATTGAGACGAAACTAGATCATATCAATACATTTTAGAACCGACTTGGAAGGAAGGAATTATGTGTATGATCAAGACACCCCATTTTTACATTCGAGTTTCTAACGTTACTGACGAAATTGAATGATTTTTTAAACGCAGTTAATTATCGGGGCAAATTGAATCATCAGAAATTCTAGTCTGGTATATAGATTTCCCTGTATTCACTTTTTGTATACTTACCTCAAAAAACCATATCAGTAATTGAATAAACCCTAGTAGTAGTAGTAGTAGTAGTAGTAGTCCCTAGTAGTAGTAGTAGTATGTCTATAAATAGATGATTCTACAAGTGCTTCTTGCAACAAATTTGAAAACTGAGGATCATATCTACAATGTTTCGCCCTTCTTCAATACAGTTTGGTTGCATAGTAAAGCAACTCCAGAAATATAGAGAAATATTTTGGGGAAATTTATAAGTTCTATTTTTCGGAAAAGTGAAGTGGCAGAAATGTTTTGGACGTAGGAAACATGTTTCAGGTTAACAAGCGAAGTAAGAAATATTTTTTGTTGAAGTATGGAAGGCTCATTTTTTTCTCTCGTAGCTGATTTCGTCAAGTTTCAATCGATCACGTATAATTAAATTTTAGTATATTAGTAGCCAACCTTGTTTGATAAAAAATAACCTTACACATGTTTTATATCCGCATTCTAATAACCGAAGATATAATATATCAACCTAGACAATTGAGAATTCTTCCATTGTCATTTGCATGTGTGCAGTTACTATCAAAAATAGTGAAATATGTGAACATTTTTCGCAAGAACAGTTTGCAAACGATTATATTCCTTTGAGAAAATGAAATAATACTTGGTTTTTGATATTGTTCGGAAGAAAGACTGAGAATTTGTTGTGATTATGGAAAAAATTAACAATATTCACTTGGTATCACCATTGTTTATATAGAAGATAGTTAGTCAACCTTATGGGATTATAATTGGATCAAAATGGATGTGACATGTAGATGGCGATAGTGAGCTCGCATCCAAGTCATGTCGTAACTTCAGTGATCTGGCCTCCAAGTCATGTCCTAACTTGATTTAAACAATGAAAAAGCATTAAAATCAGGGTTTTTTGAAGAAACCTGCATTAAAATGACGTCAAATATTCATGTTTGTAACTAATCACGCTAGATGACACTGGCGTTTGTGTCCAATACCTTTTCCACAGGCATTGACTAACTATGTTCTATTTAAACAATGGTATCACTGAGAATCTTCGCTGACATTGTTTGCAAAAAATTATTATTTGGTTGATTGTTTTAATTGATTTTTCTTAACAACTCAGAAAACCAGGTGACTACAAAATATACATCAAGGGCGACTCATTTCAAGCTGCAGATCTTCTGGATGTGCAATCATAAATGATCCATCATCAGACAAACACTTTCACTATAACAAACACTGAGGTGATTCAAGGAATACCAAAACAATAAACACACACACGTATAGTATACGTTTAAATAAGGTAGCTGACGTTGAGTAAACGTTACTCGTTGAATTTCACAACGTGACTTTCGTAACTCAAATTCAACCAAACGTTGATTATACCTATAAAGAACATATATGATTCAACACGTCACTTTTGCCACCATTATCCAACATGTCCTAATCGTGCTTTCACAAAGTATATTCAATAAGAACTGAAGAGACATTACACAAACGTTGAATATGGCACTATCAAACAACCCGACGCTTTGTGAAACCTGTATTCTACGTTTCAGTTACTCAGGTTACTCTCTTTATCTACGTTAATTAAACGTTATGTAATTAGATATTTGATGCGTTGAATGAAGCATTCAATAACAACCTCATAATTCACGTAACTTAGAGGCAACTATTTTGATTGCTTATTTTTCGAAGTTTTTCAGCTGATACGTTGAAAATCAAATGCTTCGTTTACTTGATTTCTGCAGAACTAGTCTTCTTTGGAGAACTGCAACGTTTATTTAACAAGGCATATACATTGAAACAAATACGTCACTGTAGCTGTTATTATGAAACTTGTTCTTTTCGGGGTTTCTCTACGTATATTCAACAGAACTAAGAAACGTTTCATAAACGTTGATCATGACGTTATTCAATAACCGGAAGCTTAGGGCAACCTATTCTTTACGTTTCAGTAACTCTGTTTTCCTACGTTTATTGAATGTTATGACTTTACGTGTTTGATCTGTTGAAAGAAGTATTTAATAAGAACGTTACTTCGAGACAACCATTTTGATTGCTTATTTTTCAACGTTGTTTCAACTGATAGAAGACATCCATGAGATACGTTGAAAATCAATTGCTTTGTTCAATTTATTTCTGCAGAAATTGTCTAATTTGGGGACCACATCAACGTTTACCTAGCTGGATGCAAACATCGTAACAAATATGTAACTGTTATCTCCACTTTAAAACTTGGTCTCGTCGTGGTTTTCAACGTATTTTCATCAGAACTAAGAAACAATTCGTAAACGTTGAATATGACACTATTCAAAACCCGAAGATTCGAGAAACTTATTTTCAACGTTTCAGTCTTTATTTTTTTCTACGTTTATTGAAAGATATACAATTTCGTGTTTGATATGTTGAAAGAAGTATAGGTATTATAACAACGTAACTCCGCGTAACATCGAGAATACCATTTTATCCAGATAACTGGATAAAAAACGTTGAATACCCGTAAGATGGCATAGTTATGTTGAAACCGAATTATACCGTTATATTTCAGTGGAATTTTCATTACAATAAGAACGTGTAAATAACCTTGAATCAACGTGAAGAGATAACGTTACTATAGAACCTGGACGAAACGTATTGCCTAACGACATTTTTTCAACGATGAATAATTGTGGCGTTACTTGAAAAATCCAACGTTCCATCCACGTATCTGTGTTTATTGGGAATAGAATGAGTTTTTCATTTCTAAGATTCTGTCCATCAATGTTCTATGCATTTATGCTTCTTTAGAAAGTGTGATTTATGTCACCAAATATTAAAATCAGCAATTGAGTTTTATCGTCTTCTTTTGCAGTTTTTTATTTTTATTTGGTTTCCATCAAAATTAAAATCTTGTAATGTTCAGAGAACATCGTAGAGCCTGGGAAAAGGAAGTAGGTATTGGTGACCCTTTGAATTTCTGCATGCTGTAAGGAAAACCCTTCCCGAGTTAGTGAGTTCCAAATCTTGTGCCGTTCGTTGGAAGAACGAGCTCTGGAAAAGAAATGTTCAGCTTGTCTCCAATCTGACAAAAGAGTATCGTCCATTCATATTCGACACTGAACGTGCTCACCCAAATTCTGTCTCCAAGTTGCAACATAAGGATGAGCCAATGCAAGGGGTCTTCATCAACAACATCGTAGACCTTGGCTTATCCAAAAGTTTGATCTTTGCGTTCCTCAGATCGAGTCGGAGATCGAGAAATTTATGATAGCCTGTCAAGATGGTGTCTCTAGTATAACTCTAGTATAATATAGTCGCGTAATGGGTATAGGGGTTCCTGACACCAGATGTCAGTCCTGGATTTGTCAATAGGCCCTATAGGCCGCGGAGTCGAGGCGACAGCGTCCTTGGGAGGACTAAACGGAAAATTATTATTTTAGAGAGGTACATGGGGCGGTGGAAATGAAGTGGACTACATATAAAATATAAATCCGGCACTGCCAGATGTAGGGCGTGTCATGGGGCATTGAGTCCGTTGTGGAGAATGAGAATTGCCGAATCTATTGGAACTACTAATTCCTCACCCTCAGGCAAATACAAGCCAATAAGCCTGATGTTGTTCTTCTCGACCACCAAAGTTGAACGATTTACGTCAAGAAGTTTTCCGCTCCAGGCGAAACGAATATCGTTCGAAAAGAGGAGGGAAAATTGACTAAAAATCAAGATCTACTCTTTGAACTCCGCTGGCTCCACCCAAACCATTTTGTGGAAATGGTTGTTCTGATTATAGGAGTCGTTGATGGAATGATGGACACACTGCTTTCGAATTTGAAAATCATACCATCAGCTTGCCGTAATATGGCAGAAATCTTAGCCACATTAATGCAGAAGGGCGTCATCCTTGGTTCACTTCGTCTGCTAAGAGCACATAACTTTTGGACCCAGACGGACGTGGGGAGTGGTTATTGCGGTAAAATGCATGACATCAGCGTTGAAATTCAATTTTCACCCACATCCAATCCTCCGAATAATCTTAAATTTGGCACACCTATCAAAGACCGATGTCAATACCAGAATTTCATAATTACAATAATATGAATTTTCAAATTCAATTTTCCAAAAGATCCAAAATTTGGCACACAACGACAATACAAGAATTTCGAAATATTAAAGATATAATAATGATGACGGGAATTTTGTATTCAATTATCTCCCACATTCACTCATCCAAATTATCTGAAATTTAACACACATATCCAGGACCGACGACAATATAAGAATTTCAAAATAATAATGTTATGATAATGATAATATGAATCATCAAATTGAATTTTTCCCCACTTCCAGTTGTCCGAATAATCTAAAATTTCACACACATATCAAGAACATAATATAATGGAAGGTTCGGGAAAGACTATGGATGATATGTTGGTTGAAACAATAGAATCAAGAAACTCCAGTAAATCAAGAAATTTTACAAGAAGAGATAATGGTTCAAGTGTTCCCATGAAAAATTATAGAATTTGGTAATTTACAACAAATAGGGAATTGTTTTTTTTTGTTAAAATAGGGAATGAAAGTAAGAAAGGTTTGTTATCGCTGCGGTTCGAATGATGAATTTGATAACTGTCCAGCTCTTGGAAAATTTTGTTCAAATTGTCAAATGAAGAATCACTTCTCTCGTTGCTGTAAAAATCCAAAAGTGAATGATGTACATGTAAATGAGCTAGATATAGAAACTATCAAAAACAATGACCGAGTTATGGATGATATTAAAAATGATGATACACTGTTCATAGGTTCTTCAGAAGCAGATGAAAATGAAGACAATTGCTGGTATACATATTTATTGATGAGAAAAAAGCGTTTGAAATTAAAAATAGGTTCTGGTGTTATCTGTAATGTTCTCTTACTATTCCATCTGAAAGAAGTTGGGTTTTCTGATTTCGTTTTGAATAAACCAAACAAAACATTAGAATAGTTACGTTCGGTATATTCTTAATGTTAAATCTAGTGTGAATATGAGATCTTAAGAATTGTACGCTGTCATGTGATTTTGATAAACATACCAATTTTTAATGAACATACATTCCGAATAGAAGCATATTTACTAATTACATTGTCAAGACTACAGTTTTTTAATGATTAATAACAAACGTCAACATGTTGCAATAACAAAATTGACATCGTTATGTAACGTCGTCAAAGGTATTTTCGCCAATCAATACTTGGTAACTACGTAAAATTGGCAGTAACTACTGGCTAATTTCATGATGAGTTGAGTAATCTATTTATATTCAATCATTTACTGTGCTGTCCAATTTTTCATGAAAGAACTGGCGAAAATTATTTGAAACTTTGGTTTCCTTTATAGATATAATTCAAATCTCGTTATATTGCTTGAGAAGCTCCGCCTATTGTCAATTACGTCGAAACTAAACACTACACTATTTTTGAGTTCGACTGTACATCTGTGGGCGCCGATCCTAGACAAATCCCGACAGCATGACAATAGTCGGCCTGTGCAGATCTAGCTTATTCTCCGTATAGAATCATTTTTTACACACTGGCATGAATCATCGCCATTTTTAAACCCATCACCTTTCAATGAAATTCTAAACAAATTGTTTATCGAGCGACGTTTTCGTAATCTTAGTGTTGCGAATCAAGTTGGCCTGGCGGGAAGTTGACGCGAGATACGGAGCGTTGTTGTTTTATTGTGTCAGGTGGAAACCGATGGAAAAAAGAATCGAGTCGATATATTAAACGAAAATTCACAGTTTCTGAGTGGTGCTTCGAATTCATAGAAAGTTCTTAAGTGGACGGTATCTAGTGACACATGCAATGGGAAAGAAAGGAATTCATATCAGGAGAGTTTTAAGTGAGTTGACGAAAACAATAAACGTTGTTGTTTTTGATAATGACAAAAGTAATTGGACGACGATTCAGTTGCTTAGCAATTCTGGAAGTTTATTGAATGGGGTAGAGAAACCTGACAAGTACTTTCACCTTATAGACCAAGTTTTTTCCTCCACAAAATAAAAGACGCAGACGCCTATACCTACTAATTTTTATAAGATAGTTCGTTAATGAAAACCCCAGCAAAATCGCTTTGTCGAATTTTGTGAACAAGAAATAGTGAAAAAAATTACAACTTTTTTGGTTTTTTGGAAGTATCTCAAAGATTATTCAAGGAATCGTTCAACAGTGGAACTTTTGTAGAGATTTATAAAACCAAGATGGTTTTTTATACTACCAGATCGAAGCATTTTTCTCTGAGAAAATCTGGGAAAACCTCAAAAAAGAGACTACTTTTCAAATTATCATTATTTATATTAATCTGAAGCTGGACAAACCATATTGCTATAAGTGATACATAATAACATGTGGTTCAACTGTGCGCAAGATAGGTAGTTTCTGTCCGATTTGTAGTTTTTGAATAATCGCGTTATTTTAATTTAAGGGCAAATCTTTCTAAATGCGTCGATTTAAGAGAAAATATTTTAATCAAATCCTGTGAACGGCATTTGGAAGTAGAGATCAATATCTACAATTTGTATATTTTGGGTTTTCACCTGAGAGGTGGAAAGTGTGTTGAAAATGTCACTGGAAGTTACTATAAATGCTTCAAAGTGCACCCCAAGTCGCCCGAACAGCCCATCCATACCTTCCGCTGAACATTTCCTAAGAGAGTTAGTAACCGCCTCTGCTCTCCGTTGAATCCATCAGTAAAAAAACTACATCATGTCCATCTATCAGTTCTGTAACATCTCCTACAGTGTGATCGATCATACTGGGACCTACAGTGATTTGGAATCCTTTGGAATTCTGCAAAAGTCGCGAAAATCATCTTCATAATAAGACCCAATGAAAAATCAAATACTTGAAGTTTTTTTTTACTTGACAGTGACACGTGTTGGCCACGCCACTTTTCGAGGAATAATATACAAGCGAGCAGAGTGCCCTTAACGTTGCGAGTGCTTTGAATGCACTTGTAGACGTGAATCATACGCTATTTTTTATTTTGGCTGTGCTGTGACTTCAAAAACAATGCTTTACAGTTGCTACTTAGCAACCTTTCTAACAAGTCGTATTTTAATCTTGAATATTTCGCATGCTTTTTCAGTGCATTTGACAAGAATTATGTTGCAGGTATAATAAAAATAAAATTTTTGCGAGGTTGTCACTTGGCATTATTTTGAATAAATTAATAAACAAGTGATTGAAAAGGCGAATGCTTATTGTTATGTACAAAATTTTAAGTTACCACTTACTACTCCAGGAAAAATCTTGCTCAAGTTATCTGCTGCGGGATTTTCATACCACCGGATGATTGCATTTTCCACTGAGGAAATTCGGGAAAACCTCGAAAAAGTGACTATTTTTAAAAAATTTATAATTATTATAAATCTGAAGCTGGACAAACAATATTGCGGAAACTGATAGATAATATGTGGTTCAACAGTGCGCAAGAAGTTTTCTGTCCGATGTGTAGTTTTTGGACAGTCGAGTTATATGTTGGGTTGGTAAACATTCGTTAGATTAAATTTTTTATTATGAAATAGTGGGTTGGTATGAATGTTTCAATTTGTCACTTGTCTGTCATTTTGTTAAGTTGTCAGTTGTCAATATGAGATGTTAGGCATAAAATAAATAAAACCAAACTAGAACATAAAAGTGTATTATTATAAATCTATAAATATTACAACAATCACAATACAAATAAAGAAACAAATCCAACATTATAAACACTTTGAGGCACATCTTGCAAGATGCGCCGGTTCAAGGAAAATCGTCATATTCAAATTCTGTAAACGGCACGGCATCTGGAAGTAGAGATCAGTATCTACGATTTTTATATTTTGGATTTTCACCTGAGATGTGTGAAATGTGTTGAAAATGTCAAAGAAAGTGGACCAAAAAGCTTCAAAGTGCCTCCGAAGTCACCGGAAGTCGCACTGAAGTTAACTCGATTGAGTTCGGGCGACTTCGGGTGCACTTTGAAGCATTTAGAGTAACTTTCAGTGACATTTTCAAAATATTTCCCACCTCTCAGATGAAAATCCAAAATACAAAAATTGTAGATATTGATCTTTACTTCAAATGCAGTTTACAGAATATGAATAAGATGATTTTCCTTAAATTATTTAGTACGCGAATATACAAAAACTACACATCGGACAGAAACTATCCTACGCAAAGTTTAACCACATGTTATTATCTATCAGTTTCCGCAATATCGTTTGTCCAACTTCCGATTATTAAAAATTATGAATTTTTGATGAGTGGTCTCATTTTCGAGGTTTTCCCGGATTTTCTCAGTGAAAAATGCAACGATCTGGTCGTTTAAAAAGAACATTTTGCTGCTTTTATAATTCTCTACAAAAGTTCTATTGACTGTTAAACGATTCCTGCCACACTTTTTGAGATATTCGCGAAAGTACAAATAAGTTGTAATTTTTTGTCACTATTTCTAGTTTAAAAAAATTCAACATAGCGATTTTGCTGGGGCGAAAATTGGGATTTTCATTTAAGAACTATCTTCTAAAAAGACGTTTGCGACTTTTATTTAGTGTGGAAAGAGCCTCTTTTTTATCAACAGTTTGGCCTATTATGTTTACTCGCTAGGTGAATAGCTACTTTCAATTCCGTGGGATCAATAGTTACTACAGGAACAAAACGTAGACATTAAAAATAAAAAGCAAAGCCATATGAACGAATAACTTCAAGATTTTAACCTACACATATTACCAAGTAATAAAAGTAATTACTTTTAATCAATATTTGCATTAACGTAAGTATATTCTAAATAAGGAAGGGTAAGTTTTTCGAGGCTTTCTTCCGATACAAAAAGGAAAGTGTTGTCACTTACGTAGATTTATTTCCTGAACACGAATCCGAAAGAATTTCGTTGTTGTACTTTTCGAGTTACGACCAATCTAGAAAATTGACAATTTTTATATCCGATATTTTCAAACAAAAAGCGCACAAAATGACTCCTTCTTTTTGTTGGCACTTTTTTAACCCTAATCAACTCATATCTCAATAAGACAAGCACCAAAACAAAACATTTTACACAAAAAATCAACCTTCTCATGAAGTATACACAACCCTACCAACTCATCTCAAGAATGAACGCCTATGAAAAGTGAGGTTAAGTGTAGTAATAAGAATGCAATTTTTTGTAAAATGTTTGTTTTTTATGCTTCTCTTTATGAAATATGAGTTGATTAGCGTATGGAAAAAGTGTCAACAAAAAGAGGAAGAGTGATTTTCAATTAAAAAAATCGAGTTTGAAAATGGACGATTTTTAAGTTTTTTTTTTCAGAAATCAGAAATATTTATTCAGAAAAATAAGTTTACAGGTCGTCTTCGACAACGAGGTACAAATTAGGTGTATTTCTGTTGAGTTTAAAGCGATTGTCGCTACCTAAGAAAGCTTGTGTTGTAGCGAGCAACCAAATAAACTCAACACAGCAGATAACATATAAATATATTCAACTTAGATCATTAAAAAAGGGAGAGAAGTGTAGACAGATGAAAATAGAGAGAATGAAAGAAAGAGAAAGATAGATAAAAAGAAAAAAAGAAAAGAAAGAGAGAATTAAAGAAATGTGGATAAGGACAACGCAAGTAGCAGCAGTTTACAATAAGTTCCGGCCTAAGCCTTATGTGGATTATCTATCAAGAATATTTTCAAAATTTTAATAATAATTATTTTTTATGAATGTCTTCAGTTCCCCTTTTAGTTTAAATTTACTGTGGATTTGTTTTAATTGTAAAGTAATGCATTATAGAGTTTTTGTCCTAAATACGATGTAAATGTTTGGTTTAGGGTGAGTCTACATCTTGGCACATATAAAGTCAGATCCTCACTTATCCGAGTATTATGAGCATGCTGAATAGTTGTTCCTGGAGAACTAACAGTCCATAAAATAGAGTAGAAAATATACAGTTTTCTTACATCTAACAAACCACTTTCATTGTAGAGCTCTGTAGAACTTTGTAGAATGTCGTCTGTTTTTTTCCAACATAATTTTCAACAGAGTATTTTGGATTACTTCTAGGTTCTTCAAAGAGGACTTGAATGTTCCACCCCACACTATAAAACAATAACGCATAATGGACTCGGCCAAAGCATCATAAACTTTTAGCATTAACCTCCGACTCACTATATTTCTAAGCTGGTAGAATTTGTAGATGAGTTTACGTAATCTGAAAACAGTACAATCAATATGACTATTCCATCGAAGGCATTGATCCACAAGTACACCCAAGTATTTCACTGTATTTGTTTTGTTTATGAAAGTGCAGCCACAATTCATATTAGTTTCACATGAGGGTCTGTGTATTTTCATAACATTTTCTATCGGTTGGTCACTGCTTGTTGGCGAGAATGCGATATATTTCGTTTTTTCAACGATGACACTCAGTAAGTTATCACTCAGCCAATAGAAAATTGTCGTGATACCTGTTTCAGACAGAGTTTGTACTTCGTCCCAAGTGTTTCCAATAAATGTAATTGTTGTGTCGTCAGCGAATGATGTTATTGTACCCTTAAAATTAGCAATATTAAAAATATCATTGATGTACAGCAGAAACAGTATTGGCCCCAACACCGTTCCCTGCGGCACACCCCTGGTTACTGGATTCAAAAGTATTAGACACTCCCATGAAATTCTCTTGGATTCGTGGTCAGTAGATGAAACTATACGTAATTTACACCACTTTTCTTTCTGTTTCGAGAAAAAGCCCGATAAACTTAACTTTACCATTCATAATTCGAAAAATTCTGTCTGTCTTACAGTTTGTCAAATTTTTTACAGAATATATAAGATTACCACATGACTAAATTGATTTTCAATATTCCAATCTCTCAGATGATTGTTGTTTTCGCCCACGGAATTGCGTCCCATGTTATATAATATACCAACTATTATTTACCCAGGTTCATTGTCCTGACGTTTTCTCTATTTTCAATCTTATATGCCAGAACTGTTCACTATGCATTGTCTATATGTATTTACGGCATTATAATGACGAAACTATAATGAGACTTATGAGAGAGCTTTTACTTTCCCACTAAGGAAGTGTCATGTATTCTTGTCATAAAGTCATTGTTATCACATGTAGGTACACCAATCAACAGAGCATAAAATGAGTGAGTTTTTAACAGAAATACTAGCAGTAAACCGACTATACCATCACATGAGTTATATATTCTGTTATGTTTTCGACTCGTTTTTTTAAAATTGTTTTGCTCATAAAATGAAAAGTAGTAGAGCAATTGGGTTGTTCCAAAGAACAAAGAATTGTAGATAATTGAAATACGAACAAAATGGATTATTTTACGTCCCGGTCGAATCATTGGTAACCGAAAAAAACTGAAAAAAATCGGAAAATTTTGCGACTTTTTGAAAAATTCATAACCCCGCCATTTTTCAAGAACTAGGATTGGCCCTTCTCAGGAATATATTGACTCGTGTGTACTTTATGTGTGCACAAAACAGGCGCTGTCGGATCGTTAGTTTTGGCACAATTGCAATTTAATTTTTTTTTGCTCCATCTTGCAGCGTTCCTGGATGCTCTAGTAATAGCCCGATTTCAATTTCTCCAACAGATTATGAAAGAAGTATAATACTACAAAACGTTTATTCTCATTTTGCGCTACAATGGTGAGAAATGGGTGAAAAATTCATGCATACATGACTGACAACGGCCAAGCCCGCGTTAGCTGCCGAGTGGTAGGAGAGTTTGGGAGATGAGGGGAGTCCTTCTAGTGAATGGATTATAAAATGATACACCTCCCCTCATCTCATACTCTCTCCTACCACTCAACCGCTTCCACCAGCTCGGCCGTTTTCAGTCATGTTTGCAAGCATTTTTCACCCATTTCGCAGCATTTTAGCGAAAAATGGGAAAATACGTTGGGTGGTACTGTATTTCTACTTTCAAAATCTGTTTTAGGAATTGAAATCGGACCATCACTAGAGCATCCAGGCAAGCTGCAAGATCGTCCAAAAAAAATTCATATTGCAATTGATCCAAAACTAATGATTCGTCAGAGCTTGTTTTGTGCACACATAAAGTACACGCGATTCAATACTTTCATGAGAAGGGCCAACCCTATTTCTTAAAAAATGGCGGATGGAGGAATTTTTTTAAATTTCGTAAACTTTTCCGGTTTTTCCATATTTCCATCTTTACTGATGATCCGCTCGCTTAGTAATACATTTCATTCTGTTTGTATTTCAATTATCTACAATTCTTTTTCTTGGAGCACCAGATTGCTCTATAGGTTTCCATTTTACAAGAAAAATTAATTATTATTATTTATTTAAATGCTTATAACAAATTAATAAATGACAGTTGCGAGTCGAAAACATAACAGAATATAACTAAGGACTGTCTTTCATGTGATGGCATAGTCAGTTTTCTACTAGTATTTCTGTTAGGAAAAAATGCTCTATTGATTGGCTTAGGATGGACAATTACACAGTAAAAATTGTTCATATGAAACTGAGGATTTCCATTAAAGTTAATTGCGAAAAGCCACTAATGTTTATGCCTATTTCATTTTATTTGGAATATGATCTAAAACGAGATCAAACATGGAATTAACACTAATCGTTGTAAACATACAAGCAGACAGTGGTACTATTCACCAAAGTGGGTCACATTCCAACCTTCAGATGATACACAGAGTGAAACAGTTTGAAATCTTATTTGAGAATACCTATTATCATTGTTTATATAGAAGTAAGATAGTTAGTCAATGCCTGTGTAATTGGTGTTGGACGCAAACGCGAGTGTCATCTAGCGTGATTAGTTACAAACATGAATATTTGACGTCATTTTAATGCAGGTTTCTTCAAAAAACCCTGATTTTAATGCTGTCCCATTGTTTCAATCAAGTTACGACATGACTTGGAGGCCAGATCACTGAAGTTAGGACATGACTTGGATGCGAGCTCACTATCGCAATCTACATGTCGCATCCATTTTGATCCAATTATAATCTCATAAGGTTGACTAACTATCTTCTATATAAACAATGCTATTATCATTGTTTAAATAGAACATAGTTAGTCAATGCCTGTGGAAAAGGTATTGGACACAAACGCGAGTGTCATCTAGCGTGATTAGTTACAAACATGAATATTTGACGTCATTTTAATGCAGGTTTCTTTAAAAAACCTTGATTTTAATGCTTTTCCATTGTTTTAATCAAGTTACGACATGACTTGGAGGCCAGATCACTGAAGTTACGACATGACTTGGATGCGAGCTCACTATCGCCATCTACATGTCGCATCCATTTTGATACAATTATAATCCCATAAGGTTGACTAACTATCTTCTTCTATATAAACAATGCTATTATTATATTAGTGCATCATTAAATTTTGGAAAACCTGAAAATCTATGAATGAATGAACCGAATATCAGGAACTCAAAAAGCTTTTCTGATACTAGAAACGAAAATGTCATCATTTTCAGTTGTCTTTTGAAGTGAAAATCGTTAGACTAAGAAACCAATTTGAAAAACAAATTTTCTACGAGATTATTTTATTTAAGAACAAAAGCTGAAATGTTAACATTACTGACAATTGAAAATTTTGAAAAAACTTTTTGTAGACATTGATCCTTCAGCGAACTTCACACATACGGGAGGGTTAAAAGACATAGTTCTTTATCATTTCGGTGCACCAAAAGGATTATTTAACAAGCACATCCTCAGCGAAATTATTCATACACACTCAGTTGTCCTGAGAATTATCGCTGTTTCATTTACATCTTTGTCATATTCAGTATATTCAAACAGTATTGAATTTTGGAATAAGTACATCATCTTGATGTTGGAACACATTACGAATTCCTGAAAATCGTTTTCGGTGCTACAGACTCATGATCAAAATAGAGGACGTATTGTCTTTCATTTTTCAGGGATTTTGAGAGAAAACTGAGACTACGACAAGCTATATTCATTGCCTTATACAGTGCTAACCAAAAGTCAATTCAGTCGCCTTCATATTTTAACAGTTATAGTTGAACTATTTAAATTTTTGGAATTAACTAAATTTTATTATATTTGAATTGTTGTAGATCTAACTCAGTACATTTATACATATAAATATCAGAAAAAAAATCAATAATTCTGTTCGAAGCCCTTTTGCTCAAAGAAGATGATATATGCTTCTTAACTGACCAGGAATTTGGAGGATATTGGTGACACCTTCGAGTCATTATACTCGTGCCACTTGCATGTATAAACAGATGTGTGCCACTTTTCTAGTGATAACTGGTAATCATCATAGATGACCAATAACGTGAAATTGGACCCCTCGTTTGAAAGGAATTTAAAAGATCTATACAAGCATACTCACTTTGTTTAGGTTCAACATCTTCAATAAGTAATTCGTTGCCACCAAAGAATAAAATCTAGAGGAGTATAAGGTTCAGTGATCATTCCATCAGACCACGTCGTGGAATCCATCTATCACGATATTCCTCATCATGAAGTACTGCAACATAATGGTTTGGAGGAGTAACGTCTTGTTGAAACATTATTTCTAAGTCATCAAACTCATCTTAATTATATATTCCAGAATTCCGCGAATTAACGATTGGATTGCCGTTTCGAACATATCCTAGAAATACTTCACTGGTTGAGTTAGCAAAAAATAAATTCTTTGCATGTGTTTGAGTCACGACGTTTCAACAGTTAATATCAACTGTCGTTATCAAGTGTGTGAATGCGACAAAATATTCAGGATACTCACTATATAGCATGCAACTAACGTACCTGCTACAAAGGTAATTATGATCTTCGTGGGGTCTCTCTCAGATCATCAATGTTAATTAATGTGATACAACGACCTTTTTTAGTGAGTGTTATTATTGATGACCGATCTTGACAGGTCTTGACACAGAGTTTTTATTGAAATCTCAATCGATCTAGCTGAGTGATAAGTGGCTTCCACACATTCCGAATCTCTATGCTCGGCTGACTGAACACGTCATTATTCTGAATATAAGCCGACTCTATAAACTTTCTCTTATACCGATGTTGTTCCTTGTGGATAACTTCGGGTTCCGACCATGCGATGCTGTGCTGATTAGTCCATACTTGATCTGCTATTCCCGACTTCGCTGTTTCTCCTCGCTGAGTATTTCTCTTGTGTTCACCGATTCTCACATTTAGTGGCCTCTTGGTTTCTCCAACATAATCCATCCCACATTCACACGGAACACGGTAAATGCAGTTTTTGGAGTCACTTTTCTCGTTGGGAGGTCTCGTTTTTGTGAGTTGGTATCACTTAATCTGAAGCATGTTCGGATGTTGTACCTCGATAGATAACAAAATAGGATATGAAAATGTCTGATGCCTTTGTTTTCATATACCTGTATGTGTTACGAACAAGAAAAACCAAACAGCAGAAATTTTTACTCGAAAATAATTTTTTGTACAAGAAACGAACAACAGGTTTAGGCAACAGATTTGAATTTGTTCATGAGGATGCATTACTCAATCGTACGAGGCATATACAGTCATTTTAGACTCAATGAGAACATGCAGTAGAGTGCTTGTTAATAGTGCGTAAAAATTGCCCCCCCCCCCCGCTCTCAGCCCCCAAACACCCACATTTCATGAAAACGTTGTTCTGTGAATGAAGAAGCTTTTTCAAGTTTCAATAAGCTGTAAATATTGTAAAACAAAAATAATATTGAACGTATGTTATGCAACGGCTTTGAATGTACATTTTTCGCAATTTGTTAACAAAATTATTTCTTTCAATGCGTGCTCCTGAAGCGATTTGACATGGAAAAGACATTACTATAAGTGATAAAAAATGTTAATCCATATGTTATGTATTTTCAATATCAAAGAAAACCGCCTTTAACTTGTACGAAATTCCTGGACAAGTCGACAAGTGTAGCATTGCGTAATCGTCTTGATATAACGTGCAGCTTCGCAATTACTTAAAATGTTTTTACTCCTATTCTTTATTAAATACATAAATAAATGAATATTTGTTGGGACACATGACACGTCAAGTTTACTAAAACTTGAAATAAGCTGAAAATGGTATTTTTTCAAAATCAACGTTTTTTTCGTTGAATGAAGAAATGAATCCGATAAAAAAAGATCTTGTGTTTTAAGTGTTGAATAATTCAATTCTCGACTTCTAAATAGGACAGATTGACACATGCTCATAATTTTGTCTGTCAAACTATGATAAATTGGTGTTTCTTAAACTGTTTCGTTCATTATCAAAACATAATTCTGATGGTTGGTCACAGATGGCACTTGCAATTGCGTCCTCTGATTCTTGAGGAACGTTGCACAAGTATCTGTTAGATTTAATTCAATACCCGTCTTGGTCTTAGCCAGGGGAGTAGTTGTTTTCTTACAGGGAGTAAAGGGTTCATCATCGGTCGGCAACGACTGTTCGTTAGCAAACGATCTCCCAAAGATTTCTGTTTTATTCAAATAAATCTCTTAACCCGGAGATTCGGAGTGTTCTCCCTCTGCTCGCTAGGTGGAGCGGCCTAGAAACCGCTTCATCGCGTGAACCAGAGTTGGCCAAGCAGCGGAGTTGTCAACATCTGCCGACGCTCGGGTTCCCGAAATAATAAGGTATTTCCATTCCTTCTTTTTACATGGGCTATTCGCCTTTATTTACATCTTCCTAAAAAAAAGAAACCTAAAAATAAAATGTATACACTTAATTATTACTATATACATGGGCACAAGGCCATTATATACAGGTACCTAAAAATAAAATTATGTAACTGCTACATCTTCTTTCTTCGACTTCATCGTAGAATTCTGATACACTTCTCCACGAAACTAATTCTGTCTGCTTGCTATTCGGCTTGCATTACTCCGCCCTTGCCCTCTGGCTAAGGACAACCAGCTCTGTTGGTTGATACGACATTATCGTGTCGTTTTACCCTGGCCATCCGGCTCAGGAACAACAGGCTGGCTGCGGGATTTGTCAGACCATTGTCTTCGAACCCACGAAGATTGCATGTATCCTCGATTCCACCAGTATAACTTGCACCAGAACTGTCTCGAGAGGGCATCCCAAGAATTGTCCGAAAAGCCATCTTCTTTCAAATCCGGGCTATTGGAACAGTGGGTCCCTATCTCCACTGAGATAACTAGAAATCATAGGTTTTGCGAAGCCCCACTACGGGCGCCATGTCAACATCTGCCGACGCTCGGGTTCCGGAAATAATAAGGGATTTCCATTCCTTCTTCCGACTAGCTCAGTCTCTAAACTTGAAGCGCCGACATTGAAGCAAAATTTGTTGTTGTTCCTCTTTAGAAGCCTCAGATTATTCCTGCATTCCGACTGTAGT
Organism: Chrysolina oricalcia; assembly: GCA_944452925.2. Classification (NCBI taxonomy): domain Eukaryota; kingdom Metazoa; phylum Arthropoda; class Insecta; order Coleoptera; family Chrysomelidae; genus Chrysolina; species Chrysolina oricalcia. The sequence goes on from OX101824.2 coordinate 40,887,878, forward strand.
TGCATGGTAGCAGCAACACTTTGCGCTATGAGTTTTAATAAGAACTCAGGCATAGAACGTAGCGAAGTTTACACGAATTCTTTCTTAATTGGGTTGGTGTTCCCAACGAATTTCTAGCCACTTCAATAATGGCAGGCCGTAGATTCCATAAACTGCCGGAAATTAATTATCTACCATGAGATCACGGTTGGTTATTTTAACAAGTTCCAAAAGTCGTGTGAGCCACCCGGGAAAGGTGTACTCACCAAGTATAACAACACACTTCCTCGGAATCTCCCGAGTGACTGATTTAATAAGTCATATCTGCTTCTTAAATAGAAGAGTTCGATATTTGCTCCGGCCAATGCCGAAGCAATGCCGCGGTGGGCGGAGCCTATTGGAGTCTGTCTCTCGACTAACAATTTTTTAAAATTCCATTTATTTAATTTCTCGGCAAAAGATAACAGAGTGTGTAATGGTTTGAACGGGAAACAGATGGCTGCAGTGCTATCTGTGTTGACCTACCCTTGCACTGATGAGAGGCAACAACCTCGAAACTAGTCTGCAGGTGGTCACCCTGTCCAAATCATACTCACATAATTCTGCTGGTTGGTCACAGAGGGCACTTGCAATTGCGTCTTCTGATTCTTGAGGAACGTTGCACAAGTATCTGTTAGATTTAATTCAATACCCGTCGTGGTCTAAGCCAGGGAAGTAGTTGTTTTCTGACAGGTGCTTGCCATAATAAGCCTACTTAGTGGGTGTGTATGGGAGTAAAGGGTTCATCATCGGTCGGCAACGACTGTTCGTTGCTGAACGATCTCCCAAAGAATCCTGTTTTCTTCACATAAATCTCTTGACCAAGCAGCGGAGTCTGTAATTGTTTGGACGGGGAGCAGATAGCGCCAGTGCTATCTGTGTTGACCTACCCTTGCCCTAATGAAAGGCAACAACCTCGAAACTAGTCTGCAGGTGGTAACCCTGTCCAAATCAAAACATAATTCTGCTGCTTGGTCATAGAGGGCACTTGCAATTGCGTCCTCTGATTTTTGAGGAACGTTGCACAAGTATATGTTAGATTTAGTTCAATACCCATCGTAATATTAGCAAGGGTAGTAGTTGTTTTCTGACAGGTGCTTGCCTTAATAAGCCTACTTAGTAGGTGTGTATGGCTTTAAAGGGTTCATCATCGGTTGGCAACGACTGTTCGTTGCTGAACGATCTCCCAAAGAATTCTGTTTTCTGTTTCGTTTATAGTGTATGACATAATTTTTTTTCTTTCAACTAATCAAACTAATACCTTGTGTATTCTGTACAAACAAGGCAGTTCGCGATGTTATTCATTCTCGTTTATATTTTGCAATAACATGACATCACTTCCGAGGAATTTCACTCCTTGAATTTGTTTAAAACGTAAATAAGTACTGAAAATGTTGAGTTTCGGATATTTTGAAGCAGCTGAAAATTATTTCTTGTAAGCGAAATAAATACTAATTATTTTTAACTACTGTCTAAATCAAATACTGTAAACTCACTGGTCGAACAAAGTGAAACGGTGGAAGTCTGTTCTGACTGTTTCAGAGTTCAGCATCGAAGTGGCGAGAAAAATCGAAAGTGGTGAAATGGAATTACATTGAAGGTACGATTTTTTCTATGAATTTATACTTGGAAACTAACGAGTGTAAAGATTAATTTATTCTCAGTTGAGAAATGCATACAAACAAGCTTTCCAATATAATTTCTGTGAAAACTACAGACTGGGGTAAATAGAAAAATTGCTGGAAGCTAAGAAAGAGACCAAGGTACAATGAAAATGGCGGAGAGTGTACAATATTTTTGGATACAAAACAAATATTAATTCAAAATGTTCTTGAAAAATGTTTCTCACATATATAATGAAGGTAAACTTTCTAAACTCAGAATGGATCATCCCAACTCTGCTTATCTTTCTGCGTTTGTAAGAAACGCAAAGGAATATGAAAGCTCAGTATACAACTAATTTTTTTGAAAGTTTTTTGAAAAATAAACTTTTAATTGAATCAAGTTAGTGAATATGAAACCACTGCCACTGAACGTTTATAATTTTTTTTCCTTGTTCTCTGTCTATAGGTCAAATGGTATCCGCCAAAGCCCACTCATCTTTGAGTATGTTAAATATAAAGATGTATATTTTGAGAGAATAATTTACTAACGAATGATCTTTGCGATTGAAGAAAAATGCTATTCAGTTCATTGAGTTTTTTCATGATGGTTATAAAAGATTAGGGTATCTCAGCACTGATTTCGATTATTTTTTCGTTCACTTGTTGAACGAAACACTTTCGTCTATGTTCTACAGGATTGTCATTTAATACTTGTAAATTCATTCTAGCTCATAACTTGAGAGAAAATAAAAGTTCCCAATTCACACACAAGATATATGCCGTAATAAAGCTGACACACAGTGTCATCCTTGAAACGTATAATGAACTAGCTCACTTCTGAAACATCATTTCCTTAAATACTTGTCAATTAACAGTGCAGGTTTTAATAATGACATGTTATATATTGAATTAAATGTATCGATTATAATCATCAAGGAGCAGTTGGGTTGTTAATAATGAGGTAGTGAATTAATGGAGAATTATACAGGTTTACTTGGTCATTTACAAATGAATTGTTATTACTATGACGTAAGTGTTTCTTGATTTCTAAGGATTCTGTTTTATTCCGTCGAATTTTCCACTGAAATTATTTCCCGATCTGCAAGGATTCTCCATTGAAGTGTTGTCACTGTTTATGACTGTAGTCAAACATGAAGTTTATGTTCCCATTCTTTCATCTGATATGCCAGTCATACCATTCTTGCATTTTCTTTTCCATGCTGTCGGCCAAATACTCTTCTACCGTTGACATGTACTTCCTCACTAGACCCAATGCAGAGAACTCGTTTTCCTTACACAATTTAAAATTTCTTACGGATATCTGTTTTACTTTCTGGATTGTCTACCACCATAACAGAGCCAATCTTCAATGTGATTAAACTTCATATTTAAAAGTTCTTGACCTCTTCAGTCCCTGAAATAACCCTTATTATCAGAACAATGAACAAAACACATAAATAAAATATGCAATAATTACAGTTTGCTGCATAGCCTGCCTTATGTAGTAAATGTTCTTCATCAGAATCATTCTTATCGGGCCCACCATTTTAGACTTTTTTGTGTGAGGTTATGTGAAAGAACGAGTGTCTTATAACCATCTCAAACACTTTTGAAATGATTCAACCTCGTGTTCGTGAAGTTTTTACCACAATAACTTCCGATATATTGCGAAATGTTATGGGAAACACCATTGATAGATCCAGAAATTGCTAGGAAGCTGGCGGAATGCACTTCGAACATTTACTTCCCTTTAACTAACCCTGTAGTGCAAGTGTTTTTTACTTTGATTGAATGCATTATATTTGAATTTAGTTTTATCCAATTTTCCACAGCTTGGAATATCTATATGTGCTTCTGAGATGCGCAAACGATAAACAGGGGGGGTAAATATCCGCTACCAACTTTAATCAGGAAAGACAGGAAATGACAGCGGCTGTTCTAACGCGCGCCCAATATTCAGAGGGGCAGATAGTTTTGCCAAGCTATACTTAGTGAGTGATTCACTTCAATTTACTTAGGAGTTTTCAACAAATAATTCATGAATTAGGATTGTTATCCATCTGATTTTCGATTCGGATCAATCAATGGATCCGTCGTGAAAATTAAAATATAGAAATGCCATTCTGAAAGATGTGGTCATCTAAAAAAAAATAACGTTTTCAACAATTGCGTCCAACGCACTGTAGATGCCAAAATTTTTTTTTTCTGAAAACTATGTGATCGTACTCAGAATCGTTCCTAGAATCCAAAAAGGTAAGAATAAACATGGTGTTCCACTTGGAACTCCCAAGTAAAATATTGGAAAAAATTTCAATTTTTGAATCTACTACCCCTGCCAAGTTAAAATCCCATTGCCTTGGAACTCTGGAAACTATAGCTTGTCTAAAGAAATCGTGGAAACCCGGTTTACAGTGCATTGCAATCCTCACACTCAAGTTTGTAAACCTTGGATTCCTTGAATTTATCCAGTACAGACTGTGTATTATTGATAAGTAAATAAGACTCTTATTTCTTTGTACCGTTTAATTTCACTCGATGAATTGGATTTAGACTAATAAACAGAGTAAAAATTAAAAAGATAGGCTTTTAGGGTAGTGAGAATCGATTGAAAGAAAAACTCATGTTATAGGCGAAGAGCCGACCGCTGAAAATGGCACCTGATCGATTAATGGACATATATTATTGGAAAAGGTAGTATTCAAATAGATTAAAACAATGATATAGGAGCCTTAGTCCCCAGCCAGTCACTCGACTGTGCAACCATTTTTTGATTATTTAATTTTTTATAGTTGCTTAGCTTATTAGTTAAAGCATGATTTCAGCATCAAATGAAAGATTGAACTTTCTAGTTTTAGAAAAAAAAATGTTCCCAAACCTCTGACAGTTAGAAATTTTGGCAGCCACCTTGAAGACGGGCAACCCGAGTGTATACTATAACATACTCCATTTACCTCAATATTAGAATGAGATCAAAAGCGACAGCTGCTCCTTCATTTCAACCCAAACGATTTGAACGAACAATTAGGAAAAATACCATTTACAACTTTTCCACTCTATGTATAAAACAGATTTTTTAAAATAAGAATGGTGAACAAGTTCAACTTGCTAAGGAACGAAATATCTTCGGTAGGTTATTAGCGATTTCATTGGAAAAACAACTCTCTTGCACTGTTCTCTCCAGCTCTCTGTCATGTTACTGGTGATATGATTAAAACTGATAAATCACCATTAGCTGCTAAATTACATTCTTATATAATACATCCTTGTGTACCACCATCTATGGATACAGACATAGTTGACGGTTTTTATTTTTTACATCACCTTGGTACGGTAATACCACAAACTTTTGAGAAACTTTTGAATTCATTTTCATCAGAATGTGCAACACTACTGCATCGAATATTCATTTGATTTTTGATAGATATTTTTTCCACTCGATTAAAGATTCTGAGCGCCAAAATCGAGGAGAAATTAATCTATCTTTTAATAAAACTGGTCCATATAAAAAACGACAAAATAATTTTTCGAAAGCTTTACAAAATCATAAATTTAAAGAAGCCCTAGTAATTTTTTTCTGAAAGTTTCGCTTACGATCATTCAGTAACAATAATAGGTAATAAATTTTTTTTCTTAACATTCGTTCATAATTGCTACTCATACAAAGTCATTGATAAAAACACATGAAATAGACGTACACAAGGATGATATTTCATTTGAGCAAATTGGAAGATAATTCCAAAGTTATGATGAAGTGTTCGGATACAGATATTTTAATAATATTATTGTTGTTGTTATTTCCGTCAACCGATTGCACCCCTACGCGCAACCCTCGAAAGTCTTCGAGAGACTTGTGTGAGCTAGGGAAGACGCAGACCGGTGAATCGGTGGATCGAACCCACGACCCCACGCTTGCGAGGCGTACGCTTTTACCAGCCGACCACCACAGCCACATTCATAAATTACAGCACTTAGAAATATTTTTTACAACTATAGGATCAAAGTCGAACATAATTTCTTGTAGAAATTGTACAAAATTGTCAAAAATATTGGGTGGGCGTTTGTGCCGGGCACTTCCAGCTTTCCACGCTTTTACAGGATCAGATTACACTGCTGCCTTCTGTAGAAAAGGCAAGAAAAAACCTTAAGACTTACTGATCAAAAATGCAAAAATGCAAGAAGTTTTTGCATCATTACTTGATTCTCAAGATGTATAAAATTTTGATAAGATGAAAATCGTCTAAGACATCAATGCTCTATAATCAAAAAATTGTAAAAGCGTGGATTTGGCACGACTGTTTATTTTTCAAAAATTACTTGCTGATACTTCATTTGCAGATTTCTTTTGTATTTATTTATCATATTTAGTCATTTATTCAGTCTTTTTGAGTACATATACATGAAATACAAATTTAAAATAAAATATGAAAATGATGATATAATGGTAAATGAAACATTGGTAGTACCTAAGACAGCTGAAAAGGGTTATAGTTAGATTGTATCAGATACAATGAACCCAATCTTCTCTATAATAATATATTGTAAACGTGTCAAAAGTTTTGACTCGAGTAAGATACCTCCCTGTTGGAAATCCTTAAAACAAAAATATTGAGAACGATTTATATTGATTCAATGTGGCATAATGCTACTGAACGAGAGTATATCGCATTCGACATATGATCAACGTGGGTGGGTCAAATCAGACGATACAATCAAACCTATAAAGGTATGTTCATGCTCATACGAATATCGGAAAATTTTTGCGAATAAAATGGCGGCTGAAAATATCGCAATGAAGTTGAAATATTTGAACTTTTTAGCGAATTCGGATCAAATCACAGAATGCATCAAATGTGTTTGTGTTATTATTTTGTTAACCTCAAATCCTCAAAATTAAATACACAGGTAAACAATCATTTCATAATTCTTCAGTTTTCATTTTATAAAAAAAAACAGTAGGAAAGTTCGTTGATGGGGATGTTCTTCGCATCATAGGATGGATTCTTTGGATGGGTTCATTGTACTCTACTATTGTATCGGCTTTGGAAAGAACGTGAAGCTTCCAGACGTAAGAAAAAGAGTTGTAGTGTTTGAAGCATTTTTTAAAAGTCGAAAAATTCATGGTGATCACAGCCTCGTTCGAGAAATGAGACTGAAATATCTCAATAAATATTTTAATAATTTTCGTGTGACGTGTTCCCAGTTTGATGAATTCTTATCAGTATAGTGAGATCAGAAATAAAGAAGTCATAGATCACAACAGAACCCTTCCCTCTTGCAGAAAGGCTGTTACTTTTATATTCCATACTTTGCTTGAGGATTCGGGATGGAATACTTTTTGTTATTACCAAAGAAAGAATAAATCGTTAATAACAATAAAACCTACGAACCAACAAATTCTAGTTAGTTTGACTTGCCCGTAATGACAGTGGCCATCTCATTTTGTCGCATGACTATGAACGTCAAATTTTGTTGATAATTTCCTAATTTGTGATTCGCATAAATTTTCCGAAGTTCGTATAAGCATGAACATACCTTAAGGTTCGAAGGTGGTCCAACACCTATTACAATAGAAGATATGTTAATGCATGATATGAACTATGACAATGATGAAGAAATTGATGTGCAGCATAATGTTGATGTTACAGAGGAAGAAAATTAAAATGAATAATCTGTAATTAGAATAAGTTATTGTAACTCATAATAATCTATTGTAATAAAATTAAAGTCTAAAATATAAAATAATTTTTAAATATACGGTACAATTATATAAGCTCATATTATACTTTCAATAAATGAATTGCCTAATTTAATGTTAATTTTTTTCTTATAATTTATTTCCTATGTTGTAATTATGTACGTAATAATTATAAAAAATGTATTGTAAAAACAATGAATTTTCTTATTTATTTCTTAGATATTCAAAATATAAAAAATGTGTTTGGTGAAATTTAATAGGATTTTCATGAATTAGGATATTATGTTCTTACAAAGTTTCTTATGGAGTACGTTATAGTGTACTCTCGGGTTGCCCGTCTGCAAAGTGGGCAGCCATAATTTCTAACGGTCAGAGGTTTGGCAATCATTTTTCTTCTAAAACTAGAAAGTTCAAGCTATCATTTGATGCTAAAATTATGCTTCAACTAATAAGCTAAGCAACTATACAAAAATCAAAAAATGGTTGCCTAGTCAAGTGACTGGCTGGGGACTAAGGCTCCTGCATCATTGTTTTAATCTAGTTGAATACTACCTTTTTCAATAATATATGTTCTTTAACCGATCAGGTGCTATTTTCAGCGGTTGGCTCTTGGACTATTAAGGTCAGCTTCATATTGGAGGGCACATCATTTTGTTGCTCCCCTGTAGAAGTAGCAAAAACAAATTCTAAACAACAACCTTTCGACTATTATTCATTAGTACTTGGCATTACGAATGCTCTAAGATTGAAGATAAAGGTTGGCCCTCAACTTCCATGAGAATCATATACCATCAATGCCATTACACTTGAAAGTTAAAGGGAACGTATACCTGGGGCCTGGGGCGGTAGTAGAATAGAACAAGTGAGAGAAAGTGGTCGTGGTTCTACTGAAATCACAAAAACTGTATTCTTGACTACCGTTCTATTGAAAAGTGATAGAACATTGATCCCTCATTTGAATGAAATCATTCTCTTGATATTTTACTAGGGATTGGTTGGGAAATGTTGTCATTTTCCAATGTTCAACCTATAAATTGGATAGTTCTGGATAAAAAATTTGTACTTGACGCTTGTCATGATGGATTTGAATTGAATATTACTGAGGGAAGATCTAAATGAAGCAGAGGATGATTTGGATGTAGTCAGGGAAGTGCTACCGAAGAGAAATCCTCTCAACACGTTATCGAATGATATGTTTATTAAACTCTTTCGGGTGAATAAAAATAAGTGTCAAGAAATTATTGAAATGGTAACTTCTTACATAGAAGAACCAAGACAAAAATCAGATATATCTGTGCAAACAAAGGTATGAGATGTTTTCTGTACCTAGCTATTTGAGAATATATTTCTAGCAAACCCTCTTGGAAAAAAGTTATAATCTTTCTCCATTGCTGCCACTCTTTAGCTGGTCCTCCTGCAATGCTATTCAAAAGAGTGCCCAGTTCATCTCTTAGAGCCTTCAATTTTTTCCCTTATGTAGGTAGGAGTTAATTTTCCTGTATACATTTCTCTTCTTGATGAAGTGAATTCGACCACCAGTTCTTTCTGATTCACTATCATTGGATTGCTTTCCAATTTCTTTGTGGTACTTTTCTTCCTCCATGTATTAATAAAAATAAACAAGAACTTGAAATGAGAATGTTAGAACTTAGAACTTTGTGCATGAAAGTTTGACGTTACCAATTCTATCAGTCTGTCAAGATTTCTTCCATTTTGATTGGACAAGATAATAGGCAACACTGTTGTTTGGTTTCCCACGATTTCTCTTTCTCACTCGAGTTCAAGAATACCGGTTTTAGCAGCAGTAGAAGCATATCAGGGAACGCTCCCCAGGGAGTATTCTATTCTATGGCCGTCAAGAATAAAGGCCCTGTTCTACAACCGGAAGGGTGCCAGTCCAAGTGAGAGAAAAAGCTGAAATTGTTACATTAGATTGATTAATCCTTGGATGAATTACTGATTGTCTAATCTATCTGTGCCTCTTACTATTGGGCGCACGGTAGAACAGCAGCCGCCCTTTCTTTTACCTCCTGATTCAAATTATTAATAATAATATTTTTTTACATACATACATCAATTCATTCTTGTAGAACTAGCCAATAGTCTAACAGGTATAAATCAATGGTCATAGGGGACAGTATTTGTTTTCGACTGGAGACTTGTCGATGAAAATAGCCCTATCACTACTGAAAGTTATACAGTTATCATAACACGATAATGATTGTCGTCAAACCATGTAGCACCGCTTTTTCTTATTTCCTTTGACAAGAAAAAATTTACAGCACGTTCAGTAGTATTAGTATTGCTAAGTACCGCATATTTCCGGTTTGTTTCGATCCGAAGTCATTGCATAATAGAAATTCATCGGAAGCTACCGCACAGTGTAAAGCAGTTTTTAAAGATGATGTTATTTGAATACTGTCTCACCTCATTTGTTTTGTGAAGTTAGTGTTATCAGTAATATCCGTATCTGTTTCATATAGTTCGCTATCATGTAAGTTGGTATTTTCAATTCCTCTTGATGAGACTGGTGTAGGTATCGAAATAGATTGAAGTACTGGGTGGCCACAAGAACAGTCCCAGGCTGAGAACTCCCACTTTTACGAACCGATTGTTTCGAAATTTAGAAGATACGTACAAGATGAAGTACGACGTAAAGTATCAAAATATGCAATTTCGCACACACACTCTATATTTTGAATTTTTTAAATACTTATGATATTTAAACAGAACACGTTGCCAAATTTTTATATTTTTCTAGGAGAATATAGAATTATTGAATTTATTAATTATATTTATAGTTCCCAAGAAACATAAATGTTTATATTAGGGACCTAAACCTTTAACTAACACAGTAAAATTCAAAACTTCAAGTTGAAAATGATTGCATCAGTTTAAAAGAAAACATCATTGTAATAACTATATTTCTTTAAATCTAATATGAAACGATTTGTTTTTTATATACAACATTGCGTAATATAAAGTTTTCCTGTCACGATAACTGTGTTGTGAATCACCACGAGAGCATCTTCGAGTGGTTATTTTGTAAAGCAGCACAGCTTGAGTGACAGGCAAGCTGACAGTATTTTGAAAATTCTGCATTTTGAAGGGATATTCCATAACACAATATCAAGAATGAATAGACGAAGTTTAACTTCAATCGTTATGCTAAAACATTTTGTGTATTAGTCGTATTTCAGGCGTCATGATGTAATGAACTTTTCTTAATTAGTTAGGAAAATTAGAATATTTCCTTTTGGCTATGAAAAGTTATGGACCTTAATTCACATCAGCTTTGAAAAGTGTAACTTTTCATGTCAAAATCAGAAAAAATTATATTTGCGCGCTACATGACGGAAGACTATTGAATAGGTATACTTATAACTAATGATAAATTGATTTCAAAGGCAGCCTTCTTGCTGAAGGTTAGATTCCTAATGCATTCTTCAATTATTTATTCAATCCTTTATAGACGACTTAGTTTCATCTTGGAAATTGACAAAAAATATGATCTTCGGTTTTAGACCAATACTGAATAACCTTCCAATTCAACAACACGTCTCGTTTCCATTGTTTCGTGATATTTGTTCAAATCAGGAAGCGTTTTTATTATTACAAGCTTTTATTTACATCCTTCGTTGTCTGTCTGACGGTCTTTCCGATGGTACCCGATGCGTTGAAATTTTGCAAACGTATCAAGAACCGACGACAATAAAACAATTTTTCCGCCTTCATGGTAGTATTAACATGTCCAATGAAATCGACCACTAGTGACATCTATTAATGAACGATTCGTTATTATTGGATGAATTCGAGAAATCGTCCATTAATTTATTTATTTATTAGGAAACAAACAGGACTAGCCTAAATTACATGTTTCTACAAAATTAATTATTGCCTAGAAAACAATGATAAAGCACATTTTTTATTGACAATTGGAACTGTAGGGATTTATATCACCAAGACTGTATCGTTTTAATTTTGCCCGTACAAATCATAACAAAAAGAGGAAACAAAAACAAATGAAGAAAGATAGATGTGTCAATTTGATCCCATGTGGTGTGTTACGAGTTGACATCGAATATACCATAGCTTGCTACTGAGTATATGTTATTATAGAGGTGACATAGTCTTTCAACAGAACTCTTGCCTTTTGTGTGAAATGTTTGTTGCCGAGGTCTCATTCCCCTCGGACCAAAATAAAAGTTGATTTGTTGTAATGAATAACTACTGTGAATAAAATTATTTAGTAGTTTGAAAAGAAACATTAAGTTACTAACACGCCTTCTAACATCTAGCTTAATTGTTGAATTCTTTTCGTATATGATTATATGAATTATGATCAGGACTGACACCATGTTTTTTATAATATAAATATTTTAGAAATTTATTTTGTATCGTTTCAACGCTTTGAGAGAGATACTGTTGTGGGGGGTCCCATATTATGCTTGCATACTCTAGCTTACTTCGTACTAGACTAACATATAAGAGTTTCAACACTTCTGTATCATTAAAGTCAAAAGTGGATCTCTTCATAAACCCAATCATTTTATTGGCTTCTCGAATGATTTTATCTATATGACTATTAAATTTCAAATCATTTTGAAAAAGAACTCCCAGGTCAAGTTTGGTGGTGACTCTATCTGGTGGTTTATTTTGCATATGGTATAAGAAATTATGTGGGCTCCTGTTTCTGCTAAACGTTAGTACTTTACACTTTGACTGGTTGAATAATAACATGTTTTTCTCTGACCATATTGAAATTTTGTATAAGTCATTTTGAAGCTCCAAGTAGTCATTGACGCCGGTGATATTTCGAAAAAATTTAAAGTCAACAGCATATAATAAGCAGTCAGATGAAACTTCCTTGGGCAAATCGTTAATATGAGGAACATTAGTGGTCCTAAGTTCGATCCTTGGGGAACTCCTGAGCCTGCTAAGAAAACTTGTGAAGCCTCTCCCTTGAAAGTAACAAATTGTGATCGTAGTTTTAAGTAAGAGAGAAAGAATTCTGTAAGATGATTGCTCAATCCATAATTTTTAAGTTTTGCTATCAGCAAGTTATGATTGACTTTATCGAACGCTTTTGCGAAATCTGTATAAATGCAATCGATTTGTGCTTTGTGAATATTGCTCATGATTTGATTTGTAAACTTTAATAGATTTATTTCTATAGATCTCTTACGATAGAAGCCATGTTGTTCAGTGACAATATAATTTTTGAATGCCTCATATAACTTTCCATGTATGACAAATCCGAAAATTTTTGCTATACAGTTGAGTACTGCCACCGGTCGATAATTACTAATAATTTTTTTATCGCCATTTTTATGAATTGGTGTTATTTTTGATAACCTGAATTCCTTTGGAAATACTCCTGTACTCTATTAATGGTCGATTTGTCATTAATAGTCGATATCTCTATTAATGCATGATTGTTGCATAGGCAACCAAACATAAACGAATTTAGATGTTATCGACGCTAAAGTGGATATTGACGATAAATCAATGTTGCCAGATGTTACGGAAACTGCTAAAGTAGCATCTTCAACTTCATTGCCAGGAAATAATTAGAATTATTTAATTTCAATGAGAGTGAGGTAGAGGAAAAATATTGTAATCAACTCTTATAAGAGAATGCGAGTAATGATCTCAAAAAATTTAACGCGCTCGCTTTGCTCACGCGGTAAAATATCTCGATCATTAATCGCCTTCATTAGTACAGTAGTTAACTACAGTGGTTAGCTACAGTAGTTAGCTACAGTAGTTAGCTACAATAGTTAGCTACAGTAGGTAGCTAGATAGGTACAGAACGCGTAGAATTTCGGAAACATTTTCCGGACGGTTTCGGGAGCTAAAAATTACGGAGCAAAAAATAAGTTGTTCGGGAGGCCGAAAACCCATTGTTCTCGTACACTGAAAAAACTGTCTACTCATCTGACTGAATCAATTAACACCTAATAAATCATTCATTCGAATATTGCGCAATAAACGTTTATTTATTAGAAACGAATGATGCATTCAAATTATTCAAATATACCTCATTAACAGTTGATTCAAACTTATTTCCAATAATTATAGGTCTCACTATACAGGGTGTTATGTAATAAGTGTCCGATATTTAACGGGACGATTCCTCAGTTATTTATAAGGTAAAAAGTTCATATAAACATGGGTCCACAAGGCCTTTTTTTTTTGGTTTTTCGTGAATAAATTTTGAAATAATGTCTGTATTTGAACAAAAATTGGTTTTTGAAGACTTTTCAATATGAAAAATTCAAATTTGATCTCTGTTTGGCACTTTATTGTAGGGGGCGCCACCTACAGGTATTTGTCTCTTTTGGGGAGTCACAACTTTTTCGTGCATGTATGTATCACATTTTCTAGGAAAAAAACATATTTCACTATCATTTTTACGTGAAAAAGGAATATTTGTCAAAAGTCGCTACAAGCAGCCGTTTTCGAGATATTTTAATTTAAATTAATCGATGTATGCGTTTGTCCAAAAATGAAAAAGGTTTTTTTTTATTTAACCTAGAAACATTTCAAAAGCTAATTCCTAATAAACCATAAATAACGGAACACTAAATATTAATCTAATTCAAAATTACATTAAGGGCCGGTCTTTTCACCTCACAATAAAGTCTCTGATAACTATCTATCGGATAAACTTCACAGGTTTGCATATCCTTATCTGATAGATAGAGTTATCTGGGACTTATCTATAGGTGAAAAGACCGGCCCTAAATGTTGGAAATGTCCACCTCCTGCCTGTATGCACGCATCCAATCTTCTTCTCATTGATTCTCGCACTCTTTGGAAAATTCCTGGAGTATCTTGAATCGATCTGCATGCGTTAATTATTCGATATCTTAATTCTTCTTTATTTTGGATAGGTGTCTGGTAAATTAAGGATTTTAGATGTCCCCACAGGAAAAAATCTAAATTATTGAGGTCTGGTGACATAGGGGGCCATGGTTGAGACCCTCTCCGACCTATCCAACGGTTGCCGAAAGTTTGGTCTAAGAATTCTCGCGCTTGTATGCTAAAATGTGCCGGGGCACCGTCATGCATAAACCATATTTCATGACGTAGTCTAAGCGGCACATATTCCAGTAAAATAGGCAAATCTGCTTCAAGAAAATGACGATATCTCTCTCCGTTTAATCTCCCCGGAATGAAGAATGGGCCTATCAGATAATCTCCAAGGATTCCTGCCCACACTTTGAGAGAGAACTGTTCTTAAAAATGTGATTCCTGTATCGCATGGGGGTTTTCCTCTGACCACAAATGGTTGTTGTGAAAATTGCATATAGCGTTGCGTGAGAAATTTGCTTCGTCGGTAAACAGGATTTGATATTCAAATAAAGAATTTTGAATAAGGCGTTGGAGAAACCAACGACAGAAGTTGATACGTAACGGAAAGTCACGAAGGAGTGCCTGAACTCTCTGAATATGGTAGGGAGATAACAAATTATCAATTTAAATTTTCCTTACCAGAACATGAGAAATGTTCAACGTCAGCGCTATTTTCCTGGAGCTTGTTTCCGGGTGTTCTCCTACCAGATCAAGAACTGCTTCCTCGGTTGCTGGGGTTCTTACCTTCCGATGTGCACCCGACAGATGACTAGCTTTCTCAAAACTTCCTGTTTCCCTTAACCGAGAGTGAATTCTTGAAAAGGTTTTTGAAGTAGGAGTTGTGCGGTTCGGATAACGCTCCTGATATAAACGTCTAGCCTCATATGCATTTCCGTTAGCGAGTCCGTATGTAAAATGTTTGTCAGCATACTCTGCATTGGTGAAGTTTACCATTTTCAATGAAATAATCACACTAGTAACAAATAAAACTATTTAACTATGCGTCAAGATATAATTTTTGAAATGACAGCACAAAAAAAGCATTGGAATGAACTTACTAGCCTACTTGATTATTTAATTTTCAAAGAGTTCGCGAATCAATGAGAAGGCGATTGCATGCATCGGTTAATTTAAATTAAAATATGTCGAAAACGGCTGCTTGTAGCGACTTTTGACAAGTATTCCTTTTTCACGTAAAAATGATAGTGGAATATGTTTTTTTTCTAGAAAATATGACACATACATGCACGAAAATGTTGTGACTCCCCAACAATAAAGTACCAAACAGAGATCAAATTTGAATTTCTCATGTTGAAAAGTCCCCAAATACCAATTTTTGTTCAAATATAGACATTATTTCAAAATTTATTCACGAAAAACCAAAATAAAAATAAATTTTCAACACCCTCTATCTCTAAACTGAAGGCCTTGCGGACCCATGTTTATATGAACTCTTTACCATATAAATAACTGAGGAATCGTCCTGTTAAATATCGGTCACTTATTATATAACACCCTGTATATTCATCAACAGTTAATAAAACATTATGATGGAAGAACATTTATTGAAATCATGTACTTCATTAACATTTGATAAACACATTTTTATTATTAATACGTTCAATTTATTGAAGATGAACGTTTGTAAATAAAAAACCTCAACATTTTTCAAAGAACAGTTAATAATAGTTATTTATGTATCAAAGGCGTAAAGAAGGCGTTTATGGCCTGCGGCGTGGATGAAGGCCCGATGGCGTTAGCCGAGGGCCATCACACGCCGAAGGCCTTAAACGCATTTTACGCACGTGATGCATACAAAATTTTATGCACTAGCGGTTTTATAGCTGACTTGAATTGACTTGGTCTATACGTTTCATACGTTATGCATACAATAATTAAGGGTAACAAAATATGAGGAAGGTGAAACTATAGTAGCTGAGTGCTATATTGGAGAATCTATTTCAAATATATAGATCATCACCGAAAAAATTGCCAACGATTATGAATAAATGTTAGAAAGAGTATTGCTCTATTGAACTGAAATGATTCTAATTCGTGTTAGGAATTGCATGAAATGATGTGTGAGTATAGACAATTTGAGAATTTTGTCTACTTTACGGACCGCCGGGCCATAAAGCGCCCATGGGCGGTAAAGTGCCACTTTACGCCCGGAGAACCGGGCAGTAAAGAGTACTTTACCGCTCGCTAGTGCATAAAGAATATTTATTAAAAATATTGTTTATTATTAATGAACCAATAGGGACGCACGATGAGCCTTCTAAAATCGAAAAATCAATATGGAAGAGATTGGAATCAATTTACCGTTCATACAAAATTACCTTAACGTATATTTATTGATTCCACAAAACTGTTGTTTTTCAAAAACTTTTCCAGCTCCTGAAGATGGTTTATAGTGAGAAGCAGCCTTGATGAACTGATGCGTTACTTGTAACTTTACGTTTAGAGAATAGATGCACAAACCATGCATATAATAATTATGAAACTAGTGTTATTGTGTCTTCTATAACTATGAGAGATTTTTTGATTTAGAATTACATTAAATAATTACAACATGCGACTTAACCTACACAACGCAAATGGCGCACACACGACTCAACAACAAATATTAAATAAAATTACCTAATACAAAATGAAATTTTCTTTTCCTTATTCATTCTAAATGAAAGGCACCCAAACAAATATTCATTAACTATGAGCCCTATGTTCGTTTTCAGATAGTTGCGAAAACTCGCGAAAAGAAATTTTGAAAAACTCCTGGCCGTATATAATTTTCGTAGCGTGACATGTATGTATGTATCCAGTACGGTGGGGTACCTCCCGAGAAGCTGGATGGCAACGGGTAGCACAACATAAATACACATGCTTCTTTCGAACTGTAATGACAATAGTTTCGACAATTTTAAACTAATTTATTTTTACATATAAGTATAACTGATAATTTAGTATTTTTTTCAATTAAAAACAACTTTTACAATATTTTGATAATAAGATTACTTCACAAGACAAGTGATCGTTTTTTTTTTTATTATCTCCTGTATATCGTTTGAGATTAAGAAATCTGATATCACTATGAAAGTATTTCGCAATGCGACAACTTTATGATTATTTCTCTCATCGTGAAATAGACCAATCAGACACCATTTTTTAAATAAATTCTCTTCACATAAGTGATTAAATTATGAGACCTTCTTAACCGCGGTTACATTTTTGTCCTCCATTTTGATTTTCGTTATGTCAGTTATCATTTATTTTTACAATTGTTGGCAACATTTTATAAAAAAAATTAAAAATTTTAATATTAACCCGGTGATCATTCAACTACAATTATAAGTCATATAATGGTTTTCATCAGATGTCTCATGCGTTATCTTGAATGAACTTAACCGATACGTACTTCAGAAATCGGTCATACTCATGACTAAATGATATACTTACCAAAATTAAACCATTTTACGTCGAACGTTCGCTTTAACACATTTCAATTATATTGCATTTTTGATTAAATTAAACGATCAATACCGTATAATCACGAATGTATCATTTGAATGATGATAACTTTGAAGATTGCATATAAACATATTTTTTATGTACTTTTTCAAATATTATCTCTTCAATAATTTGCAGACATCAAGATAGATATGAAAATATCTAACTTTTTTAAATATAATCGTATATACATCTTCATCAATATGATCAATAGTTAGACAAAATAGCTACGTATTATTGCATATTTTGTCAGACGTAATTTATGTGCCCCAAAAAAATATATATTTATAGATCGGAATAATCAATAAAAATTATTATATCATTAATACATATCTTGAGTGACAATAATTTTGAAAACCAAAATTATACGTATTATTTATGTGTGTTTCCAAGAATCGGCTCTGCATAGTTTTCCTGGCATCAGGCAAAATATGAATATTTTACATATTTCCTAATATAGTAATGAAATATTATATTGTATTCGATCCATTCAACGACCGAATAACTATGAATTTTTGCATACTTCACCTGACGTAAGTTGAATGACTAAAGAATTATATTCATTTATTGATTAAAATATTCGATATAAACTATTCCATCGTGGTTATATCTCCTGGGTAATGATAATTTTGAAAATCGAATGTAAACATATTATTTATATATGTTACCAAACTTTGTCTGTCCAAAGTTATCCTGGTGTCAGACAAATTATGTGTACTTTTCGTTTTCCATGATATGGTTATAAAAACATTTCATTCAGATCAATTCATTTTCTGACCAAATAACCATGTATTTTTGCATACTTTTCCAACGTAAGTTGAATACCTGAACAAATATGTTCACCTATTGATGTAATTAACCAATAAAAAGTATTATATCATTTATATATCTTTTGAGCGATGGTAATTTTGAAAATCGATTATAAACATATTACTTATATATGTTTCCAAACATTGTCTCTCCAAAGGTTAGCTGGCAACAGGAAAAATATGAAATTTTTTCAAATTTCCTAATATAGTGATGAAAATATTATATTAGATTAGATACATTTGACGACCAAATAACTTTGTATTTTTGCATACTTTGCCTGACGTACCTAAGTTGAATATCTAAAAAAATGTATTCATTCATTGATCAAAATAATCGATATAAATTATTATATCATAAATATATCTCTTGAGTGCTCAAGATATTTTGAGAGTTTGGTAGATTAAATTCATAGATCTTGTTGATATAATAAATGAATAAAATTTTCAGGCAAATAGATATTGGAAATATTTTCCATTTGGTGCATACTTTTTGACACATACTGATAATACCTACAGATAAAAATCATCAATAGGTAGATACACTTTAGTTTTAATGATACATTATCATAAGTAGATTATATTCTTATAAGATTCCGAGCAGACTTACATTTTTACGTAAAAATTAAAACTTTTCGAATAGATTGTTTTTTGGTGCTCCAAATGTAAATATTAACATTTAAATATTCAACAGCACACGAAACAAACTTTATTGTGCAGTTTGAAAAGTTTTTTCTAGGTCCTACTGATCTGGAAGTGGAAGGAATATTTACATTTATTTCATTATTGCTAGTCTCAATAGAGTTCATCATTGTATTGAAAATGCTTATTTTATTCTGAACCGAATTTTCACTGTAGCCTTCCTTCTTCCTCCTCTGAATTGGATTTCCAGCCACCATGGCGTTTCAATGCAGTTATATCACCATCGGCATCAACTATTATGGTTGCAGATGTCGTTCGAAAACAATGCCCCTCCGAGCAATAAAAGACATAGACATGCCATTTCTATAATCACAACACACATTTGTTATGAAAGCTCCATAACACTATCCTTTATTACGGGATTGTGGGTGAGGGGTAAAACTACGAGTTCGGAGGGGAAGATTTGTTATTGTTATGATATTCGGACGTAAGCGTAGAACCAGTGGCGTGCTTATACATTTTCTCATGTTTAATTTTTAATTGAATATATGTATAATTAAACACGGTCGGTGCAGATAAATTTGTTCTCACATGTATTGGGATCGATAGGCGACCATATGCCTGGTTAGAATGCACGTGTGTTGTCAAGATGTCAATCCTGACGTCTAATGCTTGGCGGAAGTGCTATAGGTTTTCCTAAGTTAAAATGTGAATGCACTACCAATAATTTGTAAGTCACCCCCGAGCGCCACGGTAAATAATAGCCGCCATGTACCCTCACAGGCTATGCCTTTGAGTACAGACACGGTCGGTGCACATAAATTTGTTCTCACATGTATTGGTATCGATAGGCGACCATATGCCTTGTTAGAATGCACGTGTGTTGTCAAGATGTCAATCCTGACGTCTAATGTTTGGCGGAAGTGCTATAGGTTTTCCTGAGTTAAAATGTGAATGCACTACCAATAATTTCTAAGTCACCCCGGAGCGCCACGGTAAATAATAGCCTCCATGTACCCTCACAGGCTATGCCTTTGAGTACAGACACGGTCGGTGCACATAAATTTGTTCTCACATGTATTGGTATCTATAGGCGACCATATGCCTGGTTAGAATGCACGTGTGTTGTCAAGATGTCAATTCTGACGTCTAATGTTTGGCGGAAGTGCTATAGGTTTTCCTAAGTTAAAATGCGAATGCACTACCAATAATTTCTAAGTCACCCCGGAGCGACACGGTAAATAATAGCCGCCATGTACCCTCACAGGCTATGCCTTTGAGTAACAGGCTATGCCTTTGAGTACACTCTACGAGTGTCGTCAGTAGAGAGTAACATATTTTATTACGATGAATAGGTACAAAATAAGTGACAAATGTAAATGACATGAGAATTGTTGAAACGGCACGTGTACTATCATGGCATACACTATTTTTTCTACGATCTTTTAAAAATTCACTTCTATTCGTCAATTATTGTGAATGCAGAAAGGTAGTGATTATTGCTGTGTGGCAATAGAAACTAAATTGCTTCAAAGTAATGAACACCTACTCTTGATGGTTCAGTCAATCAAAAATACTGTATAGTGCGAAGAATTAGATTATTGCTGATGAAGAATAAATGAGGTCATAAATATTGGAAAAATAAATGAAAGTGCTGACGTAAAATTGTAAAAATATTCAAATCTTTGAATCACATTAGTAAACTATACTACACTTATACCATATACATCAATTATGATACACATCAGAATTTACCCATAACCTATAATACACATAAGAGATTACATTCATATTTATGATGAAAGTATATCATTGAAATACTTATCCAAAGTGTAATAAGCTAGTAGCTCTTCAACTCTTTTTCTGATGTTTTTTTCCTGGATTCAGGTTATTGATATACTGAGGCAGATGATTGAAATTTTTTTAGAGTTGTCAAAAAGTTATTTCCTAATTTGTGTGGAATAAGGGCTTAGGGAGCGATCGATATTACATGTCTGTCTGTAGAAAATCGATAATTTCTTATGTAGTTATTATTTAACTTCTTGCATCTCCCAAAAGTATTGAAGAAATTCAATGAGGTATCTCCCGAAGTTAGGAAGGGGTAAACGCTCCCTCAAGAGATTAAAAATACTACTCAACCCATTGATAAGATTTTAAACCTGCGATGATTCACAGTGTTCCATTCACAGTAAATAAGTTTATGTCCACGTCACTGACAACATTCCAGATCGATTATTCATATTGATATATCGCACATGTACTTCAAAAGTGACACAACTCGAATTAGTTCATTTTTCAGAAACCGCAGAAAACTGTTGTCTCCAATGATAATGATATCACAGATTTTAGAGTATTGACAATAACTTTAAATTATAAAAAGTTCTCTTTGAAGATAATTTTATACACTATTGAGGCATGGGTGGAAGAGTGTTCACCGGACGTTTTCATTAGATTAACTCAAAATCTCAGTTTTTTGTGTAACTTTTGAAGAACATGTGCGATATGTGATATGCCGTGTATATAAAATTTTATTCAAATAGGAACATCGACGACTTCTGAAGAACGGATTACCTACGTGATAATTCCTGTATGTCAACAAAACATTCCAATGCCCAGTAGATATAGCTAGTGGATTACGATTTGAATTGGGTTAATGAAGTGTTGAGTTTGCTTACTTACTCACTTTTTAGTAAACCTACATTGCAACAAGGTTGATAAGTAATCGTTTAGTCGATTTACATAGTAACATGGTTGTTTTACAGCTATTTCAAGACATGGTGTATTTTTGTCTCAAAATCGTGATGAAAATGAGCAAATTCAATAAAAATCAACTTATTTAATACCAATAAAAGGTCAAATATGGTTTATGCCATGATTACCATGCTGCGACGCCCATGGATGGATTTGACAAGACGGCAAATAAGTCGTAAACGGACGTAAACAAACATGATTAGATTAGATTCATTTTTTGATGAAATTCTACAATATATTCCTTAGTACTAATACAATCATTGTAGTAATTAAGTTGGGTAAATCTCTTACCGTGAGGCTTAGAGAAACAACTGATAGATGTATTAATAAATAACACAACTAATATTGTTTCTAGGGACAATACAAATTATCGTTCTGTACATACCTAAATATACATATGCACACATCCATGTTAATTATATTGTACACAATGTTATTTTAATTTTCTTTAAATAATTTTACTTTAATTGAAAGTGGTAGCAAAGAATTCTACGAGATCATGATCGCCAAGTTATGAGTGAATATAATACGGAATTCCGACCTGATCACCGAATGCAAACGGATATAACCGACAATGCCCATTTTAACATGATTCGGGCTGAGATGTTTGTAAACAACGTCGGGTATGTTGCTTCCAAGAAAGAGACAGAAAAGCCCTCTCTATATATTTTATTGCTCGGAGCAATGCTCTTTATATTAAATTGGATCAGGCAGATTTAAATATATTGCCATTTGCTTCTTTAAATTAGGCACCAAATTTATTACCAATGAAAAATTATGGGTTTCTATTGATTATAAATCTGTATCGTTATGAAAAATCCGTGTCATAATGGATCTCATTACGAAACGGATTATGGGCATATAATAATAATAATAAATGCCTTTATTTCCATCTGAATATCAACTCTTACAACAATTGATGATTGAAAAAGAAAAAAGAAGGAAATTTCAAGGGGGAGTTCACTCTTAAGTGCTCTTCCACTCAACCCTTGTTATAATTAAATTTGATTATGTTAACATAGTAATACCTAGCCTAACCTAATCTAACTTAAAACTAGTATAGAACATTATATCATTTTTGAGAGAATGACACTCCTGAAAATCACTCACTGATTTTTCATATATTATGATGTAATGGCTCGTTTGAATCTGAAAAACTTGTATTCCTTGTAGTGAGAGGGCAGTGCAATATATAACTTATATATATATATATATATATATATATATATATATATGTGACATGTGAGCAACCCTTTCGATCTTATGTTGATGTTATGCACGCTACTTCGGTAATTTATTTTTATTATATTTTTATTTATATTATTTATTATTATTTTGTGATATAAACAGAGATATAGAACGTCTCGACGGCCCTTTATGTTCAGCCATCCTAGTTCCTTAGGTTTGTGTGTTACTCTGTCATATATTCTGATCCCAGTAACGAATCTGACACATGAGTTTTGAACTCGTTGAATTCTGCTGACCGAGTCCTGGTCTAAACAAGAACTATAAATAGGCGCGCAAAAAGAGAGTTGTGAGAGTACTAGGGTCTCTTTTGTATTCCTACACAAACTTTTCCTATGGGGATATAATAATCTTAAAGCCGTATATAAGTGTATTATTACAGTACGCGTGTAGAAAAAAAGATTTTTTACGTACCTTTATAATTTTGTGGTTAGATTTGAATGACAGAACCCTATTGCACTGATATTGCACACTGCTCAGAAATAATTACTGCCCACTTTAGTACCGCACTAGTTGTTAGAATAACCGTTAGATACAAATCTTTACTTAACTAGTAAAACTCATCCTGACCGCTTCATGCTTCTTGTGCTTTTTTGTCCTAACTTGGTGGTAACCGAGAGATACAACTAAACTATACTAATCATCAACAACAGGGGAAGATATTTTGGAGGGATTCGGTACAGCACCTCACGAACGACACGTCTATCTGCCGTATTTCTGTGGTACCTCAATTGTCAATCGTAAGTTGCGATCTCAGAAATAATGGACATATACCTACCTATACTGTATACACCCGCATACCACCAGCATTGCACATGTAAATGCAGTGATTCAATTATCCTAATATTACGGTTGTGGAGTAAGACGATAACAGAAAACCGTTTTTTCTCTCTACAATTATTTTAATATTTCCTTATAATATGTAACATTGTAAAATAAAAAATAAAATTGAATATATAAAAGAAAGCAGAAAAAAAGTCTCAAATGTGTGGAAAAGTGTTCTCCTCCTCATATATGAGCAGATATGCCTTTCCGCTCACAAAGGATTTTGAAGAAATCGGGGAAACATGCGAATCGTTGTACTCGTGCCATGTGCCTGTATATGGATGCTTACAGAGAGCAGTGTAGTGTCCTTCATAGGCAGTCCCGCTGTGGTTCGACAGTACGTACAAGTTATAGCGACAAAAAGGGGCTACTTTCATCGCAGGGTAGTTGCTCATATCTAACCCTTCTACTGGAAAGTCTATTGTGACGTTCAATTTACTTCTCAATCCCGTGAGAAAATCTGTTCGGTTAGTACCTAATCCAGGTACTAAAATTTTGGGGAATTTATGAATCGAAAGAGAGTTAGTTTCTCATCACCTTCTACAGTTTCTTCCCTGGTAAATGAATCTTAACATTGTGAGAGTCCAAGCTGGCCTGTTCTTTGTGAAATCGGAAGGGAAAGGTTTCAGAAAGTATCAAAAGTGACTGGATATTGACCACAAAAAGCCATACAATCTCAAGTATCTTGACCATGACTTTCTGACGTTTTCACTGTTGCTTGAGTTCTCAACAAACTTGGTCCCGATGAATTTGAGATTATCCGTTACTCTATTCACGTCTTCATGTAGTCCCTGCAGCAGGAGATATTGTAAAAACTCCTGGGCATCATGCTGGGCATAACTGATAAGACATGGTACAAATCTTGGTATTTGACTTATCAGGGAGACACAGTTAGTTCCTCGATCACTTCGGCAAATGTTTTGATTAAAGCTCCCTTCATGTTAGAGATAATGTAATTAATATCCTTCTTTAAATACTGTAACAACCATCTAATATTCGACAAACACTGGATAAAACTATTCATAAAGCACGTGTTACCAATATTTTTCAACCCGTTAAGACCTAGTGATTTGGCAGTCCTACTATACAGGGCAATTCAAATTCGACCCCCACCATTGATATCTCCTAAACTACAGGAGATACGTCGAAGCTTAAATTGGGGCAAAGTTGCGTATTCTGGTGCTTAACAAAATACTGTTTTGAAACTTGGAAAATTCCGAATATTTCCGGAAATATCGGGAAAAAACTGAAAATCGGAATTTTCGTTTTTATTTTTTCTATCGTCATTTGGCAACATAGCTCAAAACCAAAAGTACACAGAAACCAACTTTTATGGGTATAGTTTTAGATGAATCTCCATCAACCATCACGTGTATCTATCTGAGATGAAGCTAGATAGCAAATAACACTACTGGGGACAATCCATAAGATGGAAGCTTGACGAGATGCGATCAAACGCCATGGAGATAACTAATGCCACGGCCAGAGTTTCACCACGATTTGCAATGGATAGCTCCTATATATGTGAGACATAAGCAAGTCACCAGTTGATATATGATGACGGAAACTATATGTTTTATATAAGCGTTTACATCAGAAAATGTTAACCGAAGAATTTTCCCACCATCATAGACCTAATGATGTAGCTTTTGTCATGGGTCATATAGGAGGAAAAACAAGTAACCTACGCTATCGACATCTAATTGTGTTCAGGAAGATCAACTTCTCCTTCTCTTGTTGGTGGTTTAAGCCTCTCATCCTATCTCCCAATGCTGATTACACTGAATAGACATGAGCGCTATCATAAACTATTTTCATCTGTTACTGTGACCCAGCCTTTCTCTAGCATTTTTGTTGAATGATCAACTCGACTTTACTTTTGTTAAGTATGCTTAAGTCTGAATTCGAATACATCTTTTTTATCATTGGCCATACGAAGGTTTTCTTGTTGGGTATCAATATCAGGGGACGATGACGATGAGAAGATTAATTATTTTTCAGTGGTGTTGTGTCCCTTGATCATCAGTCAATATAGGTATGTGTATGATTTGATACTATCTCCATACGCCACCCTAGGAACATCACTGTTATAACTTGTACGCAACATATAATCGTGCAGGACTCTTTCCAGCAAAGTCACGCATTTTATTCTCTCTCGGTACCACTGCTTCCAGAGTAAGATGTTATTCCACTGACTTTAATCAAATGAAAAATTAAATAAAATGCACTCATGTCTTCAGTTTCCCACTTCATTTAGGATCACAATCATGTAGTGGGTGCTTTCTATAAGAGACCGTGCATAAAAGAATTTGAATAACTGCTCACTCGTATTTCAAGGCTTAATCCTAATTATTATATTGTTGGTAATTCTGGTCATAATTCTATTCAATTCTGTGTGATAACTTGACTTCACTCCTGAACAATAACAGAAATATTGGGAAATATTGAATCACTACATCAACAGAAACACACTCAACACTGTTTTTTTTTATTTTAATTATATTATTGGTTGCTTGCAAATCAGCTTTTTTCATTCCTCACCTCATCGTTGGCTCATGTAGAATTTTTTGACAATCTTTTTAGGAGAGATTATTGTCGTTTCAATACGCTCTATTAACCAAGACGTCACGCTCCCAATTGTGGTTGGTGTAAATCAGGTTATAGTATCCAAACAACGTGTTTGCTTATGTCGTTTTACACGTGATAGTTTTTGTTGGTGATTTTGAGAACTGCATAAAATTCAAAAGCAATTTTTCGTGTGTTTCTGGAAAGCTTGAAAACTACTGTAAAAGTTTATTGAAGTTATGAGTAGAATATATGAAAATTGAATATATTGTATATAGAAAATTATGATTACTACTTCATGTAACAGATGCTTATTTTATAATAAATGGAGCTTTATCACAACTGATTCGACCAAGCGGAGTCGTTGAAACATAATAGTGATTGAGAACGTTGGGCTCTAATTTTCTAGCAACTAGGAATCATACCTCACAGCATTCAAGATTTTTAAATCACCTTACTTTTTCATCAGATGATCTCGACTTTCTATACTCGATGCTCCCAGCTGTTCTTTCTTTCTGATGCTGGATTGAAAACTTGCTGCGGAACTCACTTTGGCACTCAAATTTACTTACTCTGTTCAACTCTACCAAGTAAAATAATTTTCTCTCAAATCAAAAAATTTTTGGAAACTGGAATGTGAACTTTTAAGAATGAATAGCAATAATTCAAAACACTTATATCTATTAACAAAACAATAAAGAATAACAACTAAAGGTGTTAGGGACTCAAATTAATTTATGGAGTAACTCCTGATTTTAACTAAAAATATAAGTTAAATCGGAAAATAGATGAATGAGGCCAAATGATTTACTAATAAGTGAACAGGATAAACACAAATGACTCGAAATAATTCAAATATAACAAATACTAAAAGTTGATTAGAAGAATCAACTTCATCAAGAGAGGTTGAGAAAATCGACTGTATATACAGGGTATTTCTTAAGTACGTGTAGAAACTTCAGGAGTATGTTGCTGACGTCGAAATGAGATAAAAAGTTTCTATAAACACATGTCCGCAAGTTATTCATTTCTAAGATACAGAGTGTCAAAGTTTAATTTTTATATTTGTTTTTTGTGAATAAATTCCAAAATATTTGTGATATTCTAGTAAAGTTTGGTATCTATGATGATTTTTCAATGACAAAATCAAATTTTATGTTATTTGTGAAAAAACTAATTTCTAATTGAATTTATTTTAAATTTCAAAATCCTGTCATTCAAAATCACTTGCAACAGTTGCTCGCAGTGACCTCTACCTAGAATATGTTTTTCACACAAACTAAATTATAAATATTCGCAGATACCAAACTTTACCTAAATATCAAAATTATTTTGAAATTATTCACAAAAAATTAAGAGAAGAATTGAACTTTGAACTTATAAGAACTTTTATTCTTATTTTGATGTCAGCAACACGCTCCTAAATTTTCTACACGTACTTAAGAAACACCCTGTACATCAAATAATGAAAATTAACGATATTACCCTGATTGAATTGAACAGAGTTGAATTATGACAATTACAATAATTTAAGTAAACTAATAAAATAACTGCGCAACAACATGTTAACTTGAACGAGGGAAACGAAAGACTAACTAATTTTTGACCCTAATTTCAAAGTTGGTCTGGTTCGCCCTTCTCAAGAACTTTGGGTGGTCTATGAAAATATAAGAATCTGGGCCTCTCACAAGAACATAAACATGAGGAGATTATTCGAATGTTTGTTTCTCTATTATTCTGAAATGTCCCAGTTCGAAATATTCGTACACACGGAAACACTTAAATATAATCAATAACATCGTCTATTTTAAGAGGACCCTTGGTAACCATGTAATTCTGAGAATATTTACTAGAATAACATGAGTTTTCGAGGGTTTGAGAGAATCTTTCAGATATTTGAATTCGGGTTTGGGTGAGATTCGAATTATTATTTCTGGTCATAAAATACGTTTGGTTACAATCTAGTGTACGTGTCAGTAATGATCATCAGTGTTGTCAATAGTAAACAGCTCTCAAAATCAGTACCAATTGAAATATTACACGTAAAAAGCTGAAAATAAACCCTTTTTTTGGATTGACGTGGCCTTTACTTGATGGAAATTCATAGTATATGACACTAAGGTAAATACGATTGAATTTCCACAGATTTCTGTGGATTTCCGTGGAAATTTAATCGTGTTTACCTTAGTGTCATAGAAAATAAACCCATTGTTTATATAATGGATCCTGACTCAAACCAACAAAATCAAGCGTCGTGACGTCACACTTATAGTGCGTATACAACTATATGATTTTACAGTTATGGAAACCTAACAAAATTCTTGGGAATTAAAAAAGTATGGTTGAATATGAAGAAAGTGTTGATAAAGTTAGTGATATTAATATATTTCTGATCCTGAATCGTTCTGGTCAACAAGTACAAATCGGTGTTAATTGGTAATGAATCTCCTAAAAATATGAACGATAATTCACTGGACTAGAATTTCAATTATTTCAGCACATTGAAAATTTTAATTGTTATTAACAAATTGAGATGAAAAAAAAAGACATTTGATTTTTGGCTAATAATTCAAAAACTGTTGATAGTGATAGAATTTGGAACAGAGATTATTAAAGAGGAAGAAATTTACAATAAAAATGTCCTTTTTCCTTGAACTCTATCTTTATTATTTATGATTATAATTTAACTGAATTAGAATCACCAGGGATGTTGAACCAAAAATTATATGTATAATAAATAATGAAAACATGTAGGTATAATTGCAGTTCCTTCCCTGCACAGGCCTTGCCCAAGGAATTCAAATATTTAATTTTTTTCGAATTCCGTTGATAAGATTTTCAAAATTCCGATCTCAATGCCATTCGCAATTTTCGAATTGATGTGCCCCCCAGTACCATCTGTAGAGTAATTGCAATGTATTTTGTCTCATAGAGTATAGGACAGTACCATTCAAAATATTTTCTGTCCCATTGTTCCACATCAAACCGTTAAAATTCATCAAGGTAAAGGTACCATTCAGATTCATACACAAACTTGATATTCCGAATGAATATTGTTGAAACATATAAACGTAATTAAAAATATATTCAATGGTTGGAGAGAGAATTGAAGTAGGGTCACTAAATCCTAGAAGGCTTTGGCCTTTTTACGGGTTTGGCCAATGGGTGGAGTCTAATAGTTCCAATCTCTTTAAATAGTTCGAATGTTTCAAATAACCCACAAAAGCGCCAATTAGGAAGCAAGGGTTATAAGAGAGAGAGAGAGAACCTATACTATTGAAAAAAAAGTTGGGTTATGTTTCTTTTGTAGGTCAGAATGTCAAATAAGTAATTATGGATATCATGATTAATTTCAATAGATCCATATCAATTGTAATTATTTTTATGGATTGAAATTGTCAGGTGTACAATTGACTCGAATTTCAAAAAAGCGTCGACTTTCGGACACTGCCCCGATATTCTGTGGCCCGACCACCAGCCATTATGGAACGAGGAGATTCAGCCGTCGACCATCTCTGCTGCAGGCACAAGAGTTTCTTTTAGAAGGGCAGAACCTAGTGTTGTTGTCAGAATGATGTGTAAAAGTTGCCATTGATTGATTAAATATATCCACAGAGTTACAAACCCTTTATAAAAACACTGAAACTTCTCCATTAATGGGTTCATTATTCAAAATTAGAGATTACTGTTCTCCCAAATACTTCCTAGTCACAATATATACCTACCATTGTTTGATCAATACAAATTTTCAAAATGGGGTATCAATTTGAGGTACTGCTAATAACTCAAAAACCAAATATCGATTATCGAAATTGAATCTTACATAATTGCCTAGCATTCGTGAACATAACACATGTCAAATATATTAGCTGAATGCTTCTCAGATTAAATCAAGCTCTAGCAAAAAACTTAAGGCAAAAATTAATACCTATCAGACATATAAGGTACTACAAAACATCAAAAAAATATTGACATGATTGAAATACTGCATTTCTGACTCACCCATTTATAATCTTACATTTTTGTACATTTTCATTTATATGATTATAAAAATTCCTTTATAGACCTAATGAATTCTTTTTTTTTGTATTCCTATCATAAATAAGAAGTTTCTTGAGATAGTGAATTATGACCTCCATATAATATGGTTGAAACAAAAAAATATAGCCAGTCACTTCAATAAAACAGCTGTTCTAAACAGATTACCAATATACTTTATTATGGTCTAACCAATTTCCTCAAGATAAACGTCAATATAGAATTTTTGAACTTGTTCGAAAGAAAAGGTTCCATTTTTGCAATTTACAACTTTTCCATTCTATGTGCCTATTAGAACTGGCCACTTTTTTCCATGACCATTTTTGGGTCTTTTGTTCCTAAATGAATCTGAAAATTGATAAAATGGGTTGATGAACTGAACAATTCAGAAAGAATTTGTAAGTCCTAGACTCCTGTGAACACGAAAATTGTTATACTTACACTGCACACACTTTATTAATTAATCCCAAGAAACGTTTCTGTTTAGAGAGCGATTACATGTTTACATAAATTGTTCAACAGCAATACATATGAAATAAAAATCGATGAATAAATCAAACAATTATCAGAAAAGGAATGGTGAGAATAATTTGTGAAATGATAAATAAGTAATAAGCAAAAACATTCAAAAGTGAAACATTGTTATATTAGGTATATAGAAATTGAAATCATCTGTTAAGTATACATTTCTCAAGTTCATTTTTTAATTTAATTGTGGTCCTGATTTCTGTCACAACTTTACACTAAGTTATTCAATATTTATACTTTTGATAGCCATTTCTTTCTCAAGGTTTCCTGTTTCAATCCTGAAAAAAAAGTTTGAATGAAAATATAATCTGTATTTGTCTTTAGTGAGGAAAATGGGAAAAATGTATTATTCAATCTACTAATTAACAAGTTATAAATAAAATGATCTTGAACTCACCTCTGAGAATACAATATAATTTACGACTTTTGTCGGTATTCTTGCAGGTTTCACTGCACAATAGGTACTTCACTTTCAGAAGAAAGGAATATTTGTATCGTTAAAAAAAGGAATCAACATATTCCTAAGTTGGATCAGTGACAGCAGGGCTCATCAGAAGATTTTGGTACTTCCTGCTTTCTTTACTGTGAATCTGCTAAAACTATTTTTGAAAACATTTTCAATGACGGCATGACATAAAAATTGACTTTTGACAAGTGTCACTAGTTCAAACATCGGAACTAATTTTCGTGGTGTTTTTGGAGCTATTTAGACTCCACCCATTGTCCATACCCGTAAGAAGGCCAAAGCCTTCTAGGATTCAGTGACCCAAAATTGAAGAGCCTTCCTGCGCCATCTGTTGAGCAATCGTAATATCTTTCATTTCACAAATTATTATAATAGTCGGAACGTTGTAATAAATACATTTGACTTCGATATTCAGAATTGCATGAAATTTGTTTCATATAATGACAAATCAAGTACCTATGCAAATGTACTTATCAATTCTACATCAGCCAACAAAATTTGAACAAAGGAACCCCAAAACTGCCATACTTATAACCAATTCATCTTTCCAGGTGAGGACACAGTCTTGGGCGACCAAACCTACAGATACCTCACAGCAGATGAAATGAAATCCCTTGGTGACGATTCCCTACCGATAGATGTCACTAGAGACGAAAGGATCGACTCCAACAGAATGGTTTCCAGCGGAGACAGTAACATCCTCCCACCTCAGCACATCGAGGACAGTATCAGTCCTGAGCATGTGACTCACAACTACGTGGAATACATCAAGAAATATGCGTCAGATAACATCGATATTGCACGACATCCAATCAATATAGGGTGAGTCGAAATTTTGATAAAAGTAGAGAAGTTAAGAGGAAGATTGGTTTTGAACCCTCAGATACAGAATTAATTTTAATTTTTTTGAAAGGTTTCTGAAAAAATATCAAGCTAATTTTGGGGCGATGCCAAAATATTAGCAAACTTACGTACCTGTCTGGACATTTTGTAATCGATAATAATCTTCTTCCTTTTATCTTCCATGTTGTTTTGATATTACCACTGTTTTCGAGTGTTTACTAATACTTGTTTTCCTCTCTGTGATGCTTCAGGAAGCTTCATTGGAAAAAGTAAGTTACTCCAGCTTTTCATCATGCAATATTGCATGTCTAGTGAAATCTGTTCATTGTTAATTCTTAATAATCGAAGTGTTAAATGGAAATCATCATTCAGTGGTGGTTTCTGATTTTAAATCAACACACACATAAAACACATATTGAACTTGGAAAAATATTTTATGGTTGCGATATTTGGGAAAACGAAGAAACGGACACAGTTTATTATTATCATCAAGCCGTTAAATGTTTTCACAAAATTAGTTTTTGTTTGAAAATCACTCCCATTCTGAATTTATCACATATTTTTCAATTGGATCTTCTTGAAAAAATCTTTCTCGAATAAAAGACTATTTTTAAATATATCATACGAGTCGAACACGTTTTCCAGATATCAGTTTCCTGAAAAAACATGATTAAATACTTGGAAATATATTTCTCGTTCTTCACAGTACAAAGTATTAGCTTTTTAGATTATCCAACGTGACCAGTGTGCAACTATTGAAATAAAAATAGACACAGACTTTTAGAGTAGTTTTACTAACTTCAATATTTTAATATTACATTACAACGTGCAAGCGCTCAGATTTTTCGTACAACTACAAAAATGTGTTTTCCCTCTCACTCTTATCGACAACCACAGTGTTGCCAGAATATCTCTAACATGCAACATAGAACGAAAGCGTTCAGAACTGAAACATAGATTTCACTATAATCTTTAAGACTCCCACCCAATTCTACAATGCTACAAAATTTAACTTATAATTAAATTTCAAAACACATGAAAGAAATTTACTTTCTACAATAAAATTTCTTATCCATTTCAATAACATTCATCTTATCTCTAAAATACGAGAACTTAGTTTTATTTAGTAGTTTTGTTAGGACGTCTGCAATTTGTTCTGCTGAAGGCACATGATGAAGATTAATCAAATTTTGCATAATACAATCTCGTACAAAGTGATGTCGTACATCAATATGTTTGGTGCGCTTAGTTTCAAGAGTACTTGCCATCTTTATACAAGATTGATTATCTTCAAAAATATCCACTGGAAAAACTGCAATCTTTAAAATTTCTTTCAATAACTGCGCTACAAATAAGCATTCAGTAGCACATGCTGATAAAGCAACATACTTTGATTCGGCGCTTGAGAGAGCAACTGTAGTTTGCTTCTTGGTTTTCCAGAAATTCAAATTATTAAAAAATATAATTGTAAAACCAGTTATGCTTTTTCGGTCTATTGAGCTATTTGCAAAATCAGAATCAACATAAGATCTTAAAATATTTTGCTCTTTGTTTTTAGACTTAAAGAACATTAAGCCAAATTTCTTTGTATAATTCAAATATCTTAAGACATTTTTTAAATTTTTCCAATGAATTTCATCAAAATATTTTTGAAACTGTCTGAAATAAGTTACAGAGAAACTAAGATCGGGTCTACTTCCTAACATTAAATACATCAAGTAACCTATTAATTGTTTGTAAGGATAGGAAGTAGAATCTATACTAGGAACAGGCATATTCAAATTTGTTTGCATAGGTATAGGACTTGGTTTATCCTCAGACATGTTGAAAATATTCAAAATTTTCTGAATCAATTCTATTTGATCAACAAAAATACCTTTTTCTGTTATAGAAATGTTCAGGCTCAAAAATTTCAACTTTTCTTTACTTGTTAAATCACGCATTTCAAATTTTTCCATTAATTTTGCTTTTATCACTTGTAAATTCACTTCAGAATCTAATAATAAGATTAAATCATCAACATGTATCAGTAGACAGGTGTTATCATTAAAATACAAACATGGATCTTACATTGATCGTGAAAAACCTATACTCACAAGATGTTCGTGTAAGCGATCATACCAACATTTTGGACTCTGTCTTAAACCATACAATGCTTTCTTTAATTTACATACATAACAATCATGAATATCATTTAGGCCATCTGGAATATCCATATATACTGGTTCTTTCAGTACTCCATTTAGAAATGCACATTTTACATCAAGTTGATGAATAAATAAGTTCTTCTCAACACTTAAACCTAACAAAATTCTAATAGTTAACATTCTTGCAACAGGCGAGTAAACTTCTTCTTGTAAGTCTGACTGTAAAAGTCCCCTTGCCACCAACCTTGCTTTCTTGATCTTGATTCCATCTCTCTCCTTCTCATTCGAGTCTATGATTTCCCTATTTCCTGGTATCGGTACTATGTCCCAGGTCTCATTTTGTTCCAGGGAATATAACTCTTCTTTTACAGCATCCTGCCAACCTTTACCCCTTGATACAGCTTCATCATAGCAGTCAGGAAAATCTGACGTTATGTTACTTGTAGAGAGTGCTGCCATCATTGTATCCATTTCAAAGTCTTCAAATCTTTTAGGTACCTTTGTCTTTCTAGTTGATCTTCCTGTTTCAGTTACTTTCTGTTCTCTGCTCTCATCTAGGTTTTCACCCTCGTTTTCCTTCTCATTTAGGTTTTCTTCATAAATTTCTGTTCTAGCTGGTTCTCTTTCTGTGTTCCGTTGTCGCTCATCAAATACTACATTTCTTGCTACAATAATCTTTTCCCAGAGTCTATAACCATTTTCTGTGTAACCCATCATTAACATAGTTTTCCATTTCTTTCTTCTTTTGCTACATGAACATATGCTTTGCATCCAAAAACCCTGATTTTCTTCAAATTGGGTTTTTGTTCAAACCACAATTCTGCAGGGGTTTTTCCATCTTTCAAAGGGATTCTATTAGTCAAATAGACAGCTGTTTTTGTAGCCTCCTCCCAAAACTCTTTACTCAATTTTGATTCAAAAATTAGACATCGAGCCTTTTCCATGACTGTTCTATTGAACCTTTCGGCCACTCCGTTCTGCTGGGAAGTGTTTGGTGTTGTATACTCAACTTGGATTCCTCCTTGTTTGCATAAATCTTTAATTTCTGTTGAAATATACTCGCCACCATTATCACAGCGTAACCGCTCCAGATTTTTCTTAAATTTTGTTTTCATCATTGCTAGATATGTCTTGAAGCATTCGAAAACCTCATACTTATTTTTCATGAAATAACATATTGTGAAGTGGGAAAAATGATCTATAAAAGTAACAAAATACCTTTTTCCGTTGTGACAAATTGGATTGATGGGTCCACAGACATCAGTAGAGACAACTTCTAGTATATGTTTTGCTTTTCTCTCCTCTCCTATTGATTTGTACGGAGCTCTTCTTTGTTTTTCCCATAAGACATATTTCGCAAAGTCCTTCGCAGGGATATAGTGAAGAATGTCCCATCCTTCTGTGCCACAAAGTTTTCTCCTTCCTTTCTATATTGCCCAAATTTGCTTGACAGGATTCATTGTTTCTCAAACATAACTTCATTACATACAAATTATTATTCTATTCTCGAAACATATCCGTAGGCCTTTTTCTTCCATCTTTTTCATTGATATGAGGTTGTGTAACAAACTATCACATTCTAAGACATTGTCTAGAAGTATCTTCCTTCCATTGCAATTTTCCATGGGCAAACTTCCTTGTCTTTTTGCCAATTTTCTTCTCCCAATTTGGCACCATTGATTGTGTGATGAACATCTTTGACATTCATCAAGTGTTACCAACAGACTTATTGACCAAGTGGTTGGTGGCACCACTGACAATAACAAAACTGTCTTTTCAAATGTTTCATCTTCCTTTGTTTCCTTTGTCACAATAAATGCTATTTATTCCTCTTCTTCTGTTATGTGACACTTTTTGTATTGTTTTTCTTTCTTCCACAGGGAGCAGTTGATTTTTTATGGCCTTTTTCCCCACACTTATAACATTTGTAAGGGAAAGGACCAAAATTTTGTTTGTTTTTATCACCTGACTTCTTCCAATGTGGTTTTTTCTGTCCTATAAAAGCCTGAGATCCACTGGCTTCACTTTCTTCCTTTGTTCTTATTTGTCTTGCTTCCTCCATTAGCAGTTTGCTTTTAATGAAATCTAATGTAACCTTTGTAGGATCTTGGCAGTAAAATATATCAATTGCCATTGTCACAGCTTCAGGCATAGTTGACAATAGCTGAGTAACTATCTCGCTATTATCTAGCTTACCGCCACAGATTTTTCGTACAACTACAAAAATGTGTTTTCCCACTTACTCTTATCGACAACCACAGTGTTGCCAGAATATCTCTAACATGGAACATAGAACGAAAGCGTTCAGAACTGAAAGTATAGAATTGCACAAATTTCACTATTATCTTTAATACAAAGAGTCCGTATTTCTTGGTTTTATTTGAAAAATGTATGTTTTATCACCCAACTGTATCATCACATCATTAAGGAATCTTTTTGGATTTATGAATAAGTGGGACATTTATTATAAGTGTTAAAATAATGTTTATTAAAATAGTTTCACTCAATATATTTTGGAATAAGAAATTGTCAATGCATGGAAATTGTCAATAAAAACTATTTGAAACGTTTAGAAAGTGATTTACATTCATTTAAAAGGTTATTACTACGTATACTAAGTATTTTCAAGTATTTCTTCGAATATGAGTGGTCAATACAATCTGCCAGTTTTAACTGGTGAACGTTTTTGTAACTGTAAATTCTTGGTACATGTAAAGAAAACGGGGTAAAAGGAATAACAGAAACTGGAATTCAAGAAGAAGCCTATGAAAATGAGAAGAAAATTTTGAAAGTAAATTATTGAAATCTATCATCATACAATGCCTGGCGGATAAACATTTGGAGTATATAAAATAATCTGAGACTGCAAAAGGAATGGTGTTTTCATCTGGGAATGTTTTCAAACGGAAGGGGAAAATTTTCGAAACTGTACATGAAGAAGAAATTGTTCTCGCTGAAATTCAATGGAATAAAATCATTTTATAAAGTTTGAGACGCTATTCAGAGAAATACCAGGAATTGGTTCGAATGTGAATGAGAAAAGAATTTATCATTAACTATTCCGTATAAGTACGAGGCAGCGATAGCAGCCATATAAACTATGTTCACAAACGTAACCCAGAATTAATAAAAAATCGATTATTGGATGCTGAGTTGAAATTCAAAAGCGAAAAAGGATTTCCACAGTCTTCAGATAAAGATTCGAATGCAATGGATATGGACAGTGGCGACACGAAAAAAGTGGCTGTCCAAGAACTAGAAACATGGGAGGTACCAGTTCTCGAGGATTTCGTGGAAGACGACTTGAACAATATTTCAGTCAGGGAAGAAAAAACACACAAGGTAAATACTTAGATGGTACACTATGCAACAGATGATGATGATGAATGAAATATCGTTCATATCATACTATGAATATATCGCAAATGTTCATGGAGATTAAGTTATTTTCATCATCGACTCAGGTGCAACGGAACATTTGGTGGCAAATAATATGGAATCTTCGATGGTAGGTAAATATCCGAGATTTAGAATATGATGATACTTTTTTCATCGCCAATGGTAAAAAACTATCCGCTAGAAAGAAAGGAGTACCTGAGGTATATCATGAAAATCATAAAATAATAATCGAAGCCCTGTTGATAACTATGCGTTAACTCACAATCTATTGTCAGTAGGAAAATGGGTCAAATCTGGAAAACAAGGGAAAGGTAATGAATTAATGAGGTAAAATGTTGGGCCAACTGTATAGCATAGAATTTTCACACAATAGCGAAAGTTACCTGAAAACACAGACTACCTATCACATCAGAGGCTCGGTCATTAGAATAGAAATGGACTCAGACTGTTGAAATTGCCCTGTAGCAAAGAAGCCTGTAATGCTTGTCCGAAAGGAAAAGCAACTAGACTTCCTTTCAGGATCGTCTGTCACATGAAATACACACATGTATAGGGCAGAAACAATGAATGAAGTACGTTATTTCCAAACTGCTTTAGATGATTTTTCACATTCCACTATCAAAAAACAAATATGATGCTGAACGAAACTTCATAGATTATTTGATTTCATTGAAAATATGAACAGGATGTTCATAAAGTCAGTTGTGGAATCATCTGCGACTGAAAGTTGGAATTTAGTCGCTGTTTTCCATCGTACAAGATAACCTCTCTTGGAAGGGATTCATGTTTTAAAGAGAAACATTCTCAATTGAAAATTGAATCAATACATGACTCATCTGGAAATGGAAAAACCCTACGATAAAATTGAAGTTACTTTTTTGTAATATCTAACAGAAAACAACTACTTTCATATCAGATGTAATTCAATGTCCAGCGTGGCTTTTGCTGGGGAAGTAGTTGTTTTCTGTTAGATATTACAAAAAAGTAACTTCAATTTTATCGTAGGGTTTTTCCATTTCCAGAGGAGTCATGTATTGATTCAATTTTCAATTGAGAATGTTTTTCTCTTTAAAACATGAATCCCTTCCAAGAGAGGTTATCTTATACGATGGAAAACAGCGACTAAATTCCAACTTTCAGTCGCAGATGATTCCACAACTGACTTTATGAACATCCTGTTCATATTTTCAATGAAATCTACTTGCCATACCCATGACAGGTTTTATGTCAGAAAAATATTTTCAAAGTTTCATCCCACAAGAAATAGTCCAACAATTCCTCATTACAGTGTGAAATTGCTTCTGAAGAGTATGTTTTCCAATTCTTCCGACCTCCCTGATGATCTTAGAAGAGTGAAATAGATTTTAGTCGACCAAAATGTATTGAATGCCTAGCGAAAGAAATGTAATTATTCACACATCAATGGAATGAGCGATTTTCTGTGAGTGATACTTCTGAATAACATTCTCCCTTATCTCATTCATAGATAAGAATCTCCAAAGGAAACTGGACATTCAATAAATAATCAACTATCTGAATGAAAATGCAAATTTTCACTTTCAGATTTTTTCTCTCAAGTTATATAGGGTCTTTCTCAATATCTATCAGTTGTAATTCAATGTCCAGCGTGGCTTTTGCCGGGGAAGTAGTTGTTCTCTGTTAGATATTACAAAAAAGTAACTTCAATTTTATCGTAGGGTTTTTCCATTTCCAGAGGAGTCATGTATTGATTCAATTTTCAATTGAGAATGTTTTTCTCTTTAATTCATAGATTATATTATATAAGTGACAAGCAGAATTCGGTGTGACAATAAAGGGTCATATTCTTCAGGAACTTTCAGAAGTTTTTGCCGAGAAAACGGAATGAGATTTGAGTATAGTATTCCATACGAACCCCAACAGTACGGCACATCTGAAAGGATGAATACAACAATATTGGATAATGCAATATAAGATATGCTGCTTATCAATTGAATCGCTGTCCAACTGCAGCTTTGCAGAATAAAATTCCATCTTCAATTAGGTACCTAAGGATATGTTTATTTTGATAAATTTAAAATATTTGGATGCAAAGCAAGGGTAATTAATCTACCAAAATCCAAGAAACTAGAATCACCAGCAAAATGATAATGGTGGGAAATAGCAGAAATGGCTATAGATTATGGAGTTCCTTAACGAACAGTATCACATGCTCACGAGATGTCTAATTAGATGAAAATTCGAGATACTCTAAAACAAAGAACAACCAGAATGAACAAAAGCAAAAGATGGTCCTACAGGTGGAAGATGGAGCAGAAAGTTCAGATTATAACAAGCATGATAAAGATATTTTTGTCGATCAAAGGGGGTAAAAGAAACTGAAAACAATCATCATAATCAAGAGAATGTAACAATATAAAATACTAGAGATACAGAAACAAATTAGTATATGAACAGAGATCCGATGGACTAAAAGGAAGCAATTGAAGAAAAACAGTGGCGATACGCTATTCGAAAAGGGATTAGTAGCACATGAAAACTTAGGTTCGTGGATTCCAACAAAATTGTCGGAAGGAAAACTATAAAAACAAAATGAACTTTCAAAGGCAAGTAGAATAGTGTTAGTTGCGAAGGGCTTTGGAGACAATCATTTTGGTTATGCCTAATGTTGATTGGGCAAGTACAAAACAGATCGAAAAAGTATCAGCTGTTCAGTAGTTTTCTTTACAAAAAATTGTCCTGTGAAATAGGTCCATGCAACTGCAATCTTGAAGTCAGATATTTTGATGAAAACCTGAGGAAAATGAAAGACATTCTCTCGATCTTAAAAACAATTTGGGATAGCTTGAATGGCAATTTCTTCAAGATCTTTATAATGAGTTCAAATCGAAATACAATCAATAGATAACAAAAAGCGAAGCTGAAGCTTATAATCAGTTGATATCGAAATCTGACAATTTAGCTAAAACTTGAATGAATTTGATAAACATGAAAGCAACATAGGGAAAAAAAGATGACTACATATAGATATAACTATAACTTCTGATGAGTTCAATGATTTTTCTATCAATATTTCAAGTGATATTATAAGTTCACTACCTGATTGCGATCTGAGAGCAGCCTTTTTTCTGGACCCACTGAAATCACCTGAAGACTTACTTTTTCCTCATCCATTAACTGGAAGTGAAGTTCTTTAAGTTCTTTTGAAAATGAAAATTTTTTTCTTGTCCTGATATATACGAAATGACAACCAAAAAAAAAGTACTTCTTATTTTTTTCTTCTAGAACCTCTAACTATTGTTTTTAATTAATGTATCTTCAATGTAAAACTACCTTTATTTAAAAAAAGTGACAAAAATACCACTTTCAATTAACGATCTATATGGACGATACGGATTTTCCGTAAAATTAAAGAAATTATTGTCAAAGGCCCATTAATTTCGTTTTTTACGATACACAAAACGCTACATGAAGATCAGTTCGATTTCAGACAAAACTGTTTCACTGTTCAAGACATAGTCGAGGCTTTGAAGCTGGCTTTCGAGAACATCCACTTTGGGGAACATCAAGGTTATATCTTTGGCTCAATTTTAATCATTACCTATATCAATGACATATTTCATTACATGTGTCCAACCAGATGTGTTTGCTCTTTTTATGCCTCTGATAAGGAACTAGATTTCGTGGAAAAACTTCCTAGAACTCTTTAGGAAAAGCAAAACAGGGTTCTTTTTTAATGAAAACAAAACTCAAAATAACTCAACCAACAATAATATTGGGAACAGTTCAGAAGTAACTCTACTTGGATTTGTTATGGATTACGAATTCAGCACATATTGAGCACCTAAGTAAAAAATTAAACTCAATTAGGTATCTTCATATTACGGAATTGAGCAGATATGCTAGCCAGACAATATTGTAAATAGCCTACTTTGCCTTATTTCACTCCCACAATAATTACGGTGTAACTCTATGAGGAAACGTTGTAGACTCTGTGAGAATCTTCAGACTCCAGAAACGATCTTGACGACTAGTATCTAAAGCCAATTAAAGAGACAGCTTCCGCCCCATTTTTTGAAACCATGAAATACTCACGTTGGAGGCTGCGACCTATTTGGAGGCTGACATAATATTCGACATTTATTGTTCACTCCTATGTACTGACCTACAACAAATGGATTATATTTTATGTAATGTTTCTGACTGAATGAACAACTATGATATTCTGAGGAATGATGGTGAAAACTTAGTTCTGAAGCACACAAAAAATTAAATTAATCCTCATGTACTCAGGGTGAATACGTCGATATGGCGCTGAAGTATATAGTCCAGAAGCCCGGTAAAAATTTGGTCAGTCATTTCCTCTCAAGCTATATTTAGTGGAATGCATCAGAGAGTCGTATTATAAAGATTCGTGTACGTCAGCTGCGATTCCGTTGGTGGGGGGGGGAAGGGGATTATCAGCACAGTAGCTTCCTACTCACGAAGAAAAAAAATATATTCAATTATGTCCTCCTTCCCGGAAACATGTTAAATTGACGCAATCCGAACATAAGGTAAAATTTTATTTGAGAGGAAATCATAGAAGGTACAATTTTTTTTGTGTTCGACCAACTAGCTGTCGTATAATACACCATGCTATAGTCATCTGATTTTTTCCTTCTTCAAGATATTGCTTTAGCGATAATTTAACATGTTTTCAGGTAGGAAAACAAAATTGAATAAGGTCAACTCGGGGAAGTGCGTTAGTCGGGTAAGTGCGTTAGTGAGCCTGTAGTTTTTCTATTTATGAATGAATAAATGTGGCGACTTGCACAATAGATCTTTTCAACATAGTTCAACTACCCATAAATAGGTGGCAGTAGACGACGCGATTTTGAGGCAACGGAATATCATTTTTCATGAGCGTGCAAAATAAACAGGTGGTCGTAATTGGTATCGTAGTTATGCATCTGCAATCATCGTGAAATATTTGTGTATTTTGGTAAGTATAAATGTGAATTCTCATGTAGTAATAATTGAAGTAACTAACAATAGTTTTATGTTTTTATTTCAACTTCATGATTAGGAAAAAAACATGACGTACGCACTTAACCTACAAAAATGTTAGAACGGGGAAGTGCGTACCGGTCAACTTTTTACTAGTACGCACTTCCCCGACAATTTTTTTGAAAATATAACAATAAATAACACTTATATTTATCTCCTGCAGATCACAATGCCTAACAAATATGTGCGAAAAACTGATAAAGGTGGTAAATACACCAGAGAGCAGTTGCAACAAGCTGTGGCAGAAGTAAAATCAGGAGTTTATACCGCATATAGAGCTAGTAAAAATTATAATATTCCGCTGACAACCATAATTGATCACATTAAAGGAAGACGTGGAAAGAAGTCTCACTCTTTTGGTAGATCGACAGCTCTACCCTTACAAGATGAAAAAACACTAGTGGCAGGTCTGACTTATATGGAAAGATACGGCTACGGATTGTCACGAAAAGAAGTTTTAGACATAGTAGGGACATATGTAAAGGAGAAAGGATTAAAAACTCCATTTAAAGATGGTGTACCTTCGAAAGATTGGTTCATTGCATTTAAACAGAGACATAACCTTTCTTTGAAAAAACCACAGAGTGTTGAGTATGCTCGGAAAAAAGCTTGCGATCCATTCATTATCAAACATTATTTTAACATCTTAAAAAGCACGATCGATGAATTAAATTTAAGCGACAAGCCACATCTGATTTGGAACTTTGATGAAACCAGCTTTTGTAAGGATCCATCTAAAACTAAGGTTATTGGTCCAAAAGGGAGTACAGCAACTCGCACAACAAGTTCACCGGGAAAGGAAAACATCTCCGTGCTACTAGGATGTAGTGCTGCCGGAGCCAAAGCCCCTCCACTCATAATATTCAAGGGCAAGAATATATGGGACCAATTTATGGCTCCACAAAATACAGGATTCCCTGGAACAACATACGCTGCCACAACAAATGGATGGATGGAAACTTCAGTGTTCGAAAATTATTTTAAAAACAGCTTTTTCAACAATCTGGGATCAGAAAGACCGGTCTTGATCATATATGATGGCCATTCCACCCATGTTGGAATTACCTAAATAGAAATGATGAGGGCCAACAACATTGTAATATTGAAACTTCCTCCACATTCGAGCCATCTCCTACAACCGCTAGATTTAAGTACCATGAAGTCATTAAAGAGCCGTTGGGATGCTAAATTAATAACATGGCAAAGACATCATATAGGCATGAAACTACCAAAGAGAGAATTTTCAAAAATGATTGGAGATATATGGTCGGAAACAAGTGAAGATGTGATTAAAAATGGGTTTATGAAAGGTGGAATAGTCCCATTTAATGACAAGATTATTCCAGACGAACGTTATGACCCTACAGCATTGCAGCGGTGGAAACAGCACAATGCTGTGCAGAAGACTTACGACAATCCGGTGCAGAGCACCGACGACAACAATTTACCACAGTGTGCTGTTATTCTTGATACAGTAACTGAACTTCCAGTAATAAACTCTGCACCTTCCTGTTCTACTGCACATATAGATGCAGAATCGAGTGCCAACCTTAGTTTTGAAACATTGCTCCTGGGTACTATAAAAAGTCATGTTTCTCACGAAAAAGTGAAGAAAACGAGGGTATGTCCTGGTGCGGAGGTCATTACGACGGATGAAGCCTTACAAAAACTTAAAGAAAAGGAAGCAGAGAAAGATAAACCCAAACAAATTACGAAGAAGAAAAA
Organism: Chrysolina oricalcia; assembly: GCA_944452925.2. Classification (NCBI taxonomy): domain Eukaryota; kingdom Metazoa; phylum Arthropoda; class Insecta; order Coleoptera; family Chrysomelidae; genus Chrysolina; species Chrysolina oricalcia. Next base: position 40,932,568 of record OX101824.2, read on the forward strand.
GATCAATAAGATTACTGAGACTGAGGGTTCTGAGGAAAAGGAAAATGAGGCAAATAAACCAAAACAAATTACGGCGAAGAAAAAGTCCAGACGATTCCCGTGAACGATAGTTCTGAGGATGAACTAAATTCCGACAACTTCAGTCTGCATTCATCTTCGAGCGAAGGCTCTATATCAGATCTTTTAATGGAAATCGAAGAACATCGAGAGGAGGAACAAGCTTTTAAACCTTTGACAGAAAAGGAAGCAGGAGACTGACTGGGCAATAGTCAAGTTCTGTTTGAAGAAGACAGTAAAATATTACGTGGGTCGTGTTATATCAATTCATGAGGGAGAAACTCTTTTTACTTTTGTAAGAAAAGCTTCAGAACGTGACGGCAAAACTACTTTTCGCTATCCACCTACAACAGATGTTTCCGCTGTGGTTAATGATAATATAATATCCATTTTGCCACAACCAGTCATTGGACGTCGAGGAGAAGTGATATTTTCAGTGGGCTTTTCTTCCTACAATATTCAGTAGTGTTTACATATTGATTGACTGATGTTGTGTTTTAGTTTTTCTTTAGTTCATATTTTATTTCTTTTGTGAAAATTTCAAAAATAAATATTTTTCATTTCTGCAACCACACGTTGTCAATACTTCATTCGAATTATACGCACTTACCTTTCCGACTGTACTGCACATTCTATAAGAAAATTATGGACTTGTTACGCACTTACCCTTCATGAGAGTGAAAGTGCGCACTAGTGACACTAACCTGAAAAATCACCCACCAAACAAATATGGCCTACTTAAATAAGAACATAAATCGTTGCCTACAACCGTTAATACCTAACAATTACTATATAATATTTGCTACAAATATTTTTACAGTTGGTAGAAAAAATTGGACCACAAAGTCAAACTTTGCAAAAAGTAGTACGCACTTACCCGAGTTGACCTTACATTTATTTTTCTTTGTGCGTGGGAGGCTACCACCGCTCATACCCCCCACGGAACAGCAGCTGACGTTCACGAAGCTTTATAATATAACTCTGATGCATTCCACTAATTTTCGCTTGAGAGGAACTTGGTCATGGAAATCTGTCACCGGCTCCCGGACTAATATGGGTATTTCGACAAAATATTCGTTTATGAAAAATCATCCATGCATTTTGCTGGCAAAGAAAAATTGTGACCACTGTAAATCTCAATCTGTATTCTGCTTTCGCAAAAGAAAGCAAACGTATTTGTATTCAGAAGAAAGTAGTAACGCAAAAAGAATGTTTGACACACGTCCGGAAATCTTGAAACTCATTCGTATTCAAACTGATATTACCATGTGCTTCATATTTATCATAATGACCTTTAATTGCCATTTCTGTCGAAAACCAATTAATGCAGTTCATATTACTTTCTCGGAACGGATGCTATGAGATAATGTACAGATTTCATTATGACGAACTGAACACGCTTTTAAAATAGTTTATTGTTAGCGTGCACTTTCATTTTCAGTATAGCATTCATGATCAAAGTATGTAGACTGAGATTGGGTCATCAATATAATTAATTCACTACGTATGAGTGTTACTGAAAATTAACAATTCTTTGCTCCTTCATTTTCTGTATGTTAACGTCACGGTTTATGTTTTGGAATGAAACGAAATTGTCCAGAAGAACCTAAATATGATAAAATAAATGTATTTGCCAGAAATATTTATCATTTGATATTCATTTTGTTCCACATTTGGACAGAACGAACTGATAATATTTTTGAAGATTTTATACTTGTTAATTTTAGCAAATCAGATGCTTGCATTTCACATACTGCTATGACAACAACCTTTTTTTTTGAAATTCACCCTACCTATCAGCACTTTGCTGTATAATTAATTAAGTATGGAAATCTCCCTGGCTCGATATTTGTAGTTTTAGTTCAGAATTCAGGCCAGAGTTCACCAAATACGTAAAATACTATATATTTCTATAAAATACTTTACATTTTCATGGAAAACTTGAATATGCTCAGATTCTGTACAAAAGGAACAATGATTGTATATATTGCAATTGATTTCATTATTAAATATTTTAAATATTTAATTAGCTCTGATATTAATGATACCCAAACGTCAACAAGGCGATTGAGATTAATTACAAGCAACTTGTCACTCCACAGCAAACTTTGCATCAAAATAAAAGCCCTATTACATTTACAAGTTTTCATGCAAATCTGATGCTATGCAAGTTCTCATGCAAATCTGATGCTATGCAAGTTCTGTGCAATACCAATACAAACAATACGCATGAGCAAGAGAAGATAAATTCGATTTTGAGGCCGATTTTCTTGCAATTTTGGTTATTTCTGTAGGGATATATGCAACATACTGCGACAAATATCTTTACACTGATCTATGATATATTTTATTTAAGTGTACCTATGTATATTTCATGAGAAAAATGTTGCTGAAGTGGTTTTTCGGTTTAATTGGGAGAACTAGTCTTCGCTCATGATTGGCAGGAGCGATGAAAGGGGTACGGAGGTTTTCCCCCAATTGAATAGAATAATAATTTCAGCTCTGGCATTTGAATCGCACTGCAAAGTAGTTCTTGTAGAAATTTTTTCCAGTAATCTAGGTTAGGTTAGGTTAGGTTTGAACGTGAGTGGGCCCGTATCAGGCCCTCCACTGCGGCCAATGGGCCTATTGTGGCTCACCCTATGGTTATATTTCTCCCAGCATATCCAATCTCTTGACGAAATTGAGGAATGCATTGGGAGAACAATTTACCAGGTTTTCTGGCCTTACTGTCGTATCGCCAAATATTGAGAATCTGGTTCTGGCCGCTGCAGGGCATGTACACAGAATGTGTTCAGCTGTTTCATCATTATCCATGCATAGCCGGCACTCTGCATCTTGTGCAAGTCCCATTTTATGCATGTGATGTTTGAGTTTGCAGTGGCCAGTAAGCAAACCTACTATAACTCTGAGATGCGCTCTGCTGAGTTCTAGCAGTTTGTCAGAGTCCTGTTTTTTCCTTGTACAAGCAATAAATGCTTTGGAATGGGCTAGGCCCGGTAGACTACGCCAGTACTCGAGTCTTTTATTGTCTGCCCAATCTGTTATGACATTCTTGGCAGTGCTATATGCTAAACAGATTACCGGTTCTGGTCCAGTGAACGTTGTTTCGGCCCCCCCTTTTGCTAGGGCGTCCGCTATTTCGTATGACCTGGTATCCAGACTAGGGTAACGTTGCTGCGTTGCGCCAGTTGGTTTAAGGTGTCTCTGCAGTTCCATACTGCCCTAGATTTAAAGCAGTTGGATTCAAGCGCTTTAAGTGCTGATTGACTATCTGAAAATATTTTTATTGTTTTTCGTGTGTGGTGTCGATTTTCCAGCTCCCTGGTACACATTTCAATGGCATATACCTCTGCCTGAAATATCGTAGCTTGTTTGCCTATACTGAACGAACGTTTCACCCGTATCATTCCGGAACCATCGGTGAACCAACGTTCATTTGCCCTACATAGGTTGGTTTCATTCCGGACCCAGTCTTCTCTTTCGGGAAAGACCACAGTGTAGGACTTGTGAAGGTTGATAGTTTTAGGCATGATGTCTGAGGGCATTCCTAGAATGTTGTGAGCTATTATGATCTCCAGCATGGCGCTGCCTCTCATGACACATGCCTGCGGTAGACTAATGGCCGCTTGATAAAGTCTGTATGCTGCCCATCTTGCCTCTCTCTCCAGAACTATGTGGAGAGGAAGTAATCCAAGGAGAACTTCCATTGCTGCCGTTGGCGTGGAGCGAATGCTTCCAGTAATCGCCAGGCACGCTTGTCTCTGTAGTCCGTTGAGTTTAGCAATGGCTATTTTTTTTTGTCCCTTGCTCCACCAGACTATAGAGCCATACGTTATCATTGGTCGTATGACGGTCACGTACAACTAGTATACGTGTTTTGGTGACATGCCCCATGTTTTGCCACATATTCTGCGGCATGTCCATAATGAAAGGCTAGCCTTCCGGATAGTCTTTTCCAAGTGCGAGTTCCAATTGAGTTTTTTATCCAGGGCTATTCCCAGATATTTTGCTTCACTTGCAAAAGGAATTGTTACACCATTGATGGAAAGAGGTATTAAATGTTCCAGCTTCCTTTTCCTGGTGAATGATACTATGACCATTTTGTGGGGGTTAATGGACATTTGCTTCCTCTCACACCATTTATATATGGTATCCAATATATCCTGAAGGACGTAGGAGATCGTCTCTTCGGAATTATCGTTTATTACTAGGACCAGATCGTCAGCATATGCTTGCAGATCAACCTCCCAAAGCAAGAGAATGGCCAGCAGATCTTCCACCAGCAGTGACCATAACAGTTGGGAGAGGACCCCCCCCCTGGGGACAGCCCGTGGCTGGCTTGAAGCTGACACTTTCCCCCTGTAGAGAGGTCGTTATAGTTCTGTTGTGAAGCATAGTTCTTATCCAGTCACATAGTATCGATTCAATCCCTCTAGAGACAGTGGCCTCATATAGGGAGTGAGGTAGTGCTCCTTCTATGTCCAATAATGCAGCGAGTGCTATTTCCTGGCGTTCTAGGGCGTCGCTTATTCCTGAGACAAGGTTATTGAGGGCAAGTTCTGTTGATTTGCCAGCCTGGTAGGCATACTGGTGAACATTGAGGAGGTGCTTTGGTAGTGCCCCACACCTTATTTGCCCATCCAGTATTTTCTCCATGCTTTTCAACAGAAAGGATGTCAAACTAATGGGTCTGAGCGATTTTGGGTGTGGGTCATACCGACCCACCTTAGGAATATAGATCACCCTAGTCGCGGTCCAGTTAGACGGAATATGGTTCCATGCTAAACTGGCTCTAAAGAGTCTTATAATGATAGGTATGATATGTTCCAGTCCGATTTGTAACAGAACTGGAGCTATGCCATCCTCTCCTGGCGATTTGTATGGGTGGAATGAGTTAACCGCCCATCTTATCGCCTGTGGTGTAATTACTTTGTTGGCAACCACCCAGTCATCTCTGTGAGGTCGTTTTATCCGGCCTATATTTGTGACTACAGGTTGATTGTCCAGAATCAGGCTGCCTGGGAAGTGGTTATTAGCTAATAGCTCTAGTGTTTCTTTCCTGGAGGCCGTAAAGGAGCCGTCTGGACGCTTTAACGACCACAGCTCCTGTGTCGGCTCTCTGGATAGAATCTTGTGGATACGGGTTCCGCTTGATGTGTTGGATACATTTTCGCAGAATCGTTCCCATGATTCTCGTTTTGCTTTCCGGATATCTTTGTTGTAAGTGGTTAGAGCAGACCAGTAATTTTCCCATTCACCTGATACCTTAGCTCGGTTAAATAACCTTCGAAATTCTTTTCGTGTTTTATCTAGATTTTTGTTCCACCAGGAAGCATTTTTGTTATCCCTTTTCTCCCTCAGTGGACAGTTTTCGTGATAAGCTGAGATAAGTGCAGTTTGTAGATGTTCCGCAGCAATATCTATTTGATCACGACTATTTATTGTGGACAATCCGTTTTGGAGATGGTTCTTCAGGGAGGTCTTGTATCCTTCCCTGTCCATGCTCCGTATGTTTCGGTATTGTACCACTGGTCTGGGGCCTATTTCAATGTTGAATTGAATATGCCTGTGGTCTGAGCATGATGGCTCAGAGGACATCCTCCAGTTGGATATCTTGTTGCCTAGAAATTCTGAACTGATCGTAAGATCTAGTACCTCTTTCCTAATACTAGTGACAAAGGTTGGCTTGGAGCCGACATTGTTAATTGTAAGCTCCTCCCCTATCAGATAATTGAAAAGAGACTCACCCCTCATGTTGATGTTTGTGCTGCCCGACGCTTCATGGTGCGCATTGGCGTTACATCCTATTAGTAGATGGGTGTTGTTCCTCCTGCAGAAGGCAATTAGTTCTCGCACGGCCGCTGGAGGAGGCTGTTCCGCACCCACTTCTCCAGGAAAGTATGCTGAGCAGACGATCATTTCTGTCATGCTCTCCCTCTCTGGAAATTTCACATGGTTTGTGGCCATGTCTTGGGTGCAGAAATCTGAAAGAATAAAATAATTAATGTTGTTTCTGGCTAGAATGCATGCCCTAGGTTTTACCCCAGAACTGACTGCAATTACCTTACCAGATGTGTTACTCAGGCCGGTGACTCGGCCTGTGTTGGAGGTCCAGGATTCCTGGATGAGGGCCAGATCTATACGCTCCTCTACGAATTTTTTGCCAAGGACGTAGGTGACGGCCTTGGCATGTTGCAGGTTTCCCTGCAGGAGTCTGACTGTTGTATCAGCCAGGCCCTTATTTGCCGTCTTTTGGCGGTCCTCCGCCGCTCTTTTCCTCAGAGGGCGGTTATCTAACAGATATAATTCAATAGTCGTAGAGGGCAGTAGTTGTTTTCTGTTGGAGACTTGCCGACGAATACAACTATTGTATAAGTTGAAGCGGAAAAGTGGATTATTTCATTCTTTAATTGTTTGCATATTTGTTACAAAAACATTTATTTTTTTTATACCTGCAAAGACGAGTAGGGTGAAAACATATCTCAGGGAATGAATAAGATCGTTATATGATTGAGATTATAAGCAGAAAATACTTTCAAATTCAGCAATAACTTTTCATTCATTCACTATTGCAACCAACTTGCATATATGGAAGAGACGATGCAAGGCGAAAGGAATGCAATTTTCTCTCTCTTTCGCTGAGCTTACATAGTGTAGAACTGGCAAACGTAATACGGCTTCAACGCGTAAAATTATCAAGACTTAGAAGATTACAAATGAAAATGTAGAAGTAGTCTTAGACACAGCAAGTTTTTTTTTCAAGTTATTATATTTTGAAGTATGTTTTAATAAATAAACTTTAAAAAAAAATTTTTAGAGAAAAGCTTTTATTTAAATAAACTAAAAAGAAGAAAATAAATTTTGAAGTGAAGCAAACCCATTATTTTGTAACATTATAAAATTTTAAATGATATTAAAGCTTGTCGCGAGAAGTATCTAAATATTTCTTATTGTAAATTAAATTTAAAATTATCTCCAGACTTATTTTCGCGACAATCTTTTATATCATTTAAAATTCAATAATGTAACAAAATGTTGGGTTTATTTCACTTTCAAATTTATTTTCTTCTTTTAGTGCATTTTAATAAAAGCTTTTCTCTAAAAGTTTTTTTTTTTTGTTTATTTACTTATTTCTTTCTCGATATGTTTCTTAGTCTGTTGATTAAAACGAGGGGAGAGAGTGAGCAAACCGGCAGAAATATTTTTTGTCGTAATTTTCCATGTGTGAAACCGTTGGAAATTTCATCGCGTTCTCTATCTAGTTTTCGAGGGGGCAAAGGAGTGATTTTTTTTTTCAATCCGTGTTTCAATGGCCAGATAATTTTCACTATTTTTACGGTTTTTTTCGATTTATGTTTCCCGATTTTTTCATGACAGAAAAGGAGGGCGAGACCCCCGATCGAATTTTTTCATCATTCTGTTTCATGTTCGAAACTGTTGAAACATTTTCCGAATACCTTTGCGTTCTCCATCTACAGGAGGGGTAAATTTTTTTTAACCATAATATTCGACGGTCAGATAATTTTTAACTATTTGTAAGGATTTTATCGATTTTAATTTCCAACTTTTATCCAGAAAGAGGAAGAAGTGAGCATCCTCTACCTAAATTTGTTTTGCTGTAATTTTTGACGTCCAAATCCGTCAAGAAAACTTCCGAAACCCTGCGTGTTTTCTAACTAGCTTTGGGGGGCAGTGGGGAAAAATTTCTTCGACATCAATTCAGTGTCATCGGAACTGAATCAACATGTGAAATTTCAATTCCATAGGATTAAAGGAAGTGGTTCTAATTGAGCTTGCAAGATTTGTGACCCATCTAACATACACACAGAGAACAAGATGGATGAAAGCTTTCAATTAATAATTAAAAATTGTAAATTTTTCAATGAAAATATGGAAATTGTTACTTTAATTCATCTAATTATTGATAAAAATTGGTTTTATGGAAGAAAATCCTGCCTTGACATTGTATAATATCACTATTCTTATCTGAATTTATTGTGTTGTAGACAATAAGATCTGATTTCAACAAAGTCAAATGAAATCTGCCAAGCAATTCTATTGTATGACATTTGCCATCTTGCTACATATAGGTTGTCCGTTATCAAACAATCGTCACTCTGTTATTTCTTACTTCTTTCCGGTAACCATGTGCGATCCATTTTTGGAGAAGCTTATAAGGGCTGATTGATTAATTGACTCTTTTACACTTGTATAGGTTTCTTTCAAAGGTAAAAATTTATCAAGATGTTTTTTACGACATTATCATATTCGGCTTAATAATTATTTAAGTATACAGAAAAGAAAACTGTAGGTCACAATGAGCTTATGACAAGAGGCATAAGATGTCCGGAGGACTGCTCACTGCTAATATCCTATACAATAGGAAAGTTGGGTCGAAAATCCATCAGAAAACAACTACTTTCCTGGCTAATGCCACGACGAACATTGAATTACATCTGATGAAATTTCCGTGCAGAGTTCCTACAAGGGTTCTCTCTGCAATTGCTTGGTTGCATGGGAATGTTCATCGAAACATTCGGACCACCTATATATCGATTTCGGAGTGTTGCTCCTCATCAGTATAGGGTAGGTCTAGCAGACAATAACTAATGACTGCAACGAATGAATCGACAGCCAAACCCATTTACAGACCGAAACTGAGACCGCGCCCGCACAGTGGATTAATTCCAAACTGCGAGCGCCATCTCAGTGCCGGAAGCCCAACCAAAGCAATACCCATGACCACGATCGTCAAGACCATATATAAAACATACGTTTTGCGATACGACTGCATTCATACCATGGCTGATTTTAAATATAAGAACAAAAGTATTAATTCAATGGTTCCTTATTCACACCAACTATGAAAGATAATCAATCACATCTCAGTTAATGCGCCACAATTCCTCCTTGAGCAAATAAACGGGTTTGTTGTCGTTGATTCTTTGTTTGTCTGAAATACACAATAACAAACATCAGAGAATTCGCATCTAAAAGCATGAATAATCTCTTAACTCACTACTAATAATAACAACCTTCAATTTTTAACGATGACACAATCTCAACCGAACCGCACACCTATTAATTCATTCCATGTATTCATCTGGCAACAATCGCACTGACTAGTTTTGTTTTCTTACAGTTTTCTAGTTTCCTTCTTAGTTGACGCTCGAGGTGGTGCGATGCGTGGTTGTCGTCATTCCGGGGTGAGAGTGATAGTGCCTCCCAGGAGTGCCCCTAGTCCTACAAGGATAACTTGTAGATACGTGCGACCTCAACGAACGCCTCATCCGCCTCCCTTGATGGAGGGGGAGGCATTAGCGAGCAGGGTATTGGAGTTGGGACCAGTTGGAGCCAAGTTTCTTGGGTAAGTTTCCATGAAACACAGGGTCATGTAACAGTGCGTCAGGCTTTTATAGCCCCCATATCATAAAAGTTAATTATTTTCAAATGTACCCGGTATTCTAGAAGAATGTAGCAAATCGATCTTGTATTTTTTCAAGTAGGATACTATACAGGGTGGGTCACGGTCGATGGTACCTTAGAAGTTTACGGAGAACGACACATAGGATTATTCTGAAAATTTGGTTTCTCAAGTAGTTGCTCTTGGTCTATCGACCTAAAATATTTTCAGCAATGCAGCGTTGCCGCTTATACCAGAAAGTAGCAGCATCTTTGTTATTTCAAATGGGTCACCCTGTATATTACCGCATTTTTTAACTTGTCATTCCTTTCTGATTATTTCTGCCTCATACTCCCCTATACCTATCTCTAACGGTTTTTGAGATATTGGTTATTTTTCATATTTTTTATCCAAAACATAGCTCGAATTGAATGTTTATTTCTGCGGTATTTGGATTTGCAATTTTATATTCAGTTCATCAAGATCATGTACATTGATTCTGTATAGAGGAGTTTGTTCTGCGTTATACAGGGTCGTTCAAAATTCATGATCTTACTGCTAGATACGAAAAGGGTTTAAAGTGCGTTTTTTTAAATGGAACATCCTGTATATTATGAAATATCCTGAAAGATGACTAAATTCCCTTTGAACTGATATATTATGTTCCTATACCTAAATAGCCAGAATTCCGAGATAATAGCAATTTTCACTTGTAATCTCCCAAGTGCTTGAATTATTGCCAGAAATTTTTCGAGTACATGAATTTTTTGAAAATTACCCGAGTCGCGAAGCGACAAACAAGGGTAATTTTATTTGAAGATTCATGTACGAGATAAATTTACGGCAATTAATTTAAGCACGAGGGGGATTCGGTAAGAAAATTTCACACCGAGAAATGAAAACTATCCAACAATTCATAAGAAATAACTAACGATGGTTTCACCTGAACTATTTATAACCACTGAAATATTGATATGTAAAATACCTAACAAAATTTTCATCAATAAATGTGTTTAAATTTGGAACAAAAAAAATGAAAAAGTTATGTTCTTATAGTGGATTGAAATTATGTTGTAATCGTACAAACTTCCTTTTGTTCATTGGTTGTAAATCAGGGTACGTTTCATTGAATTTTCTGCACGTTCTTGCTATAATTCCCTCACATTTTCCAAGAAGAGTAAACAATTTCATCAGAACTTCGTTTGAATAGTTATTTCCCTCCATTTCAATTCTTTTTGAGTCACTTTCGTTAAGAAACACACAACGGTATTATTAATAGTGCAATAATTGTCAAATTTTCATAATGTCATGTACCATCATGACATTTAATAGCCACCTTAGATGAATATGAGAAAAATAAATCGATTTTTTTTTTAAATTTCACACCTCACTTTTGTAGCCAATAAAAAAATTCGTTCTTGTTTAAATACCATGGCAACCCTAAAAATTTCCGGAAATTTTTATCCTCCTCTGGGCACCCTCCTCTGGGTACCCTGGGCGAAATTAATAAGTGAACATTTTTCTGTCAAACATTTGACATGTGACAAGTTGATATTTTGCTTTAATGTACAAATAGAGGTTTAGTTTTCATATGAAAGGAGATAATAATGTATTTATTAGATATTTGGAATGTGTCTGAAAATATTTTCTCCGTGATTATTGCAGAAATTGTCAATTCTGAAATCATATTTCAGAAGAAGTTCAATACACCATTTGTCACAAGTCCCGTAGCTCAGCGGTAGTGTTGCGGCCTATGAGTCGCTAGGTCGATGGTTCAATCCACGAAAAGAACATAACTTTTTAATTTTTTTTTGTTCCAAATTTAAACACATTTATTAATGAAAATTTTGTTAAGTATTTTACATATAAATATTTCTGTGGTTATAAATAGTTCAGGTGAAACCATTTTCAAAGAAAATTCATGTACTCGAAAAATTTCCGGCAAGTGAAAATTGCTATTATCTCAGAATTCTGGCTATTTAGGTATAGGAACATGATATATCAAGTAGAAGGGAATTTAGTCATCTTTCAGGATATTTCATAATATACAGGATGTTTAAAAAAACGCACTTTCAACCCTTTTCGTATTTAGCAGTAAGATAATGAATTTTGAACGACCCTGTATAACGCAGAACAAACTTTTCTATGCAGAATCAATGTACATGATCTTGATGAACTAAAGACAAAATTGCAACTTCCTAAGAATCCAAATACCGCAGAAATAAACATTCAATTCGAGCTATGTTTTGGATAAAAAATATGGAAAATAACCAATATCTCAAAAACCGTTAGAGATATGTAAAGGGGAGTATGAGGCAGAAATAATCAGAATGGAATGACAAGTTCAAAAATGCAGTAATATACAGGGTGACCCATTTGAAATAACAAAGATGCTGCTACTTCTGGTATAAGCGGCAACGATGCATTGCTGAAAATATTTTAGATCGATAGACCAAGAGCAACTACTTGAGAAACCAAATTTTCAGAGTGATCCTGTAGCCCGTTCTCCGTAAACGTCAAAGGTACCATCGACCGTGACCCACCCTGTATATGTACAGCGTGGAACAGCCAAATGGAATTTCAATTGTTGAGAATATTTATAAAAAAATCCCGAAACACGTCTATTTCAGATTTTGAAATGCCATCCCCAGGTGAAAACCGTTTGGGTATTAGTGGAATAACTTGGGTATTATTGCGGAATTAGAGGAATTAGTTGAAAATTATGTTACGGGTATTAGTCGGGAATTAGGTGTGTTGGAAATTATTAGGCATTAGTAGATACGAGGGGGAAACCGCTGAGGAAATTGTGTACACTAATTCCCAAAAATCATAAGTAATTCCAGTAATACCCATACAAATATAATACATAGATCGCCAATTAGTTTAGAATAACGTGGTCCCCCTACGGCAAATACACCAACCTATGAGTATGCGCAATAGAGCGCAAGTGTCGCTAGAGACTGTCTTAGGATTTTTGACTTCCTGTTCCTGAATCTGGTATGAGTTGTCTGTAATAGCATTTGCAATATAACACAGTTTTCCTTTAATGATATATACAGCAAATCAATAATTGACTTCTTGAAAATAGAAATATTGAGTGTAGGTCTTCTATTTTGTGCTTTCTCGCGACCAAGTAGGGAGAAATTATTGTGTTCATCAAAAAATTCAAATTTGATATTTTGATGGAAATTGGTTCCACTCCGTCTGTGAATTAGAAAAAAAATCTCAATTTGTGTGTCCATCGGCTTCACGCCTAAACCGTTGAGCCCTAAATCTATATCAGAGTGAGGAAACACTTTCTTTATGTAGTCGTATTTTTGATTTTCCAAATTCTGGATATTAAAGTTGGTTTTCTACTTCTACAAATCAATTGATTAAATAACTAGTTATTAATGCAAAAAGTATGTAATAATGATAATAATAACAAAGGCTTTTATTGACAAGACATTACAAATTTTTTACAGGAGTTCAAACTACTTGTTGACTCTTATTATCACTTTTCCACCATTTTTCTTGAAAAACAAAAATGTTATTGATTGGAGATATAAAATTGGGAAAAAATCTGTCAGATATAGTTTCTCTGGTAAGAAACTACATTTTAGCATTTGGTCAGAGGTTCTTATTTATCATTGTAAATGTTGAATCGTATTAAATTCAAATGGCATATTTTGTAATAAGGAGTAGATTATCGAATGTTGAGAGAAATAAATATAAAAAGCCAAAAATTCAAATTGTTACAGGATATTTGTTTAATTGGTTGAATTGGAGGAAAAAGGACTATAGTAATTGTCAATACATTATAATTTGTAATGTTACAAACTTATTTTCATCAGACGAAAATTTTGTTTCAAAATCTATTGATGGGAAAATATCATAAAGTTTGTAAGTGTTCTTCACTTCAGTTCAACTGCTAAAACCTAACAATGCCAAAACTTTAGCCGAAACTGTTATCTTTCTTAGCTTGATACGCCACGATATAATTTTGAGGCGGTGTTGCCAAGTATACTGAACTTCCCACAATTACCTGCCCTAACCACAGATGATAATCCGAACCTCATTTGAAACACGAAAAAAATAAAGAAAACTAGGCAACGACGTGACCAGAAACAGCAATAATGCGCAAGTGCAAAGGTTGATCTTTCTCTGTGAGGAGTCATTTAACTGAATCTCGGACAGCGGGTTTGGCGTTCTAGTGTGTATCATATTTCTATGCTGATACCCAAGTAAATCCCTAGTAATACCCCGAACACATGCCACTTACTCCTCTAATACCCAAGAATAAAAGCAATAGAAATCCGAATTTTCGGTTTTTTTCTCAATTATTATTTTGGAGACCTTTTTTTTGATTCCACAAATTGTGATTCCATCAGATGTTTTCTGTTATCCGCAAATTGCCGGTTCCATGGGTTGAGCACCTAATACCTCTAATTCCCGAGTAATGCCAATTAATTCTCGACTAATACCACTAATGCCCGACTTATACCCACTAATGCCAAATCATTTTCAACTAATACTAAAACCCAAGGCTTGTACACCAAAATTCCCCAGCGGTTTCCTCCCCGAGTGGTTATTAGTCGGGAATTAGTGGTATTAGTTGAGAATTATTGGGCATTAGTCGGGAATTAAAGTTAGAGGTATTACTTCGTATAAGTAAAACACAGAATATATCGCGGTGTTGTTGGAATCTCAATTGTTGAATGAAAAAATGAAAAATAAGTTCTTCAATAAAACGACTTGACAAAAAAAAACGAAAATTCGGATTTCTATTGCTTTTATTTCTTGGGTATCAGAGGAACTACTGGCATTTGTTCGGAGTATTACTCGGAAATTACTATGGTATTAGTGGTGGAATTTTTGGGGATAAGTGTACACAATTGTCTCAGCGGTTTTCCCCTCGTGCCATCCTGTAACAACACAATTTTAGTCCTAATTTCAACCGCCATCGAGTGACAGTCACAACTTCAACAGAGAAGTACGGGCATGTGGAGAACATTTAAAAGGTTTTTTCTTTCTCTATTAAAAATATTGATTTTTCTCAAAGGACCAGGCAGCAACCTTATAGAGAAATTTTCATGTGTTAATTTCTCTGAATTTTTGGTATGTTGTAGAATATGACCTTCTGAACAAGAGTGTCTATGGGCCCAACTCAATCCTATTACTAGTTTTAGAGATACAGGTCGTCGAAGTTGGAAAATGGCCATTTCTTTAAAGTAACATTGCTCGTAGGAAAACATCTTGAATGAAAGAGTTTTGCTCGACAAATATTGCTTAATGAAAAATATTGTTAGATACGGGCTGAGTCAAGCATTATTCAAAATGAGATTCTTATCCGACCCTATAAAATGAAGATGTGACCAAACCAAGTAACACACTATGTCAAAATCGACAAATTAAAATTTTGAACTGGGTGAGTCAAAAAGTCAGTTTTTTGGTGACATTGGGTATATTTTTATTTTATGTTTCGAGCTTTAGGGTTACTTGACTACGAAACATTTGGCATACTGCTTATCCGAAATTGATATACAGTGTGACACAAACGCTAGGTGATCACAAAACTTGCGAGAAGGCGTTTAGTTCATAATTCACCCTGTAATTGAAAATTTCGTCTGTAAAATTTTCCAATTTTTTGTCATCACTCTAAGTTTGAGTATAGTATCATAATGACAAATAGAGTTGGCTTTGATATGACCAGTCTTTGAGATACACAAGGTAATATATTAGGAAGGCCTCTTCTCCCAAATAGACAGAACATTAAAACAAACAATTGAGGAACAAGAACAACAGTAGGTAAGTAACTACTTAACAGTAGAAATCAGTCTATTTTATTTCTGGACCATAATAAATATTTTCTGGTGGTAATCTCTCAGCAGCATCGGTAATCATTTAATAAAGATGTCGATATATATTTCAAGTTTTCTTCGTATCGCGCATATCCTAGAAACCGCAAAACACTTGCCACATGGGCGCATGTGTCTAAAGTTCGAGCCCCGGGCTTACCCGTGAAGTTGTGATTTCTGGGATATGCACAATACGAAATGAAATCACCGATGTTTCTGAAAGACTTCTACCGGAAAATATTAATTATGGTCTATAATATATAATAGACAGATGTAATATTATTATCGACTGGTAAGTAGGTACCTCTACCTACTACTGTTCTTGTTTATTATTGGTTTCTTTATTGTTGTTTGTTTTAATGTCCTGTGAACCGTGAAGTGAGTCTGTGGGTTAACACTGTGAAAAAGAAAAACACCCTGCATACCTCAAAAGCCTTGAGAAAACGAATGCATTGATATACATTTTATAATTTATCTGGGTCGTCACGAAAACTGTTCATTAGATAAATCTATATGTAGAATGTAAGTACAAAACAAATCAGCAACTGTTGAGTAAGCCGCGAATAAAATACCCTTGTAAATATCAATGGATGATGAGTTTATTTTTAATATTAAATACATTGTTTTTTATTGCATAATAACGAAATAACAATAAGTAAATGCCAACGTGTCTCTTACCGTTACTCTGTATGACATTCTCATTGTATACCACTTTTTTGATAACTTTTGTAACTTACGTAGTCAAGTATCCCTAAAGCTCAAAATATAGAATGAAAATATAACAAATGTCACCAAAATAACTGTGACTTTTTGACTCACCCGGTAAGAAATTTGAATTTGTCGATTTTGACATATTCAAATGATGGACATTTCAGTGCGTTACTTGGTTCGATTACATCTTCATTTTATAGTGTCGAATAAGAATTTCATTTTAAATAGTGTTCGACCTACCCCGCATTTTTTAATGAAAATCAGTCTAAAAGTATTGCCTCATGGGTAAGCACTATTTGCACAAAACTCTTTTATTCAAGATGTTTTCTAACGAGCAATGTTAATTTAACTAGTCATAGGATTAAGTTTGGCCCATGGACAGTCTTGTTCAGGAGGTCATAACTTACAACATACCAAACATTCAGAAAAATTAACAGGTGACAATTTTTCCGTAAGGCTGCTGCCTGGTCCTTTGTTTAAAAAATCAACAAGAAAAAATGAAATCATCCGTTCAGTACCTGATGATAATGTAAAAAACAAAAATGACATGAATATCAACGTAGGATAGGTTCAAAATGCTCGCCTTCTTCTTCTTAAGTCAACTAATTGTTATGATTTAGTTTTGTATAACATAATACTATTTACATATCCCCATAAGAAAATGTCCAATGGCGGAATCGGAAATCTTAAGTATCTGAACAACTTGCGAAAGTCACATCCAACATCCGATGAACTACAAATTGAGTACAGAACCGCAAAAAGTAATTGCAATAGAAATATCCCCATTGAGAAATAAAACTAGTTCGCATATTCGATAAACTCACTCAATAATATAGTCGGGGGGATAGTGACAGATATTGGGATTCGATTTTACTCAGTATGCCTTTTGGATGACATTAGTGTCCGTATATCCTTATGATAATAAAGCATGAATCAAACAGTCGTATGCATAGTCAATCGCCAGCGACTCGCCAGAGTTTCGTCGTTCGCTACACAAGGATTATAATCAAATCAAATCAAATTTTATTGAGTCCTTTTCCTATTCACAAAAAACAGATTGGACGGGTCATAAATCATCTTGGATAAAGATGTAAGGGGTATATAAAAGATATAACAGA
Organism: Chrysolina oricalcia; assembly: GCA_944452925.2. Taxonomy (NCBI): domain Eukaryota; kingdom Metazoa; phylum Arthropoda; class Insecta; order Coleoptera; family Chrysomelidae; genus Chrysolina; species Chrysolina oricalcia. Next base: position 40,949,697 of record OX101824.2, read on the forward strand.
GTAAAAAGACAATACTGAACATAGACAAGAATTAAATAATATGTAAACGAATTATGCGGCGATGAGCGAGGTAAGTTTAAATAATAGAGTAAGTACGCAGTGATATCAATGGGCGTTGATATAACTTTCGAACTCTTCTACAGAGTAAAAGCATTCTTTCATAAGAAGTTTTTTAATTTGGCATTTGAAAACTTCTAAACATTTCGAGCTCTTCAAAAAATAAGGAAGTTTGTTGAAGAGGTAACTACCTGCAGAGATCGGTGATTTTTTTGGAAAGAGTGTTCTGCTATGTTTATTAATATATTATTTTTATTTCTGGTATTGTGGTCGTGAGTATCACAATGTTTGATAAAATTATTTTTGTTGATATAAATGTATGACATTAGTTTCATTATGTATATGGATGGTGCCGTGAGAATACTATAATTTCTGAAAGTATCTTTGCAGGATGCTCTGTAGGATAGTCCGAAAATACGTCGAATGATTCATTTTTGTAAAATAAATACACGTTTCATGTCAGAGGCTTGGCCCCATACAACATTACTGTATGATATAGCTGAATATGCAATGGCAGAGTATACATTCAAAAGAGATTCTACGTCAAGCATATTTTTCATAGTCGAAATCACATAGTAGCATTTATTCAGCTTGCTGTATATGCTGTCTATTTGCTTTTCCCAAGAGAGATTGCTGTCTAACATCGTGCCTAGAAATTTGGTAAATTTGGATAATTCAAATGACCGCCCCTCAAATGAGATGTGTTTGATTGTGGGTGTTCTGTACTTGTTGTAGAACTCAATGCACACTCGAGCTCCAAAAAAGTGACAACTACGCGATAAGTCACATTTTGGAAAACGCTGGCGATGTACCACTATTTTGGAGCTCGACTGTGCATTATAGTTCCTGTGTAGCGAGCGGCGAAACTATGGTGAGACGCTGGAATTGACTATGCATACGGCTGAAAGAGTCGTCATGGGTTCTTCATATTAAGAAATTATAAAATAAAATAAATAATTATAAAACTAAAATACTCGAAAAACCATTGGCCTGCCAGTGGTAAGGCTGGGTCCGAGTAGCTGCTATGGTCACGTGAACTAGTATTTGAGAAAGGGATTTCGAGTATTTCAGTTCTATTATTTCATTATAAAACACAAGGAAGCCTGATTGGAATCGTAACGAAACACATAATTTTTGAAAATACTATTATTATTATTTAATATGAAGAACCTACGACGACTCTTTAATTCATGCATTGTTATCATGAGGATATACGGACAATACTGTCCTCCAAGAGTCATTCTGAGTATAATCGTGTCTCAAAATCTTATGGTCGACCAAACAGAGGGCACTTGCAATTGCGTCTCTGATATTTTGAGGAACGTTGCACAAGTATTTGTTAGATTTAATTCAATACCCGTCGTGGTCTTAGCCAGTGGATAGTTGTTTTGTCAGGTACTTTCCTTAATAAGCCTACTTAGCAGGTATATATCGGAGTAATTTCTTTGTGGTGCCATTGTTTGTTCATTTGTTTGTTGTATATGATTTTCTTAATTTTAGTTTTAAGTCATTATTGGCTATACAGCAATGTTTAAAGTTCGATATTATGAATAAACATTATTATTATCAGTAAAGGGTTCATAATCGGTCGGCAACGACTGTTCGTTATTAAACGATCTCCCAAAGAATTCTGTTTTCTTCATGGAATATATTGTTGGTCTGTTTTTTGACCTCTCGCGTGCCTTCAACAGCGTCAATTTATATTTTATACTGACAAAATCATCGACTTGACTGGATTCAGTCATTCCTGCAGGGGCGAAAACTTATTGTGAAGGTGAACAATGAAATTTCTGATGAATTTCTCGGTAACTCTGGAATACCTCAAGAAAGTATGCTCGGCCCCCTGATTTTTCTATCATTCATCTATGATTTACCGGATCACATAAGCGATGTCTTCATGTATACAGACGAAACATCCATAATCGTATCAAGCATGGACGAAGATGAAGTAATATCAAAAACAAAAAATATCCTCCACGAGTTTGATGAATGGTGTCACAAAAATAGCCTGATGATGAATCGCTCTAAGACAACACTACTTAGATTACATAGACCCTCTGTAGATCTCGTAATGACCCAAAATATTATATTTAGATAACACAGTTTGCCATTCTCTAATAAAAGCAGTTTTTGGGCACGATCCTAGATGAAACTCTCAACTGGGAAGAATGCATAAATAGTCTTTGCTCTAAACTAACTAAACAATACTTTGCCGCTTCTCACGCACTTTACACCTCATTTATTGACTAGATTATAGGTAAAACGCTGCGGCCTCCCTTTTTTCTTGCCTTGCAATGGGTTGGTCATTGAGATAATTTTTTTACCTATCACAAACATATCTTCGGTTCAATATAAGCCTGAAGGTATGAGTTGCGTAGTAGAGATCAAGAGAGTCCACCGAAAGTTATTCACAGGAGTGCAAAAAAATACTGAAGCGCTCAATATTATAATCTTAAAATAGTTAGATCGTTCAAACCAAGTAATCATAGAAACAATTATACCCCCATATGGGCGTCCTTGCTGAAAATGTGTTACTTTGTTACTCGAATTTTGATTTTATTTGAAATCGTGAAATCACAGATAATTATTTGCAATTTAACAATCAAGAGACGTAGTCTGGGCATGTGTGAACCATTACGTTGATACACAAGGAAAACATAGTTATGAATAGTGTTATTACGTGCAAATGAATCATTTTATATTCAAGTGGACGATAAACGAGCAAATGGCGTTATCCCTAGTTTGTATTATCGTTTATTGAGAGAGTTCGTTTCTATATACATGTTCGAAAAATCCTCAACCAGATCGAATATAAATATTCAAGTGTCAATACACATGTGTAAGAAATTTCGTCACCAGGAATGAAGTGATGACGTAATAGATAACTTTTCATTAGAAAAGGAATAATATGACCTATCACTTAAAAGTTTTATAATTGTTGAGAGCTACTTCATCCCAGTGCAAAGCTTTGCGGATGATAACGCTCTTCATACTAGTTGAAGAGCTGCCTATATGATTTACTGACATGTCAGAAAACCGTTTGCTGGGCATGAAATAGCATTCTTGGTGTTGCCCCAAGTCGCCTGGATATATTTTTAGAATATCTCCAAGTTAAGGTCAAGGAGGGGGTTGAAACGTTTGATAGTTTATTTCAAGTATATGAAATGAGCCCTCTTTGAAAGAAAAAGAAAAGTCGGTAGAATCAAAATTAGGCGAGTTAAGATGAAAATAAGGTCAGTCCCTACATTTTTCTACGAAAAAATCAGTTCAAACAACCCCCTAATTACCAACCTAATGAAAATTTATTGTTGCTTTTCTGCAATTCTCATTATTTATGTATTATCAATAGATCCTAAAAGTTTGACCAATTTAAAAGCCTTTTTTTGAAAAATTCGAATTTACTTAAAGTGAAAAACTATTTTCTGCAATTTTGTAAAAAATATAATTTTTTTCAAAATAACTCCAAAAACTGGAGATACGAAAAAAAAATGCTAGAGTAGCGAATTGTAGATTTTTTAATTGCGTATATTTTCTGTACGATAAACATTTGGCGAGATATTTGAAATTACATTTTTTTGAGGAAAAATCTTTTTATTCATTGAGCTACAATAGGTAGTGATTTAAGAGGGTTCAAAAGTTGCAAAATGAAATTAGTTCATATTCTCGAATTAAATCAGTGTGATAAATTAATAATTTTTTTAGGGTAAATATTTTTTTTTTCGTTATGCTCTTACAAGGGTTGATTTTTAATGGCTGCAATATTCATTTCGAAATTGTTTTTCAAAGAATAAAACAATCATTATTTCATTAAAAAATAAACAGCCCCCGTCTGCCTCAGAATTTGTAGAGGGTGAGATGAGCCTAATTCCAAATTTTTATGCAAATCGATGCAGGACGAGGAAATTGCGAGTTTTGGCCATATTTGAGCTTCATTTGCTGGACTATTTTAATGAAGGATTCTTTGGTTGATTCATTTTATTGTCGCTTCATGTTCTAGATGTCATTATCATAATAGTCCAATGCTGCATAACATTACCCTTTTGAGTAAAGTCAATGTGTTTGTTACTCAACATTTTTCACAACCAATTAAACATGTTGATATAAAAGATATCCGCTTATTTTCATTCCCAGAGTCTGTTTTGAGGAAATATCTCCTATTGTTCGTAAAACAACACAGTAGCACCAAATTACGTAACATATTTGCATCTCACTTTATCCTGTTTTGAAGCAAACACTTGACCGTGACATCTTTGTTCTGTTCTCCAAAAGTCTTGTAACAGTTGATCCAGACAGTATGGAGACTTGAGATACAATGAGTACGAAACGAGATTTAATAAATTTTTTTACTACAAAATTATTTTTTAAATTTAAAGGTGCCTTCAGAAGCAGTACCAATTTAAAAAAATTAAATTGCAAGGGGTGCAGCGATGCACTTCAAGAAGAAGATATGTTCATTTTCAAACATATCAGATACACTTATTTATTTTAGTTATTTTCATTGTCAACTTTGACAACTTTTGGCCTAAAAAAACTTTTTTTATTTAATAGCAGAACAGAAAGATACACTAAATTTTGGCAACTTATAAAAAACAACTTTTTTTACAAGCGGTACAAAGCAGTCATTCTTCTTTCTTGAATCAACCATATGTTCGTCTGAGTTCTATTTGAATTTGTGTTTGTTTACAGAAATGTACAGATATAATTCATGAACATATCAAAATGAAAGCGTTAAAATTTTAACATTATTGAAATATTGACAAAACACTTAACCCCAGAGACAGAATCCATAACAAATTGTGTTTCAATTTTCAAAATTGATATCTTTCGAGTCACCCTACCCTGTATACAAAATTCCTTGTGAATTACAATTAATTGATGTAAGGGGGTGGGATAAGACGATCTGTTCACTGATTGCAAATGGAAACTTATTATTTTCACACAAATTATTAATTTTTAATTAATAATAAATTTTGAATACAAACTTGAGGTGATAATACCTTTCTCGAAGTAGATGGAAAACTGAGACACCAACAATATTGAATATTTTTAGGTTCTATACCGGGTGTCCGCGGAAACTTTTATGTTTCTGAAGATAATGAAATAAAATTTGGAAGATCTCTAAAAGACTTTAAGCTGCATCTTTCGACAAATAACTCAGCTTCGTAAAACTTCCAATTTCACCAGAAGTGACATGAACTTTAGATTTTCAAATGAGAAACCCCGTATATTTCCATTTATTTTTTCTTTATATGATTTACTGAATACAACCATGTGTTATTTGTTACTTTTTGAAACCGAATTTATTTTTTATTCTAGAGTGCTATGGATTTCTTGAAATCACTTATCACAGTCAAAAAATTTTGTGAATAATATAACTTTTCTGTTTTTGATCAAAATGTATCTGCTATGCAAAATTTCATTTTAAAATTTCTATCACAAATTGTTTTCAAATTGGCTCGTCGAAATAGGAAAAAGAGCATTCGACTACGATTGATTTGATACTGCACATAATTAGGTTTCAAATAAACTTCCGTTAAAAAAGATTATACTAGAAGTTTCTCAAAATAAAGGATCTTAAGAGATTAAAATAAGATTTAAATGCATCCAGCAATCTGTAACAAGAGTGTTTTCGATTGGAGAATCTCAATCAGGAGGTTAGCATACATAGCTGTAGGTATATTAATTCATTTGTTGCCCCGTCGGAGAGGGTGTGGTGGGGGTGAGTTTGTCGGAAAAAATCAATTATCAGTTCAAACGACATTGTAGAGTGTTTTCCATTGGATAATCTCAATCAGGACGTTGGAATACATTGCTGTAAATTCATCAATTCATTTGTCGCCTCGTCGGAGAGGGTGAGGTGGGGGTGAGTTTGTTGAAAATAATCAATTATCATTTCAAACGACGTAGAGTGTTTTCAATGAAAGCATCTCAATCAAGAGGTTAGAATACATAGCTGTGGGTATATTATTTCATTTGTCGTCATGTCGTAGAGGTTGTGGTGGGGGTGAGTTTGTCAAAAAAAATAGATTATCAGTTCAAACGAGGTTGTAGAGTGTTTTTGATTGGAAAATCTCAATCAGAAGGTTGGAATACATAGCTGTTGGTATATAAATTCATTTGTCGCTCCGTTGGAGAGAGTGTGTTGGAGGTGAGTTTGTCGAAAAAAATCAATTATTATTTCAAACGATGTTGTTGAGTGTTTTTGATGATAGCATCCTAATCAGGAGGTTAGAATACATAGCTGTGGGTATATTAACTCATTTGTCGACCCGTCGAAGAGGGTGTGTTGGGGATGAGTTTATCGAAAAAAATCATTTATTAGCTCAAACGACGTTGTAGAGTGTTTCCGATTGAAGAATCTTAATCAGAAGGTTGGAATATATAGCTGTGGGTACATTCATTCATTTGTCACCACGTCGAAGAGGGTGTGGGGGGAGTGAGTTGTCGAAAAAAATCAATTATCATTTCAAACGACGTTGTAGAGCGTTTTCGATTGGATAATCTTAATCAGGATGTTGAAATACATAGCTGTGGGTATATTAATTTTTCGCCCCGTCGGAGAGGGTGTGGTGGGGGTGAGTTTGTCGAAAATAATCAATTATCATTTCAAACGACGTTGTAGAGTGTTTTCGATTGGAGAATCTTAATCACACTCTACAACGTCGTTTGAATTGATAATTGATTTTTTTCACCCCCACCACACCCTCTCCGAAGGGACGACAAATGAATTAATCTAGTCTCAGATATGTATTTCAACCTCCTGTTTATGATTTTCCAATCGAAAAAACTCTTCAACGTCGTTTTAACTGATAACTGATTATTTTCGACAAACTTACCCTCACCTCACCCTCTCCGACGGGGCGACAAATAATTTTATAAATCCGTAGTTATGTATTTCACCCTCTTGAAAAATATTCCACGCTGGAAAAAAGGCCAAAAATTCGGTTGAAATGAATATTACTTTATTTCGTCAAAGGCACCCCTACCACACTCTCTCCGAAGGGAAGACAAATGAATAAATATACCTACACTTATATATTTCATCCCCCTTAAAACAATTCTTTCACAAAAAATACTCTACAGTGACGTTTAAAAACAAAATTTATTCATTTAGAAAATTTCACCTCCTTTTCACCGCACAAAAATAATTTTAATAATCATATCCCATGGTAAGAAACCTACTTGATTCCATGGATCCATTGAGAACTCTCTAAACCTTCATTTAAGCGGGAAAGAGGGATTTTACCAGCTAAGTTACATTTTTCTTAGTGTACATTTGTGGTTGTGGATCAAGAAGACTAAAAACAAGGAGTGTTTGATTCCCATAAGACAATGGGGACACTAGTAGAAAGTGATGAAAGAACATTCGTGACGAAATGTGACGTAGTTATACATGTCATGGCCGCCGTTCTCTATAGACATTGACGGACTAGCTCTTGGTATATGAGAGTTACTGCTGACAGTTTTGTTGCTTGAATCGAGTTCGACTCTGTACTCATACCCAAGTACGTCACTATGACGCGTTGATGATACAAGTTTCTGATTGGCTAGAGCTTATTAAACCCTCCTTGTTTTTAGTCTTCTTGGTTGTGGATAACCTCACACACGTCAAAAAACGCATATGGAGCTCATTCAAATTTCGTTCCATTATTTTCAAAAACAAAAAAGTTATAGGGGCGAGCCACCTTCCGCCGACACCCGGTATATCCCCCTTCATTCTCTATAAATTTTTCCCATGTCCATCTCTTCGCAATTCTCCTGGTGATATTTCTATGCACACTGCCACAATTCTTCATCGCAACTCTTCTTCAGTGCTTGGTCTAGTTTTATAAACCTTCTGTTTAATTTTTTTCCAAAAATAGACATTCACAGGAATGAGATCAGGCAAACGAGGCTGCCAATGAATTAACGGGCAATCCATTTCAGTGGAAACTTTTGATTCATCCAACTTGGTACTTTACCAGCATTATTGATGGAAGCACCATTTAATTGAAAAATCATAGTTTTACGAACATTTATGAGGATTTATTGGAAATGTCCCATAATTGGTTATTCAAGTAATTCAGAACGCTCTCATCGTTCCTCAAAAAAATGAATGAGACAATTATTGGTGTCTAAAATTCCGCACCACTCATTAAATTTTTGAGAATATCGATTTCAACACTTGATGACCCAGTGAGGATTTTACGATGCCCAGTATTTTGGAGATAAAACTACTCCATTTTCTGTAAATGTAACTTCATCTGTGACAAAAATGTTTCTGAGGAAGATATCATTTAATGGACGGATGTTAATTGGTCGCCAAGGTATAGTTTATCCAATCTGAATTGAATATGACTTCATTCAGCTCAATATATAGGGTTAGTTCAAAATAGCACATGGTGTAATAACGAATGAAGGATAAAAACGGAAAAGTAAATAAATATTATTCCCTATATAAAGAAAACATTAGACCAGATTGAGTATATTTCACGTATAACCGTTCGAAGCATGGAAAGCAATCAGTAATGTGCTGACCGCCTCTTGCATAAATTAGCGTAAATCACTTCTTAATATTTTTATTGCTGTCCGGCAGCCTCGTGATATTTATGAAAAGAAGAACAGTACTTAATGAACGATTAAACAGAACCCAATATTTTCTCCCTACCTAATTTGTTTTGCCGTTAGACTAGGTATAAATGTAACTAATTATTGACAAACACTATTTGTTATCATCATATAGAGTTATCCTAAAACAGGTATAAAACTAATTAATTAACATTTTGGGAATATAAAAGAAGAACTTTGTAATAGTATAACTCAGTATACTTCTGCTTGAAGAATCCATTGTATTTGCAAAACATATGTAGCGGTTTTTTAAACTAAAAGTGTGAAAATCAACATTAAAGTTTTAGTATAAACGTTTGCGTATTTAGTGTTGCAACATGGCAAATTGGCGACCATTCGAAGAACGTGGGGAACAAGACTCACAACCTGATGAACAATTCGAAGAACGTGAGGAACAAGACTCACAACCGGATGAACAATGGGAATTTAAAAACAAAGATCTTCATGTTCAGACCCAAAGACTTGTTCTGAATACATATAAAAATCTTAAAAAGGAAATGAACGACAAATGTGAAAATGAAATTTCCGGAAGGATAGGTATCTCATCTCACCAGTTTGAGGCATTCAACTATTTACAGAGTGGTTAAACAAGGGGATGTAGATCATTATCGATAAAGAAAACGAGAAGATCAAAAATTAAACAAAGTTGATGAGGCCACGAAAGGTTTTCTTCGAAGGCAAGTTTATGATTTCTATAAACGAAACGAAGTACCTACCTTGGAATAAATCAAAAATAAATTATCTGATTATCCTGAGTATACATATAAGTCGCAGGAAACACTACGCCAAATTCTTTTAGACTGCTCGTTCTGCAAAGGCAAGATTACTTGCGACAAATAAAAGAACATCGGGAATCGAAGAGACATAATATAGTATATCTTGACGAGACTTGGTTCGATAGTCATGATGTGAGTCGGTATGGATGGGTAGATAACTCCCAAAACTCTCCAATCACTATGTTCCAAAGGAAAACGTATAATTATTGTACACGCGGGTAGTGAAGATGGTTTTGTACCGAACGCGTTGCTGTTGTCAGCAAAACAAATAAAAAAATGCTCAGCAGATTATCATGAGGACATGCCTGCAACTTTATTCAAAAAATGTTTAGTTAACAATTATTACCAAATAATATACCACCAACTTCTGTTATTGTAATGAATAATGCGTCATACCACTTACGTCAAAAGATAAAAATACCGACGAAAGCAACAAAAAAAGGAGACATTTTGGATTTTATGATAAAAAATTGAATCCCCAAAAAGCCACGAAGGTGGTATTAGTACGTATAATCAAAAATGAAAATTTTGAAAAAGAATATATTATTGATGAACTTTATAAACATTCTGGTCATACGCTACTGAGGTTACCTTCGTATTATTGTGTTTTAAACCCCATTGAACTGGTTTGTGCATTCAGAAAATACAAATTGAGAAAATCCAATCAATGTCCAAATCTAAGCGAAGAAGTAATAGAAAATGTTAGCATCTTAGGCGAGGAATATAAAGATTTTGGACAGAATTCATTTTAAATATGATTTCAAAAGAACGTGAATATTTCCTTTTGCCATCCATTCAACGAGTAATCATGAACATGGGTGATTCGTCTGATTCGGAGGATTATGATGATTGGGTCTTGCCACGACTTTGATGTGTATATAAGATAGCCGTACCAGCAAATAAATTATCAATATTTCCTGAAGTTATCTTATTATATTTTTTTGAACGACTTATTTTCGGTGTGTCAGAAAACTTCATTCATTATAAGAACAAGACACATTATATTCGCAAATACGCAAAGTTATACCCAAGTAAGAGAAAATATCTCCACCTATTGCTGACAAGTACGTTCAAAGAGGCGAAGTCATTGACGTGTTAATCCGGTTTTACAGCTCATTCAACTGCTATTGGATAAACTATAATCCCTTTACCTGCATTTCGAAAAGGGTCGCTACTAATGAGAATGAGTCTAAGAGATCTAACCAGAACGAACTAACCTTGCAGACATTTGAGTGCATTTTCCTTTGTGAAAATACATTTTGTGAGGAGTGATTTCTTAGTATGATCTCACCAGAACGAACTGACCTTTGAATCAGTGGAAATTTGGGCAATCGCAGTGAAAACCTGGCGACCAATGTACATGTCGAATTAGTGGATCAGGTGATTTTGGCGACTACACCTTTTTCAATTGTAATTCAGAAAGTGTAACTTGAAATTCAGATTAGTAACATGTAAATCAGAAACTATAACTTGTTATTCAGAATTGTTAACTGTAATTCAGAAACCTTAACATGTAATTCAGATCAATTAATTGTATTTCAGAAACGGTAACATGTAATTCAGATTAGTTAATTGTATTTCAGAAAGCGTCAATCGTAATTCAGAAACCATCACTTGTAATTCAGAAACCATCAAGGACTTGATTAGTAAGAGTAGGGAATATGAGAACAATGAATTATTTATTAGTGATCATTATTATGAATAATAATATTTATCGCCCAACGGGCATGTCTTGAAATGCTAAAGCTGTAGCATGGTGAATGGTGGTGTGTTGTGCAGCCCTACCACAATCACCTTCAACTATAGTATAATTTGCCTGGTCAATGATTTGCTCAAGATACACAAGCTGCTGTTCTCCAACACCCGGACCTTGAACTTGGGGAACTCGAAGATTCTTTTTTACATAGGAGTTTATTTTCGACCATATTGTTTCGACTGGGTTCAACATTGGGGGGGGGGGGGGGTGTGGACTCAAACGAAGAATACTTGCCTGAGTTCCATCCAGAAAATATGTACATACGAGTTGTTCCTGGTTTCTGAATAACAGTTGATAATTCCTGAATAACAACTAACGCTTTTGAATTACATTTTACACCTTCTGAAATACAATTAACTCATCTGAATTACATGTTACGGTTTCTGAAATACAATTTACTAATCTGAATTACACGTTACGGTTTCTGAATTACAATTTATTATTCTGAATTACCAATTATACTTTCTGAAATAGATCTTATACTTTCTGAATTACAATTGAAAAAGGTGTAGTTTACCACCGCCGCATTTTATATCGTCAGCGGACCAGAATCAACCTAATAAGGCGGGAACAAACCCCAATCCGCGGCAATATCCCGCACTTCACTGCCCAATATTCAGAATCCTAAGATACTGTCAGACCGGTACTCACTTCCAAACCAACCTGAACTATCGGTAGAATTTTCATATGAAGAAAAGCCATTTCCACAGTGCACAGAGTTGATGTCGGACTCAAATTTATTAATGAAGTCATCAATATTTTTACCCTTTCTTCGAAAGATCACGAGGCAAAGATCTGTCCTAGAGTACTGTTGAAAAATATGGGGCTCAGGACCAAAATGAGCATACTTCCAAGAGAAAAATTTTACTCATCGGTAATACCTCGCTTACAAACTCAGTTACTTTAAGTTCCTTTTTTGGAATGTCGTGAAAAATTTGTTAATGGGTGACTTTCCCATGAACACAATGATTATTTTTCCCGTTTCAACTTGAATTTAAAACAGGGAAACACTGTATGACTTGAAACCGTTCTTCATCATAATATTAAACACAATTCCGTTCATTATAACACTATTCATTATTGTCAATTTTGCAATTTTTTCCAGACCCGTTATAATCGAAGTGCCACATTTTGCTGCTCTTCGTGGAAAAGAACGAGAAATTGTCATCCTCAGGTCCGATAATGGAGAGTCATGGAAAGAACATACGGTTGAAGCTTCCGAAGAAATTCTCAACGAAGTGCTACATGATAGTTTTGAAGCAGAAGGTAAGCTTACCAAACCATGTTTTACTATTACGAGTATATGTTTGGGAGTGAAGGTGTACATTCATTTGACAATTTCCCTCATATTATAGATAGATAGATAGTTTATTTGACTATATCATATACATATGTACATTTATAGCAGGTCATTGTTTTTCAATGGAAGAATAGAAATATGATTAAAAAGTAATATAAATCACCATTTCACAATTAGGTACAACATATAAAATTAGAAAAAACATACTTAAAGGTAACAATATGAAATATAAATATATATAAACATAAAAACGGTAAGTATTTCTCAAAGGCAAAAAGTCGCACCTGGAATTCCTTCGAGGTACTCGTCGACAGAATAAAAACTGTTATTTACCAAATGCGATTTGATAGTTCGTTTGAACTTATCAACACTTAACATTTTAATTTGATGAGGTAGTGCATTATAAAGATTAATATTGAGAGAATTTTTTTGTGCAATAGAAAGCCTATATCTAGGAATTCTGATATTATCAGAGTTCCTAGTGTTATGATGATGGATGTCAGCATGTGTGGTAAGGTTAGATGATGTTTTATGAATTTCAAGAAGTGAATTGTAAATATATAACGACGGAAGAGTCATAATTCTGAATTTAATAAATAAGGGTCTACACGTATCTCTATACCCTGAATTTCCTAATATTCTTATTGCCTTTTTTTGTTGAATGAAAATAACATTTGCAGCTGAGGAATTACCCCGTAGGCCATGTGAGAATGAAAAAGTGAGAAATACACTGTTCTCATAGTGTCGCAATTTGAAATATGCTTAAGCTGTCTCAGAAGAAAAAGTATGCTTGACAGTTTATGTTTTAATTGTTCTATATGAGCATTCCAATTCAATTTATGGTCCAAGGTAACATCGAGTAACTTTACCTTCTGTTCTCTTTGTTCACCCTGACGGAGAGTTACAAGTAGCCTCTGAGACTTGTCATTATTTAGTTTCAGATTGTGAGCTCTGAACCATGTCTCTACTTTTTCTTCAATTTCTTTAGATTGATCCAATAAAGTGTGGTAATCTGGACTCGAACATATAAATGACGTGTCATCGGCAAAAAGGACAGATTTGAAGGGGGTCATGAAGTTGCTCAGCTCGTTAACATAAATAATGAATAATAGTGGCCCCAAGACAGAGCCTTGAGGTACACCATGATTCATTTCTTTAAAATCCGATGTACTATTATTGAAACAAACAGCCTGGAATCGATTTCTCAAGTAGGATTCAAAATGGGAAAGTGCAATACCTCTAATTCCATAAAAATGTAATTTTTCTAGTAGAATGTCATGAGCGACACAATCGAAAGCCTTCGACAGGTCGCACAATGTGATAGCTGTATGATTTCGCTGCTCAAGGCCCTCGACTATGCCACTCAATATATCCATAACTGCTGCTGTGGTTGAGCCACCAGCCCTAAAACCAAATTGCGAGTCACTAAAATATTTGTTGATTTCAAAATAATTTGATGTCTTTGTTTGAGGATTTTTTCTACGATTTTGGAAGGAATGCAAATGATGGATATCGGACGATGATTTTCAATGAGAGAAGCATCTCCTTTTTCGTATAATGGAATGACCTTCGAAAATTTGAAAACATCTGGAAATTTTCCGGTACTAAAAATTAGATTTACTAGTTCGGTTAACGGTTCAAGAATTAAATTTGATGTTTCTTTTATGAGTTTGCTATTTAAGTCATAGACATCAACACATGAAGAATTTTTTAACGAATTTATGGTATCTCTAACTTCATACTGAGTAACTGGAAGTAGAAAAAAAGAAGAGGAAGGTGCTGGAAGAATCTTTGAAAAATTTAGTAATTCCTTTTTAGGAATACCAGGTAGAGATTTTGTTATAGATTCGGCTACTTGGACAAAATGATCATTAAAATCGTTTGGAGTAATGTTTTTATTTACTGGGGGAGTTGATTTAGCCTTGTTTCTTTCAAAATTAATAACTTGCCAGCTGGCTTTAGACTTGTTTTCCGCGGAACGAATGTACTCATTATATGCATATTTTTTCGCCGTTTTGATGTTTTTTCATATACTTTCTTCAATACTTTATAAATTCTTATGTCATCAGAGTTTTTACTTACATCTGATATTAGTTTGACACTTGACAAGACTGATCTTTGAGCCCTCAGCTCCTCATTAAACCAATTTACCAACTGCTTTTTGTGTGAAGATTTTTTCTTCAATGGAAATATTTTTTCTACTAAACTATGATATGTATCCACTAGAAAATTTGCGAGATAATTTACGCCCAGGTCATCATTTTTATAAATTTCCCAGTTCACATCATACAGCGCATTTTTCAATTTCTGTAAACCAGAGGTTGTGATAGCTCTTTTGTAGGAAGACGTATTTTCAGACGAATTTAGTTTTTTGTTTATGACTGCATATTGCCCCATATGATCAGATAAACATGGTTCTAGAACACCAGTTTTATCAAGTCTGCGTCAAAGTTAGATAATATATTATCTATACAACTAGATTTTTCTGCCGTAATTCTAGTGTGTTCATGAATATGTATCGAAAGGCCAAAAGAATTTAGCAAACATAACAGTTCATTCAGCATTGCATCATTCATTATTTCAAAATGAATGTTAAAATCGCCCAAAATTATGACTCTTTCATCCACTCTCAAAAAATGTTCCAATAGGCTTTCTAGGTTTTCCATAAATATGTTGAAATCTCCAGAGGGAGATCTGTACAGAGTGAACACATATGTTTTTAGTTCCTGAATAAAAATGCCACAGAATTCAGATTGAATTTCCACATTGAATGAATTTAAATTGAGGGGTTTGAACGATACGTTTTTTTGCCTTAAGTAAATAGCTACACCTCCCATTTTGTGGCTTTTCCTACAAAAATGATTTGCAAGTCTATACCCAGGAATATTAATCGTTCTCAAATTAGTTTCATTCTGCCAGTGCTCGGTTAAACAGAACACATCAAATTTAAACTCATCAAGAAAAAATGCTATCTGTTCTATTTTGTTTGACAAACACTGAGTGTTTATATGGAACACACTTACCGAATCTGTACAACTTATTTCAGCTGAAAGATTACTATCTGATAAATACGCTGTATTCCCATTTGAAGTGTCTAGGTGTGTACTTCTTGATTGTTGGTTCTCTGAAAATTTTCCTTAAACTTGAATCTCCTGATAACTGCTCCAGTTGGCCATATAGAGGGATCGTAAATTTTATCAACATGTTCTAGTGAAAAAGCCATTTTGTAGGTTGACATATGCTCCGTGCGATTCCACTCGTCGCAAGTAAAATTAATTTCAGGAGCATTTTTCTTTAATATGCTCAGTAGATCACCTGATTTCATGTCTGCCGCTATACGGGATACATGAACAAAACCTTTTTTGGGTACTGTCCTGATGTTTCCATTGTCATTAGCACCAATTATCACTTTATATTTTTTGTTATCTGAGGAATTCCGTCTGGGATTCCAACTTCTGTTTTCGCTGATTTTTTGCCCAGCAGGAATGGCCACTAGTTTTTGTAAGGGTACAGTCACATCTACATTTACTTTTTTTACGGCATCACTGAAAGATCCATTTTTTGTTTGGTCTGGCACATTATTTGTTGAGAGATTTCGTACTGTTTGCTTTGATGGAATTTGATTTGAAATACGACTTGTAGATGGCAGCTCATGTATATAGACCAAACAAATATCATCTTTTCTCAATCTTAACAAATTAAAACACATGGTTGTTTTGAGTATCTTTTTTTGTATTTTAAAAAATATAGCGCAAAAATTCATTTGTTCATAACAAATTGTTTGAACCGCACCTGACCAACAATAAGAAGAGAGAAATAAAAGAAGAGCAAAGACAGCGGAGGAAGTGGAAGATCGCTCTATAAAATCTTTAAAAAATGTTTGCGAGACTTTTATTTTAATTTCAAACCAAAGAATTGTTCTCATGTTTTGTTTTATACATATATGTCATTAAAGTATGTAACATTTTAATTTGAATTGCCTCTTCATTACATTTTATGCAACATTTCTTTCAATTCAAAGTTTATTTTGTTACTAATTATGTCAATTTGGTACAATCAATCATAGGAAAATCAAATATAATTTTTCTGTACATTTTGGAAAACTTCACTTTCATCATTCATTACATAAAAGTCATAGAGGGCCAGTACCAATGCTCTGAGTAGGTTGCATTAAATAAGTTTACTGGGCCATCAACGGTTGCTACAGTTTTGCCTTCATGTGCCCGTCATCTAAAAAGCACCGCAATATTGGCATACAGGTATTGGCCCTAATGATGGCCAGAGTCTCCTATTTTCACTGGCCCGCCACTGGCCACAGGAGTCTTGCCGTTCCGTCCTAATCTGGCCAACATATTCTGGGCCAGTATCATGCCGACTATAATTGTTTGGTGGGTTATGCCCTTTAGGGTTTTGGTAGTTATAGATATAACGATCAATGAACAAGCAAAATTAGCGCTATCCCGTGGAACTTAATAATAAAACTTTTTTTTCTCAAACACTTGCATAAACAAGTTTAGAATTTGTCAGAAATTAGTTGATTATTGTTGATTGCATAAAGAAATCACATAGTTTCATGATAGTTTCAAGTATGTCAAGCATACCAAACGATATTTCACCTAATAAAGATCAAGCGGAAACCGATCGGAATACGTGTCCCGTGGGTCCAACACCATATGCCCACAAATGTGTTAAAAAATAGGGCATTGTTGAATCTATACGCGCTTATGCATGTCCTTTGAGAAAAAAAAGAATTATTATTATTAAGTTCCACGGGATAGCGCTAATTTTGCTTGTTCATTGATCATTATATCTATAAATACCAAAACCCTAAAGGGCATACGTCATAAAATCATTTCACATTTTGGCAGCCGACGAGCTATAAATCCTTATAGGTAGCTCCAAGAAGTAAAAAAAAATAATGGAATTTTAGTTTAAAAATAATCAGGGTTTTTATGTTACCTTTCAACAGGTGAAAATGATCTGATCAACAAAAGTATAGTCAATTTAAAAATTGGGGTAAAAATTTTATGATGATGGAATATTGTTTACTGTTGTGTTCAGATAGTACCAATATTTTTTTAATTCCTCAATATTCATATTCAATCGGTTGAAATATTTATTTTCATCATGCTGGATTATAATTATAAATATTATCAGCACAGTTCCGGGAGGTTGGACTGTTTTCAGGAATTTTTTTGCTCTATAAGGATCTTTTCTTCAAATCTTGAATACCTCAAATAGTTTTTGAAATATTTGCAAAAACCAAAACATTCTTTTTTTTAACTAATTATTTATAACTTTTGCAATCTTTGACGACCAAATTTTTCAGTTCAACATTCTTTCTAGATGCCATTTCATAAGAAAATTATAATTTTCGGTGGTCTATGTCAGCTTCTTGACAAAATGGCACTTGTGAACCAGACTATAGGGGTGATAATACATAATAGGATAATACTAGTGGTTCGCACAAGACCAACGAGACGAGATTTTCTTAAGGTTTTGACTCGTCTCGATGAAATAATAAGTCTCGTATCAAGTCTCGTTTCGCAGCCTCCACTCCCGTCATGCATAATCTTATTGTTTTAGTGTAATAAGGAAGACTTAAATACTTGCTATAATGTAGAGTCGGAAAAGAAAATTACAATTGTTGAAAGATAATTGTATTTGAGAGTAATATATCTAAACAAAATAAAAACTTTTAGCATTATTTTAGAAATCAAAATCAAAATAGAGAAAACAGCCCTCAGTCCTCTCGGTCGAGATAACATCATGTATTTGAGAGTAATACATCTAAACAAAATAAAAACTTAGCATTCATTATTTTAGAAGTCAAAGTAGAGAAAACAGCCCTCAGTCCTCTCGGTCGAGATAACATCATGTATTTGAGAGTAATACATCTAAGCAAAATAAAAACTTAGCATTATTTTAGAAATCAAAATCAAAGTAGAGAAAACAGCCCCCAGTCATCTCGGTCGCAAATGTTTCTCATTCTCACCCACTCGTTTAGGCATAAGAAACATCGTGCAGATTCATTAATGTTTTCTTATGATTTTCTTGGTATTATGTAATAATTTCTAACACTTTTTATCAAAGCAAATTAATGTAGTGGATACAAGATATTGAAAAAACATTTGTTATACTTTTTGTTCATATTGAAAATCTTATAAAAATGTGCTTTTTAAAAAGTTTTTTATTTATATTTTTATTATGTTTTCAAGTCCGCGCATAGTAATATTCACCTACTAGACACGAGACCTCATGCATGAGACTCGAGACGAGACTAATAAACGACTCGTCTTGTCCGAGTTTGTTGTCTTAAGTATCGTCTCGGAAACGAGACGAGACCATGCGAGACTTTCGAAAACAAGACTCTCGGACGCACCACCACATAATACACTTCAACGAGCTGAATGTTTTATTTTTGATTTTCAAATTCGTATACGTCTCATCTTCTTTCAGACCTAAACCAACTGGAAGACGTATCGTCTGGACGGATAACAAGAATCCTAACCCAAGATTTTCCTCAGTATTTCGCTGTCGTGTCAAGGGTACGGCAAGAAGTTCACGCCATCGGTCCAGAGGGCGGAATGGTCTCCAGCACCGTGGTACCTCAAGTGCAGGCGGTCTTCCCAGAGGGCGCTCTAACGAAGAAAATCAAAGTGGGACTCCAGGTAAATCTGTTCAAGCCTCGAAAAGGAGTGCCTTTGGATAAACTGCGGAAAATCACCGTGAATCATATACCAAAAAGAAAACGCTGGTCGTTGGTTTGGTGAAGCGTACCTACTGAAACAACAGGCCAAAGTTGTAAATAATAATTTTTCAGCTTTTGAAAAACTACTTTTGGAAATATTTGAAAAAATTTATATTCGTATGAACTGATATAGTACAACGGTATTTTTCGATCTAGTCATATTTATTCTAGTCATTTTCAAATGGATTATGAAGTTAGAAAAGCCACTTGCTAGAAAATCAATGAAATTTATTTCAGTGATTGTCGAATAATTGTCAAAATTTTTCGTGCCAAACAAAAAAAATTGTGGCGTTCTCAGTATTTTTTATATGGTGTGGCTGTGCTAACTTTATATTAGTTTTCAACCAATATAACCATCAAATTTCATCACTGTGGTAACCAACAAATGTCGAAGTCTATTTAATGAAAAACTAAATTGGAAAATCTTTTTTTATAGCGTATACCAGGTGTCCGCGGAAAGTGGTTTGACCCTATAACTTTTTTATTTATGAAGAAAATGGAATTAAATTTGGAGGATCTGCATAAGACATAAAACTACGTTTCTTGACAAGTACTTCGAATTCATGCAACTTCTTGTTTCACCGGAAGTGACATAATCTTTCGATTCGTTAATGTTTAATTTTACCTCTTTTTTCTCCATGTGACATTCTGAAGACAACCATGAATTATTTGTCATTTTTTGTGACCAATATTTTTTTTTTATTTCGAAATTAATTTTTCATTCTAGAGTTCTATAAATACGTTCAAACCACTAATTGCAGCCCTAAACATACAACTCCAATGTTTTCAGTCAAAATGTATGTGATATGTGAAATAAAAATTTTAAATTGAAATTACACCTTTTTTTCAATCGGTAACGGGTTAGGAGAAAAAAACATTTTAATAATTTGATACCGCACACTGATATTGAACAAACGTCTGTTAAAAAACTACGTTTTCGAAACAAAGACAAACACAACTGATATAACAAAATAATTAAGGAAGTCGACTTCTTCTTTAACTTCGCCTCTGCAAGAATAAATCAGCTTTTGGATTATTCATTTTGTTTTATCAGTTGTGTTGGTTACAAGCTGCTCGATTCATTTGAATGGTATTCTAATTTTCAACTGTTATCTTTCAAAGGTTTCAATGGAAGTTTGTTTGAAATTTAATAGTGTGCAGTATCAAATTAACCGTATTCTTTTTTCCTAACCCAACGAGCCACCACAGTGCCATTTGAAAAATATTAGTATAGACATTTAAAAATGAGATGTTGTATAGCACAAACATTTCGATCAAAAACAGTTAAATTGTAGTCTCAAAATTTTAGGAGTGAAATTACTCGTAGCCCTCAAGAACAAAAAGTAAATTGCGAAATAAAAAACAAATTCGGTTACAAAAAGTGACAAGTGACTCATGGTTGTATTCAGTGTGTTATATGGAGTCAAAAAAAGTATGAATATAGCAGGTATCTCATATGAAAATCACTAGTTTATGTCACTTCTGGTGAACCAGAAATTTCATGAAGCTGAGTTACTTGTTAAAAAATGCAGTTTTGTGTATTATAGAGATCCTCTATATTCCATTAACTTCAAAAACAAAAATGTTATGGAGGCAAACCACGTTCTGTGGTATACGTATTTCTTATTGGAATTTTTGGGAAATGCGGAAATTTCGCGTTATTGGCAACACCGCATGCATATAACTACCATTTATGATTTTTCCTGAAATCTCTGTCAAATATATAGTGGTTATGCTTTTTTCTTCGGAACAAATGAAAAGGTTATTGTGAAAAACAGGGACATTCAGGGATAAATCCGTGGAAATTGTTTATTTTTTTTGTATCATCCAAATTTCAATAAACATTCCTTGAATAATGGATACATATTTATCGTGAACACTTCGTTTTTTAACAAAGTTACATAGGTACAATACGGATAAAATTGTTGTATTATTCTGCATTAAAACGCATTTTTTTTTCTGTACTGAAAACTTGGAGGTTTCACGACGAATTCATTTCGGAGTCGGCAAATGTTCACTGAATTTTTCACCAAAAAAATTATAATCAATCATCATACAGGGTTTAGGTACTGCTGAGAGCCTGAAAATAATGATATTTGTACAATTTTAAGTAGTTTTTTCGCTTCAGGAAATTTTAAATTTTCACGAGAAATATATTTTGGTCGCTCGACAATTGTTGAGAGGATTTTCGGGTTTTAAAAAATTGGAGTGTTCACAACAAATTTGTTTCGATCATTCGATAATTGTTCAGTGAATTTTGGAGCCTACAAAAAAACTGAATAACCTGAAATTGTTATTGTTAAAATTGTTATTATCGTCAACCGATTGCACCCCTACGCGCAACCTTCGAGAGACTTGTGTGAGCAAGGGAAAACGTAGTCTTTACCTTTCAACGTGTTATGCCATGCACGATTTATACCTGGAAACCTGAATTTCTTCACAATTATTGTTTCATTTGATATAAAAGAAAATGCAAAACCACTAAACAGGATGACCCAGGGTTAATCAGCGAAATGTTAAGTACTGATTTTTTAGGTAAAAATAATATTTTTTCTTCTTAAGAGCCAGTGTCATAACTTGCTTCATTTTCGAGATAGAGGATATCAAAGTTTACAGAAAAAATCAAGGCTTCATCAATTAAGTACTCAAAAACTTTTTAACTGATTTTGATAAAACTTGGCATGCTTATTTGAGGAAATGAATTGGTGTACTTGGAATAAAATTAATATTTCCAGTGACGTCTTAGGGGGTGATTATACTAATTAATACTAGGACAAATCATTGTACGCCTGTTGCCTTTTGCATGTTAATTTTCTTCAGAGTAAGAAATCGAAAATACCAATTTTTCTTTTCTCTATTCATTTTTTAAATTTAAAAACCGTTTTCCCGCATGTAACAGGAAAAACTCGTTTCAACAAAAATCAGATCGAAGGTAGCCGGGCCAAACTCAACAACAATTGAGAGTTTGTATCAAAGTTTGACAGCCTATGACATGGTAATTGATTAATTCAGGTTTCATCATCAATGAACAACTGGTTCTTTCTAAAAACTCTGACAACCCCTGTATCTTGAAAACGAGACAAGTTAGGGGAAAAAGTTATGAGAAGAAATTTTTTTCCTAAAAAACCGACCCCAAACGTTTGGGGTGGTTTAACCCTGAGACACCCTGTATATTTGACAGTCACATCAAGAAAAAAATATTGCCGTTATATACATGCGGTGTTGCCAATAACGCGAAATTTCCACGTTTCCCAACAATTCCAATAAAAATTAAGTATATTATTATACAAAGGTTGGAACAAATTCGTTAAACGCTTGATTTGGCCATTAGGAAAAATAAGCTCAGACACGTCGATTTTATTTTTCAGTTGCGCATTTTTTGATCTAATCATACTTTTGATGACGTAATCACTGTTCGAGTTATGACGTCATTATAAATTTTTTTAAATGGCATTACCCTATTTTGATAATACTTTCAAAAAGAACGCATTTTTCTGTGTATGGTTGTCATATTTTTTCTTATGTTACATAACCGTATGTTCGAGAAATAAAAGATATTTCATTATTCATAGTAATGTAATATTAGGTCTGTTAACGTAAACTTTTGACTGAAGGGATCCCCACAAAAAATCCAGTGTGGTTGGATCATGAGATCTAGCTGGCTATTATAAAAATCATCGACTACGATCGAAATCATCTTCATTAAGTTCATGATTCATAGGAGTATTTTCTTGAAATGATAGTAATACATCCAATTGTTGATCTTCCGTAACGCCTGGACGACCTTTCGTATAATTATTACCTACATTGTCAAAATTTCTAAATTTTGTTTTGACTTTGATCGCTGTCGAACGTGTAATAGGTCTAACGGGATATTTATAGTTAAATAAGTCACAAACCTCAGCTTGCGTTCTAGTCTTATCCCCATAACCTGAAATCATTAAAATATCTTTGCGTCATTTTTCGCTTTTCGCATGGTGTCGATAACTTATTTATACCACAATTATTTGATAGCTAACTATTATTGTTAAGCCGAATTTTAGAAACATATTTACATACAGTCAGTGTCTAGTTGCATTGGAGCAATCAATGAGTCAAACATCTGTTTTAAAATTACTAAATAAAAATAAGTGGCACCCATATGAAGTGAAAGTAATTCATTAACTTAATGAAGATTATTTCGATCGCAAGATTTTTAGAGTTTCCAGCTAGGTCTCCTGATCTAACCCCACTAAATTTTTTTTGTGGGGATACCTCAAGTCAAAAGTTCAAGTTAACAGTCGTAATATTACATTATTGTGAATAATGAAATATCTTTTATTTCTCGAACATGCGGTTATGTAACATAAGAAAAATATGACATCCATACACAGAAAAATGCGTTCTTTTTGAAGGTATTATCAAAATAGGGTATTGCCATTTGAAAAAATTATGATGACGTCATAACTTGAACAGGGATGACGTCATCAAAAATATAAGTAGTCCAAATATTGCGCCACCAAAAAATAAAATCGACGTGTCTGAGCTTATTTTCCCTAATGGCCAAATCAAGCGTTTAACGAATTTGTTCCAACCTTTACGTGCTCACTGTATACTATAACGACAATATATCTCCTTGCTTAACAACCAATCAGTCTATTTCAAATTTTGAAATTCAGCCAATAGAATCGGAATTACAGTGAAAATATAGCTTGTCGCAGTATTTTCACTGTGATAAACCTGCTTAGTTTTTGGCTAGCTGTCAAGTGAAAATAATGATTTAAATTATAAACGTCAAATCTTTGTGTTTTGACTAGTTATATTTCTTAATCAATATGAGCGATCGTTGGGGACAAATGGCTATTGGTATCATAGATGAAGCAGTGGAAAAGAGTATTCCGTTGAATACGGCCAGAAATAAAGAATCAATTACCAGGCAATTCAACAATTTTCAAATCGATATATTGTCGTCCTAAATATAATTCGTGGTATGATTAATAACCTATAATTTTTTGGAATATCAATTCATTGGCAATCCCAATGCAAGAAAATACAACTCGTCCTGCGGACTCTTTGTATTTTCAGCTTTGGGATTGCAATTCATTAATATTCCAAAAAATTATCTGTAATAATCATACCACTTATTATATTACCCTTGAAAATATTTTTTCTCATTATTTTTTTGGCAAATAGATTTCGACAATTACTCAACATTTGTTGGTTACCACAGTGATGAAATTTGATGATCATTTGTCTGGTTATATTGATGACAGTACCAACTTAATATAAAGTTAGCACATCCCCCATATGAAAAAACTAAGAGCGCGACATTTTTTTCGTTCACGACAAATTCTCGACAATAATTATTCGAATGTGTATCATCGATTTCCTGGCAAGTGGTTTTGCTAACTTGATATACATCATTTTCAAGTGGTTCGTTGAGCCCCTTTTGGAAAAAAGTATCGCCTAATATATTGATTTGATCAATGAACATAATAAGATTTCTGAAATACATTCAAAACATTAAGAAAAAAATATTTCTCACTGAAAACAAAAGCACACCTTTACATGAAGCTGAAACAAAAAGTCAGTATTTTTAGCCAAAAATGTGAATGAAATTGTCAAGCTGTGTGCAAGTATGAATATACATGGAAGAAAATTTTGTATTTCGTGTAGATTTTATTTTTATTGTATCAGAGCGCTCTGGACTAATACAGTAATCATCAGTGCTTACTTGAAAGGAAGTAACGGCTGTTAAACAATTAGAATTTTTTCAAAATTTTTAACAGTGAGGTTACTTCTAATTGTTCAATACTTCATTAAATCAAAATTTTTTCAATCATTACAAAAAAAGTTTTGCACGAATCGCAAAATTTTCTTCCAAGTAAAAAATGTAAACAGTTCGAAGCAGAAAAACTAAGAAATCCGAACAGCCGTCAGCACGATCTATGTATATAAAAAACATTCTGAAAATTGATAAGAGGGGAGACAAGAATATTTGGTATATCTAGCTAAGATTTCAGTACTCATGTAATATACAGGGTGTCCCAGAATAAAGGGGAAAAACTCCGGCAGTGAAATCCTCACTTCATTTCAAGGCTAAAAGTTCCAATAAACATATACTCTAAAGTGAATATAAACTGAGATACAGGGTGTTGAAAGTGACAAAAAAAATTACAAATTTCAATGCAAATCACATGTTTGTAACTTTGAACAGGGGCGTACGGCAGACGGGTACCCCTAATCGCCCCTCCCCAACTTTCACGCCACTGGATTAATATCTATTTCGTCTTCTTTTTCTTAATTCCCGATATTTTCTATACAAAACAGGGTTAGGTTTCGTTATAAAAATTGTCAACGGTTTTCAAGATATTTGAAGTTGAATAAGTGCGTACGTATGTGATTCGGATTGGTGATTGTTTTGTTAGAAGTTGCTATGTAATTTGTTCCAAATATCGAAAACAAAAATTGTGAAAAGATTCCTCATAAATTCCAAATAAATTTTTTCCGCCATCTTCTGAAATTCGTCGAGAGATACTACTGTGGGCACAATATATTTTAAATTTCACCATAATGCCATGATTTTCAATACAAAATAATCAACAGTGACTTTCCTGATCACATACGCACGCACTAATTCAACTTAAAAAATCTTGAAAACCATTGATATTTTTAATAATGAGCCTATTCTTCTTTTCTATAGGAAATGTTCGGGATTAAGAAAAAGAAGATAAGATCGACATTAATCCAGTGGCGTGAAAATT
The DNA here is from genome assembly GCA_944452925.2 of Chrysolina oricalcia. NCBI lineage: Eukaryota > Metazoa > Arthropoda > Insecta > Coleoptera > Chrysomelidae > Chrysolina > Chrysolina oricalcia. The sequence goes on from OX101824.2 coordinate 40,975,687, forward strand.
GGGGAGGGGCGATTAGGCGCACCCACCTCCCGTACGCCTCTGTTCGAATTTACAAACTCATGACTTACATTGAAATTTGGAACTGAATGCCGTCGTGTGACATACCAAATTTCATCAAGAAAAGATGAGACGTTATGGAGTTATTCTAAGAAACATATTTTTTTTGTCATTTTCAACACCCTGTAACTCGGTTATTATTCATCTTAGGGTATATGTTTACTGGAACTTGATATATAGTTCTGAAAAAAATCGAAGTTGGAGTCAAATTTGAAATTTTGCTGACAAGATAAATGATGTGTAGGTAATACAAAATTATATTGAAATATTGCAAGTATAATTGAAATATCACTATTCCATATAACTGATCCAAAAGTGTTTCAAGATTGATATGTCTTAGCTAGATGGATCAAATATTTTTATAAAAAAAAACACCACGTTGACCGGTCAAAATACTCATTGGAAAAGGAAGAATAACAATCATTATTTTGTTATCTCTCTAGCAGTACAATATGTATATTATATTTCACTAGATATACGAAAATAGAAAAGAAAGTTTCAAAGATCACATTAGAATTGAAGTTACCAGTCACTGTAGGATATAGAAAGAAAAAACTCTTATCCGTTTCAGGGGCGCACTCAATTTTTTTTTTGGGGTGATTGGGTAGTAAATTTTTTAATTTTGATTTTCTATATACAAAATACATCTCAACAAAATATCTTCATTTATTTTTCAAGTGGTTTTGAGAAATTTTAAGGAGTGGGGTAAACTACCTGAAACTCTCCTCCTCTTGGGTGCGCCCTCGATTCGTTTTATGAGTAGAGTTGAGATGAGTTATTGACAATAAAATATGAAAATATTTGCTTTTGCGAGCTCACTTGTAAATGTGTTCGATATTCAATGTACCTTGACACTGTTAAACCGTTGTTGAATTGATAACGTGCATTTGGAAAGATGCCGCAGTTTTATATACATGAATTCTTTGTACGGTTGCACCAAAACTAAATAGAAATTAATCGGTTCGACTGATGATTCGAGATTCTTTTCCTCTACAAACCTTTTTTCATTGATAGTATTTAAAAAAAAAATTCACTAGAGAGTGACTAGAGACTGACTACTTTACTTCTTCATTTATCCTGGAATTATATGTTCTTTCGATGATCCGACTGCACCCTTACGAGCAACTCTCTGAAGATTGTTTTTCGCTCTTGCCACAAAAGATTTTCCTGTCAGGTAGGAGTCGATCGATCCCGCTGTGTTCAAATGCATGCCAGCACTTGACATATTGTCGACCAGGCCGTCGATCGAAACTGTATCGAAGGCCTTTTCCACATCCAGCAATATCATGACTGTGTTGAGACCTGCCCCACTCCATGCATAATTCGAACCACCTTCAAAGTCGTTTAATGACCTCTACGTAAACCAAACTACACATCCAGGACTAGTTTAAGCCTCCTCCCAAGGTTTAGCAGCCTCCTGAGAATGATCGTATCCATCACTTCAGCGATCAGATAGCTCATGATTATCTCAGGTTTCAGAGTTGGTGTTGTTTGTGCTCGCTTTAGATAATCTGTTCAATGCCGTAGTTTAAAAAAATATATTAGTGATGTGGAGTAACTCCGCAATGTTCACCATGACTTTCTCGAAACTGGGGAACATCGTTCTCCTGAGAAGAGTAGGCACAGTTCTCCTGGAACTCATCAAAGCGTTTTCTCGAACACATGTGTCATTCACTTCGCGTGAAAGCTGGGGAACGTGATTCTCCTGCTATTTTGTGGGAGATCGCTTGATTCTCCTGAGAATGACCAACTGACGCAACGTTTCATTTTCAACCTTGGTTTTTTGGCATTTTAGACTAGATTTTGACACAGCATTTGGTGTTTACTGTTCAGTTCTCTCAGTTTTTCGTGTATTGATGGATTCTTTAGAAGGAACAGGTGCAGTATTTGAAGTTGTTCTCAACAATCTGCAAGGTAGGATTTTGATCCAAACATTAGCGTGGAAGGCATTTAATCTGTTTTGCGCTGTGAGTCTCAATAATTCCCGACATTATCAACCGATTCTGATTCTTTTATTGTTTCAAAAGCAGAGGGGCAAGCAGAACGTCCTCCCCGAAAAATGTTAGACTCATTAAAATCCTCACTGACTTCTTGATGGAAGTGTTTACTTTATCTACAAACACTGAAAAGTAATATAAATAAGTTTTAAATAACTTTGTTGTTGGAGGTGCTTCTAACTTCGATATTTCATGCTTCAGGAAGTTATCAGAAATGGGATAAAAAATTCTGGTATAAGTCAATGGTATAAGATACGGTTTTTTCATGAAATAAGTATTATTCAAGAAGCTAGAGTTCAGCTCAGTCGATAATAATATAATACACAACACATTATTATTTGATTTAATTCACAAAACAGGTTATTTTGTATCTCTTCTTCCTTCAACCACTGAAAATGTAAAGTTTCTACCAAAAATCGTCTGGCAACGTTGTGTCAACGGTTCTCTCGAGAGGCTGTGATCACATGCGTTCGAGAATACCGATTTCTAGCACGAGAACATTGCAGGCGATGTGAACAGTCACATCCAGTGATGGGAGCATTCCGTTCTCCTGAACTCGAGAATTGGGGTCCGGATCAGATGAACCTTGGTATATACAGCTGAAGTACTCTCCAAACTGATTAGCCTTCTGACGCTGCCAGACTACACCACTACAGTTGTCTTTTTGACCGACAGTTGTCTTCTACTTATGTCTATTTGTTTAATATTCTGAGAGAATTCAGAAATTTGTTGGTTGCCACCGCTTCACTAGTTCTGTTTTTCAGCACTTTTCGGAAATGGTAAATTCCATATCTCTTCTTTCTCATCAATCCACGTTGATATTCTGGATAAATGATCAAATCACTTCAAGCACACCTGATGTCAGCCATAGTTTTTGTTGATCTTGCAATCAGCCTATGAAAAATTGGCATTTCTAATATGTTGGTAACGCAGTCACACCGTGTTATGGTTGACATTTGGCTACTTAACCTCATTCCCAATAAAATTATGGAAGTTGGTGAATGAATATTTCAGTTCTCCAGTCTATTGGTTTGGTGCGTAACTGACAGCTCGGAAGTACAACAAACGCAATCGGAAAATAAGAAGAAGAAATAACCTCACTTTTCCGTTTGCTTTTGTAACTAAAATAAGTTTTTCGCAGTTTATTCTGTTTTTACAGTTTCTGATGTGTCTATTTCTGTTTCTGCTGTTTTGTTGAAATTTAGAAATCAATAATAATGGACTTCACAGCATATTATTCCAGTTTAGATGGGACAAAGGGATAAAACCAGCTACTCTGTGCCGTCAATAATAGACATTGATCCATATCTTCTGGAAGCTGAAAAATTATCAACAGATATTCCACTTTTTCCCAAAATGATGTATCCTGATCTTGTGAATTATTCAGTGGACACGAAGAGTGGTTTCACAATGAATAAAATTTAACAAAGCATGTAGTCTTGAAGTGGCAGGGAACTATTACAGTAGAGCAAATCTCTTTTCAGAGTGAACAAGGCAGTTCTAATGCACCTATAAGTTCTTCAATTTCTCTTAGCACAACCTTAGTGTAACCAGAACTAACTCAAAGATAGACAAGAGTCTCTAGAGTACCCACCCGCCTGGACCTGTAATTTGAACTCACCTATGTCTGTTTTCTTAGTAATCAGCTTATTTGAGAAAGAAGAAAATATGTAGAATATTATTTGTTAAGCTTTGATCATTTCCATCAAATGCAAAATTGATCTGAACGATGAATCATATTTAAAATATTCATCTGTTTCTAGGCACACAGATTTTGTAACATTTTGGATATGAATGTCAGAATAAAGTTAGTTATCTGGAAAAGTATTCAATTTATTAAAATATAACAATAGGTAAAAAGGTTGACATATCATTAAAAATTAAAGAATTCAAACAAATTAAAAGAGCAACTCGTGAGCAATCAAAGTGCAAATCTAATTTCTTCATTTATTTATCTCTATAAAGATTCAATACAACAAAACTTCTTTTTGGATTTTACTTTTTCTGCTAAAAATTCTGAAAATGGTCTGATTATTGATTGATGAACTGCCACTTTAGACAAGACCAAGCTCATCAGTAAATTTTGTTTCTCTTCCTCAGAAACAGGAGATATATCTAATGAGTTTGCCTGCCTTTTATGTGGTGGTTCATCTTCAGTGAGGTTCAGACACTTGGGATTTGATAGATTTTAGTCCAAAACTCTGCAGTGTTCAGCTGGCTTATTAGTTGCTCTTTTTCCTGTCAAAATAACTCACTCCTGTTTTCTTATTTCGTCTGTAGAAAATAACACTGTAGGTACATGAGAACAAATATTTCCAAACCTGCTGTACAATCATAATGAGCAATAACAATACTGCCATCTTCAAGACATTATCCATGGTGTTAATAATTTATCATTCAGTCTTCGAGAATGCATCACCAAGAAAAATTTCAAAAATAATATCAGTATTTCCATAGTATGATGGTTGATACCTTTCCAATCACTAGAATATGCGAATTTACCTGCTTCATATACATTTTTTTCACCCTTACACAAATTGCTAATTTGTGAGCTTCTAAACTTTTATATGCTTTCATTTAATTCATTGTGAAAGTACTATTCGTTTCCACTAAATAATTAACAATATCAGGATATATTATTTTTGAAAAAAGTGAAATATCTTCAGCTTCAAGAAGATATGGATCAAAGCCGATTATTGATATTTTATCTTAACCGTTGTCGATGAACCTTATCTAAACCTGACTAATATGTTGTGAAATCCATTATTCCTTAATTTACATAACAGCAGGAACAGAAAAAACACATCAGACATAGTTATAACACTTCGGAGACAGTTATAAAAGAGCAGAAACAGTAAAAACACGGCAGAAATAGAAAAAACTTTGAAAAACGTTCTATATTTACAGAAGTAATCAGAAAAGTGAGGTTCTTTCTTTCTTCTTCTTTTGAGTTTGTAATGCCTCTAAGCTGTCAGTTACGCACTGAACCAATGGAGCTGCCACACGGTTATGTAAGGTTCGAATACACCTGTTTCATTTGAACTAACAAGCGTCAGATATTTTGTGTAAACAACTCAGGTAAAACATTACTCTCAGTTTGTGTTATCAGAATCTTGAAAATCAGTCGAATCCAAACTGGAAGTTAAATGTTTTTGATTAGAGGGTTCAGTATAAAGTGACATACTAAGACAGGCCAAGAGAAATATCTCATCTTGAATGATACTGATGCAAATATAGAGGTGTTGAGTTATGTATAGTTGTCGTCAAACATATAAGATAAATAAAAAAAGCCGCAAAAAATGGTCTTATCTTTTCCTGGAACGTGCCACATAATGTTGGGGGCAAGTGGTGCAAGAGTTTGAAATAGCTAGTGCATTATAGGTAACTTCGCCATGGGTAAAGAATTTTTCAATTGCATCAAATTCATTATTGACAGAGGATTAATTAATCCAATTTTATTTAGATTAATGAGTATACTAGAGATCGATACTAAGTACATAGATACGAGTAATTCAAAAAATATATGCAGTATAATGATTCAATTTATCATTAATGTAAAAGTTATTCAACAAAAAAATAACAAATAAAAGACATTCTTGTATATACAGGGTGTTCATTCAGTACTGCATTCTTCACGACTCAACATCTGGATTAACAGGAATTCAGATATTTTTGTTCAGATAATTTAAAATTGATCTAGAGAAGGGAATTCTCAAATGAGTGCATATACCAACATGGTCTTCCATGAAAATAAAAAGGACCAGCTTCACGTGCAGTTATTTTTCGATTCCCGACGCGCACTCCCTTCGCGTCACTCTCGGAGCGAAGTTGCATGCCAAACTACACGCACATTCAAATATAGTACGCCAACTTCATTCCTCGAAGCTTCTCGATAGCTAGTGGGCCTTTTTTCGCGATGTGTTCTTTACATTCAAAGAGAAAAATTACATGTATAAAATTAGAAAATGAAGATTCCAGAAGAAAGACACAGAGTATTGGTCCAAAAATGGTACTTGCGCCGAAATCACATTAAGACTACTCGAAGCAACTATACCTGTCTTCTCGTTACAATTTAATTCGACTGTTCTTCTCTAAAGTCGGAGCGGCGCGGGAATTGTCCCATCACTTTCAGTTTTGGATGACTCCTCTGTTCGAATCGCGCTAGAAGTTTAAGAAGGTTGGAACGTCTCGCGCCGCGACAGATGCGAGAAGCGCCAGGCGCATGTTGACACTTCACGTTCGAATTTGGAGTGGAACGATGGAGTGTCACTTTGGAAGTAACGAAAAACTGCACGTGAAGGGCCCACTTAATTTCAACTTTCCAATTGATCGCTCTGTGTTTCATTTATATGAACTCTCTGTAATTCTATGTTTTGAGATTGAATAGTGCGTTGCCACGCTATCATTATTTATACAGATTTTATTGCGAAAAATCACTTCACTTTGAACTGGAATAATACTTTCGTGTTTGAAGATTTTCTAATAGATGATATGCACAATGTGTGATTTTTTTCTGATTGAAACTCTCAGTGTGGTATGTCAATGATCAATTGTGCTAAAATTCCAAAATTATATTTATCATATGGGTGTCTTGAACGGACTTTTCATCCGACACAATTACATTAAATTTTGGTGCCAAATATAGTTTTCTCGATTTTTATCGGTGATTTCTATCAAGTTTTAGTGCAATCATATATTTATTTCTTACATAAAATTTAATGTACTTTCATATCCTAAAATCAAATTTGGGAATATAATCAATATTGGACACTGGCATTCTGTTTCGTACAATTATATTTTTATTCATCTGCTCTTGGGTATTTTGTGACTCCCTAAAATATTCTGAATAGCTGGGAAGGTGAAAAACATACAGTCTAACTCCCACCATCCGGTTATATCTCATTTCCACTGGATGTAATGGATCGCCTTCGTTGGATATCTTGAATAGTATGTGATTGGTGATCCTTCAGTAATTAAAGTAAATTCAATATTAATTTTCAACTTTAACGCCCTGCATCTCAAAAACGAATTGTTGTCTTTTACATGTTCACCTATAGCCATTATTTTCTGTGCAATCTGAGAAATTAATGAAAGGACTGGTCCACCTTAGGAATCATCCTGTATGAGCAAATATCGTGCTAGTCCTCACATTTCCTCCAAAAAAAACAATCACAAAATATATATTTCTGCCAAAAATGCATAGTACCACGCCATACACACCTTATATGGTATTCACATGAGAATATTGGCTAAAATCAGTGTGAGTCAATATCAATACTTACATAACTTCAGGAAATTACCAGGAAATTAATTCCTATTTTGTCAATAACCAAACAGTTTTTCAGACTAAAATCGCCCTAAATCAATAAATAAAATTATTGAAATCTCTACCTTTATTCAAATTATTCCACCTATCGCCCCCACGTAACACTTAGCGCGGAAGATGTAAAGGCCCGCACAGCAATTAGGAATGTTTTTTCCATGCAGGGTCGGGCGTAGTTATAATAGAAATCACAGCTGTTTGCGGCACGCCCAGCTATTAGCAAATTAGATTTCGACGGGGCAGTTGTTTACCCAATCTAAGGATACTAATAATTATAAAAATGGATTATTCTGAATACAAAAGTTACAGTGCTTTTGTTAAATTAACTTGAATAATCTGCACGCATCACAATATTTAGCGGCATATGTACAAGTCCGACCCTGGTTAGCGGCATGGGAGTCAATTTCATGCTAATCGACCATTTTTTGCGCCTTTTTTTATTTATCTTATATGTTTGACGACAACTATACAATGGTGACCACTGACTGAAAATCATGTACCATTTTGTTAGCAGTTCATACTTACGCTTTATTTAGCCATTACAAGAAACATTTCTGCTTATGAAGGAATACAAATTAAATACCTACAGAAATTGAACAAACATTGAGATGAAAAAAAATGAATGACAAAAAAACGGCAGACTCTAGATACTTCCAAACTGATGAAAAGTAGTAATAGACGAGGAAAGTGTGTCGTCACAAATGTCGTACTTGTCAAAAACTGATTCCAAACAAAGAATTTTTGGTGACATTCTCTGTTGATGATTTGCTGCTTTATTGCTTATTAGTTTGTGTTTGGTTATTTGGATTTTGAAAAATCTCATCGGAAACAATATCGGAGTTATCGGACAAGCTGGATTTAAATTCGACGGAGGTTTGTTTGGAATCAGTTTTTGATAAGAATGACATTTGTGTTTCATCACTTTCCTCGTCTATTACGAAAGTTGTTTCGAAACGAAACATCGTATTTTCTATAGGAAAGGGAGACTTTTTTTTCTCCGCAAATGATTAGTAACGGAAAGGCTGCCAATTGGGAATAACTCATAATTGATAGAAGGTAGAAATTGAAGAAGTTTCATATGAAGTTAGCGAAATATCATATTTTTTTTTTAACGAAAAGAGCAACACATTTTTTTTCTCCGCAAAAAATTAACGATAAAATAGCGGCAAATTATGAAATAATCCGCCATTACATTTTGTGAAGTTGTCTGGATAACTTCATCTAGGTGGAAATTTGTGACAATCAACATACGTTATATTTTAAACGTTACAATGTATAGAGAACTATCGTTTGTTTTCATAGCAATTGATTCATGTGAGTTCTATAGGCGACACCTTGATAAAACTTCCAATGCTCACAAAATCATACATTTTTTGCATATTTTGATTATCATTCAGCTGGCTTCTGAAATGACCCTTTTTGAATTTAGGATATCTGATAAAAAACCCAATTTATTCATGGTTATATGTATGAAAATGATCCTCAATGGTACTATAATCACTCTCAGATTCAGATTTCATTGGAGTTTATTGATTTTCAAAAAAAAATACCCCTAGAAATTGTAATTTTTAAAAGTCGAGAGATTCTTATTATTGAAAAAAGAATGATTCGGAAAGAGTAAAAAATGTTATCCGCAGATAAATAAATAATTGGCAAAGCTGAAGATAAAAATGAGGGGCTATTTTCACACAAAAAAAAAGACGAAAATGACCTATACTACTCTTCATAAGATAGTTCGAAAATCCTGGTTTTCACCCCAGCATAATCGCTTTGTGGAATTTTTTAAACAAAAAATAGTAAAAAAAACTACAACTTTTTTGATTTTTTTGGGAATATCTCTAAAAGTATTGGGGGAATCGTTTCACATAGTCAATGAAATTTTGTAAAGAATTATGAATACTACAAAATGGTTTTTTATACGACCAGATCGGTGCATTTTTCAATGAGAAAATCCGGGAAAACCTCTAAATATAGACCATTTTTCAAAAATTCATAACTTTTATAAATATGAAGCTGGACAAACAATATTTCGGAAACTGGTAGATAATAACATTTGGTTCAACTGTGCGCAAGATGGTTTCTGTCCGATTTGTAGTTTTTACACATTCGCGTTATAAACAATTTAAGGAAAAATCTTTCTAAATGCGCCGATTCAAAGGAAATCATCTTATTCAAATTCTGTAAACGGTATTTGTAAGTAGAGTGCAATACCTACAATTTGTATATTTTGAATTTCCACCTGAAAGGTGGGATATGTGTTGAAAATATCACTGGAAGTCAACTCAAGTTAACTTCAGTACGACTTCGAGTGACTTCGGACGCACTTTGAGGTGTTTTGACCAATACTCAGTGATATTTTCAACATATTTCGCACCTCTCAAGTGAAAATCCAAAATGAACAAACTGTAGATATTAATCTCTACTTCCAGATGCCGTTTACAGCATTTGAATACGACGATTTTTCTTGAATCGGCGCATCTTTGCCCTCAAATTCTTTATAACGCAATTGCAAATGTGCAAAAACTACATATCGGATAGAAAACATCTATCAGTTTCCAAAATATTGTCTGTCCAGCAGCAGATTTATAAAAATTACATTTTTTTACAAATGATCTCTTTTTCGAGGTTTTCCCGGATTTTCTCAGTGGAAAATGCACCGATCCGGTCGTTTAGAAATCCTTGTTGTAGGATTTATGAATCTCTACAAAAGTTCCAATGATTCTGAAACGATTCCTTGAATAATCTTTGAGATAAATTGTGAAAGGCTTTCGCGGCCATCGTCACTTACATGGTGGTTCTTCGGGTTGTAAGACCGACGTATGTTTAGAGAAGATCTCGACGTTTCGCCAACACGAGTGGTTAGCATTTTCAAGAGATATTTTCAAAGTTTCTGTTTTGTCAAGTCGCTGTCAAATATAACAAATGTCAAGCATTTGACAACATACGTCGGCCTTACAACCAGAAGAACCACCATGTAAATCTTTGAGATATTTCCAAAAAATAAAAAAAAGTTGTAATTTTCTATTTTTTTTATTCCACAAAGCTATTTTGTTGGGTCGAAAACTGGAGTTTTCATTAACAAACTATCTCATAAAAGTGAGTATAGGCCATTTGCGTTTTTAATTTTGTGGGGAAAAACCTCTATAGCTTGTTCTATAAAAGTATCGAAATAACCCTCTTTCCAAATTTTCCCACAAACTGAAAGAAAACAACTGCTTTTCTAGCTGATATCACTACTGATGTTGAACTACATCTGACAGATCCGTTTAACGCATGAATTCTGCCTTTTGATTGCATGATCACAAAAGTAGTTCAATATCGGTTGTGGTACTAGCCAGAGGAGTAGTTTTCTTGTGTCCAATTTCTGCATCATATTCTTCACGATGTAGAAATGTTTGAAAAGAACGGTATTTCGATATTGTCGATAAATGGTACCATTTATTGAACAGATGAGAAATATTTGTATACATGGGACATTCAAATGTTAAACAAACATTGGCTAAACTTCGCTACTAGTCTATACTCTAACTATGCTGTTTCTTTCTCTCATAAAGTCGAATATTATCTATTGTCATTGAGAATATTGAATGAGTATTAACATAAATAAGGGCTCTTTTGGCACTGAGTCATCAATCGATTTCAATGAAATAGATGAGTTCAACACGTTATTCAAGGTGTGAAATTTCGGTTGGTGTGTCTCTCATAAGGAATCTTTGTTTTGGTACTTTTTTATAGTCAGTGTTACTCATCGACAATCGTAGTCAAGTGCATGCTTATTGTACTCTTCATAACCCCAAGTATTAAATCATAATAATATATTCTAATATTTTTTACAACCATACTTTCAGTTTCTAATTCTTCATCGAAAAATTACGAATTTTGAAAGCATCGTTTCATCAACCATTGTATAAAACTGTGTTCACATTTTATATTGTCAGTCATCTTCCATACATCGTTTAATATATTCATCACTAGTTTTTTTGCACTAATTCTCAATGTATACAGTATGAGTGCCCAATAAAATTTGAGTTAACTAATACACTAACGTTTCATTCGAAAAGTTCACACAGATTTTGCTGCACAGTAGATTTGGGCGTGGCACTTTCAGGAAGGAGTTTTGCTTGGAATAGAATTTTTGTCAACTTTTATTGAATGATGGGTTCTTGTCAACAAAATCTCTCATTTCAAGCAACTACTCGTTTCCACGGAATTCTCGTGTCCAAAATTATTGTTGCAACCAAATCTACTGACAAAAAACAAAGCACGGTTCACTCGGTGAATACTGTAGTACTTTGAAGAACTTTTGAGATTTTATTGGGCTCTCGGCTCAAGATTGCTTCACATCACCCTTCATTTCATTTGATTTGCTCTTCAGTTGCTATGTTTTGTGTTTGCTTGAACCTTGCTTTGTGTCATGCCTTCTCCTTTCCTTTTTCCTATCCTCATTTAGGGGTAAGTATTTAATTTCTCTAGGAAAGCGCCGCATTCATTTTCATGATATCATGATGGAATTTTTTGCAGTTTACTTTTTCATTTCAATGAAAAATGCACAAATAGGAACTTGTACTTATTTATAATCATACCAGGTGTCCCAATAGTGCGTCTTTGTTTGATATATCGATAATGCTGATATACTCGTATAGAGTGTCCGGGAAACCATGGATCATACTATAGCTGGCAATGAGCAAGTTCATAATATATCAGAAAACCACAACTTGAACTCTGTAAAAACCTCATGGTTTTCGATATATGGGAGCTTTAAAAAAAATCCTCTCAGAACATTATTATTATTATTTTAAAAAATAGCATAAACTTGAATCGAAGTGGACGAAAATGGCAGTTACATTTGAAACACACTGTATGAACATACGATGATGTATTGATATCTAGTTAGCCTAGACTAGTTCCCTGCATAAACAAAATATTGCGTTACCATAGCAGCGAACAATAACTTATTAGAAGTGTCAGTGTAAAGTTTGACATCAAAAAAGTAAACCAGAGTTACGCAATAAAATAAAAGAAAAAATTTGTCCACCGAAATTGTGAAAATCGAAAAATTGGAGTATCGAGCCATCAAGTACCTGTATTTAAAAGGGTTAAGAGGTAAGCAGATTTACGAAGATATGCTGAATACCCTTGGTGATCAATGTCCTTCGTATGCGACCGTGAAAAATTGGACTGCAAGCTTCAATAGAGGTAAATTTTCAATTGAAGATGATGACCGATCGGAAAGGCCAGTTTCTGTGTCAGTCCCCGAAAATATCGATACAGTTCATGACATGATTTTAACAGACCGTCGAATTGGGCTGAAACGGATATCTGAAGCACTGAATATTTGATACGAACGCGTTCATCATATAGTTCACGTCAATTTGGACATGAGAAAAATTGCTGCAAAATGGATCCCCAAATGTTTGAATGTTGACCAAAGGCGTGCAAGGGTAGTAGCATCGCGTTCGATCTGTGCTCGATTTGAAAACGATGTAGACTTCTTAAACCGAACTGTTACTATGGATGAGACTTGGGTACATTTCTACGATCCAGAAACAATCGATGAAATAGTGTCACTCCGGTTCTCCGAGACCTAAGAAGTGTTCAGTATCGAATCGTAATCAAATGTTTTTTTTTCCTAACCTGACGAGCCACCATGTTGACATTTGACAAAAATTAGCAACAGAAAGGACCCCGCACTTTTTATAGGTAAAATGTTTCTTGGTGAAATTGTCTGTATTTTTAGTATATTGTAGTATTCTATGTACTGACTGAACGTGCAGAATCGCAAAGTTCGTTGATGGATAGATTTTGAAATACAGGGCGTTCAAATTAAAAATCAGTAATTTTTATTTAATCATTTTCTAGGGATTTGAAATTGCCAACTGCATTTTTTTTCGTTCTCATCATCAAAGTACCTTCATATTACTAAATATCACTCAGATGATGCAGATTATATCATTATGTACAGAGTGAAAAATAAAAACATTTTAGTAATGTCTGAAAATTCGATGTAATAATGAAATATCGATAAAATTATTTTGGCATGCAATATATTATTCTTATTCCATGATTGATCACAATTCTTTAATTTCCTACAGGGTGATTTGAAAAATTGGTGAAATATATGGCCGGTTCTTTCGTACATATCCTGTATATTCAAGTGAATTACCATCCTCCGTAGATAGCTGATACCGTATAAATATGATTTCGTTGGGATACCGGGTGAGTGAAATTCGAGTAGATGCATGGGTATCTCGGAAACAGTAAGAGCTACAGAGAGGGTTAAATTGAGGCAAAGTTGCTTATTATGAAGCTCATTACTATAATCATGAAAAATCTGAGATAGCCCTCTCACTTTCAGAGATATACAGGAAAAAACGAAAAATTTGATTTTTGTTTTTCACTTATTTCTGCTTTAATACCAGATACCATCGAAACGACTGAAAATTTCAAGTAGTAGTCACAATCATGATAAAATATGACAACGGAGGCGTAAAATAAAGGGATAAAAAATCCAGGTCCGTATTTAAAATTTCATAGTTAGAGGTGGCCCAAGGAAAACGACAAACAGTTTCTAGAAATCTATTGTATTAAAGCATATATAAGTGAAAAACAAAAACCGAATTTTTCATTTTTTCCTTTATATCTATAAAAGTGAGGGGCTAGCTCAGATTTTTCAACAGCATAGTTATGAGCTCCATAATACGCAACTTTGCCTTCATTTAACCCTCTCTGTAGCTCTCACTGTTTCCCAGATCCCCATGCGTCTACTCGAATTTCACTCACCCAGTATATAGATTGATCATGAAAATTTTCAAAGATAAAAATGACAAAATATCAACGTTTCAGAAATCACCTTGTAATTCACGATTTACTTGGTGAAATGCCTTTATTATTACTTAATATATTCATCATTCTCTCCTCAACACAGTCCCAAAAATTCAGTTTCCTACCATGACTGGTTACATAGTTATTAATTGAGAAACTTACTACCATTTGCATGACGAGCTGAAGGAACTTGTTCACGCGTACATTCTACTAGTGGCCAAGATTTTTCACAAATAGTGAAACGTGAGAAAGTGGGGATCAAAATAAATATAATATCATATGCAGGGTGATGACCAATGACGGTCCATCCAATTCCATCTACCATTTAGGAACTGACTGAATATACGACACATCAGTTACAACTCAGGCATGAGCCAGATAAAGTTCCTAATGCTTGGATAGTTCGACTCGCCCAATCGGTACGGGAAATCACTTATCACTGAAGGTGACAAGGAACAGCCTCAACCCAATCCACCTCCCCCGTAGCAGCGCTACGGTCCTCATACAACAAGAAAACCCTATCGGCTATACGGTACATTTTGATTCCGTCGTAGACGGAGAGTGAATGAAAAAGAAAAATCAATTAGTTCCATCAGTGATAATTATTATTACTTTAACGTATTGAACTACCTGTATTGATGAAAGATAAAAGATGTCTTTGTTTCTATTGATAGCCAGCAAATATAAAAAATAATGGAAACTTCTATCCGAGTGGAACACGCATTGGAAAAAAAACCGTCTCCGCCCAGATTCAAATTCTCCTATTTGAAATGAAAGCGTTTTATCAATCATTTTCACTTTTCCCAGATAGTTTGTTTCTCACGTTTCATTATTTTTAAAAAATCTTGGCCAGAAGTAGAAAGTACGCGTGAACAAGTTCCTTCAACTCGTCATGCAAATGGTAATAAGTTTCTCAATTAATAACTATGAAACTAGTCATAGTAGGAAACTGAATTTTGGGACAGTGTTGAGGAGAGAATGATGAATATATTAAATAATAATAGGGGAATTTCACCGAATTAATCGTGAATTATAGGGTGATTTCTGAAACGTTGATATTTTGTAATTTTTATCATCGAAAATGTTCATGATCACCCTATATATCCCAACTAAATCATGTTTATACGGTATCAGCTATCTTTGGAGGATGAAAATTCACTTGAATATACAGGATATGTATGAAAGAACCGGCCATATATTTCACCAATTTTTCAAATCACCCTGTAGGAAATGCATGAACTATCATTAATAATGGAATAAGAATACTATATTGTATGCCAAAATAATTTTATCAATATTTTATCATTACATTGAATTTTCAGACATTACTAAAATGTTTTTATTTTACACTCTGTACATAATGATATAATCTACACCATCTGAATGATATTCAGTAATATGGAGGTACGTTGATGATAAGAACGAAAAAAAATGCAGTTGGCAATTTCAAATCCTGAGAAAATAATTAAATAAAAATTACTGATTCTTAACTTGAACGCCCTGTATTTCAAAATCTATCCATCAACGAACTTTGCGATTCTGCACGTTCAGTCAGTACATCGAATACTACAATATACTAAAAATTCAGAAAATTTCACCGAGAACCATTTTACCTTAAGAAATAAAATTTTGCCTAGCAGATACATTTTGAACAAAAAAAGTAGAATTGAGTGTTATTCTCAAAATTATAGTACTGAAATTAGTGATTTGAATAAATTTCAAAATAATTAACAAATTCGAATACGAAAAGTGATAAATGATACTTAAATGGTCGTATTCAATAGTGTCATATGGAGACAAAAAAAATTAAAATATACCTGGTGTGTTAGTTGAAAATCAAAAGTTTATGTCTCTTCTGGTGAAACCGGAAGTTGCATGTTGCTGAGTTACGTGTACAAACATTTGTTTTTATGTTTTACACAGATACTCTGAATAACATTTCATTATCTTCAAGACCAAAAAAGTTAGACGGGCCAGCACCTGGCATATCAGCATTATCGATATATCGATATATCGATCAAACACGTACTGTTGAGACACCCGGTATACCTACCAATGAATAGTTTCATTATAAAATTGTAAATTATGTATAGACAATTCTTCCGAACACGAAAGGGTAAAGAGCGGATACTTCTAGAGTAAATAACGCTGCTGGAGACACATAAGAATTTGTTCACCGCCTAAAGGGGAGAACATACTCTTCTCAATGTCCTAGTTTTCATGCGAACAAAATGGCTGCCAGACGTTTCGCAATGAAGTTCAAATATTAACCTCAAACATAACTTTTTGCGAATTTGGAAAAAACCCCAGAACTTTGATCTGAATGATCAGAATGTACCATACCTTCGCCATTTCAACTTAACCTGAAACTTTGGTTTTTATCACAAAACGATTTCATTTGAAATGAAGATCTGTTGAAATTATATGAAATTCATCTACTATAACGACTTTGGTGTTTACGAATAGAGAAAAAAAAAGGAATACGTGGTGTTTGTCTAATATTCGTTATAGAAATTAGAACCGTTATTGGAGATTATCAAAGACTCATCGTTAGAGAGATGATGATCTATTTTCCAAATTTTTCAACTGTTTTCGTGGGAGCTGCTCTCAGTTCGACTAACTTTTATTAACAATAAGGACAAAACTTAAGAGGTTACCACCCACAGAAAGACTTGCTGTGATACTGAAGTGATATAATATTAATAGTAATATCAATAATAATACGACTTTATTCACAAATACAGTGTGTCTCACTTTTCATGGAAGAACCCTCGTAATTTCCGTGTTTATAAAGGTAGAATGATGAAACTTTCAGGACTGAAGGAAATTATGAAAATGCACCTACAAGTTCAATGGTGATGTCCTAAGTGATATACACTGCCGCCAGTCGCGATGGAACACCCCTTTTATACGCTAAATCATATAAAAAAAATTGTTAAAATTGTTAAAATTGAATCGAAATTACAACAGATTCTTGATCAGGACCCCCAACTTATTACAGATACTCATTTTTCCTGAAAAAAAAATCATCAAGGTAGAATGATGTTACTCTCAGGACTGAAGAAAATTATGGAAATGCATCTACCAGTTTGATGGTGATGGCCTAAGTGATATACACTGCCCGCTAGTAGCGATGGAATCAACCATTTTTCTATCGCTGCTGGCGGGCCGTGTATATCACTGAGGCTAATATTATTGAACCGATATGGTGCATTTCCATAATTCACTTCAGTCCTGAGAGTTTCATCATTCTACCTTGATAATTAGGAAAGTTACGGGGGCGCTTCCATGAAACGTGAGACAGACTGTATACAAATTAAATAATTATTTATAATAATGACATGTGAATTGGCGAAGTATCACTGCCGAAGCAGAGTTTCACATCTCAAACGTGTATTTTATTTTTTCAATGAAAATGGATTATTGAAAATTCAGCCTTTCGCAAATTCCCTATAAATTAGAAGTTTCGTCGGCAAACATTTCACGGAAAATAATCCAACAGCCCCCTACGACTGCCGAATCATCTTTGCGCAACGCCTGGCAAATGCTCTCTACAAGAACACACTTTGCAATAATCATTGTAGCAACTAGAAGATGTTAATAAAAAAGGACATCTGCAGAGCCAGTCTGGACGGAGAGCTAATTTTATCATTCTTCAATTGATACCCATTCGCTTCTGTCAGATGTTCCTACGATAACTCGAGTACCTTTCAAGAAACTAAGCAACACAGCCATCTACAGGGTGTCCCACGAAGATTAGGACAGGGAATATCTCATAACTCCAAATTAGTGGAGAATTGTAATTTTGGGGTTCTGAATCAAAGCAATTGGTGCAGCTTTTTATATTAATGGGATATCCTGTACATTTTGGCATATTTATGTTCTTCCCGATAGAACAATTTCCACGAACTATCACACTTGTGGTCTTAAATAATCAATTCAAGAAATACAGGTACGTCAATATCCTATGTCCCACGACTCGACGTCTGAAACGAGCAATTGCCAAATTATTTAGATTTAGGGTCACCCTGTATATTTGGGCAGTCGTATATTCTTTGTGATGAATAAAACAATGCAAAATTATATTATTCATCCATATTTTATTGAAAAACCTCGTGGGACAAAGGTTATTGAAGTACCTGTACTTCTTAAACTATTCGTTTCAGACCACAAGTGTGATTAGTTTGTTGAAATCCTTTTATCAAGAGGAACATAGGAGTGCCAAAATATACGGGTTGTCCCATTAATAATTTGGAATATGATGTCACGTGACCGGGGTAAACTAGTATCAAAAAAGCTACACCAATTGCTTTAATTTACAACCCCAAAATTACAATTCTCCACTACTATCGAGTTCCGAGATATACCCTGCCCTTATCTTCATGGGACACCCTGTATAATAGGAGCTCAGAAAACACTTCGACTGACGGAACCAGACTTCCTATACCATAGGAGTTTCGTAGGCAACCATTGAACAGAAAATAATTCAACAGCTACGACTGCCGAATCATCCCAGCACAATGCCTGGCAAAGCCTTTCTACATGAATACTATTTGCAATGTTCCCTGTAACGACTAGCAAATGTTAATAAAACACATGTGACATCTGCAGACTGGTTTGACGATGCTGCCGATCATCAGTGCAGACCCAGTAAAAACAGAGAGCTAATGCTAATCAGTCATCCTTCAATTGATATCCAATCGATTTTATCACTTGGTCCAGGATATTCGACCTCCGGCATTGGTGGAGGACAGACGGCGTCCTCAGTTGGAAATTAAGTATATGTGTGTGAATGGTGAAATATGTTGAAAATTAGCAGTATTGTGCATCGTCTATAAGTGTAATATGAAATCGTCCAGTTCCCTAGCTTTCTACGCCGGTATCCAGGCCGGATGACAACGGATTTGTTGGATCTAGGGGCCATATTGCTATTTAAAAATTTTTTTTTTCTTTGGTGTCTTGGCATCGACTGCTATGTTCATTAGCCACGTGTTCTGGATAGGCCTTGTTACTAACTCCATGCACCACCTCAGGAGCAGCACTGTTAATTGGAACGCAACAGTGAATCGTACAGGACTCACCCCAGTCCAGCCACGAGATTTGAATAATTTAATCGGTCAAATTAAATTAAAAAATTCCAGCCGCAACTGGGGCTCGGACCTTTCGACCCAAAGTCGGACGCTCTAACCACTGCGCCACGCCCCGACATTTAAAAATGATTGAAATTATTTCAAATTATCTACCTGATCTGGAGAAATTTTCTCCGAATGGAGACAGAAATCCAGAAACCTAATGAAAGAAGAAGAAGAAGATCACATGGTCCTATGATAACACCAGTACCCACTGAAAGTAGGAATAGAGCCATCTTATGGGCCAGTATATGGGCAATCAAAACTACCGCATTCTTTTTGGAAAGGACCCCGCAAACACCTTGCGCCAACTCAAAAAAATGAACAGTTTTGCTGCTAGGGGGCGTTGAAATCACCCCTAGCGCAGATTAGACTATTTATTTTTGAATCCGGTAACAATATGTTCACTTGTTTCATTGTTGCTAACGTTGCACAATATTGTGCTGTTTTATAAAAAAAATGTTACCCCCCTCCTTCTTCCCCCCAACTCCTATTACGTAACGAAAAAGAAAATATTTCTTGGGTGCTTTTGAATGCATCGTCAAACGTTTAAATATGCCTTAATAAGGGAAATAGCAGTTTTGTATGATTATCCCCCCTCCCCCCGAAAGACACAAAATGAAAAAATTCCGGTGGATTTTTCTGAATTTTTAATATGATGTAGTTCAAGTTATTTTGAATCGAAAATAATTGGGTGACAAACCCCGAAAATGAATAGTTTTGATGCTAGGGGGCGTTGAAATCTCATTTTGCTCAGAATAGACTATTTATTAATATAGGCTGAAACAATTTCTCTACGTATTGTAGTTTAGATTATGCCGAACAATTGTGTGATTTCTTCTAAAAAAAAATCTGAAACCTCCCCCTTACCCCCAACCCCTATTTTACATGCTCAAATATTTCTTTGGCTTTGAATTAAAGTCTGTGCGCATCAGACGGAATGTCTTCTGTGGTCCTATGGATCTCGAAGTTTAGTCGAAGCAATATTCGTTTCATCTTGAGTGGAAAACTCCATGACTTATTGGCTTTTACTTGCCTGTGGATGAAGAATGAGTATTCCTAATAGATTCAGCACTCCTCATTTCACACATCGGACTCAATATCCCGCGGAGCATAAGGCAACACCGGTGTCTCGTCTATGTCGTACGAGTGTCGTAGATGGTAGAATTGCACGCGTAGCGTCACGTTATGTCTTTGGAAATAGGCTGAGACCGCATAAGCTGGGCATGCTGACAGCAAATGCATTATGCGGCGCTTTGTAGCAACAGAGACAGAAGCTCCTGGGCTGCCCAAGTGCAGTTCAGGTACAGCTCCTGTAGAGCTCTTCAGAGTTCCAGTCTTTGAAGAGCTCTACAGGAGCTGTACTTGAACTGTACCTGGGCAGTCCAGCGGTTTCAAACTCTGTTGCTGGAAAGCGCCTTTTGTCTCAGGTGCCCCACGACACGCCCTGCATCTGGTGTCAGAAACCTCTGAACCCATGACGCAACTTCGGTAGACTATGGTGTTGAAGACACCATTCTGATAGGTCATTATGAATCCCTTGGTTTCCGACTTTAGCTCACTTGACCTGAGGAAGGCAAAGATCATATTTTTGTATAAGCTAAGGTCTTTGATGTCGTTGAAAAAGACTTTATGCATTGGCTTATCCTTAGCTTGCTGTTAGAGGATCTGGGTCTCCGCAGCTTTGATGAGAGCTTTTTGCTGAACGGGTTTCAACTCGGTTAGAGTGTTTTAGTTCTCCCGTTCAGTGTCTGATACGAAACGAAGTTCATCGGCTGCACGGTCTGCTGCCTTGGAAAAAAAATGCTCGAATCCTTCCATTTTCATGGGACCATGCAGAGGAGAGAATCTTAACTCCTAATGCCTTTTCAGACTCCACCCAATACGATTTTGTTATGTAGACACTCCCAAACTCAAGAGTCCACGGCCTCCTTGTTGCCTGTATAACCGTGGAACAGACGATTAAGATGCAAGCTTCTATAATGATGTATCATTTTGCGAGTTTCAACGTAGCAAAAGTCGAGTAGAGTAGGATCGGAACGGCAAGCACAATAGCTGCAGCAATATTTTTAGTCCCTGATACTTTCCGCGAAGATAGTTTTCAACTATAGTTACCCCTTGGAATCGGCGTTGCTCCACCCCTAGGTAAGTATACGTCTTTCCGACATCAAGATAATGTTAAATGCTTCCGTCTACGAGTTGAACATTCTTTGCAACGTCTTTTTTTTTGAGATGAACCGTGGCACTTTTGTCGATCCCGAAGTCCATTCCGATAGCATGCATGTACTCTTCCACCACCCTTAAAGACTGATGTAGATCCCTTTCTCCCGTGGCATATAGTTATTATTATTATTTGGCAACAAAAAACCAACTGTGGGGGATTATTCGTAAGAGGTAGTATTAATGCTTAGCGTGGAATACCGATTCGAAGCATTGTTGGTCGCTTCTTTTCCGAAGATACCTAGTTTCCATGCAGAGGGTAATTTTTTTTTTCACATTGTGTTATGCAAGAAAGGATGGACCTGCATCTACAATTGAATAGCAGTTATAAGTTGTAAAGCAATGGCATGAGAAAATTTTTCAAATCGTTGGAATGGTTGAGGTTATCAATTAATCGCGGTGTTGGACTCTTTTCTATATCTCACTCATCAAACAGGTTTAGGGAAATCGAGCAAGGAACAGAGGAGAATTATTTATGTGGATCAATTCGATGTACTTTTGCAGAAATTACGCCGACAGCACAGTTATCAAATTATTCTAAGCGGTATGAAAGATTAATGCGATGCAGAAAAACTCAAAATCATCTCCACAATTTAATATCACAATCTAGTGTTGTGCAATGGTGAGAAGGCAAAGCGTATCAATCAGTTATACCATACCAGTGGGTAGTACATGGTTCAAACCTATATAGGTTCATCATCAGCACATTAAGAAATCAGGGAGAAGAAAAGATTGATTTTATGAATAAATGCATATAAAAGGGAGGTTATTTGTCACCACAGGATACCAATAAAGGTCTATGCAGTCACAAAGCACCCTGTTTTATTTTATCTCAGACATCAGTAATGAGAGAGACCGTAGAACCCCTCTTACAGAAAGAAAAATTAAGCATCAAGCATATGGGTTACTGAAAGTGAACGATAGACTCGATGCTACTTTTAAATAAATATAGAGAAAACATGCAGATCAACTGTCATAAAGATGAAGTCTGGAAATCTCAAAGTGACCGACAATTCCCTACGGCGGATGTCCAAATGTCTCCAAAGGAGGCACAAGGATATTCCAGTGGTAGGGAATGGCCGGATACTGGTTATGGCTGACTCAGGGAAGGCAGAAATGTTGGCGGAGTATCACCAGAGCGTATTCCAAACGAGTGCCGACTTCGCGCAGGAGCAAGAGAGAGTTTCTAGGGAAGCAAGGGAGTTTAGAGCAGCCCCAAGGGCAAATATCTGCAACAGGACCTTCTCGAAGCTGATTACCAACTTCGAGGAGGTTCAAGGAACAAGGCACCGGGAATGGATAGAAGGATAAAATAGATGCAGCCCTACTACGAAATCTTCCAAAGTGTGCAGCTGGTCCACATAGTGAATGGGATCATAAAAAGGCAACAATATCCAGAGTGCCTTAAGCCAGCAGATATTATTCCAATCCCCTAACCGGGCAAGCCGGAAGCAAGGGTGGAGAGCTACCACTAAATCTCATTGTTGGGTGCTATAGCCTAGTTGGTGGACAGGATCCTGCTAAAGAGATTTGTGAGCCTAGAAAAGAAGCTCAAACTCATCCCGGCGGGGCAGTTCGGGTTCCGGAAAGGACACTCTACCTTCTCTCAGGTGGCCCGGATTGTCTACGAGGTGATCGAGGGCTTCCAGATCGGCCACAATACACAATGGTCATGCTGGATATCCAGAAAGCCTTTGATGCCGTCTGGATAGAGGCGTTGGTCATGAAGATTCTAAGGGCAGACATGTATGGTGAAGCTTTCTTGACTCGTATCTAGTCAACAGAACTTTCAAGGTTAAAGTGAACAACACCAGCTCAGCAATGATGCGAACCGGAGCAGGTGTGCCACAGGAGTCGAGCTTGTCTCTACTTTTGTATTCGTTATATACTCACGATTTTCCAACGAATGAGGCCACGAGCACGGCTGTCTATGCCGATGACACAGCAATATATGCCCAGTCATTTACAAGCATGGCAGCCGCGTCGTGGGATGAAACTCACTTGGAGGACTTTGTTGTGCGAAGAAAAAAATAGTGTTGAATCCAGATAAAACAGAACTCATGAATTTCACATAAAAACGCACTAATGTGAAGATCCTTGGGAGATTCAGGGTTCTAGAAAATCATATTGACGAGTCCGACTCTGTGCGGTACCTGGGAGTACAGTTGGACAAAAGGCTAACGCTCGGTAAGCATGTCAGCCTTGCTATGCAGTATGCAGGAGCTGCAATTGAACAACGTTCCTCCTGATAGCAAGAAGCTCAAGGCTGGCAGCTGAGAGCAAAATCCTACTTTACAAACAGGTAATCAGGCCGGCGATGAATTATGACTGTCCTTTGTTTTGCAGCCTCCTCTAGTATCAAATGTTGAGACTGGAGAGGATGCAAAACAAAGTACTCCGTATCGTCACGAACAGTGACAGATACTATCGGCTGGTAGCATTGTGCGAGCTCGCCGATATACAATCACTAGAAGAATATATAAAGCAGATCTATGAAAAGTTCTATCGGCACTTTATCCTTAGAAGTCCGTTGACAATAAATAACAGCAGTCAGAACCCACAATACCAGGCCAAGAAAGCATGGTGGGCTCATTTACCAGGCATCGGATATTTTCACAAAAATCCAGAATAAGAGTGATTGACACTCAACACACCATGTCTAAATCCGGTTTTTTCATTACTTTTCCGTGAAGTCCCTGGGCCGCCAGGATACTAAAACTCCGATAATGACCATCCAATACTCTGATGTCTTACCCATAAGTCAAGGAAACCTTCCGCATAACTTGGAGTAGGCGGAAACACCAACAAACCTGAGACTCAGCGCTTGCGGCGGAAAAGAGCCTACTTAACACTGTAGGGCATGTGTGAGCTGGTTTGCCCGCCCTCTGAAAACCTCAGAAGGGCAGGAATAAATCGTCACCCCCCGTAAAAACGCAGTTAAATTTCTTCCTGTACCCCAGCTCTGTAGCAAAGTGATAGTTTTATTGAGTTATTATTTATTTTTTTGTCGTTCAGTAGTTACACTATTTTATTGTAAATTTAATTAATATAACCTTCTTTCTTTTTTTGCTTTTGCTTTATAGAAATGTATCGAAGCCCTAACTTACTCTCATACAGAACTCTTATAACACGAAAATGTTCGACAATGTATAGTAGATCTGGTGATGGTGATAATTGAAGGAGGCAGATTATACTTACTTTGATAGTTTAGTAGACAAAGGACCACGCACAAACCTTATGGGAAATGGCTTTCGGTGAATTCCGTTGATTTTTTGGTATGATGAACTTTTCGATGTCCTGATCAAAAGTATCCACGGGCACGACGAAAAAAAAATGGATAGTTTTTGAGAAAAAAATTGCTCGTCGCCAAAATGAGGAATTTGGTAGTAAAACGGGAGAAATAGACCGTGCTATTTTGCAACTCCATGCGTTTTGGAAATTGTAGCATTCGATTCAGCAATTATTTTATGGGTCTTGTTTCTTCACAGCGCCGTTTGCCAATAATTTCAGTCTATACGTTATGAAAACCGTAGATTATGAAAAAATTTGTGAATTATAAAGAAAATGATTGAATTGATATAAAGGAGCTGATACAGAAAAAAATAATGGAAGTCAATTGTATCACAGATGGAAATTGAAATGGGCATATTAGTAACGTTACAACACTATAAATATGTACGAAAAAACGTATTGCAAGATTCATCGAAGAAAAACGTTGGTGAGACGTACTTTCAACGTCCTGATCGAATGTCTCGATGGGCACAACGGAAAATAATGGACAGTCTTCGAGAAAAAACGGCTCAAAGTCGGCAAAATAACGTCTGACTAGAACCTGTCACAAACAAGCAATGTTTCACTATTCTCATTTTATCATTCATCCTATCTTCTTTTACGAAATAATGTATTTGACATAACCCTATATTAATTTTCATTTATTATATAATTGAACCAACTATTCCATAATCGCATTCCTATATTGTCATGATGACATATTAGTTATTTATGTATCAAAGGCGTAAAGTAGGCGTTTATGGCCTGCGGCGTGGATGATGGCCCGATGGCGTTACCCGAGGGCCATCACACGCCGAAGGCCTTAAACGCATTTTACGCACGTGATACATACAAAATTTTATGCACTAGCGGTTTTATAGCGCGAATCACAAATACTGACTTGAATTGCAATGGTCAACACGTTTCATACGTTATGCATACAATAATTTAGGGTAACATAATATGAGGAATGTGAAACTATAGTAGCTGAGTGCTATATTGGAGAATCTATTTCAAATAAATAGATCATCACCGAAAAAATTGCCAACGATTATGAACAAATGTTAGAAAGAGTATTGCTCTATTGAACTGAAATGATTTGTCTACTTTACGTCCCGCCGGACCATAATGCGCCCACGGGCGGTAAATTACTTTACCGCCCGCTAGTGCATAAAATTAGTAATGTCTGAACTCATTTAATGTATACATTGTAAATAAGATTTTTCTAAAGTTTGAATATTTTGCCTGTTTATCTGATATTCCATACCTCTCTGATGGCTTTTATTCAAAATCGGAGACATTGTTTCATATGCAACAATATTTTCCACATACAACGAATTTCAAAATTAGATGGTGTGGACAATGAAGAAAACCAGGAGATTCCTATTCAACAAAGGGAAGAATCAGATATTCCTATTGACAACTTTACAAGACTGTGCCACAATTGTAATAGAGCAGTGATGGAAGAGATAACCGCTTTAGAAGACGACTGGGCGTTTCTCAAGCTGAATATTTTGAAACAAACTTCGAGCGAATCGTGCGTAGGATGTAGCTAGACTCAATCTGAATCGGTTAACTGCCGAGTTTTGTTTTGAAAAACATTTATATCAGAGATAAAGGTGCATTTAATCAACACCATTTTAAAATTGTGTTTAAATATATGTTAAAAACTAAAGTTGAATCTGTTATATCAAATGGCACCATTTATACAGCAATATTAAGTTTATGCTAAAAACATGTTACCTTGAAAATCCCAACATTATAAGAATCTTACTTTTACGATGAAATTATTGTACATAATTCACTTGTACCTAGTTTCATGTCTAAAAATGTAACTGCCATTCTTAAATTCATGTTTATGTCAGTGCTTCTGCTAAAGTTACGTTTATGTTGACTAAGTGCACCTTAATGCTAAGTCTTTCATACATCACTTGGATGAGAACGGTGTTTACCTAAGACAAATTCTTCCTGGGCTGCAGTTCAATATTTGCTCATATAGAATGAAAGAAAGGAATTTGGTCGCTTTCTTGATTTTTTGATAATATAAGAATGCGATTATGGAATAGTTTGTTCAACTATATAATGAATAAAATTTAATGTAGGATTATGTCAAATACATTATTCCGTAAAGGAATGATAGGGTGATTGAAAGAATTAGAATAATGAAACATTGCTTATTTGTGACAGGTTCTAGTTTTCATTTCCTCAGACGCATTTTGCCGAATTTGATCCGTTTTTTCCCGAAGAGTGTCCATTATTTTCCATTGCGCCCATCGAGACATGCGATCAGGATGTTGAAAAGTTCCTCTCACCAATGTTATCCTTCAATAAATCTTACGGCACGTTTTTTCGTACAAATTCTGTAATACAAGTGACTTCCAATATGGTCCCCTGGTTATATATCAATTGAATTATCTTCTTTATAACCATATCCATATCCATTGACTAACTTTCTCTCAGTCTGTTTTTTTTCAGATTTTAAAAATTATTTTTTCATTCCTCGCATTATGTCTTTATGCATCACCCTGTATTACTAAAATAATTGGCAAACGGTTCTGTGAAGACACAAGACCCATAAAAGAATTTCTAAAGCCCATGCTACAATCTCCAAGAGACATGAAGTTGCATAATAACACGGTCTATTTCTCCTGTTTTAATACCAAATTCACCATTTTGCCATATTTGAGCAATTTTTTTCTCAAAAACTGTCCATTATTTTTCGACGTGCCCATGGAGACTTTGGACCAGGCCATCGGAAAGTTCATCATACCAAAAAATCAGCGGAATTCACCGAAAGCTATTTCTCATAAAGTTTGTGCGTGGTTCTTTGGGACAACAAATTCATAACTGATGCCAGATTTATCACTAAAAGTGAAGGGATGCGCTAAGTATTTATAAAAAAAAGCAAACTCGAGAAATGAGCAGGATGCCTATAGGAATATATCAATATTTTGTTTGATAATGGAAATATTAATCCATTGGCTGAATAAAAACTCACAGGCCTTACAACTGATGGACAAAATGCCAATACTGGCAAAACTCTGGGTTCTGGATCTGAAAGATTATTATTAAAGAGATATGTTCTGGTGCACACAGATCCAACCTGTTCTTGTCAGATGTTGGAAAAAATACTGAATACTGAAAGCAAAACTAAAAAGCTATGGAATATTTTATTGGGGATCGGCTTTCAGATTCAGAGAATCACACAAAATTAGTTAATGAAGAAAACAGAAATGTTTGATATCAAAACACATCAAGTTCATCAGACGAGCGCATGCGTCAATTCTTTTTTAAGAAAGGTGTATGAACAGTCGATTTCACTGCTTATAATGGAAGAAAAGTTAAAATAAAATGCAAAAGTAAAAGTTGGTATATGAATCAGCTATTAGAATCAGAAAGTTAATAGACTTAAAAATTAAATCATATATTGCTTGACGACCAACATGATTGGAATAACTCACCTTTGTTGAATTTATTTATTTATTTAGCTAGTTCTTATCAATGATTGCAAAGGGGTATATAAATGATCATATAGATTGTATATTCACTTGTAGAAGCTACTGTGTTAGCAAAATATGTCTGATTGAATAAAGTTTGTGATGATCGAATCGTTTTCGGTGTGGCTTGTACAAGAAATATATTTAATTTCTTCGGAGTTGTGTAAACTCTGAACACTAAATTATGTTGATCGTGGTGGTTGAAGGAGGTACAGTATTTTGAAAGGATCATTCAAATCTTAACCAAAAATTATTGGAGCAAATGGTTTGTTTGGATTCGTACTTGTTGAAATAAGTGAAAACGGGTAAAGTAGCTTGTTCAGGCCTCTTGTTTTCGAAACCACTGAGGAAATCTACGAAAATAATTATTTTCTTCAGGCTCAACCCATAGATCCAGAACTAACGGCAAAACTCCTGGGACACAGTGTAGCTGTATCACCAGTGGTTACAGTAGAACCCAGGAGGAGAAAATTCCACAAAGGTATCACGCTGAGTATGCCTGCACCAAGAGCCCATTCGCAAGGAATGATCAACCAGTATTCTGGATCAGCACCGACTTTACGGCTGCTTTGCTCTATAACAGGTGAGTTTTTGTTTGGACTAGTGTAATACATGTAATGTAAATTTACATGTTCATAGAATAATAATTAATTGAAGCGTGAGACGAATAATTACCTTGAAAATGTTCCCAGTGCTTATTTCCTTCAAAACATTTACTTCTGTCACTAACATATAGGAATATAAACGAGAAGGGTCTATCAGAAGTTTTTCAGGAGTGATATATCCTAATAAAATATTTTAAGGGCCAAGGTTATTCCGGTTGAGCCGTTATTTCAAATAGAATATCAGGAATATTTTTATATTTTCGAATACTTTGGTAAATCATCGTATGCTTTTTTGTAGAATACTCTATACAAAAGGTGAATTCTTTTAAAAAAACTAAAACTGAATTTATTACTTTGTTGTATATGATTGTAGCGAAGTAAATCCAGTCCTGGCGCTGTAGCCAAAATGTAACTCAAATCTGACAATAAAACCAATAGAAATTATTTTTGCTGGACGGGCAGTATTAGTTATTCGAAAAAAAAAATTGTTCTGCACGCGTGCACCAATGGAAAGTGGGGAAAATTCCCGTGAAAACTCGGTAAATCGATTTTCCATCAATAACTTGGAAGGGGTTGGAAATTTTGATATAATGTATAAAAACAAGCTTGTAGGGCCTGAACATTTTTACAAAAAAGGTGTCTTTCTTCTTCTTTAAAAAAATGCTTCATTTTTGAGAAACGTGGCCCTCGTTAATGGGCCCCTGGAGCGAGGTAGGCGACGTGTATTCTCAAGTAATTGAGCTGTAACTATGTGATTTCGTGTTTTAATTGGAATGAATCCAGATTCGCACGGAAACTATTTGTTGTAAAGTTCATTTGCTAGTTTTAAACGATTTGATAGTTATGAATTCTCTCTCCAATTCTAAGAACAACTATGAGAGTTGCAATCATTTACCGAAGCCGATTTTATTTCTTAACAGTATTCCAAAAATTGCGAAAGAATATTTCATTAACTAGAATCTGACATCAATTGAAATAAATTAGTGAATTGTTGAAGAAAAATTTTATTGAATTTTCGAACTGAAACAGATAGGAACGAAGGAAAAATTATTACTAGTAAGAACACTAGTATATACCAGAATTACTAAAGATGTGTTGATTTATCAAATCATACGAATACTTTGATCTTTGTTATTATTCATCATCACCTCGTCATCGTCATCATCACCATCAGCATCATCACCGCTATGATCCAGTTATTTTTCAGCAGTTGAAGGATCGGACTGCGAATTCTGTTTACTATGAAAAATTACCTTCAATTTCTTCATCGTGTGCGTCATTTTCATCTTCCGGAATGGGAGCCAAGTCTCTGCAAACATTACCAACTTCACACACATATTATTCCAATATCAGTAAATACAATATGATTTTCAATTATCTAAAGCATCAAAAATATATTTCATGGAAAAAACATCATCATGGTTCTCATCTATAAATGTGTACACTTTCTTCATACTTATCCATGATTTTTCATCCACTGGAGTAGACCTATTTTTTTCTCTAGTTTTCCTTCTACTATATTGACTGATAACAACTAGATTCATGCTTTACTTTATCAACTTAAAGATCTGCAGTGATAACCATTCTCCTTACGTTAGAAACAAACTCATCATCATCATCTTTCAAAACTGATAAAATAGTCTTCTGAAAATCTGCAATACGAATTGAAAATATTCGGATATTCCTTTTACAGGTTTTTACCAAAAAAAAAAAGAATGATGATGGAAATCAAATTCACCAGCCTGCTTAGTTTCTTTTTGAGTAGACTATATGAAAAATTTGGCCTTACTGGAGGAAATTAATCAATATTATACTGGAGTCCATTTCTAGCTCGCTTGGTATATTTCTGATAACAAATACGGTGCACACTTCCAACTCTGATGAATGCTTAAAAGCCTTGTATCTACCGTCATTTGTTTCCTGAGCAACATTGCGTGAATTCGAAATACTGTGGTTACTTCACCCTCTTTCAATGTTTTTTGAAAAAATGTAACAATTCACGGAATTAGCAAATTATGAAAACACAGATATTAATATAATATTAGTATTCCAATTGGGAAAAGAATAGATTTGCCACACTTAGCTCAGTCGATAACTCCAATAGAATATGAGGAAACTCTTTCTCAAGTTGAGTTCTTTAGAAAGGTTACCAGATATCAAATTTGTCAAATTTTATACTTGATTGAAATAAATGATGTATTAAAGAAAAAAAAACTGTTTTTTTTATTTCAACTATGAAAAAAAATTAAAACGAATTAAATGGATCCAATTTTAAATTTTACCCTTCTTACGAGAAGTTATGCAATCTACTACAATTGTTCTGTGCTTTACAATACAATTTTAATTTTTTAAAGTGAGATCTGAACGGCAACCTTATTATTTTTTAATAATGTTCATGAAATGCTTAAAATTAAATGTATTTGTTTAATAATGGTTCAAATCACTTTGTCTATGTTTTCTTGAGTGAAAGTTTTTTTTAGACCTTACAAACAACTGGTTATTTCTGTTTTGTTTATGTTGACAGCACCACGATAAGATTTCAGATTTTGTTTGAAGATTTGCTGTGATAAAAAAATACCTTTGATATTCTTCTCTGCTCTCCAAATTTCTCCTACAAGGTGAATACTTTTCTTTATAAATTTTTCTGTGGTAGTTTCTCGTCTTATTTATAATGATTTTCCTTGATTTTCTTCACGTTTATTACTTTTTTTGAAACGAAATTTTTCAGTTTCTGAAAATCCTTGTCAAATTTTTTCTATTTTTTTTTCACTTTTAATTTTCACTCTGTTCTGCTTCAAATTTGCCCTTTCTAAATGTGCCCCACGTTGGGTACCAATTAATATAATATCAATATTCCAATGAGGAAAAAAAAAGATTTGCCACACTTAGCTCAGTCGATAAATCCAATAGAATATGAGGAAACTTTTTCTCAAGTTGAGTTCTTTAGAAAGGTTACCAGATATCAAATTTGTCAAATTTTATACTTGACTGAAATAAATGATGTATTAAAGAAGAAAAAAACTTTTTTTTAATTTCAAATATGAGAAACAATAAAAAAATGTTATCCAATTTTGAATTACACCCTTCCTACGAGAACTTATGAAATCTACTACAATTTTGCTGTGCCTTACAATACAATTTTAATTTCTAAAAGTGAGATTTGAACAGTAACCTTATTATGTTTAATAATGTTCATGAAATGCTTAAAATTAAATGCACTTTTTTTATAATAGTTCTAATCACTTTGTCTATGTAACTGGTTATTTTTGTTCTGCTTATGTTGACAGCACCACCGAACTTTGGTTTAATATCGTTATCACAAATTTGCTCCATTTCCTTCCTTTTTAATGTTTGCTTAAAACAATATGATAATTCTTTTCTACTAAACTGAAAATAATGATAGTGAAACAATTGTTGTTATTTTTCATAACAATATATACTTTGACAAAATTTTTGATCAAGTTTCTCACAAAAACAACCCCAAGACGTGTTTGGTTACTCAAGCCATGCGGGGCAGATGTCATCTGATCGAGTCGACAGTGGCGCCCTCAACCCCCCACGAACATTTATACCGACTCAGTTTCTGAGGTGGGGAATTGCGGCTTGGAATTTCGAAATAAGCAGGCCTGAGATTTCCAATAAAAAATAAAAGTTACCGCGAGAAAGAGCTGATTGTCTACTACTGATTTTCATTTTTATCAAACTATAGCCGATAAGATAAAGTCGCGAGACTTATCAGAAGAGTATTGATTTGTTTTGGGAAATTTCTGAGAAACATAGAAAACAATGAATGAAAGCTTTGTTATCACAGGTTTTTAGATGAATATTCTGTAAGTACAGGGTCTTGGCAATGATTTAACCTTCGAACATCGAATACATTTCTGCCGACTTCTGCCAACTATACAGTGTGGCCCACCTATCCTCGCTCAGACCATTGCTTCTAGGCTAATGAAAATTGGGGAATAAATATTATCGGAAGTTATTGGACACTTCAAGTGCTACTCTTTGAAATTATTTTCGAGTGTACAGGGTGCACCATAAATCCGTGGGCCAACATTTGGCATCTTCTTTAAATGCAACATCCTGTAAATTCTTTCATTTTCAGAATCTCCTTCAGATGGGCTTCACAAATCATTTTTATTTTAAGGAATCAAATGCAACGTTGCCAAAATATTCACATTTTATTAGAATTTAACGAAAAATCGTGGACGAGGAAAAAAATTCAAAAGAACCTTATTATAAGAGTTCAACGAGAGAATATGGGTATGCAAGTACCCAAGCTATGCACCAAAACATACATAATATTGAAAAGCCCCTGGAATACACAGGGTGTTCTGAAACAATGATCGAATTTTGCTATTTTCAACCAACAAACAAATTGAATCAATCTGAATATCTAGAATATATTAAATTAGAAAGAGATTTAGTTCCCATAGTTTTTGTGTTGAAGATATTCTCTCGTTCGATTTTTATTATTACAGTAATTACAACTTTCTTATATTTCTAGTGCATCTGGTTCACAATTATTTAGTACTGGCGTGAACATTTTTCTTTCTGAATTTTCAGACTCAGAGTTATCGAATTCTCTCAACATTCCTCATTATCTGAATAATTTCAATAAGTTTTTCAAGAACTCTGTGACAGTTACTTCAACGGAGAGTTTCAGTAAGATAAACGGTTATTAAGTTTCGTAGAGTTTGAGAATGAATTATTCAAAGGAGGAAATGATTGAAATGTTGTATATTTTGGGTGAGTGTCACAAAAACTGTTTTTTGGCACGTAGAGTGAATGTACAACGATAACCACAAAGAAGACATCCCAAAGTTGACTGTTTAAAAAATCTAGCACAGAGATTCAATAATAATAGTTCAGTTAATTATTTGAAGCATAAGAGACCAGCTTCTGTTCTTACTGAAGATAATGATTTGATGGTTTTGACGGCTGTGGTGGAAATCCCAAATATTAGTAGCAGAGAATTGAGCCAATATGTAGTAATTTCAACAAGTACAGTACAACGGATTTTGAAGAAGAATAAATATCATCCGTTTCATATTCAATTACACCAGGAACTTCTACCACAGCATTTCAATCGTGGAATAGAACATTCTTGGTGGTTAATAAACATGATGAACACTGACAAACATAGCTCCCAGAATACAAATCTATATACAGGTTGTTTCCTTTGAAAAAAATTAGTTTTAGCTAGTTGAAAATAGCAAAGTTCGATCATTGTTTCAGAGCACCCTGTGTATTCCAGGGGCCTTCCAATATTATGTATGTTTTGGTGCATAGCTTGGGTACTTGCATACCCATATCTTCTCGTTGACCTCTTATAATAAGGTTCTTTTGAATTTTTTTCCTCGTCCACGATTTTTCGTTAAATTCTAATAAAATGTGAATATTTTGGCAACGTTGCATCCGATTCATAAAAATTAAAATGATTTGTAAAGCTCATCTGAAGCAGATTCTGAAAATGAAAGAATATTCAGGGTGATGCATTGAAAAAAATACCAAATGCTGGCCCACGGATTTATGCTACACTCGAAAATAATTTCAAAGAGTAGCACTTGTAGTGTCCAATAACTTTCGATAAGATTTGTTCCTCAATTTTCATTAGCCTCGCAGCAATGGTCCGAGCGAGGATAGGTGGGCCACCCTGTATATGATAATATTTGAAGGATTTTTTTTCAATATACGGCTTAGTTTATGAATTTTTTTACCAAAAACAAGGGAAATACATAGATTTCAGTAGGTAGAACGTCTGGGTGAATCTTATGATAACCCAAGTTGTTCGCGCGAAAACCTGAAATAATAATTATTGCTCATTATCTCTCAAACAAAACAATTTTTGAAAAAACATGTATCAACCTTATTTGTGAAGATAATCAAGTTCTACAAGTTTATGTCTATACACTTCATCAGAATTTTCAACCCCTTCCAAGTTATTGATGGAATACCTACCAATTTTCCAAGTTTTCGCGAGAAATGCAGAAAATTTTTTTTCTTCAAATTATTCCTTAAAAACTTATCGTGTGCCAAAAATTATTTCTATCAGTTTCAGTGTCAGGTTAAAACCTCTGGTTCCTGGACTATATGTATGGAAGTAGGCGGTGTACATTCGCAATCCCCCGTCAGATTTTTCTTATGTTGATTCCCACGAAAAGGAAAATTCTGTAATATTCTGTTAGTAAGCATCAAGTGAAATAAGAAATAAAATAGTTGTTTCTAAATGTTTTCTAAATTTCATCGACTGGTCGAAGCGATTCACAATTTTCTTTTCATTTTGGTTATACATTTTAGTTGGAACACACTGTAGATAACTACCAAGACACTAAAGCTACGTCAACCGTGTTGTTTTGGTGTTTTTGTTTTTGATTAGTTTTCTGTGTTTTGAATGATTGTAGCACAGTGTTATTTGGATGCACTGAAGGATTTTTCACATTCGTCTCACGTCAATATAGTTCTTTATGAAATTCATATTCGTGTACTAACAGTTGGTTCATACTTGTTTTTCTAGAACTTTTCATCTCCATTCGACTCATGTCTATATGTTGTGTTGTGCCATATGTAATTTTTGTCAAATGTTTTTGTTGAGGGGTTGGCAAGCTTTTGTTTTCTGCGGTAGTATTAAACGTAGCTAGATGTAGTTATGATGAGTTGTTATATTTGGTTTAAACATCAGTCAATTAGGACAATTCATACCTGAATAGCAAAAATCAACAGAACTTAAGTATGGCATGAGATTCTGGGGAATGGTAAGAGTAAGCTGCAAAAAAAATTGATATTCTTGGGACTTTCTCAGCCAAATGGTTTTTTTCAGTAAACGGACTGAGGAAGTATTTGTCTGTCCATCTGAACTACATTTTTATACGAGGTATTTGAAAAGTTCGTGAAATATCAAAGATATATTTTTTAAACGAAACTCTCAGTATGTTCTTGCCTTTTTGAATCATATGGGAAAAATGAGCTGACTTTGCTGTAGTACATATCCCTCTACCTAACTCTCTCCGTATGTAACTCCCTGTAGAGCACTACATACGTAACGATAATCAGACGAGACAGCACAGATTTATTTCGCCAAGAGGCTGACCTGATGTCGAAATAAAAGCCCTGAAACGTCTCAGCATCAAAACCAATACTCGAGCGGATGAGTAATGATTTAATTGATTGTGAGGTACTCACGACTTGTATATAATGCTTGGTAATTCAGGACAGTAAAAAAACTCAGAAAATCTATACTTAATCTTAATTTGATTTGATCTAAAAAATGGACATGTACGATTGTTGACCACAGTGAGCCATAATAAAATTAATCTGGTATAAGAAGAAAAATTAGCTGCAACAGCTAGAGATTATAGTTCGCAACACACTGTATCAATTTATTCGTTTTCTAAAATCATATGCGAGACTCAGAACATCATATGTATATAATTGATGATCAATTATCAAGCAATTTTCTTTGATTCTAAAAATAAATCGACAACTGTTCAACTGGAAATTCGTTTCGCACAACCCAGTACATTATAGTGACATACAAAAAATCTAGTGGGCTGAATTCTGCTTTTCTCAACTAACAGGAAAAAATCTTCAGTTACAGATATTAAAAGTGTTCATGAACGTATACATAATTGATTCATAAAACAGTAAAACAATGTGAACAAAAAAACTGTTCAACACCAGGGTAATATAACTTTAGAATTTCCACCGCAGACCAGAATGTCAACTGAATTGAGAGGGTTTTTATGGAATATCACTTACATAAGAAAAGCAACTTGAGGGTATAATGTCCTCTTTCAGATGTTATTGCCGACGCGTGGCAAGAATGTACCTTATACTTGTTGAAAAACGAAGATACACATTGGTTTTCGATGACAGGCTCTTCCTTGACGGGAAATTTATGGCACAACCGAGGATTCGGGAACTTTCAGCATGACTTTTGAAACGTACTTTCGAGTCTTGATAAGAATGGAGTATTTACTGGCTCGAAAAACTAGAGGATTCGACTACAATTGCTGATTCGTCGCAGACTTTCCAACGAATATTTGGCAATTCTGAATCTGTCACTTAACGATTAGCAAACTGCTACTTTTAATTAGAAGAGACGCTGACATTTCTCATTGTTGGTTTTTGGCTTTACGACACACAAAAATGGACATCACGATATGGGCCAAAAACTATATGAATGGTTGATTCTGAACTGACCTAAGTATACGCTATGCATCAATTTATACCCTCAAAAAGCTGTATATTTTATTTTAATGATCAATAAACTTGACAATAGCGGCATTAATTACGGCTATTAATAACACTCTAATAGTCTTTTTATCATAAATTTCATGATGTTAATCGGATCCACGTCGTTCTTACTGCATTCAAATCGAGATTTATTACCAGATAGTGTGGAAAAGTGCGCATTATAATTATATTCATATAAATATATCCTAACGACTTTTATAGCCTATTTTCATCTGGTTACCACATGGTATTTGATGACTAATTAATTGAAATCTTTTGTGCATCTGGAATACAAGTTTTTACGTTAGATTTTCTCCTTCTGTAATTTGTCGTACGATGGGGTTTTTAGTGTTTTAATTATTTTTTCTACGTTCTACGTTATCTTGCATCTTATTGAATGATTAAATGATTCTACAGGAAGTTGGCTGAAGATCTATTACATCTGTTTGTGTGATATTGATTTTTTTCTCAAAATGAAACGTTGTCAACGGTGTACGAAATTATGACATGTCACTCAGGTGTTTACTGTTGCTTGAGTAGACGATGATAGTACACAGTGTGTTTTATATTATCTGGTTCCAGGACCACTTACTGCATATTTGAACTCAAATAACTCTGTTATCCCAAATGCAAAAAAAATGTTTTGATATCGTTTTTTTCTTAAAAAGAACCAGTAACCCCAAAAATAGTATATACAGGTGGACTGATATAAAAATTGAGAGTGTTCAAATAATATTCGCTAATAATATTGATGAATTATTCTTCAGCAAGTATTCGACATCAGCCAGTTGATGAAATTTTATTCATAAATTTATTGGATTTGAAAAAGCTTCGATAACTCCTGAAGTACCACTTTCAGGTATAGGGATATCTTATATGGTTTGACATGATATGAAAAAGTGAATCTTGTCACGTGGAAAAATATAGGGTGTTCTATTTGAAATAACAAAGTTATTGGAGTTCCAATATGCGGTAAGTGTTCCTGATGATATAAAACACACTGTATACGATTTATCGTCTGCTCGAAGCACATAAACTAGCTGAAAGGGATTCGAGAGAGTCAAAATTCCGTACAACGTAACATTTTGGGAAAAAGTTGAATATCTCACAAACGGAGAGAGTTAGGTATAAGTATAACAACATGGTTAACTGAATTTTTATTCATAGAAGTAAAAAATGCAAAAAATAAATGGTGTTTCAGTTGAAAAAAATTAAACTTTGACTTTTTCAATACATTGTATGAAAATCTTTATTTTTGAGATGTAATTCAGATCGACATACATTTACTTCCACAAACCGTTTACTGAAAAAAAATTATTAGGCGACTCACCCTGTATGGTGTTGGTGAAAAGAAAATCACATAATAAAATTTACTTCTTCAGCTCGAAATTTCACAATGCGAGATGCGCAATTTTTAAACCATGTTTCTTTATTGTGATATCTATACTGTGGGGAAATCCTCATGAGGATAACTTGGTTACCTGAATGCGTATCTAGGAAAACGTAAATAAAAGTGTAAGTGACCAACAGCGTCCATTATTCCAGTTTTAACGGATTAAATAAAACATTTTGTAATATATTTTTATGAGCCGATACACATTTTTCTATGTACATTTTGAAAAAACTTTTAGTTTCCGAGGAAAATATGTTCAACATTTCTTGGTGAAACAATGATTGTATTAAATCCATTCTTTAGTCATTATGATTTCTTCTGATGAACAGCATCGTATGTATCATCATTGTTTGTAGAAGTGAATCTATATTTTGCATCCCCATCCCTGTTATTACGAACGGAATGTCAATCACACTGTTGCTTGACATTTTGAATCTAAGCCAAATTGAAATATAACTTCACATGATGTGTCATATTATGCATAAAATGTGCCATTTTCAAACAATTGTGGTTTCGAAATTTTTAATAGATACAGCTTTCCAAAAAAAATCAAGATCCAATCAGAAATAATACCTTAAGGTTTTCGAATCATTGAAAACTCAAAAAAAATATAATAAATAAAAATTTACAGTGTGGACACCTATGATGGAGTTGAATCCGTATCTCCTTAGTAGACATATATTCAAAAAATCCTCCAATTTTATTTTTGAAAATATATTTTTTTACATATTTTTTTTAATTGTGCATGGGATCAAGGTACACCTTATAAAAGAGATATTTTTGTCTAAATTAATTAATACCAAGTAAGATAAATTAACCTACTTATGTAAAATCAGTTTGTGACACGGAAAGCAAAATATTTATTTTTCTATTGTATACAGCTAATTTAAAACCAAATTTAATTTTTTTCGCGGGAAATAGAAATTGAAAAAAGAAATGGATTTGAGCATTTTTCTCGTTAATTTTGAGGTAATCAAAATCAGAGTTTTCATATTTTTTTATTATCTACAACTTTTGCTTCAAACTTCTTCAGATAGGAATCCTATTTCAGCCACAAATCATACAAAACAATATCCAACCTTGAGAAGATGTATTAAGCTACCCCCACCTCTTTCTGTAACTATAACTGAGTTGTCTAGATTTTTATTAATTCACTTATAATTCCCCCATAATTTTCCGTCCACCCACATACCACTGAGAATTTTCCATGATTTCGAGTATCTAAACTCGTTTTGTTCCTGGTCTATATCTAAAAATAAGAAAATCAACCAAATGTCGAAAATACGATGGTGTATTGATATCTAGTTAGCCTAGACCAGTTCCCTGCATAAACAAAATATTGCGTTACCATAGCAACGAACAATAACTTATTAGAAGTGTCGGTGTAAAGTTTGACGTCAAAAAAGTGAACCAGAGTTACGCAATAAATTGAAAGACAAAATATGTCCACCGAAATTGTGAAAATCGAAAAATTGGAGTATCGAGCCATCATCAAGTACCTGTATTTAAAAGGGTTAAGAGGTAAGCAGATTTACGAAGATATGCTCAATACTACCCATGGTGATCTATGTCCTTCGTATGCGACCGTGAAAAATTGGACCGAAAGCTTCAAAAGAGGTAAATTTTCCATTGAAGATGATGACCGATCGGGAAGGCCAGTTTCTGTGTCAGTCCCCGAAAATATCGATGCAGTTCATGACATGATTTTAACAGACCGTCGAATTGGGCTAAAACGAATATCTGAAGCACTGAATATTTCATACGAACGCGTTCATCATATAGTTCACGAAAAATTGCTGCAAAATGGATCCCCAAATGTTTGAATGTTGACCAAAAGCGTGCAAGGGTAGTAGCATCGCGTTCGATCTGTGCTCGATTTGAAAACGATGTAGACTTCTTAAACCAAATTGTCACTATGGATGAGACTTGGGTACATTCCTACGGTCCAGAAACAAAGCAACAATCGATGGAATGGCAACACTCCGGTTCTCCAAGTCCTAAGAAGTTTCGTGTCCAAAAATCTGCTGGAAAAGTTCTTGCTTCAGTTTTTTGGGATTGCCATGGAGTAATCATGATTGATTTTTTAGATAAGGGTAGAACAATAACTGAAGATTACTATTCGACATTACTGACCACTCTATGGAAAAAAATCAAAGAGAAAAGACGCGGAAAGCTATCCAAAGGTGTTTTGTTTTTGCAGGACAACGCCCCTGCACACAAATATCATTTTGCCATGCAAAAAATTCGTGATTTAGGGTTTGAATTACTAGAACACCCCCCTTATTCACCAGATTTGGCTTCGTCCGACTATCATCTCTTTCCTCAACTGAAAAAAAGTTCAAAAGGCCGTAAATTTTCTTCCAGCGAGGAGGTAATAAAAGCTGTGGAGGTCTGGTTTGCAGAGCAAGAAGAAACATTTTTTTGAAAGGTCTAGAGACGTTGCAGGTTCGCTGTAATAAATGTATGCAATTAAGAGGAGAATATGTTGAGTAATAAAATATTTTGACATTGAAAATATGTTTGGTTCTATAGTAGGCTAAGATTTTTTCAATATATCCTCGTATTAAAAAAATAATGGTTCATCCTTTTATACATATACTTTTTTGACCTCAGTGGCCCGAAACATAAATAATTTTTCAGGGTTTAGTGTACTATGTAAATCAACACCAATTTTCCCAGAATCTATGCCAAACTATGAGAATGATTTGTCTCAGCTATTCATGCTTGAATTACAATATTAGATTAGATGATGTCGATTTAGGCTAGTTGACAAGCATGTACATATGCTTCAGGAGAATTGAAAACTTGAGGAAGTTAGAGTTAGATAACTAATGATGACTGTAGATATCTGAAGGTGCGAACAATGTTGAAATAATTATTATTGAAGTTTTCACCGAAAAAAACAATTGAATGAATATTTGAGATTATAGTAGGAATTGACAGAAAGTAATTTGAAAGAGCATTAATTTTTTAATTAAATGCAACAAAGTTTGCCAGCCTCGCGCTTTGTGTTTTCCAAATGATGACGTCATTGTGGCGTCAGCTTTCATATTCAGACTTCAGACAGAACGTCATACAAAACTTTTCAAAATCACTACTCAAAGCTAATTACGACATTTGTTTTTTTATTTGATTTCAATTTGAAAATTCTCATGATGACGTCATGGCTTCACTATTCAAGTAAAACTAATGCGCAATTTTCGGAAATTTTCACGCGTGTACCAGGGGTGTTTCGGAAAAGATCGCTCAAAGGTAACTAACTAAAATTTTGTGGGCTGCCCCCTTTT
The DNA here is from genome assembly GCA_944452925.2 of Chrysolina oricalcia. NCBI lineage: Eukaryota > Metazoa > Arthropoda > Insecta > Coleoptera > Chrysomelidae > Chrysolina > Chrysolina oricalcia. The sequence goes on from OX101824.2 coordinate 41,017,522, forward strand.
AGAATGTCTCTCTTGGTCATATGAGTTTTTTGTTAGTTATGTGAGAAATGAATGTACGCAGTTGATATACGATCAGTTATTTGATCCAAAGGAAAGTTTATTCATTAGAAGCATGTTTCCGATATTTATACCTATTTTGAACCATCTTATTCTGTAAATAACCCCAAACTGTGTATTTTCACTTCGAAACTTGAATATACGAATTCATTTTTTCTTTTGCCTTTAGTCGTTCATTTTGTGTTATTTTATAAATAAATGGAAAATTCACAAAAACACAAATTGCAATATTTCACCTTATAGATTTGCTGCATTCGTTATTATGGATTTATTTCATTATTATTTACCCCTATTTTGTCAGATCAGTCGTTTAAAACGTTGGAAATAAGAATCATAAGAAGAAACAGGAAATGAAAACGAAATTTCTAAAATCTTAAGTTAGTTGCCATTCGACTGGTCTTTTCTGGAACAATTCGAATGATCGCTTTGCTTCTTGCTGCTTCAACACTTGCATTGCTTCACTTTGCCAGAAATTCTGAATTGAATGTATAGATAACAACTAACTGCTTGTGCTGACTAAGTCGACTCCAAAGGACCTTCCAATCTCTATTGAAAGAAAACGAGTATAGGATGGGTTGACCTGGTAATTTTCGTGCCAGGATTGAGAGAAACCACTACCAACATTCGTTCTTTTCAGTACTAATCCTTGCACGCCGTTTGGGTAAAAATTGTTTTTGCAAATATAAATTTTCAATATATTTACTAGTTGTAGCAACACTTTTTATTTTGCTTTCTGTTATATTTATTTTTGTTCAAACAATATATTTACATTTCCAGCATTTCAAATATATAAAAACAATAATTCCCATATATTAATAAATTCGATCTATTTTATGTCGTCATGAGATGGTGTAACCGACGCGAATCAGTACAGACTCCAAAACAGGGCGAATTCATCAGTACCTACATAATTTAGCTAATAGATGCCAGAATGCATTCTCAGAATATTTCAGTAGTTTTTTTGAGTAATCACTGAATTATTCGAAGACAAATACCTGAGACCTGAAAAAAATTAAAGACAGGAAGACAACTGGGAAGATTGCACAATGACAACTGCCTGTGCTACTGCCTTCTGTTAGCCGCTTTATGTTTTCCTATACCATGAGACGGTAATAATGTCAGTGGCGTATTCTTAGCAAAAAGCAAAAGCAAAGCAAAAAGGCTATATTAATTAAATTTACAATAAAATAGGAAGACTGCTTGAACGACAAAGAAATAAATCTAAACTCAATAAAACCATCACTTTGCCACAGAGCTGCGATAAAGGATGGAATTTAACTGCGTTTTTACGGGGAATGACGGTTTATTCCTGCCCTTCTGAGGCTTTCAGAGGGCGGGCAAACCAGCTCACACCTGCTCAAGAGCAGGCCCTACGGTGTTATGTAGGCTGTTCACCGCCGCAAGTTATGCGGAAAGTTTCCTTGACTTATGGGTAAGTCATCAGAGTAATGGATGGTTATTATCGGAGTTTTAGTATCCTGGTCCACGAAAAAGCAATGAAAAAAACGGGTTGATACATGGTGTGTTAAGTGTATATCACTTTTCTTCTGGATTTTCGTGGAAAATATCCAATGCCTGGTATATGAGCCCACCATGCTTTCTTGGCATGGTATGGTGGGCTCTGACTGTTGTTATATCTCTTGTCAACGGACTTCCAAGGATGAAGTGTTGATAGAACTTTCCAGAGATCGGCTTTATTCATTCTTCTATGTAGTGATTGTATATCGGCCAGCTCGCGCAACGCCACCAGCCGAATGTATCTGTCACTGTTCGTGACGATACCTAGTACTTTGTTTTGCATCCTCTCCAGTCTCAATATTTGATACTTGGGGAGGCTGCGAAACACAGGACATGTATATGTCATCGCTGGCCTGATGACCTGTTTGTGAAGTAGTATTTTGCTCTCAGCTGCCAGTCTTGAGCTTCTTGCTATCAGGAGGTACGTTCTTTCTATAGCAAGGCTGACATACTTACCGAGAGTTAGCCTATTTTACAACTGTACTTCCAGGAACCGCACAGAGTCGGACTCTCCCCCAGGGATCTTCACATTAGTCCGTTTCCATGTGTAACTCATGCGTTCTGTTTTATCTGGTGTCAACACTATTTTGTTCTTCGCTAGATACGGCACGACAAAGGCCCCCAAGTGAATTTCAACCCACGACGCGGCTGTCATGCTTGTAAATGACTGGGCATATATTGCCGTGTTATAGGCATAGACAGCCGTGCTAGTGGCCTCATTCGTTGGAAAATCGTGCGTATATAACGAATACAAAAGTGGAGACAGCTCGACCCCTGTGGCACACCTGCTCCAGCTAGCATCATTGCTGAGCTGGTGTTGTTCACTTCAACCTTGAAAGTTTTGTTGACTAGATATGAGTCAAGAAGCTTTACCATACATTTAGGCATGCATGACCTTGGCATCTTCATGACTCCTCAGGTATCCAGACGGTATCAAAGGCTTTCGGATATCCAGCAGGACCATAACTGTATTGTGGCCTATCTGGAAGCCCTCTCTCACATCGTGGACAATCTGGGCCACCTGAGAGGATGTAGAATGTCCTTTCCGGATCCCGAACTGCTCCGCCGGTATGAGTTTGAGCTTTTTCTCTAGGCTCACAAATCTCTTTAGCAGGATCCTGTCCACCAACTCGGCTGTGGCACTCAACAATGAGATGGGGCAATAGCTCTCCACCCTTGCTTTCGACTTGCCCGGTTTGGGGATTGGGATAATCTTTGCTAGCTTTAGGCACTCTGGTTATTGTTGCCATTTTATAATCCCATTTACTATGTGAACCAGCTGCACGAAAGACTTTTTTAGAACATTTCGCAGTAGGGCTGAGTTTATCTCATCCATTTCCGGTGCCTTGTTTCTAGGGAGCTTCTTTATTGTTTCTTGAACCTCCTCGAAGTTGGTAATCAGCTTCGAGAAGGTCCTGTTGCTGATATTTGCCCTTGTGGCGATATTCTTAGTTTTAGGGTGCTCAAGCGAGGCAAGGGAAGGGGAAGGAAATTCCAGCTGCTCACATTGGGTTTTTTCTGAACAAGTGACTGATGTCATTGGGTATTATTTCCGTCTTATAGTAAAGTTGCCATGTTGAGCGAGCGTGTACTAAATCGAGTCTGTTGCGCCATCTCTTGACGACGTTAAATAGATCAAGTTTATAAATAAATGGGAATCCACGTTTATGGATATTTGGAACGTTCAAAATGTAAAGATATTTTGTTCGATAAAAAATAAATAAATCGGAACGTGAACTAAAAAAATATTGGTACAACTAATAAACATATTGACTCAAAATTTCACATATTTGCAAAAATACGTTTTACCCAAACGGCGCCTCATTAATATTGTTTAGGAGATCGTTTTATCCTTTGGAGTCCTAATGAAATATATCGATTGAAGAAAACAGTGCATGTTGGACTACTTTACAAACACTATCTGAATTATTCCCAATGAAATTTTTTCAACAGGTGGAACCACGCGGGCACAATGGGAAGACGTCACTGGATCAACTCCCCTTACCTTTGTCAACGACTGTGTATCTTTTACAACGACAGTTTCTGCGAGATTTTGGTTGATGGATTGTCGAAATATTGGCGATGCTACAAAAATGGCAACGGAACTATACAAGTAGGTTTCATTAGTTTGATTTCATCTTAGTGTTGGTGGGTATGGACGGTTTGATGTTTCCATATGGCATAGTATTTGAACGAATGTTGAAGATTTCTGTGAAAAAAATCTGTACCAGGAAGTTTCTACAGTTTCTTGAATAATTCAATTAATGAATCAAAATGTACTTTGTTGCTCAAAGTCTCAAAATTATATTTGACAATAATCATCAACTTCCTGTTCTTATTAAGCTGTACCTAACACTACACCAGTGGGAATGCGCAGTAACACCGCTGCCATGCCAGAGGTGGTTTCAACGAAATGTTATGGCCTATGTTTATATAGTGAAATATATTGAATTTTGAGTTCTACAAAGCGACTGATTTGAAGACAATTTGAGTGGTCATTGTGAACTCGTGTAATCCGATATCTAGATTATTCTGCTGGCATTAACAAAATTTATGCATTCATGAACTTGATGAAACAATTTATCTCAAAACAAAATTGTATTTTGAATACGTATTTGCATAATGCATAATGTTTTGAAATCTAATGATAATAATATCTGTCTCTTCCTTACAAAATTTTAACCAGCTCTGAAAGCTCAGGACTCGATGACAATGCAATACTTTAATAATAACATAACAAAATGTTTGCCTGTGTGGAACGAATTTAGCAATCGTTAAACTAGGTCACTTCCTGATGAACTACGAACATGTAATTTTGTGCACAAATTTTGCAATCAATTTCAAACTAACTTCAAAGTGCTCAGAATTGGATGACAATGCAATATCATTGCGTAATATATTGATATAATAAGAATAATTTCCGTCGTTTTGTTAAAAATGTTGCCATCGATTTTAAACTAACTTGCGGATGAGCTAGAGACTTGAAATTTTTACAATACAATATTATCGCATGTTTTGAAATATAATAATATTATTTGTCGTTTCGGTACAACTTCTGCAATGTATTTTAAAATAACTTCAAACATAGCTCAGAACGGAATGAAAATACAATATCATTGCATAAAATATTAATAAAACAATAATTATATGTTCATCTGTTCGGTGTTTTGAAATTGGTAAAAACCGGTGTGTTCAGGAATAAGAAAAAACACAATCGTTGGATTATTTGGTAGTTTGGATAGACCATATGGGCTGAACTTATGATCAATGCGCTGAGGAATGTATTGCATATATTGCATGAAAAACAAAAATTCAGTACTGGTTCACTTCACGAGGCATTAGAGGAATCATCACTATGATATTGCATTACTATATTAGGGAAAATTTTCAAAAATATAATAAAATATCTTTAACTAATTCAAAATATACTATTCTAAAAGTAAAACTGAAGAAAAATCCACAGAACAGATTTGCACAGAAATAAGTATTTAATACACGCATATATCCAATTGTGTCCTACTTAATGTTGCAGAAATAGAGTATTTCAAAGAATAAATTTCAGATCACAATGAACTAAGAAAACTCACACAGAGAATGTTTCAACTATGGCCCAAAATTTAATAATCTGCTACCACTATCCCAGAGGGAAATAAATCACAAAAAAGAAAGTAAAATCAAAGAACATATCGTGGTAAACCTGAATTATTCGATTTCAAAACACTTTTTCTTCACCGTGAATCATCACAAACAGGATGGATAATACTGATAATCATATCATTACAACCAGGACAGAATTGAATCGCAATAAATTTGCAGGTATGAAGAAGGCTGGACAGAAATGATTTTCTCTATTGAAGTTTTAAAGTCACAGTAACTCATTCAATATTTTTCAAGGAACTACGTAAAAAATGTATCAACCTCAAACTACAATCAATTTGAAGGATTCAATCTATATAATATCAAAACAAAAATGATTGAACTACATTTATACCTATTACTGATGTGAGAAGAGGATCAGTTTTGGAAGTTTCTTCCTTTTTAGTTTCTCCTTTACACTTTCTGCTCCCCATGTTTATTTTCGGTAAAAATTGCACGTCTACCCAATCTTTTGAGATGAGATTGAACAAAAACCTTAACCTCTTCGTGTTCAAATGTATAACTGCTCTCTAGCCAGATCACTAAAGTTACAACATGACTTGGAAGTCGAGATCAAATTTGTGATTATTTTGTATGAGTTCTACTCTACCAACTTTGGTCACTCGTATCCTTAATTCTTGTATAGCTTGGCAAATCTAGCTGTGCCTCTGAGATGCGCGAACGATAAACAGAGAGGGTAAATATTCGCTACCAACTTTAATCGGGAAGGACAAAAAAGGACAGCGGCTGTTCTACCGCGCAAAGAATATTCAGAGGCACAGATAGATTTGCCAAGCTTTATGTTGATAATTCGTCACTGGGAGGTTAAAGCTATGAAAGGATCCATTTTTCAAACGCTTTCTCTGTGTTGTCGAAGTAACTATATTGAATAATAACAAATAAGATTTCCAGCTATCTTCAAGATTGTCTGCCATTTCTTAACTGCCATGAGATTCGAAGAATATTAATGTGAACAAATATCATAAGTATCTTATGATGAGCATTGAGGGACAGATCACATTTTTCGTGATCTTATCTCCACATTACCTCTTTCAATCCGCTGCTTTTTTAGATCGTATAAAGTTCATTTGAAACAATTGTTTATAAATTACCATCCAACTGCAACCAAAAATAACGAAAAAGATCACATTTCAACCATATAGACACACACAGGTCAATTTGTTAGTCACACCTCGAGTATTTCAAACAATTAATAATAGATGTTGCCCACTCTGAGTTTCTTCTCTGGAAGTAGGGAGCTATTGTTTATAATACACGAAATTTTGAAAAAACTTATCATCATGAATGAAGTGTTTCAAAGACTATAATAGGTTTTTATGAATTTTTCCGTAATAGATATTTATAAGGATAATAACGACGATCAGTATGGTACCAGCTGTGAAGATTATCAGACGAGACAGCGCACATTTATTTCGCCAAGAGGCTGCCCTGATGACAAAATAAAAGTCCTGAAACGCCTCAGCATCGAAAACCAATACTCGAGCGGCTGAGTAATGATTTAATAGATTGTATGGTACTCACGAAACGTGTTTATAATGCTTGGTAATTCAGGTCAGTTAAAGAAACTCAGAAAATCTGTACTTAAACTTAATTTAATTTGATCTAAAGAATGAACATATATGATTGTTGACCACAGTAAGCCATAATGAAATTCATAAGAACAAAACTGAGTATAAATTATGGTTCGCAACACACTGTATTGATTTATAATTTTTCTAAAATATTATATGAGATTCAAAACATCAAATGTATATAAATGACAAACAGTAATCAAGAAATTTTCTTATTAATTCTAAAAATAAATCGGCAACTGTTTAACTGAAAACTCGTTTCGCACAACCCTGTACATTATAGAGACATAAAAAAAACTTGCGGGCTAAATTCTGCTTTTTTACTAATAGAAAAGAATCTTCAGTTACAGTTATTAAAAGTATTCAAAAACGCATTCATAATTGATTCGTGAAACAGTAAAACAATATGACCAAAATAAAATGTCTAACAAAAGGGTAGGTAATATAACTTTAAAGCTACTGCGGCAGACCAGAATGTCAACTGAAATGAGAGAATAATTTATTACTTACATTAGTGAAACATCTCGAGGGTAACCTCTTTCAGCTGTTAACCCGGCGCGTGGCAAAAAATGTTATACTTGTTGACAAAGGAAGATACACATTCTCTGAAGGGGAATTTATGACGAAACCGAGAATTCGGGAACTTTCTTAATGACCGTTGAAACGTATTTGCGAGGCTTGATAAAAATGGAGTGGATTTCGATTACAATTTCTGATTCGTTGAAGACTTTTCAACGAATATTCGGCAGTGTTGAGTTATCTCTTAACGACTAGCACACTGCTACTTTTAATTAGACACACGAAAATAGACATCACGAAACGTCGATTCTGATTTTTGTTCTTGAACTCGAACTAAGAACCCTCTAACTTGGGGCTGAACATCACGAACTATGGATAAGGGCCACGAACTATATGAACTGTCGATTCATTTCTACAACTAGGAATTGAAACTCCGGAACTGTCGAATCTGACTTGCGAACTGACAATTAAAACTCGCGAAACATTTCGTTCTTTGCTCGTTGAATCGTAACTGTTTGAAACGGAAACTGGATGAATCGGAACTGACTGAATACTGGATGAATACTCACGGAATACTGAATGAATACTAAATGGATACTCGCTGAATACTACCCAAACATACGCTTACGGGTCATTTTATATTCTCGAGAAGCTGCCTTTTGGTGACTACTCGATTGAAATATTTTGTGCATCTGGAACAAAAGTATATAAGTTAGATTTTATCCTTCTGCAGTTTGTCCTACTATAGGTTTTTTATTGTTTTGATTATTTTCCCTACGTTTCGACGTTATCTTGCATTTAATTAAATGATTAAATGATTCTACAGGGGGTTGTCTGAAGATCTACCACATGATTGTTTATGATCCGAATTTCATACAAAATTTTATATTCCGACGATTTCTTTGAAAATAGATTTCTTGTTGCATTACATTAAGTAATGTGAACGTAGCTTAGTTTCAGTAATGTGCGTAGAAACGTAAGGTAACAATGGAATTGTTTGTTTGTATTTTCATGTCATAGTCAAAGTTACATTTATTGAAAAGTTCATCAAGCATTTTCTTAAAATTAATAATTTTAACGTTTCAATATGGATAATTTACCATCCGATATCGAAGAATTAGCCAATGAAGCAGTTGTTGGTTTGTTGCCCAAAAAGTCTAAATGCATATTACGTGTCTATTTTTTTTTTCATTAAAGTCCTCAGTACTCTAATGAATCATTATAATAGTCCTCCTTCAAAGTATGTCATTTTGACACTTAAAATGACATCCATAATAGTATCATTATGACAAGTCGGAATATAAATGACTCTTTTGAATAATGTCTGGTCAGTCACGGAATATTATCTCAAAATAATAAGCTTCACAAATGTCACTTTTCAGAATCACTACCCGTTTCCGCTTTTAACACTTTCTTCATCTTTCCAGGGAAGCCATTCATGTTCCATTCATGGCGAAATTCGTAGTATTCGCAAAGCGAGTCGACCCTCTGGAAGCGAGATTGCGGGTATTTTGTATGACGGACGACAAAGAGGATAAAACACTCGAACATCAAGAACATTTCACGGAGGTGGCGAAGAGCAGAGACGTTGAAGTTCTCGAAGGAAAACAACAGTACGTGGAATTCGCCGGGAACTTGGTACCAATAACGAAGAGCGGAGAACAGCTTTCGTTCTCCTTCAGGGCGTTCAGAGAAAACAGGCTTCCATTTTCCGTTAGAGTGAAAGATCAGCACGCAGAAGCTGTGAGCAGATGTCTCTTCATGAAAGAATCTAAGGTAAATGGGTCACTAGCAAGAAATTTGCGATATCGCCAAATTATCTATTGACAGAAAGGAACTATTATATATATATATATATATATATATATATATATATATATATTCTGTGTGCTTTCTAAGTTATTTTTATAGAATGCTCTGAAGCTAGTATAGAATGTTCATAATTTAGTCTTAACTACATTGCCAACTTCTTTATTACTTTTGCTACGGATTCGGTTAAATTGGAAAACTAAACTCGTGGCATTTTAATGGCCTTCTCGATGCTGTAGACCAAAAAAAATTGACAGTCGTGTTTTGAAAATTTTCCATAAAATAATAGTTTTTTCAAATGAAATACCCCATATTCCAACAAAGCTCATATGACTTTGTCCTGAAGCTGAAAATAAAAATCGGATTCGATAAAGCGCTATGAAATATGAAGTTAATGTTCAAAAACACCACCTTTTTGTGGAAAACATATTTTGACCTTTCTTTTTACACACTACATGTTGCATCCAATACAGTTTGGACAACAATTACATTAATTGAGGTTCTCAATATAATTTTTTAATTCATCCATACTTATTTTGTTTCATTTTGTACACCTCATTTTTCAGAAATCCCCAAAAATTAAAATCTAGGGTTGTCATGTTTGGTGAACTCGACAGAACCATTTGTTACAATCCATCAGTTTTCAAAACAGCGCCAGCGTCGCAATATTATTTTTAAGCTAATGAAATGATGTGCTGATGCTCCATTCTGCTGGAAATCCCAGATCAAGATCGTACGAAAACTGTTCCAACACAATGTAACGGGGTCTGGTCCAAGAACCATGTTAGAAAAATGGGCCCATTATTCTGCCTCTGAATAGACAGCACCAAACATTATCCCAGCGCATTTTTTTTATATTATAACAATGAGTTTATGTAGGGGTTTTGTACGTGCCTTGATTGAATTACAAAATAAACACACGTTATGAATTTTGATCTATTCAGCGGAGTGACAAGCGTTGATCTAACGTCAAAAACTATTTGACTGGTGAATGTGAGCTTGACCTCGTCTTCGCTGGGCGAGGGGTTAGGTGAGTTAGGGTAGGTTGTTATAATATCTTATTTTGCTGTTGGTAACAAAATATCCTAAAATTGGATGTTTGGACACTCATGAGGTTTTATTGAACAAAGACATTATTTGTACAGTGATAGAAATAAATATTGCCACGTTGGTCGCTCATTTTCAACTTTTGGAAGATTGATCGTATGAATTTTGTTGTTGAGAATTTAGTTACCAACCGAAATGCATGATGAAAATATAGGGTGTTCCATTTAAAGAAATGTTTGGTCTTCAGCACCGAGAAGGCCACTAATAATTATACTAGTTGCCCATTTAATCGAATTCGTATCATCTATAATGACGCTGTTAACTATGGTGCCAAGTTAATGTGGTACACCACTTATAATAGTCAACATTTTGAGAATGGTGTGAGTGAAATTTGGTCCAAATTAGCGGCACAGTTTTTGAGATATTCAATAAAAACATTGTAAATGGCCAAAAGCCTGTATTTAAATGAAAGGTAATTGAAAAATTGAATTTATCAAAACGCTACCATATCTTTTGTTCAATCAACAGCAGCAATACTATTTTTTTAAGAAAAGACCTGTCAGTTGTTTTCAGTGCAGGGGTATAATTAAAAATTTTAAAAATTCATATTTCGAATAGAGAGTCATCAAGAAACAAAACATGTTATTATCGCTTAAAATAGACAGAAACTATGATGCCGTATAATATCATCAATAAGATTGAAATTGGCCATGTTAACGACTTTTGATAAACATACATTTTGATCCTGAATTTGTCTTATTTTGATTAACAAAAAAGTTTTTTCGTTGGCAATTTGGCAATTTACGCGATGTTTTACTTTTGCCACTTATATCTCAGAAACGACAAATATAAAATCATTTGAACTCACACAGTTTTCTAACGATCCACTATGACATAATGAAATTTCAGCCAATTTGACCTAGGGCATAATTTCCCATATGTTTTCGTACGGGGTCCTTTCATTTTGATGAGAAACTCTAAAATTCATAGTCATATCACACTTTTTGACTGTTGTATTTCGTAACAGTTTTCATTGTAAACATATTTTTGAAAATTATCATCTTTATTATTTTTCTGTAACTAATGAACCACAACTTTTATTTGTTTTATCATGTCTAAAGCAAAAAAAATCGAGTGTGGCCCTCCATGCTTTGGATCACGACCACCCATCGGATGACACAAGCTTAAAATTAATCAGACAGGTTCATGAATGACCATAGGCTTCTCGATGCATTCGAGAGTCTGAAAATTGCCAAGTGTAAAAATAGTATGCATGCTGATAAGGGTCCTATTCCTTACAACCCATTATTCAAGTTCGTAGTACATTGACAAATCTTTTCTTTCCTTCACAATAAATTCATATGTTACTGTTTTTTCCAAGAAATTTGTGTCATCGAAACCAAAACAAGTAGGATAAGATAAAAATTAATTTAGTGCAGGTGAATAACTAGAATTAATAAACAACAAAAGTAGGCAAATTTGATGAGTGCGATTGCATCTCAGATAAGTAGTAGGTCACAGATAGCATATCATATCGGCTGAATCTTGGTTCTATATTGGGCCAATATAGATATATTGTAAATGAAAAGTCAATATCGGTCCAATATGGGTGAATATCCAAAAAACAATATTATATTAATAATATTGGTGGAATATTAGTTGAACTAGTTTTGAATGTAGATTATCACACGAAATATTGGGTCAATATTGGTTGAATAATTTCTACCAATATCGACAATACAATATTGGTTATATATTGTTTTCAATATCTAGAATAAATATTGCAATCCAAATATTACAGTCATATCGATTATAGGGGAAAAAAACTATATTGTATTTCCAAGTTTGTTAGAATATTGGTTGAATATCATTTCCACTTTATTTGACAAATTGTAATAACTCATATTGAGTCAATATTGGTTGAATGATATTTACCAATATCGATAAAACAATATTGTCTTCACATCGTTTTTAACATCTAGAATAAATATCGCAATCCCAGTATTCCCCTAATATCGATTCTAGGAATAAAAACTATATTGTATCTCCAAGTGTGATTACACATTGGTTGAATATCATTTCGCCAATATTCAACAAATCTTATTAATTAATATTAGGTCAATATTGGTTTAATAATATTTGTCGATATCGTTGAAACAATATTGTCTTTATATTGTTTCCTATACATCCAGATTGAGATAAAATTTGAATATTGGCCGAATATGCAAAGAAACATATTGAAATTATATCATGGTCAAACCTGCATAAAAATCCGCTAGGTGACTCTACATATAGAACGTCTTCTAAAACCTACGAAAGTATATTAAATACTTGCCATAACTTGTTTTTAAGACAGCTCACTCAGTGGTTATGGCGATCAAAAGGCAGACTCTGGTGTCACCTTCATCAACTAAAAGACATTTAATAATTCACCAAGGTATATTGACATCCACCAATATATCCAAATGATATTGTACTAATATCGATAAATATTGTACCAATATCAATAAATATTTTGAGGCCATTATTGCTTCAAGAATATTTCACCAAAACTATTTCTAAAATATTCAAACAATATTCGACCAATATCGCAAAATGTTCACATTTTACTTCTCGACAATTTAACTTTTGAATATTGTGCCAATATTGTCAGAATATTATATCAGCCATATTGTACCAATATCGCCGAACATTTTGAGGCCATTATTAGTTCAAGAATATTTCCCCAATATTATTCAAGTTATATTGTACCAATATCGCCGAATATTCACATTTGTTTTCTCGCCAGTATTGCATTTCAAATATTTCGCCAATATGTTCACAATATTGCACCAATACTTTACCAATATAGGTGTCCTACTTTGGGTAGATTCGGAATGTTAGATAATTTGACGTACATTAAGAAATAGTGGTATAAATAGAAGTAATATAGAATAAGTGGTTTAGTAAGCTTATAGCTCCTGAAGATGCTAATTTTGTTGGCGAAACGCGCGTCGAGTGTGATTCTGACGTAGTTTTGGTGTTTGGGTAGTTTATTTTTTCTTAAATTATACAGGGTGTTTCATAATAAATGCGCAGGACTTCAGGATGTGATAGCTCGTCCAAAAATATGAAAAAAGTTTCTATTAACTTACCCTCTAAAATGCACCATTTTCGAGATACAGGGTGTTGAAATTAAAAAAAAATAATCGTTTTTTGCGAATATCTCTGGCACAGAAAACAGATTTCGTAGGCATTTTCTACTCATAATAATCTATGTTTTGTGTGGATTTTTTATTTTTTTAAATTCATAGTTGGTAAAAATTTGAAGGGGTAGTGGGTGTTTTTTTCTCCAACTGGAAAAAGTATGATTTTGAGCCACCTACTTGAACCGTCAATGTTTTCTACACAAAAAATGTACTCCTGGTCATAAGCTCTAAAGTTGACCGTTTTCAAGAAAAATCAACTTTCATGTTGAAAAACATGGTAAATTTTTTAAAATATTTTTTTTCCTAATTATACAAAATATATTTAAACGTTAAAACAAGTAACAAAACCAAACGTTGACTTCTCAATTGCAAACTAAAAAAAAAAACAATTACAATCATACTCAGTTGAATTGTTGGAAATGTCCGCCGTTAGCTTCAATGTACGCATCAATTTTTCGAGGAAAAAACATTATTTAAACAATATGAAAGTTGATTTTTCTTGAAAACGGTCAACTTTAGAGCTTATGACCAGAAATACCTATTTTGTGTAGAAAACATTGGCGGTTCATATAGGAGGCTCAAAACTGTACTTTTTCCAGTGGCGTAGAAGTTGGAGAAAAAACACCCACTACCCCTTCAAAATCTTCACCAATTATGAATTTTAAAAAATAAAAAATCCGCACAAAACATAGCTTATTATGAGTAGAAAATGCCTACGGAATCTGTTTTCTGTGTGATGGACGGTTCCAGAGATATTCGCAAAAAATGATTTTTTTTATTTAATTTCAACACCCTTTATCTCGAAAATGGTGCATTTTAGAGGGTAAGTTAATAGAAACTTTTTTTCATATTTTTGGACGAGCTATTACATCCTGAAGTCCTGCGCATTTATTATGAAACACCCTGTAGATTCTATGTAGTAGGTAATTCACCGTTTTCTGTATTCCTTAAATCATATACACTCCTGTTTTAAATAAGTAGTCACTAAAATTGGAAGTAATTCTAAGAATCGCAATTGATATTACAATGATAGAAGTTATTTGTAATGATAACTTGTGAAAAGCAATGGACATTGGCCTACAGTAGGTTTGTTTCGGTTCTGCTCATTCTTGTAAAAATTTGGAAATGCACGAAATCTGTTGGGGCTAATATGATCAGCATTTGTCTCCGATTTTGAGTTATTCACTTATAATGAACGAATAAGTTATTTTTTAAATAAAATATTCATGTTTTATCGATCAATGACTTAAATCAAAAAAGAAATGTGAGAATCCCCAAATATAAAGGGTTGAGTTGAGTAGGAATTGACTAGATTCGTCTAGTCATGACTAGACTTCGCCCATTTGACCTCTGTAGGCATTATTTTGAGGACAAATGAAGTCAAATTATTATTATTATCATTATTATATTATTATCTTCCATTTGAGTGGAAGAAACTTGAAATCGGATGATTATTTCCAGATATATGACCATTGCAAAGACAACATCCGCCATCTGTCATTTCTATAAACTACCATTACTATCATGGTTTTTAGTGATCCACGTACAAGTGGCAAACCTGGTACTCCACGGTAAATTTACCATGTTCCCAACGTTGGCGAAACGGGTCTCAACGGATTAAATATGCATTTTTCTGAATTCCAGGTGTGTAACAATAAACATAATTCCTTTGTTTTATTTTTCAGGTACCCAAAGGCGAACCTCCACAACAACCAATATGTATCCTCAACATCGTCCTCCCAGATGACATAGTGACAGATACTATATCACTGACCGATACCGATTCTCTGAGGAAATTCACATTCCTCTCAGAAAATTTCGATTACTTCCGACCAGATCCTAGGCTGGCGGACATGAGTAATCTGCTAGGCGAAGACTGGGTTCCTCTGGCCAATCAACTGGGACTTACCACCTCAGAAATAAACGTGATCAAATCAGAGTACCCCGATAGCGTCGCCAAACAGGCACAGAGCATGTTGAGGTAAGGCTCATTTCAATCTACACTATACTCGGTGATGCTGTTCGTTGTTTTGTATTCGATTATTATGCAAAATAATCGGATTTCGAAAAATTAACAGTGTTATTTATTAGAACATACTTAACGGAAACTGAAATTATCCAGGATTAACAGATTAATATCAGAAATTATCGGATTTTGAAAAATTACCTCGGTACTTACTTCGAACATAATTATCTCGAACTTAGTCTTCTTCTTTTAGTAAAAATTCATGATTTTTGAGTCCTACCTACTATCATAGGATACTCCAGAAGGAAAAACTGAAAGGTCTATTTTTCAGAATGCACTGATTTTCAGAAACAACCCAAATATCTTGACTTAATTCTTTTTTCTTTTGCTTAAATTTATGATTTTTGAGGCTCAATATCAAAGGATACTCAGACTCAGTGCACACTGGAATATAACACCTGTCACCTTCTATGTGATAGCTGAAACTTATTAATCAATCAACCGAATCATCACGAATTTTGTTAGAATTTCACAGGCGTGTTTTTGAAATGTTTCCAGAAGAATCTATCTTTCATTTCTTTTACACCGCTGCATCTCTATCGGGATCAGTCAGTACTTGTGCTCATACCATTGTTTAAATAGAAGTAAGATATTGATTTTATTGAAAATATGAACAGAATGTTCATAAAGTCAGTTGTGGAATCATCTGCGACTGAAAGTTGGAATTTAGTCGCTATTTTCCATCGTACAAGATAACCTCATATTGGTTCAATTTTCAGTTGAGAATGTTTCTCTTTACAAGAAGAAGTAAGATACTTAGTCGATGCCTGTGGAAAAGGCATTGGGCCCAAACGCGAGTGTCATCTAGCGTGATTAGTTACAAACATAATTATTTGACGTTATTTTAATGTAGGTTTCTTCAAAAAACCCTGATTTTAATGCACTGAAATGAAATTATAATATGATGACTGGAATATGCTCTTAGTTCCTCTGCGCACCCGTATAAAGTGATAACTATAGGAGATGAAGAAAGGAGGCACATGCAATCTAGCAGAGAAAGACTTTATTGCTCACTTGTATGGGTGTGAGAGAGACATGCATCTACACGTATGTGTTATTAGTTTCCCAATTTATGGTTTGTAAACACGCCATTGCAGTGCAGCGCGTCTTTGTATCAGTTTTATATGTTACAATCAACTCAATCTCAATTCCTCCGCCACTGCCAGGAACCACAAAACAAACATGGCGGCCTCCATGAGAAATCAAGTCGCGCAGCCTGTCGAGCATTCCAGTCATCATATTATAATTTCATTTCTGTGTTTTAATGCTGTCCCATTGTTTTGATCAAGTTACGACATGACTTGGTGGCCAGATCACTAAAGTTACGACATGACTTGGATGCGAGATTACTGTCGCCATCTACATGTCACATCCATTTGAATCCGATGTAAATCCCATAAGGCTGGCTAACTATCTTACTTCTACATAAACAATGCTCATACCAATCCGAACATATTTTTATTAGGCAATTATTCTTCAGATTTGAAGAGCTCTGTGTCGATACCGTATTCCAGCTCAACTTTATTTTATTCAAGGGCTAGTTTTTCATTCCCAGGTTCTCTAAATTATCAAAACATTTTGAGATTATTCGTCGTGATCAGTCAACAAAAATATCTCTTCTACATTATTTAATAAAAATGTTAATAATTTCATCTTTTATAAAACATTTTGCTATTGCCGTTTGTGGTTGACAATGTTTCACTTTGAGTAAGGTTATTCTGGACTTTCATGTCTAAAAAAGAACAAAGAAAATTTAAATTCTCTGACGTTTCAACTTTTGAAATCTATACATTCGTTATCAATTGTATAAATGCCACACTCTCAAGGATACTTTTTATATATGATGTGGCTAATTTTGTGCCATTAGCCCAGGGGTAATTTGCCTGTATTCAGGTAAGCTTGTTAATAACAGTGTCGGGCCCCTCCGGTACAGCATTGTTAATTCTTATCGCAATTTCAATTGATCCATGCCACTAATCAAAGGTTTCCACAAATTACGGATTTCTATGCTTGCTTGACTGAAGACATTGTTATTCATATTATATGCACTCTCTTTAAACTTATTTCTATACCAGCCTTCATCTTTATGGATAACTTCGGCTTCAGTTTATTTAATATTGTGTTGGGTCATCTAGACATGATCCGCTATCACTGACGTTGATGTTTCTCCCCGTTGAGTGTTTCTCAGCGATCTCTTAGTTTAATTGCATTTACAAGGGACGTGGTAGATGCAGTTTTTGGAGTCAATGTCAGCGTTACGTGGTCTCGTCTTTGTGAGATGGCTGCGAATGGTGTTACCTGACTTGAAACATGTCCGTATTTTGTATTTCGGCCCAATTCACCTTATTCTTTCCGATAGACCTCTAACATAAGGCACGCACAGGGTGGCTTGTGTTGGTTCGTCTGGTTCGCTGATGTTATCCCCCCCGCGGGCTAGAACCTCTTTTATGTTTTTTTTTTGGGTACTCGATTCATCCCAGATTTTTCTTGAAATTGTCCAATTCAATGGTAAGACTTTCATCTGTGTTGCACAGGTTGTAGGCACGGTTCACCAGCGATCGAACAATCCCTCTCTTTGTAACACCATGAGGGTTCGATTCGAAGTTCAGGTATTGTCCCATGTGAGTCAGCTTTCTGTGTATTGATGTTTGGCACCATTGTTTTTTTGAACTTTCACGTCTAGAAAAGGTAAACCGTCTTGGGTTTCCTTTTCCATCGTGAAGTTTATGGACTTTCTGATGTTGTTCAGATATTCTAGAAAGACGTCAAGTTCCTCGTCTCCGTGGTTCCATATGACAAACGTATCGACAACATATCTCAACCACATCTGAGGTTTCTTATGGGCGTACCTACAGCAAAAGTTTCAAACAATTCCATATAGATGTTTGCTACTACGGGCTGATTCATCGCCAGTTTTCATTTCCATAATGCTTGTTTCGTACGGTTCTTCCACATAGTCACCTACATTTTTCCTATCGTCTTCATTTTGCAAATAATTTTTCATTAGAGATTCCTTCTCATAGCTCATGTAATGGAATACAGCATTTCCCCACTCCTATATTTTTACTTTCATTATTAACTAAAAGAAGAGCAAAAATTTTTGAATTCTTGAACTTTAAAGCTGTTAGCTGCTTCAATAGGCACAACAACAATATGAAATAAAGTTATATCTCGAGAAGAACTAGTTTTGCCTGTATGAAGGCCTTTTATCGTTTGCCGCCGAATATCGAACGATCTCAAGGCACTTTTAATCAAGTCAGTCCGATAAAACAATTTCACATAATACTATGGTATAGCAGTAAATAGTACATGGGGGGACTAGAGCAGAATCTCATATATTTTCTCATGAAGGCTCATTTTGCAATTTTTGATACCTCATCAACTGTGACCCGATGATCAACCAATCAGAGCCCTCCAAATTGTCACGTGGTTCTTCCCACTCCACCTCACCCACTGTCAATTGTCATCTGTCATATATCATCTGTCATCAGCTTTCGATCAGCTCCAATGAGGTCCAATCAGCTCTTTGTCCACTTTCCATCATCTTTTAATCAGGAAAAAACAGCTGGAGCTGTTGGATAGCTGATTGAAGCTGATGGAAAGTTGATGAATAACTAATTGGTGCTGAATGTAGCTGATTAGACCTGATTGGAGCTGATGACAGGTAACAAGTGACATATGGCAATGGGTAGGGTGGGGTGGGAGGACCACGTGACATTTTGGTGGGCTCTGATTGGTTGAGCGCCGGTTCCATACTTGATGACTCCAAGAGTCAAAGTCTACGAGGTATCAAAAATTGCAAAGTACAACTTACTAAGAAAATACAAAGAACTTAGTGCTAGTCCATGAACTGCACTTATAACAACTAACACTGAGCAAACAAAATGACGTGAGTCGAATAAAATTAGGTGATATTTTTTTTAATGTTCTGTAACAGATTCGAAGCTTGTTCCCAAAGTTTTCAGTTTGAATACATAAGCGACAAGATTTTGATTTGTTATTCTTAGAATGACCTATCACATATACAGGGTGTCCGGTAAACCTAGTACAATATTGAAACTGGTTATAGACCAGATCATAGCTGTTCAGAATATTAGAATTTCACCTCAATAAATGCTCACTGTTTTCGAGATAATGGGCATTTTTTAAATTATGGAAAATCGCTACCTCATCTTGGATATTTGAGAGCCATGACTACAAATCGAGACCAATTCAAATATCATTGCTGCTGAAGAATACTGATGAGTAATGCTTTCAGATGTACAGAACAGTTTCTCAAGAAATGAGGGTAAAATGCCAATTTTTTCAACAAAATTTTGACATTATTATCTGAAAAAATCATAATCACTTGAAGTTGGAATTTCATTACAAAAGAATGCCTATTTTCTCCAGACTCTACCGTATAGTCTACATACTATTATTATTTTTGGAGCGAGTGATATTTCCAATGAATTAGAGCGTGGTGTTATTCTAGGCATCCTTCTACTTTTATAATTACGCCCAGAAGGTATTTTGTTTCGATATTATTATCAAGATATAATGTAGAAATGATTATTTATAAGAAACAATAAATTGCTTGGTGGCATTAAATAGTATGTCAATAAAATTCTTATCGAAATGAATTGTATATGGCACCGATGAATACAGGAATTCGTGTGATAAATGTCGCAATTGTCCAACATCCAGACTACAACAAAATTTCAGAGTTCGAAAGATATACGAATGAATAGGTGCAATAGTTTTCAGGAGGTGAATATATGTCGGAAATTAAATGGGTCTTTCATGTAAATAAAAGCTCTTAGGCCTTTGCTTGAAACGTTACACGCTTCCAAAAATCAGAAAAATATTTTCTTTTTCGTCAAATTAGTGAAGAGTTGAAGGAATGATATTTTGTGGACATGTTCTACCAATAACAAGGCTACCTATGAATACTTTTCAATTGTGTTGTTATCTTTGAAAGGGGTGAAACATTACATCCCCTATTCCATTTTAACTAGAACTTTTTAACGAAACCCATTATCTTTATTTGAAAATGTGTGTTGAGAAGAACGATTCATTCCAAAAAAATGTCTACTCATGTTTTGTGTATTCAAAATAACGAACCACTGCAGTACTTGTAATTTTTTGTTTCACAGGATGTGGTTGTCACAATCTGGCAACAAATCACAAACCAATACGCTAGAAAACGCCTTGAGGAGAATAGGGAGAGAAGATATAATACCCCAGTGCCTGAATGTTGACCATGCCGGTTCAACAATAACTAGGATAAAACACGAGGAGATAGGAAATTATAGACTGAAAAAAGATATAGGTAGTATAGATAATGATGCTGTGAGGGATGAAGTAGGCCAGAGGGTTAAAACGGACCGACCACAAGGAGGTAGGAAATGATTTATTTATATATTCAGATGATGGAACAGAATTATTATAACAGTATTCGTGATTGAAACGAGCCACATTTTGTAAACTTATTTAATTTTCAAAGTTCAAGCTCATATTGTTCGAGTGTGAATCAATCAACTTACCTACTACTAGAAACATTCCTTGTTTATAGAAGAATTTAAAAAGACAAAAACAACGCGCAACTCTTAAACTGACATTAATAAACATACAAAGAATGTGATCAATAAATATTAAGAGAATATTGATAACACTTGAACAAAAACAATGAGGTGAATATAAATGGTAAAAATATTGACAATTAAAAAAAATGGCAAATCTTAAACTGCCGTAAATAAACAGATAATTAAATATCCCACGTTGGTTAGATCAGATATTTTGGGGTATTTTCAATATTCACAAATCTGGAAGAACCAAATATTAATGTAACTGAAATTCCACATGATAATTAAAAAACAGTAGAATCCAATTTTTTATTCTTTCCACGTGAAAATAATATTTTGTTGGAATGTTGTTATTATCTGCTCAATTTTATAATTGTACTAGAAGATTTTTGCCATCGCTTTGTGTATTAGAAAGAACAAGATACTCACTTCAGAGTGAATTCATCATCTGTTTACGAAAATGTGTTGTAGAATTTGAATTTTGTTCAACTACCGACTAGAAAATTACGTCATTCGAAGTTATAGTCGAAAAAAAGTTAATACTATGGTATAGCAGTAAATAGTATATGGGGGGACTAGAGCAGAATTCCATATATTTTCTCATG
This sequence comes from Chrysolina oricalcia, assembly GCA_944452925.2. Lineage (NCBI taxonomy): Eukaryota > Metazoa > Arthropoda > Insecta > Coleoptera > Chrysomelidae > Chrysolina > Chrysolina oricalcia. The sequence goes on from OX101824.2 coordinate 41,039,083, forward strand.
AAGGTTCATTTTGCAATTTTTGATACCTCATCAACTCTGACCCGATGCTCAACCAATCAGAGCCCTCCAAATTGTCACGTGGTTCTTCCCACTCCACCTCACCCATTGTCAATTGTCACCTGTCATATATCATCTGTCATCAGCTTTCGATCAGATTTTTGCCATCGCTTTGTGTATTAGAAAGAACAAGATACTCACTTCAGAGTGAATTCATCATCTGTTTACGAAAATGTGTTGTAGAACGTGAATTTTGTTCAACTACCGACTAGAAAATTACGTCATTCGAAGCTATAGTTGAAAAAAAGTTCGTATCTAATATTCAACTTTTGAAAAATTAATAATACTTGGAATAAGTTATTATCCTGACTGCATTTTCCTCAAAAGAGCTGAGATAAAAAAAAACATTTGCCCGTCAAAAAAGAGTTTCGGTGACATTTCGTTTGGTAATTCAACCAACTGTACGATAAATATCAATAATTGTAAGTAGGTATTTCAAGATTTCCGTTTTGTGATGTAACTGCTTTTTAAATGAATGAAATGACAGGAAACTTTTTATTCAAAATTTGGAACAAGAATTGAAACCAAAAACATTCTTCAATTGGTATGCTCTGCTGATAGATTGAGATAAAGTAGAAAATTTCGTCCTAAAACCAAGGAAGAAAACGAGATTTTCCATTGTGGTAATACAAAAAATGAAAAATTTCACTACATTCGAGTTGTAACTCGAACTTAAGCTAATTTCGAGTTGTAATTCAAAATTAACACTAATTTCGAGTTATAACTCGAAATTAACGCTAATTTCGAATTACTATTCGAAATTATGCAAATAAACTACTTGCAAGACAAGAAAAAATATTTTCCATTTCATTTTATAATAATTTCCTACTAGAAAGGACAACTAATCAATGATAATACCAGATTCAATAAATTTCTGTTATTCTGACTTGGGTATGATTTATAAAATCCCATTTCAAATATTTTGACTTGGATATGGATTTAAAAGATAATTCTTAGTATGTGTATCCGATTCGCAAACGAATATATGTACAAAGAAACGAATAAAAAGGACAAGACACACAATTTTTGGCATTCAATCTAGAATAGTTTATATTTATAAATATGTTTCAAAAATTTCAATAAATATATTCATAATAAAATGAATAAATAGATATAAAATCATAAAAAACAAATCTCACAAATCTTTCCAAAATTAATTGGAGTAATGCAATTCGTGCAAATGTAATGCAAATCGTATGATTCGATTCCAGATTATCTAAAAATGATTAAATCGTTATTCTCATTCATAAAAGAAATAAACGAAGACAATAACAGCCGAATGCATAGTGAATCTCCAGCGACTCGCCAGAGTTTCTCCGTTCGCTACACAAGTATTATAATGTCAGTTGAGCTCCAAAAAAGTGACAACTACACGATAAGTCACATTTTGGCGAAACGCTGGCGATGTACCACTTTTTTGGAGCTCAACTGTGCATTACAGTTCTTGTGTAGCGAGTAAAGAAATAAACATTATATACTTACTCTAGAATGCTAAACCCGCCAATTTTCACGGCGAAAAGCATGCCACGTATGCGACCCGTTTACGATGTGCGCATGCGCGTCATCAGTGTAGTTTGGGTAGATCGTTGCCAAGTTTGAAAATAATTTGGTGTTCCAATTCAGAGTTATTTGTTATGAGGCAATAAAACACATGTCATATGAAAGAGATAAATTTGACAGCGCATTTAGGACTTTTTAAAACCGAAAAGAACCTTTTAGAGAGATTACTCCAAATTTTAGACGCGAAAGAAATTTATTTAAAACAATAATGTACCATATGCCACTGTAATTATAATGACCGTGCAACTGAGCTTTTTCATCAACGGGAAGACTTGTCACTAAGATTTGTCACTCTTGTCAGAGACAGAGTCGGTATTTAGAATTTCAGATTTTCTCTTGTCGCTTTGTGTGGTGTTTGTTGTCATTGGTTTATCCAAACCCAAACGAATAATCGCACCTATATGCTTTGCTCAAAATAGCTTAAATATTATTTTAGCTAGACAAAAAAGGAATGATTTTTGGTTATTATTTTCAAGAACAGACCCCAGCAGAAAATTTGAGTGAGAAAATTGTAATTTGTGGCAGACATTTTCCTCATGAAGATTCATGTGAAAACGACAATAGAATAATTTTAAACCTAGAGAAGTACCAATACTGTGTCTGCATAAGCACACCGCTTATATTATGAGTTCTAGATTTCTACAAAAACTACTAAACATATACAGAATCGCCTCAGAAAATTAATGTCAATATGGAAGTGCTTTTCTTCGATGGTAAGGAAAATGCTTCTGGCCTAACTTTTTCATGCACCCCCATTGTGGAAATTGCACTAAGGTGATATAACCAGAAATACTCGTAGAAATAGCATGTTAATTTCTTCAAATGATTTAAATTAAATGCAGTTGCGGATTTTGACATGAATCGTTCTAAAAAAAAAACCTCGAGCTTCCAAGCATCCAATTTTATAAATCCAATTTGAGTTGAAATTATTCATGATAATAGCTGAAATAAATTTTCATAGTTTTTTCTACTTTCAATTTATTTTCCAATCCAGTGCTTCCTAGAAATTCGCACCGACGATTTGGGGTGGTTCCGTAGGTTTTTATTGGTTAACTACAGATGAAAAGTGAATATGATACCAAGAATCAGTCGCTTCAGAGCGGTAAATAATAATAATAACCGTACTATACTTTCTGATGATAGCCTTTGCTGAATAATCGGGATAATAAATATGTGAAAATATGTATTCAAATCGGCTAAATACAAATAACAGGTATAAGCACAATGAGGTTTCGAACCTTATTCTCCGAGATTCAGAATTAATGTTTGTGAATATTCGCAAGTACCATAATATTTTACTAAAACCGGGCCTCTTACAAAAATCACTAATGACGCGCTTGCGCATTGCGGACTAGCCTGAACTTTTTACAACACTTTTGACATGGGGATTAGCATTCTAGAGTAAGCATATAATATTTCTATGGTAGCGAGCGGCGAAACTCCGGCGAGTCGCTGGAATTGACTATGCATACGACTGTAAGTTCTCGTTAAAGTGTTTAACATATTATGAAAAAATGAGAAATGATAATTCCTATGTTTTTATACCACTTTATATCTTTAACACCTGCGTCACTGCAGTTTCGTCCTATGAGGACATTATTAATATATTTTTCAAACTGATAATTGAATATACCAATATACTTGCCTTTTATACCTGGCTCTTCTCATTCACTAATAATAACAATTTAACTCATAATAAAAATAAATTAGATGTAAATATATATTCAAAAGTTTTCATCCAAAACAACATAATAGAACTCTCACATCAGGATCCTTTCGAAGAGATAGATGTTTTTCTTATAATATATTATCTCTATATAACCTATCGGCGCCATTGAAATCCGTCAAGCTTATACTGTTGTTAAATCAGAATTAAAAAAAGAACTGCCTAACTTGTCTTAGACTTGCAAATATAATGTACCTACTGCAAATTTATAAATAATGAAATATTTCTATCATCTCTCTCCTTTTACTTCGTGAGGGTACATCAATTATTATTATTAGGATAGATGTAGACGATTGTATTTTTTTCTATTATTTTTCTGATTATCGAATGTATCCAAATTTTATAGATATATAGAATTTGAAGGTGATGAACTGTATCTTTATTAAATTGTTTTCTGCTCCTTTTTTGCATAATTTTGAAAATGTATATCACATGATATAAACGAGCTCTAGTAAAATCTACAAATTTTTCTTGGTGTCTTCACCATCGCAATTTATTACATAGTCATGTATATAATAAACATTCTTCTTTATTCTGGATGATTTACCCTGCCTGCCTCGTCATTTGAATTTCTTCCGACGATGGCATTTATTTGCAGTTTAGAGGGGCAGAAAACTTTTGTAGACACCAAAAAACATATGTTGATTTTACTAGAGCTGGTTAATAGCCATCTATCCCAAAGAACCCTCATATGAAAGTGATACCATTATTTGCCGCCAATTTGTTTTGGATGAATATTTTTGTTGTTTGTTGTTATTCTTCAAAAATATAAACCTTATGAACTATTATGAACTACCGTTGGATCAAATCAACGTTATTTAATGACGAGCACATTTTCTTTGGAAGAACATTATGCAATGGAAACTCTCAAAGTACTTTCGCTTATTATCAATGAAATGATGAAATCTAATTTTATAATAACCAGAAATTCAAGAGTTCACAATCATACCTATATACGTCTTCCCTAGCTCACACAAGTCTCTCGAAGACTTCCGAGGGTTGCGCGTAGGGGTGCAATCGGTTGACGGAAATAACAATTTTAACAACAATACCTAGATATTGCAAACTCTGTATTTGGCCAGAAATGAAATTGACACTGAATAGATTCTTTCTCTGTTTTGCTGTTTGTTGTTTCTTTGTTATTCTCAAGTTTCATTCAAAGAAATGAGTAAATAGAAAAATGTTCATGATCAGTCTCATACCAGTTTGATACTGTTTGATTGTTCGTGCTATTCCATCATAGAAATCAAAACAATTGACTCAATATACCCTTTCATGATATTAAGATTGTTTCTTAAAATAAATAATGTACACTTTGATAACAATATTTTTTAAGAGATGGATATACCTACATTTATTTTATACTTGAAGCATTGAATTATGAGAAAACGTTATTATTATTGGATAATTTTCTCGCCAGAAATTTTACACTTTGTGAGTACAATTAAACATTCATCAACATTCACATATTGTGTACTCTTTTTTATCCTGAATAATATTCTTAATATTTATTCTGATAAGGTTCAACACAAAATATGAGTAAGTACATAAAATTGTACTAACAAATGTATATGTAATCAACCTGGTCAAATGAGCGGATGCTTTGTACTAGATTAGATAAATTTCATTAATATATTAATATAACATATAATGGAATAAAAGAAGAAAAATGTATATGTATATATACAGTGTGATCAAAATAGACCAAGTATCCTATAAAAGTGATTTGAATTTGTTCGAAGTCAATTATCAAGTAAAATATGTTAAATTCACCTCTCAATCATTTCAGCCAAGACGAAACTAGAATTTTTCGACAAATACTCAGCCGAAGAAAAGGAAATAGCAAAATCGGATGAAGACGAAGAAGAATCATTCGACAAGCCGGTGTCGGAGCGCAGAGAAAAAATACAAAAGCGACTTTCGGCCGAGAGAACGATTCCTGCTTCTTCACAACGCCGTGAAATCGTCCAGGAAATCACCACGATCAAAGAACAAAACTTGGTCGAAGACAAAATAGCCGAAGTTCAGCAAAAAGTGAAAACCACGGGAGAACAAACGAAAACCACCACAACAAAAACGTTCGCAATTGACCCCGACACGAAATCGGTGTCGAGGACCATCGAAATAAAAACCACAATTCCATCCGATTCGAAGGTCCTTGAAACCGTCCCGATCGGAAAGTCACAGGAACTAAAAACCACCATACTGAAGGAGACCCGCACAATAACATCAGAGGTGTCGCACAAGACCGCAGGAGATTCGGAGCTTTTAGAAGGAGTGACGCAGAGCTTCGACAAGAAGAAAGTGATACCGAACTTGATAGCAGATGAAGGTGAGTGAAAGTTATCATAGGGTAGAGTGCTCTAGTAAGTAACGGCCCCCTTGAGCTATTTTTTAATTTATTAGTAAATAATGAGGCTTCTATTCTAGACACATTTTATTTTGGTTGAGTATATAAATTGTCTATAAAATTTCAAAGTCCTGAAGAATAGTAATAACGTTTTCATTTAAAAGAGAAATATTAGTCCTAAAGTTGCCAAATTTTGTATTTCCGATCCATCTTTAAAACCCAGATCCTATTAACGACTTTTATGCACTAGCGGGCGTTGAAGTACCGCTTTTAAAGGCGTACAATGACATTTTACAGCCCGCAGGCCGTAAAGTTGGTAATGTTCTCAAATTGCCAATATCCACATCAATTAATAGACCTAACTACTACGAAACATTCAATTCAGTTCAATGAAGAAAAACTCATTCAAATACATCTATTCATAATCTACATTACCAAGGCCATAAGCCTGAATACTAAAAATGTGTATCAACATTGCAGTTGGTACAGTTACCTATGTTAAGGATTATCCTCTTTTTTCGAATATAATTATTCCTCATGGAAAACTGCTTTGAAAACATTTTCATCGCAATAAGAATGAATTTGGAAACGAATTTGCAGTATATCAATAAAGCACTTGTATTTTACTAGTTTCACTAGCAACTGTATTTCAAAATATATTTAAGCTCGAAACACGTGTCTACGGTTGCACAACATTTTGAGGGACATACACAATAACTTTTCTACTTATATTTGGCAATATATGTATATATACTCAAATTCCTACAAAAGTGAATAATATATGATTAGTCAGTCAAAATAATTGTTAATATTCAACTTACGATTGCTCCTAAAGGCTGGTTCATATAAACGCAAGGTAAGGTAACGCAAGCACGTTAGTTGAGGTAATGGAAATATAGGTACGGTTCACAAAAAACGAAGGTGGAATTGACACGATGGCAGTTGTTTATCTGATTTGTCGTAAATATGACGGAATAGAATAGAATGAGTATCGTCCATATTTATTCAGGTTTTCACAATTTTAAATTTGCAAACTGTCTGACTGACGTTTGATACGTTTTATACCTCACCTTGCTTTTTATCCATAGAAATATATATAATATACTTACTCTAGAATGCTAATGCCCATGTCAAAAGTGTTGTAAAAAGTTCAGGTTAGTCCGCAATGTGCAAGCGTGTCATTAGTGATTTTTGTAACAGGCCCGGTTTTAGTAAAATATTATGGTACTTGTGAAGATTAACAAACGTTAATTCTGAATCTCGGAGAATAAGGTTGGAAACCTCATTGTGCTTATACCTGTGTAACAAAACGTAATCTTGAAAGGACCCCGCAAACGCCTTATGGAATTTGGGTCCCGGTGGATTTTTTTGAATTTTTGGTATGATGTAGTCCATGTAATTGTCAACCAATGTTACCATTGCGCCAACTCATAAAAATGAACTGTTTTGCTTCTAGGGGGCGTTGAAATCACCCCTTGCGCAGATTAGACTATTTATTTTTGAACCCGGTAACAATATTTTCACTTGTTTCATTGTTGCTAATGTTGCACAATATTGTGCTGTTTTATAAAAAAAAGTTCTTACCCCCTCCCCTTTTTCCCCCAACTCCTATTACGAAACGCAAAAAAAATATTTCTCGAGTGCCTTCAAATGTATCGTCGAATGTTTAAATATGCCTCAATAAGGAAAATAGCAGTTTTTTATGATTATCCCCCCACCGCCAAAATTACACAAAACGAAAAAAATTCGGTGGATTTTTCTGAATTTTTGATATGATGCAGTTCAAGTTATTTTGAATAGAAATTAATTGGGTGACAAACCCCATAAATGAATAGATTCGGTTCTAGGGGGCGTCGAAATCATACTTTGCTCAGAATAGACTATTCTTTATTATAGGCGGAAATAATAGCTCTACGGATTTTACTTTAGATTAAGCTGATCAATTGTGTAATTTTTTATAAATTTAAAATCAAAAACCTCCTGCTTACCCCTACCCCTATTCTAAAAGACGTAAAAAAATTATTCCCGACTAAGTACTTGTAAATGCTTTATGAAAATAAATGTTTTAATCAGCTCAAATTAAGGAAATTGTACAGTTGTTTAATTTGAATTTAGATTTTTTTTTTCGTGTTTTGAAATAGGGGTTGGGGATAAGGGGAAGGTTTTAGATTTTCAATTTATAAAAATTTACACAATTGTTCGGCATAAAATGAAACAAAAATACGTAGAGATATTACTTCCGCCTATAATAATGAATAGTCTATTCTGAGCAAGGTATGACTTCGACGACCCCTAGCACCGAAACTATTAATTTTTGGGGTTTGTCACCCAATTAATTTCTATTCAAAATAACTTGAACTGCATCATATCAAAAATTCAGAAAAATCCACCGAAATTTTTTCGTTTTGTGTCATTTTGGGGGTGGGGTATAATCATGAAAAACTGCTATTTTCCTTATTTAGGCATACATAAACATTCGACGATACATTTGAAGGCACTCGAAAAATATTTTTTTTGCGTTTCGTAATAGGAGTTGGGGGAAAAGGGGAGGGGATAAGAATTTTTTTTATAAAACAGCACAATATTGTGCAACATTAGCAACAATGAAACAAGTGGAACTATTGTTACCGGGTTTAAAAATAAATAGTCTAATATGCGCAACGGGTGATTTCAACGCCCCCTAGCAGCAAAACTGTTAATTTTTTTGGGTTGGCGCAATGGTAACATTGGTTGAGAATTACATGGACTACATCATACCAAAAATTCAAAAAAATCCACCGGGACCCAAATTCCATAAGGAGTTTGCGGGGTCCTTTATTAAAAGTTCTCGAAGAGGACAACCATTGAATCTACATCCGGAAACCATTAAATTCAGCATTTAGTTTACGATACCGAGAAGGGCACCAAAACCTTCGCCCATATGGTTGCTATAAAAATCGTTCCAACACAGTTTCGAGAGTTTTACGAGGGGTATTTATAAATTCGAACCAAATATTTTGTATCCAATAATCAGTTTTAATTATGAATTCAACGTCATATTTCCGTTAATAGAATTGATTCAAACCATAACCGAGTGTTATAGAAAGATCCATGACATAGAATAAGTAGAAACAAGATCAATTGTTTAGATATAAAGAGTTTTTTTCATAATGCGACAAATTTGCATTGTGTTTTTTTTTTCTCGTAACGTCGGAATATCTGAGTTATAAAATATTTAATGCATAAGACGATTTTAGAAGAAACTGAAAAAGAAATTCAATTCACTATTTACAATCAGGTTGTACTTATACCTGTTATTTGTATTTAGCCGATTTGAATACATATTTTTTACATATTTTTATATATTCAGCAAAGGCCATCAGAAAGTAGAGTACGGTTATTATTATTATTTATCGCTCTGAAGCGACTGATTTTTGGTATATTACATTCACTTTTCAGCTGTAGTTAACCAACAAAAACCTACGGAACCACCCCAAATCGTCGGTGCGAATTTCAAGGAAGCACTGGATTGGAAAATAAATTGAAAGAACAAAAAACTATGGAAATTTATTTCAGCTAATATCATGAATAATTTCGACTCAAATTGGATCTATAAAGTTGGATGCTTGGAAGCTCGAGGTTTTTTTTCTAGAACGATTCATGTCAAAATATGCAACTGCATTTAACTTAAATCATTTGAAGAGATTAACATGCTATTTCTACGAGTATTTCTGGTTGTATTACCTTAGTGCAAATTCCACAATGGGGGTGTATGAGAAAGTGAGGCCAGAAGCATTTTCCTTGCCATCAAAAGAAAAGCACTTCCTTATTAATCCTTTTTATTATTTTTTATCAGTGATTTATGAAAGATTTGTTGAAATTGTTATTCATTTTTGTTAATTTTATATTTATATGTTTAGTACTTTTTGTAGGAATCTAGAACTCATAATTTATTTATTTCAGGTATTTTTCCTTTACACAACACTAAACAGTTCATTGTTTATTTGTAGGAAGAAACGGCTTTATTAGAAATTGTCTTTGAAGGGACAAGATTAATGCAAATTCACGAATGATGAAAGAATAACCAACGACAACAAACACCACACAAAACGACAAGAGAAAATTAGAAATTCTAAAAACCGTCTCTGATCTCTGACAAGAGTGACAGATCTCAGTGACAAGTCTTCCTGTTGATGAATAAGCACTGTTGCACGGTCATTATAATTACAGCTAGTAACATAGGGTACATTATTGTTTCAAATAAGTTTCTTTCGCGCCTAAAATTCGGAGTAATCTATCTATGAAAGGTTCTTATCGGTTTCAAAAAATCCTAAATGCGCTGTCAAATTTCTCTCTTTCAAATGTCATGTGTTTTATTGTCTCAGAACAAAAAACTCTAAATTGGAACACCAAATTATTTTCAAACTTGGCAACGATCTACCCAAACTACACGGATGACGAGCATGCGCACATCGTAAACGGGTCGCATACGCGGCATGCTTTTCGCCGTGAAAATTGGCGGGATTAGCATTCTAGAGTAAGTATATAATATACAGTGAGTCTGCTTATGTTAGCTACATATGGGAAACTTTTTTATTATTGATTTTACGAAAAAAATGTATTCTTCATAAAAAGTTTTGCATAGTCTAAAACCCAAAATGCAATCATCAGATATCCAATTTCATCAATCTTATACGAGGTATGCCAAAAAATATGAAATTTTCTCAAGAGTAAAGCAACTTTATAGTTCACAATATCGAAAATTTTCATAATAAAAAGTTAGTTGGAATTGAAAACTATGTTTCAATGTGTAATTACATCCTTCTAATTGTGAAAATAATTTTTTTACAAATTTTTCTCAAATTATCAATACCGAACATTTATCATTTATATAATTTTGGTTCATGAAAATTTGCTTATCAATTTCTAAAAGAACAGAAAAGTTAACATGTTTGTAATAAATAAAAATGATAAATGTAATATTGATGATTTAAAAAAATATTTTTCCAATTGGAAGTATGTAATTGCAACTTTTCATAATAACAATTTTCAATATTGTGAAATATAAAGTTACTTTACTCTTGGGTAAAATTCATATCTTTTGACATACCTCCTATAACATTTATAAAATTCAATATCTGTTGGTTGCATCATGGGTTTAAGACTATGCAGAACTTTTTATGAAGAATCACTTTTTTCGTAAAATCAATAATAAAAAAGTTTCCCATTTGTAGCCAACTTAAGCAGACTCACTGTATATTTCTATGGTTTTATTATGAACGTGTCTACACGATTCCAATAGTTTAACTTTCTTGCGTTCTTGCGTTTCCTCACCTTGCGTTCGCATGAACCAGCCTTAAGTATTCAAACTAACTCTCAAATAAGAATTCTGAGATTTTGTCTATCTGTTAAATTTTGACGTTTCCTGACTATTAAATCATGGCTCCCAGATGCAATTTGTTTCTCTACTAGGTGAATGAATCTCAGTAAATCAGGGTTTTGGGAATTCCTGCTTTAGATATAAACAATAATAATAATAAATGAAGGTATTTTGGAATTATTTATTTTCAATCAATCAGTATCTTTCACAGGTATCGTTCCGGCACCATACTTTTGAATATTGAAGTCATACATAACGTATGAAACGTGAAGCCCATTGAAATTCAAGTCATTATTTGTGATTCGCACTCAACCACTAGTGCATACAATTTTGTGTGTATTAAAATGCGTTTATGGCCTTCAGCCTTTAGATGATGGTCCTCGGCTGACGCCATTATTCACGCCCGAGGCCATAAACGCCTACTTTACGCCCTTGTTACATAAATAACTATTTTAATTTCTTTATTGACATAAATAATACAGTTTGGTTCACAAGTGCCATTTTATCAAAAAGCTGTCCTAGAACACTGAAAATTATGATTTAGGCCTCATTCGATTCGAGATGGCATCTAGAAAAAATTGGGCGGCAAAAATTGCAAAAGTCATAAACAATCAAGTAAAACAAAATGAATGGTTTGGTTTCTGCAAGTATTTCAAAACTAAGAATTTGAGATTTACAACATTTTTAACAAGATCCACAAAGAACAGGAATTTTCCTAAAAAAATTAGTATCTCATCATAATTATACCGTCAATATTAATAATTTTTGATTTAGACGTGAAAATTGTGATAAAAACGGATAGTGGCCCTTGCACGCACGTCCACCGCATCAGAAGCATCATCCAAAAAAAATATTCTAATCGATTTAATAGGAATAGTAAGGTATAAACATATCTTCGTACTATTTAAACAAATAAATAAACAATAAACCGTCAACAAATAAAGTTTACCCCAATACTTTTTGTGTTTTGTCATCGACTGCTATGGTTATCAACCATTTGTTCTGGGTAGACATTGTTACTTACTCCATACGCCATTTTTGGAGCATCAGCACTGTTAATAGAAACGCAACAGTGATTTCATTTAACTATGATTTTGTTAATAAGTTTATGTTTACCTGTTGAAAGTTAATATCAGAACCCTGATTATTTCTAAACTAAAAACCTACAATGTTTTTTCACTTCTAGGAGCTACTCTCGAAAGGATTTAGAAAAGATCCCCGTTGGAAAAATTAGAAAATTAATTAAGACATTGAAAAAAGAAAAATGTAAATTGAGCAAATCAGATATTTTTTTCATTATCCTTATTAGGTATTTTGTTCCTTTATTGCTAAAACAATAATTGAAGAATAGTAACATTAATTTTTCAAATACCTAATTGTTATAAATTCTTCATGAAAATATTTGTTTTTAAGAAAAAAATCGTATTTAAAAAAAATTTATTGCTCAATCAAAATAATGTTTTTGTTGCCAAATATCAATCTATATATAAATTATCTAAAGTATGATTTTTTTATTTACTTTTAATTTGCTTAAAATAAACAATTTGTTATAAACAAATGAGTGTTTGCTTTATATTTTTCCAAATAAGAATATAATCAATAAAGTTTGTAGAATTACACATTTTGTAAAAATTACTTCTAGTTCATAAGATACTTAGACTAAAAAAAAAACAAAAAGGATTAATTTTAAATGAATATTTTTATATCATAATTCATTGAATATTCGAGCTTCGGTTGAAATCTGAATTTGTTTTCTAATAAACGAAGAAGAAGAATTAAGTATTATTACCATATTCTCAATAGTTTTATGAGATATTTGAGCCAAAAATTCTGACAAAAAATATTTCGAAAAAATTATAAAAACAATAGGTTAAAAATCCATTGTTTGTTTAATAAAACAAAGAAAAAAATGATTTGGGAGAACGTAATAAATACAGATTTAAAAAATAATTGCTTTTTTTATCATTTGAACATTTTTAAGAAACGATTTTTTACTTAAAAATCATCATTTTCGGCGATTAGAACCCCAAAAAATTCATTTTTCAAATTTTATTGACAATAAATGATAAAATTTAAATTTTTCTAAAAATTATTGTTATGTAGCTTTCAGCAAAAAAATAGAATAAAAGGGAATTCACGTTTTTCATTTTTCAATGCCTAATAGTTCCAAGGATTTAAAAAATTCTGGGTTATCGGTTTGAAAATAATTAGGGTTTTCATATTAACTTTCAACTGGTAAAAATTTACTAATCAACTAGCAAAAGCATAGTGAATTAAAAAATTGGGGTAAACTTTTTTTGTTGACGTATTATTGTTTAGATATTACCAAATTTTTTTTATTCCTTGATATCCATATTCAATTGGTTAAAATATTTCTTTTCATTATGCTTCTGACTTGGTAGAAGTGCGTGCAAGGTCCCTCTATCCGCTTTTATCCCAATTTTTATGTATTTATAAAAATTATAAATATTATCGATACAGTTCCAAGAGGTATAGGACTTGATTGTTTATAACTTTTACAGTTTTTGCCGTTCCCAATTTTTCAGGTTGAAGTTTTTTCTTGATGTCATTTCGGATAAAATGAGAGCAAAATCATAATTTCCGGTATTCTAGGTCAGTTTTTTGACAAAATGGCACATGTGAATAAGACTAATATATTTCTAATCCATTTTGATTAAGTTTAGTCAGCTTTGATGAAGTTTCAGTTTATATTTTATTAGGTTTGGGTAAGTTAATATAAAATATCAGAATACAGCAAATTGCAACAAAATAATAATCAATTGAAAAACTTACAAAGTTTGGTCAGAAAAAAAAAATAACAACAAACGTAGGTTAGGTTAGGTTAGGTTTGAACGTGAGTGGGCCCGTATTGTGGCTCACTTTATGGTTATATTTCTCCCAGTATATCCAATCTCTTGACGAAATTGAGGATTGCATTGGGAGAACAATTTACCAGGTTTTCTGGCGGTACTGTCGTATCGTCAAATACTGAGAATCTGATTCTGGCCGCTGCAGGGCATGTACACAGAATGTGTTTAGCCGTTTCATCATCCTCCATGCATAGCCGGCACTCTGCATCTTGTGCAAGTCCCATTTTATGCATATGATGTTTGAGTTTGCAGTGGCCAGTAAGCAAATCTACTAGAACTCTGAGATGCGCTCTACTGAGTTCTAGCAGTTTGTTATAGTCCTGTTTTTTCCTTGTTCAAGCAATAAATGCTTTGGAATGAGCTAGGCCTGGTAGACTACGCCAGTACTCGAGTCTTTTACTGTCTGCCCAAGCTGACATTCTTGGCAGTGCTATATGTTAAACCGATTACCGGTTCTTTTGCTAGGGCGTCCGCTATTTCGTTTCCTTCTAGGCCTGTGTGACCTGGTATCCAGACTAGGGTAACGTTGTTGCGTTGCGCCAGTCGGTTTAAGGTGTCTCTGCAGTTCCATACTGCCCTAGATTTAAAGCAGTTGGATTCAAGCGCTTTAAGTGCTGATTGACTATCTGAAAATATTTTTATTGTTTTTCGTGTGTGGTGTCGATTTTGCAGCTCCCTGGTACACATTTCAATGGCATATACCTCTGCCTGAAATATCGTAGCTAGTTGACCCATTCTGAACGAGCGTTTCACTACTGGGTTCATCCCATATATTCCGACTCCGACGCCTTCCTGAGTTTTGGAACCATCGGTGACCCAACGTTCATTTGCCCTACATAGGTTGGTTTCATTTCGGACCCAGTCTTCTCTTTCGGGAAAGACCACAGTGCAGGACGTGTGAAGGTTGATAGTTTTGGGCATGATGTCTGAGGGCATTCCTAGAATCTTGTGAGCTATTATGCCCTCCAGCATGCTGCTGCCTCTCATGACACATGCCTGCGGTGTACCAATGGCCGCTTGTTTAGAGTTTGTATGTTGCCCATCTTGCCTCTCTCAACATAACAACAACAAGCATGTTTCAAATGCCGCATACACCAACATATCATATAGTTTTATTTAAATCGTCGGTAGACTATTGACATTGTTTTCTTTTATTAGAAGCCAATCTGAAGAAAGGAAACCTACCTATTGTTGCTCTGGCCGTTCAGTATTCGAAAAAATACAACGTATTTCACATATTGCATTAGAATTATCTTCAATTTCTTCAAGTTCATCTTCCTCATCGACACAATCATTACTAACTCCATTTGCTTTAGAATATAGTTTTAGCAACTGAAACAAGTCTTGCACGGCCAAATTAATGACATGTCTACAACATGGAAAATGGAAATCCTCTACATTAAAATCTGAAATTGGTTCCTGATAGGCTGTCAGCCCGCTGCCAAATGTGTAGGTGATGATTTTATATAGTATGCCCTTAGGGTTGTGGTAGTTATAAATATAATGATCAAAAGTTATTTTATAAAACATGAAATTTGTCACTTGAGCCTTTATCGGCAAGACAATTGAGAAGCTCTACAGCAATGTATTTTCCTATTTACAGGGTCCTTCACGACGAGCGTTCGTTCGGAATATATGGAGAACGATTCGAAATAAAAACTTAAAATTTTGTGGTAGTGGGTTTTACAAAATGGCCTTCTCAACAAAAATCTTTTCAACTTCCGGTCTTTCTCCGTTATACCGGAAGTTGAGGGCAACTTCCTTAGTTCAAATGCAACACCCTGTATTTTATTACATTTTTGAATTTCTCAGCACATTTTAGGCCCACTTTGTATAACAATGCCTATACTCAAATTTGTTAGTTTTCGAGATATTGATTTTTTCTGAAAAATTTGACAGTTACAGCACCACTCCGAAAATATCATAACTCATAGACAGTAACAGTTGAAGATGTGAAATTTCACAGAATCACACCTTAAGCATCAAGTCATGAACAGGTCCATCGAATTTTCGAAAATAATTTACAGGGTGGTCGAAATTTCCACCTAAAACATAACATCCAGAAAACTGATGAAACACGATTTTTTCAAATGGAAACCATACACCATTCTATTATTTTTGGATACTACGAAAAAAAGATATCAAGTTCATGAAGAATGTCCTGTACCTAAAATACACCTCTGGCAAGATATATCCGATTTTGAGAAATATTTGAAACGTAAATCATTCGAAGCAATACCAAACCAAGCAAGCTTTGAAAACAAATGCAGTTACAACAAATATGTTAAAATTAGATGCGATATAATTGACGTGTACTTCGTAGTTTTCTATTTGTGTGCAAAATGTCTCGTTTGGGGTATTCTAATGAAGATTTCCTGAATTTAATAATCATCCATGGCGAATGCAATAAGATATAATGGACAAAACTTGCAAAACTTTGCAGAAAGATTTCCAAATCTACACAGGCCCAATAAAAATATTCTAAGAAGACTTCTAAGAAACTGCCGTGATTTCGGATCTTTTTCGTCTATCATCAACAAAAACAACCACTCGTAAACAATGAGGACATCGAAATTGTAGTTTTGGCTTACTTCACAGCCTATCCAGAAACTTCGTTGAAAGACGCAGAAAAGTCACTTAGAATTTCATGTTCGTCATTAAACAGGATTTTAATCAAACATAAGTGGCGTCCCTTTAAATACCACCAGGTTCAAAATCTGAATCCTCACGACTTACCTGCACTGGTGTTCCATTTGAAATGAGGAAGTTGGTCTCAACTTCCGGTATAACGGATAGAGACCGGCAGTTGTTTAGTTGAGAAGACCCATTACCACAAAATATCAAGTTTTTATTTCGAATCGTTCTCCATATATTCCTAACGAACGCTCGTCGTGAATGACCCTGTATATAGTTAAGATATTACTATAGTTTGGTCTGTAATGTGCGCTGTCTCTTACAGACTTTCAAGTCCACACGCAGAAATTTTCTCCTGCTAGACTCTCGCACGAGACTCGAGACGAGACCAATGAAAGTATCGTCTCGTCTGGTCTGAATATCGTATCGAGTCTCTTGCGAGACTCTTGAAATCAAGACCTTGCAGGACTCGAAACCGAGACATCTCGAGACTCTCGAAATCGAGACTCTCGTGGCCACCACTATCCAAGACTGCCTCTGTTGGTGATTTATAGTTATTGTTATTCCAGATCCCAAGTCTCCAAAGTTCTCCAAGACTCCCCCTCCAAGCCCAGCTGACTTCGTATTACGAGAACAGGCAGCCACAGTCCAAGGTGAGTTTTTTCAATCGTATCCACCGTGCTTGGATTTTTATACCAGAGCTTTTTCAGTAGTATGTGTTCTGAATACCCTGTTGAAGTATGTTACAAAAATAAATTTTTCCAAAAAGGTAAATATTAATAGTTATGGGTATTCATTGCACAAAATGTGGCATATCAACTCCAATTCTGTTCTCCGTGGTTCACATCCATTGAATTTTCGGTATATTCGTCGAATTGATGCTATTCGGACAATCTGAAAGACTGAATGAATGAATTGATTTAAAAAAGTATACTTTCCTTACAGAAACTATGTGGGAAAACGAGTTCGAATTTTAACTTTCGATCCCGACATTCGGTTCGTTGGTCAGGTCACCAGTAATTTGTTTTACAAAAAATGCCAGGCAAGTTCATTAATTTTGAACTGAAAATACGTCTTATATTTTTACGACATTGACAAAAACAGTTGGTTCTGATGGATATCACTGGGATTGGGTTGTGAAACTTATAGACCGGGGGATGGTGACAGATTTTGGGACACGATTTTACTCAGTATGCCATTTGGAGGACAGTATTGTCTGTATTTCCTCATGATAATAAGGCAGGAATAAAAGAGTCGTCCTGGGTTCTTCTTAAAAAAAAATTATTAATCATTTGTTCGAAAAATATGTGTTTCGCTACGATTTAAATCAGGCTGCTATGTGTTTTGTAATGAAATAACGAAAATAAAATACTCAGAAAACCAGTGGCATACCGTTAGGGCGGGTCCGAAGGGTTGGTATGGTCTCGTGAATTTTTATGAGAATAAGGAAATTTTCCGTGTTTTTAAACAGGCTGCCACTGATAAGTATACAAGTTATTGTTCTGAAACTGCTCAAAAAAAGATGGCATACTGAATGCGTATGCCTAAGTACTGTTAACTCTGCAAAAATTTTGAACAGGTATGTAATAACATTCCGTGATTTTAGTCAGTATGCCATTCCGTTTTCATTAAGTTTATGGTAATGTAAGATGTATATGAAATTGGCACATGGTTTGAGAGAGTAAAAATTACAGGCATACGCAAAAAAAATTGCAAAATATAAACAAAAATTTCCGCCATTTTAAGCAGTATGCCTTTCTGTTTATATGATGTACATGGTGCATGTAGTTGGAATAACAAAAAGCATACCTATCGATAAGGTCCAAGCTTGTCAAAAATATAAAAAGTGATATAAAAGTGACTTTTCTGGGACATCACCGGAACATCGTGCTTCACAAACTATGAGGTTCCAGTTGTTTGTACTGAATGAGATGACAACACATGCATAGGCAATGCAGGAGGCGGACCTAATTCCGATACCGCTGTTATTCCATTGAAGTACGGCGGAGTTGCTCTCACGGGGACCCTTGGCACTATCTAAGCATTGTGCAGGTCTCGAAAGATGAAACCTGCAGTCCTTTCCTCTCATTCCTTCCTATCCATTACCGGGAGAAGCTGAGACTAGAGCAGAAGTTTGTTTCTTCAATAAAATATCGTTTTCAGAATTATGAATTAGGTACGTGGGATCGATAATTACCAGTGAGATCAACTTTTTGTAGAAAAAAAAAATCACATCATAGTTTTTCCTCAAATATATATGTTCCTTTGGTAAATCTGAATAGGAATTATATATTTGCCAGCTTTACCGCAGTACATCTAAACAAATTATGTATTTGACAGCATTTTCGCAGGAGTGCGGAATAGTATATTCTGTAACAAGGTTAGAATGAAAATTCGATGAGAGTGGAAAGTTCCGAGCGCGAGCCGAAGGCGAGCGTGAGGAACCACGAGCATCACGAATTTTCATTCTAACCGAGTAGCAGACTATACTTTCTCCACGATCAAAGATAGGAAACGTGACAGCAATAATTTTGACACTTACTCAAATTTTTCCACTACGATGACAATCAACTGCGTCAAAAGGCTAATGTTATTATTGCTAACCAGTGTGAGAATATTATTCTATCACAAGAGAGAGACACAAGACAGTTAAATTGCATGGGGGCAGAGGTGTTGCAGAATATTTCTTCAATCTCAAGAGAGAGAATTCCAGCATTCTGTAATCAAATTTGATTTCAGAATTGGCAAATTCTGTGATGATCGTGGAGAAAATACTTTCTGTGAGACTGTACAGTGCGATATGCTTTACTTTGTCCTGTAGTCGTAGGAAAATTCAGTTCCAGCATTATTTCTGAAGTCACGATTGAGGCATAATAAAAATAGCGTATGATGCACGTGGTGAAGAAGTGCCTTTAGAGCAATCGCAACGTTCAAACTCGTGGCGGCATATGAGTTTATGATAAAAGCTGTTAAGAAAAAAAAAACAGATTACGTTCAATTTAATTCAAAAACTAAGTCGTAGACAAACTATACTGTACAAAAATATACAAATGAAAAAGAAGCCACATATAACGGTCCTGCGATAGGGGACCAACATGGCAATGTCGGAAAATCGAAATAGTAAGAAAGTTTTATTGCATTTTTTAATGTGATAAACCCGGGCTACTTGTATGTCATTTTTATTGTAACGAAGTGAATCACTAACTTTTTTCATAAACCAAGAGGCATACTGATTAAAAACACATGTTTTTTTTTCATAATTTTGCAACTTTTTTTACAATTTTTTATATAGAAAACTCGCACAACTTGTATGCCATTTCTTATTTCATCTCCATATACCATGGCTATAATGAAAACAGACAGGCATACTGCTTAAAAACATGGAATTTTTTTAATCTATTTTGCAACTTCATTTAAATTTTTTAGTATGACGAACCCGCACAACTCGTATGCCATGTTACATATCAACAATTCAGGAGACAAACTTTATATTACAACAAATTTTGTGCTGATTAAAATCACGGAATGTTATTCCAAACCTGTTAAAAAATTTTGCAGAGTTAACAGTACTTAGGCATACGCATTCAGTATACCATCTTTTTTTTAAGCAGTTTCAGAACAATAACTTGTATACTTATCAGTGGCAGCCTGTTTAAAAACACGGAAAATTTCCTTATTCTCATGCAAATTCACGTGACCATACCAACCTTTCGGACCCGCCCTAACGGTATGCCAATGGTTTTCTGAGTATTTCATTTTCGTTATTTCATTACAAAACCCATAGCAGCCTGATTAAAATCGTAGCGAAACACATATTTTTCGAACAAATGATAAATAATTTTTTTTAGGAAGAACCCAGGACGACTCTTTTATTCCTGCCTTATTATCATGAGGAAATACAGACAATACTGTCCTCCAAAAGTATACTGAGTAAAATCGTGTCTCAAGATCTGTCACCATCCCCCGGTCTATTAGAATGATTGGAGGGTTATGGTAATTATGTCCTTTTGCGTAATAATTAGTCATTATAAAACTTCCTCACCACCCAATCGATTTTGAGTTGTAAAGTAATTGCCATAAATTCCAATATTTACAATATTTAAGTTTTCTGGTTCTAGTTTCATATGTATGATTAATAGATTGTCAAATAACTTTTATGTAGAATTGAGATGTTATGGAGATACTGAAGGACCTGAAATAAAATGATTAAAGCTGCGCAATCAATTTCTTGTCTTGTTTATTGTGGTATGGATTGGTGTAGGTAATCATCTGTCACAGAGTCGCTATTGTTAGTAAATAGTAAATGCTATAGGACAATGTTACCGAGCTGAGAGGCAATATGACTTCATTGAGTACAAATTTCATTAATTTTGACCAGATAATTCATTTTCTCTTGGTGACTAACTCGATAGTTATAATTTGAGTTAAAAAAATCATAATTGAGACTATAAATTTCCTTTAAAAACCATCAACTCTACGGATGAAGTAGATTTTATAAATGGGAATATGCATGCTTGTGGTAATACACAACAGCGAACGATATATTTCTCCTTAACTACAGACTTGTTTGTACATATTCCTGGAAGCGCATTTCGATAACCAAGTTATCTTCATCAGTATTCTATCCATTTATTAGGTCCATCAAGCTCTATGTTGATATTATTTTGGGCGATAGAGTGTTGAATTACAGGTAACTTACTATCTGCCAATATTAACCAATTAGTCGAAATTGAGGAGTTTTCAAATAAAAAGAGAAAAACTGATCCAATGAGTCATTCATATTACCATTGAGTAACGTTTCATTTCGCATATAAAGTGAAAAACTATATGCCTATTTAATTTGACGCACCATTTCCAAGTTTTTCTGCGAAGTAAATCGCTCATGCACCAACTGATATATTACGAGTTCTTCTCTCTCATCAGTGCTAGGGTAGGTTGTATATCATAAGAGTAGTCCTAGTCTCAGACTAACCCTCCCACCATGCACCCCCTACACTCTACATACTCAAAGGCTAACCCCCCTTCCACCACTCCCGCTCGTTAATGCGGTTCCTTATCCTATTGACTAGCGATCAGCAGAACAAAGTCTGATCGTTTGATATGGAGTACACAGCCCAGTTTGCGGCCTGTAGCTCCCTTATATCTGACATGAGTTGACTTTTATAAAAACAATGTCTTCAGTTCATGTGCATGGTGCCCACCTAAAACTGGCTGAAGACCTGGAAAAGCACTTGGCTGGGAGAAGATTCACGGAAATCTGAATAATAAATGTATGATTAGACATGTTGAAGTTGTCGTCGCCGAAGATTATGCTTTCATCGAACTATTTCAGGGGTGTCATTGTCTCCCTGGTTTACTGATCGTCTTGCTCACGTCTGTTCTCATGGAGCTCCGTGAGCAGCGGTTTCGTGCGGGTTTCTACTCTGTCTAGAGCAGTCCCCACATGATTTCTGATTAGTCTGTCGATGTAGTGTGGATGGATGTCTAAGTCTCGGTATATTAACCTGTTAGGCATGTATCGTGGTGCGTCCATTGCCATTCTCAAGCAGACATTGAAGAAGGCCTGCGTACAGCATAATAGGCAGTAGAATTGTCCTGATGAGGCGTAGTTTCAGCTCGAGTCTGATAAGTGGCCATAGTTTATGCCTTGCGGCTTTCTCTAGTGCTAATTTGTGGGAGACGTGCCTCTGAAACGTGAGTTTCTTGTTCAAGATTACTCCTAGGTAAACGGCTTCGTCCACCAATGAAATTCTGCAGTCGTTCATAGTAACATAGCACTCTGGTATTCTACGTCGCCTCGTGAACAGTATTGCCTTGTTTGTGTGTGCATGGATTCCGATCTTCTAACGATTGAACCACGGTTCCAGCTTGTTGATCTAATGTTAGAGCTTCGATGGCACTCTTTTCTGGTGGAATGAGTCGGCAAAGATTACCGTGTCATCTGCATAGAGTGTCAGTTTGATCATGGGGTTGTCCGACATAGGCATGTCTGCGGAGTAGATTGAGAACAGGTGTGGTGACAGCACTGCTCCCTGTGGTACCTCTGCTTCTAGCCTCCTTCGTGAAAAGAGAGCATTTCCGACTTTGCATCGGTAATGTCAACCACTTATGAAGGAGTTCATCTACTTGGCCATTGGTGTAGTGTATCTGGCCTCCACTAGCTTCGTGATCAGCCCATCATGCCAAACTCTATGAAAGGCCTTGGAGACGTCTAGAAGCTCTGGATGGTGGTGTCCACTATCCGGGTGACCTGAAGCTCCGTTGAGTGCTCGTGTCTGAAACTAAATTGTTCATCTGGTCAAGTCGAGTCCGGATCACTCTTTCTGCGACCTTGCTCATCGCAGGTGTTAGGCTGATAGGGTGGTGGTTTTATGGAAACGTGTGGATCTTGTTGGGTTTCGGAATCATAATGACCATTGCTTCTTTCCAGCTGGATAGGAAATGTCTAAGTCTGAGAAAGCGTTTATGATATTTGTAAGGATTGCTTGTCCGTGGTAAGGCTTTCAGTTCCTTGACTAGTATGTCGTCTGGGCCCAGTGCTTTTTTGGTCTTGGCGTATCTGAATATGTTCTTGAGTTCTTCTGGAGATGTCGGAACCATAAGAATGTCTGAGTCGTCTGATTGTCTGGTCTTCGTGTGCTTGCATGACCTCGTCTTCATCGGTATAACCGACCTTGTTTTCACGAGACTGACTTTCGAAAGAGTTCCCAAAGCTTCTGCCTTGTCCGCCTCCGTGATAACCAGGCCTATCTCGCCATGAAGCGCGGGGCATGGTTTCTTCCGGCTGATTCTGGATTCTCCATAAGAAGTTGTTTTCGGCGTCGAGTTCGTCAAAACAGTCAGACCACTGTAGCTCTCTGAGTAGCTTCAGTTCGTCTGTCGAGCCACAAGGTTGAACAGTCGCTTCTCTTCGGGCGTCAGTGTTCTCTGGTAACCTTTTTTCAGACGGCTTCTCAGCCTGACCATTTCCTTGACCTCATGTGGGATCCTTTCTTTGTAGTCGAAGTTTGTCGTCTGTATGTGTTTTTAGCACCGTTCTATTGCTGTCAGTATTGATTGTCTCGGTTCGGTAACCGCCGCCTCTAGTTGGCGTGGTGTATCTATCCTGGGGATGTTCATTTCGTCATGAACTACTCTTTGAAATCTGTTTCGTCGTGAGAACGATTTCCGATTTCTCCTCCTCTGTTGTCAGTAGGATTGGATTGTGGTCTGATGATCCTTCGTCTAGTACAGAGATGTCCACCATACTCTGTATGAAGGCTATGTCCAGGGTGTTGATCTTCCCTTCCATAATAGTATGTACGTTCGGGTGTCGCCGTCACTACATAGTCGTAGAAGCCTAGTTGTAAGTTCTCAGCTAGATCTCAGCAACGACGGTTGTTGTTGCGGCAGTTCCAGTCTCTAGATTTTGCGTTGAAAATCCTATTGCCGCTGTTGGTTGATGGTCGGAAAAATGTTTCTCCAAGTCCGTTCCCCTGAGGAGACTTTTAGGAGATTTATTCCATCTACTTTCACTCTGGAGTCCTCGTTATGTTCCAGGTCTGAATTTACCAGTAGCCACCTGATCGAGCTGGGGGTCCTGTCCTGTCATGTCATTCCTGTAGCGTGTGTATCCTGTCATGCCTAAGTCCTTGCTTGAGTTTAACTTGGTCTCTTGTAGTGCCACTACGTCCGCCGGAATTCTGGAGAAAAGCTCCAATAGTTCATGTTTGCGCTGGATTGCGCCGTTTATGTTCTAAGAACATATCTGCAGGATCCTCGGAATTCGTGCTGGCATAACTGTCCCGTGGTTGTGGCTATGGCGCTGATTACGGCCAACAGTTTGTTAAGGTTCATATAAAGTCAAATATTTCGCGTTTCTGAACTGTAAGATGGCACTGACAAGATATGTTTTTCATACCATAGTGACAGCGATCTTTTATAATATTTCCAAATAAATTACAGTTTTTTGCTGGAATATCTACCGAATATCCAACGGTCAACCCTACTGCTAATGCATTGTTGCCAAATCTCAACATTATACGGAATACTGCGAAATAGATCACAGGATTATTAATTATTATCTGGTATTAATTATGGTTATGAGGTTCAATGCATTATGTAGCTATATTGTCAAGGGGGTTGTGAGAGAGAAGGTGAGCCGCCATCTTCTCTCTTCCATTTTGAAGGGGACTAGTAACGGTTGTATCCATCTCTACCGTTTGTAATTTGGTGGTTCATTTCATTGTTTTTCGGAATTATGAGTTGTTACGTTTTTGGGCCACGTTTTCAAGGTTATTTATTTTCTTCTCTTTTCCAGCTCTTCGTATAGTGGTCTACAAAATATTTCAGTTTTGCAGTATCTTCGTTTATTTTTATGAATGTAGACTTCGTGGGCGTCATTACTGTTGATTAGCGACCTCTACACAACCTTGTCAGTTAATTTAGTGAAAATAACAGGGCCTCTAGTGTTTTGTTGGGTGGAAACCTCGGGGAAATAATTTTTCGAGATCAGTTGAGTCCTGTCTGTGAATTTGTGGAATGTGGAATTCACAGTGCCTCCATAATTTTGTTGGGTGGAGAACTCGTTTTCCTAATACTGTGGGTCTCTGCTGAGTCCTGTCTACGAATTTGGTTGAATTTGTAGTGTATTCGCTCTTTTGTTGGCAAATCGCAAAAAATCAAACTTATTACTTACATATATACTTCTTCAATTGTGTCCAAGGACTCCAAGGCTTTAGGCGCACCAATCCAACATCCAACTGATGAACTGACGAACCCCTATCGACGTAACTTTCATTTTCGAAAATTATACAAATTACATCGGTTACCGCTGTCTAGAACTATTGGCAACGCTGTACAGTAAATGTGACAGTGACAATAGTTCAGTGCAATACCTTGTGGACAGTAGCAGAAGTATTTTTGTCTTTTCGTTCATGTACTACAGAGGAATCACATATTGGAGCGATTTACCGTTTTTTTCCGAGGTTTTGAACATCATTGTTGAAAATATAAATCTCTTGATTTTATGTCTGAAAAATAGTATGAATAGTTCCTCAATGTTCAGTCTTCTGAATTTCATATAAATATCACTTATTATTATCAACTGTCTTTGATTTTATAATAAGATTTTCAGAATTTTTTTAAATTTTGAGGAAACGTGAAGTTGAAAATTCTGAAAAAAATCGTGATTATCTTTTACTTTGACATTGATATGATATATATGATATATATTTGAAAAGGAATCTGATGAATGGTTTTTGGGAAAACTTAAAAAACCTCTAAAAATTAGGTATTTATTTTTTTCCTCGAAAACTGTTCATCAGATTTTCTTCTACATCTCTCTAATTATTCAATTTGAATGCCAAAATGACTCGATTTTTTTTCAGAATTTTTAACCTTGCCGATAATTTTTTCATGGGTTTATATGAACCTTAAGTACCTCTGGGGTTACTTTTGCCAAGGTTTCGAGAATTAGTTCGTGAGTTTTAGCGGCCTCAGTACTTTCGTCTCTTCGTGGGGAGTCCCATTTTGGTAGTGCCGATTATTGCGGCCGTGGCTGATGTCCGTTTCGGAGTGCTGGTCCCTGCCTTGGAGCTGCTGGTCCTTGTCGGTGTGGTGGAGGTGGTCCTAGTCTTGTTGGTTGTCGTATTGCAACTCTTGGTTCCGGGAACTCCCCCTTCCCAACGAATTATAATTCTAGTTTAATAACATTTTCTCGCAACGGGAGTAGCGACTTACAAGAAGTCTGCCACAGCGCCCGCCACCCTCGAGCAAAAGCAAAAAGCTCTTCTTGGTAGCTCATTCTCCAGGAAGTAGAATGCATGATTTCTTAAAAAGTTTCTGGAGTCTGCGCGACCGAGGAGTGTTTGTTTGAAAGTGGTTGACAATGTTTCACTTTGAGTAAGGTTATTCTGGACTTTCATTGTCTAAAAGAAAAATTTGTTCTTTTAGACAATGAAAGTCCAGAATAACCTTACCCGAGTGTTTGTTGTTTTTGCAGGACGACTCTACTGTTGTACAACGTAAATCTGATAAGAGGAAATAACTTCCTAAAATCACTATTCTGTTGGTAATCTCCAGAAAAATGACAAATGTCTATTGTTTGATAACAATAAGCAGTTGCAGGAACATCGCACAATATATCAGTCAGATGTAGTTCGATGTCCGTAAGGGGAATTAGTCATTTTCTGTCGAATATTTGCCTCATATTTGACATTTTGTGGGAATTTGTGGAGAGAAGGGCATTTCTATGTCGTCGAAACAATTTTGTTCATTTGTATGCACCTCTCCAGCACACTATATCTAACTTTGATCAAAATCATGGAATCGGTACTACTGAGAAGGGCTTCTCGCTCTTGCTATACCAGTTCATTCTTGAGAGATTTTGGATACTTATATGAACTGTCTACATGGCTACCAAGAATCAATAAATCTGAACTGACTACAAACAGACGCAAATTATTCCTAGTAGTAATTCTAGAAGCCTTTTTTGTGTGAATGTTTAGTTCAACGCGCATAAAACTAATAGGCTTATTAAGTTACAACACGACATGTTTGGAGTCAATTCCACTTTGGACTAGGAATTAACTAGATGAAAATGTAAAGAATAATCCTCTTAATTTCGCCATTGTATAAGGATAAATAAGATCTTCATACTATGATTTCACCGACTTTCCTATGCCGATGCCGTGACAAAATGTGAACGTATTTGTTTACATACTTAGAAAATATCCCAGATAAATTCTTAAACTTCGCAGACATTGCTTTGGGAAACGTCAACTGATAAGTAATCAAACTGGTGACTATAAATACATTTTGAGATTAATAATTTGCAATTCTTCCCACGCATTTCTTATTGGAGTTGATGGTCTGTGAAGGAGAAACAGAAGTCATAAATATAGTATTTTCATACTTAACTATAAGTTTCACGGTACTGAATGAAGCATGGAAAGTAGAATATCATATTGAATAGACAGGGCACAAATCCCTATGAAAATGGTTTTTGACAAAATTTGATGATATTTTTTTTATTTTTTGATTGGTTCAATACCCTAAACAATTCGGAAAGTTAGGAGGATCGTATGATTAGGAGAGCTGCTAGTGGGTGGGGCATTGCTGCTTTCTTATAGTATTTCCACAGAAAAATCATTATTTATTTTATTGCGATGCATTTTTATTGCAAAAATTTCAACAAATCAAGAATCAATAATATTCACATGTGTACAGTGAACACCAAAACTAATGACTAGTGAAGAGGATCAAATGATAAAAAAAGTTCAAAATCAAATTGCTCAAATCAATAACAATGAGTTACGCAGTGCAATAACATGGATGAAACTATAACATATTGTTATCTTGATCTCATAGTTTCTTAAGCATGTTGAAATAAATACCCATAAAAATAAATGCCCATTGAATAATATCGACTATAAACATTTCAGTGGGAAAACGAAGAATATCACGTTAAAACAGCTCTGAGTAGCACAAAAATCGAACAACGAAATATATCCTAACCCATTTCAAATAACCCTAATTTTCTTCCCACTGAACAAAAAATCATTATCATGAATATAAATTCTCGTCAAATGTTGAAGAAAGTAATTAGAAACTACTATGAGAATAATTTTATAATCCTCATGTTGATATTATGTATTTATATTGATCAGTGTCGTTTACCAATTTTAATACTTCACGAATTGTTCGTTTATTGTTAACTTTCTCATAGTTATTATCTAAATAGGTTATTTGAATGTCACCATGTTAGGAATAAATATTGATATTAACAAAGTGAGACTAATTAAAGCTATTTTATAACATGAATATCATATGTATAAGGAATATGGTGAATTAAATTATGCAAAACCCATGCGCAACTCCAGTTTTAGTGGTAATTCCATGTTTATTTACATTTTAATAACAATTCTAGTTTCAGTTATTTTGACAACATTTTGGTAAATACATTCATTATTATTATATCATTGTTAACTGGAAAATCAGAACGTTGAAGGAAGTGAAACTGCTCTTTCTGGAAAAACATGCATTTCTTCTCGAAATTGAGATTTTAGATATTAGAAGTGGAGGAATGAGTGCACTCGTAGACATGCATAAACATGAATGACAAAATAGTTGTATCCATCATTATACAGGGTATCCAATACAAAAAAAAAACATTTGAAATCAGTAAACTCAACTTGAAAACCTGTGCATCAAATGATTGATTCTTAGGCAACCTAGATCATTTTCGGTTTTTTATCATTTCGTCTTGAATTGATGTGAAACAATTCAGAAATACCCGAGTATCATTGTCAATTTTTTACTCGTGTCAACTTTTTCTTCACCTTTTCCGTGTCAATTTCATTCAATTGATTTAAAGCACTATCACAAAAGTATCATCTACAAGCAATAATTGAAATAGTTACATACACAGCCTCCTTAAAAAAATCGGTAGATAAGTAATTGTTTTATTTCAAGTGGGAAATACTGTAGTGGTTGATAGCTTTTAAAGTACCCTAAACTAAACTCTGGTTTGAATGTGATTCACTTGAAATATATTTGATAATGTGCATTATAAATGAATACTATACTTTGCAATGCGACTTCTGTATGAATATCAAAGTCAGTCAACTATATGGAGGCACAGGTTTTCAAGTCGAGTTTTTCAATTTCATATGTTTTTTCTATGTTGCTCACCCTGTATAATAATGGAAATGACATTTTGTATTACCTGTTCATGAATACGAGTGAATTGCTTCACTTCTACTAACTTTCAAATCTTGTCAATTTCGAGAACAAATTAATATATTTCCAAAATGAGCAGTGTCACTTCCTGAAACTTACTTCGAAGAATTACTTTTTGATTTCCTACTTACTAGCAATATGCTTTGGAAAATTTGTAAACGAGTTACCAGTCTGTTATATTTCCAATAATTTTTTTAACACTACGTAACTCATTTTCATCAAAAGAAGGGTTTTGATCACAAACTTTTTTTATCATTTTATCATCTCCTTTACTTGTAATTACTCAAACCACTGAGTTTTGGTCTTCAATGTATACATATGAATATTACTATTTAGAAAAATTTTTGCTTTGAAAATGCAAGGCAATTAAGTAAATCATGATTTTTCTTGGAAAAATGTAACAATGCTTTTTCGATTATTCAAAATTGCTGTCCACTAGCGGCTCCCATAATCATAGTATTATCTTATAACTTGTCAAAATTAAGTAGTGTGTTGAACAGAACAAAATATAAAGAAATTACCAAATTTAGCTGAATGCCATTTTTATAAGGTTTTGTTCCCTGCCACTTAGCAATTTTAGAATTTCTAATGTAATTTTGCTTCTCTGTCTGGTATTTTGATATACAACATTCCTCAATCATGGTTAGCTTATACAAGTGACAGAATTGGTTGCACCGATGATATCAACAAAAATTGAAAAATTTGTTAAAAATGTTTTAAAAAAAATAGTTTTGTAGGGGGCTGTTTCTAACTTTTTATCAGGATGGGGGCACAAAATTTTAAGTTTCAAAGGGGTGAAATGAATTTTCGAGATTTTTTTAAAGAGCCCAATATACTTCCTCGGCCCATTCTCAAATATTGGATAAAACCCCATTTTTCTACGACCCTGTTTGGGCTGTGCGCTTCCCGTTCTATTTTCAAAACCAGGAAAGGGCATTTGCGGAGTCGTCGAGTTTGAATCATTTCCTGAATTATCAGAATTTTTTTCGATTTTTTTCGATGTCATTTGGAAAGGCGGGGGGTGTGAAAAAAATTAAAGTAATAGGAAAAATATCCTAAAAATATAAAAAATAGGGATAATATTGGGGACCTCCTCCAATAATTTTTCCCACCATAGGGGAGACGAGGGGAGCTCAAAATGTTGTGTTTTGAGGGATTAATAGCTTGGCTGAAGCGCACCTAAATAGGATACCAAATGTCGAAAATTGAAATCTTCAGATCAAAAGTTGAATTTAGCTAGGACTATTACACTGTACGATCATTATTTCTTTTCATTCAATCCAACAGAAATATCCAAATAGACGTGCATTGTCAATTACTGTTATGAAATCATTGTTCATTCTGGTGATAAAAATGAAAACTGATCTTCCTGTAGTTATTAACAAGCGTCACGTAACATTGGCGGTAATTCCAGTGATACGCAAAAATATAATATCGACTTACGTGTTCACATAAGATCCGAGACATACTTATGCATGACTTAATTATGGAAATATCATATGGCTTCCCTTAAGCCTAATTGGATCAGGTTCCGTTTCTTTGCTATTTTCAATTCAGTTCACCGTTTACCTTTTCCGTGAAAACACTCTTGCGCTGTTTTGAAAACGGAAAACCGCGACGCGCGACTACAAATCTGAGTTTTCTTTCAGGTCAACACGGGTAAGTACTATTTAAGAATCACTGTTCACCATATAAATATAATCTGACGTACCATGTATCCCCAGCGAATTGATATGCCACATTTATATGGAGTTTGCAAGTCGGGTAAACAAGTTAGTTTTTTATTAGTTTGGAACGCTTGAAGAACCTTCAAGCGTTCCCAGTATTTTTTTACCCTTAACTGAATACTAACTATCCTAATTTTTTCAACCCTGACCCCATACACCTACTAACTAATTAGTGTCCATTGCTTATACAAAATGGCAACTGTATATCTGATCATTTTCTTAATGAATTCAATTAACATATTGTGAAACTGTTTGTCATTTTGTGTTGAAATATCTTGTACTTATACACTAACAGAATCAACTCACACTGATATATGTGCAACATGCTTTGGTGCAAAAGTGGCTTAAGCTATGAAAGCAATAACTAATGAAGGCTACTAAACATTGGCTCTACCGAGTCACTGAAGAATAACAGAAAATAAATCATTTGACGGGCTAACATTTTATTACTATTCTGCCTTTTACTAACGTATCCAGCTTTCAGTCACACAGCTTATTGTAAATAGCCATGCAGCTTCTTTTTATTCAGGAATGTCATTTCATTGAATTAGTTTTTGTTTTATGAAGTCCTTCAGATGTCATTACAACGGCTGTTTATCTTCTAAATATTTTGAGCTTGTTGGGTTATTAAAAACAGTGAGAAGTGAGATGCCCTGCCATTAACTATCCGACCTCTTGGAAAAGGATTTGTGGGAATTAATGACTAAAAAGTAGTCAGTGCCATAAAGACGTTGTCTTATATACCCACACATAAAAATTAATAATTTATACATTTTCTAGAATTGAGTCGGAGTTACATGAATAAATTCACGGATAATTTAATAGTTCCATAAAAAAATCATGAAAAGAAAAACCGTTTATACTACAAACTTCAATCATTTGAATCATCTTATTAAAATACTGAACGGTAAAAAAAATATTGCATTTTTCCACGATGTGAATACTTATCTATTCGCACCAATTTTTTTACATTGTCTTTTCCTAAAAAACTCTCACTTGGAATGAATTTGGTATTTTGGATGAACGTGGAAAGTATTCAAAATATATACTAATGTGCAAAAAAAACGGCCACCTTGAAATGTTAACAAATTTTAATCTAGATTATGATATTTTTTTCAACAAATGGGAGAAAATTTGTCCTAGATTGATTCACATCAAACATATTTCCTAGTAAGGTGCGAATTAAATACATTATACGATAGAAAACAAAGTTATGTTTCTATCATCTAAGTTTAATACACTCCGTGGTGAAATACAGCTTTTGGAAACGATCTGATATGCAAGCTTGATTCGTTCCCTATACATTGCTTCTTCACTTATTTTGATATCACAATTAGTTTCAAATTCATGAATAAAGCAATGCATTTTCTCTGCTTGATCTTTATTCTTCAATATGGAAAAATTAACAACTAAGGCCGGGCTCCACCATAATTTTATTCTCGCTTTAGGAGATATCCAACAATTTTAATCGGGCGATTGCTTCACTGGTCATCATTGGTCAGTTGAATAGGCCCTAGTACGTAGATTACGCTACCTAAAATTACTTCTATTGACCAAAAACAGCCAATTGAGCAATACACCCGATTTAAATTGTCGGATATGTCCTAAATCGGGATTAAAGTATTAGTGAAACCCGTCCTAAACGATAACATGAGTAGCGAAAGGTTGATTTTTGTTAAATATCGGGTGTTGCCTCCTCTACCTTGAGCAATAGCTTCCACTTCCGAGGTATTCCACGAATTAGCGTTCGAATATACTCCTGGGGCATGTTATTCCAATTCTCTATGAGCGCAACACGAAGTTAATTTTTGTTCGTATGTGGTCTTTCGTGACTTCTCACACATCTTCTTAGATAGTCCAGATAGTCCCAGACATAATCAATAGGATTTGCATCAGGGGAGCATGCTGGCAAATTTAAATTCTCTTCGTCAACTTCAATTGGGTATTCTGCAACACTCCTGGCGAAATGTGGTTTCGCATTGTCTTGCATAAGAAGGAGGTTGTCTCCTATAAAGTATGAATATGGGACAACGTAGAAAGCTAGAATATCATTGATGTATGTTCGTGCTGGCAATGCTCTATTTCCAACAAAAACCAGCTCGGTATGACCTTCCATTGATATTACGGCCCATACCATTAGCGATCCTCCTCCATGACTGAGACAGGAGCTGAAAGTACTCTCCTTAAATTTTGCACCCGGTCGCCTCCAAACGCGCTTCCCACCATTTCCAAAATGGAGAATCTACTAGAAACAGTTATTTTAGAAGACGAAAATGATGTTATAGAAAATATTGGATAACATTTTCATTGACAGGGATCATGTAATAAAGCCAGTTAAAAATGTTTATTTAATGACTTCTCAGATAGTGAAATAAAATCTAATACATGTGTTGAGTTCTTCGTTTTTGTAATAAACTCATTCGTTTTTGTTTACAGGTTTACCAGCTTTTCGCATTCTTCTGAAAAGACTGGCATACCCATATCGAATTGTGCGCGACAAATTCACTTAATAAAACCACATAATCATCATACGTAAACCGAAGACGTTTGTTTCTTTCTTTCAGAATATACATTTCTATTCTACAATTAAAAACTTGCATCACCTTTCGTATCTTAAATCTTTCACAGGACAACACAACAAAATCGTTATTCCGTAAACATAACGTTTTGCCACTCGGCATCATTCCACATGAGATAAACATCTCATAATGTTTAGCGTTTGCACACGGGCAAACGCTAATTTTGCCACCCGGTGACGTCTGAGCAACTTTGGACCACTAGCTGGTCTGAGCAACTTTGGACCACTAGCTGGTCTGCAAGCCTTTAATACAGCTCCGCTTGATTGGCGACATATTGTCCACTTACTTATTTCGGTGCCCCTAACTTTGAGAAATTGATTTTCTGTTTGCGCTGATGTTAAATGTCTATTTCGGAATCCTAAATTCGAAGTCCTAAAGTTTGGACCGGTTCTAGGCCTGCGATCGTTTCTGCCAATTTCTCTGAATCTCTGTTCGATTCTCCGTATAGTAGAACGGCTGACATTCAATCTGCTAGCAACATATTGATAATTCGTCCCTCCTCTGGAAGAGTTTTCTTTACTTAAAACCATTGATAGAACGAATGAGTTTTCTCAAACTGACGTAATGACAATAACACAAGTATCAAATAATGAACAATTGTTGTGGAACAATTGTTTTCATCGTGATCATTGAATATGACGGATATATAGAGAAAATGCAATGTTTTATTCAATAATTCATAAATTTGAAACGAATCGTGATATCATGTATGGTTTTGAGTGCCATCCAATAGCTGTTTTTCACCACAGGGTGTCTTAAACTTAGATGCTAGAAATATATCTTTGTTTTTCCTCGTATAATATGTATAATGTGGACCTTACTAGGAAATCTATTTGATGTGAATTAATCAAGGATAAATTTCCTTCCATTCATTAAAAAACTACCAAAATTGGTACCAAAAACTAGTATTACCATTCAGCATTTAGGTAATCTTACTTATTTTTGGAATCTTTTCCTACAGAGAGTATAGTAATAGTTCATTCAGTGATTGAATTCAACTGGGTCCCCAACAATATTCAATAATTTTTTCACTTCAAATGAGAAATGGTAATGCCAGCTAACGCGAAATAATTCGTTTAAATATAATTAAATGAGGAAATAATATTTTATGAAATGACATTCAAGCACCTCACCTGTAAAAAGCTATGAACACTACACCCATTTTTGGTTTGTTTTTGCATGCTTTTCAATAATTTTCCTGCTAACTTTGAAAAATGAGTCTCCATGGACAACTTTCCTACTGTGTATGTAACCCTCTGGTAATAACCCATCGATGTTGTGAATGTGATCGTGTGATACTTTGAAATGTTATTTATTATAATGGAATAGAACACAAACAGACGTACGGAGTGAAACAGGAATATTGGTACAATTTTGATATTTTTTCAACTTTACTGATTTTTGAAATTTATGAAATGCTGGATTTATAAGTGCATTGTTATTTGATGTTATTATAATAGTTACTATTATTGGAATGAAGGCTTTCACGGATGATGTCAATGTTCCCGTTGGTTTCCAGGTTTTGCTGTGGCTTTCTTGTAATAATATATCCAAACGTGTCGACTGCAACTGCTGCAGTTATCTTCAGTGGCGTGAAAAAAAATAGGCAAGGAATAGGTGAGAAATGTTGTTGAGGTTCCAACTTTGGAGAAAAACAATATTTAAACACGAAACACGAACAAAATGGTGAAATAGGGATGCAGTTTAGGGGTTGAACACGGTTTTTTGCGATTTGCGGCGAAACGTGACCTCTTAGCGAAAATTATTTAGGAGCAAGATTGTAGATAATGAAAAATTCGAAAACTTTTGTATCCAACACGTTTTGACATAAACTCCAATTAACCGTCAAAATAGCGAGAAACCGATTTTTCAGTATTCAATTTTTTTCTCAAAATTCGTAAGCATACGAGGATATATTGAAAAATTCTATAAAACCAAACAAAATTTCAGTGTCAAAATATTTTATTACTGAACATATTCTCCTCTTAATTGGACACATTCATTACAGAGAACCTGCAACGTCTCTAGACCTTTCAAAAAAAATTTTTCTTCTTGCTCTTCAAACCAGACCTCCACAGCTTTTATAACCTCCTCGTTGGAAGAAAATTTACGACCTTTTGAACTTTTTTTCAGTTGAGGAAAGAGATGATAGTTGAACGGAGCCAACTCTGGTGATTAAAGGGGGTGTTCTAGTAATTCAAAATCTGAATCACGAAATTTTTGCATGGCAACATGAGATTAGTGTGCAGGGGCGTTGTCCTGCAAAAACAAAATACTTTTGGATAGCTTTCCGCGTCTTTTCTCTTTAATTTTTTCCCGTAGAGTGGTCAGTAATGTCGAAAAGTAATCTCCAGTTATTGTTCTACTCTCCTCCAAAAAATCAATCATGATTACTCCATGGCAAACCCAAAAAACTGAAGCAAGAACTTTTCCAGCAGATTTTTGGACACGAAACTTCTCAGGTCTTGGAGAACTGGAGTGTCGCCATTCTATCGATTGTTGCTTTGTTTCTGGATCGTAGAAATGTACCCAAGTCTCATCCATAGTAACAATTCGGTTTAAGAAGTCTACATCGATTTCAAATCGAGCACAGATCGAACGCGATGCTACTACCCTTTTTGTCAACATTCAAACATTTGGAGATCCATTTTGCAGCAATTTTTCTCATGTCCAAATTGACGTGAACTATATGATGAACACGTTCGTATGAAATATTCAGTGCTTCAGATATCCGTTTTAGCCCAATTCGACGGTCTGTTAAAATCATGTCATGAACTGCGTCGATATTTTCGGGAACTGACACAGAAACTGGCCTTACCGATCGGTCATCATCTTCTATGGAAAATTTACCTCTTTTGAAGCTTGCACTCCAATTTTTCATGGTCGCATATGAAGGACATTGATCACCAAGAGTATTAGCATATCTTCGTAAATCTACTTACCTCTCAATTCTTTTAAATACAGGTACTTGTTGATGGCTCCATATTCGAATTTTTCGATTTTCACAAATTCGGTGGACATATTTTTTCTTTTAATTTGTTGCGTAACTCTGGTTTACTTTTTTGACGTCAAACTTTACACTGACACTACTAATAAGTTATTGCACGTTGCTATGGTAACGCAATATTTTGTTCATGCAGGGAACTGGTCTAGGCTAACTAGATATCAATACATCCTTGTATGTCTTTTTTGTGTCAAATGAGCAAATTTTTTCGCAATTCAGAAGTCGACTAGTATTCGAGTTATGTGCATTTTTCGAAAAAAAATACTCTTATCTTCCACGAACAATAGTTCTCTTGTTTTTTATTTGTATTTCAAAGGTGATCATTTCAATTGTTGAAATGTCTACTTCCAAATGGTCCATGTGACTTGGTGATTTATTGATCGTTAAAACGCTTGAAACAAGTCTCTCTGAATCATGATTTTCTCAATATTTTCAATGATTTTTGACTTTCTTCATAATTTTTAGAACAAAAAGTAGTTAATATCAAATTCATCATAGTAAAATATTTGAATACATCATTACACTACAAAATTAAATTATCAGTAACATCTTTATTCTTTTTCACAGCTATTGAAAATAATTGAAAATATTCAGAAAATTGTGATTCACAGACTCGTTGTCGGTTCTTCTCAATTTCAAGCGGTTTAACGATCAATAAACTACAAAGTAAATATTTCAACAATTGAAATGATTTTTTATAGACCTTCAAAATACAAAAAACACCAGAACAATTGTTTGTAGAAGATAAGGGTATATTTTTCGAAAAAATGAAAATAACCGAAAACTAGTCGTCTTCTGAATTACTAAAAAATCTACACAAAAAAAGACATATGGTCAATAATTTTCATGTGAATTAAATCATTCATAAGCGTGAAAAAATTTAAATACGGAAAAATCGGTTTTTCGCCATTTTGACGAATGATTTGACGTTATATCGAAAAGTGATAACTACAAAAGTTTTCGATTTTTTTAATATCTACAACTTTGCCATTGAACATTTTCTGCTAAGAGGGCAAGTTTCACCGCAAATCGCAAAAACCGTTTTCAACCCCTAATCTTCATCCCCATTTCACCATTTTGAGTGTTCTCCTGTTTAATTTTTCTTTTCTTTTTTTCCAACAACATATGCCACCTAGTCATTGCCTGTTACTTTTTTTTCTGCATGCCAGATCTTCAGTAGATTTGTTCCTTCATCCTTTCAATTGAAGTTTTTCTGGCGTTTGTGTATTTTTATGGCTTCTAAATACAATGCTTTTGGATAATGCTTCGACGTTGCTAGTATCTAGTAGTCTGTTTTTCGAATAGTATCTTGTGTTTTCCGTCGGACAACTTATGTTCAGTGTTTGCAGACTTCTCGGTTTATTCCAATCGACAACTTCGCTTGTGCTCGACTAGGTGGGTATCAGTGGTACAGCATTGCAATGTCCTAGTCGAGCGCAAGCGAAGTTATCGATTGCGACAAACCAAGAATTCTGCAGTCGCCGAACAAGAGTTGTTCGATGAATAACACCAAGATGCTAGCTAGCAACGTTGAAAAATCATCATACCACAATGTATTCAGAAGCCATAGAATTACATTTACGATAAGAAAACTTAACGAGGAAGGCAGAGAGAACAAACCTACCAAGAAACTGACACGCAGCACTTAAAGACCCAAAATACACGCACGCACGTCGGGGCGTGGCGCAGTGGTTAGAGCGTCCGACTTTGAGTCGAAAGGTCCGGAGTTCGAGCCCCAGTTACGGCTGGGACAAATTAAATTATTCAAATCTCGTGGCTGGACTGGCGTGAGTCCTGCACGATTCACTGTTGCGTTCCAATTAACAGTGCTGCTCCTAAGGTGGCGCATGGAGTTAGTGACAAGGCCTATCCAGAACACGTGGCTAATGACCATATAAGTCGATGACAAAACACCAATGAAAAAAAAATACACCCACGCAGACAGTTCGAGCTAAAACTCCATCATAAATGGCGTGACAGCAGTAGGACTCTGTGTCATATGGAATTCCACTCATCGACTGAATTCCACATGACTGGTGCTCTGTGCATAAAAATTGTCGCCTAAACTCGACTATTCCGGTAGCCAGAAAGCAAGACGTTGAGACATGTCGTTTTCTGAGTTTAACCCTACCTTTTGCTTTGATTTATTCTGTCAATGTTTAATGTCAAATGCAAGATGCATATAACTCCTGGTGCGTTTACTGATTCGCTTTTGTTTCAACTAAAGTTCTTGATCCTGTAATTGCGTCAATAGAGTTTGTTCCATTCGTCAATGGATGACGCTCAAGTCGAATATAGTGGAGTTTCCAACAATCCAAAGTGCCTACTAGATAAATTTTTTGAGTTTTTGAACGTTAATATTATTTTGAGGTTATATGTCAATTACATTGCATATTAGGCTATCCAAGATGCTGTCAAACTAAAATTAAGATGGCCGCCTGAAGGCACACATTGTATTTGTTATTGTTTGAACGAGACTGATTATTGTTAATTTTTGTATGAAACTTTGCCGAATAAAAAACATGCCTACAAAGTGTTATGTTGTAAATTGTGGAAGCCGTGGAGATCGCGACTTAGTGAAGTTTTTAAAAATTCCTAGCTAGCTACATTTTGATAATGTGGTATATTAAATCAAAGACTAGATAGATAGATGTTTATTAAGTAGGATACCCTAATATACATAGTTCCATGTTACAAAATAACAAATTAGTAGGTAAAAATATGTAACAAGTGAAAATAAATTACTTTGCGATATCTGACACTCGGTGTGTAAAATAACGACCAATCCAATGAAGATTTGAAAATAAAAATAGATAAATGTGTAGGCAATCATATATTACAAATAATAGTGTTGAGGAAACAGTCATAACTTCATGCACTGAGAACCAATCCAGGGGTTTTTTGGTACATCGGACAGTCCTATAGGGTCCAATAGAATTTCACAGATATTTTCACACTGCAGCACAACTCGGCCATCCTCACCTTTTCACAAAGACACCATCTTTACTCTAAAAAATGTCTTCCTTTTATGAAACTTAGGTAGCACAACTACTTTACGAAAATTGTACGCTTTTGGGAAATCAACTATCCAGAATTATTCATCTGGGAAAATTTACTCATGAACATATATCCTTTGGGTGACCAAATCACAAAATCGCAGTATTTTCATTCAGTTAGTTTCATTTGTAAATGAGTTTGGTAATAATAAGCATGGTCACGTTTTAGGGTAATTGCAATTCCACCGCTTATTATATTTGAGGTTTTAAAATTTGAATACTGCCCCATATCAATATTCCTTAATGAATATGGACACTTCACTTCCATAGCAGTCACAAGACATCGTCGCATCAGGAGAACTATCCATTTATTAAATAATCTATACTTTCAACAAAGGAATATCCATTCGCTGTGAATGCCTCATCTGAAAATTAATTGAAAACATTAATGAACAGTTCATAAATTACGAAAAATCAGTACCTACCTTGGCAACAACAACAGTATGTTCATCCATTTTTCTTGCTTCACAATCATGGGCAAATCCAGCTTCAAGATATTTATAGCCTGTTAAACTTTTGTAGGCCTTCATTGGCTTTCTTGTTTATGAGTCAACAGTAGATATGTAATAATGTCGAATGCCGTTACTGTTGTGAAAAGATCTAGAGATATGTCCATTCCACAAGGAGTGAAAGTAAAAGGATCCATGCACTTTATCACTCTCCTTTTGTCTCTATGGATCGATGCAGTGTCTTTGTTTACTCGTTCTAATGATAATAAATAAATCACTTTTAGTTAAAACAGCCATAATAACATTTCAAATCACAACTAAACAAAACTATTAGCAGTAGAAGCTAGTGCCAAACACAAACACCATTCATGTGTGCCTACAGCCGGCCATTTTTAAAGAGCCGTGGTCACGTGTTGTGGATAGCCTAATTGGTATTTATCGTGTGATTTTTCTGTTCTTTTAATACTTTTCGCTCAGTTCGGTAGTTTTGCGACGTTTTTAGTTGTTGGGTTATTGTTATTTATTTGTTCTTGTGTTTTTCTGTCATTCGTAAAAGTTAGGGTAGTGTATATAATTTTTTTGCGAGTCTCGACTTCGACATGACAATCATGACATGGTTCAATTTGAGGTTATGTCGATGACGCAGCATGCGTTTGTCAAAACGACATGTCAAGTTATCATGATCGGTAATGATTTGCCTGCCATCTATGTTAAAATTGAGTAAACTCTCTTGACGCAATAAAAATGTCATGAATCAAGCAGGCCGTACATCAACAGTTTTGGATGACAATTTCACAGCTATAAGTAATTCCACCAGGAGTTATATGCATCTTGGTCAAATGTATTTATGTAACAATTTTAAAATCAAGTAGTATATAATATCAAATATATGCATATAATACTCGATATTAGTGGGAAAAAAACCCGGAATGATAAAAAATTAATTTAATGGAATAGAGGGTAAAGCTCAACAGCTGAGATTTTGGGGAAAAATCTTTCAATGAATGAAGAATTAGTATTCAGAAAAGTACAGTAATAGTGCAGAGCCATAATCCATTAGCCAGTTTATATTTATAATTACTTCTGTCTTATATAAATTTAGGCAGTGGTAGACTGGAAGTCAAAAACGAAGACAAAAGCTGTAAAATTGCAGAAAGATCAGCTAAAGACCGGCAAAGTATTTACAATAGCAATGGTTATCTCTTCTATTGAACTCGATATATATATTGCTGAGCTATAGAAATATCGTGACTTCTACCTTACACTCTTTGGTATGTTCCTGTTGACTTGGGACACTAAGAAGTCATCTAATTATTGGTTGAATAGCCACAGGTTTATTCAAATGATTCGTCCGAGGCAGAATACCGTTAAAAATACAATTATATACTCCAAAGGATTCTTCCTTCTATTGAAAATAGATCTCACTTTCCTCAGCTCAGTATTTCCTAATTGAATGTCTTCTAGCCTTACCTCTTTCCCTAGAGCTAATACATGTAATCCTTTTATATGCAATACAATGCAATAATATCACAATTTATTTAAAATTAATTAAAAAGCACAGGAAACTGCCAGCAGTTAAAAATAAAAATGCGTGACAAATGTGACAATGACAGTAATTTTGGACACAAGTATATGAAATGTTACTGGAAAATCACCAAATTTTGGCAAATGCTTTCAAATCGGATAGTATGTTGCCGAACAGACCCGATGTGTAGGCGCCTGTAGCACAGAGTGCCAAATAATGTGATCGTCACTTGTGATAGTAGTAATCGACGTAAAAAGCGAGGGGTAAAATTTTCTATGACACAGAGTCCCACTGCAGGAACGAAAGATTCAGTTTCAAAGACTACGGAAAACCTGGAGAACAACCAGAACAGTTACTATTATTGCTCAGTATCGTTCTAGCCAATTGATGAAGTGATGAAAACAGATAGATTTGTTTATTGTGAAAAATCTTGAGTAACAATATTTCGTGAAATGGCGCCATCGAGATTCCTTGTTAATGTCGGAGTCTTTCTAAACTGCTATTATCATGATTTTACTCAATTGTTTTACCGCACCGATTGCGGCCATTCTGAGGTTTACTCGCTGATAAAAATCATCTGACTGTTCTTTTGTCAAACTGGCAAGTTTTTAAAAAGTATATGAGATGGTAATTATTTTTGTAAGTAGGGCCGTGGCGTGGTGGAAGAGCATCCAACTCTGGGACGAAAGGTCTCGGGTTCGAGCCCCAGTCCTGCACGATTTACTTTTCAAACAGTGCTGCTCTTGGGGTGGCGCAAGGAGTTCGTAACATACACAGCAATCAATGACACAAAATTGAAAAAAAATTACGAAAAATCAAAAAATAATTCATTCTATGTTCTTATACCACTTTTATTTGTAACCAAC
Source organism: Chrysolina oricalcia (assembly GCA_944452925.2). Classification (NCBI taxonomy): domain Eukaryota; kingdom Metazoa; phylum Arthropoda; class Insecta; order Coleoptera; family Chrysomelidae; genus Chrysolina; species Chrysolina oricalcia. Next base: position 41,081,565 of record OX101824.2, read on the forward strand.
GTTAGTACAGTTTTGTCATTTATGTACGTTATCAAACGAATACATATCATATACATACATACTTATCAATACTATAAACTGAGTTTACCATCAAAACTATTTATAGTGTTCGTTTGATAATGCCCATTTCAGTTGGCTCACATTATATTTTTTCAGAAATTTGTCCCAGGGTGACAAAATAAAAGTATCTCGTGAATATTTTTTTTTATTTATATAAACACATAATTAGACTCTAATTACCAAAATGTATACATAGAAACCAATAAATTTATACAAATTGAGAACATATAGAAAAACTTGAACAAATACAGAACATACAAAAAAAAAACAGTTTTGAAGTTTACCACTGGGTTACATCGCCTTTATTTTTCAAAACTGCAGAAATTCTTTGTAGCATAGTATTCACTAAGTTTTCACAAAATTGTGGTGTAAACGAATCCCATATCTCCTGAAGCCTTTCCTTTAATTCAGGGATTGTTCTGGCAGGACGTGAGCGCAAGACTTATTTCATCGCATACCACAATGTTTCGATCGGAGATAAATCGGGACTACTAGAAACCCATTCCAAAAGTAGTATGTTATAGTCTTCCATCCATTTGACAGCTTTTTTTAAGTGTTGCATCCGGCGCCATCCTGTTGGAACACAAAATCTGGCCCAAATATCAAATATTCTTCCATGACTGGCAACAGCGATTCTTCTCAAATGTCCAAATATTTTACAGTATTCACAATTCCTTGTATAAAATGGACTTTTTCTACCCCTTTGGCTTACATGCTGCCCCACACCATGACTGACGCAGGAAATTTGACTTTTTTCTTTAAACAGTCCGGTTTCATGTTTTTTGCGAATAACTCAACTTCTACTGTCCCCAACACACTGTACTGCACGCCATTGTTGAGATTTCCAAGATCTATGTTCTTTAGCCTATCTTAACCTCTTCTTCTTTTGCTGTGGCGTTAACAGTGGCTTTTCTTTGGCCTAAAACAAAATTGTCAATTGTAAACAATTTTGCAGAAAAAATATGTATCCAGTATCAACTTCATTATTTTTTATCATCAAAAATATTACCTTGTAGTGCCAAATCCCAGTTTGTGGGCCTCCCGGTGGAATGTGGATCTCAAAATGAGCCATCCAATAGCATCACTCCATAGAGCACTTAGCTGTACTTAATTGGAACGTCGATTCTTTTCGATAAATCTTCGAAGCGCTCTTCTATCTCCATCTGTAATATTAATTTTTCTCACATATCGAGGCTTTGTATTGACTGACAAATCTAACAAATTTGCAATTTCCCAGTTTGATTTTCCAGAATGGGCAAATTTAATAATTTTAGTGGATTTTAGTGTTTGAGTCAAACACATGCAAAGTATTTATTTTCTTTGTTTCTAGACAATGGAAGTCCAGAAGAAATCCACTAATACTAATACATTGTCAACCACTTTCAAACAAATATAATAATGATTAAACAAATTTTCTCATCAATAATCTTTCCTCTGCCCATTTTCACGATAAGAACTAACCTTAAAATGTATAAAATATATTCTGACAGTTCCTTGGTACTTTTTCTTTGTTTAAATATTCCAAAGCCACCGTCATGTTTATTTTGTAACACAAGTCAAATGGGGTTTATTAAAAACTAACAGAAACTTTCTATTCCGGAACATTTTTGATTTTTCACTAGACATTCTCAAAGGAAATAATAAAGTGGAGGCTTAAATTCATTATTATATATATCATGGTGCTTAAAAAATTAAGATTTCCATAGTTGGGCGAAGTGAAATGGGAAGGGGCTCGTAGGAAGAAACTGGTTTCAAATGGAAAAGATTTAAAGACATAGAAAGTTTAATTTTTTCAATTCACGTGATGATATCCTACCAAATAGTAAATAAAGGCTACATCCAACAATTAATTGAGAAAAAAATGTTTTTTTTTTTTTATCACGGCTGTGATGAAATGTTCCTGAAGGCATTGTGAATTTCGTTTAGTTGTTTCCTTAGGAATATCCCAATCAGGCCCTGACTCTGGAGCTTCGACAAATCCGGAGGGCACGCTGGTGCCGTTTACCCCAATTGCCACTCCCCACGTCCGTAGCATTAGTGATTATTGGGTCTGAGAGTCATGTGCTCTAAGCAGACAAAGTGAACCAAGGATGACGGCCTTCTGCATTCCTTATAATCAGAACCACCATTTCAATAAAATGGTTCTGGTAGAGCCTGCAGAATTCAAAGAGTAGATCTCGATATTTAGTCTTATTTCCTCCTCTTTTCGAACGATATCCTTTTCTCCAGGAGCGGAAAACTCCATTACGAAAATCGTCCTACTTTAATGGTCGAGGAGGACAATATCAGGATTATTGGCTTGCTAGTGGAAAATGAGTAGCAAAATTAGATTTGGCACTTCCCATTATATACAACGGACTCGATATCTCTCGGAGTATAAGGCAACAACGGTGTCACGTTTATACCGTACGAGTGTTGTAGTTGGTAGTACAACACTCGTAGCTCCGCATTATTCCTGTGGATATAGTCAGACCGCACAAGCTGGGCAAGCTCATTATTATGGTTATTATTATTATTATACAGTCTGTCCAAAAAGTAAACCCCCCCTGCTAACTTTTGAACGGTTTGGAATTTTATTTTCATTTCTTTTAGGTCAAATGGTAGGTCATAAGATACGTTTTAACAACAAAAAAATGTCTATTCTTCAAAATGACGGCCTGGCGCAATTTTTTAAAGACTTTGTAAATGGCATGGGGGATCGAGTGACACCCCATTCGAAATGTCTCATAATTATCTATACGTCTACAAGATTCGAAACAAAAATATCAATCCAAAACCTAATGGCGGTACATAATGTAAGAACTCTCTAAGAGTAACCCACCCGTTAACTTTCAAATAGATTGGAATTCTGTTTTAATTTTTTTTGTTCGAATGGTAGTTCAGAATCTACCTACTCATTGACGACAGAAAATCATCTTAAAAAAAAAGACTTTTCAAACGTTAATAGGGGTGGGATTTAATGATAGTTCTAACATTATGTCATTTTGTTTTAGATCAATATTTCCGTTTAAAATTATGGTGTCGCATTGAGAATTGAAAGACGTTTCGAATGACAATATTGAAACCTATTGAATATTCTTCCATTAGGTGTTGCGAATGATGGTGATCTTTATAGTTATGTTTTACTCACCTACATCCACGCTAGAGTTTGTGGAATTATGAGCCCTGTACCTCTCTGCCCTTTGTGCACCCACATGTTTGGGTTCAGCTCGGCATGCCTATCTTGTGCCTTAAGTCTGTAGGCGGTACGTATGGCTTCGTCTTCAATGTACAGTAGCAGAGGTGGCTGTCCTAGTAAAACTTCAAGAGGTCTGGGCGGTGTCCTTCTCATGGTGCCTGTCAGTCCAAAGCAGGCCAGCCTTTGAACTTTGTCTAGTTCAATTTCGGCCTTGCAATTCAGCGTATCTGGTCACCATACAATGACTCCATACGTTACGGTAGGGCGAATAATTGACGTATATATCTCTATTGAGAGCAAAGTTAATGAATTCTCCGAGCAGATTCACCAATTGATTTTGAGCCATGATGACTACGTCATCTGCATATGCTTGCCCATACATCCTTTACTTATTTAGTCCAGCAAGAAGTCCGTCGACTACCAGGCACCGTGGTGGGGGCAACTATACATCTGCCTGAGGACAGTATCTTGATACCCTGGCAGTCTCGAAGCATCCGTTTAACTGCGCTTTCACCATTCGCTGCGCCAGCATTTCTCCTAGTCATCCGATCAGAGTTGAATTGACTCCATGCCTGGCCGCGCTTTGACAAATAGATTCAAACGAAGTGTTGTCAAATGCTCCTAGTATGTCGATAAAGACCCATACAGCAGATCGTCCAATACTTCCTTTATTCTTTGAGTGTTCAAGGGCCGTTTCGGCAAATTTTTCAGGGATTTTCTGCAGCGACTATTCTCTATATTAACCAATCAGCCTCTCTAGTATATTCATGACACGACGTAGGATTTCAGGCTGATATGCCGTGGCTTGGAAGTGGTAATTTTCCCCCTGATTTGGAATAAAGACGATTCTGACCAAGCTCCAGGCGAGTGATGTGTAGGGCAACGAGTTCCTGGTTTTGGGTTTCAATGAGGAAACGTACGCTACCCGCCCCTCGGCAGCTTCCGGGTACCTGATGAATACAACCCCATCCACTGCCGAATAGGACTAAGGTGTGGATTTGGTCAAACCAAATCAGCGCGCCTCGACCCGTGCTATCCGAAGACAACACGGCTCGGGCTACCAGTTGCCTAATACGAGTGGCTCTGCAGTGTCAGTTCCCGATCAAATTGATCCTCCCACCCACCCAAAAGTAGGGACCTCGGCCACCTCTACCGTAGCACGGTATTCTTTTTTCTATGGTGTCCAGCCCCTCCGGAAAAAGTGCCAAAAAAATGCAGTTCCCGCTGGTGACTTGAATGATACGATTGACCTCACGGCCCATTTCAGTTTCTCACCTGTCACCATCTTCGAAGCCTGTAGTCCATATGATATCTCCTCGTTGGGCTGGTCCCCTCTTGAGAGTGTGTTGTAACATCATAGATAGATAGAATAAGGTGTGTGGGTGGCCATAAGCATGTGGGCCTCTCAATCGGGCCCGTTTTGCACCCACCACTGTTGGGAAATGGTTCAGTTTTGAAGGTAGCCTATCTCGCGAGCGAAAGAGGCCAGTCTTCTAACCGATTCCTCCCTCACACCCTCCGGATGCTCCCGAGGTGTGCTTCCCGTATTGCTGCCACTGCCAGGCATTCCGTGAAGATGTGGGTGATACCCAAAATGTTGAGGTGCTTGTTGGGATGGAAGTGTCCCGTCAGGAGCCCTGTCTGATTTCCTTTCCGCTCAGTGTAAGCAGATTCTTGGTCCTCCCAGTAGGATGGCCTCTGATCTGGAGTTTTGATTGCCTCATGCTCGGTGCATCTTTCCATGTATCCTGGAATTTTATTTCCAGGATTTACTTAATGGTTGAGATGCACCATGACCTAGAAACTCCTAGGAAAGGTTCTGGACCTATCGTTGGGCTTTTCGCACTCTGTCTGGCCAAATGATCAGCCTGTTCGTTTCCAGGTACTCCGGTATGACCAGGGACCCAAAGTCGCTTCATTTCATTGGCTGCAGATAGCCTTTGCAGATCATCGATACATTCAGGCACCAGCAACGAAGTGACTCTACATGATGTGAGAGCCTTGATCGCCGCTTGGCTGTCGGTGCATATCGTGATTTGCTGGCCGCGGTAACCTCTGTTGAGATTTTCTCTTACATAGGCGAGTATGGCAATCGTTTCTGCCTGAAATACAGTAGCAAAAATTCCTAGAGCGTAACAGAGTTCCGCTTTCGGAGATTGTCCGTATACCCCGGCGCCGGCTGACTTACCCATCCTGGAGCCATCTGTGTACCAGATGATTCCCTTAGTGGGAATCAGGCGGTGCCCGATCCGCTCCCAGTCCCCCCTTTTAGAAATGACTGAGGCCTTTTACTGAATCGTATGGTAGGTAACGAACTGTCACCCGGAATTTCGAAAAGGGAACAATCACTTACCGTCTGATTCCATAATCGAGAATGAAGAAATGAATACATTTCCTCGCTCCGCCATTGTTTAGAATTGAGACTTCTTAGGCGAGCTACGGCTTTGCGTGCCTCATGTTTAATGAGGAGGTACAAGGGGGGCAGTCCTATGAGCGCCCTGGTGAGTTGAACATCTGGAAGGTCCCCTGGTTTGCGTTTTCTGGTAAAGTGAACCAGTTCTGCATTTTCAGGGTTTACACTAAGTACCAACGAACGGCACCATTCATCCACCCCGTTGAGAGCCCTTTGTATCGTACCCTTCAGGAGGCCGGACCCCTGGTCATCGGCCAGAATGACAATGTCATCACCGTAGGCCTGAGTGTAGTAACCCAGATCTTTCATTCTTCTCTCATAGGAGGCCATCCACTAGGAGGCACCAAAGCAAAGGGGACAAGACTCATCCCTGCGGACAGCCCGTCATGGGTATGGCCTCGCTGGAGCTACTTGTAAGAGTTGCTCTGGCTAGTCTTTGGGACAGCATGGCGTGGCGATGTAACATGAATCTATTATCCACCCGTGGTCTTCGATTACTTAGTTCCATACCAAGGTGTTCAAGCTTTGCTTTTCCTTTTCTTTACGGCTATTTTCATACGAGGAGATGATTGCTTTGTTGAGATATGTTACTGCTGTCTATATCACTGCCTCATTTCCATATTTTGACGGTAGTTCCTTTCGGAAGAGATCCCATTTGGTGGCTCCTGGATTTTCATATTATTTCTCTTCTGGTGGTTTCGTATCACCCAGGTCAAACATCATGTGTCTGTGATCCGACAGAAATTCATCTTGTTATACCTTCCATGAGTGAACCTCGGACACCAATTCACGAGTACATGCTGTGAGGTCTATGACGGATTGTCGATCAGGTGTGAAGTGTGTGGGTACTGAGTCCTCATTCTGCCTCTGGGTTTCGCGTCTCTTTATTGCCACACAGGACGTGGTGGGCACTGTAGGCATATCCCATGAGCGGGTCCATCCTAAGTTCCTCTCAGTGTTGTACCAGCTGTTAAACATCTCGAGGTGACGGTTCTGACTCATATGGAGAAGACTGTTGTGTATTTTGTGTATACAGTGAGGTCCTGAAGTTAGGGATGAATTATTTTTCTACGTAATTTTGAATGCAAATGAAAAATTCTGAAATTGGTCAATTTTCAAATATGAATCTACACTTTCTCAATAAAATTATACGGCGTTTTAAAGGGGTTTCAATTTTCTATTCAGCAATATATCACTTTTGGAATTTTTGGACTTGGATACCGAAGAAAAAAGTGATTTTATATCCTGCAAACAAAAAACCTTCGAGTCAAATAACTGTCACTATTGACTAGTCTATCATTCATCTTATTGCCAAAAAAGTAAAATCGGATCTATTTGTAACATGTAAATGTCACAAAAAGAGCAGACCTACTTAAAATTTATATATTTCAGACGTTGGTAGTGTTTGTAGTTACCAACTTCAGTTTGGCTTTCGGTGGACTATCAGCTGCAAAGCCTTATCCACCTTGTATACCTGGGAGTAGTCAGTCCTCCATTGACTTTGTTACCGATTCTTGGATGCTCAACTACTCTGCGAATTTCTCCTGGTGTGGATCCCTTGAAAGACTTCTTTTGGGAAGGTTTTGGGTATCTCCTTTGGAAGTTCTGAAGCCTTTGTGGTGGAGGCCACCAACCTCTGCTAGAGTTCAGTCCTGCTCTGCTTCCTAGTGGCTCCACATAAGATGGGCCTTCAGTCTTTGGTCCATCCAGTGGGTGGGACTTATTCTGCCAAAGTCAGCAACCGTTCCTTGGCTTGTGTAGGTGCTTTCTGTGTAGATGCTGGTTTAGGAAAGGAATGCAGATGAGGGAGAAATGGGGGCTTTGATAGTGTGACCTCAGGGATAACCTTGAGAGGGGTGTTTGTGAGAGCTCCCACAAGCTTCACTGTTTCATCTCTGGTTACTGCTCAGTTCCAGAGGGGGTTTGGCAGGTTTCATTGTAATTTGGGAGTTGCCCCTAGTTGGGGTGACTCTCACTTGGAGGTTCCACCAATTTGGGAATATAGACTGTCCACAGTCCGCCTCTGTATTAGTTGTTTTTTATGCGTTCCCATTTTAGGTTATCATGGACATGAAAGTCACCACTGCAGATTTCCTTGCATGGGAAATCCGTAATCTAAGATGCAGCCTGGTGTCTCAGATAGACCACTCATGTCACTCATTACCCCAAGTGTCATGCAGCCCTTGGCGTGGTCAGACCATGGCTTTTGAGATATTTATCCATCGACTTCCCTGTCTGGATCCTCCGTGTTCGGATTACACATGGTGTGGAATGCGATCTTTCATCACACACGGATGGTCTTGTAAATAACTTTCCTGAGAAGTTTGCCAGGCCTCCTTTGCTATTTCCCAGGGTCGGTGGCCGTATTGCAGACCCTTTGACTCCCACAGTTATATCATCCTTGAATATTTCCTGCTTCGGAAGAAAACTTTCAATTAAATGTCAATTTGCGATTCCATCTATGCCATATTAAATATACGAACAATATGTCGTTACCATCTTCTTGATGACATTATGGATATCATTTTCTGGTTGGATATTTCCCCTTCATATCGATGATCTGTTGGGAGCTACATCATGCTCATTACACAGGTTTGCAGATGATAATACCGTTCATATACCGCTTTCTACGAAGCTCCGATTTCTGCCCTCGTAACCAGAAATGAAAGGATGCGGAATTTAAACGATTTAAATAAGGACTTGGCAAGAATTTCAGAATGGGGATTCAACAGCATTGATCTCGAAGGTAATACTTTGCTGACAAGCTCGCTCGCTTCTCTGGAATACCGCAAAAATGTTGGCGATTTGTCTCTGTTTCATAGATATTTACATGGACGATGCTCTTTTTAATTATCATCAATATTTCAACCGTTAACGGACCCATCGAGACTAACCCTTCGAGCTCAGTCGTCACATCCCTTTGTCGTTACATCTATTTCCCTGGTTCTCCAGAACAAGTTCTGTAGATAGGTCGTTGAATATCTGATCAGCTTCAGACTTGCAGGATTTTCACGCCTATTGTTATCTGAACTATACTCATGTCTGATGAAGATACCTCCTGTGTTAATTTCTGAATCTTGGTCAGGTATGCCATAAGTGTAGTTAAGAGTGTTTTATAATTCTTTAGATGATGGAAGTCCAAAGCCTGTCCTTGAAGCGGAATTATCAGAGATTCAGCAATGTCTTTCTTGTCAGTACGTAAAAACATTACTTACTTTAGTTGAATCGCCATAATACAGATATATTCCTGTAACGCCTGATGGGTTTGTGGACAGTGCCACAGACATCCACCCCGGAGCTCCGACTTTTTTTTTCCACTCTGGGAGGATTTTTATGCTCTGGGAGGATTTAAAAAAAGGAATATATCTGTATAATGGCGAGTCAACTAAAGTAATTATTATTTTTACGTACCTTGATTCCCTAATATCTGAAGAATGGTCATCTGGCCAAGCTAGCGGGTAGGTTCGTTCAAAAATAAGTAACGTCTGATGGCCCTGGGATCTTGCTCTATGTGTTCTATCATCACTATGATTTGAACTCATTTGATGCGATGTATATGAAAACTTCAGATAAGTACGTTGATAATGCAACTTTTCCAATCCAGCTTCATTTACATTTACTTATTTTTTATTCTTCTGGTATTTATAACAGAAAATGTATTCCTACTCTGTTTGTGTTCTACTATGGCTGTATTTTCAACTCATTCAATTCAATAGAACTGAACACTGATGGACGATGCGTTGGAAATACAACTTCTCTGATAAACCAGCTTCATTTCATTCACATCAACTTCATTTTATTTTGTCATAACAAAACATTTATTTCATCAGTTTGGTGACCATTTTCATCAACTTGTCGACTATTAAAACACATCCCGACCCAGTTGATCCGGTCATCTGCTTCAGATGTTTGCTTGTTGAACCGTTATTGCAAACTCCATACACTTCAGGAAAAAATTCTCTGATAAACTAAGTGTAAATTTTTTTGTGTGCGCATGGAATCGTCATCTCTACCCATATTCACCCTTTTCAAGTCAATTTTTTATGTCAAGTACGCGTCCATGTATTAATTGATTTTTCAAGGGTCACTGTGGGTGGGGATGATTTTAGGTCATACGCGGCCTCGGGCTTCACGTGGCAAAGGCTACAAAAGGTCAGTGAAATTTTAAGTTTGCTTTTGAAGAGAAAATAAATTAAATCATAGTCCTCATCATCGAGTTTTCCATTTCGGAATTGTTCATTTCTCCGGATCTATCATTTAATTTATTTTGCCTAGTTTATAGTCCAGGATTAAACGCTACTAGTTTGGGCATAATTTATTTATTATACAGTAAATATTATGGCTTTCGGGTTCGATGCTATGAAATGGTAGACGCTTATGAAGATGCGAAATGCCCTAGCAGGCTTTTTATAAATATGAATATCTGTCGTATTCCTTCATCTCCTCCCTCCCATACCCACACTTTACACGATAGGAGACATCAAACATTTCATTATGTATGTGCGAAAGTTGAATTGGTTTTGGAAGCCTCAAATATGATTTATTTTCTGAAATAATGGATTTTGTTGCACCACTCAAACACAATGTAATGACACGTTTTCACAATATACACACGAAAGCAGCCCAATATCCACCCTCTTTTATTTTTCCCTGCGACAGCAAGTGCATCTCCTCAGGAAGACGACGATTCTTTGGATACTGATGGCTTCCGCGAAGATCAATGTATTCTAGAAACGCCGACACCGGACGAAGATCGTCTGTCTTCAGAAGAATATCCGATTGTGTATACATCCACGCTCACTAAAGAAATAGAGTCACAGCAAGTTACTTCTTACGACAACATTCGTCAGTATTATCAGTACCAGTCGCAGCTCTTTGCGGGGAAACGTAAACGTCTAGCTTCTTCCGAAGATCTAGACACAGATGTGATAGATTCCGCCTCTAACCTACTGCCATGTAATAGAGATATAACGGAAAATGTTAAAATAGATTTAGATAGTTATAAGTTGAAAGAGACTGACTTGGTCCGACCGGACGAATTGAACATTCATAGCTTCATTTCTCCAGAAGAAAAGGGTGCTAAGGATTCGAAGAAACCGGAGGACTGGGAGAGAAAGGAGAGAAAACGTGTTGAAAGACTGCAGGGCGGTGGTGGAAAAGATAAAATACCCCCTTCTGAAGAGAAGGTTCGTTTGAAAACTACTCCAGAAAAAAAAGTAACCATAGCATATACAGAAGTTGAGAAAGATGTTGCGAAAGATTCAGTAGGAAGTACCGACCAAGAAGTGGTGAATATTGTTCAAAGATCCAGCGAACCGAAAAAATTGAACAAAGAAGTCGATGACACCAGTCAATTTTCTCCAGACGAAAAAGATAATTTCAAACACGTAGACAGAAGTACTTCGCCACAACACAATTTGTCCATTACACCTTCACCAAAGAATTCACCGCCTACTATAAAAGAAGATTCAAAACCCACTCTAGAGCTCATTATTGGACGTAAAGAGGTTCGTACTAAAGAAGCCTTGGCGACCGCTGAAAGTCGTTTAACTTTATACGGTACCAAAGATGTGGAAATCTCTATCAAATCCCAATCACATATTAGCGTTACAACAACCAGGCGAGATAACTCGGGCACCGAAACTTCAGAGAGATTTGATGTTGGAATGACTACGACCGCTGGTAAAGAAAAACCATCTCCAGAAGACGTCCATTTGGCTTATGTCGATAAACACGACACTTATATAATACCACCAGTAACCGTATTGGAGTCTGCCCAGAAGAAACGCGAAGAAACGGTGAACTTCAGTGGCACTAAACAAGTATTCACTTACAACGATAATTCGCTATCCCAGGCAACATCTCCTATGAGCGAAAGCGCATCTCATCATATAACAGATACAGGTATATCCTTGACAAGAGATGTGACAACAGGTAGTATGACCAGTACTGCTGACCAACCTCATGGAACGTTGGCAGGGTTACAAACTACTGGATTCATTTCAGACACAGCCGTGGAGGGGGAAATTGAAGAACTTGAGTGTACGGATGCAGGTCTAAGCCCAATTCAAGTGGATGAACTTCCACCTCATGACATGGAAGAATCAGTAACGCAGTTCACTGATGCTGGAACTAGTCCAGTAGAATTTCAGGAGTCTTTCTCTATTCCCATTTCTCAAGTCGATACGTCTGAGGCAGCTACTATCACGGACCGTGTCGACATGAAAGATTCATCTTGTAGTCCAATGAAGCCAGAAGAAAGCCCTTCCTTATCGTCCGCTGAAAAGCTCAAAGATGAAGAAATATTAGCCAGAAGAAGAGGATCCGGAGACGTTAAAGCAAGAGTAAAAATGCTTGAGGAACAGGTGAGTAAATCACCACAAAAGGAGTACGTTCGAAAAAAGAGAGACGTGGTAGATTCTGAAGATGAAATGTCCAGTATGAAAGAAGAAGAAGCAATTCTCAAGGGGTCCACTGAGACTTTAGCTCAACTAGACGATGAAGAATATAAAATGGAGGCAATAACTGAACAAATGGTGAGGGAAAGAGTAGAAGAAACACCCGTAGAGGCTGAAGATTTCAAATTGAAACATCAAACTTCTGGTCATACCAAGCATGTTGGTAGAAAAATTGCGGAATTGCAGAAGATATTTTCTGGTGAAGTAGACGGTAGCTTTGATGAAGACTCAACAAAATCACCTATAAAGGAAAAAACTAAAGAAAAGGATGAAATTATTGTTGATAAATATTTAGAAGAGCGTACCAAGGAAACTTCGTTTCCATCGACTCAAGTACAAGAAAAGTACGTATTGCCTAAATCTGATCAGAAAAAAACTTTAGAGAAATTAGAACCCAAAGAAAGATTTGCAATAGAAGAAAAGGAGTTTATGGAGGAAACGTATACATCTGTTAAAGATAAAAAGTCAATGTTCGAAGAACTGATATCGAGATCACAGGAATCAACTCCAACAAAAAAAGTCAGGCGACAGTCGATCGAAGAAATCAAGAAGCCTTTGGAAGATCGAATTGAACATATTGAACAACAGGTAACAGAACATTTGCTGCAGGCACTAACAACAGATAAAGCATCTGAAAGAGCAGAAAAAACAATAGAGAAGAAGGAGTTTACTGCAGAAGAACTGAATGAATGCCTTTCTGCTATTGAAGAACAGGTGATAATCGAGTTACCCAAGCAAATAAAGACAAAGAAAATTGAAATAATAGAGAAACAGGCAGACGGTACATGTGTTGAACCTGTTTGTATCAAAGTCCACATTGAAAAGGAAATTCCAGGACCAACATCGCCAGTTTTACATAAAGAATATATGAAAGAAGTTCAGGAAGTTCAGTCTGACATGACCCCTCAAATTTCTACACAAGTTCATCAATTGTTCAACGATCAAGCAAAAATAGTAGAGAGTATAAGTGGGGCTACGTTGGTTGTGACAGAGTCGCCTTGTGTGAAAAAGACGATAAGCGCACTCGCTCCAAGCTCACAAACTGAGAAAGAAACACAATCAATTCAAAGTGAGATTATAAAAGAGGCTATTGTTTCTCACGCTCTACTCGTGTCCACCATTGCACTACCATCAGCGGTGGTAGAATCCGAAGAACTTGCAAGTGTTTTATTGTCACCTGGAGCCACTGAGAATATCAGCGAAAGGACTTCACCAAAGGTCTTGGATCTGAAAGAAATAGAGCCAAACGTTCCAGCTAATGAGCAAGACGTTCGTAAAATAATGTCGGAGGTTCTGGAGGCTTCTAAACAAATTCGTGAGGACGTGAGAGAACTCAAACCTGATCTGACACCCACACCAGAAGGGCAGCTGATCACAATGTTGCCGTCAGGAACAACTGATTCATCAGATCTCTCAGCAAAAAGAACTGAAACCGGTACCTTCAGTATGATCGATGAATCAGAGACCATGCAGAAGGCATCCTTGATCAAAGGACAACTAGATGAACCCAAGGAATATTCAACAGAAGAATATATTGAAAACATAAATGACAAACAGTCGAAACTCGTGGAAATTATAAGACACGACGATTCATCTGATATTAGCATAGACAGTAAAGTGATCATCAATCAATTGAAAAAGGATAACGAGATTAAGTCGACACAATTCATTTCTGAAAAAATTATTACGTTGAGACAAGTGCAACCTGTTGAGAAAACAAACGACCTGGAAAAAGAAGAAATACGGACCAAAACACTTGAAACGGATCTGGACAAACTCGAAACTGCTATGGAGAGAGAAAATGAGAAAACATCTGAATCATCAGTCGAAGAAGAAGAACTAGTGGGAAGAACTGCAGGAATCACGAAAACAGAAGTTTCTAGAAAAATCAGAGTATCTCATGAAAAGAAGGGCGAATCGCATCTTGAAGAAATTGAATCTGAAGAATACAAATCTGTTGAAAAACCACCCGAAACGAAAAAACCTCTGGAACAAAGTGAAAAATCAATTGTCGAAACTTTCCAGGCACCTATTACTTCCATAAAAAATATGGAGATGTTGAAAAAGCTCAGCACCATTGACAAAGAGAGTGAGATACAATCCGAAGAGATACCCAAAAAGGTAGTAGTAGAAGATAATGTGAAAAGGTCAATAACCAAAGAAATATCAACCGAATTCACCGAAACAACGAAGATGAAGGAAAAAGTATCTCCAATTCAGACAGATGTTGAGATAGGATATGAACCTGAAAAAATTACGAAAAATGTCGAAACATCTAAGCCTTCTGAAAAAATAACTGAAGTGACCGATCAGGATGTACTTGAAGAAAAATTAAAATTATCGGGAACCACTCCTGGATATGTACCAGAAACAGTAGAACTTTTTCACAGAATATCTGAAACTGGGACTTCCTCCAAAAAAGTTGCAGGAGCGCTTGAAAAAACTACCACTCTCAGAACGGAAAGTGAGATGCTGCAAAAACTCCGTCCTCTTCGGGGAGAGATTAGGAAGAAATGTGAACCAATTTTTGAAGGAAAAAAACAAGAGGAAAGTATTGATAAAGTTATAAAAACTACAATAAATGAACAAATCAAAACTGACCAAACGAGTGAAGTAACAGTCCAGAAAACAATGGAGGCTATACTTGATTCAACAGAAGTGGCTACCAGAAAAGTCGAAAAATCTGTAGGACGAGTTGATGAAACGGTTGAAAAGGTAACCCTAAAAGAACTGGATGAACAAAAAGATGCAGATAAATTGCTATCGACAATGAAACAAGCAGATGAAGAACCTGAAGCAACATCTGAGGGAGAGAAACCAGGTGACACCATTGTAAAACGGACGACAACTAAAAGAGTCGAATCTTCTGACAAAAAAGTGATAGTTCAGCACGCAACTGATACTAAACCAACAACACCTCAGACATTACCCCAAGATGTCGTTTCTGGAAGAGTTGATATCGAAGAAGCAGTTGAAGAATCTGATCTAACTTCTGCGAGGATCGAACCAAGAAAAATTATTAGAAAAATTGAAGAAGTCAAATCACCTGAATCTCCTGACAAGAAAAAAGTGATGGTTCAGGAAATAAACAAGCAAATACCAACACCTCATAAATTACCGCATGATAAAGATTCCGGAGAAGTTGAAAAAACACTGGAAGCAGACAAATTTGTCGAACCAGTCGATACAGCGGTTGACAAGGTCACCCCAGCAAAACCTGATGCAGAAGAATTAATGGAAAATCTGCCTTCGGCACTGATACAAGTTGAGGAAAAACTGACAGTTCAAGGAATAACCGAGCAGAAACCAACAATAACCCATAAATTACAGCAAGGTATCGCCTCTGAAAAAGTTGTACTTTTTCAAAAAACACCGGAAGCAGAAAAATCTGTGGAACGAATCGGTAGAGCTGTTGAAATGGTCACTATCGAAAAACTCGATGAAGAAGAAGAAGATGAAAAAACCTGCACCAAACATGAAGAGAAGAAACCAGGTGAAACCATTGGAAAAATTACAAAAACCGATGAAAACGAAACACCAAAATCTCCTGATAAGAAAAAAGTGATAGTTCGGGAAATAACAGAGCAAAAAACAACTACATCCCATGAAATAACCCAAGATATCGCTTCTGAAAAAGTTGTAACTGTTGAAGTAATAACAGAAACAGACAAATATGTAGAACTCGAGGAAATAAAGGTCATGCCTAAAGTACCCTCGTCATTGAAAGAAAAAGAGGAAGAACCTGAACCAACCTATGAAGAGAAGAAACGAGATATAACCATTGAAAAAATTACAAAAACCGATGAAGACGAAACACCTAAATCTCCTGACAAGAAAAAAGTGATAGCTCAGGAAATAACAGAGCAAAAAACAACTACATCCCATAGAATAACGCAAGATATCGCTTATGAAAAAGTTGTAACTGTTGAAAAAATAAGAGAAACAGACAAATATGTAAAACGCGTTGAAACAGTGGTTGAAACGATCTCTACAGAAAATTTTAAAAAACAAAAAGAATCTGAACCGGCAAATGAGGAAAGGAGAGCTGATGAACCCATTGAGAAAATGACGAAAACCGATAGGCTCAAATCTCCTGACAAGAAAAATGTGATAGTTCAGGAATTACGAGAGTTTGAACCAATAATACCTCAAGAATTACCGCGAGGTGTCGCCTCTGAAGAATTTATACCTCTTCAAAAAACACCGGAAGCAGAAAAATCTGTGGAACGAATTCATCCAGTGATTGAAATAGTCGTCTCTATTGAAAAACTCGAAGAACAAAAAGTCATGACCAAACTGCCCACAACATTAGAAGAAGAAGAAAAAGAACCTGCACCAACACATGAAGTGCAGAAACCACATGGAACCATTGGAAAAATTACAGACACCGATGAAGTCGAAACACCTGAATCTCCTGACAGGAAAGAAGTGATAGTTCAGGTGATAACACTGCAAAAACCAACTACATCTCATGAACTACTGCAAGATAGCGCTTCTGAAAAAGTTGTAACTGTTGAAAAAATAACAGGAACAGAGAAATATGTAGAACGCGTTGATACAGTGGTTGAAAAGATATCTACAGGAGAAATCGGGAGACAAAAAGAACCTGAACCAGCACAAGAGCAAAGGAAAGCTGATGAAGCCATTGAAAAATTGACGAAAACCGATATACTAGAATCTCCTGACAAGAAAAAAGTGAGAGTTCAGGAAATAACCGAGTTAAAACCAACAATACCTCATGAATTGCCGCAAAGAGTCGCCTCTGAAAAGGTTGTATCTTTTCAAAAAACACCGGAAGCAGAAA
Source organism: Chrysolina oricalcia (assembly GCA_944452925.2). Lineage (NCBI taxonomy): Eukaryota > Metazoa > Arthropoda > Insecta > Coleoptera > Chrysomelidae > Chrysolina > Chrysolina oricalcia. The sequence continues at coordinate 41,098,478 of OX101824.2, forward strand.
AATCTGTGGAACGAATTGATACAGAGATCAAAATGGTTACTATTGAAGTCGATGAACAAAAAGTCATGCCCAAACTGCCCTCGACGTTAAAAGAAGAAGGAAAAGAACCTGCACCAACACATGAAGAGAAAAAAACAGATGAAACCATTGAAAAAATTACAAAAACTGATAAAGTCGAAGCACCTGAATCTCTTGACAAGAAGAAAGTGATGGTTCAGGAAATAACTGAGCAAAAACCAACTACCTCCCACGAACTACCACAAGATATCGTTTCTGAAAGAGTTGTAACTGTTGAAAAAATAACAGAAACAGGGAAATATGTAGAACGCGTTGATACAGTGGTTGAAAAGATCTCTACAGAAAAAATCAAGGAACAAAAAGAACCTGAACCAACACTTGAGGAGAGGAAAGCTGATGAACCCATTGAGAAATTGACGAAAACCGATATACTAGAATCTCCTGACAAGAAAAAAGTGAAAGTTCAGGAAATAACCGAGTTGAAACTAAAAATACCTCATGAATTGCCGCAAAGAGTCGCATCTGAGAAGTTTGTATCTTTAAAAAAAACACCGGAAGCAGAAAAATCTGTGAAACGAATTGATACAGCAATTAAAATGGTCACTATTGACCAAGACGAGGAACAAAAAGTCATGCCTAAACTGAACTCAACATTAAAAGAAGAAGGAAAAGAACCTGCACCAACACATGAAGTAAAGAAACCAGATGAAACCATTGAAAAAATTAAAAAAACCGATAAAATCGAAGCACCTGAATTTCTTGACAAGAAGAAAGTGATAGTTCAGCAAATACCAACTACCTCCCATGAACTACCACAAGATATCGTTTCTGAAAGAGTTGTTACTGTAGAACGCGTTGATACAGTGGTTGAAAAGATATCCACAGAAAAAATCAAGGAACAAATAGAAACTGAACCAGCACATGAGGAAAGGAAAGCAGATGAACCCATCGAGAAATTGACGAAAACCGACACACTCGAATCTCCTGACAAGGAAAAAGAGATAGTTCCGGAATTGATCAAAATAAAACCAACAATACCTCATAAATTACTGCAAGATGTCGCCTCTGAAAAAGTTGTACATTTTGAAAGGACACCGGAAGCAGAACAATCTGAGGAAAAAATTGATACACTGACTGAAATGGTCACAATAGAAAAACTCGAGGAAAAACAAGTCGTGCTAAAACTGCCCTCGTCATTGAAAGGAGAAGAGAAAGAACCTGCACCGAAACATGAAGAGAAGAAACCAGATGAAACCATTGGAAAAATTACAAAAACTGATGAAGTCAAAACACCTGAATCTCCTGACAAGGAAAAAGTGTTGGATCAGGAAATAACAGAGCAAAAACCAACTAAGTCGCATGAACTACCGCAAAGTATCGCTTCTGAAAAATTTGTGACTGTTCAAGAAATATCAGAAAAAGCGAAATATGTAGAGCGCGTTGCTACAGTGGCTGAAAAGATCACTACAGAAAAAATCAGAAAACAAAAAGAACCTGCACCAGCACATGAGGAAAAGAAAACCGTTGAACCCGATGAAAAATTGACAGCAACCGATATTCTCGGATATCCTGACAAGAAAAAAGTGATGGTTCAGAAAACAACCGAGTTAAAATCAACATTACCTCATGAATTACCGCAAGTTGTCGCCACTGCAGAAGTTGTACTGCTCCAAAGAACACCAGAAGCAGAAAAATCTGTGGTTAAAATGTTCACTATTGAAAAACTCGAGGAAATGAAGGTCATGCCTAAACTACCCTCTTCATTGAAAGAAGAAGAGAAGGAACATGAACCAACATATGAAGAGAAGAAACCAGATGAAACCATTGGAAAAATAAAAAAATCCGATGAAGTCGAAACACCTGAATCTCTTGACAAGAAGAAACTGATGGTTCAGGAAATAACAGAGCAAAAACCAACTACCTCCCATGAACAACCACAAGATATCGTTACTGAAAATGCTGTAAATGTTGAAAAAATAACAGGAACAGAGAAATATGTAGAACGCGTTGATACAGTGGTTGAAAAGATCTCTACAGAAGAAATTAAGAAACAAAAAGAACCTGAACCAGCACATGAGGAAAGGAAATCTGACGAACCCACTGAGAAATTGACGAAATCCGATATACTCAAATCTCCTGACAAGAAAAAAGTGATAGTTCAGGAAATAAGAGAGTTCAAACCGATTATACCTCATGAATTACTGCAAGGTGTCGACTCGGAAGCAGAAAAATATGTGGAACGAATTCATACAGCGATTGAAATAGTGACTATTGAGAAACTCGGGAAACAAACTGTCATGCCATCGACATTGAAAGAAGAAGGAAAAGAACAAGCACCAATACATGAAGAGAAGAAACCAGATGAAACCATTGGAAAAATTACAAAAACCGATGAAGTCGAAAAACCTGAATCTCCTGACAAGAAAAAAGCGATAGTTCATGAAATAACAGAGCAAAAAACAACAATATCCCATGAACAGCCGCAAGATATCGCTTCTGGAAAAGTTGTAGCTGTTCAAAAAATTTTAGAAAAAGAGGAATATGTAGAACGCGTTGATACAGTAGTTGAAAAGATCACTACAGAAGAAATGAAGCAACAAAAAGAACCTGCACCAGCACACGAGGAAAGAAAAGCTGATGAATCCATTGAAAAATTGACGAAAACCGATTTAATCGAATCTCATGACAAGAAAGTAGTTATAGTTCAGGAAATGACCGTGTTAAAATCCAGAACACATCGTGAATTACCGCAAGATATCACTTCCGAAAGTGTTGCGCCTGTTGGAGAAATGCCAGAAACAGAAAAATCTGTAGAACGAGTTGATACAGCAGATAAAAAGATCACTCTAGGAAAACACGAAGGTCTGAAAGTTATGGCTGAACTTTCACCTGTTCAAAAAACACCGGAAACAGACAAATCTGTGGAACGAGTTGAAGCAGTGGTTGGAAAGGTTACTCTAGAAAAACTCGAGGATCAAAAAGTCATAGCTGAGCTTCCTTTGGATTTGAAAGTAGAAGAAAAAGAGCCTGAACTAACACATGAGGAGAAGAAACTACAACGGTCTATTGAAAAATTGACAGAAACCCATAAACTTGAATCAACTGAATCTCCAGACAGGCAAAAACTTTTTGTTCACGAAATACCCGATGAGAAATCAACAACACTTCATGAATTACCGCATGATATCGCTCCTGAAAAAGTTTCAACTGTTCAAAAATCACCGAAAACAGAAAAATCTGTGAAAAGAGTTGAACCGTTGGTTGAAAAGTTCACTTCGGAAAAACTCGAGAATCAAAAAGGCATGACTGAATTTCCTTTGGGAAAGAAAGAAATAGAGAAAGAACCTGAACCAACACGTGAGGAGGAGAAACCAGATGATTCATTTGAAAAATCAACAAAAACCGATAAACTCGTATCTTCCGACAAGAAGAAAGTTATAGTTCAGGAAATCGCCAATCAAAAACCAACAACACCTGACGAATTACCGCAAGATATCGCTCCTGAAAGAGTTTCATTTGTTAAAAAAACTCAGGAAACAGATAAATATAAATCTGTGGTACAGGTTGAACCAGTGGTTGAAAAGGTTACACTAGAAAAACTCGAGGATAAGAAAGTCATGGCTGAGCTTCCTTTGGAATTGAAAGTAGATGAGAAAGAGCCTGAACAGACACATGAGGAGTCCATTGGAAAAACAACAGAAACCCAAAAAATCGAATCTCCTGGATCACCTGACAAGAAAAAAGAAACGAAGCCAGAAATACCTCATGAATTACTGCAAGATTCAGCCCATGGAAAAGTTGCACATGCTCAAATATTGTCGGAAACAGCAAAATCTGTGGAACGAGTTGGACCAGTGGTTGCAAAGGTCACTTTAGAACAACTCGAGGAAACAAAGGTCATCGCTACGCTGCCTCTGGCATTTCGAGAAGAAGAGAACGAATCTGAACCACTAAATGAGGAGAAGAAACCAGACGATTCCATTGAAGAATCGACAAAAACCGATAATCTCGAATCTCCTGACAAGAAAAAAGTGATAGTTCGAGAAATCACTGATCAAATACCAATATCACCTCACGAATTACTGCAAGATATCGCTCCTGAAAAAGTTCCATCTGGTCAAAAAACAATGGAAACAGACAAATCTGCGAAACGACTTGAAACAGTGGTAGAAAACCTGGAAGATCATAACGTCTCGGCAGATCTTCCTTTGGCATTGCACCTAGAAGAAAAAGAGCCTGAACCAACACATGGGGAGAAAAAACCACATGAGTCTATTGAAAAATTGACAGAAACCGATGAACTTGAATCTCCTGAAACTCCAGACAGGAAGAAAATGGTTGAAAACGTTACGCAAGGAAAACTCGAGGATCAAAAAGTCATTGCGGAGCTTCGTTTGACATTGAAAGAAGAAGAGAAAGAGCCTGAACCAACACATGAGGAGAAGAAACAAAATGAGTATACTGAAAAATCACCAGAAATCGATAAACTTGAATGTCCTGAAACTCCAGACGAGAAAAAAGTGGTTATTCAAGAAATTCATGGTGAGAAACCAATAAAACTTCATGATTTAGCGAAAGATGTCGCTCCTGAAAAAGTTGCAGCTTCGGAAAAAACACCGGAAACAAAAGAATCTGTGGAAAGAGTTGAAGCAGTAGTTGAAAAGTTCACTCCAGAAAAACAGGATCAAAAAGGCATGCCTGAGTTTCCTCTGGGATTGGAAGAAGGAGTGAAGGCACCTGAACCAACACATGAGGAGAAGAAACCAGATGATTCAAGTGAAAAATCGTTTAAAACTGATAAAGTCGGATCTCCTGACAAGCAAAAATCATTAGTTCAGGAAATAACCGATCAAAAACCAATAACACCACACGAATTACCGCAAGATATCGCTCCTGGAAGAGTTCCACTTGTTCAAAAATCACCGGAAATAGTGAAATCTGTGGAACGAGTTGAACCGGTGGCTGAAGAGGTTACGCTAGAAAAACTCGAGGATCAAAAAGTCATAGCCGAGCTTCCTTTGACATTGAAAGTGGAAGAGAAAGCTGCACCTTTAGAAAAAACACCGGAAACAGAAAGATCTGTGAAAAGTAGTGAACCAGTAGTTGAAAAGTTCACTCCAGAAAAACTCGAGGATCAAAAAGGCATGCCTGAGTTTTCTTTGGGATTGGAAGGAGGAGTGAAAGCACCTGAAACAACACATGAGGAGAAGAAACAAGATGATTCAATTGAAAAATCATTAAAAACCGATAAAGTCGAATCTCCTGACAAGAAAAAATTATTAGTTCAGGAAATCACCGATCAAAAACCAACAGTACCTCACGAATTAACGCAAGATATCGTTCCTGGAAGAGTTTCACCTGTTCAAAAATCACCGGAAACAGAAAAATCTGAGGAACTGGTTGAACGGGTAGTTGAAGAGGTTACGCTAGAAAAACTAGAGGATCAAAAAGTCATAGCAGAGCTTCCTTTGACATTGAAAGTAGACGAGAGAGAGCCTGAACTAATACATGAGGAAAAGAAACCAGATGAGTCTATTGAAAAATTACCAGAAATCGATAAACTTGAATCTCCTGAAACTCCAGAAGAAAAAAAAGTGGTTCTTCACGAAATCCACGACGAAAAACCAATGAAACTTCATGAATTACCGGAATATGTCACTCCTGAAAAAGTTGCACCTTCAGAAAAACCACCGGAAACAGAAAAATCTGTGGAAAGATTTGACCCAGTAGTTGAAAAGCTCACTCCAGATAAACTTGAGGATCAAAAAAGCATGCCTGAGTTTCCTTTGGGATTGGAAGAAGGAGTGAAAGCACCTGAACTATTACATGGGGAGAAGAAACCAGATGATTCAATTGAAAAATCATTCATAACTGATGAATTCGAATCTCCTGACAAGAAGAAATCATTAGTTCAGGAAATCACCGATAAAAAACCAACAATACCACACGAATTACCGCAAGATATCGTTCCTGAAAGAGTTTCACCTGTTCAAAAATCACCGGAAACAGTGAAATCTGTGAAACTGGTTGAACCGGTGGTTGAAGAGGTTACGCTAGAAAAACTGGAGGATCAGAAAGTCATAGCAGAGCTTCCTTTGACATTATTAGTAGACGAGAAAGAGCCTGAACCAACACATGAGGAGAAGAAACCAGATGAGTCTATTGAAAAATTACCAGAAATCGATAAACTTGAATCTCCTGAAACTTCAGACAAGAAAAAGGTGGTTATTGACAAAATTCATGATGAGAAACCAATAACACTTCACGAACTACCGCAAGATATCGCTCGTGAAAGAGTATCACCTATTCAAAAAACACCGGATACAGAAAAATCTATAGAAAGAGTTAATATAGTGGTAGAAAAGGTTACCCTAGAAAAACTCGAGGATCAAAAAGTCATGGCAGAACTTCCTTTGGCATTGAAATCAGGAGAGAAAGAGTCCAAACCAACACTTGAGGAGAAGAAACCAGATGAGTCTATTGAAAAATTACCAGAAATCGATAAACTTGAATCTCCTGAAACTACAGACAAGGAAAAAGTGGTTGTACACGAAATTCATGATGAGAGACCAATAAAACTTCATGAATTACCGGAAGATGTCGCTCCTGAAAAAGTTGCACCTTTAGAAAAAACACCGGAAACAGAAAGATCTGTGAAAAGTGTTAAACCGAAAGTTGAAAAGTTTACTCCAGAAAAACTCGATGATGAAAAAGGCATGCCTGAGTTTTTTTGGGGATTGGAAGGAGGAGTGAAAGCACCTGAACCATTACATAAGGAGAAGAAACCAGATGATTCAATTGAAAAATCATTCAAAACTGATGAAGTCGAATCTCCTGACAAGAAGAAATCATTAGTACAGGAAATCACCGATAAAAAACCAACAACACCACACGAATTACCGCAAGATATCGCTCCTGGAAGAGTTTCACCTGTTCAAAAATCACCGGAAACAGTGAAATCTGTGAAACCGGTTGGACCGGTAGTTGAGGAGGTTACGCTAGAGAATCTGGAGGATCAAAAATTCATAGCTGAGCTTCCTTTGACATTGGAAGTAGACGAGAAAGAACCTGAACCAACACATGAGGGAAAGAAACCAGATGAGTCTATTGAAATATTACCAGAAATCGATAAAATTGAATCTCCTGAAACACCAAAAGAAAAAAAAGGGGTTGTTCACGAAATCCACGACGAGAAACCAATAAAACTTCATGAATTACCGGAAGATGTCGCTCTCGAAAAAGTTGCACCTTCAGAAAAACCACCGGAAACAGAAAAATCTGTGGAAAGAGTTGACCCACTGGTTGAAAAGTTCACTCCAGAAAAACTCGAGGATCAAAAAGGCATGTCTGAGTTTCCTTTGGGATTGGAAGAAGGAGTGAAAGCACCTGAACCATTACATGAGGAGAAGAAACCAGATGATTCAATTGAAAAATCAGTCAAAACTGATGAAGTCGAATCTCCTGACAAGAAGAAATCATTAGTTCAGGAAATCACCGATAAAAAACCAACAACACCACACGAATTACCGCAAGATATCGCTCCTGGAAGAGTTTCACCTGTTCAAAAATCACCGGAACCAGTGAAATCTGTGAAATCGGTTGAACCGGTGGTTGAAGAGGTTACGATAGAAAAAATGAAGGATCAAAAAGTCATAGCAGAGCTTCCTGTGACATTGAAAGTAGAGGAAAAAGAGCCAGAACCAACACATGAGGGGAAGAAACCAGATGAGTCTATCGAAAAATTACCAGAAATCGATAAACTTGAATCTCCTGAAACTCCAGACAAGAAAAAATTGGTTGTTCACGAAATTTATGATGAGAAAACAATAGAACTCCATGAATTAATGGAAGATGTCGCTCCTGAAGGAGTTCCACTTTTAGAAAAAACATCGAAAAGGGAAAAATCTGTGAAAAGAGTTGAAACGGAAGTTGAAAAGTTCACTCCAGAACAACTCGAGGATCAAATAGGCATGCCTGAGTTTTCTTTGGGATTGGAAGAAGAAGTAAAAACACCTGAACCAACACATGAGGAGAAGAAACCAGATGATTCAATTAAAAAATCATTAAAAACCGATAAATTCGAAACTCCTGACGAGAAAAAATTATTAGTTCAGGAAATAACCGATCAAAAACCAACAACACCTCACGAATTACTGCAAGATATCGCTTCTGGAAGAGTTTCACTTGTTCAAAAGTCACCGGAATCAGTAAAATCTGTGGAACGGGTTGAACAGGTGGTTGAAGAGGTTACGCTAGAGAAACTCGAGGATCAAAAAGTCATAGCGGAGTTACCTCTGACATTGAAAGTAGAAGAGAAAGAACCTGAACCAACACATGGGGAGAAGAAACCAGATGAGTCTATTGAAAGATTACCAGAAATCGATAAACTTGAATCTTCCGAAACTCCAGACAACAAAATAGAGGTTATTGACGAAATTCATGATGAGAAACCAATAACACCTCACAAATTACCGCAAGATATCTCTCCTGAAAGAGTTTCACCAGTTCAAAAATCACCGGAAACTGTAAAATCTGTGGAACGAGATGAAGCGGTGGTTGAAGAGGTTTCTCTAGAAAAAGTGGAGGATCAAAAAGTCATAGCAGAGCTTCCTTTACCATTGGAAGTAAATGAGAAAGAGCCTGAACCAACACATGAGGACAAGAAACCAGATGAGTCTACTGACAAATTACCAGAAATCGATAATCTTGAATCTCCTGAAACTCCAGACAAGAAAAATGTAGTTATTGACGAAATTCATGATAGGAAACAAATAACACCTCACGAATTACCGCAAGATATCGCTCGTGAAAGAGTTTCACCTATTCAAAAAATACTGGATACAGAAAAATCTATAGAAAGAGTTGAAACAGTGCTAGAAAAAGAAACGCCAGAAAAACTCGTGGATAAACAAGTCATGGCAGAGCATCCTTTGGCATTGGAAGCTGGAGAGAAAGAGCCCGAACCAACACTTGAGGAGATGAAACCAGATGAGTCAATTGAAAAATTACCAGAAATCGATAAACTAGAATCTCCTGAAACTCCAGACATGAAAAAAGTGGTTGTTCACGAAATTTATGAAGAGAAACAAATAGAACTTCATGAATTACCGGAAGATGTCGCTCCTGAAGGAGTTGCACCTTTAGAAAAAACATCGGATACAGAAAAATCTGTGGAAAGAGTCGAACCGGTAGTTGAAGAGTTCACTCCAGAAAAACTCGAGGATCAAAAAGGCATGACTGAGTTTTTGTTGGGATTGGAAGATGAAGTAAAAGCTCCTGAACCAACTCATGAGGAGAAGAAACCAGATGAGTCTAATGAAATATCACCAGAAATCGATATACCTGAATCTCCTGAAACTCCAGACAAGGAAAAAGTAGTTGTTCACGAAATTCATGATGAGAAACCAATAAAACTTTATGAATTATCAGAAGATGTCGCTCCTGAAAAAGTTACACCTTTAGAAAAAACACCGGAAACGGAAAAATCTGTGAAAAGAGTTGCACCAGTAGTTGAAAAGTTCACTCCAGAAAAACTCGAGGATCAAAAAGGCATGCCTGAGTTTCCTTCGGGATTGGAAGGAGTGAAAGCACCTGAACCAACACATGAGGAGAAGAAACCAGATGATTCAATTGAACTATCATTAAAAACCGATGAAGTCGAATCTCCTGACAAAAAAAAATTATTAGTTCAGGAAATCACTGATCAAAAACCAACAATACCTCACAAATTACCGCAAGATATCGCTCCTAGAAGAGTTTCACCTGTTCAAGAATCACCGGAAACAGTAAAATCTTTGGAACTGGTTGAACCGGTGGTTGACGAGGTTACGCTAGAAAAACTCGAGGATCAAAAAGTCATAGCGGAGCTTCTTTTGACATTGAAAATAGAGAAGAAAGAGCCTGAACTCAAACATGAGGAGAAGAAACCAGATCATTCGATTGAAAAATCATTCAAAACTGATGAAGTTGAATCTCCTGACAAGAAGAAATCATTAGTTCAGGAAATCACCGATCAAAAACCAACAACACCACACGAATTACCGCAAGATATTGCTCCTGAAAGTGTTTCACCTGTTCACAAATCACCGGAAACAATAAAATCTGTGAAACTGTTTGAACCGGTGGTTGAAGAGGTTACGCTAGAAGAACTTGAGGACCAAAAAGTCATAGTAGAGCTTCCTTTGACATTGAAAATAGAGGAGAAAAAGCCTAAACCAACACATGAAGAGAAGAAACCAGATGAGTCTATTGAAAAATTACCAGAAATCGATAAACTTGAATCTCCTGAAACTCCAGAAAAGAAAAAGGTAGTTATTGACGGAATTCATGATGAGAAACCAATAACACTTCACGAATTACCACAAGATATCGCTCGTGAAAAAGATTCACCTATTCAAAAAACACCAGATACAGATAAATCTATGGAAAGAGTTGAAACAGTGGTGGAAAAAGTTACGCTAGAAAAACTCCCGGATCAAAAAGTCATGGCAGAGCTTCCTTTGGCATTAAGAGCAGGAGAGAAAGAGCCCAAACCAACACTTGAGGAGAAGAAACCAGATAAGTCTATTGAAAAATTACCAGAAATCGAAAAACTTGAATCTCCTGAAACTCCAGACAAGAAAAAAGTGGTTATTTATGAAATTCATGATGAGAAATCAATAACACCTCACGAATTACCTCAAGATATCGCTACTGAAAGAGTTTTACCAGTTCAAAAGACACCGGAAACAGCAAAATTTGTGGAACTAGTTGAACCGGTGGTTGATGAGGTTACGCTAGAAAAACTCGAGGATCAAAATGGCATGCCTCAGCATTCTTTGGAATTGGAAGAAGAAGTAAAAGCACCTGAACCAACATATGAGGAGGCGAAACCGGATGATTCGATTGAAAAATCATTAAAAACCGATAAATTCGAATCTCCTGACGAAAATAAATTATTAGTTCAGGAAATAATCGATCAAAAACCAACAACACCTCATGAATCACCGCAAGATATCGCTCCTGGAACAGTTTCACCTATTCAAAAATCACCGAAAACAGTTGAATCTGTGGAACGAGTTGATCCGGTGGTTGAAGACGTAACGCTAGAAAAACTCCAGGATCAAAAAGTCATAGCGGAGCTTTCTTTGACATTGAAAGTGGAGGAGAAAGAGCATAAACCAACACATGAGGAGAAAAAACCAGATGAGTCTATTGAAAAATTACCAGAAATCGATGAACTTGAATCTCCTGAAACTCCAGACAAGAAAAGAGTGGTTATTCACGAAATTCAACATGAGAAACCAATAACATTTCACGAATTACCGCAAGATATCGCTTCTGAAAGAGGTTTACCTATTCAAAAAACACCGAAAACAGAAAAATCTGTAGAACGAGTTGGAACAGTGGTAGAAAAGGTTACGCTAGAAAAACTCAAGGATCAAAAAGTCATAGCGGAGATTCCTTTGACATTGAAAATGGAGGAGAAAGAGCCTGAACCCAAACATGAGGAGAAGAAACCAGATGAGTCTATTGAAAAATTACCAGAAATCGATAAACTTGAATCTCCTGAATTTCCAGACAAGAAAAAAGTGGTTATTGATGAAATTCCTCATGAGAAAGCAATAACACCTCACGAATTACCGCAGGATATCACTCCTGAAAGAGTTTTACCTGTTCAAAAATCACCGGAAGAAGTAAAATTTGTGGAACGAGTTGAACCGGTGGTAGAAGAGGTTACGCTAGAAGAACTCGAGGATCAAAAAGTCATAGCGGAGCTTCCTTTAACATGGGAAGTAGAAGAGGAAGAGCCTGAACCAACACATGAGGAGAAGAAACCAGATGAGTCTATTGAAAAATCACCAGAAATCGATATACTTGAAACTCCTGAATCTCCAGACAAGGAAAAAGTGGTTGTTGACGAAATTCATGATGAGAAACCAATAAAACTTAATGAATTACCGGAAGATGTCGCTACTGAAAAAGTTGCACCTTTAGAAAAAACACCGGAAACGGAAGAATCTGTGAAAAGAGTTGCTCGAGCAGTTGAAAAGTTCACTCCAGAAAAACTCGAGGATCAAAAAGGCATGCCTGAGTTTCCTTTGAGATTGGAAGGAGTGAAAACACCTGAATCAACACATGAGGAGAAGAAACCAGACGATTCAATTGAAAAATCATTAAAAGCCGATAAATTCGAATATCCTGACGAGAAAAAATTATTTGTTCAGGAAATAACCGATCAGAAACCAACAACACCCCACGAATTACCGCAAGATATCGCTCCTGGAAGAGTTTCATCTGTTCAAAAGTCACCGGAAACAGTAAAATCAGTGGAACGGGTTGAACAGGTGGTTGAAGAGGTTACGCTAGAAAAACTCGAGGATCAAAAAGTCATAGCGGAGCTTCCTTTGACAACGAAAGTAGAAGAGAAAGAGACTGAACCAACACATGTGGAGAAGAAACCACATGAGTCTAATGAAAAATCACCAATAATCGATATACGTAAATCTCCTGAAACTCCAGACAAGAAAGAAGTGGTTGTTCACGAAATTCATGATGATGAACCAATAACACCGCAAGAATTACCGCAACATATCGCTCCTGAAAGAGTTTCACCTGTTCAAATATCACCGGAAACAGTTAAATCTGTGGAACGAGTTGATCCGGTGGTTGAAGACGTAACGCTAGAAAAACTCGAGGATCAAAAAGTCATAGCGGAGCTTTCTTTGAAATTGAAAGAGGAAGAGAAAGAGCCTGAACCAACACATGAGGAGAAGAAACCAGATGAGTCCATTGAAAAATTACCAGAAATCGATAAACTTGAATCTCCTGAGACTCCAGACAAGAAAAAAGTGGTTATTCAAGAAATTTACGATAAGAAACCAAAAGAACTTCATGAATTACCAAAAGATGTCGTTCCTGAAGGATTTCCATCTTTAGAAAAAACATCGGAAACAGAAAAATCTGTGAAAAGAGTTGAAGCGGTAGTTGAAAAGTTCACTCCAGAAAAACTCGAGGATCAAAAAAGCATGCCTGAGTTTCCTCTGGGATTGGAGGAAGGAGTGAAGGCACCTGAACCAACACATGAGGAGAAGAAACCGGATGCGTCAATTGAAAAATCATTTAAAACTGATAAAGTCGAATCTCCTGACAAGAAAAAATCATTAGTTCAAGAAATAACCGATCAAAAACCAATAACACCTCACGAATTACCGCAAGATATCGCTCCTGGAAGAGTTTCACATTTTCAAAAATCACCGGAAACAGTGAAATCTGTGGAACGGGTTGAACCGGTGGTTGAAGAGGTTACGCTAGAAAAACTCGAGGATCACACAGTCATATCGGAGCTTTCTTTGACATTGAAAGTGGAAGAGATGGAGCCTGAACCAACACACGGGGAGAAGAAACCAGATGAGTCTATTGAAACATTACCAGAAATCGATAAACTTGAAGCTCCCGAAACTCCAGACAAGAAAAAAGTGGTTATTGATGAAATTCCTGATGAGAAAGCCAGAACACCTCACGAATTACCGCAAGATATCGCTCGTGAAAAAGATTCACCTATTCATAAAACACCGGATACAGAAAAATCTATAGAAAGAGTTGAAACAGTGGTAGAAAAAGTTACGCTAGAAAAACTCCCAGATCAAAAAGTCATGGCGGAGCTTCCTTTGGCATTAAGAGCAGGAGAGAAAGAGCCCAAACCAACACTTGAGGAGAAGAAAACAGATAAGTCTATTGAAAAATTACCAGAAATCGATATACTTGAATCTCCTGAAACTCCAGACAAGAAAAAAGTGGTTGTTCACAAAGTTTATGATGAGAAACCATTAGAACTTCATGAATATCTAGAAGATGTCGCTCCTGAAGAAGTTGCACCCTTAGAAAAAACATCGGAAACAGAAATATCTGAGGAAAGAGTTGAACCGGTAGTTGAAAAGTTCACTCCAGATAAACTCGAGGATCAAAAAGATATGCCCGAGTTTTCTTTGGGATTGGAAGAAGAAGTAAAAGCACCTGAACCAACACATGAGGAGAAGAAACCAGATGATTCAATTGAAAAATCATTGAAAACCGATAAATTCGAATCTCCTGACGAAAAAAAATTATTAGTTCAGGAAATAACCGATCAAAAACCAACAACACCTCACGAATTACCGCAAGATATCGCTCCTGGAACAGTTTCACTTCTTCAAAAATCACCGCAAACAGTGAAATCTGTGGAACGAGTTGAACCGGTGGTTGAAAACGTAATACTAGAAAAACTCGAGGATCAAAAAGTTATAGCGGAGCTTCCTTTGACATTGAAAGTAGAGGAGAAAGAGCATGAACCAACACATGAGGAGAAGAAACCAGATGAGTCTATTGAAAAATTACCAGGAATCGATAAAGTTGAATCTCCAGAAACTCCAGACAAGAAAAGAGTGGTTATTCACAAAATTCAACATGAGAAACCAATAACACCTCACGAATTACCGCAAGATATCGCTTCTGAAAGAGTTTTACCTATTCAAAAAACACCGGAAACAGAAAAAACTGTAGAACGAGTTGGAACAGAGGTAGAAAAGGTTACGCTAGAAAAATTCGAAGATCAAAAAGTCATAGCAGAGCTTCCTTTGGCACTGAAAGCAGAAGAGAAAGATCCTGAACCAACACATGAGAAGAAGAAACCAGATGAGTCTATTGAAAAATTACCAGAAATCGATAAACTTGAATCTCCTGAATTTCCAGACATTAAAAAGATGGTTATTGATGGAATTTCTCATAAGAAAGCAATAAAACCTCACCAATTACCTCAAGATATCACTCCTGAAAGAGTTTTACCTGTTCAAAAATCACCGAAAGTAGTAAAATTTGTGGAACGAGTTGAACCGGTGGTAGAAGAGGTTACGCTAGAAAAACTCGAGGATCAAAAAGTCAAAGCAGAGCTTCCTTTGACATGGGAAGTAGGAGAGGAAGAGCCTGAACCAACACATGAGGAGAAGAAACCAGATGAGTCTAATGAAAAATCACCAGAAATCGATATACTTGAAACTCCTGAAACTCCGGACAAGGAAAAAGTGGTTGTTCACGAAATTCATGATGAGAAACCAATGAAACTTCATGAATTACCGAAAGATGTCGCCACTGAAAAAGATGCACCTTTAGAAAAAACACCGGAAACGGAAAAATCTGTGAAGAGAGTTGCAGCACTAGTCGGAAATTTCACTCCGGAAAAACTCGAAGATCAAAAAGGCATGCCTGAGTTTCCTTTGGGAATGGAAGGAGTGAAAGCACCTAAGTCAACACATGAGGAGAAGAAACCAGATGATCCAATTGAAAAATCATTAAAAGCCGATGAATTCGAATCACCTGACGAGAAAAAATTATTTGTTCAGGAATTAACCGATCAAAAACCAACAACACCTCACGAATTACCGCAAGATATCGCTCTTGGAAGAGTTTCACCTTTTCAAAAGTCACCGGAAACAGTAAAATCTGTGGAACGGGTTGAACCGGTGGTTGAAGAGGATACGCTAGAAAAACTCGAGGATCAAAAAGTCATAGCGGAGCTTTCTTCGACATTGAAAGTAGAGGAGAAAGAGCCTGAACCAACACATGAGGAGAAGAAACCAGATGAGTCCATTGAAAAATTAACAGAAATCGATAAACTTGAACCTCCTGAAACTCCAGACAAAAAAAAAGTGGTTATTCACGAAATTTACGATGGGAAACCAAAAGATCTTCATGAATTACCGAAAGATGTCGTTCCTGAAGTATTTCCACCTTTAGAAAAAACATCGGAAACAGAAAAATCTGTGAAAAGGGTTGAACTGGTAGTTGAAAATTTCACTCCAGAAAAATTCGAGGATCAAAACAGAATGCCTGAGTCTCCTCTGGGATTGGAAGAAGGAGTGAAGGCACCTGAACCAACACATGAGGAGAAGAAACCAGATGATTCAATTGAAAAATCATTTAAAACTGATAAAGTCGAATCTCCTGACAAGAAAAAATCATTAGTTCAAGAAATGTCCGATCAAAAACCAATAACACCACACGAATTTTCGCAAGATATCGCTCCTGGAAGAGTCCCATTTGTTCAAAATTCACCGGAAACAGTGAAATCTGTGGAACGAGTTGAACCGGTGGTTGAAAAAGTTACGCTAGAAAAACTCGAGGATCAAAAAGTCATGGCGGAGCTTCCTTTGACATTGAAAATAGAGGAGAAAGAGCCTGAACCAACACATGAGGAGAAGAAACCAGATGAGTCTATTGAAAAATTACCTGAAATCGATAAACTTGAATCTCCTGAAATTCCAGACCAGAAAAAAGTGGTAATTCACGAAATTCATGATGAGAAAACACCTCACGAATTATCGCAAGATGTCGCTCCTGATAGAGTTTTACCTGTTCAAAAGTCACCGCAAACAGTAAAATTTGTGGAACGAGTTGAACCGGTGGTTGAAGCGGTTACGCTAGAAAAACTCGAGGATCACACAGTCATAGCGGAGCTTCCTTTGACATTGAAAGTAGAAGAGAAAGAGCCTGATCCAACACATGGGGAGAAGAAACCAGATGAGTCTGAGGAAAAATTTCCAGAAATCGATAAACTTGAATCTCCCGAAACTCCGGACAAGAAAAAAGTGGTTATTGATGAAATTCCTGATGAGAAAGCCAGAACACCCCACAAATTACCGCGAAATATCACTCCTGAAAGAGTTTCACCTGTTCTAAAATCACCGGAAACAGTAAAATTTGTGGAACGAGTTGAACCGGTGGTTGAAGAAGTTACGCTAGAAAAACTCGAGGATCAAAAAGTCATAGCGGAGCTTCCTTTGACATTGAAAATAGAGGAGAAAGAGCCTGAACCAACACATGAGAAGAAGAAACCAGATGAGTCTATTAAAAAATTACCAGAAATCGATAAACTTGTATCTCCTGAAACTCCAGAAGAAAAAAAAGTGGTTGTTCACGAAATCCATGACGAGAAACCAATAAAACTTCATGAATTACCGGAACATGTAGCTCCCGAAAAAGTTGCACCTTCAGAAAAAACAACGGAAACAGAAAAATCTGTGGAAAGAGTTGAACCAGTAGTTGAAAAGTTCACTCCAGAAAAACTTGAGTATCAAAACGGCATGCCTGAGTTTCTTTTGGGATTGGAAAAAGAGGTGATAGCACCTGAACCAACACATGAGGAGAAGAAACCAGATCATTCAATTGAAAAATCATTCAAAATTGATGAAGTTGAATCTCCTGACAAGAAGAAATCATTAGTTCAGGAAATCACTGATCAAAAACCAACAACAGCATACGAATTACCGCAAGATATCGCTCCTATAAGAGTTTCACTTGTTCACAAATCACCGGAAACAATTAAATCTGTGAAACTGTTTGAACCGGTGGTTGAAGAGGTTACGCTAGGAGAACTTGAGGATCAAAAAGTCATAATAGAGCTTCCTTTGACATTGAAAATAGAGGAGAAAAAGCCTGAACCAACACATGAGGAGAAGAAACCAGATGAGTCTATTGGAAAATTACAAGAAATCGATAAACTTGAATCTCCTGAAACTCCAGACAAGGAAAAAGTGGTTATTCACGAAATCCATGATGAGAAATCAATAAAACCTCACGAATTACCGCAAGATATCGCTCCTGAAAGAGTTTTACCTATTCAAAAAACACCGGAAACAGAAAAATCTGTAGAACAAGTTGGAACAGTGTTAGAAAAGGTTACGCTAGAAGAACCCGAGGAACAAAAAGTCATAGCAGAGCTTCCTTTAGCACTAAAAACAGAAGAAAAAGAACCTGAACCAACACATGAGGAAAAGAAACCAGATGAGTCTTTTGAAAAATTACCAGAAATCGATAAATTTGAATCTCCTGAAACTCCAGACAAGCAAAAGGTGGTTATTGACGGAATTCATGATGAGAAACCAATCACACCTCACGAATTACCGCAGGATATCGCTCGTGATAGAGTTTCACCTATTCAAAAAACACCGGATACAGAAAAATCTATAGAAATAGTTGAAACAGTGGTAGAAAAAGTTGCGCTAGAAAAACTCGAGGATCAAAAAGTCATGGCAGAGCTTCCTTTGGCATTAAGAGCAGGAGGGAAAAAGCCCAAACCAACACTTGAGGTGGAGAAGAAACCAGAAGAGTCTATTGAAAAATTACCAGAAATCGATAAACTTGAATCTCCTGAGACTCCAGACAAGAAAAAAGTGGTTGTTCACCAAATTTATGATGAGAAACCAATAGAACTTCATGAATTATCGGAAGATGTCGCTACTGAAGAAGTTGATTCTTTAGAGAAAACATCGGAAACAGAAAAATCTGTGAAAAGAGCTGAACCGGTCGTTGAAAAGTTCACTCCAGAAAAACTCGATGATCAAAAAGTCATAGCGGAGTTTCCTCTGACATTGAAAGTAGAAGAGAAAGAGCCTGATCCAACATATGGGGAGAAGAAACCAGATGGGTCCATTGAAAAATTATCAAAAATCGATAAACTTGAATCTCCCGAAACTTCAGATAAGAAAAAAATGGTTATTGACGAAATTCATGAAGAGAAACCAATAACACCTCACGAATTACCTCAAGATGTCGCTCCTGAAAGAGTTTCACCTGTTCAAAAATCACCGAAAACAGTAAAATCTGTGAAACGAGTTGAAGCGGTGGTTGAAGAGGTTTCGCTAAAAAAACTGGAAGATCAAAAAGTCAAAGCGGAGCTTTGTTTGACATTGAAAGTAGAAGAGAAAGAGCCTGAACCAACAGATGAGGAGAAGAAGCCAGACGAGTCTATCGAAAAATTACCAGAAATCGATAAACTTGAATCTCCTGAAACTCCAGACAAGAAGAAAGTGTTTATTCACAAAATTCATGATGAGAAACCAATAACATCTCACAAAACACCGCAAGAAATCGCTCCTGAAAGAGTTTCACCTATTCAAAAAACACCGGAAACAGAAAAATCTGTAGAACGAGTTGGAACAGTAGTAGAAAAGGTTACGCTAGAAAAACCTGAGGATCAAAAAGTCATAGCAGAGCTTCCTTTGGCTCTAAAAGCAGGAGAGAAAGAACCTGAACCAACACATGAGGAGAAGAAACCAGATGGGTCTATTGAAAAATTACCAGAAATCGATAAACTTGAATCTCCTGAAACTCCAGAAGAAAAACAAGTGGTTGTTCAAGGAAGCCATGACGAGAAACCAATTAAACTTCATGAATTACCGCAAGATATCGCTCCTGGAAGAGTTTCACCTGTTCAAAAATCACCGGAAACAATAAAATCTGTGAAACTGTTTGAACTGGTGGTTGAAGAGGTTACGCTAGGAGAACTTGAGGATCAAAAAGTCATAGTAGAGCTTCCTTTGACATCGAAAATAGAGGAGAAAAAGCATGAACCAACACATGAGGAGAAGGAACCAGATGAGTCTATTGAAAAATTACCAGAAATCGATAAACTTGAATCTCCTGAAACTCCAGACAAGGAAAAAGTGGTTATTCACGAAATCCATGATGAGAAATCAATAACACCTCACGAATTACCGCAGGATATCGCTCGTGAAAGAGTTTCACCTATTCAAAAAACACCGGATACAGAAAAATCTATAGAAATAGTTGAAACAGTGGTAGAAAGAGTTGCGCTAGAAAAACTCGAGGATCAAAAAGTCATGGCAGAGCTTCCTTTGGCATTAGGAGCAGGACAGAAAGAGCCCAAACCAACACTTGAGGAGGAGAAGAAACTAGATGAGTCTATTGAAAAATTACCAGAAAGCGATAAACTTGAATCTCCTGAGACTCCAGACAAGAAAAAAGTGGTTATTCACCAAATTTATGATGAGAAACCAATTGAACTTCATGAAATATCGGAAGATGTCGCTTCTGAAGAAGCTGAACCTTTAGAGAAAACATCGGAAACAGAAAAATCTGTGAAAAGAGCTGAACCGGTCGTTGAGAAGTTCACTCCAGAAAAACTCGAGGATCAAAAAGTCATAGCGGAGCTTCCTCTGACATTGAAAGTAGAAGAGAAAGAGCATGATCCAACATATGGGGAGAAGAAACCAGATGAGTCCATTGAAAAATTATCAAAAATCGATAAACTTGAATCTCATGAAACTCCAGACAAGAAAAAAATGGTTATTGACGAAATTCATGAAGAGAAACCAATAACACCTCACGAATTACCTCAAGATGTCGCTCCTGAAAGAGTTTCACCTGTTCAAAAATCACCGAAAACAGTAAAATCTGTGAAACGAGTTGAAGCGGTGGTTGAAGAGGTTTCGCTAGAAAAACTGGTTGATCAAAAATTCATAGCAGAGCTTCCTTTGACATTGAAAGTAGAAGAGAAAGAGCCTGAACCAACACATTTGGAGATAAAGCCAGATGAGTCTAATGAAAAATTACCAGAAATCGATAAACTTGAATCTCTTGAAACTCCAGGTAAGAAAAAAGTGGTTATTCACGAATTTCATGATGAGAAACCAATAACACCTCACGAAACACTGCGAGAAATCGCTCCTGAAAGAGTTTCACCTATTCAAAAAGCACCTGATACAGAAAAATCTGTAGAACGAGTTGGAACAATGATAGAAAAGGTTAGGCTAGAAAAACCCGAGGATCAAAGAGTCATAGCAGAGCTTCCTTTAGCACTAAAAGCAGAAGAGAAAGAACCTGAACCAACACATGAGGAGAAGAAACCAGTTGAGTCTATTGAAAAATTACCAGAAATCGATAAACTTGAATCTCCTGAAACTCCAGAAGAAAAACAAGTGGTTGTTCACGAAATTGTTGACAAGAAACTAATAAAACTTCATGAATTACTGCAAGATATCGCTCCTGAAAGAGTTTCCCCTGTTCAAAAATCACCGGAAACAGTAAAATCTGTGAAACGAGTTGAAGCGGTGGTTGGAGAGGTTTCGCTAAAAAAACAGGAAGATCAAAAAGTCAAAGCGGAGCTTTCTTTGACATTGAAAGTAGAAGAGAAAGAGCCTGAACCAACAGATGAGGAGAAGAAGCCAGACGAGTCTATTGAAAAATTACCAGAAATCGATAGACTTGAATCTCCTGAAACTCCAGACAAGAAGAAAGTGGTTATTCACGAAATGAATGATGAGAAACCAATAACATCTCACAAAACACCGCAAGAAATCGCTCCTGAAAGAGTTTCACCTGTTCAAAAATTACCGGAAACAGTAAAATCTGTGAAACGAGTTGAAGCGGTAGTTGAAGAAGTTACGCTAGAAAATCTCGAGGATCAAAAAATCATAGCAGAGCTTCCTATGGCATTGAAAGCAGGAGAGAAAGAGCCCGAACCAACACTTGATGAGAAGAAACCCGATAAGTTTATTGAAAAATTACCAGAAATCAACAAACTTGAATCTCATGAAACTCCAGACGAAAAAAAAGTGGTTGTTTACGAAATTTATGATGAGAAACCAATAGAACTTCATGAATTATCGGAAGATGTCGCTTCTGAAGAAGTTCAACCTTTAGAAAAAACATCGGAAACAGAAAAATTTGTGAATAGAGCTGAACCGGTAGTTGAAAAGTTCACTCCAGAAAAACTCGAGGATCAAAAAGGCATGCCTAAGTTTTCTTTGGGATTGGAAGAAGAAGTAAAAGCACCCGAATCAACACATGAGGAGAAGAAACCAGATGATTCAATTGAAAAATCATTAGCAACCGATAAATTTGAATCTCCTGACGAGAAAAAATTATTAGTTCAGGAATTAACCGATCAAAAACCAAAAACAACTCACGACTTACCGCCAGATATCACTTCTGGAAGAGTTTCACCTGTTCAAAAGTCACCGAAAACAATTAAATTTGTGGAACGGGTTGAACCGGTGGTTGAAGAGGTTACGCTAGAAAAACTCAAGGATCAAAAAGTCATAGCGGAGCTTCCTCTGAGATTGAAAGTAGGAGAGAAAGAGCCTGATCCAACAAATGGGGAGAAGAAACCAGATGAGTCCTTTGAAAAATTATCAAAAATCGATAAACTTGAATCTCCCGAAACTCCAGACAAGAAAAAAGTGGTTATTGGCGAAATTCATGAAGAGATACCAATAAAACCTCACGAAATACCTCAAGATGACGCTCCTGAAAGAGTTTCACTTATTCAAAAATCACCGAAAACAGTAAAATCTGTGGAACGAGTTGAAGCGGTGGTTGAAGAGGTTTCGCTAGAAAAACTGGAGGATCAAAAAGTCAAAGCAGAGCTTTCTTTGACATTGAAAGTGGAAGAGAAAGAGCCTGAACCAACAGATGAGGAGAAGAAGCCAGACGTGTCTAATGAAAAATTACAAGAAATCGATAAACTTGAAACTCCGGAAACTCCAGGCAAGAAAAAAGTGGATATTCACGAAATTCATGATGAGAAACCAATAACACCTCACGAAACACCGCAAGAAATCGCTCCAAAAAGAGTTTCACCTATTCAAAAAACACCGGAAACAAAAAAATCTGTAGAACGAGTTGGAACAGTGGTAGAAAATGTTACGCTAGAAAAACCCGAGGAACAAAAAGTCATAGCAGAGCTTCCTTTTGCACTAAAAGCAGAAGAGAAAGAACCTGAACCATTACATGAGGAGGAGAAATCAGATGAGTTTATTGAAAAATTACCAGAAATCGATAAACTTGAATCTCCTGAAACTCCAGACAAGAAAAAAGTGGTTGTTCACCAAATTTATGATAAGAAACAGATAGAACTTTATGAACTATCGAAAGATGTCGCTTCTGAAGAAGTTGAGCATTTAGAAAAAACATCGGAAAGAGAAAAATCTATAAAAAGAGCTGAACTAGTAGTTGAAAAGTTCACTCCAGAAAAACTCGAGGATCAAAAAGGCATGCCTGAGTTTTCTTTGGGATTGGAAGAAGAAGTAAAAGCAGCTGAATCAACACATGAAGAGAAGAAACCAGATGATTCAATTGAAAAATCATTAGAAACCGATAAATTTGAATCTCCTGACGAGAAAAAATTATTAGTTCAGGAAATAACCGATCAAAAACCAAAAACAACTCACGACTCACCGCCAGATATCGCTCCTGGAAGAGTTTTGCCTGTTCAAAAGTCACCAAAAACAATAAAATCTGTGGAACGGGTTGAAGCGGTGGTTGAAGAGGTTTCGCTAGAAAAACTGGTGGATCAAAAATTCATAGCAGAGCTTCCTTTGACATTGAAAGTAGAAGAGAAAGAGCCTGAACCAACACATTTGGAGATGAAGCCAGATGAGACTATTGAAAAAGTACCAGCTATTGATAAACTTGATTCTCCTGAAACTCCAGGCAAGAAAAAAGTGGTTATTCACGAAATTCATGATGAGAAACCAATAACACCCCACGAAACACAGCAGGAAATCGCTCCTGAAAGAGTTTCACTTATTCAAAAAACACCGGAAACAGAAAAATCTGTAGAACGAATTGGAACAGTGGTAGAAAAGGTTACGTTAGAAAAACCCGAGGATCAAAAAGTCATAGCAGAGCTTCCTTTGGCACTGAGAGCAGAAGAGAAAGAACCAGAACCAACACATGAGGAGAAGAAACCAGATGAGTCTATTGAAAAATTACCAGAAATCGATAAACTTGAATTTCCTGAAACTCCAGAAGAAAAACAAGTGGTTGTTCACGGAATCCACGACGAGAAACCAATAAAACTTCATGAATTACCGAAAGATATCGCTCCTGAAAGAGTTTCACCTGTTCAAAAATCACCGGAAACAGTAAAATCTGTGAATCGAGTTGAAGCGGTGGTTGAAGAGGTTTCGCTAGAAAAACGGGAGGATCAAAAAGTCATAGTGGAGCTTCCTTTGACTTTGAAAGTAGAAGAGAAAGAGCCTGAACCAACACATTTGGAGGTGAAACCAGATGAGTCTATTGAAAAATTACCAGAAATCGATAAACTTGAATCTCCTGAAACTCCAAACAAGAAAAAAGTGGTTATTCACAAAATTCATGATGGAAAACCAATAACACCTCACGAAACACCGCAAGAAATCGCTCCTGAAAGAGTTTCACCTTTTCAAAAATCACCGGAAACAGTAAAATCTGTGAAACGAGTTGAAGCGGTGGTTGAAGAGGTTACGCTAAAAAATCTCGAGGATCAAAAAGTCATAGCAGAGCTTCCTACGGCATTGAAAGCAGGAGACAATGAGCCCGAACCAACACTTGATGAGAAGAGACCCTATGAGTTTATTGAAAAATTACCAGAAATCAATGAACTTGATTCTCCTGAAACTCCAGACAAGAAAAAAGTTGTAGTTCACGAAATTTATGATGAGAAACCAATAGAACTTCATGAATTACCGGAAGATGTCGCTCCTGAAGAAGTTGTACCTTTAGGAAAAACATCGGAAACAGAAAAATCTGTGAAAAGTGTTGAACCGATAGTTGAAAAGTTCACTCCAGAAAAACTCGAGGATCAAAAAGGCATGCCTGAGTTTCCTTTGAGATTGGAAGAAGAAGTGAAAGCACTCGAACCAACACAAGAGGAGAAGAAGCCAGATGATTCAATTGAAATATCATCAAAAACCGATGAAGTCGAACCTCCTGACAAGAAAAAATTATTAGTTCAGGAAATCACCGATCGAAAACCAACAACACCCCATAAATTACCGCAAGATATTGCTACTGGAAGAGTTTCACCTGTTCAAAAATCACCGGAAACAATAAAATTGCAACGGGTTGAACCGGTGGTTGATAAGATTACGCTAGAAAAACTCGAGGATCACAAAGTCATAACAGAGCTTCCTTTGACATTGAACGTAGAGGAGAAAGAGCCTGAACCAACACATGGGGAGAAGAAACCAGATGAGTCTATTGAAAAATTACCAGAAATCGATAAACTTGAATCTCCCGAACCTCCAGACAAGAAAAAAGTGGCTATTGACGAAATTCATGATGATAAACCAATAACACCTTACGAATTACCGCAAGATATTGCTCCTGAAATAGTTTCACCTGTTCAAAAATCACCGGAAACAGTAAAATCTGTGGAACGAGTTGAACCGGTGGTTGAAGAGGTTTCGCTAGGAAAACTGGAGGATCAAAAAGTCATAGCGGTGCTTTCATTGACTTCGAAAGTAGAAGAGGAAGAGCCTAAACCAACACATGAGGAGAAGAAGCCAGATGAGTCTATTGAAAAATTACTAGAAATCGATAAACTTGAATCTCCTGAAACTCCAGACATGAAAAAATTGGTTATTGACGAAATTCATGATAAGAAACCAATAACACCTCACGTATTACCGCAAGATATAACTCCTGAAAGAGTTTCACCTGTTCAAAAATCACCGAAAATAGGCAAATCTGTGGAACGAGTTGAACCGGTGGTTGAAGAGGTGACGCTAGAAAAACTTGAGGATCAAAAAGTCATAGCGGAGCTTCCTTTGACTTTGAAAGCAGGAGAGAAAGATCCCGAACCAATAGTTGAGGAGAAGAAACCAGTTGAGTCTTTTGAAAAATTACCAGAAATCGATAAACTTGAATCTCCTGAAACTCCAGACAAGAAAAACGTGGTTATTCACGACATTCATGATGAGAAACCAATAACACCTCACGGATTACCGCAAGATATCGCTCCTGAAACGGTTTTACCTATTAAAAAAACACTGGAAATAGAAAAATCTGTAGAAACAGTTGGAACACTGGTAGAAAAGGTTACGCTAAAAAAACTAGAGGATCAAAAAGTCATAGCAGAGCTTCCTGTGGTATTGAATGCAGCAGAGAAAGAACCTGAAGCAACACATGAGGAAAAGAAACCAGATGAGTCTATTGAAAAATTACCAGAAATCAATAAACTTGAATCTCCTGAAACTCCAGACAAGAAAAAAGTGGCTATTGACGAAATTCATGATGATAAATCAATAACACCTTACGAATTACCGCAAGATATTGCTCCTGAAATAGTTTCACCTGTTCAAAAATCACCGGAAACAGTAAAATCTGTGGAACGAGTTGAACCGGTGGTTGAAGAGGTTTCGCTAGGAAAACTGGAGGATCAAAAAGTCATAGCGGTGCTTTCATTGACTTCGAAAGTAGAAGAGAAAGAGCCTGAACCAACACATGAGGAGAATAAGCCAGATGAGTCTATTGAAAAATTACTAGAAATCGATAAACTTGAATCTCCTGAAACTCCAGACATGAAAAAATTGGTTATTGACGAAATTCATGATAAGAAACCAATAACACCTCACGTATTACCGCAAGATATAACTCCTGAAAGAGTTTCACCTGTTCAAAAATCACCGAAAATAGTCAAATCTGTGGAACGAGTTGAACCGGTGGTTGAAGAGGTGACGCTAGAAAAACTTGAGGATCAAAAAGTCATAGCGGAGCTTCCTTTGACTTTGAAAGCAGGAGAGAAAGAGCCCGAACCAATAGTTGAGGAGAAGAAACCAGATGAGTCTTTTGAAAAATTACCAGAAATCGATAAACTTGAATCTCCTGAAACTCCAGACAAGAAAAAAGTGGTTATTCACGACATTCATGATGAGAAACCAATAACACCTCACGGATTACCGCAAGATATCGCTCCTGAAACGGTTTTACCTATTAAAAAAACACTGGAAATAGAAAAATCTGTAGAAACAGTTGGAACACTGGTAGAAAAGGTTACGCTAAAAAAACTCGATGATCAAAAAGTCATAGCAGAGCTTCCTGTGGTATTGAAAGCAGCAGAGAAAGAACCTGAAGCAACACATGAGGAGAAGAAACCAGATGAGTCTATAGAAAAATTACCAGAAATCGATAAACTTGAATCTCCTCAAACAGACCAAAAAAAAGTGGTTGTTCACGAAATTCATGATCAGAAACTAATGAAACTTCATGAATTACCGCAAGATATCGCTCTTGAAAAAGTTGCACCTTCCCCAAAAATACCGAAAACAGAAAAATCTGTGAAAAGAGTTGAACCTGTAGTTGAAAAGTTCAATCCAGATAAACTCGAGGATCAAAAAGGCATGCCTGAGTTTCCGTTGGGATTTAAAAAAGAAGAGACTGAACCTGAACCAACACATGAGAAGGAACCAGATGACTCAATTGAAAAATCACCAAAAACCGAAAAAGTCGAATCTCCTGACAGGAAAAAAGTTATAGGTCAAATACCAACATCATCTCACGAGTTACCGCAAGATATCGCTCCTGAAAGAGTTTCAAATGTTCAAAAAACACCGGAAACAAAAAAATCTGTAGAACAAGTTGAACCGGTTGTTGAAGAAGTTACGCTAGAAAAATTCAAGGATCAAAAAGTCTCAGCGCATCTTGCCTTGGCATTGAAAGTAGAAGAGAAAGAGCCCGAACCAACACATGAGGAGAAGAAACTAGATGAGCCCATTGAAAAATTAACAGAAACCGCTGAAATTGAATCTCCTGAAACTCCACACAAAAAGAAAATGGTTGTTCACGAAATACCAAATGACAAACCAACAACACTCCATATATCACCGCAAGATATCGTACCCGAAAAAGTTGCATCTTACCAAAAAATACCGGACACAGACAAAACTGTGAAGAGGGTTGAACCAGTAGTTGAAAAGTTCACTCTAAAAAAAGTCGAAGATCAGAAAGGCATGACTGGGATTCCTTTGGAATTGAAAGAAGAAGAGAAAGAACCTGAGCCAACACATGAGGAGAAGAAATCAGATAAGTCTATTGAAAAACTAAAAGAAACCGATGAACTTGAAACTCCTGAAACTCCAGACAAGAAGAAAATGGTTGTTCACGAAATACCAGATGATAAACCAACAACACTCCATATATCACCGCAAGATATCGTTCCCAAGAAATTTGGACCTTTCCAAAAAACACCGGAAACAGAAAAATCTGTGAAGAGAGTTGAACCAGTAGTTGAAAAGTTCACTCCAGAAAAACTCGAGGATCAGGAAGGCATGACTGAGATTCCTTTGGGATTGAAAGG
Organism: Chrysolina oricalcia; assembly: GCA_944452925.2. NCBI lineage: Eukaryota > Metazoa > Arthropoda > Insecta > Coleoptera > Chrysomelidae > Chrysolina > Chrysolina oricalcia. Next base: position 41,126,370 of record OX101824.2, read on the forward strand.
AGAAGAGATAGAATATGAACCAACACTTGATGATTCAATAAAAAAATCAGCAAAAACCGAAAATGTCGAATCTCCTGACGAGAAAAAAGTTATACTTCAGGCAATCACCGATCACAAACCAACAACACTTCACAAATTACCGCAAGATATCGCTCCTGAAAGAGTTTCACCTGTTCAAAAAACACCGGAAACTGAAAAATATGTGGAACGAGTTGAACCAGTTGTTGAAGAGGATACGCTAGAAAAACTCGAGGATCAAAAAGTCTCAACGGAGCTTCCTTTGGCATTGAAAGTAGAAGAGAAAGAGCCTGAACCAACACATGAGGAGAGGAAACCAGATGAGTCTTTTGAAACATCATCAGAAACCGATAAATTCGAAGCTCCTGAAACTCCAGACAAAAAGAAAATGGTTGATCTCGAAATACCTGATGAGAATTCAACAATACTCCATGAATCACCGCGAGATATCGCCCCTGAAAAAGTTGTAACTGTTCAAGAAACACCGGAAACAGAAACATCTGTGAAATGTGTTGAACCACTGGTGGATAAAATCACTCCAGAAAAACTCGAGGATCAAAGAGGAATGACCGAGACTCCTTTGGGATTGAAGAAAGGAGGAAAAGAACATGCAACACATGAGGAGATGAAACCAGATGATTCGATTGAAAACTCATCAAAAACCGGTAAAAACGAATCTCTTGACCAGAAAAAATTTATAGTTCAGGAGAGAATTGAACCAGTACTTGAAAAGGAAACTCTAGAAAAACTTGGTGATCGAAGTGTCACAGCGGAGCTTCCTATGGCATTGAATGTAGAAAAGAAAGAAGAACTAACACACGAGGAGAAGAAACCTGAAAAATTATCAGAAATCGATGAACTTGAATCTCCTGAAACTTCAGACATAAAAAAAGTGGTTGTTCAAGGAATACCCGATGAGAAACCTACAACACTTCATGAATTATCACAAGATATCGGCCTCGAAAAAGTTGCAGTAGTTGAAAAGTTCACTACAGAACAACTCGAGGATCAAAATGGCATGCCTCAGTTTTCTTTGGGATCAAAAAAAGGAGAGAAACCACCTGAACCAACACATGAGGAGAAGAAACCAGATTATTCAATTGAAAAATCAACAAAAACCGATGAACTCGAATATCCTGGCAATAAAAAAGTTATAGTTCAGGAAATCAGCGATCAAAAGCCAACAACACCTCACGAATCACCGAATGATATCGCTCCTGATAGAGTTTCACCTGTTCAAAAAAAAACGGAAACTGAAAAACCTGTGAAAATGGTTGAACCATTGGTTGAAAGGTTCACTACAGAAAAACTCGAGATTCAAAAAGGCATGTCTGAGTTTTCTTTGGGTTTGAAAGAGAAACCAGATGAGTCTATTGAAAGATTAACAGAAACCCATAAACTCAAAACTCCTGAATCTCCTGACAAGACAAAATCAGTTGTTCACGGAATACCTGATGAGAAACCCGCATCACTTTATGAATTACCACAAGATATCGCTCCTGAAAAAGTTGCACATGTTCAAAAAACAGCGAAAATAGAAAAATCTATGGAAACAGTTGAACCATTCGTTGAAAAGTTCACTCCAGAAAGACTCGAGGATCTAAAGGTCATGATTGAGTTTCCTTTGGGATTGAAAGAAGAAGATAAAGATCCTGAACCAACATATGAGGTGAAAAAACCAGATGATTCAATTGAAAAATCATCAAAAACTGATAAACTCGAGTCTCCTGACAACAAAAAAGTCATAGTTCAGAAAATCACCGATAAAACACAAACAACACCTCACGAATTACCGCAAGATAATGCTGCTGAAAGAGTTTCACCTGTTCAAAAAACACCGGAACCAGATAGTTCAGTAGAACGAGTTGAACCTGTGGTTGGAAAGGTTACTCTAGAAAAACTCGAGGATCAAGATGTTATAGCTGAGCTTCCTTTGGCATTGAAAATAGAACAGGAAGAGTCTGAACCGACACATGGAGAGAAGAAACCAGATGAGTCTATTGAAAAATTAACAGAAACCCATAAGCTCGAATCTCCTGACAAGAAAAAATCGGTTGTTTTTGAAATACCCGAAGAGAAACCTTCAACGATTCGTGAATCACCACAAGATATCGCTCCTGAAAAAGTTGCATCTGTTAAAAAAACACCGGAAACAGAAAAATTTGTGAAGAGAGTTAAACCATCTGTTGAAGAGTATACTCCAGAAAAACTCGAAGATCAGAAAGTCAAAGCTGAAATTCCAGTGGCATTGAAAGTAGAAGAGAAAGAGCCTGAACCGACAGATGAGAAGAAGAAACCAGATGAGTCTATTGAAAAATTAACAAAAAGCGTTGAACTAGAATCACCTGAATCTCCTGAAAAGAGAAAAGTTTTAGTTCAGGAAACAACTGATCGAAAACCAACAGCACCTCATGAATTACTGCAAGATACCGCTCCTGAAAAAGTGGCACCTGTTCGGAAAACACCGGAAACAGAAAATTCTGTGGAAAGAGTTGAACCAGTATTCGGAAAGTTACCTCCAGAAAAACTAGATGATCAGAAAGGCATGACTGAACTTTCTTTGAGATTGAAAGAAGAGAAAGAACCCAAACCAACACATAAGGAGAAGAAACCAGATGATTCAATTGAAAGATCATCAAAAACCGATGGAGTCGTATCAACTGAAATGAAAAAATCTATAGTTCAGGAAATCACCGATCACGAATTGCCGCAACATACCGCTCCTGAAGAAGTTGCACCTCTTCTACTGTCACCGGAAACAGGAAAACCTGTGAAGAGAGTTAAACCACCTGTTGGAAAGGTTACTCCAGAAAAATTCGAAGATCAAAAAGTCATAGCTGAGCTTCCTTTGGCATTGAAAGTAGACGAGAAAGAGCCTGAACCGACAGATGGGAAGAAGAAATCAGACAAGTTTATTGAAAAATTAACAAAAACTGTTGATCTAGAATCACCTGAATCTCCTGAAAAGACTATAGTGTTAGTTCAGGAAACAACTGATCGAAAACCAACAGCACCTCATGAATTACCGCAATATACCGATCCTGAAAAAGTGGCACCTGTTCGAAAAACACCGGAAACAGAAAAATCTGTGAAAAGAGTTGAACCAGTATTCGAAAAGTCACCTCCAGAAAAACTAGATGATCAGAAAGGCATGACTGATCTTTCTTTGGGATTGAAAGTAGAAAAAGAACCTAAACCAACACATGAGGAGAAGAAACCAGATGATTCAATTGAAAAATCATCAAAAACCGATGAAGTCGAATTTTCTGAAAAGAAAAAAGCTATAGTTCAGGAAATCACCGATCCAAAACCAACAACACCTCACGACTCACCGCAACAGACCGCTCCTGAAAAAGTGTCACCTGTTCTAATGTCACCGGAAACAGGAAAATCTGTGGAACGAGTTGAACCATTGGTTGAAAAGGTTATTCTAGAAAAACTCGAGGTTCAGAAAGTCAAAGCCGAGCTTCCTTTGGCACTGAAAGTAGAAATAGAAGAGCCTAAACCGACACATGAGAAAGAGAAATCAGATAAGTCTATTGAAAGATTAACGAAAACCCATAAACTCATATATCCTGAATCTCCTGACATAAAAAAATCGGTTGTTCACGAAATACTCGATGAGAAACCCACATTACTTCATGAATCACCACAAGATATCGCTCTTGAAAAAGTTTCACATTTTCAACAAACACCGGAAATAGAAAAACCTGTGAAAAGAGTTGAACCATTGGTTGAAAAGTTCACTTCAGAAAAACTCGAGATTCAAAAAAGCATGCATGAGTTTCCTTTGGGATTGAAAGAAACACCAGATGAGTCTATTGAAAAATTACCAGGAACCCATGAACTCGAATCTCCTGAATCTCCTCACAAGAAAAAATCGGGTGTTCACGAAATACCTGATGAGAAACCCACATCACTTCATGAATTAACACAAGATATCGCTCCTGAAAAAGTTGCACGTGTTCAAAATACACCGGAAACAGAAAAATCTGTGGAAAGAGTTGAACCATTGCTTGAAAGGTTTACTCACGAAAAACTCGAGTATCAAAAAGGCATTATTGTGTTTCCTTTCGGATTAATAGAAGAAGATAAAGATCCTGAGCCAACATATGAGGTGAGGAAGCCAGATGATTCGATTGAAAAATCATCAAAAACTGATAAAATCGAGTCTCTTGACAAGAAAAAAGTTATAGTTCAGGAAATCAATGCTCAAAAACCAACAACACCTCACGACTTACCGCAAGATATTGCTGCTGAAAGAGTTTTATCTGTTCAAAAAACACCGGAAACAGAAGAATCTGTGGAGCAAGTTGAACATGTGGTTGAAAAGGTTACTATAGAAAAACAAGAGAATCAAAATGTCATAGCTGAGCTTCCTTTGGCATTGAAATTAGAAGACGAAGAACCTGAACCGACACATGAGGAGAAGAAACCAGTTGAGTCTATTGAAAAATTAACAAAAACCCATAAGTTCGAATCTCCTGACAAGAAAAAATCGGTTGTTATTGAAATATCTGATGAGAAACCTTCAACGATTCACGAATTACCACAAGATATCGCTCCTGAAAAATTTGCATCTGTTAAAATAATACCGGAAACAGAAAAATTTGTGAAAAGAGTTAAACCATCCATTGAAAAGTTTACTCCAGAAAAACTCGAAGATCAAAAAGTCATAGTTGAGCTTCCTTTGGCATTGAAAGTAGACGAAAAAGATCCTGAACCGACAGATGGGAAGAAGAAACCAGATGAGTCTATTGAAAAATTAACAAAAATTGTTGAATTAGAATCACCTGAATCTCCTGAAGAGAATATAGTGTTAGTTCAGGAAACAACTGATCGAAAACCAACAGCACCTCATGAATTACTGCAAGATACCGCTCCTAGAAAATTGGCACCTGTTCAAAAAACATCGGAAATAGAAAAATCTGTGAAAAGATTTGAACCACTATTTGAAAAGTCAACTCCAGAAAAACTAGATGATCAAAAAGACATGACTAAATTTCCTTTAGAATTGAAAGAAGATGAAAAAGAACCTAAACCAACACATGAGGAGAAGAAACCAGATGATTCAATTGAAAAATCATCAAAAACCGATGAAGTCAAATCTTCTGATACGAAAAAAGCTATAGTTCGGGAAATCACCGATCCAGAACCAACAACACCTCACGAATTACCGCAAGATACCGCTCCTGAAGAAGTTGCACCTGTTCTAATGTCACCGGAAACAGGAAAATCTGTGGAACAACTTGAACCAGTGTTTGAAAAGGTTACTCTAGAAAAACTCGAGGTTCAAAAGGTCATAGCGAACCTTCCTTTGGCCTTGAAAGTTGAAGAGAAACAGTCTGAACCAACACATGAGGAGAAGAAACCAGATGAGCCTATTGAAAAATCAACGAAAACCGATAAACTTGAATCACCTGATTCTGCTGACAAGAAGACAGTGATAGTTCAGAAAATTGCCGATCAGAGAGCAACAACACCTCATGAATCACTGCAAGCTATCACTCCTGAAGAAGTTCTACCAGTTCAAAAAACACCGGAAACAAGAAAATCTGTGGAAGGAGTTGAACCAGTAGTTGAAGAGGTCGCTGTAGCAACAACACCTCATGAATCACTGCAAGCTATCACTCCTGAAGAAGTTCTACCAGTTCAAAAATCACCGGAAACAAGAAAATCTGTGGAAGGAGTTGAACCAGTAGTTGAAGAGGTCGCTTTAGAAAAACTCCAGGATCAAATCCTCATGGCTAACTTGCCTTTGGCATTGTCGAAAGGAGAAAAAGAACCTGAACTAACAGAAGAGGAGGAGAAACTAGATGAGTTTTTTGAAAAATTAACAAAAACCGATGAACTCGAATCTCCTGGCAAGAAAAAAGTTATAGTTGAGATAATTCCTCATCAAAAACCATCAACACCTCATGAATTACCGCAAGATATCACTCCTGAAAAAGTTGCACCTGTTCAAGTAACACCGAAAATAAAAAAATCTGTTGTTGTTGAAAAAGTAACTATAGAAAAGTTCGAGGATCAAAAAGTCATTGGTGAACTAAACTCGTCGTTGAAAGATGAAGAGAAAGAACGAACACCTGAGGACAAGAATCCAGATGAGTATATTGAAAACTTAACAATAACTGGCAAACTCGAATCACCTGAGTCTCCTGCCAAGAAAAAAGTAATAGTTCAGGAAATAACCGATCAAAAGTTAACAGTACTCTATGAATTGCCGCAAAATGTCGCTGCTGAAAAAGAAGCAACGGAAACAGAAAAATCTGTGAAACGAGTTGATAAAATCACTCTAGAAAAATTCGAGGATCAAGAATGTGTTGCTAAACTGTCTCTGGCATTGAGTGGAAAAGAGAAAGAACCTGAACTATTACACAAGGAGAAGAAACCAGATCATTCTGTTGAAAAATCAACAAAAACCAATGAACTCGAATTACCAGAAACTCCTGACAGAAAAAAAGTCATAGTTAAGGAAATAGTTGATCCAAAACCAACAATAACTCATGAATTATCGCATGATATTTCTTCTGAAAAAGTTGCATCCGTTCAAAAAACACCAGAGGTTGAAAAGATTACCCAGAAAAAACTTGAGGATCAAAAAGTCATGACCCAGCTGCCCACGACATTGAAAGAAGTAGAGAAAAAACCTGAATCGTCATGTGAGAAGGAGACATCAGATGTACCCGTTGAAAAAATTACGAAAACCGAAGAAATCGATTCACCTGCAACTCCTGACAGGAGGAAGGTGTTAGTTCTGGAAATAACCGGGAGAAAAACAACAACGTCACATGAATTACCGCAGAATGTGTCTACTGAAAAAGTCAAATCTGTTAAAAAATCACTGGAATCGGAACGGCAACAAGTTGATACAGCTGTTGGAATAATTACTCTCACAAAACTAGATGAACAAAGAGTCATGAATGAACTGCCTTCGGCTCTGAGAGTGGGAGAGAAAAAACTGGAACCAACATATGGAGAGAAGGAACCAGTTCGAGCAATCGAAAAATTAACGAAAACCTATAAAATAGAATCTCCTGACAAGAAAATAGTAATAATTCAGGAAGCAACTATGAAAGTATCCTCAACACCACAGGAGTCACCGCAAGATATCGATACTCAACCAAGTTTTGACGAGAAGAAACGAGAGGAAAGCGTTGAGAAATTTTCAGCCATTGAAAAATTCGAAAAACATTATTCTCCTGACAGAAAAAAGAAAATAGCCCAGGAAACAACTGAGGTAAAACCCAAAACACGACAGGAATCACTTCATGATATGGTAATAAAAGAAGATGATGCTCTTCAAAAATTACAAGAAACAAGAAAACAATTCCAACAAGTCGATACTGCAGTTGAAAAACTCGTTGAACAAAAAGGTTTCTCTAAAAAACTCACTTTATCCGATAGACAACCCAAATCCTCACCTGAAGAGAATAAATCCGAAACAAATAATGATGGAACATTAATGACTGAAAGATTTGAAACACCTATATCTTCTTACATAAATAGGGAAGCAAAAGCTCATGAAAAATCTCTGGAAGAATGCAAAGTCCTACAATTCTCACTCAAAGATGTTGCAACAGACAGAAAGTGTAAGGTGGTCAATCAGGAAATTCTTGAAAGAAAACTCAAATTTGATCATAAACCCCTGAAACAAAAAGCAGCTGAAACAAAAGATGATACTTTGGAACAAGTTATATTAGCTGAAACAATTATCTGTGTCGAAACAACTCCTACCATAATGGGACATGACAATACAAAGATCTCTTCAATTCAGAACGAGGTGGAATATAAACACCCGAAAAAATCCAAAGTAAAAGTAGAAGCGACCCGTATCGTACAACCCAGGTTAGTTGGCTCAGTCCGAAAAGTAGTTGATGAAAAACCTGTATCATCCAAATCGAAACTGGTCTATTCTACGACTCAAGAACTCGAATTCAGTCAGGGAGCGCCCAAGAAAGAAAAATCATTTATTGGAAAAAGTCATGTCCGGACATTATTAAAATCATCCACTGGTACAGTGTCAAAAACTGCAGGAGAAACTCAATTTCCAATAGAAAAAACCCATAGGGTTGAATCACCTAAGAAACGAGTTGAGGGACCTCGAAAAAAGTATAGCATTGATAAGAAACATAGCAATGGCGTGGTTGATAAAACTTCATCACACGTGGAGAAAACTAACCTATTAAGTTCGCCTTCTAGAAGACCGTTAACAGTTGAGAAAATGCCTTCTACTGATAAAAGAACTATTTCGTATAGAGAAGTTCAGAAATCAAGTTTGTCGAGAAAAACGTCTCACAAAGATATTAGACAAAAATCAGTAACTGTGAAATTTGATCAAGTGAATCAGGGAAGAAGAAAATCTACTGAAGCTACAGTACGAAATGGTATAGGTGTGGAAGAGAAAGGTATTGAAATTTCTTCACATGGATTTGTAGAAAAACCGCTAGAAGCACCTCGTAAGGTAGTTTTAGATTCTAGAACTGTTTGTCGTAAGAAGCACCCAGAATCGTCAGCAGGTACTACGGATGAAGTCAACGGTAAATCTATAAGACCTCGCAGCCAATGTGAATCACCAAAGTTTTCAGAAACTGATCCAGAACCATTATCGTCTGAGAGTGAATCATCCCGCAAATTAGATCATATCTTATCAGAAAATGAGGCTCCCTCATCAATTATTGAAATGCCTCATTTGCAAAAAACCAAAAAACAAAAAGAAACCCAACATCTCTATGATATTTCTACCCCAGAGATAGTTATGAAAGACGATGTTTTAGAAGTGACTCTACATGCTCCCCAACAACATGAAACCCCGACTAGAATCAAAAGAAACGATTTGATAACCAAGAAGTACTCTAAACAAGTTCGAAAAGTTGGCCAGGAAGAAGCAGAGAAAAGGATACTTAACAGACATCTTCAACGTCCGAAGCCATACGATGATGGCGATTTAAGTTCAGATGATGAAAAGAATGTAAAACCCAAAGTTGTGAAAAAAACAACAAAGGGGAAATTTATTGAACGAGACATGAGTAGTACTAGTAACTCAGAAGGGAAGGTATCATCAAACATACCAAAACTCACCAAGAGAAGTAACATCAATGTATCCAGAATTGAAACTACTACGAAAGAATCTCCTAAAAGCATGAAACATGATTATCTTAAGAAGAAATCAGTTCCCGATGAAACTCATTCCCTGTCACAAGAGGGACTTAGATATGGTAATCGTGTACATCGATATATGATGTCTACTGTGTCAAGAGATCTAAAAGTGGAAAGGAAATCGAAAGAAACTGAAACAGTCAAAACAAAGGACAAGCGCGAAATTGATAATTTCAATGAGAAGCTGAAAATCAAACACAAACTCGAAGAAAAAATAGATAACAAAACACAGAAAAAATCAGAATATCGACCACGAACAACCACAACATCCATTCATAAGTCAGAACTTGTTCAATCCGAAACGAGCAAAGAAAATAGAGGCGCTACAAGACCCAGATGTGAAGAAAAGGTGGTGAGGCTGCAACAGGTCTCAAGTTCACCCAAGAGAGAATCAAAGATAACAAAATCGGTGGATTCTAATAAAGTGGTAGGTACAGAAAAATCCCACAAGTCTGAAGTAGCATCAGACTCTGATATGAAACTACATAAAGCAGACATTTACACAAGGATCGAAAGTCCTAAACCAAGTCCATCCCCGACAAAGCTACGTCGCACCATTGTTACTGAACATATCAAAAAAGTATCCCACTCCGCAGACAAACCGTCCTATGACAAAACCGTCCAGTTTGCCGATAGAGTTCGTAGTCAGAGTGTTATTCCCTCAACATATCAAGAACTCATTGCAGGTGATCGCGATAGTCCAAGCCCAAGCCCAACATCCCTTCCTGGCAGCCCGATCAGGATCAGATCAGCTAATGGGACGAATAAATTTGTTACATCAGAGGTATTCACCAGAACGCAAAACTACACTGGCTCCATTGAAGTCATTTATAGACAACCCTACGAGAACATAAGGAGGGTGGCATCCGCTCTGAGGAACGAAACTGAGATGTCACTCATAGATACGACTGATTCCAGTCTCTCAGAATCCGTTGCTCTTCCCAGTTCTCCATCAGATCACGACGTGAGTTCGGACGCCAATGGCCGATTCAAATCCTTATCACCCACATCTCCCAAGCAAAGAAGATCCCTTGAATCAATCCATGAGACAAGCCATAGAATATCGGACCTCATAACCACTGATATACCCGAAATACTGTCGATCGAAGAGGAGGTATCGCTGCCAAGGAAGTTAGTTTTGTCCCAGTACGATGAAATGAAACAGGAAGACTCATCTTCTACCCAAAAGTCAGAGGAGAAAGTGTCTCCGGTCGTAGATATGGACGTTGTATCTCCTCCTAGAGGAAAGTACCAATTTGGTTACATAGAAGGAGGTACAACACAAGGTAACACTTCATCTGTGTTGCCCGAACCTATTGCGATGTCATCCCACAGCATGGCTTCTCGAATAGACACACGTAAAGAGGTATAACTCCCATGTCGTGTAGGTAAAGCTTTTAGTTGATCGTTCTGAAATATGCCCAAACTAGATAGTATGCATCATATAGATTTAGAGCAATTTCTTTTCAGGAAATCCAGAGGATCGCGTTGTGGAGGTAAGTTAAAGACGAGTGACTGAATGTTACCATACGAACCCAGTTTGATAATTTGAATCCACAATTATAATAAATTAGGTCAATGTTTTAACTTCCACAATTATCATTTATGAAATCGATGATTTCGCCATTGTACACCACTTAAGAATCGATATCATTGATATCGATTGGACAAAAGTAAAACATCAATTATACCAATAATACGGCACTATCAAAGCAAGATAGTAGATATAATCATTCATATCACAGTGCGTTTATAAACTCTTTTTTTTTTCACAATCCTGAAAGGATGTCGTTGCTATAATACATTTCAATCTTCAGTGATAGAACTTCGTTGATTCTCCGCTACTTGCCCGATTTCTAGTTATGAGTTTTGTTTGGAGCTGGTCCATAGTCTGACTCAACTCTTGTGCTGGTCTGATCTGTTGCGGCTTTATATGTGTTTTCAGAGATCCTTATCAAATTTCATCCCATCAGTAGGATTCTTATACATGAGCCCTTTCATGCATATTTCTTTTTCACACTGTCATGAGGTCAATTATCTTCCATATTGGCATCTGAAGTAAATGAATTTCCTTGAGAAAGTACATTAGTTTCATTGTTCATGAGCAATCGTTCTCACTCTCTCTGATAGACCTCCCAATCATACATATCGATTCCGTCATATAAACAGCACCATTTCACCTCGGTCATTTATGAAATTGCATCCATTTCGAGATCCTTGTACAGCCTTCTTCATTTTGCCTCCTCTGAGTAGATACGAGAATTCGATTTCTATCACCCTGTATACCGCTAATTTCTAATTGAACGAAAATGGGTCATCGTTGCAAGATGCTAGGTTCAACAAAGCACTTGAACGTAGAGGGTAGAGGAATGCTATTATTATTATTTGCCATGGCGGTCTGGGCCGAATTACTGATTTTTTGCGGCTCATTTAAGTTTTAGCTATATAGTTAAAGAGCTGCCTATATGATTTACTTATAGGTCAGGAAACCGTCTGCTGGCCATGAAATAGCATTCTTGGTGTTGCCCCCAGTCACCTGGATGTATTTCTAGAATTCTCCAGGTCAAGGTCAGGGAGGGAGGGGGGGCGCTTGAAAACCAGTTTTTTGTGACCGTCTGCTGGTTTCACATTTCGGTAGATATGGTGCTGTACATACCTTCTGCCAAGTTTGACCTGAGAACGAAGTCAATATACAGAGTTATGCCGAAAAAATCGCGATTTTCGAAAATAACGGTTTTTGGCAAAACTCTGGACCTTGACCTCGTACGAGGGTCAAACTAGGCAGAAGGTATGTTCAGCACCATATCTACCAAAATATGAGACCGGCAAACGGTCACAAACTGACGGTTTTCAAACGCCCCCCCCCCCCCCTTCCTTGACCTTGACCTGAAGAAATTCTAAAAATACACCCAGGCGACTTGAGGCAACACTAAAAATGCTATTTCACGCCCAGCAGTCGGTTTCCTTACCTGTCAGTAAATCATATAGGTCGCTATTCAACTAATAGGAAAACCCGTAAAATATACAACACTACCCCGGGTGGTGGCTTTCCAACAAGGCTTGTGTTCGTCTATGCCTCCTATACTAGTGATATTTAAGCGGCCGACACTTGGTAGTGGCCAGATAATACACAAATCGTTTTTTTATCATGTGGGAACATTGCTCTGTTCTAACCCATGAAGACAATTTAAAGGCCGAAGAGGTAACTATTCTGGAAAGCATTACATTGGTCGGAAAAAAAATTCCATTTCGAGTTGTACAGGAAAAAATAAAAATGCAATTATTGCTTTCTTACGCATATAATTTTTGATTAAAGAGAAAATATAAAAAATGGAAAAGGAAAATTTTATGAGGGGTTTCATTGCACGGTCACCATCAATTTATTTTTTTCAAAATACGAACCTGTCTATTTCCCAACAAATATTGATACACCGTTAAAATACAAATTCAGTTGGTTATTTTAGATTAAACGTCGGAAAAAATCTCAAGTATGATATATCACTGAATTTGGACTTTAATGGTTTTCAATATTTGAAATAAAAGTGACAGTGACCGTATTTGAAAAAAAATACTTGATGATTGCCGTAAAGGAATGAAATCTTGCATCGAAGATTCATTGTTACATTGTTATAGCAAATTTTGAATAAAATAATTCTGAATTTATCGAAATTGAAATTCTGCACATAAAAAAAAACAAAAATAGCATTTTTTGTTTTCATTGCATCATAACTCGAGGAGGGGAAGAGTCCCTGTAGATTTTTTTGGACCGATTTTAGGCTCTTCAAAATTTTCACCTTCTTGTCCATTTAATTATCTTTGTTTCACTTAGGGTTTAGTATGTAGCAATGTTGCCACATGATCACAAAGGAATGGAAATGGCTTGTATGGAGTCACCCCGTGTGATAGGAAACTTGGGCCCTCACTCAGCCTACTTACTCATACAATACAAGCGCTGGCCATTCTGGAGAGATCTGGTACAAACACAACCAGGCTAGTCCTTTCTCCAGTAGCCATCCAATCCAAACCTCGTGATGGGTTTGAAAGAGGTTGTTAATAGAAAGATTTTAGTTCAGGGACCTTGAGCGTCTTGCCGAAAAACCCTAGGCATTCGCTAAGCAAATTTTCTGCAGTTTCAGTGGAATCCTCGAAGTATCGACATCCACCACTCTCTGATTTGCCCAGTTTATTGGATTTTACCTCAGAGCGCAGTGTCCAGCGAGGAGTCTGTCCCATTACCAAATTCAACCCAAGAAGCTGTTCAGCTTTGTCCTGGCACTTTAGTTCAGTGAGATTTCATCTCATCTGTTATCCAGCGTCATAATTCTTCATTCGTAGGTGTCGGAGAGCCCACAGAGAGATTCTGGGCTGAGAAATTGTGTGTTTGTTCCTTCTTTGGCAAGGCACTCTACTTCCTCGTTGTCTCTAATACATCTGTGACCTGGCCAAGTCAGCTCAGTCTCACAAGACTTCAGAGCTTTCAGTTTCTTTTGGCTATTTGAAAGTTCATAGATTTTTCCCTCCGGGTGATCCTTGTGAGGCACTCATGGACACATATATCTAAAGCATGAACCTCTGCTTGACAGATGGTTGGGGTGTAACCAAGAGGTTTTGAGAGCCTGAAACTTGGCCCTGTATTTGCCCCTACAGCCCTTTTAACTATCTCGGATCCATCAGTGTACCACACTGATGCAACCCTTTTCAGTTTATGACCGTTCTCTTTGAAATTTTGGTGAATGAAGAAGCACTTCAAACTGCTTTCCGAAGTCGGACCTAAATGGCATGTTATCTGTTGGTCGGCAAATGTTCCAAAATCTTCAGGTATAGTGGCGGAAAGATCAACATTTACCTCGAATGCTTCAGTAGGGAACGTAAATATTGCCCCTGTTATTACCAGATAACTTAGCCGCTGCATTTTCTACAGCCTGACTTCTGACGAAGTTTGTTGCATCTTTGGCCTCCCTATCAGCAAAGCATAGGTGACCTTAGCTTTGATAATCAATGACCAGTAGATCATTTTTGATTTCAGACCTCAAGACTGCATGTCCGGCTTGTCGCTATAGCCCTGGAAAGATTGTTGTTGAATTGGCTGTTCCATGTCAGTTTTTGGTCGATTTTAATGCCCAGATATTTAACCACGTTGGAAAATGTTAGCTGGGTTCCATTCAAAGTTGGCTCGTTTGGTTCGTACTTTCACCTCATTGTTAATGGAACCAGCACTGTTTCGCTAGGATTCACATTCAGCCCCTCCTTTGCGCACACGCTTCTGACTGTATTTAGGGCTACATGCATGCGGTTGGAAATCACTTCGTCATGTCTGATACTGATGGTGATGACTAGGTCATCGGCGTAATCTTGAGACGTTAATTCATCGTCTTGTAGGTTCACTTTCAGATCGACGACTATCAATGACTAGGGCAAAGGCGAAAGAACTCTTTTTCTTTTATGGGGTCAACCTTATTCTTGCCACACTGGTTCTTCATTTCAGCATTTATGGAATCCATCCGATCAGTGAGGCGTTTATGTTTCATTGCCGTGAATAAACGAGCAAAGGATGCAGTCTTCTGGCCCAATTCAAGAAAAATTACTTAACGTTGATACTTCATATATCTGTTCTTCATAACGAGTTGGACAACAATCTATTTGTCATTTGTTTTGGACCCCCGCAAACTGTTTGGGGCGTTCGATATCCGGAATGCCAGAAAATTTTTGTCGAACAGTGTTTCCACTGAATTTTTTTATATTTTTATCACGCGATTCTGCAAGAATCAGTAGTGCGCTACTAAATTCCATGAGTCATAACCTTGTTGATAAGCAGAAGATTAGAGAGTGGCTCAACATGTTTTGCAGGGGATCGTCAAAAAGGGCAACGTGTTACCTGTCTATAAAGGTTAATTTTTATTAGGCTATAGGGTATAATCAAAAATAGCCACCACTCAAACATGTTTCTAATCTGCATAGAGAAAATTGAATACATTCAGAATGAATAGGAACAGGAGTGTTGTGAAATTTCAATTTCAAGAGGGAATATCAGAATTCTGTTATCAAATTTCATTTCAGAATTTGCAAAAATCATTTTTTGGAAAACCGCCACCTGTCAACGAAATAAGGCAAAAGACTATACTTTTGCACGGGGACTTTGTTTAGTCTGTTCTAACCAGAAAGACTCAATCTTACCTACACATTTGTGAGCGAGGAAATTGAACATAGATTTAGTAAAGAGTAATTACACTTGAGAAGGCTGGCTGTGGCTGATTTTGACCATATGTTCAGCCAAACCTAGTCAAGTCGTAGCTGTTTCTGTTTATGGACCCTGGAATAGGTCATTTTCTTGGCTGTTTTCATTCCCTACATAGACATTTGGGAGCGAAGAAATTGAACACAGATTTTTTTGAGATAATTGGTCGAGTCGTGGCTTTTTCGTTTATGGGTTATGGCACAGGTACTTTAATTGGCTGTTTCTATCGGCCCTGGCATTGAATCCTGACTACCGATTTACAGAGGAAAGTTTTGAATCAATTAGACAGGTTCACGACCATAGACTTTTTGATGAAAAGTAGTATGAATGCTGATAGGAGCTATATATCCCACTGCTCAAGCTGCTCAGTCATATAATGAGATCTTCATTGTGTTAGATGAAATCCAACTGTAATTCTTTGTTATTGAAAGGTTAAATGAGTTTATGGACGTATATGGTATCAAGAAATGAAAATAAAGGATATGTTTTTCAATCACCACGCGCTTCAACTATACAGGGCAATTCAAATTCGACCCCCACCATTGGGATCTCCTAAACTACAGGAGATACGTCGAAGCTTAAATTGGGGCAAAGTTGCGTATTCTGGTGCTTAACAAAATACTGTTTTGAAACTTGGAAAATTCCGAGTATTTCCGGAAATATCGGGAAAAAACTGAAAATCGGAATTTTTGTTTTTATTTTTTTCTATCGTTTTTTGACAACATAGCTCAAAACCAAAAGTACATTTTCATTGATACTTTTTTTCAGCTACACGTTTTTATGTTCAGATTTATTATCCGACGTTTCGTCTTCTGGCATTCATCATCAACTTTTTTTTCTGTTATGGGCGCCATATTGTTTTTTTATACAGAAAAATAGTGATTTTCATTCTGATTTCATTGATGTATAATTTGTTATGATTTGCACTTCTGAAACCACAAATATTTAAAAAAAACAACTTCATCGGAGATGGTCATGACTCCATCAAAAAATTTTGTTTAATAAACACTAGTTGTCAGAACTCATTAAACATCATAAGTTTGCACAAATACTTCAGTCGAAATGTCCTCATTCTCAAATGAAGAGAAACATGTTGAAACTTTATTATAAATTTGATAGGAATAGTACGAAAACAACACAAATTTATTTTGAATTATATCCGGAAAGACAACAGCCGGATAGAACATCATTCGGAATTTTGGGCAAACACTTGGCTGAGTACGGTGCGTTTCGAAATACAAGAATGAAATTATGAGCTTGTAAAAAATGCACAAAAAGTATTACAACAAGTGTTCGAAATGATGGCCTTCCTTTTGAATACATAACCGAGCTCTAAGTTCATCTACGGTGTCATATTCTTGCTCTCCATAGATTCTGTTCTTTAAAGTGCCCTACAAGAAAGTATCCAAAACTGTAAGGTCAGGTGACATTGCCGGCCACCTCACTGGTCCAGAATTTCCTAACCACCTATTAGGAAATCTTTGGTGTAAATATTCGCAAACTGCTCTTTTATTGTGTGGAGGAGCCCCGTCATGCTGAAACCAGCAGCTGTTATAATTAACAAGGGGAAACGTATCCATATATTCTTCGAATTCGTTTCTTAAGAACCGAAGATAGGTTTCCCTGTTCAAAGTATTGAAGAAGAAATGAGGTCCAAGTTTTCGGTCGTCATACATTCCAGCCCACACATTCAAACGAAACCGAACTTGTGGTCTGACTTCTCTGAAGTGTCGTTGATTATTTTCACTCCAAATGTGCTCATTATTTCTATTATCTATCTTTCGTCGGTCCAAATATTGCTTTTCAAGAAGTTTGTAAGGTCTACCCTATTCGAGAGCCAGCTACAAAATTCCATCCTTCTCCCAGGTTCACCTGGATGTAATTTTTGTGAAATATGTATCTTATAACATTTCAAACCACTTTTTTTGAATTCCCTCCAAACGCTCGTCTGTGGCACATCCATTTCTATCGAAACTTGATGTGTTGATTTGGAAGGATCTGCATTTATCTTAAAAACTACCAAAAATAATTATACTTCTTCGAATATGGAATGAACTATTATTTTACCTCGGCTATTTTGTTCCATTCTGCTTCCATATTTCATTCTTGGTTTTTGAAACGCACCGTATTCAGCCAAGTGTTTGTCCAAAATTCCGAATATTATTCTATCCGGCTGTTGTCTTTCCGGATATAATTCAAAATAAATTTGTGCTGTTTTCGTACCATTCCTATCAAATTTATAATAAAGTTTCAACATATCTCGTTTTTCTTCATTTGAGTATGAGGACATTTCGACTGAAGTATTTGTGCAAACTTATGATGTTTAATGAGTTCTGACAACTAGTGCTTATTAAACAAAACTTTTCGATGGAGTCATGTCCATCTCAGATGAATTTGTTTTTTTTTAATATCTGTGATTTCAGAAGTGCAAATCATAACAAATTATACATCAATTAAATCAGAATGAAAATCACTATTTTTCTGTACAAAAAAAAACAATATGGCGCCCATAACAGAAAAAAAAGCTGATGATGAATGCCAGAAGACGAAACGCCGGATAGTAAATCTCAACATGAAAACGTGTGGCTGAAAAAAAGTATCAATGAAAATGTACTTTTGGCTATGTTGTCAAATAACGATAGAAAAAAATAAAGACGAAAATTCCGATTTTCAGTTTTTTCCGATATTTCCGGAAATACTCCGAATTTTCCAAGTTTCAAAACTGTATTTTGTTAAGCACCAGAATACGCAACTTTGCCCCAATTTAAGCTTCGACGTATCTCCTGTAGTTTAGGAGATCCCAATAGAATTTGAATTGCCCTGTATAAGTAAAAGTGCGTAGTCCAGGAAAAACATGTTTTTAATTTTCGAGATTCAAGGAAATTAATAAAAAGCCCTCCTGTATAAACTTCAGTTGAAAGTAAACAAACTCGGATCATAAGTGCCATAAATACTGGCCACTGAAAAGTTTCCACGGTCCAGTTACTGAACTCTGCATTGTCAGATATTATCATTGAGATGTGTTCCAAAATAATCAACAAAACTGAATATGGCTCGATGCACATTTTTCTAAAATTGTTTCGGTGTTATCCGAACGAGGGATACATGGTACATATTCATTGTTTATTCAGATTATTGACATATTTATAATATAGGAATAGCACGAAGTCAACGGCAAGTCTCGATTTGCTGCGAATCATACCAATAAGCGTCAACGAAATATCGACAAATATGGATATACCAGAAATCGCGATAACCCAGGAAGTTGACGAAGAAGATGACGATAACCAACTGAGCTTAGCCGAAGCGCTAACGGATGTTGAAGACCTTTTCGAAGGGGAGGCTGAGCCAAGAAACCACCTACCAAGAAAACACAGCAAACTTAGAATCAAATTGAATCATGACGATTATTTAACAGACCTGGAAGATTTCGAAGCATCTGAGGATGATGACATGAACCAAAATATCAGAAAACATGATAATCCCATATCGATTGAAGATATGGACATGGAGGGGGGAACTTATGAAGAATCCTATAAAACGCACGTGAAAACATCGAAAGGAAGAAGGAAGTTGAAAACGCAAATGTCTACTTCCCATCAAGACAAAAGCGAAGACGTCAAATATGAAGTATTCGATACCTTCACCGACGAAGAATTTTACGATACTGATAATGAATTGATGCATGATGGTGTCCCTGAAATCGATTTAGATCTGAATACTTACCGCGTCGAAAACATTGATGTTTCAGAAAAATCTAACAAGTCGTCCTCAGGACTATTGACGCCATTACCCCATGTAACCTTTTCTGATTCGAATGACTCTGACACTCCACACAGTAAAAATAATCAATTTTTGAGTGCTCTGTCTCTGTCTCCAAATTTGTCAGATCTAACTGACGTCGAAGTTTTGTTCTCAGGCGATGAAGCAAAAACTCATAAAAAAAGTAAACCAAGGCGACGTCGACACAAAGGCGGACGCAAGCAGTCAGTTACAGATGTGGAGGACTTGGAAATATCTGAAGGAGATACACGGAATAACATTCAGGCTAACAGAAATAGAGGATTGGGAAATAGGCTCAAGGCAAAAAGTTATTCCTTAGCGTATGATTCAGACAATGAGGAAGAATATCACTTGCAATTTCCAATATGCAAAAAAATTGCTGACAAGAATCAAACTATTCTGAACATTCCAGAATTCGATACCAATTTTCTCACTGATACAGAAGACCTCGACGATATGTCCGAATGTGTAGCCAGTCCAGCGAGCCAAGCTGAACACGACTCGGCATTTGACGCAAAACTAGCTGAAATGGCTACTGGATGTAGCCAGACGACAGAATTCCATAGTTCTCTGAAGGATAAAATAACCTATAAAGTGGAGTCGAATGACTGTAATGCTATTGATCAACGTAGCAACACTGATTTGGATAGCTACGACACTGACGATAGTGATGTCATGAAAACCGATAGAGCTCCAGAGAGCAATTATGGTATAAGATTTTCTGGAGCGAAAGCCAAAGATTTTGAGAGAAAAAAGCCCACGAGCTTATTGGCACCTATTCACACCGAGGAAGCTGTCACAGATTGCGAAAACATAGATAGTTCTGATGATGAAGATCGATTAAAGAAAATGCCAATGGCATTGGTGAGACAGTCAACAAGTTCTACAGATGAAGAAGAATTTGACGATCCCAATTCGTTGGCCGATTTGCCCGAAGTAGACTTACCCCCACCAGTGCGTAATTTGATCATTCTGAGAGAGAATGAGTCACTACCAACAGTACAAATTCTTCCTTTGGAAGACGGTATACTGTCAAATCCCCAAAATTTTGAAAATGAAGTTTCAACTGAGGATGAGAGTCTTTCATACGACGAAAACGATATCGCAAGTTCTGCAAACACGGTAGCACCGGAATTTGTATTCCAGGACTGTGGTATGGTAGATGAGTCTGAAAAAACACAACGTGACCCAACTAATACTCACGTGAAGAAAGAAAAGTGTGAGGATTTGACGGATACAGAAGAGCTTGTTTTGGACAGTCAAAACCGGAGGAGAGCACCAAAGTTCAAACATTTGCATGAGAAGTTTCTTTCAGAAAAAAATAAACTGATTGTAAAATCGAATGTAGAAACAAGACTACTAACTGATACGGAGGATGTTCTCTTTAGCGATGGAAATGAAGAGAGCTACCATAGTCTATCACCGATGATCAATATGCCTGGTGCCGGTGGTACTACTGACATAGAAGTTTTGGAATCATCCGATGAAGAAACTTATCATACCGCCATCAGGCCATTGTCCTGCACTCCACAACACATGAGACAAATGGGAGGAGAAATGGTCATGTCCAAAGACGGATCCGGCCCTTTTTCTTCGAAAGAACGATCGCTGGTGAACAATCATTTGAAAAAGTTTGTCGATGTTACCGCAAGTCCGGTGTATACAGATGTAGAGGATCTAGCGACATCTGCAGATGAAGACTTTATGAGTTATTCCCGAGCAGAAACTGCTACTCCAAACCAAGTCCACAAAGATCTTGATCAAGTGAGCACCAGCAAGGTACTCACGGAAGACAAGAGAAAGTTCGATTCGGAAGGCTGCATGTATTTGAAGGGTGGTGGGTTCATTGAACATCCTACAGAAGAAGAATATCTTTCAGAAGAAGATTATTCTATTGATGACGTGATTCTACAAAACTTCTGTTCACGAAAGGAAATTGGTGAGGATATGAAAGTTTCGCTGAACTTGCTGAATGGATCGGCGTCGTTTGGACTTCGTGAAGGTAATTTAACTGACTGAAATTATTTACCATATAGTTGATTCTCTTGTTAGCAGTTCACTAAGAACCTGGTGAAAACTTCATCAAATATGAATAAAACTCAAGTCAGAACGGTGAATTTTTAAGGCATTTTTTCTTCTAATATTCAATAAAATATTTAAGAAGCATCATATTCAGATGAAAATTGAGAAATTATTATTAGAAAGAATGTAATTCACCCATACTAGTAATTGTATGGTAGTTAGTTTTTTTGAGGAGGAGGGCGCATATTTATTCGTTTGCCTCAGGGCGCACAAAGCTCTGAAGCCGGCCCTGGTAGTCCTTCGAATAGTTTAAACAGTTTCAACAGTAAATTGTGTATTGTGAGTAAACAAAACTGTCTACATTTTTTCCGAGATGTTGTGAGTTCTTTATCATTCTTGAGACCATTTCTTTTCTCCAAAATTACTTTACTGTAGAATAAGTTTCATTAGTTAAAGTTGTGCGCTTATTGAATTTTTTCAAAATGTGGTGTTTACACTTCAACAAAGAACTGAAATTATCATTTTATACAGTGTGTCCCACTTTGAGCAGCACCACCTCCGTATTTTCTTATTCGACGATCAATTTCAAAACAAATTTTTTGCAACATGTAGTACTCAATGAGATCTACATTTCTGATTATTCATTCATCTCATTTCACTTTAACACGGCCAACTATGATCTATAGAAAATGCAAAAAATCAGTTATTTTTTGAGCGGAAAACTAATAATATAAACACGTTGAGAACTCTCTGAAACACATGTGTTCAAATTTTCACGACGGTATCGTATTTAGGGTGTTTTTTAATGAGAATAATTATCCCATGAACAAAAATAATAAGAAAAGAATAGTATAATAACATGAATATATTCTAATACCCCTTGAACATCTGCTCAGTATTTTTTCTGCACATATCATACACAGGGTGTTGTTTGCAATAAGAATGAATTATTTTTGCAGCCCCATTATTCTGAAGTTCATGGCCACTTGAATCAAATTTTGATCTTTTCTGTTTTTCCCATACAATTTGGTAGTTTCTATGATTTTATTTTGATTATTGAAAGGAAATAATGAAAAATCAGGAACCATATGAATTTGTTTCAATAATAATTCTTCAAATCAAAAACAAATATCAAATCTTGAATTATAAGTTATACATTTGTCATAATCATTTTTTATACATTTGAGAATTCCTCTTCTGTTACTAGGATTCAATTATTTTTCGAGTTAAATTATCATAAAATTTATGGATACTTTAATCGAATGTTTATGATTTCTGCTTTCTCTTCAGAAATATACAAGAGATCAATTGAGTTCGGTTTTCATTATTTGTAGGATGGCAATAAATATCGTGATGTCAAGTTTTACTGAAACTTTATCAAAGAAAGGTACCGATCTAATAACTATGTTTTCGCTTCTGCAAAATGCCCAGAGAGTTCATAAACTGATGATCAAGACTACCGTGGAAATACAACCCTTCATTATAATGTACATCTTTCTCCAACTCTCTCTTACTCAAGTCTCCTAACTAAAATGCTAATAGCTTTTAGGAAATACCCTCAAGATGGCTATGGAAGTAACGCGATATTCACATTTTCAAATATTTTGACAGATAACAATTGTTGTTCAATGTGTAGGTTTTCATTATAGCTATTTGTGCAGCAATGCCTATGCAACGAAAGCTCACTCTTTCGGAGAGAATAGAGATAAATAAAATTATTGATGACAATACTAGGTCATCAGGAGAAGCAGGTATTCAATTCAATCGAAGGCATCAAGATCGGGATGCCATTAATCCCACTACGGTGAGTCGGATAGGTATATTATTCAACAGCTCGGGAACTGTGCCGAATTCAACAAGAAGGGGGCGCGGAAGACGAGAAAATGACGATAGAAATATTTAAAATTATTTCAGTCACAATCCCACAAGTAGTCTTAGACAATGCTCTCTCGATATCGGTATATCAAAATCAGAAATTTGGAGGCATTTGAAAAATGAAAACGTCATTCCATTTAAACCGAAATTCCTCCACACTGTTGAGGATGGAGACAATATCAGAAGACTGGAATATTGTCTTTGGTGCCAAGGGGAATTTATGAACAAATAACATTTTCTAAATAACATTTTATTCACGGACGAGGCAACTTTCACGACAAACGGTGTAGTTTCCTCTCAAAATTCCCGTTATTGGAGCACCGAAAACCCCCACTGGGTGATTGAATGTAAGCGGCAATATTCCCAGAAAATCAACGTGTGGTGTGGTATTTTAGGGAAAAAAATTATTTGACAATTTTTTTTAAGGCAACGTAAATTCACAAATATTTGTCAATTTCTTAAATAATCAATTATGGGATGGATTGGAAAACATTCCGATTGAGCTACGACGGGATATATACTTTCAGTTAGATGGGGCAAACATTCATAATGCTAGAGAAGTACGCGCTTGGTTGTACACCAAGTTCAGAAGGAAGCGGATAGGTCGCAATAGTCCACTAATTCACTGGCCAGCAAGGTCCCAAGACCTGACCCGACTTGATTTCTTCTTGTACTTTGAAGAAAAACGTGTATAAGTCTAGGCCTAGAAGTGGAGCAGAACTATAAGAAAGGATTTTGGAAGCATGTCATGGCATTACCCCTAATATTTTGAGGAAGGTGGCTATAAACAACAGGAGAAGAATTCTAAAATGTATAGATAATGGAGAATACTAAAATAATAAAATATGAAAGAAAATAACTAAGTGTATTCATAAGTTTTAATTTTTTGCTTTTGTTTTGAAGTATTAATAGTAATAAATTTCATTTGGTTCACAATAATTATTCTCAATAAAAAACACCCTATATACGACACCGTCGTGAAAATTAGAACACATGTGTTTCAGTGAGTTCTCAAAGTGTTCATAATATTAGTTTTCCGCTAAAAAAATCCCTGATATTACTCACTGATTTTTTGCATTTTCAATTGATCATATTTGGCCGTGTTGAAACGTAATGAGATGAATGACTAATCAGAATTGTAGATCTCATTGAGTACTACATTCTGAATTTTTTTTTTTTTTTGGAATCGGTAGTCGAATAAGAAAATACGGAGGTGGTGCTGCTCAAAGTGGGACACACTGTATGTCGAATATGCTCAAAATTAACGGAAATAACGTTTGATGGAAGATAACCCAATAGTAATATCATTTTATATGACACTAAGGTAAACACGATTAAATTTCCACAGATTTATTGTCTTCGCGACATGTTTCGATACACTGTATCTTTTTCAAGCGAATGTATTACATTCGCTTGAAAAAGATACAGTGTATCGAAACATGTCGCGAAGACAATAAATCTGTGGAAATTTAATCGTGTTTACCTTAGTGTCATATACTATGAATTTCCATCAAGTAAAGGCCACGTCAATCCAAAAAATATCATTTTATGTCATAAATAAGTCCTGGAATCAGATGATGAGTTTAGTGAAACTCAGGGCTCCCAGTCGGTCCCTTTGTAAGAGTTTAGTCCTTTTTTTAGAGCTATTTCCTTTTTGTTCCGTTTTTTTGCAAAATGTTCCTTTTATTCCCTTTTTTCGTTGGTCACAATTCATTAGGTTTAGTTCTGCGCTGAATAAGATGTGCTACGTCATAATTGGCACAACCATATTACTAAAGTTGCCAAGAAAAGGTTTACAAACTACTCGCGTCACAAGCTCTAAGGGCGTGCATGTAAGCAAGTACTGAGTAATTTTTTTGAAGAAAACGAATGCTGGTGATCCGAAGTACCCTAATGTTGCCATCCTGGGGAAGGCAGCTCTCACTTTTCCATAGAAACGCCTGTAGAGCGGGAATTCTCTCAGTCCACTTCTACGAAAATTACGCCCTTGACAAAAGCACAGGGACATTAACCCCCTAGTAAAAAATACCCCTGAAACAAAAACAAGTGGAACAAAAAACCCCAGGAACAAAAAATCTCCGGTTCAAGATGATCCAAAACACAATTCCATAATATAATTCGATTCCAATAATTTTATTGTAAATTCTAAACAAATAAAGTGATTGAAAAAAAATAACAACTGAAAAGTCCATCTGAAAAAAAATCATTTGAATATAAGACAGGCCCGTCTTATTAAATTGAAAGTAAGGTATAACTTCCAAATTACCACGTTTTCGGCCATGGAGCAAATTTCTTAACGTAAGAAAGGGTCATAACCTAACCCAGCTATCCAAGTTGCTAGTAATTTAATCATAAATTATTTTAATAAAGTGAAAAGTAAGCAGATGCTCGCTGCGCTCGCATTTTATGAATTATCAGAAGAAAGAGACATCCACCTCTACGGTCATGTCTCTTTCTTCTGGCAGCTCAACGAAATCCTTGACGTAAAAAAGGTACACAACCTAACCTAACCTAGCTTTCCAAGATGCTGGTAATCAGTGATGAGATTATGATCACTCGACTTGTTGCGAGTTTGACGTGACTTATAGTGAAATGAAGGTCAACTCATAAGGAAACCACAGCACTGCATATCGAGTGTTCATAATCCCACCCCTGTATAAAAAGGTGAAATCAAAGCAGATGTTCGCTGCGCTCGCAATTTATAAATAACCAGAAGAAAGAGACACGCCTACGGCATGTCTCTTTTGGCTGCCCACCGAATTTCTCAACATAGAAAAGGGACATAACCTAACTTGAGGTAGCTTTCCCAGTTACTGGTAATTCGATCACTAATTAGAATGAAAATGTGAAAACAAAGCATTTTATTAATTACCAGAATAAAAAAAAAAGAATTCAATACCAGTTCCATCAAACGTCAGCGAAATAATTATTACAGATAATTGTAAATTTACAACAGATGGCCAAGAATTTCCATTACATGATTCTGACTTAGTTATTCAGTAGATAATAACAGGATGTTAATTTTTGGAACCTATAATGATCTGAAGATATTATAGAATCATCACATGTTCTGTTCTATCAACTATACACTGTTTATGCATTAGCAAATTCAGGACAATTATCTATTGGACAAAAACCCCTCAGGAACCGGTGGTATTTTCGGGGGGTTTTAGTCCGGGAGGTTTTTGTCCAGGGGGTATTTGTCTTGATATCCTCAGACCTCCGGCTTTGCTCTACGAAAACCTTTGCACGCCGTGCATACAGTGTGTATCTAGATGATCATTTGTATGGATGGTCATCTGGTAAACAGAAAAAGATAAAAGAAATTTCTGCAAATGGAGGTCAAGAAGTGGATAATATAAGAAGGCCGGTCCAAGCTAGAGATTGATCTTTTGAAAAGAAATAAATGAAAAGTATAACAAAATGTTTTAAGAGGCAACAAGAAGGCAACTAGAAGGCAACTAGAAAAGAAATGTCTCTATGTGCAAAATTATGATCGAGTTAATGTTTGAGGGGATTAATGCCAATCGTAACAGAAACCAATGACAAAACGAGCAGCTTATCAAGCCTGCAGAGAAGAGGAAGAGTAAGAGTAAAATAATAGCTGACTTCTCAAACAAACATCCAAAGAAAAACTAAGCAGTAAAAGTCTGACAAGATTTATAATCTTATATATGGGATTTCACTTCAGTCATCCCTCAGTCATATCTCAGGGTTGTGGGTTCGATTCCCAGCATGATCACCGATCTCGTGCATGGCATCACACGTTGACGAAAATAACAATTTATAAAAGTCCTGATGGGTTCAAGAATTTTTTAAAATATTTGAATGATCTCAGGTGGTTCTGTTGTTTTTTAGAGATTTATTTTCAGTTTTGCCTTTCGAGTTTACATTTTCATTTTATTTATTATTTTGTCTGTTTTGCAGGAATAATGGATTTAGTGATTCTTGTTTTTTTTTTTGGTAAAATTTACACCTTTATCGTTTAAACACGTTTATAGGTTGACCATTCTTGTCGTTAGTTTTTTCCCTTTCTGGTCCCTTTTTTCGGAGTCACAAATCCCTTTTTCCCTTTTTTGAGATAGTAAGTCGCTGGGAGCTCTAGAAACTGGTTCCGTTGCTGACAAAAAAACAAATAATCGCCGTATTTTGGATGAAGCAGCACAAATAGAAGTTTTAGGCACCTTTACTGCAGAACCCTCCACATGTCGCAATGTGGCACTCCAAGTAGGAATGTCACACTAAACAGTAAGAAAAGCACAAAAGTTACATAATTTTCACCCGCATAAATTGCAAATTCTTCAACATCTTTTTGACGAGATTTTGATATTGATAGGTGATTGATTGCTATTTTTATCAGCGAGAAATATGGAAATTGAAATTTCGCACTTAACTACAATTTCGGTAATTAGATTTTCTTCAAGTTCTCCAACGACATTTTCAAAGTATCCAGACTCCAAAAACACTGAACCATGCACTTGTCGGTACCATTGAAAATTTTGTCAGAGATAAATTGGTTTTTCTCGCAGAATATCCGATGTCATTATTCAACTCACCTAGTAGAACGAACACTCACAATATTTTACTTTGCCTGGACATTCCTTTATACAGTCATATCCATTGAAACACCTCAGAGCATGTAGAGCATGGAAGCTTCAAAATAAAATTCCATAATGCGATCAAAACTTGACGAGTGTCCTGTAGTATAGTTCAGTTTGGTGTTTAGCCAGAACTGTGACAAAATTTCACTTTCAGCTCATTTCCTTCTTTAACAAAGGAATACTAGTCGTAACCGCTTGGGAAAAAATTCAGTATCGTCGACAATGAATTTGTTGGCTCTCATGTTATGGCTTGCCTTGTCAGTTGTGTAATTCTGGTAATGAACTATCTCTCACTCCATGTAGTAGTAGTAATAATAATAGTTTTTGGGGAGGCCACTGCCGCAGCCACCATAGATTAACGATGCCTACAAATGTTATCGTGGCGGTCTCTTTGTCTTCTGAGGACTTCATAAGTATCCTGTTGAGATTGTTCCTTCAAAGTCTGTTGACTTGGTTGTCTCGTTTCTTATTCTATTTTGTTTGGGAATAAATGTGACTCTCACCTTTTGCCATATCGTACGTATATGTCATGAAGATACGACACTGTATTTGTATTTCTTGTTTTTTTGAGTAAGATTCAAGTAGCTCTTTCATACTAGGAGCTACTTCACATTCCGTCTATTCTGTTGGCATTATATGAAGATTATCAGTTACTTACACACTTAAACTATTTTTCATTTAATTTCTGTTATTTTCTCGAGTTCTATATAGCTTTGGGAAGAGTATTGAATAATTTGCAGCCATTCTGAAAGAAACCCCTTTGATTTAGACTGGATGAATGTTTGGATGGAATCAATCTGTTTTTCATACGGGTATGCTCTACTATTAGAGACTCAAAATAAGATTTATTCTTGGAAACAAAACAAACAACATCGTTGTATGCATTTAGAGGCTTTCGAAGTGTTCTTTGCATGATTTCAATGGAATTCCAATTGAATTCTATCCAGATTGAATCTATTTGTATTGTCAGTGATCCTCTGCTCATTCATTTCTTCACCTCAGTCAGTCAATCAATCTGCTTTTAAAAACATTTCAATGGCCGTAGCTCTTCTGAACTGTCATCAAAAGTTTTACCAACCTGTTTTATCTTGTTTTGATGTTTTGGTTCTCGGGAATAGTACATTCCTGTAGAGAACATGGTGAGAGCCAAGGGAAAGTAGGTAGGAATTGGTGATCTTGAATTTCATATTTCTATTTTCTGATCTCTCTTGATCTAAGAAGAAATGATGCACACAGCTTCATAAAAGAATTACAAAAAACTAAATAGTTGAAATGTTTTTCCATGTTGAAAAATTAACTATGAAGGATTTTAAGGAAACGATTTAAAATTATGATTGGTACTTAAGTGCCAATTCAAATTTTCACGGGATTTAAGTCACTTTTAATCCCGCATGTGAGAGACTCAAAGTGAAAATCAAGGAAACCACCTAGCTATCCCAAAATTTTAACTATCGGATAAACAGATCACTAATGAGTTATGTCAAGATTTTACAGGATATACAAATTCGATTTTTTTTTTTCAGTATTCACGTTTCTTTTTATCTGTTATTCATTCTTTTCTACTTGCTTGGGGACTAAGTTAACAGTCTCTACCCTCTGAATTAAAATATTCAATTGGGTACCTTAGTAGGTAAATAGGTTTTTTGGAATTCTGTAGTTCATCTGCTGTCGAAGTCAGAAATACCATGGTTGAAGCAAAGCAAAGCAACGTGTCACATGAATATTTGTAGCATTTGGTGTGATAACATTTCAAAAACAGAAAACTTCCCAAACACCATAATTATATATCAATTTCACTCAACGCGTGTTTCTTTCCAAAATACTTAGCATCATCAGAAGCACAGTTCCTGTTGAGTGGACATTGTTATGGCGTTTGGACGTTATTTTATTCATTGGATTCTTCGTTTATGGATTTTTTTCCACCTATTCGCAATCTAAATTCTAGACACACTCACAACTTTGCTTTTGAACACTATATATCCCACCGGATACCGAGAAAGGTCTAAGTTGAAGGAAACTTTCATTTTCCGAAACATCACAGGTAATGAATAACCTAGTAAGTAGTTGAGACATTCGCATGGCAAAACTAACACTAAATGAATGAGTTCAATTCCCAGGATCTGCAATTTGGTAAGAAAACTAAAACTCTACAGAACTTTTACTTATAACATTAGTATTGCATGAAAATCGTCTCAAATTGTAGATGAGAGGCATGTATCCATCTGAATAAGGAACGATTCAGTTCTGCCTGACATATTTCGCACTGATTTTTGAATAATTGAGGTTGAATAAAAAAATACAGTGACACTCATTTGGATCTTTCAGAATGTATATGGTGTCAATAATAAGAAGAAACTTTACTATCTGAAACGTTGCATCGCAAATACGATTCACGAGATCTCAGTTCCATATTTAGACAAGCTATTACCCAGCACGTACAGGGTACACCACGGCAAGCTGTATATGGAAAACTACTGGGGCTTGCTTTCTTAAAATTTGTATACAGAAGTTTTCCAAAGAACTCTTTACAGCTAAACAATTTTCAGTTTACTGAAATCTCTGGTTATACCAGAAATGGACCCCAACTTCGTTATTTCAAATGAAATGCAACAATTCTAAATTGATATTTTGGAATATACGCTTAATTCCAATTGAAATTCATGTATTCATCATATGTCTGGAAAGCGTAATGTTCGAGTATTTCCAAAATTTTTGGCAGATTAAGCTGTCCACATAAAAAAATTAATTGTCAATATCAAAGTCAGTCAAACAAAATTTATTTTCATGGTTCACACAAATTTTGTGGACTTTCTGAAAAATGTATACAGGGTGCTCAGTAATTTTCAAAGATTCGTGATTTTATTTGATTCAAATGGCATCCCTATTCTTTCAACAGTGGATTTTACGCTAAAATATACAGGTTGGGTCACGGTCGATGGTACCTTAGACGTTTACGAAGAACGGGACATAGGATCATTCTAAAAATTTGGTTTCTGAAGTAGTTGCTCTTGGTCTATCGATCTAAAATATTTTCAGCAATGCAGCGTTGCCGCTTATACCAGAAAGTAGCAGCATCTTTGTTATTTCAAATGGGTCACCCTGTATATTACCGCATTTTTGAACTTGTCATTCCTTTCTGTTTATTTCTGCCTCAAACTCTCCTATACCTATCTGTAACGGTTTTTGAGATATTGGTTATTTTCCATATTTTTTATCCAAAACAGCTCGAATTGAATGTTTATTTCTGCGGTATTTGGATTCTTAGGAAGTTGCAATTTTGTGTTTAGTTCATCAAGATCATGTACATTGATTCTGTATAGAGAAGTTTGTTCTGCGTTATACAGGGTCGTTCAAAATTCATGATCTTACTGCTAGATACAAAAAGGGTTGAAAGTGCGTTTTTTTAAATGGAATATCCTGTATATTATGAAATATCCTGAAAGATGACTGAATTCCCTTCGAATTGATATATCATGTTCCTATACCTAAATAGCCAGAATTCCGAGATAATAGCAATTTTCACTTGTAATCTCCCAAGTGCTTGAATTATTGCCAGAAATCTTTCGAGTACATGAGTACATGAATTTTCAAAGAAACGAGATAAATTTACGGCAATTATTTCAAGCACGAGGGGGATTCGGTAAGAAAATTTCTCCATGAGAAATGAAAATCATCCAACAATTCATAAGAAATAACTAACGATGGTTTCACCTGAACTATTTATATCCACTGAAATATTGATACGTAAAATACTTAAAAATATTTTCATCAATAAATGTGTTTAAATTTGGAACAAAAAAATTAAAAAAGTTATGTTCCTATCGTGGATTGAACCATCGACCTAGCGACTCATAGGCCGCAATAATCGTGGAGAAAATATTTTCAGACATCTTCCAAATATCTAGTAAATACATAATTATCTCCTTTCATATGAAAACTAGACCTCCGATTGTACATTTAAGCAAAATATCAACTTGTCACATGTCAAATGTCACATGTCACATGTCAAACATTTATTGAAGAACATTTTGTTAAGTATTTTACATATCAATATATCAGTGGTTATAAATAGTTCAGGTGAAACCATCGTTAGTTATTTCTTATGAATTGTTGGATGATTTTCATTTCTCGGTGTGGAATTTTCTTACCGAATCCCCCTCCTGCTTGAATTAATTGCTGTAAATTTATCTCGTACTCGAAAAATTTCCGGCATTAATTCAAGCACTTGGGAGATTACAAGTGAAAATTGCTATTATCTCGGAATTCTGGCTATTTAGGTATAGGAACATGATATATCAATTCGAATGGAATTTAGTCATCTTTCAGGATATTTCATAATATACAGGATGTTCCATTTAAAAAAACGCACTTTCTACCCTTCGTATCTAGCAGTAAGATCATGAATTTTGAATGACCCTGTATAACGCAGAACAAACTTCTCTATACAGAATCAATGTACATGATCCTGATGAACTAAACACAAAATTGCAACTTCCTGAGAATTCAAATACCGCAGAAATAAACATTCAATTCGAGCTATGTTTTGGATAAAAAATATGGAAAATAACCAATATCTCAAAAACCGTTAGAGATAGGTATAGGGGAGTATGGGGCAGAAATAATCAGAAAGGAATGACAAGTTCAAAAATGCGGTAATATACAGGGTGACCCATTTGAAATAACAAAGATGCTGCTACTCTCTGGTATAAGCGGCAATGCTGCATTGCTGAAAATATTTTAGATCGATAGACCAAGAGCAACTACTTGAGAAACCAAATTTTCAGAATGATCCTATGTCCCGTTCTCCGTAAACGTCTAAGGTACCATCGACCGTGACCCACCCTGTATAATGAGACTTGAAAACTCCAAAATTTCCGTTGTTACAAGTGAATTTCAAATAATCAATAGGCGTCGGTTTGAAGTGAATAAGAAGAAACCTAATTCATGTGGCACACAAAAATCGAAAATAATTTGATGTTTATGTACAAAAACCATTCAATTCAAAAATTGGAATTGAACAAAAAATCCCAAATATGACTTCACGTGGTTGTCATTTGAAATAATACAATTAGATTTTTTGGGATGTAAAATTCAACACTTACTTCTGAGCACCCTGTGTACATTTTTCAGGAAGTCTTCAGGACTTCAGAAAACTATAGGTGTTACCTGTGCAAACCGTAAATTATTTTGGACTGAATGATATGAATTTGGACGAATATTTTTTTTGTGGAGGGTTGCATCGTCCAAAAGTTTCAAAAAACCTTTCACAATTTTCAAATAGCCTTCTAGACATTTCATTTTTCAAACGAAGTTCAATTAAGCGTTGATTCAAAGAGTTGGGATCCACTTCCGGTATAACATTGTGTCCACCTAAGTTGGCGACAAATGGAAAACTTTTGTATTTTTCATTTTAGGAAAAAAAAGTAATTCTTCACTCTTGAACCCAATTTTCAATAATCCAATCTTAAAATTCGTCAGCTGTATACGAGTAGTGTCAAAAACTAAGAATTTGGTACCATATCGAAATTTGTAATTATGAAAGTTGTTTGGAATTGAAAATCAGTAATGTTGCTGATTGCTTGCGTTGAATATCTTAGTATTAGTAGTACTTTTCTTGGCACATTTTTGATTATACTAATGATTTCATCGTTTTCACAGAATGGGAAGCCTCAAAGCAGCCGCTTGACTTGGAGCCCAAAGCTCCAACACTAGAAAAAGACGCAATACAAAAAGGTAAGAATATTCAGTTTTATTTGCAGTGATTATATTAAATGAATTATGTATTATCGATGAAGGACTTAATTGAAAGTTTTTGGAGGTAATACAAAGATTCATATTACTCAATATAAGCGAGAGTTGATTTATTTATATGATTTACCGTATGGAATCCAATTCTGATGGATTAAATCTGCTGAATTCAGGAAATTTCTTAGGTGTTCAAATCTACTCTAGGTAGAACCAATACTTTTTTCGTGGAAGTAAGTGAAAAGTTCATTACAGTTCTCAAGATGTCGACAGTGATACAAAAGAAGCAGTTGTGATATTTTGCTCAAGTAATTAAAAATAACACTTTCATCGTTCATTACATTCTAACTTTCAATAATGTGATTAGTTTTATTGTGTCTATTATAATAAAAATACGAATACATGAACATATATGTGGTGTGTATGGCAGCTAGGAATATCCCAAATGATTAATAAGATTCTAAAATACAAAAATAATTTTAAAAATTATGT
Organism: Chrysolina oricalcia; assembly: GCA_944452925.2. Classification (NCBI taxonomy): domain Eukaryota; kingdom Metazoa; phylum Arthropoda; class Insecta; order Coleoptera; family Chrysomelidae; genus Chrysolina; species Chrysolina oricalcia. Next base: position 41,160,300 of record OX101824.2, read on the forward strand.
TTTCTTTTATTGACAATAAATAACTGCTCTCATGATTCAGATAGAAGAGTCAATATAGTCCAAGTGTCATAAACTCAAAGATTTTCATTATATTTTTTTGCAAAATCTCTAAAGAATTTAGTGAAAGTTCCTCGACCACCAATGCACAAAAACCAGTCACCAACAAACTTGGCACCATCAAGGGCTATAATCTCTTTGATTCCAACTATCCTAACTTCGTACTTGCAGATTTCTTGCACATCGCACAAAAATTACTGCAAGACAACAAAACTTGTATTGAAGCAGCACAATGATTTCAAAATTCTAGAATACTTAAAAAATCTGGACTACAACTGATAATTCCAAGAACATAAACATAAATAATGAAGAAACATTTTTTAAAGGGATTTAGCAATATTTCCATTATATTTGGACGATTTTGTTATGCAATTCCAGAATCGTATCATTGATTCCTTCACTAGTACAGGTTATTTCATTCTGGATGATACCATCACCATTTTCTAAGTCCTCCTCGACTCAGTAAGAAGGGTCGTGGCCACAGTATTTTTTAATCTTGACACCTCTTGCATCATATTCCAACTCATCGTCGACAATTCTTTTTCCATTATAGAACCGTTTTTCGAATTCTCACCAGAAGCTTCTTGACACCGAAGTGTTCGCCTGTTTTTTAACGTGTGAATTTGGCATGGGACCAGTTGGTACACCATGGATGCACCGGCCTTGTACTGCATTGTTACGGGGACATCTTTCAACTTCTTCTGTCTGTTCTAACTCCAGTGTTATAGGGCTCATTCACCTCTTCTTCGATATCGCACTGTAACTGCGTTCTTTCCATCATTGTGAGTTTTCTTCAAGAGTTCTGCGCTGGTGACTGATTCTGGTGTTCCATGTGGAGATACATATTTGATCATCTTCTCATGTCTATTTAGAGACCTCGTTTGTTACAGTCAACTATTGAAACCAGCAATTCGTATCTTTACACACGCTCTCTAGTGCTGACTTGTTCTTGCTGTTCGCTTGATTGCTAGTGAGATTCTGTTTCCTATGTGGAACTCTTTAGAAAAACTATGTTTTCATTCTGTGCTTCGGGAATCTGCCTTCAGTCCTTGATGTTGGTAACCCCTCTCTTGCTGGATCCCTGGATCCTGGTCTATACCGTCAGTTCTGTTAAAAATGACCAGCTCTTCCGCAATAGTATCAACGTCTCAATCGGATTTACTTGGTAGGCAAACGTTAACATTAATGGTGACGACCAGTACAGTATCTGTTGTGGATACAGCTTCTCAATAATTGGAAAATTTTCACAAAATTTGGGTCTATAATTAGGTCTATACAGGTTGACTCAAGTAATGCTATCAACGCCGCCTTTATCATTTGGGGGATCCAAGGCTTGCTTCGTTCAGTGTTTCTCAATCCGCCTAGGAAAAGTATGCACTCCGAATCAATAGATACTCTCCTTGGATGCTCGAGAGTAGAAGCGTGGAGAGTATTTTCCATCATACCGGGTTACCAGGAGATGAAATACGCCATGCAATTTTTCTACAGTTCTCAAGATACATATTGGAAATTTGGTACGTTACTATCGTACTCAATTATGCCTATTTTGACGATAGAACTAAGGATGTACCACTTCCGGTTTCACCGGAAGGAAGATACCTCATTTTTTTATGTCACCCCGTAATTTGTTTGTTAGTATACGAAAGAGATTCGAATTTGTCGCAAGATTGTTTTTGAGAATTGAAAATTGGTTGAAAATGGCGGTGATACGACTGTTCACTCAAAAAAAGATTTGGCCATGGAACTCAAACTGAAATCTTCACATTGACGAATGGTGTCAGCAGTTACCTGAAGAAGCTTCAAGGTGAGCTACAGTTGAAAATTTTTACTCCGTCATTATAAAAACTGATGAATTATCAGATTACGTGTAAAGTTCTGAAGAATTCCGAAAGGAACCGAAGATACGGAACACATTAGAAAGGGAAACAGTAAAGGAGGTTTAATTACTTTGTTAATGAAATAAGTTTTTTTTATGAACCGATACTTCTTCGAATACTTTTTTTCAGAAAACGGTTCCAGTGACAAAAACAATTTCAAATTATTATCTCAAAGCACGTTCTCTTTTCTGATCCATTATTCTGACAAATCATGCAGTTCAGCATAGTTTTCAACATTTTGAAAAATTCTTTCCTTAGAACTTCCTCATGCCGAAATTAATCCATGATTTGAAATGTTTGATAATGTTCAAATCACGTTCTCAATCATGCACCTTGCGGAATTTTCACAAATATTATTCGAAATGTTTTTAAAATATTATTTATACATTGATAGGAAGTTTTGATTTGATGAAATACTCGAAAAACCGTGTAAAATTGTTTACAATTTCAATCCAGACATACTGTCGGAATGAAGAAAATCAAATTATTGATCTATCATTAATTGAAACGAAGAAAATAAAACAATTATAATCAGAATATTCAATAAAACGATAAAAAAGTAACAATTAAAAAAGACTTCAATCGGTGCTCCCGCAGCTGTTTAAGTTGTATGGCTTGGCTTGTAAAATCAAAATTCAAGACTTCTGAAATCTGAAACAGATCAATTTGTTGTTGCTGTTGTTGGTGTCTGATGCTATGTTAATAATGTTGGTATTAATCCAGTCTCAACATAGCAGACACCTGCTACATACCTTCATGAGGTTCGCGGTTCATATCCTAATTTAAAATCATTTGAGGAAAACAATAATTTTCGCTGCATTCAACTATACATTTTCATTGTATCATTATTTGTAATATCAATAGGACACAAGAAACGAATCACAGTTTCATCTATCAAAACGCAAAATATCACAACAATGAAGCTCTTCCGAAATCAAAAAAAAATACTAAGAAATTTCCTTGATGTTCAGAGTGAACTAATTCAATGTAGTTATTTTTAAGTATATCATCTCACATTAGGGGCACCACCATCAATCACTATCTCCATCATTATTAACCATCTCCTCTTCTGTTTATTATTTCTCCTTTCAAGCCAGAGGATGCTCTTTGTGCATTAACACAAAACACCACACTAACCGCCTTTATTAACTTTTCAGCAAACTGCAGACCTATTTAATTTTTATAACTTATCTTAATTACTTTTGGTTGAGCTTCTTACAGCTTCACACCAGCCAGGTAAAGATTATACTCAAAACACTTGATAACCGTTTAAAAACTGCATATCTATGCATGTGCATGCAAAATTTGGAGGGGATAGGATCACCTCATATGAAAAATCATGAGCACAGCTTCAGCAATCTCCGGCAAACCTACATATACTTTCTGAATTCACTTATCATTCACCTGTCATTGGCAACCCTAACATATAATTTCAAAATTAACCATGTTGATTTATTATTGTAAAAATAAATATTCTTACTCCAGCACGGTTAATGCACTCTTTTGGCAGATTTGTCTTCACCTGGCACCCAGTTCGTAACGTACGAAAGCGTGCTTTTGCAGCCAAAACGCAGTATGTCTCCCCCAATTCCCGCTCCCCAATTCTTGCACAAAACCACTTCATACACACAAATTGACGCTATGCTTGAGAAAATGTTGTTTGAAGTCGAGAAGCAGGAGAAGTTGTTTGGATTGGACCTGGATATTCTAGAACCCGAAGAGCCATGCGTCAATTCACTGGAGTTGTTCCCCAGCACCGACGCTCTTATAGAAGTCCCTATTAAAAAGACTATCCGCAAGCCGAAGGTATACGAAACTACCCAGGAACTCATCATCACCCCTGAGGAATGTCCTTATGATTTCATATCATTCACTGCACCACCTCAGGAAAATGTTCCTCATGAACTCGGAACCTCTCAAAGTGATAAAACTAAGGAAATAGGTGAAATCAGTGAACATATAGACAATTTGGTTGAAACCCCGTTGGTAACTGACAGGCCAGAGAATGAGTATCTAGAAAAACCATACAACTACAAAATAGATTTCGAAAGAGCGGCAACAGCTTCCAGTGAAACTCTTAGCGATCACTATCCTGAGAGTTGGACTGATATTGCCGAATCAGAGCAGGCGTTGGTAGACGATGACTATGAATTCATAGAAAGCAAACCTGTAACACAAGCTATCCAACTCCATGATAATAGGACAGGTAATGATATATGGTGGGAGGGGACCTACCGTAATTTGAGCATAGTTCCAGAAGAAGATGAAGAAAACTTGAGCTTATTAGACGGCTCTTACTTCAATAGAACATATCACACCAGTCCATACGCTCAGCTTGTTGATGTTTGTGAACCACTTTTGAATACACCAACGACCAACTTGCCTGAAAAAACATATATGCAATGTGACGATTCGAGCGTCGACAGTTCTTCGAGAGAGTCTACTAGTTCTGATGAAGGGACGTATGAAACTGGTGAAAAAGTAGTCAAAGCCGAGGTCAAGTTGATGGTGAAAACAACTGATAGAGGCAAAGAAGCTATCGAGATAAGATCTGTGAAGGAGTTCATGGAGGTTCCCGAAAGGAAAATCAGTCATGGATCTGAGCGTTTTCTAACTAATCAACTCAAAGAAAAAAGTCAAACGCTTCCTAGTAGATTTTCCGAAAGGTTCAATAATATAACCAGTAAATTCAGTAATTTACTTGAGAGAAAAAAAGCTTCTTCTCATTTCCAACTGCTAAATGATGGAGCGGCAACGGAAAATCCAGGGGAAATAGATGGAAGAAACAAGCCTTCATTCACACTACAGAGAATATTTGTGAGGAATCCTGATTCAGAAAGGATTACAAAATCTGGAAATATCAACCACCCAACTACAAATGACACACCTAAATATAAATCTGAGATCTTTGCCACTTCAACCAAACATTTTCCGTTGGATTTTGATCCATCAAAACACACAGAATCCGTAACAAGTCATAAAGTCGATCTTTTTGCTAATATTCCCTTTTATCCCTCTTACAGTCAATTTTCTTCCCCATCGAAAAGTCCTACAACATTATTCATTTCCAACCCATTTACAGAAAGTTCCCAAATTCCGCAAGCATACTGTGATTGGCTGCTTGAAAAAGAAGATAATTTACGAGGTAAAGTTTTCATTTTGCAAAAGCTGGAATTTACTCGTGCTGACTCATACGCATGGGTTTGGATTGTAGTTAGTTTTTTGACTAACATTTGAAAAAGTATAACGTGCATTAGCCAAGGTAAGATGATTTTCTGCAGTAAGAATATTTAGATAATATATAGACGAAAAGTATGGTAGTTAGAATAGCTTGTTGGAAAGTGCATGTTCTTACAGGAAAAACGACTATATTTGCTACCGAAGACAAACCATTTAACCGAAATATTACCGATCGAACGTTCGTGAACCGTAAACCAATTTATGATCTAACTAACGCTCTAATTCAGTCTGAGTCACGCGCAGAACCATACCATTATCATACTGAGAAACATTACAAAGTAGAAAAATACGACAATGAAAATCAGGAAAGTCAGTCAGCTCCGGTTAAGGACAGAAAGAAGAAGAAAGGTTTCTTGGGATCCATCAAAAACTTTGTTGGCAGATCTTTCGATTCTGATTCAGATTCAGAAAAATCACCCAAAAAAGAAAAAAGAAAAGACAAAAAGAAAACAAAAATAACACAAGACGAATTACCACCTGATATTCCGGTGCAACCAACCAGAAAGCCTAGACTTTCTACCCCACCAGAAGATCACAGGTATGCAGACATACCGTTTTTCGAATCTTCTCCATCAGATCTATCAGAGTATAGATCAACCAAGAGTGAGATCACTGAACAAATATATGGTAAGCCTATTCAAGAAACGTTTATATCTTCAATAACAATCCCAATCACAGATCTGGATGATCAAGACTCAGACGTACCAGGTGAAATAAGAGATCAAGCAGAAGAAATAGTGTCTGAAGTTATTTCAGGTGGAAAAAAAGCTGCGAAGGAAAAACTCGCAGGAAAAACTGTCCCAAAGACCAAAAAGCAAAAGGTTGTTATTGTAAGCGAACAAGTAATCAAAACGTTCACCCCAATAGCAGTAGACGAGGAAGAATTTACAATAATTATCGATCCAACAAAGAAGGAGTCTCCAAAGAAAACTCGAGAGACTTTCACTTTGAATATAGACGAGAGTATTGGTAAAATAGAAAAAGAAATTCTAGGGAAGTCTCCCATCTTACCAGAAGAAAACTTGATGAAGCCAATCGCTCAGTTCGAAGAGCACCCTCAAAGATCACTTAACTGTAATAATCTCATTTATCAAGATGTCAATGAGCCACATATTTCTCTACAACCCGATCATATTATTAGTCAACCAGAAGAATGGCAAAATTTAACAGATTTGAAAACAATAACAAACAATTTGATACAAAATGAAATGACATACACAGGATGGGCAGACGATAAATATAATTTATTCAATAATGGTTCTTCAGAATCGCATGTTGGCGAAAAGATGGAAATTGTTGATGGAGAAGTAACAGATCAACATAGCCTGAAAATGAAGAAAAAGCATGGAAAATTGTTTGGTATGTTCAGCTCATCAACGAAAGGCACAGATGACTCTGAAGATGATAGTAAGAGAGAAGTAATCGAGAAACAAGATAGTGAAACATCAAAAGAGAGAAGGGGTCCTCCTAAAAGACTCAAGAGTGTTGACAAGCCAGACAAGACCGTCATCGAAATGGAAACAACCAAGGACGTACTCAAGTCTCCCAAACTAAAAAAGGGTAAAAGTAAAGAAAAGGAAGAAAAGAGTTTTCTAGGTTTGTTCAAGAAAGGTAAATCCGATGTGAAACCTGTATTTTCCGAAACCGCCATCAAGGACATGATAGACTCAACGGCATTCCTCAAGGAGGAGGTAGATAAATATCACGATGTAGTGGAGGTTGAATCACAAAAACTTCAACCTGAAGACGATAAGAAGAGTTTCGAAACCAAACTGGATTGTGTCAAGTATGACACCAAAGTTCCAATGATTGTAGAAAAGTCAGTACCGGCTGAAAAAACAATCGCAAACAATCGAAGTGACACAAGTCCATCAACAATTGATAAAAGCCAGACAATTCTATCGGAAGCCACTATTAGGGACATGAATGACAGCGAAATTTTTCTGAAAGATGAAATCACCAAATATCATGACGTGATGCTCATTATAGGTGAAGGAGACCAACTGACAATGAAAGTTGGAAAGCAGATGAAATCCCCTACTAGTGAAACTTTCTCAAGTGGAGGATTTGTAAAAGCTCATGTTGCTGTTCCTATTCCAGAAAAAATCATTGGAGTGGAAACAGGAGTTCCACGAGAAATTTCAGTAACCAATCAAAGTAAAAGTATTTCAATTGGAGAACCCAAAATATCCAACTCTATAGCAACAAAAATTGAATTTGAATCGGTACAGATTCCAAAAGAGCCTTCTCTAAGCATTGCTGATAAAATAGGGAAAAATGAACTTGATGTTTCAGTTAGACCTTCTTTCAGTGGGATTACCGAGACGAATGTGATAGACAGTGACACATTCTTGAAAGATGAAATCAACAGGTATCATGATGTTCGTCCTCATATCAAAGAGTTACACTCCGACATGGAAGAGACAAGTTCAACAACGATTGGAGAAAAGCAATCGCCAAAAAAATCAAAGGCAAAAGAAACCAGTGAAGGAACAAGTACAGTATTCGATGTGTTCAGAAAGAAAGGGTCGAAAGAAAAGGAAATCAAATCGAAGTCAACCGAAACTTCAGTAAGACTTACTCCCGATGAAGTCACAATAAAGAATATGAGAGATAGCAATAGTTTCTTGGAAGATGAAATAAATAAATATCACGATGTTCGACCAGTCATTACGAAACCGCAGAAAATGATAGCAGAACAAGATGCACTAACTCAAATTAAGAAGAAAGAATCCAACAAAAAGTCGAAAAGTATCAAAATCGAATCAAAAAGTACGTTTTACGATATACCAGAGAAGAAAGAACCAAAAGTATATGAAATAGGTAGTACATCTGGCGAAGCTTCGGTCAAACCTCTCCTCAGTGACAGTGGTACAATTTTGAAAGAAATCGATAAAGAGAGTTTACTGAAAGGGCTAGGAACTGTCAAGGAATGTTTGTCCAAGGAAGAAATGGAAGTTGATAAGAAGGTAATCACATACGATGATTCCAAAAAGTTGAGCTCTGAAGGAAAAGAACTTCACTTTAAATCAGTCAGCCCCTCCGACAAAATTACTACGACAGAATCCTCTCAGAAGAATATGGTGAATAGCGAAAATTTCCTGAAAGATGAAATTGAAAAATATCATGATGTTCGACTTGTCATGAAAGAACCTACAGGTATACAAGAACAGGTCCGCACAGATGAAGCTGAATCCGAAAATTCAGTTAAAAAGTCAGAAGGTAAAATACCCGGTGAACATAAGGCCAGTTTCTTCGATAAATTCAAGAAGAAAGGCACAGAAGATAAGAAAATTAAACAGAAATCAGTTTTAGTTCTTGAAAAACCTGCTCTCAGTGAAATCGCACAAAAAAATATGAATGATAGCGATATCTTCTTGAAAGAAGAAATCGTGAAATATCATGATGTTCGTCCCATAATAAGAGAACCCCACACCACCATTCAAGAACAGATACTATTAACCAAAGTTGACGTGAAGGGCTCTCCAAAAAAGTCGAAAGAAAAGCACGCCGACGGTAAAAAGAGTAAATTTTTTGATATTTTCAGAAAAAAAGGTTCAGAAGACAGAGAAATTGAGCCGAAACCAGACGAGGAGTCAGTGGGTCCTACACCCAGTCAAATTACTGATATGCATATGGGAGACAGCGATAGTGTTTCGAGAAACGAAATTAACCAATATCGTGATACTCATGCCGTCTTTGGAGAAAAATCTAAAATTATACGAGAAGGGGTCTCAACTAAAACTGAACACAAAGGATCGATAGAAACTGTGCATTCGACAGATACTGAAAAGCAAGATTCTCCAAAGAAATCGAAGCCCACAGGTGAAAAAAAGGTTGCGCCTCTAGATGAATTGGAAAAGAATGGCTCTGTAGATGTAGAAATTGTAGTAAAATCAATTGAGGCTTTGTTGCCACTCACTTCGAGTAACATAACTCAAAATCAAATGAGAGCAAGTGACAGTTTTTTGAAGGATGAGGTCGAAAAATATCATGATGTTCGCCCGGTTATAAAAGATCAACAAACTGTATTTCGAGAATTGGTTCCGTCAAAACACATTGATAAAGATGGTTCCCACAAAAAGTCAAGAGTTGAAGATGAAAAAAAGTCAACGTTTTTCGATAAACTTTGGAAAAAAGATTCAGAGGCAAAAGAAAAGAAATCTAAATCAGTGAAAGCGCCAGTAGAACCCTCTCTGAGTGAAATTACTCAAAATCAAATGAGAGAAAGCGACAATTTCTTGAAAGATGAAGTCGAGAAATATCATGATGTTCGTCCTGTTATCAAAGATCAACAAACTGCAATACTAGAAACAGTGGCATCAGCAGATACCGAAATGAAAGATTCTTCTGAAAAATCGAAAGTGGCTGGTGAAAAGAAGGTTACACTCCTTGATAAGTTCAAAAAGAAGGGCTCTGAAGAGAAAGAAACTAAATTTAAATCAGGTGAAGCTGCGTTGCCACTCACTCTGACTGAAATCACTCAAAACCATATGAGGGAAAGCGACACTTTTTTGAAAGATGAGGTCGAGAAATACCATGATGTTCGTCCTGTTATCAAAGATCAACAAACTGCAATACTAGAAACTGAGCCAACTATAAATATTGCAATGAAAGATTCTCCAAAAAACTTGAAAGTTGCAGATGAAAAGAAGGTTGAATTCCTTGATAAGTTCAAGAAGATGGGCTCTGAAGAAAAAGAAATCAAAATTAAATCAGTTGAGGCTTCATTGCCACTCACTTCGACTGAAATAACGCAAAATCGTATGATAGAGAGTGACAGTTTTTTGAAAGATGAGGTCGAAAAGTATCATGATGTTCGCCCGGTTATCAGAGATCAACAAACTTCAATACAAGAAGTGGTCTCATCAACGAACATAGAGAAAGAAGGTTCCCCCAAGAAGTCCACAGTTGAAGATGAAAAGAAGTCAACGTTTTTCCATAAAATTTGGAAAAAAGATTCAGAGGCAAAAGAAAAGAAATCTAAATCAGTGAAAACGCCAGTAAAACCGTCTCTGAGTGAAATTACTCAAAATCAAATGAAAGTAAGCGACAGTTTTTTGAAAGAAGAGGTCGAGAAATATCATGATGTTCGCCCGATTATCAGAGATCAACAAACTTTGATACAAGAAATGGTTTCATCAACGAACATGAAGAAAGAAAGTTCCCCCAAGAAGTCCACAGTTGAAGATGAACAAAAGTCAACGTTTTTCGATAAACTTTGGAAAAAAGATTCAGAGGCAAAAGAAAAGAAATCTAAATCAGTAAAAGCGCCAATAAAACCGTCTCTGAGTGAAATTACTCAAAATCAAATGAAAGAAAGCGACAGTTTCTTGAAAGATGAAGTCGAGAAATATCATGATGTTCGTCCTGTTATCAAAAATCAACAAACTGCAATACTAGAAACAGTGGCGTCAGCAGATACTAAAATGAAAGATTCTTCTAAAAAATCGAAAGTGGTTGGTGAAAAGAAGGTTACACTCCTTGATAAATTCAGAAAGAAGGGCTCTGAAGAGAAAGAAATTGAATTAGAATCAGGTGAAGCTGCGTTGCCACTCACTCTGACTGAAATCACTCAAAACCAAATGAGAGAAAGCGACACTTTTTTGAAAGATGAGGTCGAGAAATACCATGATGTTCGCCCTGTTATCAAAGATCAACAAACTGCAATACTAGAAACAGTGGACACTATAAATATTGCAATGAAAGATTCTCCAAAAAAATCGAAAATTGCAGATGAAAAGAAGGTTGCATTCCTTGATAAGTTCAAGAAGATGGGCTCTGAAGAGAAAGAAATCAAAATTAAATCAGTTGAGGCTTCATTGCCACTCACTTCGAGTGAAATAACGCAAAATCATATGATAGAGAGTGACAGTTTTTTGAAAGATGAGGTCGAAAAGTATCATGATGTTCGCCCGGTTATCAGAGATCAACAAACTTCAATACAAGAAGTGGTCTCATCAACGAACATAGAGAAAGAAGGTTCCCCCAAGAAGTCCACAGTTGAAGATGAAAAGAAGTCAACGTTTTTCCATAAAATTTGGAAAAAAGATTCAGAGGCAAAAGAAAAGAAATCTAAATCAGTGAAAACGCCAGTAAAACCGTCTCTGAGTGAAATTACTCAAAATCAAATGAAAGAAAGCGACAGTTTCTTGAAAGACGAAGTCGAGAAATATCATGATGTTCGTCCTGTTATCAAAGATCAACAAACTGCAATACTAGAAACGGTGCCGACAACACATATTGAAATGAATGTTTCTCCAAGGAAATCGAAAGTAGCAGATGAAAGGAAGGTTGCATTCTTTGATAAGTTCAAGAAGAAGGGCTCTGAGGAGAAAAAAATCGGAATTATATTAGTTGAGGCTTCATTGCCACTCACTTCGAGTGACATAACGCAAAATCATATTATAGAGAGTGAAAGTTTTTTGAAAGATGAGGTCGAAAAGTATCATGATGTTCGCCCGGTTATCAGCGATCAACAAACTTCAATACAAGAAGTGGTTTCTTCAACGCACGTTGAAAAAGAAGGTTCCCCCAAGAGGACCACAGTTGAAGATGAAAAGAAATCAACATATTTCGATAAACTTTGGAAAAAAGATTCAAAGGCAAAAGAAAAGGAATCTAAATCAGTGAAAGCACCAGTAAAACCCTCTCTGAGTGAAATTACTCGAAATCAAATGAAAGAAAGTGACAGTTTTTTGAAAGATGAAGTCAAGAAATATCATGATGTTCGTCCTGTTATCAAAGATCAACAAACTGCAATATTAGAAACTGTGGAATCAACAAATATTGAAATGAAAGATTCTTCTAAAAAATCGAAAGTGACTGGTGAAAAGAAGGTTGCACTCCTTGATAAATTCAAAAAGAAGGGCTCTGAAGAGAAAGAAATTAAATTAGAATCAGGGGAAGCTGCGTTGCCACTCACTTTGACTGAAATTGCTCAAAACCATATGAGAGAAAGCGACACATTTTTGAAAGATGAGGTCGAAAAATACCATGATGTTCGTCCGGTTATCAGAGATCAACAAACTGTAACACACGGAGTGGTTTCATTAACACACATTGAGAAAGAAGGTTCCCCCAAGAAGTCGAAAGTTAAGGATGAAAAGAAATCAACATTTTTCGATAAACTTTGGAGGAAAGATTCATCGGCAAAAGAGAAAAAATCAAAGTCAGTGAAGGCGCCAGAGAAACCCCTTCTGAGTGAAATTATTCTGAATGAAATGAGATATAGCAACAATTTCTTGAAAGATGAGGTTGACAATTACCATGATGTTCGTCCTGTCATGAGAGATCAACCAACTGTTCTAGTAAAAACTGTACCAATACCAGATATTAAAATGAAAGATTCTCCTGAGAAATCAAAAGTAACAGGTGAGGAGACAACACTCATTGATGAATTCAAAAAGAAGGGATCGGAAGAAAAAGAAATCCTACTAAAATCTGTTGAGGATTCGTTGCCACGCACTTTGAGTGAAATTGCTCAAAACCAAATAAGAGAAAGCGACACTTTTTTGAAAGATGAGGTTAAGAAATACCATGATGTTCACCCGATTATCAGAGATCAACAAACTGTAATACAGGAAGTAGCTTCGTCCACACACATTGTGAAAGAAGATTTTCCCGTGAAGTTGAAAGTTGAGGATGAAAAGAAATCAACGATTTTCGATAAAATTTGGAAAAGAGATCCAACGGCAAAAGAAAAGAAATCAAAATCAGTGAAGGCGCCAGTGAAACCCCCACTGGGTGAAATTATTCTGAATGAAATGAGGGATAGCAACAATTTCTTGAAAGATGAGGTTGACAATTACCATGATGTTCGTCCTTTTATAAGAGATCAACAAACTATTATCGTTCAAACTGTACCAGATATCGAAATAAAAGATTCTCCTAAGAAATCAAAAGAAGCAGGTGAAAAGAAGTCAACACTCTCTGATAAATTTAAAAAGAAGGGATCGGAACAAAAAGAAGTCAAACTTAAATCAGTTGAGACTTCGTTGCCACTCACATTGAGTGAACTTAATCAAAACCATATGAGAGAGAGCGACACTTTTTTGAAAGATGAAGTTGCGAACTATCATGATGTTCACCCGGTTATCAGACAAAAACAAACTTTAATACAAGAAGTGGTTTCATCAACACACATTGAGAAAGGAGGTGACCCCAAGAAGTCTACAGTTGAAGATGAAAAGAAATCAACGTTTTTCGATAAACTATGGAAAAAAGATTCAGAGGCGAAAGAAAAGAAATCCAAGTCAGTAAAAGGGACGGTGAGACCCTCTCTGAGTGAAATTACTCAAAATCAAATGATAGAAAGTGACAGTTTTTTGAAAGATGAGGTCGAAATGTATCATGATGTTCGTCCTGTTATCAAAGATCACAAAACTGTTATGGTAAAAACTGTGCCTATACCAGATATTGATATAAAAGATTCTCCCAAGAAATCAAAAGTAGCAGGTGAAAAGAAATCAACACTCCTTGATAATTTCAAAAAAAAGGGATCGGAAGAAAAAGAAATCAAACTAAAATCAGTTGAGGCTTCGTTGCCACTCACTTTGAGAGAAATCACTCAAACCAATATGAGAGAGAGCGACACTTTTTTGAAAGATGAAGTCGAGAAATATCATGATGTTCGCCCGGTTATCAGAGATCAACGAACTTCGACACAAGAAGTGGTTTCATCAACGCACATTGAGAAAGAATGTTCTCCCAAGAAGTCCACAGTTGGAGATGAAAAGAAATCAACGTTTTTCGATAAACTTTGGAAAAAAGATTCAGAGGCAGAAGAAAGGAAAAGTAAATCAGTAGAAGCGCCGGTGAAACTTTCTCTGAGTGAAATTACTCAAAATCAAATGAAAAAAAGCGACAATTTTTTGAAAAATGAGGTAGATAAATACCATGATGCCCGTCCTGTTATCAGAGATCAACAAACTGTTAGACAAGAAACTGTGCCATCAACAGATATTGAAATGAAGGAGTCTTCTGAAATATCGAAAGTGGTAGGCGAAAAGAAGGTTGCATTCCTTGATAATTTCAAAGAGAAGAGCTCCAAAGAGAAAAAAATCGAACTTGAATCAGTTGAGGCTTCATTGCCACTAACTTCGAGTGAAATAGCTCAAAATCATATGAGAGAAAGCGACACTTTCTTGAAAGATGAGGTCGAAAGATATCACGATGTTCGCCCGATTATCAAAGATCAACAAACTTTGATACAACAAGTGGTTTCATCAACAAACGTTGAGAAAGAAGATTTACCCAAAATGTCGAAAGTTGAGGATGAAAAGAAATCAACGTTTTTCGATAAACTGTGGAAAAAAGATTCAGAGGCAAAAGGAAAGAAATCCAAATCAGTAAAAGCGCCAGTAAAACCCTCTCTGAGTGAAATTACTAAAAATCAAATGAGAGAAAGCGACAGTTTTTTGAAAGATGAGGTCGAGAAATACCATGATGTTCGCGCGGTTATCAGAGATCAAAAAACTTCAACACAAGAAGTGGTTTCGTCAACACACTTTGAGAAAGAAGGTTCCTCCAAGATGTCGAAAGTTGAGAATGAAAAAAAATCACCGTTTCTTGATAAACTTTGGAGAAAAGATTCAACGGCAACAAAACAGAAATCAAAATCAGTGAAGGCGCAAGTTAAGCCACCTCTGAGTGAAAGTATTCTGAATGAAATGAGGAATAGCAACAATTTCTTGAAAGATGAGGTTGAAAATTACCATGATGTTCGTCCTGTTATAAGAGATCAACAAACAGTTATAGTGAAAACTGGGCCATTACCAGGCATTGAAATGAAGGATTCTCCTAAGAAAACAAAAGTAGCAGGTGGAAAGAAGTCAACACTCTTTGGTAAATTCAAAAAGAACGGATCGGAAGAAAAAGAAATCAAACTAAAATCAGTTGAGGCTTCGTTGCCACTCACTTTGAGTGAAACTACTCAGAACCATATGATAGAAAGTGACAGTTTTTTGAAAGATGAAGTCGAGAAATATCATGATGTTCGCCCGGTTATCAGAGATCAACAAACTTTGATACAAGAAGTGGTTTCATCAACGCACATTGAGAAAGGAGGTTCTCCTAAGAAGTCCACAGTTGAAGATGAAAAGAAATCAACGTTTTTCGATAAACTTTGGAAAAAAGATTCAGATGCAAAAGAAAAGAAATCCAATTCAGTAAAAGCGCCAGTAAAACCCTCTCTGAGTGAAATAACTCAAAATAAAATGAAAAAAAGCTACAGTTTTTTGAAAGAAGAGGTCGAGAAATATCATGATGTTCGTCCTGTTATCAAAGATCAACAAAATGCAATACTAGAAACTGTTCCATCAACAAATATTGAAATGAAAGTTTCTTCTGAAGAATCGAGAGTGGCAAGTGAAATGAAGGATGCACTACTTGATAAGTTCACGAAAATGGGGTCTGAAGAGAAAGAAGTTGAATTAAAATCAGGTGAGGCTGCGTTGCCACCCACTTTGAGTGAAAATACTCAATACCATATTAGAGAAAGCAACACTTTTTTGAAAGATGAGGTCGAAAAATATCATGATGTTCGCCCGGTTATCAGAGATCAAAAAACTTCAACACAAGAAGTGGTTTCGTCAACGCACATTGAGAAAGAAGGTTCCCCCAAGATGTCGAATGTTGAGGATGAAAAGAAATCAACGTTTTTCGATAAACTTTGGAGAAAAGATTCAACGGCAAAAGAGAAGAAAACAAAATCAGTGAAAGCGCCAGTGAAAACCCCTCTGAGTGAAATTATTCTGATTGATATGAGGGATAGCAACAATTTCTTGAAAGATGAGGTTGACAATTACCATGATGTTCGTCCTGTTATAAGAGATCAACAAACTGTTTTTGTTGAAACTATACCATTACCAGACATTGAAATAGAAGATTCTCCTAAGAAATCAAAAGTAGCAGGGGAAAAGAAGTCAACACTCTTTGATAAATTCAAAAAGAAGGGATCGGAAGAAAAAGAAATCAAACTAAAATCAGGTGACGCTTCGTTGCCACTCACTTTGTGTGAAATTACTCAAAACCATATGAGAGAGAGCGACACTTTTTTGAAAGATGAAGTCCAAAAATATCATGATGTTCGCCCGGTTATCAGAGATCAACAAACTCTAACACAAGAAGTGGTTGCATCAACACACATTGAGAAAGAAGGTTCCCCCAAGAAGTCGGAAGTTGAGGATGAGAAGAAATCAACATTTTTCGATAAACTTTGGAGAAAAGACTCAACGGCGAAAGAAAAGAAATCAAAATCTGTGAAGGCGCCAGTGAAACCCACTCTGAGTGAAATTGTTGTGATTGATATGAGAGATAGCAACAATTTCTTGAAAGATGAGGTTGACAATTATCATGATGTTCGTCCTGTTATGAGAGATCAAC
Source organism: Chrysolina oricalcia (assembly GCA_944452925.2). Classification (NCBI taxonomy): domain Eukaryota; kingdom Metazoa; phylum Arthropoda; class Insecta; order Coleoptera; family Chrysomelidae; genus Chrysolina; species Chrysolina oricalcia. The sequence goes on from OX101824.2 coordinate 41,176,859, forward strand.
AAACTGTTATAGTGAAAACTGTACCATTACCAGATATTGAAATAACAGATTCTCCTGAGAAATCGAAGGTAGCAGGTGAAAAGAAGTCAACACTTCTTGATATATTCAAGAAGAAGGGATCGGAAGAGAAAGAAATAAAACTAAAATCAGTTGAGGCTTCGTTGCCACTAACTTTGAGTGAAATCACTCAAAACCATATGAGAGAAAACGACACTTTTTTGAAAGATGAGGTTGAAAAATACCATGATGTTCGTCCTGTTATAAGTGATCAACAAACTGTTATAGTAAAAACTGAGCCTTTACCAGATATTGAAATAAGAGATTCTCCGAAGAAATCAAAAGTAGCAGGTGAAACAAAATCAGCACTCCTTGATAAATTCAAAAAGAAGGGATCGGAAGAAAAAGAAATCAAACAAAAATCAGTTGAGGCTTCGTTGCCACTTACTTTGAGTGAAATTACCCAAAACCATATGAGAGAAAACGACACCTTTTTGAAAGATGAAGTCGAGAAATATCATGATGTTCGCCCGGTTATCAGAGATCAGCAAAAGTTGATCCAAGAGGTGGTTTTATCAACACACATTGACAAAGAAGCTTTCTCCAATAAGTCCAGTGTTGAAGATGAAAAGAAATCAACGTTTTTCGATAAATTTTGGAAAAAAGATCCAGAAGCAAAAGAAAAGAAATCTAAATCAGTAAAAGCGCCAGCAAAACCGTCTCTGAGTGAAATTACTCAATTTCAAATGAAAGAAAGCGATAGTTTTTTGAAAGATGAGGTTGAGAAATACCATGATGTTCGTCCTGTTATCAAAGTTCAACAACCTGCAATACTTAAAACTGTACCATCAACAGATATTGAAATGAAAGATTCCTCTAAAAAATTGACAGGTGAAAAGGAGGTTGCACTCCCTGATAAGTTCCAAAAGAATGGCTCTAAAAAGAAAATAGTAGAATCAAAATCAGGTGAGGCTGCGTTGCCAGTCACTTTGAGTGAAATTACTCAGTACCATATTAGAGAAAGTGACAGTTTTTTGAAAGACGAGGTCGAGAAATTTCATGATGTTCGCTCGGTTATCAGAGATCAACAAACTCCAACACAAGAAGTGGTTTCTTCAACGCACATTGAGAAAGAAGGTTCCCCCAAGATGTCGAAAGTTGAGGATGAAAAAAAATCAACGTTTTTCGATAAACTTTGGAAAAAAGATTCAACGGCAAAAGAAAAGAAATCAAAATCAGTGAAGGCGCCAGTGCAGCCCCCCATGAGTGAAATTATTCTGAATAATATGAGAGATAGCAACAATTTTTTGAAAGATGAGGTTGACAATTACCATGATGTTCGTCCTGTTATGAAAGATCAGCAAACTGTTGAAGTAAGAACTGTTCCATTAGCAGATATTGAACTGAAAGATTCTCCTAAAATATCAAGAGTTGCAGGTGAAAAGAAGTCCACACTACTTGATAAATTCAAAAAGAGGGGATCGGAAGAAAAAGAAATCAAACTAAAATCAGTTGAGACTTCGTTGCCACCAACTTTGAGTGAAATTACTCTAAACCATATGAGAGAGAGCGATACTTTTCTGAAAGATGAGGTCGAGAAATACCATGATGTTCGTCCTGTTTTCAGAGACCAACAAACAAGTATAGAAAAAGTAATGACACCATCACAAATCAAAATGGAAGTTTCCCCAAAGATGTCGAGCACCAAAGATGGTAAAAAAAAGACATTCTTTGACAAATTCAAAAAGAAGGGTTCGGAAGAACGAGATATCAAACGTAAATCATCAGAATCATCAGTACATCCTATGATTAGTGCAAGCACTGTAAATATAACACAAGATTGCAGCAGTTTTTTGAAAGAGGAGGTTGAGAGATATCATGATGTTCGATCTAATATGAAGGAAATAACAGTCATCACGTACGATCAGGATACATCGAGAAGAATCGAGAGGAAGGGATCCAAGAAAGAAAATATCGAAAAGCAGGAAAGAACAGCAGAAATTAAAGAACCAGTAAAGGAAGAAAGTTCTGCATTGTTCGGCTTGTTTTCGAAGAAAAGTAAACCTGTTGCCAAAAAGAACAACATAGCCAATGATCTAATTGAGCCACTTTCTCCGGAAACTATTCAGGATATCAGGCAAAGTTCCGATTTTTTGGAGTTCGAAATAAGTAAATATCACGATGTTCGTCCAGGTGCCAAAAAAGTCTCCTCCAATGGTGCAATACCCGAGACAATTCAAATATCCCCAGCTGAAGCGTCTTCCCCAGTTATTGAACCTGTTAGTGACAGAAATATATTTATACTGGGAGAAAGTGATAGTCATCTAGAAGTTAGTCTTGAAAGTAATGAAAAAAAATTCGTGGCTCAAAATATTCTTGATGATATGAAGGATGAACCAGCGGTCAGAACAATAACCACGACTGTCACTGAGGAAATCATCCCAAGGGGTGAACGGGTTACTAGAGTTACGACTGAAGTAATCACTGGCACCATTCAGTTAGATTCTGAAGCACTTGCCGACCTTTCGAAACTGGAGGATCAAATCAATTCTAAATTGGATCATATTCGAAAAGAGTTACCCAAACAGTCTAACGTCAACGTCAAAAAACTATTAAAAGATGAAAAAATAGATATCGAGAACAGATCCATGCCAGAACACCAAAGAAGCGAAGAATTCATAACCAAAACAAAAACAATGGCCAGTGATACCACCGATACAGGCCATGTACTAATCAGAGAAATAGTAACGGAGACTAATGATTTTAAATCAGATTCCAAATCAATATCGGGTTCCTCAAAACCTAGCAAGACAGAGGTTTCCCCGATCAATAGAGAGCGTATAACAATTACAGAAAAACATTTCGTAAAAGAAGGGGGATATTTGAATGAAACGTTTGGGGTTGAAAAAGTCGAGACTGATCAGAATCAAGAAAAAGCAGAAGACACTGATAGACCACTTGAATCACACAGTTTTTCGAGTAGAAAGTTAGGCAAATACGAATATTCTGGAGAGCTAAACGGGAAGCATGACAGAACCAAGAACAAGGAAATACAACCTAAATTATCTGAAGACACGCTAGAGCATATGATATCAACCAGTAACTTCTTGCGTGAAGAAGTTGCGAAGTATCATGATGTAAAATTCACTGCACAGAAAGTAGAACCTGAGGTCAAAATCAAAGAGAAGGGTACGAAATTCTTTGGACTCTTTTCTAAGAAGAAATCGCAGGATAAAGATAATCAACCCAAATCCAAGGACAATAAAAAAGATGGAAAAAAAATCAAGAAAGATAAAAGTCTGACGGAAGATCGTTCTAAGGAATCTGACAGCAAAGATTTCCCTAAAGGGGAAACTGACCGCTGTCAGGAAAGTGAAAAGGTGAAACACGATTCTAAAGAAGAAAGTGGTAGTTTCTTTGGTCTGTTTTCGAAGAAAACGAAACTACAAGGAAAAGGAAACGATGTTGATAAAAATATAGTTCGATCTTTGTCTCAGGAAACTTTACAGAATATGAAGGACAGTTCGGAGTTTCTGCAGAAAGAAGTTACTTACCACGATGTTCGCCCCACATCAGATACACCTTTGATACAAAATGTTCCTGAAAGAAATGTCTCATCTCTTACTTCATCTGAGGTAGTTTCAGAATTTCCCAAAAAAGAAATTGTTGATGTTATTCCACAAAAACAATGTCCATATGAATATAACATTGGTGAATTTGAGGAAGGCCCCAAAAGAACCGTAACTTCTACTACCACCAAAGAATCTATTCCAAGGGGAGAAAGGATCAGTAAAGTCACAACTGAAGTAATTACTAGCACAATCCAGCTGGATCCGTCAGTGTTGTCTGATATTTCTAAACTGGAAGATGAGATAAATGCCAAACTGAATCAAATCCGTGCAGAAACCAGCGATTTCACTATTACGGAAACCTATCACGATAAAGGGCGGATTTCTGGAACCTTCGAAGAATTCCATCAATCGTTCGAAGTTCCTACAACTGGAATTTCAGAGACCCAAGAAGTTACCATTTCAGATGCAAACTGTGATGGAACGAAGAAAGAAACATTACAGACAATAGGTTCCCCATTTGGATCTCATGACAAACATCATGGATCAGAAATACCCGATACTCAACTGTTTGGTAAAATATCCACGTATCAACCATCGGCTGGATCTGAACAGGGTATTCTTTCTGATGAAGTTCTAAAAGCCATCACAACTTCTAATGATTTTCTGATATCCGAGGTGAAGAATTATGATGACCCAAGACCTGAAATTACCACGGATCTTGATGATGATCAGAAAAAAGGCAAATCCTCAGGTTTATTTGGAATTTTCAGCAGAAGGGAAAAATCAGGTAGTCCAAAGGTGGAAAAGAAGATAGCTGAGAAACAAAAAGTTGAAAAACACCCAACAGGTCACATAGGTTTCATGGAAAAGGTTGGAGAGAGATTACCGGGTTTTCCTGGTGGCGGTAGAAAAGGTATTTTTAAAGTAAATCAGAAGGATATTCAGTGTGTTGAAGGGTTGGACAAAGGAGTTGATGGAACTTTCAAAGATAAAGGTCAAAGTTTCGATGTTACAATGAAAGACAATATTTCTGAACTGGAAAAAACTGACAATGATGAAGAAAGAAAGAAGAGTATCACCAAACAAACACCTTCAGAAATCGTTGACAATGCAAAATGTGAGACACAAAAAAGTATACAAGCTGGCTTGAACCGAGTACAAGTCGATGCTGACAACATAAAAACTCAATCCCTCAATTTTGCTGACGACCTCCTCCAAAGCTTCAACGAGAAACTAGAAAACACCAAAACTGAATATTTGGAACATGAAAATATGATAAAAACTTCCGCTGAAGATTCAGTCAGAGATTTCGAAGTGAGAACAGAAAACATCAAAAAGGGTGTCTCAGATATTTCGAAAACCAAGCAAGATATTCCAGATAAGTTGAAATTCAAAACAAACGAGGCAGGTGAATCCGTAACAAAGAAAATAGCTTCTTTCGAACAAACCATCGATGAGAAGTTCAGCGATACTATGAAACTTACGGAAGAATTTTCTAAAAAATCGAAACAATTGCCAAAACCATCATTGTGTTCTTTCATTGAAAACGAAAGAAGATTCATTGAAAATGACATTTTGACGACTCAAGAGGAAAACGAAAGAGCTGAAAGGAGCCAAGGTGATTTTTCTTCAACTGGTAGATTGAAAAAACAGACTAATGAATCAAGTCAGATAACTGATGACACAAAAAAAACTGAAGGGCACCTTGAACTGAGAGTCGCTTCAACTATTCAGAATGTGGAAGATGCAGCCAAATCAGCAGGCAAAAAAATAATAGAAGATGCCAGTGATATTGGACATACTGTGACGATTATCGAAAAAAGAGCTGAATCTAATGAATTCATGAAAGGAACAGAAGATTTAAGTGATAAAACTTCCAAGAATAGTAAGAGTTTCCTCAATAAATTCGGGTTGAAAATAACTGGCAAAGGTGATACAAGCAAAACAGAAGATCATTCCGCGTTGGAAGACCAGACCAATAAGGGGGCAATAAAAAAACTCACTTCGGAAATAAGTCAAAGAGTTGACCAGAAAGTAACGAAGATTGTTGATGCCGATCTACAGCCTAGTGTTCAAAAATCTGATGACATGAATTCGTCAGTAGTAAAAGGAAATGAGGACATTCCTGAAAAGTCAACAAAGAAAAGTAAAAGTTTCTTGGGCAGATTGGGAATGAAAATCAGCGGCAAGGGAAGTGAACTTGAGAAACCTGCTGAAGTTGGGGAAACCGAGGAATCAGCAACTTTGGTGGAGACAGGTAATCTGGACAAAGTAAGAGACGGTAGTTCAATACAAAAATTAGTCCATTCAAAAACAGATTATTCAGATGTGAAGCAAAAAACTCTGGATTTTCTTGGATCAGAAAGTCTCCGAGCTGAAGATAGCAGAATGACTCGTGCAACATCTGACTACGGTGGTCAGATCAAGACAACAGAAAATGAACTTTCCACAAGAATTTCTGAGGCCAACATTGACTTATCTGATTTGCCAACAAATATTAATGAATACATGACACAGTCGCATAAAACGTCTTCATACGTTACATCACCAACTTTAACTAGGCGTACCTTGTCGACACGTTTTTCGAAAGGAGAGAGGCCGGAAGTGATGGAAATAACCTACGATTCAACTCTCGAAAGTAGCAGTGATGATTCATACATCGTTACAGAGCCAGATGAGAACTATATGCAAAAATCGAGTAAAAGCCCTCTGTTTCATATAGACTCAGAGGAAGACAGTTGTAGTGAAGTATATGAGGTAACCAAAGAAAGGCAAGATAGTACCAAATCTAACGTTTTGGAAATTCTAACCGAACATAAACTGGAATCCTTACTGACTGACTTGACTGAAAATCTGAAAGCCAGCGATGAACCACTGAAAACTAAACTTACAAAACAATTAGAGGAACACAAAAAAGAGTCTCAGGCTGACGTGGAGTTGATAGAACAAAAACTGCGTGACTTAGACAAAGCTTTAGATTCGTTAGAAAAAGTAAACTTGGATATTGAAACAGACACAAAAAATGATGCGATGAAAGAAAAAAAATTACGCCGTGTAGAGCGAAAATTCGAAAGGATGGCATCCGATGCAATCGGGAAAGAGTTAGAAGACGGCAAAGATGTGAAAATGACCAGCCCGGAGATTGAGGAGAAACGCGAAACAGATTATCGATCATTGGTGTCACAGCTCAGCACTGAGGAAATATCTGACTTCCAGAGAGATTACAGCCACTTGTGGGACGAGAACACATTCTCTAAAAGCAGTGACTGGGAATCGAAAACCCCAGATAGCCAGGCTGACGCTCAAGAACTTCCACAAGGTAGATGTTAGATGTTGCTTTAAAAGACTTTGTCAAAATCTCATTTATTCACGCATATGTAGATTTAACCTGCCACGATATTGAAGTAAATCCAACCAGCATGTTATCTAACCAATTTAAATTCCAATAATACACTTTTCTTGCAAACATATCGGGACAGTAACGAAAGATTTTATGATTGGGGAACATCCGGAAGATATATGATAATTTAACTGGAGAATTTTGGATATCTCACCCTGTATCAATTACGCTGCATATCGAGTATACTGTGAACGTATTTTAAAGGAGACCAATAAAACTTGAAATCTTTATTCATGAGAATTATCGAGTTCAACTTTCCAACGTTTGAAAAAATTTAACTGTACGAGCACCAAACGTTCCAAATATTCATATACATAATGGCCAATGCGGGTGTGAAGTTATCCACAGCCACAAATGTACACTGAGAAAAATGTAACTGAGCTGGTAAAATCCCTCTTTCCCGCGTAAATGAAGATTTTGAGATTTCTTAATGGGTCCATGAAATCAAATTGCTTGCTTATTATGGGATATGATTATTAAAGTTATTTTTGTGCGGTGAAAAAAGGGTGGAATTTTCTAAATGAATAAATTTAGTATTCAAACGGCACTGTAGAGTATTTTTTGTGACAGAATTATTTTAAGGAGGATAAAATACATAAGTTTGGGTATATTAATTCATTTGTCGCACCGTCGGAGAGGGTGTGCGGTAGGGGTGCGTTTGACGAAATAAATTAATACTCATTTCAACTGACTTTGTAGACTTTTTTCGATCATGGAATATTATGCAGGAGGGTGAAATACATAACTACGGATTCATAAAATCATTTGTCGCCCCGTCGGAGAGGGTGTGGTGAGGGTGAGTTTGTCGAAAATAATCAGTTATCAGGTCAAACGACGTTGTAGAGTGTTTTCGATTAGATAATCTCAATCAGGAGGTTGGAATACATAGCTGTGTGTATATTAATTCATTTGTCGCTACGTCGGAGAGGGTGTGGTTGGGGGGAGTTTGTCGAAAAAAATCAATTATCATTTCAAACGACGTTCTAGAGTGTTTTTGATGAGAGCATCTTAAGCAGGAGGTTGAAATACATAGCTGTGGGTATATCAATTCATTTGTCGCTCCGTCAGAGGGGGTGTGGTGGGGTTGAGTTTGTCGATGAAAATCAATTATTAGTTCAAACGACGTTGTGGAGTGTTTTCGATTGAAGAATCTCAATCAGGAGGTTGGAATACATAGCTGTCGGTACATTAATTCATTTGTCGCTCCGTCGGAGAGGGTGGGGGTGAAATTGACGAAAAAATCAATTTTCATCTGTAACGACGTTGTAGAGTGTTTTCGATGAGAGCATCTTGATCAGGAGGTTAAAATACATAGCTGTGGGTATATCAATTCATTTGTCGCCCCGTCGGAGAGGGTGTGGGGGGTGAGTTTGTCGAAAAAAATACCTATGTATGTAAATATACCCACAGCTATGTATTCCAGCCTCCTGATTAAGATTCCCCAATTGAAAACACTCTACAACGTCGTTTGAACTGATAATTGATTTTTTTCGACAAACTCATCCCCACCACACCCTCTCCGACGGGGCGACAAATTAATTAGTATACCCATAGCTATGTATTCCAACCTTCTGATTGAGAATCTCCAAACGAAAACACTCTGCAACGTCGTTTGAAAAGATAATTGATTATTTTCGACAAACTCACCCCCACCACACCCTCTCACGGGGCGACAAATGAATTGATATACCCACAGCTATGTATTCTAATCTCCTGATTAAGATGCTTTCATCGAAAACACTCTACAACGTCGTTTGAAATGATAATTTCATAAATCCGTAGTTATGTTTTTACCCCCCTGAAAAATATTCCACGATCAAAAAAAGTCTACAAAGTCGGTTGAAATGAATATTACTTCATTTCTTCAAACGCACCCCTACCACAAGCTCTCTGACGGGGCGACAAATGAATTCATATACCCACACTTATGTATTTCATCCTCTTCAAAATAATTCTGTCTCAAAAATACTCTACAGTGCCGTTTAAATACTAAATTTATTCATTTAGATAATTTCACCCCTTTTTCACCACACGAAAATAACTTTAATAATCATATCATATTGTTAGCAACCTACTTGATTCCATGGACCCATTGAGAAATCTCTAAATCTTCATTTAAGCGGGAAAGGGGGATTTTACCAGCTAAGTTACATTTTTCTCAGTGTACATTTGTGGTTGTGGATAACTTCACACCCGTATGGCCAATAGTGTGATGAAGTACATTATCTCACTTATCATAAAGAATGAAAAAATAATATATGAAATACATTGCTTACTTTGTTAATACTTGAAGTATAAATTTTTTATATAAATCTGATGGCATTTTCGCTTTGGAACTAGTCAAAAAATGGTATATACAATATGTAGATGGCAATTTTTAATTTCGGAAATTTTGCAGGATAATGGTTGAAAATGTAAAAAACTGATTGTCACAAATGGCACTATTAAAAACTACATTAATAAAATCTAAGCAAAAATAGTTGACAAGTGTGCAACAAGAGTGACTTGAAATGTCACTGAGAACTTAAAGTCACATTTCGTATAAGTACAACGGTTTTATACGTAGGCATTAATTTCTTGCACTTCAATTACCGAAAGCTTGTTTTATTTCAATGAAACGCCTGGTATGTTATTCCACTATTTCGTATATTGTCCCTCTAAAAATTTCATCGACATGACTACAGAATAAAGACCTACTACGCAGAAAAGAATAATTTCGTTGTTTCATTTTCAAAAATCAATGACCTCGAGCACCACTTACAACCACATTGAGAAACGTAAATGAGATAAACGCCATAGAACTACACTAAGAAAAACTAAACTTGGTCGTAGGTTGCAATAATCTGATTACAGAATATAGACATCTGGTGCTCAAAAATTGAAAATTCTTCTTTTAGGGCGGGTTGTACAGAGCAAGTTCATCAACAGTTCAATTAAACTCACTTCCCTTGCTAGGGATAAGCCTATGCAATTTCTAGTTCCTGCAACTGAACTTTGTTTAGTTGAAATGTTGATGATCTTGTATTGAACAACCCGCCCTTAGTATAACAGCATATACTACTTCAAAGTGAAGGAGAAATGAAAACTTTTGAAAACTTTTATCTATCTATACACGTTTTAGAATATTATTATTTTTTTTATTGGTGTTCTGGCATCGACTGCTATGGTCATTAGCCATGTGTTCTTTATAGGCCTTGTAACTAACTCCATACGCCACCTCAGGAGCAGCACTGTTAATTGGAACGCAACAGTGAATCGTGCAGGACTCACCCTAGTCAAGCCACGAGATTTTAATAATTTAATCGGTTAAATAAAATTAAAAAATCCCAGCCCAACCAGGGTTCGAACTCCGGACCTTTCGACTCAGAGTCGGACGCTCTAACCACTGCGCCACGCCCCGACATGAATATTATTATTAAACACTATCATATTCAGAAGAGAACCCAGCCTTTTTGGGGGGGTGGCACCTTAAGTTTTAATATATGTTCATCTTCTTTTGATCCAAATTATCCAAAACACTCGGTTTGGGAATCAGTTATGGTCTTGGGGAGGCAAGCCCCTCCCCACCCCCTGCCTTCCTGTGGGCGCTCTTGATCATATTACATCTTCATGGAAGGAGTAGTAGGTCTATATTCTGTAACATGACGCAGTCTCATGAACTGACAGTTTTTGAAAAGTTTGCACTACATTCCGCCTGAAATCTTTATAATTTTAACATAATAAAATTTGTGAAACTAAAATCAGTACGAGCAGAATACTTCAGACAACAAATTTTTAGGTTAGGTTGGCCACGCTTTCGAACAATTTCTGCTTTGAAAGACTCGAACGGAAAATATGGCCTAGGATTTCCTGTAATAACCGCAGTAGTCCCGTTTTTCTCATGTATTTTGACCCGCTGAATCTGAATTTTGAGAGTGATAAGCCGGGAAAGCATCCGAAAAATTGTTATGGACGATTTTCCGAGGCAAATCGAAAAATTCTTTTTTTTCCAAAAACAAATGACGCCATAATAGTCTGCATGAAATTCTCTACAAAAAAGGTGCGAGCAAGTTTTTCTCCAAAATGCAATGCAGTTCAATTTTCAGTGGCCCCTCATTCAGTCAAATAATCATATTTTCAAGATCACCTCCCAAAATTATTAATAAATGCCTCGACTATGAATAAAGAGACATTCCTGAAAACATCATTCGTATAGATTTCTCGGCACTGAATTTCCTGATTCTTTTACCTTGCATGAAAGTGGCATTTTTATTCGAGAAGCTCACGTCATGGACGATTTTATTATAGTTTCAATTAAAACGGGTTCCACATATTTTCTCATCATTGCAAAGCATTTATTTAAGTAGCGGAAAAACGGATAATTTTGCTTAAAAGTTCAACAATTTTCCAGAATATTCTCTTTCTTGTTGAAAAAGAAATATCGTACTTACAATTTGTCAGATATAGAAATTCTGCCCATGACTTTTCCAAGGTCTAATGAAAAAATTGAGTTTCATTCAGATTTTATTTTGGCATGTATGGTGCAAGCAATAGGGAAAAGTGCGTGCAAAAATTTATACCCGAAAAAATAATATGAGCGTATAGGTAATTGAAATTCAGCATGAGTTTCTTTTTCATGCGACTCGATCGTGATTACCGAACATAACCTACATAACCTAAAAAATTGGCAAAGTTGCGAAAAGCGGTTTTTTGTCGATAACTAAAAAATTACAGCTCCGATCGAAAAAAGTCAAATTCTCTATCTATTGAATAACTCATAATTTTTCTATATCATTGATACTTTTCGAGTTGTAAAAACCGTGAAAAATCGGGATTTCTATAACTCATTAACTGTAAGATATTCAAACTTGTTACTTATGTAGCCTTTGTCATGCCGAAAAAGTATTTTTTTAGAAAAATTGATAAATATTAATTATTTTCCAAAATATGTGAAGTTTTCTCAAAAAAAGCTCTCTCAATATGGCTACTCTTGCTGGGGGAATGATGCTACAGTAACAATTCATGGCCTATTTTTTTCTGTAAGAGTTGTTCTTTCATATTATCGAATGAGTATATTGATTTTTTTTTTTAATTTTAAGGGTCAAAAATGACATTAAAATAATTGCACAATTTTCTTACATGTTTTTGTCTAAATACATTGTTTAATTTTGTTTTTATATAAATGACTTTTATGAATATGAATTCCTAGCATAATTTCACGCATTCAAAAAAACAATTGAATTTCTAGGAGCCGAGATAATTTTTTCATTTCAAAATAATCTGGAAGACGCAATAATTATCGTACAGCAGTCACCTTCGTGAACATTGAGGTTGAATACCTATATTTCCAATAAAAAAATACTAGGATATGTCTAGTTCATTTGCAGTATTATTAATTGATGAATAAATTGAGGCGTCCATGAATACCACTGTGTCCCTTGGCCCAGATAAATACAACTTTGCTGTTAATGAGCGAGAGTTTATAAAGTAAATACACTATCCTACAAACGTTGGATGATGATGATGATGAATGATGTTAGAAGCTGTCTTTCTGAGTTCAAAAAAATGAAACATTTTACAATTTCCTTATAATTACGTTTGGATTTTTATACAATTGAACAACGTATTTTTCAAACATACTCAACAAGCCGTAACTGTACCTACATGGGTTATGGGAAAATTTACGTAATAATAATGAATTGCGTAATAATAATATCATTTGTCATATTTATTTCTACAAAAATGGAACATCAACGAGAAAGTAGAAATTGATTAGAAAAAAAAAATCTACAATTAGTATTCATTTATCATGTTCGAAATGACGTCCATTGTTTTCAAAAAACAACTGTCCCTTGTTCATAACAAACTGAAAGCTTATTCTTCGAAAACTGACCAATATCTCACACTTACTTATTCTGTTATTGAGGTCTTCGATATTTGCAAGGGGTCTAACGTAAACACGTTCTTTGAGATAGGGCCAGAGAAAAACTCCAGAGGTGCGTTTCAATTTAACGTCTGTCGTCCGGTAACGGACGATGTATGACGTCATAGTTGTTTCGTCGGGCGATATCTGTCAGATTGAATTTTGAAACGCTCTCCTAAATCGTGGGGTGAATAGTTGACGGTCGGACGTTCCACTCAAGAATTTTGAAACGATAGAATGAAGTTTTCGGACATGACGTTCTAATATCGAAACGCTTCATAAGAAAAGTTAAACGTCGGACGCACGTCGGACATAATATTGAAACGCACCTCAGTGGTGTAAGATCTGGCGATCTAGCCGGCCATTTTACCCCCGTACTACTCTGCGTAATTATAAGGAAAATATACAATACATTTCATGATTGAATATAAAAAAATTTACAAATCTTTTGAAAAAAAAGGTGACATGTGACAAAATATGGATGAGAATCAGTCATTCGATTGCTTTCAATGAACCATTCAAGAACTGTAAAAGAAGAATTATGAATTGTTCTTCAAGTAAGTAAGTTGAAGGGTCGCGACACCAAGGGCGTTTCAAAATTCTGTCTTCGGTGATGCGGCTTTTTTTTGAAATTTTGCCAAGCAGCAGCATGTGAGAACTGTGAGAACTTGTTAATAGTGCCACAAGCATTTTCAAAATTAGATTAGATCATGTTTGGAGGTAATTTGGAAGTACTGAATTTGTTTGTTTCCAAGCTGAAGTTTCTCATAAAATTATTTAGCTGATCTCAAGAGGCCATGATCCCGATTATATTTGGGACGGTTTTTTTTGGTAAAAGATTCGATAACTCAAAAACTGTTCGTCGTATCGATTTCAAACAAGGACAGGCTTCTAGAAGACGTTCGATTCTATGTACCTACGTCTGCGGCAGCTCTTCACGGTGATAATCGAGATAGCTGTAATGGTATTTCTCTTCTTTTAAATTTTTAAGCAATCTGTATCCAATCGAAATGAATTTGGTATCAAAAGAAAGGTAAAACGTTGATCTATGTAAGTACGTGCTGTAATGATTTTTTAAATTATTTGTATTTTACCAAAAAAAATGCTTCATAATAACTGCATTTTTGGAACATTTTTGAGATTTTTATTTGTGACAAAGTGCATTGAAATTTCAATTTCCATTACAGCACGTATCTAGAATCGAACATCCTCTAGAATCCTGCCCTTTCGTTTTTGAGTTATCTATTGACTCTTTTTCCCCAATAAGCGCCCCAAATATGATCGCGCTTATGGCCTCTTAAGGATAACTGATTTTTCCCTTAAGATGGTCATTCTGGTATGGGGGTGATCACCCCAATTAACCCAATTTTCTCTTGAAACGCCCTCAGCGAATACCTGGCTGAATCACCTGATACGAAATGTAACTCTGAAACTATAGTGACATTCGAACTCACTGTTGCTGTTGTACTTCTCAAATATTTTTACTTGAATTCTGTTGATAAAAAAGTTTGTATGATGTCATATATTTTTTCGAATATTTTATTATTTCTACAATAATTTGACAATGACGTAACATTTTTCAAAAATGGAAGAACTCTCACAGCTGGAAATTTTTCAATGTCAGGAAAATGTATAAACACAATATGTATTTTTAAATATAGGAAATTTTTGCAACAGAGTGGGCATTATACATTCTGTATAATTATGATAATCGAGAGATGGTACTTCCTCGAACTGATGGGCAACTCTTTGTTTGTTATTCTACATTAGATTTTCTCTTACTTTGATCGACAGTTGTATGTTATTTCAGTCAAATGAATTCAGAAAGCACTGAAATATCTTATTGAAGTTCTGTTTTTGGACAGCATGCCTGTATTATATCAATTTTGTTTTTCGAATCTATTTCCCCTCCAAAATTGTGAATATTGTCCCAGTACATCATTCGATCTCCTTTTCCTCCTGACTAATTAGTTATGTAGGTTTCGATGGAAACCATTTTTTAACACTTTTCCAATGTGACGTTATCAACAATCATAATTGATTTTCATATTCACTTAATAAATATGATATATCAAAATTACACTTTGATAGCAAGGCACACGATATATTAAACAAAGTTACCATCAAATGAAGTGAAAAGCGGTCGTATAAAGTTAGCGAAACAACTTTGAAAAAGTCGATAACGGATTATTCCATAATTTGCTGCCTTTTTGTTGCTAATTAGTTGCAGAGAAAAAAAATTGTCGCTCGTTTATTTTAACATGCGATGTTTCGCTAACTTCATATGAAGTTAGCGGAACAACTTCCGTAATTTCTTTTTTTTTCGCAGTTTTTCATCTTTCCAGATTGTTCATATGAATTGATATTTCACCAACACGAACGAATATAAACGAGATAAAATGAATACCCATACGCTGCCGCGACACCGACCACGATTTTATCGAGTAGCGCTGCCTCTTGCTGGCGACGCCGTCTTGCTAGTTTCACTAGCACTGTTTTTATTCTCAGTCTGAAAGATTGTTGGCTATTTTGAGGAAAATGTTATAGAATACGAAGATGAATATGTATTGGAGAAAGTAGTTGTTTTTGAATCCAGAAACACATGAATAATATCACTTTTGTTTTGTGGCCACAAAAATAACACTTTTGCAACGTAAAAGCGGAGATTATCGAATATTTTGAATTTGATGGAAGACAAACATTACGAAAATTGTTTCTCATTACATCTATGTGTATTTTTTTTTAAATATCGCATTTTTTTAATGTTTCCATCCACTAATTTTATTTTCAAGTTTTCAGTAAAGGGTTTGTTCTAATTTCATTTGATACCCATATTGAGTGGATTGAAAAACAAAGTAACCTGCCATTTTGTGGTGGCAGCCATCTTTGAATTGGTATTTCATGGAGTACTGTATTTCTACTAGTTCAGCCCTTTCATTTGATACCCATGTTGAGGGGGTTGAATAAAATATGCCATCCGCCATAATGAGGCGGCGGTTATCTTGGATTTGGAATTTTTCATGGTGTATTTATTGTATTCTACTAGTTCAGCCTTGTCATTTGATACCCATTAAGAGGGTTCAAAAACAATATGGCGTCCGCCATTTTGTGGTGGCGGCCATATTGGATTTAAAATGATACTGAATATGCATGATTGAATTGTCATCAGAACTAAAGGGGTGCACCAAATTTCAGATCAATCCCTCAACAGGAACGGGGTTGAAATTTCAATTATTAGATTTGACCCACACAAACAAATGTGAGTTGAATAAAACCGTTTAAAATAATAAAAACTCATAAAGAACTTTTTGGGGAAAAGATTTCATTCAAATGCGCTAAAAAGAAGAAAATAATTTTTAAAGTGAATCAAACCCATCATTTTGTAACTTTATTATATCTTAAATGATATAAAAGCTTGTCGCGAGAAGTATCTATGTATTTCTTATTGTAAATTAAATTTAAAATCACCTCAACATTCATTCTCGTGACAAGATTTTATAATGTTTCAAAATTATGGGTTTAATGGGTTTAATGGGGCCAGGTAGCCGAGTGGTTAAAGCGACAGTGTTTTAGTCACTGGCTGCCGGTCGGCGGTGGTTCAAACCATGGCAACTGCAGAATTTTTTCTGATAGCCCGAGAAAGTACTAGGAATCGCACGTTAAAAGGTAAGACCTCGTTAATCCTTGGCTCGCACAAGTTTCGACTTTTGAGGGCTGCCGTTCGTAAGGGGACGACAGCTGGTTAACGGAAAAAACAATTTTAACAACAACAATTTTAACAACAATTCACTTCTTTTTGGTGCATTTAAATGAAAGCTTTTCTCTAAAAAAGTTTAAAACGTTTTTTTTTTGATTTTTTCGAGTTCAATATCGCAGTTTTCCTAATTTTTTTCGTGAAAGGAAAGGGGGGCGAGCTCTCGATCGATTTTTTTTCATCATTATTTTCCATTTCCGAAAGTGTCGAAACATTTTCCAAATTCCTTCGTTTTCTATTTAGCTTTTGAGGGAGGACAGGAGTGGTGAAATTTTTTTAAACCATAATATTTTTCACTATTTTTACGGATTTATTCGATTTTAATTTCGCGAGTTTTCCAACGTTTTTTAGAGAAGGGGGAGCGAGCCCCTCCTACCTCTATTTTTGTTCGCTTTTCGCTTTCGGAGAGCAGGGGGGCAATTTCTTTGACGCTAATTTATTGTCATCGGAACTGAATTTCAATTCCATAGGATAAGAGGTAGTGATTTTAATTTAGCTTGCAAGATTTGTACCATCCAACAAACACACACACACAGAGCAAGTTAAATAAAAACTTTCAATAAAAATAAAAATGACGGAAGTTCATATAAGTTCATATATGATTAGCAAACATTTTCTTAAATAAAGGTGAAACGAATATTTTCTTATCACAACTAAGTAATTATCGGCTAAAAGCAGCAATTTGTGTATACCTAAAAAGTGAAGGAAGATAAAAATAACAGAAGTTGACAAAACCTCGCAAATTTTTATCATTATTTATCATTTTTATCATTTTTATCATTTTTATCATTTTTATCATTTTTATCATTTTTATCATTTTTATCATTTTTATCATTTTTATCATTTTTATCATTTTTATCATTTTTATCATTTTTATCATTTTTATCATTTTTATCATTTTTATCATTTTTATCATTTTTATCATTTTTATCATTTTTATCATTTTTATCATTTTTATCATTTTTATCATTTTTATCATTTTTATCATTTTTATCATTTTTATCATTTTTATCATTTTTATCATTTTTATCATTTTTATCATTTTTATCATTTTTATCATTTTTATCATTTTTATCATTTTTATCATTTTTATCATTTTTATCATTTTTATCATTTTTATCATTTTTATCATTTTTATCATTTTTATCATTTTTATCATTTTTATCATTTTTATAATTTTTATCATTTTTATCATTTTTATCATTAGCGACAAAGCGGCAGATTCTAGATACGTCAGAACCGGGAAAAGATAGGAATTACGCTTTATATGAAGTTAGCAATACACGCGTATTAAAAAAAATGCGAATTTTTTTTTCTCAGCAACTAATTAGCTACATAAAAGGTGGCAAATTATAGATACTTCAAAATTGTGGGAAAAAAAGAAATTACGGAAGTTGTTTCGGATATTAAGAAAAAAAGAGCAGTATATTTTTTTTCTCCGCAACTAATTAGCGACAAAAAGCCGGCAAATTATGGATACTTCAGAACAGCGAAAAAATAGCTAATTTATTATGAAGTTAGCGAAACATCACCTATTCTTTAAAAAACAAGAGCGACAAATTTTTTTCTCTGCAACTAATTAGCGACAAAAAGGCGGCAAATTATGGAATAATCAGTTGTCAATTTTTTCCAAGTTGTCTTGTTAACTTTATACAGGGTATCCGGTAAACCTTGTACAATATTGAAACTGGTGATAGACCAGGTCATGACTGTTCAGAATATCGGAATTTCACCTCTGTATAAATCTCACCGTTTTCGAGATAATGAGCATTTTCTAAATTTCTGGAAAATCACTACCTCATCGTGGATTTTTGAGTGCCATGTCTAAAAATTGGGACCAATTCAAATATCTTTGCTGCTGAAGATTACCGATGAGTGCTTTCAGACGTACAAAACAGTTTTTCAGAAAACAAAACAATTTTTCAAGAAATGAGGATAAAATGCCAGAATTGAGTTTCACCAATTTTTTTAACAACAGTTTGATATTATTGTTTGAAAAAATACATAGCCAAGTGGAAGTGGATATTCATTACAGAAGAATGCCCATTTTGTCCAGACTCTACCATGGTATAAAACATTCGATAATTATTTTTGGAAGGAGTCGAATTTCGATTATATTAGAGTGTGCTGAAATCAACTCCATTAGACTTTGTCAGTAATGTCTTTCAATTTTATCCTATCAAGATGAAATGATTGAATAATTATGAGTAATAACGAATCAACTGCTTAGAAGCATTCAAACCACAATAATAATTATTCAACATCGCATTAAATAATATTATATAAATGTTATTTTCCATCCAATCGTACGTAGAGACGACACCTTTTCAAGAAGAACCTTTTCAAATGCATTATAGGTTATTGCCCCCAAATCAGCGATTCTCTGAGTGGCATTGTGCAATCACATATCGTTCTGCATAAAGCGCTGCTGCAGCAGTAGCACTACCTCTACATTCACGATAAATGTAGTGCATATGCGCTTTTTCTGGGGAGTATAACGTGTGTACGGCATGACAAAGAAAATCAATACCACTGAACGAAACCAGCAGAATAATTTCAAAAAACTACGACAGTCACAAAAGTTGTTCAAACAAAATATGACAGCCACCTACTAGATTATTTCAATTCTATTTACAGAAGATCTGTTCATGCACAATGCACTATTGCTTCTACGGACACAACACAGGAGTAAGAAAAGTTTTTAATTTTCGACAAGGATTCACCTCCTAAATCATTTTGCACTCATTTGGTTACACTCTGTATATCTGTCGGTCTCTGAAACTTTGTTGGAATCTGGATGTTGGACAATTGCGACATTTATCACAAGAATTCGTATTAATCGGTGCCATGTCGGATAATCGACATTTCATTTCGATAATTTAAAGGCTTAATTACATGAAAAGTTAAATTTATTGACATACCATTTAATGCTACCAAGCAGTCTATTATTTATTATTAATAATCATTTCCACATTTTATCTTGATAAAATCGAAATAAAATAATTTTTGGGCGTGAGTATAAAAGTTGATGAAAGCCTAGAATAAAACCACGCCTAATTCAATGGAAATCACCTCCTCCAAAAATAATTATAGTTCCTTTTAAAAATTAGCATTCTTTTAAAATGAATGCCCACTTCCAATTGGTAATGTTTCTTTCAGACAATAATGTCAAACTTTTTTTAAAAAATTGATAAAACTCAAATCTGTCATTTTACCCTCATTTCTTGAATTTCACTTTCTGAAAAACTGTTCTGTACGTCTGAAAGCATCACTTATCAGTAAACTTCAGCATCGAAGATATTTTAATTCGTCTCAATTCGTATACATGGCACTCAAAAATCCAAGCTTAGGAGCGATTTTCCAGAAATTCTTAAAATGCCCATTATCTCGAAAACGGTGATATTTTTACTGAGGTGAAACTCCGATATTCTGAACAGACATTACTTACCTGGTCTTTCACCAGTTTCAATATTGTACAAGGTTTGCCAGACACCCTGTATAGATGTCGAATAGGTCAACTTAATTTCCAAAGAGAAAAAATTGTATTTTCACTTCTATAGATGCGCATATTGATACCCAAGTTACTTCCATCAGTAGGAATACCAAACTGTAAGAGTTTAGTAATCTTATAATGATGAAGGAACTTGGTTATAGAGTTTAGTATTCCTACTGATGATGATAACTTGGTTATCAAAATGCTCATCTAGGAGTGAAAATACTTGCATGGAAAGGGGGAAAATATTATTTGTTCTCATTGAATTACACCACAGGCATCCAGTATCCCATTTAAGGTTCATCTGCAAAACATTTCGTTTCTCTGAGCTCTCAATTGACAACATGTAGGGCAGGTGAAATATTATCCAACAAATCGTCACCTGTATACAAAGCAACAAAAATCCAAATAATGTTCACCAGGAACCTGTAGAAACACAGTGTGCAAACTAACATTATTTGGAAAAGAGTATTGCGAGGGCCACGATTCAACGGTGGACGTCACAAACCTATGGCTACCCTCTGTAGCTGGTGCAGTAGTGCTTTTTCAAAACGCATTATCAGCTTAGCACATGAAGTGTGGGGAGAAGTTTAGATTTTACTCAATTACAGGAACACGAAAAAAAGATTTCGGTGTGATAACAATTATTAACGGAGGTATTGATCAGAATAGGTTTTCCAATTTAAAGTACCACTTTAGGATATTTTCTACAAATATTTCTGAAAATCCAAAGTTCTCTGAAAATTATATTTCGAAGATTGAAAATACTATTGCAGAATGATGTGATAGTAGGTATGTTTTCTAGAACATTTTCAAATATGCTGCACGCCACCAACTAATACCGTTATTCATAACATCTGGTTGACCAAATCGAAGAAGTTCTGAAGAAATCTTTGCTCAGTGCTCCCAAACTTATTCCTTCCTTAAAAGTTGCGGTACGGATATCAACTGAAGAAATGTCTTGTACCTGGGTACCTATACTACTACTATCAATAGCACTTGTTATTTTACACTAAAACTAGGAATCAACATACGAATTTAGTAGTTAGACCTATTATAGAAGTCAGCAGGAGTTTTGTTTCATTCCAATAAATAGAAAAAATGTTTTGTAAACAGATTTCTTCCTTGAATCCATCTTGTGGTACCTTCAGTTATACTTACATACTTACTTATTACGTTGAAAATACTGGGTATAAACTAATTCATTTGTTCAGGGCATTGTGCTGCGGGCTCAAAAGCGCGACGAATCGGAATACAGACTCATTTTTCAAGTTCAAGGCTCGGTTCAAGGTCACATTGTTACTATTTAGAAGCACCTTTCACACCCCTTGGACGGCCTGACAAACTATAATTTTATAATTCCCTAATCAAGTTTGATCCCTAGATTGATTCACGTCTTCAAAATACCTGTAGGAAGCGTATTAACAGAGATAATGAAATATTTCCTATATGCACCCCTTTTTCTCAACCCTCTCCCCCCCCAGGACGGCCTGACAAACTATAATTTCAGAAATTCCTTTTCAAATTTGATTACCCGTCTTCAAAAGAGATGTAAAATGCATATTACCAGAGTTAATTGCTCATTTTCTATATCCACCCTTTGTCTACCCCCTCCTGGAAGGCCTGACAAACTATTATTTCATAATTTCCCCATCAAATTTGACCATTAAATTGATTCATATCTACAAATTACATATACTTACAACGTATATTAACACAGATAATGATTAATTTCATAAATCCACCCCTTTTTCACCACCCCAGATGGCCTGACGAACTATAATTTCACAACTACCTGGTCAAACTCAACCCCTAGATTTATTTCTCTCCTTCAAAATATATTAACACCGCCTTTAAACAGAGATAATGATTTATTTTCTATGTCCAACCCTTCTCCACACCCCCGGCGGCCTGAAAAACAATAATTTCACAACTTCCTCATCGAATTCGACCCCTGCACTGATTTCCTGTCTTCAAAATACATGTTTAACGCGTATTAACATAGATAATGATTCATTTTCTATATCCACCCCTTTTCCACCACCCCAGACGGCCCGACAAACTATAATTTCACAACTCCCTTGTCAAATTTGACCCCTAGATTCATTCTCCATCTTCAAAATATATGTACAACGCGTTTTAACAGAAATAATGATTTATTTTCTGTATCCACCCCTTTTCGACCTTTTTTCCTCCCCCTCGGACGGCTTGACAAACTATAATTTCATAAAACTCTTATCAAGTTTAATCCCTACATCAATTTTCCATCTTCAAAATACATGTAAGTCGCGTATTGCCAGAGATAATGATTTATGTTCTATACCTACCTCTTTTGCAACTCATCTACCCCTTTTTCACCCCCCGTACGGCCTTCAAACTATTATTCCATAATTTTCTCATCAAACTTGACCGCTAGATTGATTTCCCGATTTCAAAAAAAATGTACAACGTATATTAATTAACAGAGATAATGATTTATATTCTATACCCACCCTTTTTCCACCCCCTTCACCCTCACCGGATGTTATTGTACAAAACATTTTAAGGGAGAAAATTCAATTTCACTTCCATTTTGTCATTTACCCCTCATTTTCACCCCATCATGGTATCGGAAAATCCAGACTGAGCTGTTTTTTCTCCAAGTTGTTCTAGTATGTACCTATATAACATACATTCGTCCAAGTTTCATCTGAAATCGGATACAAACCTTCACAATTTCTTTCGCGAAATATTTTTCTCAGTGTATTTTGTAGATGGGGCTAGCTTCACTTCCGTGTTTATCATCAAGGTCGATTTTTCAATTAATAAATTTGTGAAGACATATGTATTTTACTAAATTATTTTTACACATACTGTTCACTAGACCATAACCATCCTGTATGAAACGAATAGATTCCAAACATTTATTTTCAGTCAGTAAGTCTAATTCATCAATATCAATGACTCATGATCCTGTTTGAAAGTGACAATATTTAGGAACTGGCTTTCTTCATAGGTATGTTTTCCATTTTTTCTTTCGTTTCACTTAACAACGAATGCTTAAATTCAATTCACAGGGCTCCTCTCATAGCACTACACAACACAAAACATGAAGATGATGAAGTTTTCGCACCTAAAATAATTTATGAATGACAAACACGTAACACTAAACGGGATAAAATTCCTAAGAAAAAATAGTCTTGCTACATTATGTTCCTGTGTGCCTACTCTAGTTAGCAAAATGTACCTAAACAACCTGATCGACTCGGGTGAATCTTGAAGTTTCTAGTGGGTGCGTGATGTCATCGTTGTATCACGTGAACAAGGACAGAATAGGGCACTCAGAATATTCAGTAGCGTAGGGTGGTGGGTAATAATGAATGAGAAGTAAACTTCTTGTTCACTTCGGAACAGGTATGGAACTTTTGAAGCGATAGGCATGCATTCACTTTCGTCGAAAATAATTAGGTATGTAGGTATGTTGATCAAATCAATCAAATCAAATATGCTTTATTATCGAAAGAACTGAATTCTCATTGATAAAGCGAGAAGGTAATTATAAAATAGATATAGGTATAGAAACATACAGAAAATATGAAAAGTCACAATTATGTCAAGATTAATGGAGTAGTCCTAATCACATGATAAAAATTTGTATATAACGTCATATATAAACCGATACACACCTAAAGCGAAATTAACATTACAAATCGATATCAAAACTCAATTACTTAAAATTACCATAGAATTGTTTCAAATTTTAATATGCATTGTCTAGCAGTAACTCCTTGATAGCCTTCCTGAGTCTGTTATATGCCAACAAGGATCTAATATGTGAAGGCAGGTGGTTAAAAAATTTTTTAGCATTATTATTGACCCCTTTATCAAGGAGCTTCTGGGAATTGTAGGGACACCGTGAAGTTATAACTTCTCGTCTTGTAAGTTGATCAAGATTGGATTTTATTGTAATATTTTTTTATGAATTGAACACACACTTTCCAGAATAGAGATACATGTCAATGTCAATATTTTTTTAGCAGTAAACAAGGGTTTGCATGAATCTCTAGATTTCGCCTCACAAAGGTGCCTCACAGCCCTCATTTGTAATACGAACACCGAGTTCAATAGAAATTGAGAGCTTTTCTCCCAAAAACAAATTCCATGTCTCAATAGTGAGTCGATCAGAGCAAAATTTGGTGCTCTCGCTACAGATGTATTTAATTCTGATGAGATGACCCTTACTGCACTGATGACAATTTTTACATAAAGTACAGATATAGTATTGAAGTTGAAGGAATTATTTTGTCTTATTTTATTGCTCTGAGCTAGTTTCGGCCAACCATGGCTTAAGAGTTCTTTACGATCACTGACCAGCTGTCAAAACTACTCCGTCATATTGATTTCATTGAAAATATGAACAGGATGTTCATAAAGTCAGTTGTGGCATCATCTGCGACTGAAAGTTGGAATTTAGTCGCTATTTCCCATCGTACAAGATAACCTCTCTTGGAAGGGATTCATGTTTGATTCAATTTTCAATTGAGAATGTTTTTCTTTAATACTCCGTCATAGTTAGTGCCCTTGGAATTATTATTCAACAATGGTAAAAATAACAATAATATGCTTATGTCTTATAAAAGTTTTTTGTATCGCTTGTTGAAAATGTGGCAAACATACCTCTAACAACCTGGTACTATAGTATACAGAGTCCTGCAATTGCGCTCCGGTGGTCCATAGCTTCTAAACGGCGCAACTTAAAAATGTTTTTGGAATGCAAGCATCTTCTTGAGATAATATATTTGGAAAATATTCCGAAGTATGCAAGGTGGCTCAGTGTTATGGAACACCCTATATTTCATCACCTGGTTGAATAGAGATTACTTTGACCATTCAAAAAATATAGGGTAATGTATGTTCATCTACGTTATTTCCGGAGATATATCGATATTACTTCAAAAAACATAAGTTATTCAACACTCTAAATAATTCTTAAAACATTTGGAAGGCGAAATGACTCCAGTATGGTCTAGTTTTTCTAACACGACACACAGTTGAAATGTCAGTACTTTTTGTGTACCGGATAGATCGAAACGCAAAGTGAAAGATATCTTGGTTTTTTCAATTGGAAATTGATACATCATTTTATGGCCTTTCCAATACTGAAATTGATTATATGGGTATCCATTTGAAAAAAACAGATATATTTCAATTTGCGTTTCTCTCTAACCTGTACAAGAAAGGTAATGAAATTTCAACTGTGTGTCATGTTACAGAAACTAGACCATATTTGAGTCATTTCGCCTCTCATGAGTTTTTGGAATTATTTTTCCACGAGGAGTTACAGAGTGCTGATCAATTTCCAATTGAAAATACCAAGATATCTTTCACTTTGCGTTTCAATCTATCCAGTACACAAAAAGTACTGACATTTCAACTGTGTGTCGTGTTACAGAAACTAGACCATACTGGAGTCATTTCGCCTTCCAAATGTTTTGAGAATTATTTAGAGTGTTGAATAACTTATATTTCTTTAAGTAATATCGATATATCTCCGGAAATAACGTTGATGAACATACTTGACCCTATATTTCTTGAATGGTCAATGTAATCTCTATTCAACCATGTGATAAAATATCAAATCAAATCAAATCAAATCAAAGTATACTTTATTGTCCGAAGAATGAATTCTTGTTGACAAAGCTTTTATAAATATAAAAATAAAGACGTACAGAAATATAAAAATGTTATGCGTAAATATGTGTTGATAAAATCACAAGTCGTCAAAAAAAAGAAGAAAAAAAGAGAACAGGCACATCATAGAATATCATCATAAAATATAATATAGTATAATGTAAAAGCGTGTATAGCATGGAAGAAAATAATGCTACTTACATGGCACAATGATGATAAAATAATTAGTAAACTACAACATATATATTAGTTTTGCTCAAGTGTGAAATTATATTACATGTGGTTAAAATTGGACTACGCAAAGAAGCGAATGTCATATAAAGAAAAGAGAATGAACATACGAGAGTATGAGGTTAAGATAAGTTCGAGCAATTCCAATCTTTGTCTAGATACTCTTGAACACTGTAGTATGGTTCACTGATAAGAAGACTTTTTACAGATCTCCTAAATAGAACTGGAGAGACAATTCTTCTGGTAGTAACCGGGAGATATAGGGCATTCCATTACAAAAAACATAAGTTTGGTTTGGTGCACTTTTCTGGGTTACCTTGTATACTTCGGAATATTTTCCAAAGATACTCTCTCAAGAAGGGAACATGCTTGCATTCGAAAGAAATTTTCAAGTTGCGCCGTTTAGAAGCTATGGACCACCGGAGCGCAGTTGCAGGACCCTGTAGACGTTCAGTGAATCAGTTTCAGCTCTTACTAGTTTTCCTGTAATTGACAAAATCAAAAACTATAGATTTCCTGTTATCTGATAGGAGTTAGATTTACGTACTTTGCTCAGAATTTATGGGCCGTGGTGGTCGGCTGGTAGTGCGTTCGCCTCGCATGCGTGGGGTCGTGGGTTCGATCCACCGGTCTCGTGCATGGCATCACACGTTAAAAGGTAAGGGCTGCGTCTTCCCTTGCTCACACAAGTCTCTCGAAGACTTTCGAGGGTTGCGCGTAGGGGTGCAATCGGTTGACGGAAATAACAATAACAATAACAATTGCACCTAGTCGATTAAATATTCTGAATTTCAAATAGTTATTGAAAAATCAGATTGAGTCCCAATATCCCGATAGCATAGCATAGTTCAAAAAAAATAAAATGTTAGTAGGTACACAGTGTTTTGGTCAATTGTCCATTATTGTCTAGGTACTCTTCACACACATCCTTCATTTCATACAGAAATTTGTGGCAGAGCCAGAATTACGTCATAGAAAAGGATCCCAAATTTTATATTTCCCAGAAAAAATAACCGAAGGGCAAATTTTTGAGACTCCTAGGGTTGTTACGTTCTACTGTGAGGCGGCTGCCCACTAAACATAGTAAATTACAAAATATTGCAGCAAATTTGAATGTTTTTCACATTTGTAATGTATCTTTGCAAACTTAATGTAGGTTTACTGTAAATACGTTTTATTCAGTTTTCAAATGAAGAGACTCTACAATCGTCCTTCCTAAAACTTACAAAAATTAAATTGCTGCAAATTTCAAATAAATATGACTATGACTTCAATATGAGAGTTGGTGGTGAACTGCCACATGCAATGTTTACTGATTCAAGTTCTCTGCAATTTTCAGAAGAAAATCTTACTGTAACTCTACTATAAGAGTTTGTGGTGAAGTCATCCACATATCTATACCAATACAAAAACTGTTGCGAGAGTGGGTGCTTGTGAATTATTCCTTCAATGTTGTCCATGAAGATATATATCTGCCAGTAGAGGACTCAGCGGATTTCCCATGATCAAACCTTCAGATGAAGAATGTATTTTTTCTACTACCTCACTAGAAAACTTTATTTTCGACGCCTAAAGAAGGGAGGAAAATGGTACTTTTCCTCTCGATTCATCAGGAAGAAGATGCATTGAAATCAAACTTGCCTCTTCAGCAAGGTCTTTTGGCAGGTCGTCTTCGCTAGAACTCATTTTCAAAACTGTTATGTTTGTATTACCAAACAACGCCAAAGCAACAAATCGTTGTCAACACGATGGCGACGACGCAACGCTTACCTAATATTTTCTCATATAGCCGCATTATATAGTTGCACAACTTTCTGCAGTTGTTCTTATAAGTATGCATGCATTATAATTTTAAGGAATTTATAAAAATTACGACTTTAAAGGTAGTTGAAAAAATTATATACATACCTCAGGAGGAAAATGCTTTTCCTTCCGCGGATATTAATAATATCAAACTATCCGCGGGAGGAAAAGCATGATTTTCCTCCCTTGGTATGTAAATAGCTATTATTGTCAAATTGAAAGTAATCTCTTGTTTAATAACCTCTTGTTTAATCTCTTGTTTAATAACCAGGTTGATATGATTTATATGTAGTAAACCTTCGACTAAGAGTATGGTATCTTGGGAAGGAATACTAGGGAAAATATTTTGAACGTCAAAAGAAATTAATTTCGCGTTATCTGGAACAGAAATATCCTGGATTTTATGGGATTTTATACAAGTTTTGATAATAAACATGAGCGTTTCACTTTGCACATAAATTTTAAGCCTCTTCAATTTGATGCACTATTTTCAAGTTTATGTGCAAAGTAAAACGCTCATGCACGATTATCGTCGAAACTTGATCATAATCAGGGAACCAGAATGTTTCCAGATTGCTATATCACAACAATAGTCTTGAAATTTTGATATAACTGGTAGGGTAAAAACATAGTGAAGCATCGCACCAAGCATCGCTTCAAACCTGGCATCAGAGGGGACATAGTGGGGCATCTATAAAAGCAGTTCTAAGAATTATGAATCCACAGCTCTGATTTTGAGGGGTTTTCTCCGAAAACCTGGAAGTTTCGTAAAAACAAATTATACAATTTTTTTTACAGTCGTAGTGAGGTGTTGGAAACAGGAATAAATATATAGTGTGTCCATAAAGTAACTCCCCACCCCTGTTAACTTTTGAACGGATTGGAATTTTCGTATGAAATTTTTTTTGGAGGAATGGCAGTTCATAAGCTACTTTCTGGCGACAAAAAAGAATGTCTTTTTTTCAAAATGGCGGCCAGACGCCATTTTTTAAATGGCATGGGGGGTTGAGTGATACCTCATTCGAAACGTCTTACAATTCTCTATACGTTTCCAAAATTTCAAACAAAAATATACATTCAGAACAAAATGGCGGTACATAATGTTAGAGCTCTGCCATATAAGGATCTTTTCAATTGCTATTAATGAGCTCTAGTAAAATCATCAAATCTTTTTTGGTATCATTAAATAAAAGTTATTTTGCTTGAAATCGTAAAAGACTGCCATCTTCGAATGAAATTCAGTGAGGAGGCAGGTGATTGTTTTATTGAATTTCAGAACAATTAAGTAAACCATCCAGAATAAAGAACAATGTTTATTTAACATAAATATCTGAAAAATTGAGAAATAAAATCAAAATAAATGTTCGAAATGTTCGCCATTGACTTCCTGGCACATGAAGAGACGATTCTGAAATTCGCTTCTTACATTCCCAAACATTTCTGGTGTAAGATTCCTGCATACGTCTCTTATGCGTTCCTCCAATTCATTTATCGTTCCTGGAGCGGTTCTGTATACTTGAGATTTGAGATATCCCCACAAGAAAAAATCCAAAGGGGTCAAATCAGAAGAGCGAGCTGGTCATTCAATAGGACCCCTCCTACCGATCCATCTTTCCGGAAAATTTTCATTTAAAAAGTTGGTTACTGGCCTGAAATAATGAGGAGGTGCTCCTTCTTGTTGAAAATGAATATTTTCTAAATTATTTCCAGCTACCTGAATTATTTCCGGAAAGATGTTTTCTTGTAGCATCCTCAAATATCGAACTCCAATCAAATTTTCTCTCAAGAAATATGGACCTATGATACGGTTGCCCAGTATGCCAGCCCAAACATTAACTTTTTGGATGTACTGAGTATGTGTTTCCCTGAACTCATGAGGATTTTCAGTGCTCCAGTAGCGGTGATTATGTCTATTCACATGTCCATTCAAGAAAAACGTGCTCTCATCACTGAAACAAATGTTGCTCACGTGAATTCTATTTTGACGAAGTTTCTCACTCATCAGATCACAGAACTGAATTCTACGATCAGGATCGCCTTCAGAAAGTTCGTGAACCAGTTTCATTTTATAGGGATGTGATTTTTTTCGAACGTGGCATATCATTTTCATCCGCTAATTCAGTTGTGGATTTTCTTGAAGATCCACCAATATATCAATCTGCTTGTTTGGAGAGACAGATGGTCGTCCACTTTTCTTCGTATTACTCAGATTCCCAGTTTGATCAAATTTCCTAATGAGTTCTCTTAAATATTTTCTGTCAACGGAATTGCCTGGATACATCTCATTGAATAATCGCACAGCTGCATGAGCATTCGCTTGAGACTGGTAGTAAACTTTAACAGCAAAAACTTTTTCCTCTACTGTACGCATCGCTCTCCTCAATATTAAAAACTGGTGAAGTGCAAGATTGAGTTAACAACTATGAGTTGTGATGAGGAAATTTCTTATTTATACCTTTACACAGGTACCATATTATAATGACTAATTGATGGATTGTTCTAATTTGAGGAATTACTTATAATTAAGGGATGTCATTATAACTGATTGCCCCGATTACCTGGGTCGATATTAATATTATTCATTTTGCTTGATTATCTGTTTGTTGATAATAAATCAATCACAGAATACTTTTGTAAAAGGGTATCTAGAAGATTTGATGATTTTTCCAGAACTAAAGTATCCAAAGGATCCTCATAGCAGAGCTCTAACATTATGTACCGCTATTTTGTTTTTGACTAATATTTTTGTTTAAAATTTTGTTGTTGTGTAGAGAATTGAAATGCAATTCAAACGATGTATCACTCGACCCCCATAGCCATTAAAAAAAAATTAAATGGCCGACCGACGTCATTTAAAAATGTTTTTTTTTTTGTTGTCAAAAAATGAACTACAATTAAACC
The DNA here is from genome assembly GCA_944452925.2 of Chrysolina oricalcia. Lineage (NCBI taxonomy): Eukaryota > Metazoa > Arthropoda > Insecta > Coleoptera > Chrysomelidae > Chrysolina > Chrysolina oricalcia. Next base: position 41,207,582 of record OX101824.2, read on the forward strand.
AAAAAAAAATTCAAAACAGAATTCCAATCCGTTCAAAAGTTAACACGGGTGGGGTTACTCTAAGAGAGTTCTTACATTATGTACCGCCATTTTGTTTTGGAAGCATATTTTTGTTTGAAATTTTGGGGACGCGACGTATAGAGCATTGTAAGTCGTTTCGTATGAGGTATCACTCAACCCCTCATGCCATTTGAAAAATTCTTTCAAAATGGCGTCGGGCCGCCATTTTGAAAGATAGACAATTTTTTGTCGTCATAAAGTAGCTTATGAACTGCCATTCCTCCAAAAAAAAATTTCATGCGAAAATTCCAATCCGCTCAAAAGTTAACAGGGGGGATACTTTATGGACACACTGTATAATAGATGGATGCCAGGATTGAGTCGATTCCTGAGGCGAGGATCGATGCGATGTTTGGTAAAATGGATAAAAATATAGTGAAGCATCGCACCAAGCATCGCATCGAGCCTTGCCTCAGGAATCGACATCAGAGGGCACATATAATATATTTATTCCTATTTCCAACACCTCACTACGACTGTGGATTCATAATTCCTTCAACTGCTTTTATAGATACCCCACTATGTCTTCTCTGATGCCAGGCTTGAATCGATTCCTGAAACGATGCTTCACTTTGTTTTTACCCTAAGATACGAACCAATGTAACAGCTCGGGTTCTGGCAAAAACCATATTTTTCTATTTAGTGCCATGTGGAGCGGAGAAAATGAAATTTTGTCATTTCTATTAAAATATAAATGTTTCACTGCAGTCAAGCCATTCAGAAAAAAAACTATGATTTCTGTAAAGATATCGGAAAATATTGAAATTCAAATTTTTCCGATTTATTGCTTGTTAGTATAAAATCAAATTCCAAGCAACTTTTTCCAATAATTTTTTTCGATATCTTGCCATCTTACCCCTCTTTTGGCCTCTTCATGGTATTTTTTTCCAATTTGCCGCCATAGTAGTGGTCACGTGACATGTGTCAAAATCGATTTTTAGGTTATCGAACACGCACCAACTTCTTCCCACAAATATTTTTCCAATAACAATGAACTTTTTTCCATGTGATACAACCTTTCATGTGTTGAAAAACACAGAATCCCTTGTCTCTCGAAAAATCAGTGAATTAATGAAAGTTACATATACACACAGGGTGAACTACGACTTTTCACGGACATTTATCCAATGTCCTCTCTCCACCAATTGGATTTGGATGTGGAAACGCGCCGCCACTGGATATAAACACGTACAGAGCCATAATTTCGGTTTTTCATGAAAAAGATTTTATTTTCAACAGGGGTACTCAGTCACAGAAAATGCTAATCAGCAATATACCGGGTGACCAATTTTTCCATAGTTTTGGTGATACAGGTTTCACATTAGGTATCTATAGTACTTGAATACGCCCATTTTGACGCCACAACTGAGAATTTATTACTTCCTGTTTGACCGAAAGTGAGGCCAATTTTTTATTCTAATGACACCTACATTATTTCCGATTTTCTGATATAGCTTCGAGTTTGTGAAAGGACTAATTTTAAAAATTGATACCTACTCGTTTGAAAAATAGCGAATATACAGTTGATTATTCAATAGAGCAAGAGGGTGGCCATAAAAATGAAACCAAAATCATTTCAACTGAAGAACTGCATCGGCAGTTACCAAAGGAAGCTTATTGGTAAAATTCTATTGAAAACTGGGGTCTTCATGGAATTGCACCTTCAATATATTCCCACAATTATTATAAATTTTGTCAAAACGGATGAGTACCATTGAAAAAACGCCCCCACCATCATTTCTCAAATAGCAACAAGCTCTTTTCACTTCGTCTTGTTGAAGAACGATTAATTGTCACATTACTCTTTCAAAATGTTTTGTAGATACTCTGAACGACCCGAAGATACACCGAAAATACACTCATAGCCGTATGCATAGTCAATTTCAGCGAATCGCCAGAGTTTCGCCGCTCGCTACACAAGAACTATAATGCACAGTCGAGCTCTAAAAAAGTGGTACATCGCCAGCGTTTCGCCAAAATGTGACTTATCGCGTAGTTGTCACTTTTTTGGAGCTCGACTGTGCATTATAATCCTTGTGTAGCGAACGGCGAAACTCTGGCGAGTCGCTTGCGATTGACTATGCATACGGCTGTCAGATTTTATCATCAGTGTTCTCATAAAAGAACGTTTTTCAACAAAGGCTGCTTTGAATTTGAAAAAGCTATACAAAAATGCTTTCATCAAAAAAGAGTCAGTTTGTTCTATTTATTCAAGAAAGCGATAAATGCTGCTTTCTTTTTGTTCGGTTTTTCAAAGCCGTATTCGTTGAAGAACATCAAATTTTGAGAATAATCATAATGAGACATCTTTGTATCTTTCAGAATTCTCCAAAATGTTTCACACTGCTATTCTGATAATTCATTTATTTAAAATATGGTAGCTGCAATTCCATGATAACCCTAATTTTCAACTGTATCTTACCTCGATTCTGGCAACTGCTGAGGTCGTTTATCAGTTGTGATAGTTCAAATTTGATTTTCATGGTCAACTCTGATTGAAAAATGTGCTGAATCTCCTCCGTTTTCAACCGATTTTCAATTTTCAAAAACAGTCTCATCACAAATTCAAAGCTCTTTCGGAAAAACAGTAAACATGTACAGGGTGTCAGTTCAAGGAAAAATAACCCCGCACGATTCTTATGAAAAATGTGTCCCATTGGCTGATATTTCAGTATGATGTAGTTTTTGACGTCCTGATCGAATGTCTCCATGGGCACAATAAGATCTAACGGACGGTTTTTGAAATACAAGGTGTCATACATGCAGAGGCAGGGTTAGAAAATCAAGAATGTGGTGATTATTTTGTTACAACAAGTTGAGGATAATAATTGCATTCTCAATTTTGTCGACACGAGTTAAAATGAAAACATCTTAGACTCCGTATACAGGGTTATTATTAATTACATAATTTTTATGTAATCCGTACAAGATGTAGCAAATAGTCGAGAGCCACCAAATATTGATCATATTATAGTTAGTTTTCTATTTTATATTTAATTTGTATACATATTCCATAAGAAATTAAAATAAATACAACCAAATGAGAAAATTTTAAGTGCCTTGTATAATAATAACCTCAGATCGCTCAATATCAAAATCAAATGATTATCACTCATTCTGCAAGTTTACGAGCTTTTGTGTTTGACTGATGTTGTTCAAATAATTACATAAAAATTTTGTAATTATAAATAACCCTGCATACGGAGTCTCAGAACTCCTCGATCATTACTACTTGATTAAAAAATATTGAGATTGCAATTATCATCCCTAACTTTTTGTAAAAAAATAATCTCCACATTATTGATTTGCTAAAGGCGAGTAAATGAATGTAAAGGTATGTTTGACACCCTGTATCTCAAAAGCTGTCCATTAGATCTCGTTGTGCCCATGGAGACATCATAAACTACATTATACCAAATTTTCAGCCAATTCGATTGGGAGTCATTTTCCATAAGAACCGTGCGGGGTCCTCTTTTGTGGTCACTTCCGGATAAACCAGAAGTAGTAAAATCAGTTGTGGCATCAAAATAAGTTCATACAAATGCTATAGCGACATACCAAATTTGTAAATTATATCGGAAATGGTAACCACATGATAGACTAGTACACAATTTTTTTCCGTATTGAGTCCTAGTTAACCCTGTATATTTGCGTTTTCTAATGAACCATTATTAAATATCGTGTGCCTCACAGTTAATTTAAGCCAGTCATATCCTTCAAATCATCCGTTTGACCCAATCTTGAAATCTTTCTGATAATTAGTCAACCCAACACAACCCTAGGATATTCATGAACATATCATATCTCACTGGCCTCAACTCCCGTAGGTGACATTGTTTACATGGGTCCCGTAAAGTTGAATAAAGATCACTTGATCAATAAAGCTGGCATCGAGGTCGATGTAATACCCATAATGAGAAGTCCTTGCCCCTCCCCAAAGCTCGGAAGAAAAGGCAAACGAGCCAAGTCGGATATGGGTTACTACAAAGATAATCCCAACAGTAGTCATCTTGGTAGTTTACCAGATTTGAAATCGTCATCGTTGAAGGGTTCCTTGCGGGATACAATTATGCAGATGAACCCCAAATCATTTCTGAGTACTGAGTCGTTGCCAGGTGATAGAAACCGAATGCCTAGATCTCCAGAAAATAAAGGAGTCATTGTAACTGCGGTGATGAACTGGCTCCATAAAACGAGCCCTTTTGGTTCCACGGAAAATAATATCTATCGAAGTACTGACAGCATACCAGATGTTATGGAAACAAGTATGTCGATATTTGATGAAGATGAGTTGATGGAGAACTCCGAAAACAAATCTCAGTCAAGATCTGAGTATGAAGTACCTCAAATTATAGTATCAACCGAAGGTCATAAATTGGTACAAAATACAGTGCAAATAATGGATATTGCTTTAGGTAAATTGAGGATTAGTCCAACCCTAACTTGACGGGGCCCGATATGTTTGAGTTTTTTCTTGCATGTGTTATTGACACTCTCCCACTCTACAAGAGGTTACCACTACTCATGCACAAGCAAACTTTGGCTTTTATTTTTTCATGTTTTTCTTTTTGTTTTGTTCCTACATCTGGCCCAATTTTTGGTTCCGTAGATATTATTTCGATGTTCCTTATTTTTGGTTCATGTACGGTAAGTTTGGAGATAGGAGAATAATCGATAAACTTACCCGAATGTGAGAAATTACTTGAAGAAAAATTGTTAACCTTTTGTATTGCTAGTTTCCCCTAACATTCAACCGCATTTTTAGAAATCAGCTGCGACCAACTTAAAGAAGCAGCTGTTCCACTAACACCAACCGAAGCTAAAAAAATTCCACAACCCAAACCCCGTACTGTTAAAACACCCGAGACACCTCAGTCACAGGCGACTGAAGAAACGACACTCGAAAAACCATTATCGCCCGTTCGTGATGATCTCTTGGACGAAGTAACGGAGAGTTATTCTGACAAAAAAAAATTCTGGGAGACAGTTACCCAAGATGCGTCTCACAAACGGATGAGTTTAAAGGACACCACAATCTCAGAAATGGGTATCGCTATCAAAAAGCAGACTTCAGTTCAGGAATTTGCTAGTCCTCCAGTGCCAAAGCCAAGAACTACACTACAGACATCTCAGAGCTTAGCAGAAACTGAGAGCGAGAAATCGATAAAACCATGGTCAGCTTTGCAATCTCCTCAGAGTGTTACAGAAGGAGGAAATGATCAAAAAGTGTCGGTGAAAGATAGAGCTACCTCATTTGAATCTTCAACTAGTGAAAGCAGTGGATTAGTCCAAACTGATTTGACTAAAATCTCAGAAAGTGATACATCTTTCCATGATGAAAAAATCATGTCTGAATACCAATCTTCGTTTCAATCACCTTTGGAGCGGAAAACGAGTCCAAAATCGGTTGAGAAACTAAAAGACGATTTCCAGAGAACTGACAGCGTAGATTCTGACAAGGCACAAAGAGGTAGTAGCCTTATGGACAATACTGGGTATATCTCAGATAGTGAAGATGTTGAACATTACATATCTGATTCAGAAATTGAAGACAGAGTGCCCCAAATACGAGACAGACTGATGAGTGTATTCATCCCTTCAGCGTCTTCTGTTCGTAAACCAACATATGAGCGATCGGCTTCTCTACCAACCGAAGATCTCTATGAAGTTTCAGCTAGGAGTATCAAGGCACGCAAAGACTATTATGAAGAGCAAATCAGAAAAGAAATGATCGAGGAACAACTCACCAGCGAAATAGAAGAAGAACCCTCACCAGAGAGAAAGAACTTGGTCAGTTCTACAGAAGACGAGCATACGGATGCTGATGCTAGGAGCATTGGTGAAGAAGTAGAGGAAATTATTGATGAACCTGTCAAAACTGCGAGTGGGTCAGCCGTTTCTGAATTACCAAAGGATTCCCAAAAAACGACTGGTACAGTAAAAACTCTAGCAAAATCTTTCGAGACAAAAGTTAATGATGAAACGCTAGACTCTCAGGCGAGAGAATCAATTGATGAATACGGAGATTCTCGGTCAGAAACAAATGAAGATAAGAGAATCAAATCGTCCGTGAAGGATCTAGCCAAAGGCTATGAGAAACAACTAGGACACGTTATAGTGAGTAAAAAAATTGTACCGCGTCCAAAAGAAGAAAGCGGAGTTGTGATAGATGAATCGAAGAAAGAAACCACGAATGAAGGGGCTAGAATCCCTCGGGATATTACTGACTTCATTGAAGTTACCCATTCGAAATCACCCAATTTAGACGAAGATACGCACAAACTCGATACGACGCACATAACTGACGATCAAGTATCAATTTCAACATTCTCCCAAATCGAAACGCACAAAGAAATTGAAACTGATAGTCAGCATAAACATTTCGAGTCTCAACATAGCATCTCATCGGAAAAGAGCTGCGAATTGATGGACGATCAATATTTGAAAGATGACAGTCATTCAACAAAACCAGATTCATTAGAGGTACTCGTAGATAAAAGTGAGATCGAGGACACTGAAAAAATTGCAGACTTAGAACAAGATATTGAAAGAAGGTCCCTTGATTCGCTTGAGACAGAAAGTTCTAGAATGAATCTTGAAGATGAGAGTATACCAGAAATTACAGTAACTTTATCAGGAACACAAAGAAGGATCAGCGAAGAAAGTGATGAATACGCTAATCAACCTGAAGTGGTACAACCCTCTGCAGAAATACCAGATGAGTCGCCAATCAAAGTTCCACAAGAAAATATCCAGAACACAGTTTGGGAAGTTTCGGTAGAATCGTCCTATGGAACTGAATTTGATGAAAGAGTTGAGGAAATCACAACATGTTCTACCAAAATAACCCAAGAGTTCATAGAAGCAGAAAAAGGAGTCAAAAAACAATCTTCTATGAAAAAAGAAAATGAAGAAATAGTTGACTTCACCGAATCTCCTGTTCCTGGTGAACCGGACCAAGCTGACATGAGGGAGTTCAAAAAAGAAAACGTATCTGATGATGCCAAAGAATATGGCTATCACATGAAACCAGACGAAATCGAAGTAGTGGCACAAAGTATTTCCAAGGATAGTGATCCAATGAAATACAGCAAAGGAGGCCTTGATGATCCTCGAATTCCTAGTACCCAAGTTCCACCCACAGACCAAGGCGAAATGATCGAAGAACTAATTTCCACAATATCTAGCAGCACTGATGACGATCATTCAAAGAAAGATATTGATAAACTTGCTGAACCAACTATGGTACTGGAGGACATTTCAGAACAGAAAGATGATAAAGAAGATTTTAAAAATATGATGCACCAGCAGGAAGAAATGTCTGAGCTTCTTGTAGCAAAATTGAAGCAACAATCTCTAGAAACTTCGGCTCATGAACATTCTGCTATTGATTTTGCCGATGATCTCAAAAGTGGTACGCTCACAATTGAGAAGGATGACGATTTGAGTAGTAGCGTCAGGGACGAATCAGATTTAGGATCAGAAATACATCAGGATCATTCAGAATCGTATGAATCAGATAAAATAAAGTCAGATCATAATGATATCGAGAAAATAATACTCGATAGTCTCCATCAACAAAAAGTACATCCGGAAGATGCGAAGAAAATTGCAAGCGCACTTGTTGATGAAATCGAAGCAGAAATACACAAACATGATACTTTGTCCATCGATTCCAGTGAAAAACCTACCCAGCAGATAGAAAAAAGACAAGTTTCCGAATTTTTGAAACATCTTGCGGAAACGAAGGGTCTTGATGAAAGAGAAGTTGAACTCGTCGAATCTGTTTTGGCTAGAAGACAAAGAGGGCTTCCGAAGCTGATGAGAGGAGACACGCAGGCATCAAGCATGGATATTACTGACGAAGATCTCAAGTACAGCGGCACAGAAATGGATTATTCTCATATACTGGAACAGCAAATGGACCAACTGGAAGCTGAGAAAATCCATGATATACACTTAGACTATGATAATTTTGAAGAGCAATCAAAACGATTTCAAGATAAATCTGGATTTGTCAATGTTATTGACGAAGAACATAGTGAAGAAACAGAATCGTCACATGATTACGAAAGTTACGGAGATTCTCATATCAAATCTGTCAAAACGGAAGTATCAATGAAATCAAGCGATGCTCTCAAAGGAGAAAAATCATCATCTGAAATCAAAAATGTACTGGTAGATGAAGACAAAACAACCTCGGAAACACTGATTGAAGATAAAGATGACATGAAATATTCTGTTGACATGTCAATCAAAGAAATAACCCAACAACGAAGTGATAGAGACGAATTCATGAAAACGCAAGTAGGAAATATCGAAGCAGTAACTGAGCACACGTCCAAAACTTCAGCAGAGAAATCTGAGCTGATTGCTGAGAATATAATCATGGAAAAGTCATCTGTCAAAACAGAGGATCAAGATGGTTCTGTTATAAGTGCCAAATATGAAATGGAATCTCTAGCAAGTGAAACTACAAATGATCAACTGATAGAAACAAGATCAAGAACTGAAAATGAGTTTGATGAAATCAGTAGAAAAGAGAAGAACATGTCAAGCGAGCAAAGTACTAAAATCGAGAAACAAGAAGATGGCTCCGAAGTTGAGACCAAACTTGCCATCGATAAGACTCATACTATATCGAGCAATATAGTCACACAAAGAGACCATAAACATGAAGAGGTTACATCCGTTTTCAGTACCCTCATAACTGGGGATGAAGATCTGGAGAAATTCATAACATCTCTTCCAGAATCAGTTACTGAATCATCACATGAAGTAGTGACAAGAAGTATAAGTAGCGAGTCTAAATCAAGTAATGAATCAAAAACACCAGAGGATTCCAGTAAAAAAGAAGAAAAATCAGTACAAAGCTCTGCTGAAGTGATTTTCAGAAAGAGTAAGTCTGAGGTTGACACGAGCAGTATTTGCTCAAATCTGAAACCTGAAAGAAAATCAGGAGTGGAATTTGAAGCATATTCTAGCTCTGGGGAAAGTCACTACCACAGCTTCGAAATGGACAGTAGTAAAAGTAGACCATGTTCGTCAGATGTGGAAGGTTTAGTAGTAGCAGGGTCTTCTGAGTATGAAAGTGCTCTCACCACACAAGAATACTCAGCCAGATCCCATATGACATCTACAGAATATCAAACAGCAGCAAGCAGCATGAGTTCTAAGGAAAGTATGAAGAGTTTGGATAGCGAAAGCTCTGGAAATTTGGCAAGTGTGGAAGTATCTGAGCATTCCGAAACACTCGTTCCGTCAACAAGCGATTTAGACGATATCCTCGATTCTGTCGATCAACAGTTACCAGATGAAACAGAACAGAGTTCCTGTTGGAAAAGCCATGCACCAACCGAACGTCAAAGTACAGAAATGACTGACTCCGAAATTTTTTCCTATACAGGAGTTGGGGAATCAGTAGATATTTCAGAGGAAGACTCTTCAGATATCAAACTAACCGATGTTCAGTCGAAAATGAAACGATCCTATGAAATGACATTCCAGCCAGAGCCTAGGATACTGGTACCAGACTCTCCGTTTGGAGAATTTGAAGAAAAATTACGTACAAGTATAGATGATGGAAGTGTATTGAGCATGTCCAGTACATCAAGCACTGGAGCGCAGAAAACTGTTATAGAATTATCAAGAGCTGACTCTGAAAGATTAGAAGGAAGTATGACAGTTTCAGGAGCATCAGAACATCTCAGTTTAGATGATGTGGAAAATATGTCACGTGGTAGCAGAGAGAGTCTCATAGTTACACCAACCTGTCACACTTTCGATATATCTACATCCACTGGCAGCATGCATCCTTCCCTTCCGATTGAATCCGTTACAATCACAACTTCAGTTATAGATGAAAATGGAATACAAAGTGTAAGCACCCAAGTTACTTCTGAAACGCAGTCTCCTGTAGAAGAACTTCAACTATTCGGTAAGACTGACGAACCACGTAAAAAAGGGCACAGGCGCTCGGATAGTTCTTTTTCAAGCTCTATGATTAGCGCGACTACTAGAGCAGAAGTCGAGCGGAGAATTCAATCAGAGCTTGCGGAAAGTGACAAGTACACCACCAAACTGAGTTTCAAGGAAACAAGCAGTGATGAAAAGAAAGATATTGATGAGAGCGAAAAAGAAGAGAGTTGCGAAACGGAAGCAGATCAGGGATTTCACAGAGATCTACGTGAAGGGCGTTATTTGGACACCGAGTCTGATAACGAACCAGAAAATTTAGATATTTCCAGACCACAATCACAATTCAGTAAATCGGATTCGGAACGACCACTTTCTACGGGGTTGTCAGATGACAGACCCGATTCAGAACTAGCTGATTTGGTGAAATCTTCCGATATAACGGAGAGTACGGATCCCATAGAAAGACCAACGTCTCCTGAGCCAAGCGAAGGACCCAAAGACGATAGTCCTGAATTGAGTTCCGAGGCAGCAGAAAACGCTGAAGAGTTCGAACAAGAGTTTTCCGCAGTTATGTCACGATCTCATGAAATATATAAAATTGAAACAAGAAAATCCTTGTCGGGACTATCTGATATTATCACGACAAAAGATATTTTGGAGAAACGCGACTCTCACGGAAAGTCCAGTAATACGTCTAGTGAAAAATCCAGCTTTGAAGAAGCTGAAGCCGAAGCTGCATTCAATATGGTGGCGCATATTTCTCCAGCGCATAAGATGAAACAAATATGCCCCATTCTTGAGGACGTGGATGCAGAGAAACATGAACTTGAAACGAGAGAAAGAGCGCAAAAAGAGTACGAAGAAAGACGCTCGCAAATGCTCAAAGACTTGAGCCCAGGGTTCGTTCCAGACATAAAAATAACCCAGCATATGACGCCTTTGGTAGACAGTAGCTTTCGATATCCAGATCTGGAATTAGAAGCCAAGGAGAAAGAACATGAAACGCAAGTCGGTGTTGATACTCCGCAAACTCCTGCCTCGAATTCGAGTAAAAGTTCAGATGAAACTGATCAGGGAGGTGAATACGTATTGAACGAAACTGTCTACCCCATTCAAGAAGAGCCAGAAGTGGAAAAAGTTATGACGGAATCTAGGAGTGAAGTTGCAACTGTTATTGAAGCAACAGTGAAGGAAGGTTCTGAAAGAGGAACTGACTCTCCCAGTAGCGACTCGTTCGAAATGTTGGAAAAGCCCGATCTCATCGATGACTTTGTAGTTATAGAAGAGGTTGGGAAAGAGGCACATGAATTTGATGCTGAAGGTAAGAGTGTAGAGATAGGTCATTATGGAAAGAAAGAAGAGAAACATGATACAGAAGTTGAACACTATCTGGCTCATTCAGCCCCTACACCTCTCACTAGAATGACAGATATAAAGTTCTACCCAGAGAGTACATCTTCTAGTGAAGAGTTAGGATTTGACTTCGAAGAAAGTCCTCCTTTAGCAACGAATGCAGGAGTGTCTGCCAAAGTGGCAACCACAGCGTATGGTAACGAGTACGATAAAGAACTGGAGGCTAATAGAAAATGGATAGAACAGCAATTCCAGGGAGATCAAGCAGCCATAATAGCAGCAGGTTATGGATACGAAATGGACTTTGAACGTGGTCCTTTGGAGGACATCAAAGAAGAAGATGTGAATGATTTCGCTGCTTCCAGCTATGGATCTCAGAGAGACTCTGGTGGGAGTTTGAAGGAGTCCTACTCCAGCACTCCGGAGTACGATGTTCTAGCAGGAAGAAAGTACTTCACCAGATCTGGAGAACATGATGATGTCTCTATGTCTAGCTTACAGGAATTCGAAAACCTAGAACAAGCAATGTCGTTAGAAATGCGTAAATTTCATCAGGGATCTCAGGATTCCTCAAGTAATGGCAGCTTCAAAACCAGATACGTCACCAGTAAGAGTGGACAAGGCGATGATATTTCAGCAAGTTCTCTGAAAGAATTTGAAGGTCTTGAGAAAGCTTGCATTGCTGCCCACAAAATTGAGGTGAAAGTCAAAGAAGAGGAGGCGTTACTAACTCAAATTGAAGAGGGACAGGAAAGTATCGCTTCAGAATCGGAGAGCTGTGAAACAATGTCTGGTGCTGATAAAAAGGTAGTCACTGATACAGATGACGATGAAGACTACGAAAAGCGAATGTTGGAGATTAATGAAATTATAAAACAAGCTCAAACAAATGTTGAACGATTCGTTGACTTGAAGGAAGCGGAAAAAACGGAATCACTAGGAAGGGGTGACTCGATAGAAGAAGTATCGAAAGTTCCAGATCTCGACTTAGATGCACCACTTGTGAAATCTACGGTAACGGTGCAATGGAAAGAAAGCGATGATGTGATGGTAAATTCAACGGACTCGCTTGATCTCCAGCTTGACAAACCGAGTCAACACGATAGCACGGATAGTTTAGATCAAAAAACTGGTGGTGACATAATGACTACAAGTACGGATTCCATAGAGCTGCAGGCTCAGAAATCCACCAAAGAAAATATTATGACGGATAGTATCGAGATAAGAGGGGACGAAAAAAGTCATATGATTTCAAGTGATTCTCTCGAACTGGCGGCTGTTGGAACAACCTCAGGCAACGTGCTTCTGAGTGACTCTATTGACGAAGATGGATCAAGGATTGGTGTACTGGACTATAGCAGCTCCAGTACTGGCAAAGATTTCAGTTCTTCCGCCAAAGACGATGATGTAGAGCAGGATCGAGAAGACTACCATTTGGAAAGCATAGGTAGCATTGACGTTACTGGGTCTTCTGCTACTCATGCTACATATCACGATACCGACTCGGTATTATCTGGAAGCTTCACTAGTGGTGGATCTAATACCATGATATCCTCCACTAATTCTATCGATCAATACAAACAAGTTTCGAACGTAGATGTAGCAGCAGCTGTGCGTAAAGTCTGGTTTGACGAAGAGCTCGAGGGTAGGAGAACCATTGAATACACTGAAGAGTCTTCCAGACCTTATGTAACTGAAGTTATCGAGCCTAATGACGAAGAAGGCTTTTCTCATACTATTCATCGTCGAATTGACTTACCCCCTGCGGTACGAAGAGTAACCTTCACAGGCAAGGATGCCAATGAGCAAATGAAACAGTTCATTCAGGATTTCAACGAAGGAGAAGAGTGCGACGAAACTGAAGAAACAGACGAAGCTGGAAACGTCCACATCAAAACAGTGATTCAAAGAAGATTCATCGTCCGAGATGACGAAAGTAATCGTCCTATGTCAGGCCCAGAGATAGAAGAGTACTTCAAACAACTGAATCAACCTGACGTCGTACAGGGACAGGGTGTTATCACGAGGAGCATAAGCGAAAGTCGTGGAGTGGTCACCAAAACTATTTCAGATGGACAAGGAAGCAAAACCACTATCACGCAGCAGTTTGATCTTCCTTCCACCCAACTAACAACACTAACAAGATCCGTAACAGGTTTGTTGATGAAACTAACCCATTTTTCATTCCTCCTTTATCTATAGAAACATTCAGTTCAACTATCAGTTTTGTAAAACATTTCAGTTTTGTTTTGGTAAGTTATTTTTCGTTTGCATGGTATTAAATTTTGCATGATTTGGTAAGTACTTTCTCCACCACGTTTTGCAATGCATAAAATTATTGAAGTTCTTTATTGATTATTCGTGTTCCGCAGGTTCCGATGAAGCTGCAAGTGGTTCAACCTCGAAGGAATCGACAACTCCAGCAGTGAAAGGTGAGATAATTTCAGTTATTTATCAAATGGCAGGTGATCCTGGAACTTAACTGGAAATCTTTTTAAATTTACTATAAATGTGTTTGATCATTGGAGTTGAACGCTTTACTGATATCTGTCACTTAGTCTTATAATAGGCGAAGTACCAAGTATACTGAAAAAGAAACATATTTGAAACAAAAACTCAACAATTTACGTTAGGTTCCTGATCAATTGAGAAATGTATTGGATAGCTGCCGAAAGTGACATGAAAGTGACGTAACTGACGATATTTACATTTGTAAAAAAATAAAAAGTAATATTCTCTTCAACGGTCTACGAATATTTGAAGGTATGTTTTACCTCCTAAATATGGTCAAGGTGGTTTTTCTCCTTGTCTCGGAGTTCAAATTCGAAAACTTTCCGCCTATATTTTATGATAACGAGGTATTTTTCTATGTTTTATTTGTAAAAAAATTGAGGATGACAAACTCAAAATCCGCTGGCAGTCCGAATTTGAAATTTTTCATCAACAATCTTTTGAAAGAAGGTGATTTTATATTCTGCGAAACTTTCAGATGTTTTTTTGGGGGGCTCACCTCATGAACAGATTGAGGAAAATAATCATATTTATATGGTATCACAGGAATTTAATGTATTTAACTTGTTGGGAAAGTAGTTTGATGTACAATAATTCAAATAATAATTTTCATTATGTCGGGGCGTGGCGCAGTGGTTAGAGCGTCCGACTCTGAGTCGAACGGTCCGGAGTTCGAGCCCCATTTGCGGATGGGATTTTTTAATTTAATTTAACCGATTGAATTATTAAAATCTCGTGGCTCGACTAGGGTGAGTCCTGCACGATTCACTGTTGCGTTCCAATTAACAGTGCTGCTCCTAAGGTGGCGTATGGAGTTAGTAACAAGGCCTATCCAGAACACATGGCTGATGACCATGGCAGTCGATGCCAAAACACCAAGGAAAAAAAAATAATAATAATTTTCGTTTCAAAATTATTTTGTATCAAACTATTATTTGCCAAACAGCAAAATCATAAAAAAAAAAATTTTGATAGTTTGATCCATTTATATTTGTGGGTTGAGTTGTTACGGATACATTATTTCCTGAATATCTTAAAGCCAACAACAAAGAATTTTATTGACAATATATCTCCTTGTTCAACAACCAATCAGTCTATTTGAAATTTTGAAATTCAGCCAATAGAATCGGAATTACAGTGAAAATATAGCTTGTCGCTGTATTTTCATGGTGATAAACCTGCTTAGTTTTTGTTTTACTAGCTGTCAAGTGAAAATAATGATTTAAATTATAAACGTCAAATCTTTGTGTTTTGACTAGTTATATTTCTTAATCAATATGAGCGATCGTTGGGGACAAATGGCTATTGGTATCATAGATGTTGTTGTTAGATTTTGATTTCTGTGAATTACTTCAAATTAAAACGGTGACACGATTTATCTTTATTTCAAATCGATATATTGTCGTCCTAAATATAATTCGTGGTATGATTAATAACCTATAATTTTTTGGAATATCAATTCATTGGCAATCCCAATGCAAAAAAATACAACTTGTCCTGCGGACTCATTGTATTTTCAGCTTTGGGATTGCAATTCATTAATATTCCAAAAAATTATCTGTAATAATCATACCACTTATTATATTACCCCTGATAATAAAATTGGCCATTTTATAATAATTTTTTACAAACACCAATTCCTAAATTCAATAAGTTTGGGCATCGCAAAAATATGCATTGAAGTAGCCTATATGGCAAAGTTTTGCATGTTATCACTTCAAAATCCGACGTGTGTCAGAATATTTCTTTAAGAATTATATCAAAAATGGTTTTTACTAGTAAAAATCAATATTAGGTAAGGTATGCACAGATAAAGGGATATATGTTTTTTTTAGTGATAAAAATTTAACCGCGGTTAAACAGGTCACTTAATAATTAATTATTATTATATAATTATAATTCTTTGTTAAAAAAATGCGGTGTCTAATTGGTTTAATTCATGGTGACGGAAATGATCTATGGAATCTGCAATACCAGTTATTTTCCGCTGCCTATCCTAATTAAATAATAATTCTCCGCAAAAACCAATGACATATTACCGTTAGACTCCGTCATTTATATTTCGAGCTGTGGTCATACAGAGTCACATCCTAAGCAAAATTTGTACTGCGGCTTGTTTAGCGGCAATTATCTGCTTACATACATTGTATACATTGCCGACTTCTGGGTTGACTGGCAAATTTTCCGCGAAACAAGCTGCAACAGAAAGTGTGCTTAAATGTCACCGCAGCTCGAAATGAAAATAGCGGAGTCTAGCCGTAATATGTCATTAGCAAAAACGCGCCTACCAACATGCAGTCATGTAATTCTCAAAATGCAATCTGATCGGTTTTCAACACTCTCTCATTTCTAAAGGCATATATACCTCCGCTCCTGTCATCTATTGATATTCTTGGGTTGCGTTTTGCACATATACAGAGTGGTAAAAAGTATCATCTGGAGCTAAGATATTCAAGAATAGTTTCTTACAGTAACGTTTGAATGGTACAGTTCATTGAAATAGGCAAGTGAAAGAATGCATTCAACTAACAGAAAAATGTTGTTCAGATGCAGAGTATATTTTGTAACCTGGGGAATAAATTTAGTAAAACGGACCCTGCAAACTGTAAATATAATTGAATATTCGTTAGGTACGTATTGAACAAGTGGTTAGACATCACTTTTCATACACCAAAAATATTGGGTTTTGAAATCGCTTGAAATCGCAGGAAAACATACATTATATTTGATAACATTTGACATATATCTAATATATTTATTTGATAATTGAAATTGAAAAGTCATTAAATGATTTTGTTCTTAATTTTTATATCAATTTGCTGATCGTAGATTACAAGTAGAAATAAAACGAGTAAATATGTTTTAATTTCATCCTCATTCAGCTGTATATTTCTTACAATTTGAATCGAAGAAAAGTAAAAATTTACAAATCTCAATAATCGTTGAAAATAAGAAAGTCATTCGTTGAAGAACGTTCAAAGGGATGGAACTGCTAATTCTGGAAATACATGCGTTTCTTCTCGAAATTCAAAAGATTTTAAAGTTATTAGAAATAATAATAATAATAATAGTTTATTCCTGTACAATACTTTTCTACATCATAATTAAAACCATATCAGTTAAAAATTATTGTGCAAAAACAAACGAATACCCACCAAAGTTTCCTTGCTCGTGGGTCTCATAGTCCTCATGCAATAAAGTTTAACCTTCATTTATGGTTTGTATAAGTCTACCAGTAAAAATATAAAAAGAGTTTACGATGTAACAATAACAAATGTGTATATGTATATAAAAAGTGATAAATGTGTCAACAAGAATTTTTTTTTTTTAATTTGAACAGAGAAGTTAATTTGTACATTTAAGAAAGTCTACCATTAAAAACATCTAAAAGAAAAGTTTACTATGCAACAACAACAAACAAATATAAAAAAAAAGTTAATAAAAACATATAAACATGAGCATTTTAAAATTTATACACTAGAACTATTTTGTAATTTTATGATAGTATACCAATAAAAACATCAAAATAAGTTTATCATAAAACAAAATACATAAAGTTTATGAACTAAAATTTATGAGAGCATGAATATCATTTCTTGAAGTGGGATATGATTCACTACACGTGGAATAATAAATGTATGACAACGCTGTCCAATTACTTTTTGTTTTCTGGGAACAACTGCTTGTTCTCTATAGCGTGTATAAAAGCCATGTCTATTTTGTTGAACCGTCTTTTTATTTTTGTACCACTTAATTGCTATTTGTTTATAGTATAGTTGTCTAGCGTCAAGGATTCTACTTTCTTTAAATAAACGGTCGGTGGAATACAAGAAAGGTTTGTCGAAAATAATTTTTATGATCCATTTTTGAGTTTTTTCTAAGATATCCAAGTGACTTTTCAGAAGTCCACCCCAAGCAATTATTCCGAAGTTTAAATGCGGTTCTACTAAAGCTGTGTATAGCATTTTCAGTTTATTTAAGTTAAGTAGTTTTTTGTATGTCTTAAATTTAAATATTAGGAATCGGAGTTTTTTATTCAATAACTTTATATGTTCATCCCATTTTCAATGTGAATCTAATATCACTCCAAGATATTTTGTTGATGAATTTATTTTAATTTCCTGATTTCCAACGTTAAGTTTTTTAAAATTTGGCAATGTTGATTTGTTACAGGTGAAGGGCATAAAAACTGTTTTATCCCAATTTATGGATAGTTTTTTGGAAGCAAAAAATTCCGAAAATTTATTGAAATCTTTCTCAGCGTTCTTCTTGAGACTAATCCAACTCTCTCCTTTGAAAATTACTCCAATGTCATCGGCAAAACCAACTAACTCCCCACTAATTGATATTTCGAAAATACTATTTATATAGATGGTAAAAAGTAAAGGGCCAAGAACTGTCCCTTGTGGAACGCCGCATATAACTCTTCTGAAACTACTCAAATTACCATCTTCCTCAAGGCATTGTTCTCTTTCTGTAAAGTAACTCTCCATTAGTTTGAAACTTGAATCTTTGAATCCCAGACAGTCAAGAATTTTGAGCATTTCTGAGTAATCAACGGTATCGAATGCTTTGGCAAGGTCGACGAAAATGCAAATAGCTGGTTTACTTTTGTCTATTGCCTCATATATGTTTTCAGTTAGAAAAGCCAGTGCACCCTGTGAGGGATAAATATGATTTACAAAAAAGTAACATCCATTACTAGACAGTATGTCTAACATCGATGAAAACATTTGAAAATAGATAACCCATAACTTGAAAACATGTGCCTTTACAACTATCGACAAAATTCAGGTTACAAGTTGAATAAAAACTGTTTCTTCAATTGGGTATTTGAGTAGTGTTTTGTTTCTAATGAATAATTCTCAGGAAAACAAGATCACTTTCGGTTTTTTATCATGTTGTTTTAAATTGATGTGAAACAATTCAGACATACCCAAGTATTATTGTTGATTTCTTCATCGTGCATCTAAAAGTAACGGTTATGACTATTTTTCCTTCATCTTCCTCCCGTTCAGTTTTCAATTCTTTCCAATAGTTTTAAAGCAATAGCACATTTGTAACATCTATATGCAATAAATGAAATAGTTACAAACATACACAGTCTCCTTCAAAAAAATGGTAGAAAAGCAATAGTATCTTGGAATCACGTTCAACGATGAAATTACCTTAAATCAAGAAAGAATTATGAACCTGAAAAAGAACCTCCATAATTTGGTTTCATCTCCCCTGTTGAAATGTCATCAGAAATTTCAAATTTTGAATTATTCGCTTTGGCCATCATTGGTTTATTCATTTCAATGCACTTTAAATAAAATCCCTATGAAATTTTTAAATGATATCGATAAAATTGTCAAGTCGTCTCTGAAAGAAATCTTAGATCTTCCTGCTGATATTCCAGACAGTATGTTATATTCCAAACAAAATCTGAAAGGACTTGGTCTATTCAAAGCCTCTTTGGAAGCCTTTCTACAAAGTTACAACAATTGTAAATTATTGAAGAGACAACAAAATCCATATTTGGAATGAACGAAAAATTTTGAACATGATGTGGACAAATGCCTGGGAAAATTGAATATTCCTGTGGATAATAATATATGGTCATTTTCTGGCAAGAAGTTGAGAGATATTTTGAGATGTAGAGAATTTGAAAAATGGCAATCACTCATCCAAAAAGGATCAGGTACTGTATTATACCATGAATATACTCCAGCAAATTCATGGGTGAAAACTAGTGAAGGCCTCACTCCTTCTGAATGGAAAGAAGCGATTGAAATGACTGGTCATGTCGTCAATCTAAGAGGAATTCCAGGTAGATCCCATGATGGTACCCAGTGTAGACACTGCACTGAGAAAGAAACCCATCCTCATGTCTTGGAATCATGCCATTTTGGACAACTTCTCAGAAATACGAGACATAATAAAATTCGTCATGTAATTGCCATGGAGCTGGCTTCAAAATTTGAAGTACATGAAGAAATTAAATGTACTGCTGATAACGAGAGTAATCGAAGGATAGATATAATAGCAATAGACCGTAAACATGACACAGCTTACATAATCGATCCTACAGTACGCTTTGAAACCAATGAAAATCAGCCAAACAGAAGTGAACAATGAAAAAAATGAGATTTATGAACCCACTATTCCATATTTCAAAAAAAAAATTAAAATCAATGGTGAAATACAAGTGACGGGAATATTTATCGGGGCTAGGGGTACCATTTCAAAATTTTTCGTCAATTTTGCGAAGACTTTCGGAATTTCAATGAAAACAGTTAAATTCATTAGATTAGAGGCACTCAAAGACTCTGCGAAGATATTGAGAAATCATATATATACCAAATAATTATTTATTTTATAATTTATTATATACAAAATATTTATTTATTTTAAGTTTATTGACTAGTTTACTTAGTTTTTACCTTTTTCTTTTTTATTCTATCAACTTATTTTATTGTATTTAGTATTCCTTGTTTTTATACAGACCACAAGGGTGGTAGGATGTTTAATCGATTTAAGTAAGAAAAATGTAGTGGTTAATAATAGCTTTTGAAGTGCCGTAATCTTAGCTCTGATTTGAATATGATTTACTCAGACGGTATTCCATAATTTACTCATCAAATGAATACTATAGTTTGCCATCCGGCTTCTGTATAAAGATCAAAGCAAGTCAACTACATCGAGATAATTAAACAGTTCAAGTAAGAGACTCATCATAATATACCCAAATAAAGTAATACTTTATCGTTATCAAGGTCTTGTTGCTAGTTAGGCTATCCTTCGGAGGTAAGCACAGTTTTTCAAGTAGAGTTCTTCAATTTCAAATATGTTTGTCGATGTTGGATGCCCTGTATAATAATCAATATAACTTTTTCATCACCATGCATCTAAATGCATATTAATCATGTATATTAAATATAACCAAATATTGGGAATTACTATCGATGGTAACTTAACAATCCTATTTCTTGGTGAAACAAACATTCAGTACAAATAATTTAGGAATATCCAGTACATTCAGGATATTCGGCATTAGTCAGGGATATTTTATCCATATTCCATTAACTCATCTGCAAATATAACGCAATCTTTTGCATGGTGTTGTAAATTTACCACAAAAGTTAAGTAGTATTTCATAAAAAAATAATAATTTGTTTCAGTAACAGAGTAAATAGTTACACGATTCTCACCTCAGTTGATAATCATTTAATACTTCTAATACAAAATTCACACTATTTTTAAATATCCTAATGTCCACCTACTGTGCACAACGCATTGACTAATCACAGTTAGGTCATGGAAGCGACTTTGCCGATTTTATCTGGTCTAATGCTCTCTTTATAGGTATATTAGTATGTTGTATCAATAAAATGATATGTGAAATGAACTTCTTTTACTGTTTGATTAGAAAATACGAATAAAAATGGTTGTGTTGCAAAATTACAATACTATGGGCGGGTTGTACAAAACAAGTTCACCAACAGTTCAACTAAACTGAGTTGCTAAGGTACTAGAAACTTCATTGGCTAATCCCTAGCAAGTTTACTTAAACTGTTGGTGAACTTGTTTTGTACAACCCGCCCTATGCAGTTAAGGGGGTTTTGATCACTAATATTTTTGTTTATTTCATCCCCTTCATTGCTTGTAATTATTCGAATCATTGAGTTTTGATGTTCACTGTATACATGAGAATACTACTGACCCTTGAGTTCAAAAGATATTTGCTTTCAAAATGCGTAGCGGTCAAATAAATCGTGATTTTTCTATGGAAAACATCATAACAATGCATTTTGGATTATTCAACTTAACTGACTTCTAGCGGCTCTCTTGTCAATATTGTATAGTTTGTTGAACCAAACAAAATTTCAAAAAATTATTAAATTTTGCTGAAAGCCATTTTTATAAGCTTTTGAGACCTGTCCTTTGTCACAAATTTCATGCTCTACAATTTTTAAAATATATGTTAACTTAATTGGAGCTATAGAAACCTAGATAATCGCAAAAACCGATAATTCTGACCTATGGCCTTGAATAACTTATGACGCATATTTTATGAGCTTTTTGAGAAAACTTTTAGAACGCTTAAATAAAGCAGGTTTACCGGTAATTATTTTTCAATCCGAAAACTGCTTTATCGGGTTAGGTTAATAATAATGGTATGGCACATAGGCCAATCAATAGAGCATTTTTTCCTAACAAAAATACTAGTAGAAAAGCGACTGTGCCATCACAGGAAAGATCCGTAGTTATATTCTGTTATGTTTTCGACTCGCAACTGTCATTTATTACTTTGTTATAAATATTCACTCATTTTATGCTCTATTGCTTGGTGCAACTTTTTTCCGTGGCCGTTATCCGTCAATAACAATGCTAATAGGGAAACATTGAAATCGGCTCAAATTGATGGTTTAATGGTTTTTGTTTCAAACATTTTCTGTTCTACTCCACCGAGTGTTTTCTTTCGTTCAAGTCCAATGATCACCAGTAAAAATAGCAGTATATCTTGATGGTTTTGTTTGGTATAGCCCCGGTAACCCGTAGAAGACCGCTTCGTTACGAGATCAGTGTGGAAGACCAAACTGAAGTGGATCCTAGGGAACATGATTGGCGATTTAATTTACCGAAACATGGTAGATAGGTTATTGTTATCTCAATGTTACACTGTATTACTACTACCGAAGACTCGGATCACGTTCTGGTGATGTCGTCAAGTTTTTGAAAATATTTCATAATTAACATTAAAAATAATCAAATCTAATGTACCGACGCAACAAGATTTGTGTTGCTGCTGAGAGTTGGTCATTTTCAAGTGAGCACTAGCTTTTTCGAGAAGGGTGAAATGAATGGTCCAGGAATGGGTTTTCTGTGTATAAAACGGCTTAACTGATTTTGCAGTATACAGTGTCCGCCAAAATTTTGGAACCATATGTGAAACTTTTTTATTAATAGATTCTCAGAAAAGGACCAGGCAGCAGCCTTATGGAAAAATTGACACAGTTTGATTTTTCTTACTTTTTGGTATGTTGTAGAATACGACTTCCTGAACAAGTTAGAAAATAGCCATTTCTTTAAAGTAACTTTGCTCGTAGGAAAACATCTTGAATGAAATATTTTTGAGCGACAAATATTGCTCACCCATAAGGCCATAATTTTAGACTAGTTTTTGGTAAAAAAATATTGTTAAATACGGGGTGAGTCAAGCATTATTCAAAATAAAATTTTCCTTCGACCATATAAAACGAAGATGTGATCAAACCAAGTAACCAAGGAATGCCCATCGTTTGAATATGTCAAAATCGATAAATTAATTTTTTTTACTGGGTGAGTCAAAAAGTTGCAGTTTTTTTGGTGACATTTGGGATATTTTTAATTTATATTTTAAGCTTCAGGGACACCTGACTACGAACCATTGAATAGTTATCAAAACTAGTAATTCGTGGACTAAACAGGATAACTGGGAATATCATTGAATTGCAAACAATTTTTTTCAATATTTTACATAATAATGTCTCTTTAAATCATAAATAAATTGAGAAAAATTAAGACTACTGAGTAAACTTTCCGAGAGTGAGGTAGGGGTAGCGAATTATTTGTTTTCAGGGTTGGTTATTGGGTTTTTACGATTTATGGATGAAACATGCATTCTATCGAGAGAAGTTGTAGTTAATTGAAAAATCTAAAACTCTTGTATCACTCAGTTTTCAACATAACCTCAAAATCAACGAAAAAAATATTCCACAACTCGATAAATGTTTGAAATGCAGTAATAATAGAATAATCCACTTGAAACTATTAGTGCTTGCTTCAATTTCTTTACCTCCACCAGAAACATACATCATTTAACTTTTTTTTTCATTACGGATAATAGTATCGGTGACGTCAGTGTTCTTCGGTAGTTTTGATACCACTCCTTTACATGTTCATCACACCGTCTCCCCTGTTTCTTAATTCAGTATGTTGTGATATGTTCAATTGTATATGTGGTGGAGTTTAAAATTTTTCTGTTTTGGGCGTCTTCAGCAACTCACATCTCATTTGTATCTAGTAGAATGTAAATGAATAATATCGACAGAAAATAGAAAAATATATAAAAAACAAAATTGCTCCATAAAAACACGAATGCTCAATGAGAATTGGCAACAGCTTTCTCATACGGGTGATTATACAGTTCGTCGTTTTTTAGCCACTCCCTCCCCCTGTTAACTTTTGATCAGTTTGACGTAAAAACATGAAACAAATACAATTTCGAATGGTATCACCAATACTTCATTTTGAAATAAAAGACATTGCGATTGCTCGATAGGGGGCGCGGGGAAGCACATCATTTTAAAAATTGCAAGTGACATGCGGTGACGTGGGTTGGAAAGAGAAATCAGTTCTCTTTCCAATCATATAATTTTTCAAAATTTTTGTTTGAAAAGGATTTTCACAATTTTGGTCTCTGTGCCTTTCGAAATTTTCGAGTTGATGTGTCCCCAGCGCCATCTGTGGAGTAATTGCAATGTATCTTTTCTCAAAAAGTAAAATCAGTTATTCCATTCAAAATATTTTTGTCCCGTTACTCTTCATTGAACCGTTCAAATTAATGGTACCATTAAGATCCGCACTAATATTTAATATCTCAAGTGCGAATGGTAAAAAAAATATTTACGAATTACGAAAAAAAATTTGAAAAGAAATTTGAATGCTCTTTTCAACTTTGTCACTTGACCCTCATGTCATTTAAATTTTTTGAATTGGTGCGCCTCCCCCCCGCCCCCCTATCAAGCAATCACGATGTCTTTCGTTTCTAAAAGTAGGATCATTCGAAAAGGTTTTTGTTTCATGTAAAGCTGCACTGTATGTATGGAGACCCCAATTCCTTGCTGACTCAGAAAGAAATAATTATTTTATTTTCGATGTTTGATCGCATCACCGCAAGTATAGAAAATTGAAGATCACCTTGTCATTTCCACTTGTGAAGACTTACAAGAATTCGTATGCTATTTACCGTTTCGTCTCTTTGTGGCCATCATTAACATCGTTTTTCAAATAGGTATAAGGGAAAGTTAAAGTTACCATTCACGAAGAGTATGTTTTATGTTAAATGCAATGATATGTCATACAACGTTATGTTGGAAATTTTTTTTAGAAAACCACTTTTCGAGCGGACATTTGGTTTCATAAATGATTCGATGGGAAGTAAAAACTTGAATCATAGTTGAATCTTTGATTCCTAAATAAGTTAAGTAATGAACAATGACACACAACAAAAAAATGTATATCATTAAAATTGAGGACATGTTGATATATAAAGTTGATTTCATTGAAAAACTGAAATTTGGTTTATTTTGGATATTCAACCTGAAGTCCCTCGTGTTGAATACAAATCCTTGCACATGTAATCACTTTTCTTATAAGCTGTGCAATATCACGTCTCCAAAGTGCTCTAAATTAATTTAGAATATTCAATGATAATAATAATCGTCTGTATCATTTCCAAAAATGGAGGAATTAAAATACGTTGATATAATGAGAAGATGTTGTGGAAATAGAGGGTGAATTTTATTTTTTGATGTGAGCACAACAAAAAAATTCCTTCTCAAATTTCTTATATCAATGATATCGTTTTTTGAGGGGTTTGGTTTTGAGGGTGTTATTGAAAAAAGTCAATTTGGGTGATGTCTGGGCTTCTGGGTGGCCATATTAGTTCTCCACGATTTCCTATCCACTTTCCAGGAAATTGCTCATTAAAATATCGGCATATATTTTCTGTGTTACGTGATGATTAGTCATTATAAAACAATAGGCTGTATAATTGAAAAATTGAAAATTCTTCAAAATATTATATATTTCTCAGTTTGAAAATCGCCTTCAGATCTGCAGATGCCTACTCATAGTTGTTCTTACTAAAAATATGAATAATATGAGGTCTAGTGTATCAACAAGAAGTACTGAACAAAATAATAACCAGATCAGCCTACGAGGAAAAACTGACTGCATTAGTAGCTTGTAGATTTTGGGCAAGTTGGTTAGTGTTATTTTGAAAATGATTATCCATTTCTTTATTTTCTATCACAAGTATTATAACATTTTCCAAACCAACAATGGATTTTTTCTTTCGCTTCATTTAATCAGGAACAACTGCTTTATTGAAAGCACTACTAGTTTTTTCTTCTGTACCCCATCAAAACACACTGTATATAATATAATATCTTTCATAACATTTAGTTGTGCAATATCGATTTTATCGTTAATGCCATTTTTCACAACTTTGATTTCAACATTTCTGTCGATGTTATTCAACTTTTTTTTTACTTCATCTAATCCAAACCTTAATCAAATAAGAACCGAAATCACAATGAAATAACACAGATTTGGTTTGCTTTGCTGCTTTTTTCAAGTGCATTCTTTTTTATTTGAATCTACCTTCTTTTGAATGTTTAAATATTTTGTGCTGAGCCTTCACCAATTCAAAGGGTATTATGGAAAAGTAGTTTCATTTGAATGTTGCTGAATTACTGATATTTTTGATGTTGATAATTGGACAAGATGATGAGTGATATTATGAAAATGATGATAATTGTCACCTAGTTGGAACCTGTCTATACAGATAAACTATACAAACAGGACACTCGTATAGCTGCACCATGGTAAACCAGTGCTTGGAATCTTTTTCATTGATGTCGAAAACCATGGATTATCTTCTGATCTTTGCTTTCCTCATGTTAGGTAGAAGGAATTTGTATAACGAGGGATTCATGATGACCGCAGAGTGGGAATATCCGGGTAGTATTTCTACTGTAATATCATAATTGGTATAAAAGTATCGGACATTGACTGCAGGGCCTGCAGGTACCAACATATCTAAATTCACTTACGAACTCCGCAGACTCTACCCAAGCCAATAGTCTATAGTCTAAGATTCGGAGAGAGGTCTACCTTCACCTATTTGATACCTGGATAAAACAAATTCTCTATGAAGTATCATAAATAGACGAATACGCCTAAAATGGCTTGCCTATTCTTCATTCTTCACAATTATTTACTTCAAGAATGAACTCCTATGAAAAGTAAGTATAGTAATATAAGGAGGTTAATTTTATTTTTTAAACTTTTGGTTTTGATACTTGTGAAATATGAAATGATTAGGGTATGAAAGAAGTGTTGACAAAAAGAAAGAGGCGTTTTGTGCGATTCTTTACTGAAAAAATCGTGTTTTAAAATAGTCTATTTTCAAGATTCAAGAGGTCATAACTCGAACGGTATTAGAGACCACCAAATTAAACATAGCCATAAACACATTTTGATAGGCATGCCATTTTAGGCGTATTCGTCTATTTATGAAACTTATCAGAAGGGTGAAGGTTGACCTCTCTGCGGCTCTTGTACTACTATCCCCTCGATGAGTAACATACGTTCAATCGTTTTATTGGCAATACTCTCCCTGCTGTACTCGGTAGTCTGTAAAGCCTTTTTTTGCAGGTTGAATAGTGTATATTTTACCTTCTTGCTTAGTACATTATTTCTCCCTGTATAGGTCGATTCCCAGAATTAACCAACACCCCGGGTTTCCCCCATCTTCCCTATTTCTAGTTTTTAGTCAAGAATTTTTGACAAATAAAGTATTTTCATTAATATTGTGTCAAGTTTCCTACCAATCAGATAGGGAACGTACGTTTCATAATGATAATTCTTTATCTTGTGTGTTTTGAGTTCGATAAAAGACGAAAACTCATAAAGAGGTTGAGTTATCTATATAGCCGTTGATCATCATAAGAAATTTATGGATCAATTATTATGTATCAAAAATTCAGCAAAATTCGCAGAACCCTTCATCAGTCTATGGTGTTTTGTCATGATTATTTATACTTGGTTGAATATTATATAACTCAAGATATATTTCATTCATTCTTCACACAGAGTATGCTAATGATTCTTGTGAATAATTGAATTGTATTGACAATGTGTATCATAGTAAATAAATTCCAATCATTTGACATCATGAGGAATGAACATGGTTTGCTTGCGAGATCTTCGGCAATTTTTCTTGTATCATGTAGCAGATATAAACTGGAAAATTCATAATTGGTTGACATTTTTTGAAACTTTTGTCTTCCAGTCCATGTTATCGGTGTTAATCTCTTTTGGTAACCAGGATCTGTGTTAAATGTTGGTACAATATCAATATTTTGTTTACCATGTTCTCCTTGAAAAATTGTTCGATTTTCAATAATATACAGTGTGACCCATTTCCCTTATAAAACTTGAATTTCTCAACAGATTGAAATGTGTTTATTTTCATCAGGTAGACATTAGACAAAAAATTTCATAAATTAGTCTCCATTTTCAGTACTACTATTCATAATTTTTCAATGTGGCAAATCTAAAAGAAATATTACCTAGCGATTCTTTTAGATCGTCATGGTTACGTTGAAATGCTTCCATCAACAATAAACGGATTAAAATTTGAAAAATGCAGCATTTAAATAACTTTTATGGTAATTCTGACTACACCACTGGAATCTGGAAGTCACGAAATTTGGAAAACATGGAATTTTTGATTAATTCCATTGAACAACCAGGTTAGCTTGCTGGGTTAGGTTTGAGTGTAAATTAGCCGTCGGAAGCCAAAGCGAAAAACTCTGAATTTGGATCGTTATTATGTCTACGTGAGGTTAGTCAGCTCAGGTTATATTGGCTAATTAACTACAAATTTTCTAGTCCGTGTGAATGGGGCTGTCTTCCCGCCATTATAGTGATGATGGTAGGAGCCTAGTCGGAAAATCAAATCGGGATTGCGATTATTTTCGAGAAGTTCCGAAAAGAGTCATTAGGCCACACCTCTCCGGGATTTTTACTTTTTTAAACCATCCCGCGTTCGGGTCTCTAGCCTCGTCATTTTTAAATTTCTACCCAATGAAACATTAAAGAGTTCAAACAGTTCACAACTGTACCTTTACTAAGGGCTTTTCATTTTAAATGGGTCACACTGTATGTATACCTACTCATAGGTACTCAGTTTAGGAGATATTCGTCTGTCCTACCAAATTTTTATTGAAGGTGAAAGTTTTTTAAAGATTATGGAATGAAGTTTGTAGATACTGTTTAAGGCATAAAAAAATATTCTACAAGTAGGTAACTTCAACTTCAGGTTTCTCCAGAAGTGACACAAATTTTTCACTTTTAAATGGATACCTGTTTGAATAAAACCATGTAACACTTGTCGCTTTTTGTGACTAATTTTGAATAATTTTTTGGATCTAGAGATCTATGGATACGTTCAGATTGCTAATTTACATGATACAATTTTGGAAAAAATACATCTTTACTGTTTTTGATCAAAACTTATCTGCTATGTAAAATTTAAGTTTTGAATTTGTATCACTAGTAAGTTGTTTTCAAATGGCAACATGGTGACTGCTCAGTTTAGAAAAAAATGCAATTCAGTAGGTACGACTAATTTGATACCGAATTTGATTAAAGAGAAACATTCTCAATTGAAAATTGAATCAATACATGACTCCTCTGGAAATGGAAAAACCCTGCGATAAAATTGAAGTTACTTTTTTGTAATATCTAACAGAAAACAACTACTTCCCCGGCAAAAGCCACGCAGGACATTGAACTACATCTGATAGAAATTGAGAAAGACCCTATATAACTTGAGGGAAAAAATCTGAAAGTAAAAATTTGCATTTTCATTCAGATAGTTGATTATTTATTAAATGTCCAGTTTCCATTAGAGATTCTTATCTATGAATGAGATAAGGGAGAATGTTATTCAGAAGTATCACTCACAGAAAATCGCTCATTCCATTGATGCGTGAATTGCATCTCTTTCGCTAGGCCTCCAATACATTTTGGTCGACAAAAATATATTTCACTCTTCTAAAATCATCAGGGAGGTCGGAAGAATTGGAAAACATACTCTTCAGAAGCAATTTCACACTGTAATGAGGAATTGTTGGACTATTTCTTGTGCGGTGAAACTTTGAAAATATTTTTCTGACATAAAACCTGTTATGGGTATGGCATGTTGATTTCATTAAAGAGAAGTTATCTTGTACGATGGAAATTTATTTGTATTTAGAAATATAATTTTATGAACATCCTGTTAATTTTTTCAATGAAATCAACAGGTCATACCCATGACAGATTTTATGTCAGAAAAATATTTTCAAAGTTTCACCGCACAAGAGATAGTCCAACAATTCCTCATTACAGTGTGAAATTGCTTCTGAAGAGAATGTTTTCCAATTCTTCCGACCTCACTGATGATCTTAGAAGAGTGAAATACTTTTTTTTGCTCGAATTTTAATACAAATATTAATATAAAAAAGAATTAGAATATTTCTGTTGGTACCTAACTTCTGTTTGAATTTCAATATATAATACAAATAAGAACTGAAATGTTCGAAATATTCAAATTTGGAATCGTTTCAACCATGGACTTATATTTATTTATAAGTCCATGGTTTCAACCGGTTAAAAGATAGGTGAAAGTCGACCTCTCTTCGTCTCTTAGACTAAATGCGTCTCATTGATGTTATTCTACATGATTGCCGAAAAAATTGTGTACGCAACACGTCTGAAAACAGTTTTTTTGGACTCGGAGACTTCCAGGACTCGCTAACGCTCGTCCTAGAATTTGGTCTACTCGATTGTCGACCAAAATGTATTGGAGGCCTAGCGAAAGAGATGCAATCCACGCATCAATGAAATGAGCGACTTTCTGTGAGTGATACTTCTGAATAACATTCTCCCATATCTCATTCATAGATAAGAATCTCCAATGGAAACTGGACACTTAATACATAATCATCTATCTGAATGAAAATGCAAATTTTCACTTTCAGATTTCTTCTCTCAAGTTATATAGGGTCTTTCTCAATATCTATCAGATGTAGTTCAATGTCCAGCGTGGCTTCTGCCGGGGAAGTAGTTGTTTTCTGTTAGATATTACAAATAAGTAACTTCAATTTTATCGTAGGGTTTTTCCATTTCCAGAGGAGTCATGTATTGATTCAATTTGAGAATGTTTCTCTTTAAAACATGAATCCCTTTCAAGAGAGGTTATCTTGTACGATGGAAAACAGCTACTAAATTCCAACTTTCAGTCGCAGATGATTCCACAACTGACTTTATGAATATCCTGTTCATATTTTCAATGAAATCAACATCGAGTATCCTTTGACCAACAAAACTGATAAAACGAATAAACTAAAAACTAATAACGTTCTCCTTGTATAAACATTGTTATGAAAAATACCGTACTTTAGCAGAAGTGAGGAAAAATAAGATATCGGCAAGTGAGGTTTTTTCAAGACACCTCAATAATTTTGTTTCATCGATGCATTCAAATTGTGATTTAATCTCGAAAGATGCTTCATTTCAAGAAAGTTCTGATGTTCAAATGCAGTTTGTTTTGAACTTGATAGTGCGCGTAATCAAATCAATTGTCATAAGATGAGAAGATAACCTAACTTCACCTAACCCGACGAGTCATCAGTTACCATTTAAAAAAAATTTATGATAATTATTTTTAAAATGAAATCCTTCATAGCAGATGATACACTTCCACCGAAAACGATAAAATTGTATTTTTCTAAAATTCTAGTGCTGTAATTAGTAATTTGAACCTTTAAAAAATAAATACTAAATAAAAAAAAATGTTACAAAAAGTGACAAGTGTCACCTACATGTTTATTTTCAGAATATCATATACAGACAGCAGTAGTGAAAATTCACCAGGTTTCCCATTCAAACAAGAAACTTTATGTCACTGCTGCCGGTGAAACAGGAAGGTGCAAGACGCTGGCTGGTCACTTGTCAAAATATGCAGTTTATTGTCGCAAATAGATCTTTCATCTCAGATCAATAAGTAAACATAGATGGGCCCGATGCTACGTAAACATCATATTCACTGAACCGAAGATAATTCTTGCGGAAACTGTTTTGTTTCGGGTTTTTGACATTCGAACCAAAACAAAACACCTCTAGCACAGTGCCGTGCTTTTTTAAGGGGGTCAAAATTATTTATGCAAATGCAGTACCTGTGAGCTACAACAAGTTATGTCGCGGTTTTGTCTTAAAATTCCTAGGGTCAAATAAAAAGCCGGGGGTTGGCAGCAAATAACTTTTTATCAAAATTTGGGGATTCAAGGTAGCAGATTAGTTTTGTGATTTATGATGATATTCTTTCCTTAGTTGGATTCTAGGAGTTTTCAGCTATCAAAAATAAAGCATTATTTATGGTCTAAAGTAATTAATTCGGGAGAGGTAACAAGTTCCTTGACTATATTTCAACTTTGGAGTCTGGGGGTTTATGTTGTGTAGATCAAGTTTCAACGAATCAATACGAATATTTGAATAAATATGGACCAGTTGCATAAAGCCTTCTGTTAACGTAGGTAACATAACTGGTGAGCTCAGACATGCGTTGCCATAGTAATCATCAAATCAAATATTTATTTGTCTGTTAAATTCTTTAAGCAACTGGCCCTATGAGTTAAGAAACCTTTTCCAACATCTATTTTTTCAAAACCCATTTTTTTTTTGTAAAAATTGTTCACTCTGTTGAGTATTATCCTTCCTAAATTTTGGAACAGTTCATTCATATGGCAAGTACCTGTAAGAAAACAACTATTCTCCTGGCTAAGACCACGACGGGGATTGAATTAAATCTAACAGATACTTGTGCAACGTTCCTCAAAGCATCAGAGGACGCAAGTGCAAGTGTTTTGTGTTGATGAAGTGTTGTTAAAATTTTCCTGTGTGTTTTTGTGGTTTTTGTCCTGCTTAAACAACTTAAAGTTACATTTGGAATATTTTTCAAAATATTGCAGTGGTTTAGTAAGACACAATGTCGAAATACTGCTTTGTTTGCAAAACAAATGATAGTAAACAAACACTCCACAGGCGAGGTTCCAGTGGAGTCAAATGCACGATGCACATCATGCAATCAAACGTATTCGTCAAATATAATATTGGAGGACAAAGAAACTCATTCAAAACTACAAATAAGAAAAGCCTATGGCAAAATGGTGAATGCGTCAATGTTTGTAATAAATATCTGTAAGCAGGGGGGAAAAACATTGAGGCATGACAGGAAAATTGAATTTATTTTCCAATAATATTGATGTTAAAATTCTAACATTGAGGATAATTAATGATATACCAAAGGACTTGCTTAAAATTTTTGGAAATCATTTCTTTATCAAACCATAGTTATGCCTTGGTAAAGGCAATACTTCTATTTTATTTCAAAATCCGAATATAGGTACCATGAATTGTCAATAAGCGGAACTGACAAAGTAGAAAGGGTCAGGTCTCTTTTGACAAAGACAGTTTTATTTAAAAATCAATAAATACTAAGTGTTGAAATCCTCATGTACTGAGCTTTCTTCAGAATCATTCTTTCACATACACTTTGACACTTTAACAATAATTAATGAACTAAGACATAGCAATTTTTACATTAATAAAACTTAATACGAAATTTGGAATGAATAGTAGGTTTCATAAAGGCTTAAACGATTTCAACAAACTACCATAATTTGTAAAAAACTCTCTCAGTAAACTTGTGTCATCATTAAGGAAAAATATTAGTGACAGCTCATCGAGATATTTAGTATTTCTTTTAGTATTTCTTTTGTTTTTTTTTGATGATTTTTTTTGTGATCTGATATAATGTCTGATGATATGTATGTATATTTTGTTTTGTATTGTTTTCTCAAATAGTCCTTTTATTTACATAGCTTAATAATGTTGTACTTTATTTATACATTTATAATATTGTACATTAGGCCTAAAATTAAATAAATAATTGTAATATTTGCCAATTTGCCATTAACGTGTGGTATAAGCATATTTTTCAATTCCTGTGTTGATGTTGGTTTTACCTTATCGTATACCTTGCATCTAGTGATCACTATATTTCTGTCCAAAATAAATGCATTAATAAAGAGTTCTATTTTTACTTTTGTGTTCAATTACTTTTCCCAGACGTAATCTATAGAAACATTTGTTGCATTATATATTATAGATTACGCCTGAGAAAAGTAATTGAACACAAAAGTAGAAATAGAACTCTTTATCAATGCATTTATTTCGGACAGGAATATAGTGATCACAAGATGGCAAGGTATACGATAAGGTAAATTCAACATTAACACAGGAATTAAAATATTTATTGAATGAAATATATGCTTATACCTACCACACGTTATTATTACAAATTGGCAAATATCCTTATTATTTATTTAATTTTAAGCCTAATATACAATATTACAAATGTATAAATATAGAGTGTCAAAGTGTATGTGAAAGAATGATTCTCAAGAGAGCTCAGTACATGAGGATTTCAACACTTGGTATTTATTGATTTTTAAATAAAACTGTCTTTGTCAAAAGAGGTCTGACCCTTTCTACTTTTTCAGTTCCGCTTTGACAATTCATGGTATATTCAAATTTTGAAACAATTTGAAGTATTGCCTTTACCAAGGCATAACTATGGTTTGATAAAGGCTCTTCCTCAAAGAAATGATTTCCAAAAATTTTAAGCAAGTCCTTTGATATATCATCAATTGTCCTCACTGTTAGAATTTTAACAATGTTAATATTATTGGAAAAAAAATTCAATTTTCCTTTCATAAGCCTCAATGTTTTCCCCCCTGCTTACAGATATTTATAACAAACATTGAGGAATTCACCACTTTGCCATAGACTTTTTGTATCTGTAATTTTGAATGAGTTTCTTTGTCCTCCAATACCTATTATATCTGACGAATACGTTTGATTGTATGATTTGCATCGTGCATTCGACGCCACTGGAACCTCACCTATGGAATGTTTGTTTACTACCATTTATTTTGTTTTGCAAACAAAGCAGTATTTTGACATTGTGCCTCACTAAACCACTGCACTATTTTGAAAAATATTCCAAATGTAACTTTAAGTTGTTTAAGCAGGAGAAAAACCACGAAAACAGGAACATTTCTAACAACACTTCATCAACACAAAACGACATGGTACAATGGCAAGCACGGCCGGTGTCACAAGCGGTGTTGCCAAGAGTAAAATAATTCTAGTAACCGCTCGAAATTTTCAGAGTGCCTAAAATTTCATCAGTTCAAAACGACATATATCTTCCGTTTTGGTAATTTTTTCATACCTTTCTGGACATAAACATTTCTCTAGAATTTATAGAATAATACATCTGAATATAAAATATGATTAATTATGCATTTATTGGTAGGTTCCTACCACAATCATACTTTTTTACCAATTTGACAACAGGTCGTCAATGTTTGAAAACATTAGGGATGGGAGGTGTACGTAAATAAACAAAGTTGTATTCGGTTCAGTGAATATGACGTTTACATAGCATCTATGTTTATTTATTGATCAGAGTCTTTCATTCTATTATCTCCAAAAACACCTTCCGCGGACACCCTTTATGGTATAGATTTATTCATTACTAAAAATTCAATTTTTGGCCAAAAGAAAATATTCCAACTGATCAAAAGCTTGTGCCTATTGTCAATATTATCCAATCGCGTCTATCGATTGGACTTACTCTGAAAATTAAAGAAATTCATTTTAATAATTCCAAAGTTATTTACACGTTCTTTCTATTGAAAACTATATTGGCATTTCGAATATTGGAACGTACCAAACGCTTGTCTTGTTTTACATGACCTTCAAGCATCATGAAATATCATTTGAAGTAATTTCTTCAGGTGTTGTGCTTTGCTTTAATCAGTATAAAACGAAATTGTTCCTGGTGTCAAATGAAAATTACATCTTTTCCATTGTATATAACCATTCCATCTTATTTTGAATATGCAGTATTACAGGTTGGCTGTCTGCTAATACCATTTTCAATATTTCCACGCCCATTATCATCTGTTTGTATCAATTTACACTTCGCGTATATAGTATTTTTTCCAAACTTCTTCTGGGGATGTTTTTTAGTTATTTTCTATTTCAGATTTGGATATCAGTTTTGCAGTGCACATAGTCTTTTAATGTTTAGCATGTAGACCTCATTGAAATCGAACAGTTTGAATAAATTTTATTTCGTTTTTCAGCTGAAGGAGAAGAAGGTACAGAGAAAGATGACGCAGGATATGGAAGGTAACAGAGTAGTTTGTTTTGACCACTCATAAATTTGAGTAACTGACAACATTTTCTCTTTTCTCTAAAGAGTTGTGTTGAGAAGAAAAAACAAATATACAGGATGTATCAACGATGTGAATTTTGAGATAGGAAAAATTGACTCTTTGTAATAGACTGATGCCTTTAATTTATGTGAAAAAGAAAAAAGTAAGTGACACGGAGCAAGTGGAAAAGTTGTTGAGGTTCCAACTTCAAGTAAAAAAAATATTTAAACACGAAAAAACTCAAAATGGTAAACTGGGAATGCAGTTTAGGGGTTGAAAAGGTTTTTTGCGATTTGCGGTGAAACGTGACGTTCTAACGCAAAATGTTCAGGAAAGAAGTTGTGCATATTGAAAAAATCTGATACTTTTGTATTCAATACTTTTCGACATGACCTCAAATTAGCCGTCAAAATGGCGAAAACCCGATTTTTCAGTATTTATTGTTTTTCTCGTGTATAAATGATTTAATTTAGCTGAAAATTCGTAGAAATTTGTCTTTTTCGGTTACCGATGAACATGAGTTTTTCGCAAGTCAGAAGACAGCAAGTTTTTGAATTAGGTGAATTTTTTCGAGAAAATTGCCCTTATCTTCCACGAACAATCATTCTGGTGTTTTTTTTGTATTTCGAAGGTCTATAAGTAAATATTTCAATTGTTAAAATGTCTACTTCAAAATTGTCTATGTGACTTGGTGGTTTATCAATCGTTGAACAGCTTAAAATTGAGATATTTCAATGATTTTCAATAGTTGTAAAAAACTGAAACCCAGTTAACACAAACATCTAGGAGATGTTACTTTCATGATTATTATGGTAACAAAATGAGTTGCATTTAGACATCACTGTAACCACTTAGTGATGCCAAATGTTATGAATTGTTCACAATTTTCCTCTCTTTAGTGTCGCTTTGAGTACAAAATGTGAAGAAAATTGCAAAGCATATTTACATGAATTTTGTTTTCATTGCAATTTTGTCGCTATAGAAGAAATTAGGTTGGTAACAAAATCACCATCACGATACAAAATGGCCAGAGTTGTTTATCGAGTCGAGAGTCCAGTAAAATCTGTATTTGGTTGACGCCATCCTTTGAATATTTCTATAGGTACTTCTGATAGTGTGTAGTGTTCTGTTTGATTCCTTTTATTTCAATACTTAAATTAAATGTGTTTATTAAAATTTCCCAATCATTATTTATACCAAGAACTGTATCCATTCAAGAACTGGAACGGTGAGTAGAAAGGTAGAGAGGTAAATTCAGTGATTTACAGAATTTGGTATTTTCAGGATAGGTATACTCATTTCGCCTCAAAGAAAATGCTGTCCAGAGGATTGAAGTTGAATTATAGATTTTTCTACATTTCTGTATATTGTTTTTATGATTTAGACAGAGTTTGATAATTTTTTTTGTTTGTGAAATGTATATACTACGGAATCAACTCTCGCATTTGTTTTCTAGCTTTTCATTCCATATGAACCGTAATTTATTGAGGTATAATTCCTATTTATGTTGAAACATGGTGAGATTTGTTTTATTCTTGACATACAGGAGAATCAGAAAGTGAAGCGCATTTTTGAATAAGTACCAGTCCTTTCAATTTCACATTGTTACATCGAAAGGGTCTCGATGTGTATTCGATTCCAAAGTATAAATGGAATGTCACATTGGGCTAATTTCGAGTCACATTTTGCATCACATTTTGATGTCTCGACATGACCAACAGGGCACAGAATGGACGTTTATGCGATAATAATGGAAGTCACTTTGCGATTCACCGGTGTGATCTGAAACATGAATGTGAATCTCACTACCATCTCTGAGACCATTCTGTGTTGACTGGGAAATGATGTTAATAAATTAGGTTTGTAGTGTAATTATATACTCACATATTTTTTTATAAATAATTCAATACAAAATACTTTTTGTTATAAAAATAATGAATAACGTCGAAAATTATTGAAAATATTGAGAAAATCGTGATTCAGAGATACATTTTTCTCAATTTTAAGCAATTTAACGGTCGATAAACCACCAAGTTACATAGAAAATTTGAAAGTACAATTTCAACAATTAAAATAATCACTTAAAGACCTTCGAAATACAAAACAACAAACACCAAGACAATTTTTCTTGGAAAATTAGAGTACTTTTTTCAAAAATATTTATATCCCAAAAACTAGTAGTCTTCTTAATTTCGAAAAAATTATGCTCATTTGACATAAAAAGACATACTCATTCAAATTCTTATGTCAATTAGATCATATTATATACCCGAGAAAAAAAATAAATAAGGAAAAATCAGTTTTTCACCATTTTGACGGTTAATTTGAGGTTAGTCGTATAGTGTTGAGTGAAAAAGTTTTTTGATTTTTTCATTTTCTACATCTTTTTCATCGAACTTTTTTCGCTAAGAGGTAACGTTTCGCCGCAAATCACAAAAAACGTTTTCACCCCCTAAACTGCATCCCTATTTCACCATTTTGAGTGTTTTCGTGTTCAAATTTTGTTTTCTTATAGTTTGAACCCCAGCAACATTCTTCATCTGTTACTTTTTTTTCCTGTTTTAAGTGTTTCAAATTCGTTTTGGTACCTGCCTATAATAAAAGCTTCGTTCAAAATGTCAAAACATAACTACCAACATACAGAATCTTCGATAAATGTGTAACTTATCAAAGTCAACAATTTTATTTTTAATCAATATACCCTATATATTTTTACCCGATGGAGTTCTTTTGGAAGAGTGTTCCTTAAAAATATAGGAATGAATGGGATTTTACCAGGTGATTTGGAAGTTATGGTGAAATGGGTTCGTTCAACAACAACTGTCTCAAAATCAAATAATTTGAATAAGTACTAAATGATTATTTTCATTTCCTATTGAAAATTTTATCAACTGGTGGTTTTCTCATACAGGGGCAACCAAATCTCGGGATCACTTTTTTCTCTGGTTTTTTCAGATGGAACTTCTTGTAAATAGGATTTTTAAGTAGGAAAATTGCGAATGATACATTTCTGAAGGGTCAGCAGGGTACCGAGAACTCATGCCATTAGATTCCTTTTATCTGGGGATATAATGAGGGGCAGATCTACTGTGAGAAACCAACGAGACTGAAAGAAAAATAGTAAGAAAGTAGATAAGTATTTTGCACATCTGCTGTGAATTCACACTATATGTTTCCTTTCCTCTTTCATTCAGCATTGAATAGAAAAATCGTCATTGCTTTTCTGACTTTTCCATAATTTTCTTAGAAATAAGATAAATTTGCAATGAAAATCCAGTAGGAAAACCACACATTTTCTTCAAGCTCATAGGGTGGAACATTCTGGTATGGCCTTATTGACAAGGTGTTCAATTTGAATGAGCTGAGAACAGAGTGATCCTTAGTTTTAAATAGCTTTGTACGCGAAATGTGCTATTCGGTAAAATTATGAATAGGAAATGAAAAATCGGCATTTTCGAAGATACTGGAGGATGCATTTCTTCATTCCAACTGAATAATTTTGGTGTTAACGGGCCCATTTTCTGACATAAATCTCACTTGCGAAACACCTGGTATAAGCCCATGCCATTTATATTTTTGATGAAAACTCCTACAAAGGAAATCAATAGAGTTAAAATATATAAAAAAACATAACTTTCATAAGTCATACATTTATCGGATACCCTTTACGTTTGTGGTTATTTTTGGAAAGTAGCTTCCATTGCTTTCTACAGGTTTTAGTTAGAACATAATTTTTTTCTGTCTCAAACAGGTAAGCAGCATCGTGGACACACCCTGTATTATGAAAACACTTGAGTTTTTTTTTATCTCAATACCAAACCATCATCCTTAACAATTTCACACATATTTCAGTTAAACTTTGAACTAGTTTAATCTGAAACGAGTAATTTCGTCAAAGCCAAAATATCCTTCTCTCCATATATTTTCACAAAGTGGGAATGGGGCAAATATTTGTCAGAAAACAAGAACAGTTGAATCTGTACTGGAAAATGCAAAAGTTATAATCAATTGAAAAATAATATTTTGGTTTTTCGCAAGTATTTCAAAAACTATTTTAGATACCTACTTATACAAAATTTGAGAAAAGATCCTTGAAGAGCAGAAAATGTACTAAAAATGGTATTTTTTCCGGAACTGTACCGACACTATTTATAATTTTAATTTAGAGGTGAAAATTGGGATAAAAACGCGCGTCGACCGAATCAGATGCATGAACAAAAAAATCATTTTAAACAATTCAGTATGAACATTGAGGTAAAAAAAAAATTGCTGGTACTATCTGAACACATAATTAAGATTTTTTTTATTTCTTTGGAAATTGAAAATGATCATTTTTAAATGAAAAATCGTTTCATACAAAAATTGTACTGGTAAAAAAACTAGATGTCTAATAATTTTTACTTGTTATTTCAATAAAATGGAGCCAAATCATTTTAAATCATCATTTATCACGTTCTCTCATATAATGAAAAAAAAAATTGATTTCATCTGTATTTCAAACAAACAATTTGTTATAGACGAATAAATGTTTGCGCTTTGTCCTTTTTCAATACCACAAATAAGTAATACTAAAAACAGCTATGTGTATTTTTATGAGAGAAATTATTACATTTGGACTTATCGCTTTCTTTCTGTTTTTCTTATCTAACTCTAACTCAATTGTTTATTTAGTTTTTTATTTATGAAAAAAACTCAAAAAATAAGTTCTAAATGAAAATTGTAAAGTTCAAAGAACATTTAAATCAATAAAGTTGCTGAGATACTAATACTTGACTGAAGAAAAACTATATTTTATATAAATATTTCTTATTCAAAATGAAAAAATTGAGGTATTTACTAAATAATAGTGAAAAATGTTGATAAACAATTGTTAGAGCTTCGGTTGGAAGCACAATTTGTTCATTGATTAAGGAAGAATAAAAACGACTTCAAGTATTTCAATAGCAATGAAGAAATCATATGAAGAATAGAAAAAAATCCAATGAAAAAATCCGCATGATTTATTCAGTATTAAAAAAATACATTTCAAAAATGTATTAGTTTATAACAAATGGTTTGTTCAATAAACATATGAAGAGTAAATGATTTTTTTTCGTGATAAATAATAGTAAAATAATTGTTAATTAGCAAGAGCATTTTTCAGCAATAATTTTTTTTATTAAACCATGCTTCT
Organism: Chrysolina oricalcia; assembly: GCA_944452925.2. Taxonomy (NCBI): domain Eukaryota; kingdom Metazoa; phylum Arthropoda; class Insecta; order Coleoptera; family Chrysomelidae; genus Chrysolina; species Chrysolina oricalcia. The sequence continues at coordinate 41,248,745 of OX101824.2, forward strand.
CTCAAAAATCAATGTTTTCATCAAGGATTAGATTCCCAAAAGATTTTTTTTCAATCTTATTAACAGCGCATTTGTTCCTAAGAATTATAAGGGTAATGAAAGATTACTTTTTTATTATTGTAATGTAGCTTTCAGCATGAAAATACAAAATAATAACGATAATGAACGAAAAAAGTCTGATTTATATTAGATTTTGAATAAAATTTTACCAAATGGATCTTTTCTAAATCATCTCAAGAATAGCTCCATGAATTGAAAAAATTCTAGGTTTTTAGTATAGAAATTATCAGAAGTTTCATTGGTTACAGATAAAAATTAACTATAAACAAAAGCACAGGTAATTGCAAAATAAGGTTGAACATTTTTTGTTGTCGGATTATAGTTTATTCATCTTTCAGATAGTACCAAAATTTTTATATCCTCAACATTCATATTTAGGGCCGGTCTTTTCACCTATAGATAAGTCCCAGATAACTCTATCTATCAGATAAGGATATGTAAACCTGTGAAGTTTATCCGATAGGTAGCTATCAGAGACTTTATTGTGAGGTGAAAAGACCGGCCCTTAATCGGTTAATTATTTCTTATAATGCTTCTGATTTGGTTGACGCGTGTGCAAGGCCGTTTTTATCCCAATGTTCACCTCTGAATTAAAATTATAAATATTGCCGGTTCAGTTCCTGGACTTTTTTTTTTAATTTCTGCTGGATCTTTTTTCAAGTTGTTTTTCTATATCTCAAATATTTTTTTAAATATTTGCATAAACACCAACTTTTCTATTACTCAATTATTTATAATTTTTGCAATTTTTGCCGACCACAATAATTTTCCAGTTCAACATTTTTTCTAGATGCCATTCAAACCAAATTAAACCAAAATCGTAGTTTTCAGTGGTCTAGTTCAGTTTTTTGACAAAATGACAATTGTGTATCAGACTAGGTGGCCAGATAGTGTAAATATCAGCTTGCATTGGAGGTTAGTTCAAGACACGGTACAGTGAAATAATTTCTCAGATGTATTGGTATCGATAGACTACCACATGCCTTGAAGGAAAACAAGTGCGATGTGGGTTGTCTAGATGGCAATCCTAACGTCTAATGTTTGCTTGGATTGCGCATCGACCACCTGAGTTGGTGCTCTAATTTTTCCCATTCCTTCTACAGCAGAAAAAGGGGATACGCCATCAAAAATCAGGAAGTCGCCCTGGAGCGCCACGGCAAAAAATATTAATAGCCGTCCTCTACACGCATAGATAGATAGATTTCATTGATAATAATATTTGCTGTATGTATATTATGTAGATGGGACAAGTCACAGTTTTATGTATATCGATACAGATACAGTAAAGTAAATATAAGATGTACAGGCACTGAGAATTATATAATGCAATCAAATTAATTTTTAAAACACAATCAAGTCGCTAGCTTTGGAGTTTTCGGTGGCTGCTCATTATCGGATGCTTCATGATCTGTTGAATCTTCAAGCTCTTCATCGTCTTCGTCGTCTTTACATTCAGTATTTCACCTAGTATTCATTGGTTCTCAGTGTGTGGTGTCTTCTGAGTCACATCTTCATGAAGAATTTTTTCAATATTATGACAAGTTTCAGAACCATGACACTTTGTACATAAATTTGTGCTTCTCAAGCCATGTTTGCGACAGCCACATCTTTTATTGTTACATATTTTTTCACAAATACAGCAAATACTTTCAAGTAATACTTCAGACATCAAATCCTTTTGCTGCAAATCGTGAGAAACCATTTTTACCCCCAAAAGTTCACCTCTTTTCGATCATAATCAAATCTTTATTTATGTCCTTGTTAAACTTAACGGACTACAGAGACAAGCGTGCCTGGCTATTACTGGAAGCATTCGCTCCACGCCAACGGCAGCAATGGAAGCCCTCCTTGGATTACTTCCTCTCCACATAGTTCTGGAGAGAGAGGCAAGATGGGCAACATACAGACTCTACCAAGCGGCCATTAGTCTACCGCAGGCATGTGTCATGAGAGGCAGCAGCATGCTGGAGGACATAATAGCTCACAACATTCTAGGAATGCACACAGACATCATGCCTAAAACTATCAATCTTCACACGTCCTACACTGTGGTCTTTCCCGAAAGAGAAGACTGGGTCCGGAATGAAACCAACCTTTGTAGGGCAAATGAACGTTGGTTCACTGATGGTTCCAAAACTCAGGAAGGCGTCGGAGCCGGAATATATGGGATGAACCCAGTAGTGAAACGCTCGTTCAGTATGGGTAAACTAGCTGCGATATTTCAGGCAGAGGTATATGCCATTGAAATGTGTGTCAGGGAGCTGGAAAATCGACACCACACACGAAAAACAATAAAAATATTTTCAGATATTCAAGCAGCACTTAAAGCGCTTGAATCCAACTGATTTACATCTAGGGCAGTATGGAACTGCAGAGACACATTAAACTGACTGGCGCAACGCAACAACGTTACCCTAGTCTGGATACCAGGTCACACAGGCCTAGAAGGAAACGAAATAGCGGACGCCCTGGCAAAAGGGGGGCCGAAACAACGTTCACTGGACCAGAACCGGTAATCGGTTTAGCATATAGCACTGCCAAGAATGTCATAACAGCTTGGGCAGACAATAAAAGACTCGAGTACTGGCGTAGTCTAACGGGCCATGCCCATTCCAAAGCATTTATTGCTTGTACAAGGAAAAAACAAGACTGACAAACTGCTAGAACTTAGTAGAGCGCAATTCAGAGTTATAGTAGGTCTGCTTACTTGCCACTGCAAACTCAACCATCACATGCATAAAATCGGACTTGCACAAGATGCAGAGTGCCGGCTATGCATGGAGGATGATGAAACGGCTAAACACATTATGTGTACATGCCCTGCAGCGGCCAGAACCAGATTCTCAATATTTGGCGATACGACAGTAAGGCCAGAAACCTAGTAAATTGTTCTCCCAACGCATTCCTCAATTTCGTCAAGAGATTGGATATACTGGGAGAAATATAACCATAGGGTGAGCCACAATAGGTCATTGGCCGCAGTGGAGGGCCTGATCCGGCCCACTCAAGTTCAAACCTAACCTAACCTAACCTAACATATGTCTTTGTTTATTCTTTGTACCTTGTACCTTTTAAGGTAAATTGATATTCTCGAAAGGTTTCAATAATTTTAATGAATAAATATGAGTTTAGTACAAAAATTTAAAAAATACATTTTTGAAAATCTGTTTTTTTTTTGCGTTTTCTGGATTTTTTTTCCATATTAGTACTACTCTTTCATTACATAATATAAAAGTTGACGCTTCAATGGAAAAAAAGGCGGCTAGCGAGCTTGAAAAGATGAATTTTTTTCGGAATTTGTCGAAAAAAAAATCTGTATTTCTCTACAGCTCACTTGAAACATAATGGGTTATATTTTCACCAAATTTGGTGGAACAAAAACAATGTTTTCTCGAGAAAAAAATGAAATACTAAAAAATCAGTTTTTTCTATTTTCCCGGAAAATTTGGGGTAATGTGGAAAAATGTTGGATACAAAAGTTGTAGTTCTTCTCATTATCAACAACTTTGTCATTCAACTTTTTTTGATAGGAGGTTAAATTTCGTTGCCAATGGCGATAAATCGTAAAATACCACTTTCAACCCCTAAAAGTACACCCCGTTCCACCCTTCTCCATCTTGTCGCGTACAAATTATTTTTTCCGGCATTTGAACAATATTTTGCTCCTCTTCCAGTGCGTCTCATGGTGTTAATTTTTTTCCCGCATAGTCTTTATCGGATAGGAGGGTATGCGGCGTAGCCAAAATGATGTGATTTTCATTTTGTTTTTTTCGATACACATTTTATAATGTTTTCTGTGGAATGGTTGTTTATTCTCTGAGAAATATTTAATTTTTACTAACAAAATCTGTTTTCACTTTCAGTAAAGTAGCTGATCAGCACCAACTTTCGGAAGAAATGAAAGCATTACTCAAAGAACTTGAAAAGGAAAGTAAGCAATAAGAAGAATCACAATTAATGAAAATGTCTCACAATATGAGACTACATGTATATTCCAAAAAATATAACAACTTACTGTACTACAACTGAAATTTTGACAATTTCGCTTCAAGCTTGCTTATTATATGTATACCTTATTTCGTAGAACATAAAAAATTCATTTTCGAATAAAAAACACATCGGTCCATTTCTGAACAGCACTTCCTGCCGAAAATTTGCCATTTTGAATAAAAAAATGCCCATTCACTCTTTTAGCGATAATTGGAGAAAACTTAATAATTTGAGATGCAATGTATATTTTTTATTTTCAATTGTATCCTGTATTTGTATACAACGTTATCGGGGAATACTCCAAAATTCAAACTGAAATACATTATTTTTGCTTGCTAGAATTTTACAAATGGACAGCCACAGAGATGGTTTTGGAGAATTCCTTCAAACATAATAAAGAAAGTACTTAGGAATATTTATTGGGTTAGTGACACTAACTTTCAGTATTTAAATATATGTATGCAGATTTACTCGTTTTTGTTACAGCTGTTATTTTTTATATATATGTATATTGCTTTATCATAAGTTAAGGTTACGAAGTTGTAAAAAATTGAATAAGAAGGATAAACATTTTATTAAGAGTATCTAGTGTTATTCTAGCTTGTATGGTTAAAATATATGTACTATTATTCGTTTCTTCAGTTTTCCCTAATCAGTCATAAAATGGGTTAGTGGTTTTTCCCATACGTTTCAGGAAAACTGAAGAAATGAAATAGTTCCACTATTATTTATTTGAACTCAATGTGAAATATCGAATATTTAACCTGTGTATCAGAAAATAAAGCTTTCAATACATCGAGTCTTTGATTTCATGAACTGTCACCATAAAACAAATATTTATTAATGTTTACAGATCATACGTCATTTTCTGAAAAGTTGGATATAACGGTTTTTGTGGAACATCTTATCACTAATGAAACAATAACATCTTTATTCAATGACGAACACATTTTCTTTGGAGGAGCATTATGCAATGGACACTCTCAAAGTATCTTACTTTATTATCAATAAAATGATTATATCTTATTTTATATTAATTAAAAATTCACAATTTCCATACACAACAACATAACTTGTTCCATCTTGATTATGCAAACTCTGTAATTGGCCAGAAATGATTCACCCATGAAGGTCTTTCTAAATTCAATGAAATACCCGAAGACATTAAAAATTGTAGAAATGTCACTGAATTTATTTATTTATTTATTTATTTACATGAATAGGCTACTCAACAGATGGTTTTACCCATCCAATTACAGAGTAGCACGGAATAAAACAATATAATTAATAGTTGTGAAAGTTATACCTGAAAAAAGTTACTCATTTCAAAAATGAATGTGACATATAATTAGGAGTAACTTATTATAAATTTATCGAAAAGTAAACATAGTAGGTACAATAAATGGGATCAAAAACTGAGATATAAAACTGAATAATAATTGTGTTTTGTAGTATACACAGCTCGAGACTTTTTTTTTTATGATAAAAATAAATTATTGAAATTATCAACTAAGTAAGTAACGCTTCCAAAAAATAACAGTGGCTTCAGCCCTTCATCAACATGTTAGTAAAGTTATATTATATCATAAGATAATTCCAGGAATGAAAAGCTGAAATTACAGTACTCAAAGATTATTGAGAACAAAAAGAGAAAAAAAAATAAATAAAAATTTCATCCATGATTTAAAACATTATTGCTTTCAAACGTTTTTTAAAGCTCAAGAAAGAAGTGGAAAAAATATCCAACAACAGAATTATAGGATCTGTACTAACTTTCCTATTAGCAAATCTTAATCATTTGGATTGAACCATTAATTAATTTTATATCAGATTAGAATGACTCTTAATGTCCCATCCCTTTATTTATTCATACATATAATTCAGCGCGCTGGTTGGCCGTTAGCGTGTGAATTCTTTAAGCTAGAGAAATGATATGTTTGGTTCTATCATGATCAAAATACTCTCATTTATCACAACTTCACAGAATAACACTTTTGTGGAGATTAATTCAGCTATAAAACCCTCATATGTGATCTCAATCATGACAATGTATTTTACTCACCTAAATACTCCCGTCGTCGTTTCATTGCTCTGGATTGGTAACACTTTAACTTATCGAACATGCACCTTTAATTAAACCGTTCAGAGCTGATTGGTTTCAGTAATTCAGTAATTTTGGTTTGGTTCAATTATTGACTTAACTAACAAAGGAAACTCGAGAAATAGTCTGTTTTCCATTTATCAAGGCAAACGGAGATAAATAAATTATAAAACTGTAAAAATATGCGACTAGAATGTTAATATTTACGAGAAAAAAAAAGGATATAGAGAATTTACTTTCACAATTAAAATCAAAATACTGGAAACTTCAATAATTAAATAAGAACAGACTGAAAACAATATTTTTTATAACTCAAAACAAAAACCTAATCTAATTGACAATATATTATCTAGCATGTTAGCTTACCAAGACCATCTTTAAATACGTGACACTGATTAGAGACTTTGACAAAATAAATGATAACATACTTAAGAAACCCTTCAACTCTGAGAAAATAGATCGGACATGTCCCAGGTCAAGGTGAAGCCTTGACCTGAGTATTCTTCACTCGACTTACTGCTTCAAACCCAACATTTCAACTAAAAACTTGTTTTTTAGATCTCCAACAATTCAACTCTATAATTCGTTCAAAGATAGGGGGGATGATCCCGCCCTCAGAATATTTTACTTGTAAGACATTAGGTAGGTGTCGCTACTTGAATGGTCTTGGCATTCTAAACCCTATTCTGGTATTCTACAGTCCTAATTAATTACATAAAGATTTCCTATTACGTGACATCATGTGGTTGACCGCCCCGTACATTTCAGGACTAGCGTCGAATGTGGTTTTGTTTCACTTTGATAGAAAACGGTCGACAAAAAACTATCAAACATTCTCTTTTGTTCGTCCGATGTCACTCTGCCTTCTTACTTTTAAAATAACAATAATTTGCATGCATTTACAACGAGTGACGTATTTCCATATATGTATTATTTAAGACAAAAATTAATTGATTAAATGGTCAGAAAGATATTTACGACCTTTCGTTCCTGGAATATCTATAGCATCAAACGAGTTGTACCCAGATGGTAAACAATCGACCCTGGGCTATTCAGGCTGAAATTACCAGATTTTACAATATCTTCAAAGTTGAATGGATTTTCTGATTCTCACGAAAAATCTATTGTTTGTGATATGCCCCTCATAAATTTTGAGTTCCATCATTTCTGTAACTGAAGTTTGGTATTATCGCCCAGAGGAACATGTGGGATGCAACTTTCTTATTGAAATGGATTTGGTCCCACGACCAGAGGCGTCTCAATATTCTATTACATCTCCCCCCTGTAGACGTGAGATTCTGTTTCTTTTAATGAAAATAGATCGACACGTCATAACTACACATACTGCTTTGACTTACAACTAATTCTTGACGTTGACTTTCTTTCTTTTCTGGAGGCTCTCCTAGGCTTTGGGTGGTGGTTTTCTATTCATAGGTTACTTGGAGCATGTGGACTTCCAGGTTGCTGTCTGAACATCTCTTGATTCCAGCGTTGCCCATTGCCATCGTCTGTTCCTCCAGTGGTCCATCTTTCTATGTCCTAGGTTGAGTCCCTTCCTGAAAACCTTTTTATGCATTTGAATCTCATCAACTTTTTGTGATCGCGCTACCATACGTAAGCGACTGTTCACTCATCTTCACAACTAGTTTCTTAAATGCTATTTTCTACAATTCGTTAATTCTACCATACTTATTCTAAGCTACTGTCTTATTGGACTAGTTAACAGTACTGGTACCTATAACATACAATCTCTGTGACCTTGTAAATTAAAAGAAAAAAAAAAGAAAAAAAACGTTTTACTATTGACCCCTGATTAGAATGTTGATCTATATCTTCCCAACGGAACAACAATGTTAGGATGCATCTATGATAACTTTTGAACGGCTGAATAAAATGTTAAACAAAATCTACAACTGAATGACATCTTAAAACGATTGAATAAAAATAATCTACTCTACAACAACTGAATAAAGCTTCGAACTATATTAACTACGGAATAACAACTAATAGGTACTCCCCCGGTTGTCAGCTTCTACTCGTTTGCACTCAGAGGTACTACGGTGTGGTTCAAGGTTTTGGCTCATCTCTGGTATCCCCAGTCACACTGGTTGGTTACCCTTCGGTTTGGTGGTGAGTTCCTTGATGGTGTTATTCTTCCTGTCCCCTTGACCTCTGGTTTATGTTCGTTCTCGAGCGTATTTGTTGGTTTTCGTCAGTCTGGAGTAGGTCGGTCGTCTGTTGGTTTTTTCTAAAGTAGCAGTTTGATTCATCCTGATTTCCCTTGTTGTATGTTCTTCGTGTCGTGTATCTGCAAAGCTCGTTCCTTTTCCTGAAATATAGCACCTTTTTAAACACTTATCACTTGCTCATACGTGTGAGAACACACTGTCGATTCAACACTACTTCTAATTCGGCCGTCTACACAAAACTACACTATCTAAACAACTTGCTACTAATCGTCTAGGCAACACTAACAGCCGTATGCATAGTCAATCGCCAGCGACTCGCCAGAGTTTCGCCGTTCGCTACACAAGGATTATAATGCACAGTCGAGCTCCAAAAAAGTGACAACTACGCGATAAGTCACATTTTGGCGAAACGCTGGCGATGTACCACTTTTTTGGAGCTCGACTGTGCATTATAATTCTTGTATAGCGAGCGGCGAAACTCCGGCGAGTCGCTGGAAGTGACTATGCATACGGCTGTAACTATCGTGTTGTACTTATCTACTGACTAACTGTAAAATACTTCCCCGGTTATAGATTCAGCTCCTCCGCCCTCATGAATCGTCTGGTATCGGTCCGAAACTTCGAGTACGTTCCTTTTTGTATTCTCCGAAGTCCAGATCCATTCCTCCCATAGTTCGGTGGCTAATGCCCCCTGCGGCAGAGTAGTCCTCCTCGTCTCGGTTTCATCTTCGTCGACTGTTATCCGTGTCCCCCAATTGTACAAGATGGATATCGCCTCTTTGTTGTGAATCCTTGGTTGTTCTCGTCCTGCTGTCTGGAAGCAGTAGCTTCCTTGTCGTCCTGCAGATGCTCCTACTGGTGAACCTGGCGTCGCCTAGTTCATGTAGTTGTTGCTTCTGTAGGTGACCCTGTGTCTGCTTGTTCCCTGGTCTCCTTGGTCCTGATGTTCGATTCTCACTTTTACTGGCTGTATATCTTTCATTTCCAGGTGAACCTCGTGTCCAGACCTACTCTATGTCTCCCGAGTTCAGGGTGTACCCTGTGACCTTGACGTGGATCCCTCCTTGACCTTCGATTCGGACCCAGCAGCTATTGCGCCTCACGGTGTTACAGTCCTTGGTCCCTCTATTTCTACGTCTGTTTCTTCTTTGGTCTGCTCGTTTCTGATGTTTAATGCTGAAACAGACTCATTAATTCCCCCCTACCACCTGCCTTCGTGATTTCCTAAAATAATATGAAGTCGCGCTCCCATTCCAAAAACAAAATATTTATGTTCCCTAACTCGTGATTATGCGTCCTGTCTGCCCCTACTTGGTTCACGATTTCGACGCTGCTTGCTTCGAGTTGCAACCGCGATGCTACTCGTTTTGTCACGAGGTTCCCCTTATCCCCTTTTGGTTGTTACGATAAGAAATACTACTGTCAATACTACTACTCGTCTTTATTTCTCTACCACAACTAACAAAAAGGAAACAACAGAGTTCCATTCCTAAGAAGCTCAGAATTCTTCGGACTTTCACTCTGATTGAACCCTGTACATATGAAAATATCTGCCTATAGGTGTGTCGAACCGTCTCAAAGGTTCCTTTTTTCTTCACTATTTCTTCTGTGTTGTTGATTGACTTCATTTTCTCTGGCCGTATCCTTCCAAACTGGAATATATCGGGACTTCCTAATACTGTCACATCCGCCAAAGTTAAGATTGGAGTATGTTTCTTAATGGTCTGTGGTGTTGGGGATATATTTAGGAGACGAACGACTATTATTGGGTTTACTATTTTGCATATTCAGTGGGGGAATCGTTACAACTGAGTGCGCAACGAATAATCCAAAGGGTGAGTTGAGAGGTTCGCAGGCCTTCACGCCAGCAGAGTTCCGGATATCCACTGGTATGTTGACGTCGCAACCATGGAATGTTGGTATATACACTGGGTTCTGTAGTCTGACCAAGCTCGGACCTCTCGAAGGATTGTCTTCGCTGGTAAGAAGAACTTGTTTCTTCTTTCCTTTGTCGTCATCTACAGCTTTTTCTGGGGTCGGTTTGTCGGTTCGTTCCTTTGGGCTATTGTCGGTCAAGGAAGCGATGCTAGTGTCGCTTTTACAGGTTGGCGAATCGAAGTCTATGCGCGTATCTCCTGTAGGTTCACAAACCAGGTCTGATGTCAATGTGGGGGAATTTGCTGTGCCATTTTTCTCTCTAATTGTCCCTATGGTCACCCTTTCATCCAGAGGTACAAATTCCGCTGTCCCGATACTCAATTTACTGACGTCAGATTTCCCAACATTTTTTTGTCCACTTTGGTGAACCCCGTTATACATTCCACACTGCCACACATTTGTGTCCCTACCGAAAACAGTTGACGAGTTACCTCGTCAATCGGCATATTCCTCACTACTGGACTCTTCGTGTCTATAGTCCGGTGACTCGGTATTAGATAATCGTCGACATAATCAGAGAGTTTATATTGAGTACTGACGTCCCTGCCAATACTGCTACTCCTTTCCCTTGTGTGCTTTGGTACGTTCTCTCCTTACCACTGTAATTCCCTCTACGTACCTTTACCACACTTGAATACACCATGCACTTTTACCGACAACACTTTTTTCCACGTTTTTCACCACACACACCTAACATTGTCACTAAATTTCACTGAAACTCTTTATTTCCGCTTAATTACCCTTTAGAACGCATAAACTCGTTACCACAAATCGATAATATTCAATATTGATACCCATAATAAACTTTACGGAAGGCAGAGGTTTAAACCCAAAATAAAATAAAATTAAAATAATCTAATGGTTTTCGACAACACTCTAGCTAAAAAAAAAATTATAATTTCCAAATTACATTTTCACGATTCACTTATTGTTGTAATTACCTGAAAAGAAAATACATCGACATTAATTTGTTGTCTTCTAGTGTTGACCATTTATCCTCTGAAAAACATATTTCAACAAAACTGTAGAGAGTGTTATAAAACAAAAATTTCCCCTTATGTTACTTTTGGCTGAATAAAACAAATTCTATATTATGTTACTCTACATTTCGTTCTAACCATTTCCCTGACTTCCCATTGAATTCTGCATAAATTCTAAAAGTTCGTTCTTTATGAAACACAAAATAACGATATTTATTTATTTCTTGGTTGAACTACTTCTCGTCTCTCTCTACAATTTTTGAAAATTTCTGTCACTCGCTCTACAATAACATAACCCTTTCTGCTTCACCCTTTACGAAAACACACTTAGAACTTTAACAATTTATGTCTTTTCATCAGCCGACTGCCTCCTAGACTTTACATATTTTCGCTACTTTTACTAAATGGAGACTGACCCTTTGTGAGTTTCCATGAAACTCTCCTAAGAGTCTCTATTTCTCAGAAAAGTCTTACAATCAAAATATTACCACATTTTCGCTGATTGCAAGAAAAATATTATTTTGTACTACCATCACTAAAACAATGGCATTTAGAGCAAGGCTAGGTATTTACATACCTCACTGCTTGACTTCGAGTGTTAAAAACGAAACTGACATACTAGATTTTCTCCTATTAATGTGCACTGTCATGATGACATGAAAAAAAAAACACTCAAACAAAGTGCAAATTTGTTGGTGTCATATGGAGTCATAAAAACTATTTTTTTAACGTAAACTACTAATCTATTTAAACCTCGCAAGGTAACGCTCTATGGCACCTGAGATATATTTACATAAGGTCGTTTACACCTTCCACAAGTATATTCATAAACTTAACCTGCCTTAACTACGGAGGTATTACCAGATACCGTAATTACTTGATCCTACTGTCCAGAGTGAACAATGGAACGAAATTTGAAACGAAAAGCTTTCGTCCTTAGTTTATTGTACCTGAAATAAAATTTTAATTTATACGCTGATGTGGATTTTCCCAAATTCACACTTTATTTTTACCTGTCATCGTTACGGCGATCTTTTGTTTTTATTACTATACAAAATTGATTTTTTTTTTTCGAAATAAAACACTGATTCTAATTATGTATTTGTTCTAGACAAATTTCACTAACATTTTTATAAAAACGGTACTTTTCTGATAATGACCGATGAACTAACTTTCCAATAGAACTAACCCTTTATTCCAAAACAAAGCATATAATTACACATTACAACTGTATCTTATCTCAGCAAAATTCAATCAAATCGCGAATAATCCTATAGTCTTTTAGTATTTTTTTCCAAAAAATTGAATGATGGTGGAAAACTTTCATTAAATCGACTCACAAGGTATACTGAAGGTGAAACTTTGCTACAAAATGTACTGCAAAAATGATTAAAATAAATTTGAAATTTACGATGAATTCTTCTCAAAATCGACTCGACATGTACAGTAAAAATTTTCAAAATTAACTCTGAATTTCTATAATCTACTTTCTTAAATTTCTGAATTTTTAATACGGTAATTTACCACCAATGTCATTGTTTAGCTTCTTATTTTCGAGAAAGTTCATCTATCCATGGCTACATTTCATTAAATTATCGGATTTTCTTCTTAAGTTTATCACAAACACTTTAATTTATATGGCAATTTTGGATGTAACACTTTTATTAACGACCTGTCCGTTTAACGGTCGGAGTTGAATGTCATTTCCTACACACAGTACTGGGAAAATCTCCAGGTAAGCGCAATTCTGTTCAGTTTTACTATTTATATCTTTTATTTTTAATTAACTATATACATCCGTGTATATTTCCCCTTATGATATCATTCACCAATTCAAAATATAATTTTCTAACTCCACGAGCTGACACCATTTTTGTACTAACTTTCCTATTAGCAAATCTTAATCATTTGGATTGAACCATTAATTAATTTTATATCAGATTAGAATGACTCTTAATGTCCCATCCCTTTATTTATTCATACATATAATTCAGCGCGCTGGTTGGCCGTTAGCGTGTGAATTCTTTAAGCTAGAGAAATGATATGTTTGGTTCTATCATGATCAAAATACTCTCATTTATCACAACTTCACAGAATAACACTTTTGTGGAGATTAATTCAGCTATAAAACCCTCATATCTGATCTCAATCATGACAATGTATTTTACTCACCTAAATACTCCCGTCGTCGTTTCATTGCTCTGGATTGGTAACACTTTAACTTATCGAACATGCACCTTTAATTAGACCGTTCAGAGCTGATTGGTTTCAGTAATTCAGTAATTTTGGTTTGGTTCAATTATTGACTTAACTAACAAAGGAAACTCGAGAAATAGTCTGTTTTTCATTTATTAAGGCAAACGGAGATAAATAAATTATAAAACTGTAAAAACATGCGACTAGAATGTTAATATTTACGATAAAAAAAAGGATATAGAGAATTTACTTTCACAATTAAAATCAAAACACTGGAAACTTCAATAATTAAATAAGAACATACTGAAAACAATATTTTTTATAACTCAAAACAAAAACCTAATCTAATTGACAATATATTATCTAGCATGTTAGCTTACCAAGACCATCTTTAAATACGTGAAACTGATTAGAGACTTTGATAAAATAAATGATAACATACTTAAGAAACCCTTCAACTCTGAGAAAATATATCGGACATGTCCCAGGTCAAGGTGAAGCCTTGACCTGAGTATTCTTCACTCGACTTACTGCTTCAAACCCAACATTTCAACTAAAAACTTGTTTTTTAGATCTCCAACAATTCAACTCTATAATTCGTTCAAAGATAGGGGGGATGATCCCGCCCTCAGAATATTTTACTTGTAAGACATTAGGTAGGTGTCGCTCTTGAATGGTCTTGGCATTCTAAACCCTATTCTGGTATTCTACAGTCCTAATTAATTACATAAAGTTTTCCTATTACGTGACATCATGTGGTTGACCGCCCCGTACATTTCAGGACTAGCGTCGAATGTGGTTTTGTTTCACTTTGATAGAAAATGGTCGACAAAAAACTATCAAACATTCTCTTTTGTTCGTCCGATGTCACTCTGCCTTCTTTCTTTTAAAATAACAATAATTTGCATGCATTTACAACGAGTGACCTATTTCCATATATGTATTATTTAAGACAAAAATTAATTGATTAAATGGTCAGAAAGATATTTACGACCTTTCGTTTCTGGAATATCTATAGCATCAAACGAGTTGTACCCAGATGGTAAACAATCGACCCTGGGCTATTCAGGCTGAAACTACCAGATTTTACAATATCTTCAAAGTTGAATGGATTTTCTGATTCTCACGAAAAAAATATTGTTTGTAATATGCCCCTCATAAATTTTGAGTTCCATCATTTCTGTAACTAAAGTTTGGTATTATCGCCCAGAGGAACATGTGGGATGCAACTTTCTTATTGAAATGGATTTGGTCCCACGACCAGAGGCGTCTCAATATTCTATTACAGATCTAAGGCATCTAATGAATGGTGAGTTCAAGTGTGCATTTGTTGAGCTGTGGCCTGCTATGAACAAAAGTCTGTTCCTAACAAAGTACTGTGTGCGGTTGAAGTTGAGATTACTAAGAAGGGGCGATGAGTCGAGTGAATTGTTGACTATTTTATAAATCAAACATATTTCCGTCTGGTATCAAGTTTTTCAATTTTATAGTATTTCAAATTCTGTTCGTATGAGAAGTGGTGACGTTGTTTATTGAATCTAAAGTTAAGTACACTCACAAATTTTCTTTGGACTTTTTCGATACGGTCGGAATGTACATTGTAATGCGGGTTCCAAATAATGGAGCCATACTCTAGGGTCGATCTCACCATGGAATTATATAGAGCAATAACACCATCAGGTCTTGAGAAGCTTCTGGTTGCTCTTAGAATGAAACCAAGATTTCTTCTACTTTTCTGAACAATTCTCTCAACGTGGCTGTCAAAGGTGAGTTTAGTATCTAGAAAAACTCCCAAGTCCTTAATCTTCAATTTGGTTTGTACATTTTTAGGTCGTCTGCATAAAGGGCAATCCTTGTGTTTGTAAAACAGGCACTAATGTCTGTTCCGTCTTCACCTCACTTTCGTGTAATGTATACATTGTAAATAAATATTATTATTGTGTTTGTCTGAGATTTCCTCTATTTCCCTTTAAAATGTTCGCGAACCCGACTGTGTGTTCCTCGAAGCTCGAGGTGCGCGCTTCTCGCCAATCAGTGCGAAAAAGGTCTCTCTCGATCGAACTCTGTGGTCGAAGGTGCACGAAAAAAAAACCCTCTCAAAACGCAAGAAAGTGTGTCGCAATATTAAAAAGAAAACTGTCGGCTGTGAAGAATAGAAAACCGGTGTCCTGCGGAGACCATTATTGCTGAGCTCGTGCCCTTATGACTCCAGGAACCGAAGGTAAGGAAAACACAGTCTCGATTTCTCTTGTTTCTACCATTCAAAATCAATCCACGGGGCAGTTTCCACCTATACATCCCTCAGATACAGTCCACCAACATCCCCAAGATCAAACAATGTCGTTAATGAAGATATTGAAGAGCAGGGGGCCCAAATGGGAACCCTGAGGCACCCCTGATGTAACTTGGAGGTACTCAGAACGAGAGCCGTTAACAACAACATATTGGTGTCTATAAGCTAAATAGGACGTGAGAAAATTAAGAAGATTGCCATGCCCACCGACATTCCGGAGCCCCACCACAAGACTCGCGTGGTGAACCTTGTCAAAGGCCTTCGAGAAATCGGTGTACACGGCACAAGTAGAGAGGCCATTATCTATGTTATCCAGTGTCTCTTTAATAAACGGAACTAAGTTAGTTACTATAGATATATTACCGTAGAAGCCATGCTGGTTCGGATTGATAGACATTTTGATTTGGAAGAACACGATATTTGTAACTATTACTTCAAAAGTTTTCGCAAAATGGCAGAGTAAGGATATGGGCCTGTAGTTTGTGACATCACCTTTATCACCACTTTTGTGCACTGGGACAACCTATGCCATCTTCCATAATTTGGGAAAATTGCCCGAAGTTAAACTTTGGTTGAAAATAATAAACAGAGGATCTATTAAAGTTTCAACACATGATGAAAAGAGGGGAGATAGCATCAGGTCCCGGCCCTTTATTCTGATCTAAATTTGTGATTGCATTCCGGATTTCCTCCTTGGTAATGATGCTCAAACAAATATTAACTTGACACTTTTCATCAACAGAAATATCGGGTGGTGATGAGTCAGATTCAAAAACGCTATGGAAATATTCCGAAAAAATAGAACATATCGATTCAGCATCAGAGGCAGTTTTATTATACAATTTAAAGAAATCTGGTAAGGATTAGTATTTTTTTTGTTATTGATGAAAGACCAGAAGACTCTAGGATCGGTTTTAATATTACTTTCCGTTGATTGAACATAGGTTTTGTAATCATCATCAATATTTGATTTGACGATTTTGCGTAGGTTTGAAAAGTTATCATAATCCTCAGGGTTTTTCCATTTTTTCCATTTTCGATGAAATTTTTCTCTTTGCTTGATTACATTTTTTGTACGTGCAGAGAACCAAGGGGGAAATTTCGATTTAGGAATGATTTTGCGGGGTACATATAGGTCAATCAGGTGATTTACCACCCCATAAAACCTATTTACAGCCACGTCGATAGAACAGTTCAGGAGAAGTTCGCGATTTTTCAGTTCCCGATTTATATTAGCATAGTCTGCCTCAATAAATTTCATACGACTATATGTGTTTCGTTGCATTAATTAAGGTGTTGTCAGACTTACCGATGTTTCTAAGGAGGGATTGTGAAGGTCTTCATTAACAAAAGGTGATGGCCATTTGTTAACTGTTATCTCAAGAGACGGTGAGAAGACAAGATCAAGAATTCTGTTTTTAGCGTTTCTGATGCCAGAGAATTGTTTGAAATCCATTAATGCAAAATCATCGATAAAGTATTCACTGACAGGATCATTAGCACCAACAGGAAGGAAACATCTACCAGAAACTTCAGGTTGCCATACTATATTTGAGAAATTAAAATCCCCGATTACAATAAAATCATCATTTTTGTGTTTAACCATTATTTCATGAAGATTGTTCATGAAAAGTAAAACATTATTTAGAACGGCATAAGGAGGTATATAGACACAGCAGATATGAAGTTTCCCTCCCTCGTTGAGTTGCAATGACACCCACAGATCTTCAATTACACTATTCGTACACCACTCAGATACATTACTCGAGTTGAGATCATTTCTAATACCAATGATTATACCACCACCATCACATTTTCCACTTCTCACTAAGTCACGATCTCGTCTATAGACATTGTAACTAGTAGGAAACAACTCTGCGCTTGACACTTCTTCCTTGAGCCATGACTCACAGATGCATATTATTTCAAAATCGCAGGAACTAGTAGACTTCAGAAAAGTTTCAGTTTTAGTTTTAAGGCCCCTTGTGTTTTGATAATATATGCTCAAACTATCTCGAAAAGAAAACGATGAAATGAAATCAAATTATATTTGCAAGGTGTTATTGCTAGGAAGTTATTGTAGCAATTTATTCAAAAATTCTTCATTTTTTATTAGAAAAGGCCGTGTGTCATCTGACTTCTCCATGAATGTTTTCCCTTCCTTGATTCAACAATATTTATAATTATGGAGACGGGAGAATTATCTTGCTTTCTTGAAAAGGACTTTATAAAGAGGAGATAGATGTTCATTAATACAGACAGAGTTTGCCTGATTTGGTAGTTGCATCTTTCTTCCATTCTCTTTTCTAGCTGCTTCCATAAACTTGTTCTTCATTAAATATGAAACAAACTTAACCACAATTTGATTTCAGCTTTGATTGAATTTGCTATATACTTAACAATGTCAGCAGTGTTTTCACCTTTTTTTTCGGTAACGCCACAAATTTCTATATTATTTTTAAGGCTTAATTGCTGCATATACTCCAACTCTTCTTTCAACAGTTTGTGCTCACTTCTCAGTGTTGAAACTTCCAATTTCAGGTTATCGAACTTTGATGGAATTCCTAACCTCAACCATCTGCAAGTTAAATTCATCTATTTTCTCTCCGTGAAATTGAAGAGATTTGAAAACTTCATTTTGTTGTTTTTTCATCTCGGACATGTCTGAATAAATGAGATCCAATTTGTCCATTATCTTGTCCATGACTGACTTTTGCTTCAGGTCCTGTTCCAAGCATTGTTTACAAGTCCATGTCACCCCATCAGCTGTGAGTTCATTGAACGCTTAATCTAAGTTTCCCGCATTTTAAATCAAAATATTTCTGGCACTGACCTCGACACCTGACGCCTGGATTTGTGCGGCTCACTTGCTGGACACAAAAACTACAGTTCTCGGCCATGACAGCAAAAAATTAAATCCTCTTTTTATCACTTGCTTGAATGTATGGATACCTATCAATGAAAGTTTAATTGACTTTATTAGGATTCCTTCTTTGTTTTGGTGTTTCTTTTCAATTCTGAATGTTTCATTTAAAAAAAAAAACATGTAAAAAAAAGTTTCATGATCAATCTTATAATATTATATTATAATTATAGAAGGGTATATCTAGTCAATTATTATTATATCTATGATGGAATAGCGTCATCAGTCAAACAGCACCAATTATTGTTCCTTAAAAATAACCATTGTACACTTTGATAACAATATTTATTGAGAAATAGGTATACCTTTATTTTAGAGAGGTTGTAACGATGTTGATAAATAAATTTATCAGACGGGGTGGGTAGACTCCAATATCGAGAGTGAGTGGAACAAGACTAAACTTTTATTATAACTGAATTACACAGGATATGAATGATTTTAAATTAATACTGGCAAAAAGTCAAGAAAAGTCACGTTGGCAGGTAGACTACTCCTATTTTCCTATTTGGGTCCGGATCGCCTTGGAACAATGACAGTTGTTGATCTTCATATCGCATTGTCTGGAGCGAGGTATTATAGTCCAGTAATTTAAGGAATATGTTAGTGAAGAAGTTGTTACAAAGTAGCATAGAATTAAGAATAAACGTGATTATTACTATTATCTTTATTCATATAGGCAATTAGAAACATTTCTGGAAAATCCCATTTCCCTTGAGACATTCTTGGGATGTTGGTGGCAACGGCCGTGCCAGCATTTGAAATGTCCGATAAATATCTATTTGAAATGTTAGTAGAATGACACGGGTGTACTAAACACATTCAGGGTACTTAATAAAGAACATCCCAAAAATATCTTTAGGGTGTTATAAAGGATTACAAGAGATTTACTGAAGACATTCATGGCACTCAAATGAAACATCATTGGCATACTTTCAGGATGCCTTTTAAATTATTTTAAAATGGTCTAAAATTCAATGAAAAACGTTTACAAATATTTTTTATTCAAAACACAAATACTACATGATTCAAAACTAAATCAAATAGTTTCAACTGAATAAGGCTTTTACCTTTACAAAATATAAAACAAATGCTAGATACACAGCAAAAGGGTAACTTCAAATACAAAGACACAACAGTTTGGTAGGTCAATACAATGAATGAATGAATTAATAGGTAATGTTCCTATTTACTTGAAAAATTACTGTTAACGTTAATATAAACCCATGAAAAAATAAACGGCAAGTTTAGAAATTCTGAAAAAAATTCGAGTTAGTTTGACAATCAAATTGAATAATTAGAGAGAAGAAGAAGAAAATCTGATGAACAGTTTTCGAGGAAAAAAATAAAAACCTAATTTTCAGAGGTTTTTTAAGTCTCCCCAAAAACCACTCATCAGATTCCATTTCAAATATCATGACATATCAATGTCAAAGTAAAAGATAATCACGATTTTTTTCAGAATTTTCAACTTCAACGTTCCCTCACAATTTGAAAAAAATCTGAAAATCTTGTTATAAATTCAGTTGAGAAGTTGAGAAGAATCGCTTTTGAAAGTGATATTTATATAAAATTCAGGAGACTGAACAAAGAGGTACTATTCATACTATATTTCAGACATAAAATCAAACGATTTATATTTTTAATAATGATTTTCAAAACCTCGGACAAAAAACGGTTAATCGCTCCAGTGAGTAATTCCTCTGTAGTACATGAACGAAAAGACGAAAATGGTTCTGCCACTGTCCAAAAGGTATTGCACAGAATTATTGTCACTGTCATTTTTACTGCACAGCGTTGCCAATAGACAGCGGTAACCGATGTAATTTGTTTAATTTTGGGAAAATGAGAGTTACTTCGATAGGGGTTTGTCAGTTCATCAGTTGGTTGTTGGATTAGTCCGCCTAAAGCCTTGGAGTCCTTGGACACAATTGAAGAAGTATGTAAGTAATAAGTTTTATATTTTGCCATTTATAATATCGGTTTTGGAAATGAAACAGGGCGCAAAACAGAATTGAAAAATAATAATAATCATAATAGCGTCTTCATTGTCCATTTCAGTTGTTTTCAAATAACATTATATCAGATACAAAAAATAACGGCATAATAGGCGGAGTTCAGCTTATTTGAAAAATATTGATAAAAATAAATTATAGTTAGTTGTTCATATTAGCTGCTCATTTTGAATTTTACCAACAATATTCTTGTTTGTGGTTAAAGCAAATCTAATCTAAGCAAGATCAAGGACGGACTGACTATATCTATAACAAACCCATGGGCACTGCAACCCCAAATATCAGAAAAACAAACGAAATGAATACAATAAATGATATACAGGTGAAGCGGAAAAAAGTGGCAATACCAAAAATTCCCAAGATCTCCTCCCACAGTAAAACCGACGGCACAGGCATCATCAATAAACCAAAATCTAAGAACAAGAATGAACCAACTTTAAAGAAAATGGTCCCCACCTTTGGAAACACTAAAGAGGATTGAAAAGATAACCCCTTTTAGAACAAAAGGAGGTCTATATCCATGGTAAGCCTGGATGTTCTGCAAAGTGGCAACTGTGTGTGCAGGTGTAAATAAACAGTCCAGGAAGTCATAAATCGAAGAACTAAAACGTTTATATATCTTCGCAGTATAAGAACGCATGCTGATAAGGTTAGTCATTGATTACCTGTGAAAATAAAATACTAAAAATACATTGAAATTGAATCACATACCTACATACACCTCCATAACCGAGTATAGGAGATTAATTTCTAAAGCGTTGTTGCCAAGTCAAAAAAAAAAACAGTTATTCTGTGACAGTGTTGTCGACATAAATTGGATATAGCTGGGGTGTGTCTATAAAGCCAGAGTTAAGTGAAGTCAGTAATTTCACACATCCTGCAAAAATTTACTACGAGAATTATGGTTGACGCCATAATATCTCAAAAAATAATTGATGAAATCATAAAAAATAGAGATGAATTGAAAAACGCAATTAGTGCTAGCGAAGCTAGACTACTCCTGGAAGTAAAAGACTTGAACTCCAGGATTACACAACTCGAAAAAATCAATGCAGCTCTCAACGGGAAAATCGAAACTCTAGAGAGGGAGAATAAACTGAAAAATATAGTTATATTTGGTCTCAACAAACCAAATAGTGAAATAACGGTCGAGCTCATATGTAGAGAAATTAAAACACTCATTGATGTAGATATCGCAGAGAGTGATATTAGCAATCTCTTCTGCTTAGGAAAGGGCCAGAACTGTCCAATAAAAATTGAGTTCGTTAGATATCTCAAGAAAAAGGATATATTAGAAAATTCCAGAAAACTAAGGGGACTGGCATTATAATAGCGCATGACCTAACCCAAAAACAAAGAGACGATTATCAAATTCTGAAGCGGCATTGGCTGAAAGAAAAGGAGAATAAGGACGAATGTTTTATACGGCGCAATAAACTTGTGATGAATGAAGTAGAATACACACCTGAAGATATTCTGGAAATTGAAAATACCGAAGAAGGCGGAAAAGCAAACAGTCTACCAGCTACTCCCACCCAACTTAGCCAATCTGAGGAGGAAAATCAGGAGCATATCCAGAGACAGAATATATCAAAAAAACCCAAGGAAAAGGAAAGTACACCAAAATCAACTTCTTCAACAGCAACTAATAAGCAAACCACGAAGCCGGTAGACCTCTTGAGGAAATTACGATCAGGTTTGTCAAGCACTTTCTCTAATTCAAGAAGATAAGAAACACAAAAGAAAGTCAACACAAAGTGTGAAATGAAACAACTGTGTCTATCTTCATGAATTATAATATAGTTTCTAAGTCTAGGGTAGTATTCATAACTCTCATATAAACTCATAAAGAATGAACCCATATATAAACGATTTCAAAATACAAAAAATCGATACATTTGTATTAGAGAATGCAAATGAAACAGACCAGGTTCTTTGTATAAATAATAACTTTCCAAATTTTATCCGGAGCCTAACCAATAATTTTGACGAATTCTTAATTTTCATCAATCAGTTCAACTTTACATTTGATTGTATAGTTTTTAGTGAAACCTGGAAGATACCAAATATAGAAATTATCAATGTAAAGTGTTATAAGACATTATATAATAAGGGCAACTTGAATCAAAACGATGGAGTGGTAATATTTGTAAAATCTGACATCTACCGTAATCACACTTTGGAAGAATTGAATCTCTTGTGATTAAACTAAAACTCAGTATCGGCGGCAGCTCTGTCATGGTCAATGCAGTATATCGATCACCATCTACTAATGTACTGTAACACTATAATTTACCTTTTTGATGGCTCTGGTATAGTAATCACAACAACTGAATGCCACAGATATTTCCTACGATATTTTCTGTAGCCGGACTGAGGAATGGTTGATACTGTATATTTTTGCTTACAACTGTATACTGTTATTCGTGTAAATTGCTCATTATAGCTGTCCATAATTCATTTTGTCTTTTCAAAATCATATCTTTGAATTCTTGTTTACTTCATGAGTATGCCTTTCATGTGGAGGTTATCTCGGGTTGACAACTGTCAAATCACGGTTTACAATGGGTCAGCTGAGTGGTCTGGTGTATGTAAGGAAGTCAGCCTGTGGATTATATAGTCCAAGCGCGATCAACTGATTCTGAACGTACGCTAACCACATCGGCTGTGCTAGTGTGAGTTGTGTTTCGTATCTGTTTCTGTCATTCCGTGAAAACATTTCAATGAGTGCTCTACTGTGAAACGGACGTTTGATAACGTGACGTTTGTTTTTTTTTTTTGGAAATAGAGACAAAAAATGAAAGCGTAGCAAGCTACGCATTTCAACAGCTAGATCTGCCTTTTGCGTTGTGGCATTGAACTGAGGCTTACGAATATACTGACCATTCCATAGTGGAAGGTAAATTTTATTCAAAAATCATATTGAATGAATTCATATTACATATTATATTGTTTATTACAACCTTTTGATCATTTTAGATCTAAAGGCCAATTTGGGTATACCTACCTACCACCTGATTCAGAGCTGAGTTGGGATGCCAGACGGCCATGAAGGCATGATTTCCTGAGGCCATTTTTGATCAAATTTTTTTTTTCCAAAAATTGAAATTTAGAAAGATATAATGAGGTGCTGACAAATAGGCCATTGTCCCCTATAAAATTTTGATTCCGGAAGCTTTTGTGAAAATGCACTAAGAATGGGACCTTCCTTTTTTGGAAAGTATCAGCTACTCCAAGGGTAGACACAACTACCATACCATACAATACAACTTCCAGGCAGCAACAGGTCAGATCCAATCATTTAATTGAAAGCAAGCAGCCCAATGGTTAAATTATAAATTTTAGAATCAATACTATTTTCCAAGGATTACCTTGTACTTAGTACCTACTTGCAATCCTAATAATTACTCGGTGTAAACCATTATAGATCTATAATCGGTACCTTTTTTTCCTTAAGACTGCAGTCATTGTTGACAGTGTAACCTAATATTATGTAAAGTTCAACTTCAGTAAAACTGAAGCCCTTGTTGCATCCAATGTAAATTCATTAACATTTTTTTTTTAACTTAGCCTATTTCCTCTTCAAGGGTAGGTACATGTTTAAATTCTTTTATCTCAAATGTGATGCAACATTCAATTAATTTCATCTTGAATACTGTTACAAGCATAGTGTTACAAGGAACCGTTTGACAGCCCCATTAAATTTAATTCCTAGTCACGGGTGTATTTTATTAGGTACTGATATTCCCTTTTCCTTTTTTTCTTACTTTTGAAACAAGGTGGCACTCAACAAAGCCAACCACAATAGTGTCCTTACTCTCGGCCTAGCTCTCCGCTGAATGAGCAACCGTGCCTTGTGACCATTTAGAATTAAAACATCTTTTTGGGTACAGTACATCAATTCAACACCGAATTAAAATTATACCTTGAATCATCTGATAATAAAAATGTGGATTACAATATATTAGTTGGAGATATCAACGTCAATATCCTTAAAAAAAACGATAACGATGTAAGCGAATACCTAGATGTCATGGGTGAACACGGTTTTTTGTCCACAATAAATGCAGTCACGCGTACGACATCAGATTCCTGTATTGATCATATTTTTATTAAAAGCAAGACCAATATCGATTTATTATTACCAATTATAATTCAAACAGATATCACTGACCACTATACCACCCTAATTCAAATAGTAATCGAAAAGGAAAACATTACAAAAAAGAAAGAAATAAGTTTATTGACCAAATAAATTATAAAAAGCTAACTTCAAATATATCCAAAGTCTCATGGGATGAGGTATATCAGTCAATAAGTGTCGATTCTGCAACAGAAAAATTTATAAATACATTACAAGAAACTAGAAAACAGTGTACAACAAAAATCAAAATCAAAGGAAAAGAAAAAAAAAAGGAAAGACTGGATATCCAAAACGTTAATAAAGTCTGTCAATAAAAAAAAACCGTATGTACCTGCAGATGAAAGCAAACCCTGGCAATGAAGATCTTAAAAAAGATTATAAAAATTATAAAAATACGCTTAACTCATAAAAAAAACTAAAACCGACTATTACAAAGCTCGCATTAATGAAAATAGAAATGACTCAAAGAAACTTTGGCACAATATAAACGATATGTTTGGAAAGAGTGAATCAAATGAAATAAACTTAATTAAAGATGAATCAAGAAATATAATCACTGATCCTAAAAAAATTGTCGAAAAATTCAATGACAACTATATTAATATGGGCCGAAATCTAGCATCCAAAATCAATAGAAATCCAAATTATGTTCCGAATGAGAATGTCTTTAATAACTCAATATTCTTAAGCCCAACATCCCCAAGTGAAATAATCAATATTATTGGAGAGCTGAAAAATAAAAAAGCTCCTGTCGTAGACAACCTGAAATCATAGACTCTTAAAGAAATTGCAGTTCACATATCAAACCCCTTAGCATATATATTCAATAAATCCATCGAAATGGGAATATATCCAACAAAATTTAAAACCTCTGTAGTAAGTCCCATCTATAAAGGTGGTGACAAAACTGAAGTAACAAACCATAGGCCCATTTCACTAATTTCGAACCTTAGTAAAATATTTGAAAAAATCTTGAAAGCAAGACTAACAAGCTATCTCAATAAAAATAAACTACTTTCGGATATTCAATTTGGCTTCAAAGAAGGTAAGTCTACCCAGGACGCTATACTGGAATTAACTTCAGAAATATATGAGACCCTGGATCAAAGTAAGCCGTGTATGACTGTGTTCTTAGACCTCGCAAAGGCCTTTGATACCGTGAGTCACCCTATATTGTTATCATCTTTATAAAACATGGGAATAAGAAATTATTGCCTCAAACTCTTCAAAACATATCTAGAAGAACGAAAACAATGTGTAAAGATCAATGGAGAAATGAGTAGTTACAAGACTATAGAATATGGTGTTCCACAAGGAACAGTACTGGGACCGATACTATTCTCCATTTACATCAATGGAGTATTTTCTTTGCCAACAAAAGGCAAAATAATTAGCTTCGCAGATGATACTGCAATATTTTATAAGGGTGAAGATTGGGATGAAGTCAAAAGCAATGCGGAGTCAGATCTCAATATTATAAGAGATTGGTTTGATAGCAAACTATTATCCATTAATTTCAAGAAATCGTTCTTCTTACCCTTCTCCAACAGAAAATCATCATTGCCACGTTTCACACAAATCAATATTGGAAATAACATCAAGCTTGATTCTGTTACCAAAATAAAATATCTTGGGATTATCCTAGACAGCCATCTAAAATGGTATCTACATATAGATTATATATTGCGGAAATTGCGATTTGTATTGTACAAATACCGGCAACTCAAAGATATCCTAGATATGAAGCAAAAAAAAATCATCTATCACAGCCTAGTAGAGAGTCACATTACATATGGTATCTTGGGATGGGGAGGGGTGGCAAAAACGTTCCTTCATCCTTTCGAAATCATCCAAAAGCGGTTCTTGAAATTAATGTTGAATAAGGAATGGAGATATCCAAGCGATCTGCTGTACCAAGAATCGCAAATCCATGATGTTAGACAGTTATTCTATAAAAATGTGAGTATTCGTCAACACCAGAATAAAAACATGTTAATCGTTCTCACCCATGACTATAATACTAGGAAAAAAAAAACAATGTTTAAAGCCAATTGTATCTAAAACAATATGGCAAAAGAGTTATAACTATCTAGGCCCCAAACTCTTCAATACTCAACCTCCCACTATTCAAGTCGAAAATTCTACCAGAATATTAAAAAAAAAAGTGATTGTGTATTTAAAATCTGTCACAAGATCGGATATACATGAATTGATAGACTGAAATATAATTCAAATAGCCCTTAAAATCAGTGCGGTGCAATAGTATTGTACTTCTATGTATATTTCTAAATAGTCTAGTATCTAATTCAAAACTATTTTAACATTATAATATTTTATAGTTTGAAATTTCATAATTAAATTTTATCTCAATTTTTTTTTTCAATTTTTACTGAATAAAGACACCAAAGTCTATGAGAGTTTATATTTATAATATTCGTTTCGTGTATTTGTTATTTAATATACCTAGCTAGTTTCAAACTTAGACTTTACAATGTATTTGCCATCCTCACAAACAGGTATGAGCCTCTGTGAGTTTTATTGTTATATTGAACATATCCGTTTTATTCCGTTTGAGTATGTGTATATATATATATAATCTGTCTTGATATTTGTATATATAATTTAATGTTTTAAAATTAGTATTGAAAGTGTATTCACTATCCTCACAAACAGGTGTAAGCCTCTGTGAGTTTCTGTTGTTTATTTTGAACATATGTCCACTTTATTTTATTTTATGTATTTACTTTCTACAAAATAAACTTCTATTCTATTCTAAAGCAACCAAAATTTGCAGACAAGGAAAATACATCACTGTTTCTGAAAAATGTGGTGTAGTACACCCATTAGAAAACTGAAGACTCCACAAATTTTCCAAAATTTGCAGACATGATTCGGCACGGTGCTTTAGTTCGAAAAACGAGGCCTCCACCCAATACAAATCTGAGGGCGCTGCAAATTTCCTGAAATTTTCAGACAGGACACAGCAAGGAACACTGAATTCGAATAATGAAGTCTCTGAGGTCTCCACCCAACAAAAACCAGAGGCACTGCAACTCTCACCAAATTCACAGACTCAGCAGAGTCCACTGAATTTGAACAACGAGGTTACCGAGGTCTCCAGCCAACAAAAGAGTGAAGACACTACAAATTCAACCAAATTCATAGACAGGACTCAGCAGGTGCCCACAGTATTCGAAAAACGAGGTCCCCTAGGTCTCCACCAAACAAAATTATGGAGGCACTGTGAATTCCACCAAATTCACAGACAGGACTGATCTCGATAAATTATTTCCCCGAGGTTTCCACTCAACAAAAAACTAGAGTCCCTATTAGTTTCACTGAATTTACTGACACTGCTCTGTAGAGGTCGTTAATCAACAGTAATGAGGCCCGCGAAGTCTACATTCACAAAATAAGACAAAGATATTGTAAAACTAAAATATTTTGTAGACCATTGAACAATAAGCCTATACGAAGAGCTGGAAAAGATAAGAAAAGAAAAGAAAATAGAGTATTGTCCGTGAATTTGGTGAAAGGTGTAGTTAAAAAAAACTGTTAAAATTGTTTTTCCGTTAACCAGCTGTCGTCCCCTTACGATCGGCAGCACTTAGAAGTCGAAACTTGTGCGAGCTAAGGATTAACGAGGTCTTACCTTTTTACGTACGTTTCCTAGCACTTTCTCGGGCCATCAGAAAAAGTTCTGCAGTCGCTAGGGTAGTGCTTCCGGTTTTAGTTGGATGCAGACCTCGGGGGCCTCATCATTCGGTTGCAATGTCCCTTGCTGTGTTCTGTAAACAAATTCCAGGAAATTTGTTGCGCGCGCCCTCAGATTTGTCTTGGATGGAGACCTCATTGTTCAAACTCAACACCCCATACTGAGTTATGTGTGCAAGTTTCTAAAAATATAATAAGAAAGTTTGAACCGAAATAATTATAAAGATGATTTAAAAAGGAATTAGATGTTTTCCAACCTCATGAATCATGACTTCGTATGTTGACTTTCTACTATAAACCTCATGTTTAATGTCTAGATAAAGAAGATAAACGTTTCCGAAAGCTCTACCAAATAACAAAGAGTATTATTTAAAACAGCCATTTTGACTGTATTGCGGATGCAGTCATCCGCATTTTTCCTTAACTAGTCAGTCAAGACTACCCATCGCCTTATACATATTATTTATATTCTATATCTCTAATGTAGATAATACAGTAAATAAATAATTCATTATTGAATAAAAAGAAACCACAAAATCATCTCCACAACGAACAAGAATTGTAATAATTATTATCATTTCTAGTAATCCGGCTATCCGTGATATAGCTACATAATGCATTACTACATTACCACAATTAACACCAGATAATAATCTATAGTCCTGTGAGCTATTTCGTAGTACTCCGAATAATGTTGGCAACAATGCATTAGCAGTAGGGTTAAGCGTTGCATTAAACTGCAATTCATATGGAAATATTATGAAAGATCGCTGTAACTATGGTATGAAAAACATCTTGTCAGTGCCATCTTAGGCCGGGTTTCACCAATACTTAAATCACGATTTAGGAAAAAACCGACAATTTAAATCGGGCGTATTGCTCAATCGGCTATATTGCTCAATCGGCTGTTTTTGGTCAGTGAGAAGTAATCTTAGTTCGCGAAAACTACACTGTACGACCTATACAACTGTCCAACGGTGGCCAGCATATATCTATTAACTACAAATATTGATAACACGCCATAAGACGCAATGTTATCAAATTGAAGCCAGAAATATCTATCCTACCTTTTCTCAAACGGGGGCTGGGAAACTATTGCGCATGCCTCGCATGCCAAATTCTGAATCACGAGAAATGTCATACATTTTTAAGGTTATGCTTCTTTTGACATTTTCAACCATCCCATATTGAAAATGGGCTAACATTTTCATAATATGGATAAATGAAAAATGAGAATTATGCAAGACGGTCAATTAAACTTCGTATCATTAAAAAAACGATTCATTGATCCATTTGTAACACAATGTCTGTTACCTGCTACTAGAGATTCATCAATCAATTTTCTGCCAAAAGCGGATAAAAACTAACTAAACTTGAAGAAATATGGATTGGGTATGTGACAGACAGTTGATAGAAAAGCTAAATCTCGTTCCACATCGGCATCATATCTGCCGAGAAAAATAGTTTGCTGGTGGTGATGTATTTTTTGCCTCCCTGAACACGAACTCCAAGTATAACGCGGCGATCTTAAATTCCTTCAGGCATGAATCTAGAAATGTAGAAATTTATAAAATGTGTCATATTCTCAGGAATAAAACCCATATAGTGCCGTCCTCTCTTATAATTTGCACGATCTACACTTGCTCTCTGTAAACTTATCCATATTATGAGGTTATGTTAGAAAGATATGCTTCTCATATATGTTCGATAATTGCTGCTGCCGAATCATGCACGCTAGAAAAAGATGAAAAAACAAAATCGTGTCTTTGAATAGTAATTTCTGGCGCAAGGGCATTAATTTAACAGCGTCCAATTCGAAGTCGATGCTCATTTTTTTTGGCATCACATAGGCTATCCTTATTATCCATATTCGTAGTTAATAGATATATGGTGGCCAGTAAAGCAATACGCCTGAATAAAATTGTTGGATATATCCTAAAGCGAGATTAAAGTTTTGGTGGCATTTGGAAGTATCAATATCTACAATTTGTATATTTTGGATTTTAGCCTGAGAGGTGGGAAATGTGTTGAAAATATCACTGGAAGTTACTCCAAATGCTTCAAAGTGCACCCGAAGTCGCCCGAACTCAACTCAAGTTAACTTCAGTGCGATTTCGGCTGACTTCGGACCATAGAAATGTATATTATATACTTACTCTAGAATGCTAATTAGTGATTTTTGTAACAGTCCCGGTTTCAGTAAAATATTATGGTACTTGTGAAGATAAACAAACGTTAATTCTGAATCTCGGAGAACAAGGTTGGAAACCTCATTGTGCTTATACCTGTTATTTGTATTTAGCCAATTTGAATACATATTTTCACATATTTATGATCCCGAATATTTAGCAAAGGCCATCAGAAAGTAGAGTACGCTTATTATTATTATTAACCGCTCTGAAGCGACTGATTTTTGATATCACATTCACTTTTCAGCTGTAGTAAACCAACAAAAACCTACGGAACCACCCCAAATCGTCGGTGCGAATTTCAAGGAAGACTGGATTGGAAAATAAATTGAAAGTACCAAAAACTATGAAAATTTATTTCAGCTAATATCATGAATAACTTCAACTCAATAAAATTGGGTGCTTGGAAACTCGAGGTTTTTTTCAAGAACGATTCATGTTAAAATTCGCAACTGTATTTAATTTAAATCATTTGAAGAGATTAACATGCTATTTCTACGAGTATTTCTGGTTGTATTACCTTAGTGCAATTTCCACAATGGGGATGCATGAAAAAGTGAGGCCAGAAGCTGTAAAGATTTCTTCGTGGATAGAGATAAAAAGCCACAACCCGGCAGCATTGGTCAAGAGAGCATGGTGGTTGGGTTTACATAATCATGCAACTATTAAATTTATTTCTATGAGGCCCCGGCGCCACTTGACTTTAATTTAAATCAATTCAAAGTCAAACTTCCTGTAAAAAAAATCAAGAAAACAAGAACTGAATGATATCGTACTTATTGATAGGTGTATAATGGGTGAAATATCAAAGTAAATCTGTCTGAAGAAAAACTCAACACTTTCTATTACCTGTATATTTTAACATTGAATAGATACCATACAACGGTGCAGCAAAACAAAATGAATAGAGAAGGAAGTAGCTGATGACACTACAATGTGAAACGATTTACCTTATGGTATTTTTAGTTTGTTAAGAACATATAAGTGACACTCATGTAACAAAAAAATAATCTGGGTATCATTCAGATTATGATCAATTTTTCTTTATCAGATCAGTTATATAGATTCAATATGGTTAAACAAAATGCCAATGGTTAGTTAAATTATGAAATTAATTTGAATAACAGGCCTGTTCCAATGGTCTTCTCCAGGGTGTTTCTGGCAGCGACAAGTTTCACTCAGAACTCATCAGGTACGTCTTTATGAGCACCATTGTATCGTAACTTTCAACCAGCTCCTTGCTTAGTAGCTCAGGTAGTTCCAAAAAATTGCTAATCAAATGTGTTATTCCATACCCCACAGGTAATAGTATCCCAAATGAAAAAAATTAGAGTATTCTCTCTTGAGTTTCCACGCGTGGACCAGTTACTTCCTAATCAAAAATGAAACAAATAGGAACGACTTCCTACTTCCTATCGACTTCATAGTCGTACCTAAAAACCCTAAAAAAAGTACTTTGTGAACTAGGAATATTTCCCAGTTGGATATCAACTTACCCCACTCGGAGGGTTGAAGACTTATAGCTGACAGCCATATAGCCCTTCTAGTATAAGAAAATTTTACATGGGTCTCACTGCAATAAATTATTTTTATTTTTACTTAACGCCATGTCTTTACTAGGCAGGAATGTACTACTTACAAGTCGTATGAAGGTGGTTTCAACTTTTAGTGCCATGGACTAAAATTTCACAGTTCGCCTTCCTAATTAATACAAATGATATCGTTAAAAGGGTGACTCGTTGGATGGGCTTGACAAATCCCCACAACTTCTCCCAGCTACACCAGCTTGGCGAGAAAATGGCCAACAAGAGTCCTCTCCCTGCCATTTTTTTTGTTCACCTAGCTAGCTTAAATGGCTTTATTGCGCAAGGGCTACTGTGAGTTCTCAACTCCATCTACTAAGATAGCTTTGAGGCCATGAAACCTAGGTTTCTGTTAGCAGAAAATATGCTATACCTTTTCCTTTTATTTGGAATGCAATTTACTGCCCTTTTTATTTATATTGGAAATCACGAGATCCGACAAGGAACTGGTTATTATTAACAATATTTCTTTTATATTGAGGATTTCAGGTTTATTTCAAAACCTATACTCGCGACCTCTACGAGAGGGAAGTTAAATTTCCAATATATTAATTTTATAATTTTATTTTAAGAATCTATAGATATCTACTATATACAGTGAAATGAAATATTGACGAGGAGTCATAGAGGGCTGATACTGCAATTCATAATTATTTTTATGATATTTGAGTACGCAGCATTTGAAACGTTACAAAGCATTTTCCTTACCATCTAAGAAAAGCACTTCCATATTGACATTAATTTTCTGAGGCGATTCTGTGCATGTTTAGTACTTTTTGTAGGAATCTAGAACTCATAATATAAGGGATGTGGTAGAAAGTTGTATCACTCGCCATGCATGCTTACGCAGACACAATATTGGTACTGCACTTGCTTCAAATTATTCTATTGTCGTTTTCACATAAATTTTCATGAGGAAAATGTCTGCCACAAATTACAATTTTCCCACTCAAATGTTCTGCTGGGGTCTCTTCTTAAAAACAATAATCAAAAATCATGCCTTTTTTGTCAAGCTATAATAATATTTAAGCTATTTTGAGCAAAGCACATAGGTACATAATAAAATTCATTATCTACCAAAAATGATTTATTTCAGGTATTTTTCCTTTACACAACAATAAACAGTTCATTGTTTCTATTTTTAGGAAGAAACGGCTTAATCAGAAATTGTCTTTAAAGGAACATGATTAATGCAAATTCACGAAAGATGAAAGAATAACCAACGACAACGAACACCACACAAAACGACAAGAGAAGATCGGAAATTCTGAAAACCGTCTCTGTCTCTAACAAGAGTGACAGATCTTAGTGACAAGTCGTAGAATAGTTATTTATGTATCAGGGGCGTAAAGTAAGCGTTTATGGCCTGCGGCGTGGATGATGGCCCGATGGCGTTAGCCGAGGGCCATCACACGCCAAAGGCCTTAAACGCATTTTACGCACGTGGTACATACAAAATTTTATGCACTAGCGGTTTTATAGCGCGAATCACAAATACTGACTTGAATTGCAATGGTCTACACGTTTCATACGTTATGCATACAATAATTAAGGGTAACATAATATGAGGAATGTGAAACTGTAGTAGCTGAGTGCTATATTGAAGAATCTATTTCAAATAAATAGATCATCACCGAAAAAATTGCCAACGATTATGAACAAATGTTAGAAAGAGTATTGCTCTATTGAACTGAAATGATTCTAATTCGTGTTAGGAATTGCATGAAATGGTGTGTGAGTATAGACAATTTCAGAATTTTGTCTACTTTACGGCCCGCCGGGCCATAATGCGCCCACGGGCGGTAAAGTGCCACTTTACGCCCGGCGAACCGGGCGGTAAAGTGTACTTCACCGCCCGCTAGTGCATAAATATATATCATATACTCACTCTAGAATGCTAATCCCCATGACACAAGTGTTGTAAAAAGATCAGGCTAGTCCGCAATGCGCATGCGCGTCATTAGTGATTTTTGTAACAGGTCCGGTTTTAGTAAAATATTATGGTACTTGTGAAGTTTAACAAGCGTTAATTCTGAATATCAGAGAATAAGGTTGGAAACCTCATTGTACTTATACCTGTTATTTGTATTTAGCCGATTTGATTACATATTTTCACATATTTATGATCCCAAATATTCAGCAAAGGTCATCAGAAAGTAGAGTACGGTTATTATTATTATTTGTCGCTCTGAAGCAACTGATTTTTGGTATCACGTTCACTTTTCAGCTGTAGTTAACCAACAAAAACCTACTGAACAACCCCAAATCGTCGGTGCGAATTTCAAGGAAGCACTGGATTGGAAAATAAATTGAAAGTACAAAAAACTATGAGAATTTATTTCAGCTAATTTCATGAATAATTTCAACTCAAATTGGATTTATAAAATTGGATGCTTGGAAGCTCGAGGTTTTTTTCTGGTCAGAATATACAACTGCATTCAATTTAAATCATTTGAAGAGATCAATTTAACATGCTATTTCTACGAGTATTTCTGGTGCAATTTCCACAATGGGGGTGCATGAAAAAGTGAGGCCAGAAGTATTTTCCTTACCATCAAAGGAAAGCACTTCCATATTGACATTAATTTTCTGAGGCGATTCTATATATGTTTAGTACTTTTTGTAGGAATGCAGAACTCATAATATAAGCGGTGTGGCAGAAAATTGTATCACTCGCCATGCATGCTTACGCAGACACAGTATTGGTACTGCACTTGGTTTCAAATTATTCTATTGTCGTTCTCACATGAATCTTCAGGAGGAAAATGTCTGCCACAAATCACAATTCTCTCACTCAAATATTATTGAGCATCTTGCTGGGCATATTTGATGAAACGTGGTGCGAAACTTTGGATTTGACTCTTTGAATGAACTGTATCAACCACTCGATTCAACGAATCTTCCGACCACAGTTCCTTGATCTCTTCCGTAAAAGTTTTGATTAAAGCTCCCTTCACATCAGAGAAACTTGAGAAACTTGAGAAACTTGAGGGACAATACTCCATTTTTATATTAGGAAAAACCAAGAGGCGGCTCCAGAATGTTGGAGTTTCGTGATTTCTGATACGATTCCGTTCAAAATTGGTATATAGAAGCTTTTGGGTTTGGGATGTCATGATTATTTTTTTTGATAATTCAACGTAATGTCTCCAAAATAGCGGACGAAATTTCTGATTCTCGGTCTGATTCTATTTTGAGTTGGTATAGGTATAGGGATTTTTGTGGTCGGAGATCATGATTTTTTTGTCAATGTTTGATAATTCGAAGAGACAGCTACAAAACGGTGGACGAATAATTATTGTCCGATTCCGTTCAAAATAAGAATGTAGGGGTTCTTTGGATCGATGATTTTAACTTTTATTGTCAAAATAAAAAAATTCAATATGGCGGCTTCGAGATTTAAGGTCAGATTCTATTTCAAACTTGTTTCTAGGAGTTATTGGCATAGGAGATGAGTTTTTCGAAACTAAATAATTCAATATGACGTATTTTACGAATGATTTAATGAAAATATTCGTGCATTTGAATACAATCTTGTCTTAAAAACATTTTTTTCTTTATATTTATCAGGAAATACACTCTCCACTTCGTCAGGGCTATGTAGCGAGAATTTCGGAGTTAGTGGCATATTTTTACGCATATTACCTAATAACTTGTTCTTGTGACTCCCATATCGGCAACTCCGTTCAACACTGGTTTCCAATACATCGGTTAATTTGGGCGGCGCGGCGTTTTTGATGTTGGAAAGCTACATCGGAATGTTTCAATGGGGCAGTGTGATACCAAAAATCAGACGCTTTAGAGCGATAAGTAATAATAATAACCGTTCTCTACTTTCTGATGGCCTTTGCTGAATATTTGGGATCATAAATATGTGAAAATATGTATTCAAATCGGCTAAATACAAATAACAGGTATAATATTTTACTAAAACCGGGCCTGTTACAAAAATCGCTAATGACGCGCATGCGCATTGCGGACTAGCCTGAATTTTTTACAACGCTTTTGACATGGGGATTAGCATTCTAGAGTAAGTATATAATAGTATATTCTGTAACAAGGTTAGAATGAAAATTCGATGCGAGTGGAAAGTTCCAAGCGCGAGCAGAAGGCGAGCGTAAGGAACCACGAGCATCACGAATTTTCATTCTAACCGAGTAGCAGACTATATTCTCTCCACGATCAAGATAGGAAACGTGACAGCAATAATTTTGACACTCACTCAAATTTTGCCACGACAATGATGAATGTGGCACGATTGTCATGTTATTATTGCTAACCAGTGTGAGAATATTATTCTATCACAAGAGAGAGAATGTAAATACATTTAAATTGCATGGGGGCAGAGGTGTTGCAGAATATTTCATCAATTTCAAGAAATTTGATTTCAGAATTGGCAAATTCTGTGATCATCGTGGAGAATATATATTTCTATGCCCAGGACAGATGCGGCGGTTCCTCTTTGGACCGCGATACTTATTCTTTGTAAAAGAAAAGACCTTGCTCTAGGATCGTCAGTTATTTTTAAAGTTTATGGCCAGTGATTTCGAAAAATTCCGAAGCAAATCTACCAAAAGAGCCATAGGTTTCGATAGCTATTGGATAAAAAATGTGTTGTTCAATCAAACTAGAATAAGGTAAATGTACCCTTCACCGACCGTCCACCTATTACCGACTGCTAGTGTTTCTACCATTTGAAATTCAAATATAAGAAGGAAAAACCAATATGGTGAAGTTATTAATTTAGGCAGATGGCGCTGAAGATAATTAATAATGTATTCAGCTTGACGTTTTTTGACGTGCGCGAACTATTCGTCAGTTCAAGTTTATCCGCTTTGCAGTGCAGATCAGGTCCGTTTTCTAAACTAGTAGGCTTAATTTGGAAAGGACCCCGCACTTTTTATGGGTAAATGGTTCTCGGTGAAATTGTCTGAACTTTCAGTATATTGCAGTATTTGATGCACTGATTGAACGTGCAGAATCGCAAAGTTCGTACATGGATAGATTTTGAAATACATGGCGTTCAAGTTAAAAATCAGTTATTTTTATTTAATAATTTTCTAGGGATTTGAAAGTGCCAACTGCACTTTCTTTCATTCGTATCATCAACGTACCTTCATATTACTAAATATCATTCAGATGGTGCAGATTATATTATTAGGTACAGAGTGAAAAATAAAAATATCTCAGTAATGTCTGAAAATTCGATATAATAATGATATATTGATAGAATTGTATTGGCGTGCAATATACTATTCTTATTCCATCATTAATCACAATAATTCATACTTTTCGTACAGGGTGATGTGAAACATTGTTGAAATATATGGCCGGTTCTTTCATACATATCCTGTATATTCAAGTGAATTATCATCCTCCGAAGATTGCTGATACCATATAAACATGATTTCGTTGGGATATGTAGGGTGATCATGAAACTTTTCGAAGATAAATATGACAAAATATCATCGTTGCAGAAATCACCCTGTAATTCACGATCAACTCGGTGAAATTCCATAATTATTATTTAATATATTCATCATTCCCTCCTCAGCACTGTCCCAAAAATTCAGTTTCCTACTATTACTAGTTTCGTAGTTATTGATTGAGAAACTTATTACCATTTGCATGGCGAGTTGAAGGAACTTCTACTAGTGGCCAAGATTTTTCATAAATAGTGAAACGTGAGAATGTGGAGATCAAAAGAAATGTAAAAGAGGGTGAAGATTAGAGATAGTCACATCAGATATATGAATTTAATAATGTAAGGTACATATATTTAAGTGATTTTTGTTGGTTTAAGCTTTGTCGGAATAAAAAACAAACTATCTGGGAAAAGTGACAATGATTATTAGAACGAAGATTTCTAATAGGAGAATTTGAATCTGGGTAATGACGGTTTTTTTTACAATGCTTGTTTTACTCGGATAGAGGTTTCCATGATTTTTATATATGCTGGCTATCAATAGAAACAAATAGACATTTATTATATATCTTCAAAATAGGTAATTCAATACGTAAAGTTAATAATGATTATCACTTCTGGAACTAATTGATTTTTCTTCTTCATTTACTTTCCGTCAACGACAGAATCAAAATGTACCCGTTAGCCGATATGGTTTTCTTGTTGCATGAGGACAGTAGCGCTGCTACGGGGGAGGTGGAATCAGTTAAGGCCGTTCCTTGTCAACTTCAGTGATAAGTAATTTCCAGTACCGGGGCCTAATACACGATTGGGCGAGTCAAACTATCCAAGCATTAGGAATGTTATCTGGCTCATGCCTGAGTTGTAACTGATGTGTCGTATATTCACTCAGCTCCTAAATGGTAGATGGAATTGGGTGGACCGTCATTGGTCATCAACCTGCATATAATGTTACATTTATTTTGATCTCCAAATTCTCACGTTTCACTATTTGTGAAAAATCTTGGCCACTAGTAGAATGTACGCGTTAACAAGTTCCTTCAACTCGTCATGCAAATGGAAATAAGTTTCTCAATTAATAACTATGAAACTAGTCACAGTAGGAAATTGAATTTCGGGACAGTGTTGAGGAGATAATGATGAATATCTTAAATAGTAATGAAGGAATTTCACCGAGTTAATCGTGAATTACAGAGTGATTTGTGAAACGTTGATATTTTGTCATTTTTATCATCTAAAATTTTCATGATCACCCTATATGTCCCAACGAAATCATGTTTATACGGTATCAGCTATCTTCGGAGGATGACAATTCACTTGAATATACAAGATATGTACAAAAGAACTGGCCATATAACTCACCAATTATTCGAATCACCCTGTACGAATTGTATGAATTGTGAATATCGCTGGAATAAAAATAGTATATTGCATGCCAAAATAATTTTAACAATATTTAATTATTACATCGAATTTTCAGACATTACTGAAATGTTTTTATTTTTCTCTCTGTACATAATGATATAATCTGCACCATCTGAATGATATTCAGTAATATGAAGGTAAGTTGATGATGAGAACGAAAAAAATTCAGTTGGCACTTTCAAATCCTTGAAAATAATTAAATAAAAATTACTGATTTTTAACTTTTTTACTGATTATGCACGTTCAATCAGTACATCGAATACTACAATATACCATGGTAGAGTCTGAACAAAATGGGTATTCTTTTGTAATGAATATCCACTTCCACTTGGTTATGGATTCAGCCAAAACCTGGTTTACTTGCAATAAACTCAAACTGAATTTGGGAAAAAATCAGTCCATCCTTGTATCCTCCAATTCAAATTTCACTAGTGGCAACAGTGTTAAACTACTTGGCATGCATCTAGATGACAGATTCAACTGGGGCTCACATATCGCAGCATTAGCTAAGAAACTGTCCAGTATTACCTTCTTGATTCGACGTTTGAAAAATATTGTGAGTTCTCACGTACTCAAATCTTGTTATTTCGGTTTATTCCATAGTCACTTGTCTTACGGAATTCTTCTTTGGGGTGATTCTTGCCATTCTCATAGAGTTTTTATTCTTCAAAAGAGAGTGATCAGAGTTATGGCGGGAGTGCATCATCGTGAACACTGTCGCCCTCTCTTCGTCAGTTTTCAAATAATGCCACTTCCTACCTTATTCATTTACTCATGTTTACTTGAAATTCATGAAACTAAGCATGAATACTCTATTCAATCAGAAATCCCAATTACACTACTCGCCATGGTGACTTCATTTCAACTCCTAGGTTCAGACTTCAGATATCGCAAAAGAATTCGGTGAACCTACATTTATATAACATACTTCCCTCAAGGATAAAGAAACTAGGTTTCTTTCAGTTCAAGACAAAAATTAAAACGTTTCTATTAAAAAAAAGTTTTTATGATATAAATGAGTATCTTGATTTAAACAAGTCTGAATTTGAATGTATGTGATGGACACTCGCCACAATTCAAATTAAATATATTCATATTGTTATGTTTATTTACACTGTGACTTTATATATCTTTGTATTGTATTTATTTTCATGTTATTATTTTTGTTTGACGTTCTACTATTACTATTGTATATTGTAGCGAAATAAATACTTCTACTTCTACTTCTACTTCTATGTTTTTTTCAAACAATGATGCCAAACTGTTGTTAAAAAAATTGGTAAAACTCAAATCTGGCATTTTACCCTCATTTCTTGAAAAATTGTATCGTTTTTTGAAAAACTGTTTTGTACGTCTGAAAGCATCACTCATCAGTAATCTTCAGCAGCAAAAATATTTGAATTAGTCTCAATTTGTAGACACGGCACTCAAAAATCCAAGGTGAGGTATTGATTTTCCAGATATTAAAAAAATGCTCATTATCTCGAAAACAGTGAGATTTTTACTAAGGTGAAATTCCGATATTCTAAACAGTCATGACCTGGTCTATCACCAGTTTCAATATTGTACAAGGTTTACCGGACACCCTGTATAACTGAAAATAACTTGAAAGAAGTTTTGAATGATCCGAATTAATTGTGACGAATCCGCCTTTTATTTGTGCCCTAAGGAAAAACAGGTATTAGTGAGAAAAGGATCAAAGGAAGTATATACACAAAACGATGAGAAAGAATGTCTAACTGTTCCAATAACTGTTGCTGCTGTAGGAAATTTGGCACCATCATTAGTTTGATTACCATACAAGAGAATGCCAGTTAGTAATCACTGTACATGGCCTCAAAGAAAAGATGTCCTACTACACGTTATTCAGATGAAAAAACCGTTGTGATATCAGTAAACCCACCTTAATCAATAAACGTGGTGCATATTCAGTACCTGAAATAAACAATTTAAGAAAAAGTAGAGAAATCGCTTTTTAATTGTAAAATTGATCTTGAGTTATGTAAGGATATTTTATTCAAAACGTAAGTTTATGTACCTACTTAAGATGTTTGTTACTTCTAGATGGGTTATGATATGATTCTAATCAATCTTTCTTGATGTTTTGTAATTAAAATATTTTAAATCCATCTCAAATTTCACAGTAACGAACGAAAGGTTGAATTTAATTTTAACATTATACAACTAGATTTTTTACTGGCCGTTAAAATGGACACACGTGGTCGGAATTAGAAAATGGTGTTGCATTCGGTCGGTGAAGGGCACCTTTTTAAAAAATTTAAATTTACCGATTGTTCAAAGTTTTATCAAAGTAAACTCAAACCTATAAATTCATGGCTTATTTTAAAACATCGTCCAGAATGTTTAAAATGGAGAAAAGAATAATTAACTCAGTTTTCTTGCAGTCTGTCC
This sequence comes from Chrysolina oricalcia, assembly GCA_944452925.2. NCBI lineage: Eukaryota > Metazoa > Arthropoda > Insecta > Coleoptera > Chrysomelidae > Chrysolina > Chrysolina oricalcia. The sequence continues at coordinate 41,290,319 of OX101824.2, forward strand.
TTGATTCTTATATTTAGCTACAACCAAGTCTTAAGAGGTCGGTGAAAGGTACGTTCACCTTATTTTTTGATCTTCAATTGTTCAGCAGAATCTGCAGCACCACCAGCAAATCTTGAAGTTGATAAAATATGGGATGGAGGTCTCGAGGTCTTCGCCATGACTCCAAGGGATGAGGGAGATCCCGTCTGAACGTTTACCGTCATCACGAAAAACTCTTAGAGGTTCCAAAACAGGAGGAATACCAGTAGTTGATAAGGCAAGTTTGATTAGGTCGTTAACAGATGAGTGTCGTGGGAAACGTCCATAACTGAATTTACAACACAAACCATTAACGATGGATCCACATCTGCAAATATGGCTTACACAAATTGAACATCCTAAGCGAAGACCTTTTGAAATCCACCATGTTGCCGTTTGAAAAAAATAGTAATTTCAATTTCAAAACAATTTGACACAGCACATACATTTTAGTTTCACCCTATTGTGTGCTAGTAGATCGTTGTCATTATTAAGTGTCTCCCAGACTAATTTGGAAGAAATCCTGAGAGCTCGCAGGCTCTTTATTGCTGCTCGACTAACACAACTGGACCAAATTGTTTCAAATGACAAAATGTCGTTCACGAAATCATCTGCCATTCCTTGATAATTCATTCATGACAACTATGTAGAATCACTTGTTCAGCAGTGTAAACTTGTGCTAAATTTTTGTATTATGCTACGTTACATCCTGATAAAATTACCTGGTTTTACCTGCAAATCGGTGAGTACAATGTTATTTTCTTGTATTAGTTGAACTACAGTTTTTCCTTCAGAATAAATTATAATCGGGATGTAGGTTCTGCGAAAGTTGAACTGTCACGCTGACAGTTCAATCAGTTACAGGATATAACTTTTTTAAACCAATTAGTTGACGAATTCGTTGAAATCGTTGAATTCGTTGAGTGTTCGTTCTTGATTATTTTTTATAATTCATTCAAGAACAATGAATTTCATCGAAAAGGTCGTTCAGATAAAGGAACTATAAAATTACGAAGAAAATCAATATTATCTGAAAGTGATGACAGAATTTGCACATTATCAATTATTATATTGCATATAGACCATCTTTCCGAGAATAGAGATAGATATAGTAGACGATGACAACATTGGTGTTTCAGAACGCTCATATAAGTACTTTGAAGTTGGGCAAAGGTAAGTTTAGAAGACTCCGCCTCAAAAAAATTGAAAAAGGTGTTACTCACTTAGTTTTATCTCCTGAAAAACCGGAGAAAATTTGATGGGGTCTCAAATCATGTCCTTTGAATATTAAAAAAAAATATTTCACAATTTCCAGCTTAAACCAAACGTTTTACATAAAAACTCGACCTTCTCAAAACGATGTGATATATTTATCCATATTATGGATAAATTTAACATACCTTTCAGTTAATTTCATTCTTGTGGTAAGTTCGTCACATCACTTACATATTCAAATGATTGATGTTTGCCATTATGTACGTATAGTATTCATCATGGAAGAAATTTGAGGAATTTTTCAATTTGGTAGACAACAGATTGGCATTTATCAGTTTTTTAATGTTTATTGTACATATATAACTACTAATTTTAGCAAGAGGACACATGAAACAATTGAACATATAAATGAAGGGAAAGATTTTGCTCATATTTGATTTAGAAAATGATCGATTCGAAAGGATATAACTCGAAAAGTATTTGATACCCCATCAAATTTTGGATTCATGTTCAAGAAAAAAAACGTAAGTGCCACAACTTTTCATTTATATTTTTAAGTCTCCTAAACTTACCTTTACCTTCAAAACTTGCTAGTTTCGTGTTAATTTCGTAGATCACAGGCCAGTTATAAATTTAAAATACATATACGGGATGTCCGCGGAAAGTGGCTCGCACCTATAACTTTTCTGTTTTTGAAAATAATGAAATGGAATTTGAAAGATCTGTTCACACGAACATATGTCCGCAAATGTGTTCTGGAGATACAGGATGTTGAAGTTAAAATTTTATTTTCAATTGTTTTGAATAACTTTCCCAAAAAATCGATTTTTCTCACAAAATTTGGTGAACAGGGTTCTTTGAGGTGAGAAATCAAAAATTTGTATTAGTTTTTATGCAGTACTTAGAGGGCGCTGTGTACTTTATTGACATTAAAGTTTTTCATAGTTGAATCTTATTTCTATACATTTTCTAAGCAAAAAAGATAAACTTGCTCAATAACGCTAGGAGCAAGCGTTTTTGAGAAATTTGCAAATCTCTGCCTCGATGCAGTTTATGGCCGGTCACTTGGTGCCAGATGAAGTTGATCAGTACTTCACAAAAACTGAGAATCTGATAGATCTCGCCAAAACAAATAACTTTTTTTCCATCAAGATGCATCAAAAAATTATTCGTTATCAAAATACAGGGTGATGATATCGGTTTTTCAACATTTTTTATCTCGAGAATAAATTATTTCTCGATACATCTTCGTGGAAAAAAAGGTGTTTGTTTGAGCGAGATCTATCTCATACTCAGTTTTTGTAAAGTTCTGAGCAACTTCATCTGGCGCTTGAGTGACCCCATAACCTGCATCACTTGTGAAGGACCCCGCACTTTTTATAAGTGAAATGGTTCTCTGTGAAATTGTCTGAAATTTCAGTATATTGTAGTATTCGATGTACTGATTGAACGTGCTGAATCGGAAAGTTCGTTTGATGGATAGATTTTGAAAGTTCAAGTTAAAAATCAGTAATTTCTATTTAATTATTTTCTCGGGATTTGAAAGTGCCAATTGTATTTTTTTGTTCTTATCATCAACGTACCTTCATATCACTAAATATCATTTAGATGGTGCAGATTATATCATTATGTACAGAGTGAAAAATAAAAACATTTTAGTAATGTCTGAAAATTCGATGTAATAATGAAATATTGATAAAATTATTTTGGCATGCAGCATACCATTCTCATTCCATCATTGATCACAATTCATACATTCCGTACAGGGTGATTTGAGAAATTGGTGAAATATATGGCCGGTTCTTTTGTACATATCCTGTATATACAAGTGAATTATCATCCTCCGAAGATAGCTAATACCGTATGAACATGATTTCGTTGGGATATATGGGGTGATTATAAAAATTTCCAATGATAAAAATAACAAAATATCAACGTTTCAGAACTCACCCTGTAATTCACGACTAACTTCGTGAAATTCCTTCATTATTATTTTATATATTCATCATTCTCTCCTCAACACTGTCCCAAAAATTCAGTTTCCCACTATTACTAGTTTCATAGTTATTAATTGAGAAACTTATTACCATTTGCATAACGAGTTGAAGGAACTTGTTCACGCGTACATTCTACTAGTGGCCAAGTTTTTCACAAATAGTAAAACGTGGTAAAGTCTATCCATCAACGAACTTTGCGAGTCTGCACGTTCAATCAGTACACTAAAAATTCAGACAATTTCACCGAGAACCATTTTACCTATAAAAAGTGCGGGGTTCTTTCTCAATAAACGGTTGCCCCTAGCGTTGTTGAGCATGTATACCATTTTTGCTTTAAAAAGGTGTAGGAATAAGATTCAAATATAAAAATTCCAAGAATTAGGACAAATGAAAATAAATAATGATAGTGTACGCAGCGCCCTCTAAGTGATACATACAAATTAATACCAAATTTTGTGCAAAAAAATTATTTGTTGCAAAAGTAATTAAAATTTCAACTTGAACACCCTTTATCCCGAAAACGAAACATTTGCGTAGACATGATCAAACGAACTTTTTATCTTAAAATTAGTAGCAGATTTGCCCTGTAGAGTTTGTACAAGTACCTGATAAACACCCTGTATATACGATAAATTATTTCAATATAGAAAGAATACAGAGAGACGTTTGTGTGTGGGAATCAATAATTATTCCAAAGAAGAAAGCATTTTATTTAGATTGTAATCTACCTGAAATTTTGGACAGGCGTCTTCCTAGAAGAATGAGAATTAGGCATATAATGCTTCTAATGTTGTTGAGGGTAGAGAAAGAAATGTAAAAAAAGAAAGAAAAGATAAAAACTTTTTTTCAATATTCAGGTAAATTGGAATAATATATCTAGATAAAACATTGTTTAATTTAATTTATTTTCAACAGTTGCATCAATTCATATCGGTTGAATTGAATGTTTCACAGATAGTATTATGTTTTCTCACCCTTCATATGAAATTAGACAAATGTACGTAAACTATGGATCTTTCCTGTAAAAAATTACATTCAAATCGAGCAAATAGTTTTCAAGAAAATTGCGATGAGATCTTATTGGTCACTATTTCCAATAGTGCTTCATTTCATTTCAAAAATGTATCTGCCAAAATGAATTTATTTTGAGTAAAAATATATTTCACATCGAAAAGTCCTAGATGGAATCCTTCTGAGAATTAGACTATAAATTACGAAATCTTTCCGTCATTTTGAATTGATGCGGAAATTTGATATTGTGGAAGAACCCTATCTTGAAACTCAAAATCTTACATCGTTTTCAAATGTAGCACAGATCGAACGCGATGCTACTACCATTGCACGCTTTTGGTCAACATTCAAACATTTGGGTTTCCTTGCAGCAATTTTTCTCATGTCCAAATTGACGTGAACTTTATGACGAACGCGTTCGTATGAAATATTCAGTGCTTCAGATATCTGTTTTAGCACAATTCGACGGTGATGGTCTCCATTTGAATCCAACTGAAAGTACGTAAGATTGGCTAACTATCTTCTCTCTATAAACACTGCTCAAAGGGTTAAGAAGTCTACATCGTTTTCAAATCGAGCACGCTTTTGGTCAACATTCAAACATTTGGGGATCCATTAAGCAGCAATTTTTCTCATGTCCAAATTGACGTGAACTATATCATGAACGCGTTCGTATGAAATATTCAGTGCTTCAGATATCCGTTTTAGCCCAATTCGACGGTCTGTTAAAATCATGTCATGAACTGCATCGATATTTTCTGGGACTGACACAGAAACTGGCTTTCCCGATCGGTCATCATCTCCAATAAAAAATTTTCCTCTTTTGAAGCTTGCAGTCCAAATTTTCACGGTCGCATACGAAGGACATTGATCACCAATGGTATTAAGCATATCTTCGTGAATCGGCTTACCTCTTAACCCGTTTGAATACAGGTACTTGATGATGGCTCGATACTCCAATTTTTCGATTTTCACAATTTCGGTGGACATATTTTTTCTTTCAATTTATTGCGTAACTCTGGTTTACTTATTTGGCGTCAAACTTTACACTGACACTTCTAATAAGCTATTGTTCGTTGCTATGGTAACGCAATATTTTGTTTATGCAGGGAACTGGTCTAGGCTAACTAGATATCAATACATCCTCGTATTATACAGGTCAAGTTAGTTTAAAACGTGTGATAAAGAAACAAGTATCCCAATAAAAGTTTTTCTGGTCCAATGCATTTTTATAAAATAAACCCTTTTAAAAACTAATATTTGTGCTGCACGCATGGCATATTTTATTTGACATTACCTTTTATCCGATATTCCTGACGTCATTATCTACTTTTTGCGGTATAATTCAAATTCAAAACATTTTATAGTCAAACAGATTTTGCTAAAATATTTTTTCAATTCTTGATACATTGTGTAACTGGCGTCCATTATATTTAATCATTTGAAAAGTTTGTGCAAACTTTCATATTACCACGAAAACAAACAGGTTTGAATCTAGATTTGTAATTTGGAAGAACGAGCAACGAATTAGGTATCTAATGCACCGAATTAGGTATCTAATGCACCGAATTAGGTATCTAATTCGAACCTGTATCTTACGAGAATCACCAAGTCATTGCCTAAAGAAGAATTAGACAATGCTTCTACTACCGTCCAACCATTGTTTATATAGAAGTAAGATAGTTAGTCAATGCCTGTGTAATTGGTGTTGGACGCAAACGCGAGTGTCATCTAGCGTGATTAGTTACAAACATGAATATTTGACGTCATTTTAATGCAGGTTTCTTCAAAAAACCCTGATTTTAATGCTGTCCCATTGTTTCAATCAAGTTACGACATGACTTGGAGGCCAGATCAATGAAGTTACGACATGACTTGGATGCGAGCTCACTATCGCCATCTACATGTCGCATCCATTTTGATCCAATTATAATCCCATAAGGTTGACTAACTATGTTCTATATAAACAATGGTCCAACGCACACATGAAAAACTACTATTACAGAGAATCTATCTAATGCAGCGTAATTCTATGCATCAGTATAGCTACCTAGTGACAGATGGCGCCTACCATTGAGGTGGTTATGGTTTCGCGATGAAACCACAGAACTCATACTTAGTCATAAGATATAAGTATGAGTTCTGTGGATGAAACCACTATGCCTCAAAGCATTGTTAATAGAGAAAAGATAGTCAGTGCCCGTAGAAATCGCGTTTGATACAATCGCGCGAGACATCTAGCCCGATTACGACGAACCTAGGCAGAAAATACACCCGTACGAATGCGCCACCTACAATAACTTGCATTTTTTGAGGTATACTTGAGGATTTTTATTTTCGTCAAGGAATCCAAGTAGTGAATCATTCGCCCTGACAGGGACGTACTTGAAATTTTCTAATGATAGTTCTTAACAGAGTAGGTGGCATATTTTATACACAAATTCAATGTCATTCAATAAAAATGAAGTGCATACTTTTTTGTTGATTATTTGATATAAATTGAATGAACTATTCATAAATTTAATAAAGTGAACTTAATATCAATTTTGTCATTTTGAATTTAATCATAATGAACAATACTGTGCATGGTTCAATTGAAAAAAGATTGTGGAATTTCAGTGAAATATATCTTTTCACCTACATGTGGTGTCCAGTGTATTTTTTAAGCCAAAATCACTGGGACGAAGCTCATAATACACTACCGGTGAACAGCACCTTGGCCTTATTATTTTCGGGGCAAACTGTTTTGTGTTTGTTATTGTTTGTTGTTTAATTTCAATCACTGGGCGACTCATTTTAACCAGTAGGTGACATTTGTGTCGCCCACTTCACTAGTTATGAAAGGTGGTGTCACTCAATGGAACAAATAATATGTTTGTAATCATCTGTTTATAAGGTCTCCGGTATTCATCTTGAAGATATCACTTAACTATAGTGTGTACATTTTACACCTAAGCTCATTTATTCAAACTGAATTTATTTCTTCGAAATGGGGCTCCAAATATGCTGTCAGAAATCAGAACAGGTTCGAAGTGTAAAGACAACGATTATTGAATGAAGAGATTGAATGTGTTTACCAACTGAATTGTTGATTACTTATATTTCGGACGTCCATCATCTTAATGGTTGAAAGATTTCTATTTCTTTCAAATTTTTTCACAACGTTTCAATTGCTTGAATCCGCAATCGTCTTCTGGTGAATATTCATTCTAAGGGAAAAACAAAATGGCGGCTCCAAAATGGCGGACAAGATTTGCAATTATAGTTCGATTTGATTTGCATTGATAAGCAAATCATAATTTATGACCCTGAACACCAACACATATCAATTTTGAATCGAATCGGACCATAATTGCAAATCATGTCCGCCATTTTGGAGTCGTCATTTTGTTATCACCTTTAGAAAAATTCCATAATGTATTGTCACCGAATTTATGACAAATTACCTTGCAAATGAAGTATCATAATTTGGAATACGAAACCGTTGTTTTTCCCGCAAGAGGGCGCCAAAATAAAAAGTTACGTAGCAAAAATCGACATTGTTGAATTCCTTCTGAAATTACCTCTTCAATGATGTGTCACACTCACAACTTTCCCTATTAAAATTGTTTGGGTGATAGTGACCAATGGGTGGGGGAGAGGTATGACAGTTGAGGTTATGATAGGAAGATGTCCCCCTTGGATTAAAAGATTAAAACGAATAACTAGTCTTTCACGTGACAATTTCACAAATGTGACAATTTCACAAATGATAACGGCACAAATATGTCGGGGCGTGGCGCAGTGGTTAGAGCGTCCGACTTTGGGTCGAAAGGTCCGGAGTTCGAGCCCCAGTTGCGGCTGGGATTTTTTAATTTAATTCGACCGATTAAATTATTCAAATCTCGTGGCCCGACTGGGGTGAGTCCTGCACGATTCGCTGTTGCTTTCCAATTTACAATGCTGCTCCTAAGGTGGCGTATGGAGTCAGTAACAAGGCCTACTCAGAACACATGGCTAATGACCATAGTAGCCGATGCCAAAACACCAAGGAAAAAAGGATAACGGCACAAAACAAATAAACACAAAATTCACTGGGAATGGTCATGATAACATCAAGTTTCAGGTAATAGAAACACTGAAACTGAAATGAATGGAATCTCGAGTTTACCAATAGTACCAGTACAACGCTGGATAGGATGCACGAGTCAAAATTATATATCAGAGCCATCTATCAGATTATTCAATAAATCATATTTTACGAACTGATCAAATACATACGTTAAAATCAAGAACAGACGTGACTGGAGACTCGTGGACTAGCGACCTCTAGTGATGGTCTCCATTTGAATCCAACTGAAAGTACGTAAGATTGGCTAACTATCTTCTCTCTATAAACACTGCTCAAAGGGTTAAGAAGTCTACATCGTTTTCAAATCGAGCACGCTTTTGGTCAACATTCAAACATTTGGGGATCCATTAAGCAGCAATTTTTCTCATGTCCAAATTGACGTGAACTATATCATGAACGCGTTCGTATGAAATATTCAGTGCTTCAGATATCCGTTTCAGCCCAATTCGACGGTCTGTTAAAATCATGTCATGAACTTCATCGATATTTTCGGGGACTGACACAGAAACTGGCCTTCCCGATCGGTCATCATCTTCAATGGAAAATTTACCTCTTTTGAAGCTTGCAGTCCTATTTTTCACGGTCGCATAAGAAGGACATTGATCATCAAGGGTATTAAGCATATCTTCGTAAATCTGCTCACCTCTTAACCCTTTTAAATACAGGTACTTGATGATAGCTCGATAATCCAATTTTTTGATTTTCACTATTTCGGTGGACATATTTTTTCTTTTCATTTATTGCGTAACTCTGGTTTACTTTTTTGAAGTCAAACTTTACACTGACACTTCTAATAAGTTATTGATCGTTGCTATGGTAACGCAATATTTTGTATATGCAAGGAACTGGTCTAGGCTAACTAGATATCAATACATCCTCGTAGATTATCGAATGTTGAGAGAAAAAAATATAAAAAGCCAAAAATTCAAATTGTTACAGGATATTTGTTTCTTTTTGTTTTAAATAAGAAATGGAAAGAAAGAAATAAGAAATGGTAGGATTGGGGAAAAAGAACTATAATAATTCCCAACACATTTTATTTTGTAATGTTACAAACTTATTTCTATCAAACGAAAATTTTTGTTTCAAAATCTATTGATGGGAAAATATCATAAATTTTAATTTTGTTAGTGTTCTTCACTTCAATTCACCTCTAATTTTCTCAGTTTTCGACATTCCAATATTGAAAAATCGGATTCTGGTGTAAATTCTTGTTATTGCTTTTATCAATTTCAATTTGTGACTCACCTCATAGGAAGATATATCGAAAATGTGGTTTATTATGGAGCTGAATAATTTTTCATCCTGAAATAATATTGATGAAGTTTGGTGTATGAAAGTTTCCAAAAAATTTGTTTCATTTGGCATAAAATTATCAGTAATTGCAAGAACCTGCCGGATTTTTCTCTCATGGAAAATATAAATATCTATAACAGTTTGTGATGGCCTTGTGAGACCACCTCTTTTTCTATTCAATAATTTAAAGTTTTCTGCATCTGCAGAAGATTCTGTAATGTCTTCAAAAGTAGACAAACTACTCTACATTTGATAATTTTTTTTATAGATTCAACAACAAATCCTGATATACAGTGTGACACACTTAAGATGAAGACACCCCTGTATTTTAGTCATTTTTGAAAGCAGAGATTTGATTTTCGGTACAGCCTTAGACCTTCATGGGCCGCACTTTTCGCAATACTCAGCTCGAGTGACAGCCTTACTGCGATCCTGCGAAAAGAGCAAATTCTCGATATTTTGCGTCGCGTTGGAGATACCGAAAATAGTTATCCGAAAAAGTTGCTTAGAAATCGATTTTGACCCTACATACCGAATTTCAACGTAAAATTCGAATTTTGATTTTTTTTGTAATTTTCATATTAAAGTCCGATTTTCAATTATTGGTTCTGAATAAGAAGCTACGAAAACAATAAATTCGTCATAATGTAGGAATAAAAAAGAAAAACCTAATATTCATTATGAAAAAATTCAAATTTTGTTTATTAGTTGTTACTAAATCGGACTTTAATATGAAAATTACAAAAAAATTCAAAATTCGAATTTTTCGTTGAAATTTGGTATGTAGGGTCAAAATCGAATTCTAAGCAACTTTTTCGAATAAATTTTTTCAGTATCTCCAACGCGACGCAAAATATCGAGAATTTGCCCTTTTCGAGGGATCGCAGTAGGCTGGGTTTAAGGCTGTCACTCAGGCTGAGTATTGCGAAAAGTACGGACCATAAAGGTATACGTCTGTACCGAAAATCAAATCTCTGCTTTCAAAAATGACTAAAATACAGGGGTGTCTTCATCCTAAGTGTGTCACACTGTATATGTGTAACCACACATTTTCAGTCAGAGTACTCAAAGAAAAGGAAGAAATGAAATTGAATGAAAAAATTTCCCATCTTCGATTAACATGTCGTTGACATCAATGTCAAATTTTTTTTTTAATGGACATATCGTCCAAATTCAAGTCCGCATACATTTTTTTTGCCTCTGTGTCGTTGCCAATATATTGGTGTTATCCAGATTCACACAGTTTCCCTGAACAACTGCTAAAACCACATAATGCCAAAACTCAGAAGCCGACACTGTCGCTTGATACGCCACGATAGGATTTTAAGGCGGTGTTGCCAAGTTTACTGGACTTCCCACAATCACCTGCCCTAACCACAGATGATCGACCGAACCTCATTTGGAACACGAAAAAAAAAAAGAAAACTTGACAACGACGTGACCAGAATCAGCAAGAATGCGCAAGTGCAAAGGTTTGTCATCATTCCCTGTAAGGGGGCATTTAACTAAATCGCGGATAGCGGGTTTGGCATTCTAGTGTTTATTATAATTTCTTTGGTAAAAAACCTCCATAGCTTGGTCTAGGTATATGGTAAATTAAGATTCAAAAATAATCTGAAGAATAACTTACTCCATTGAATCCATTCTAATTCTGAATTCATGATTTCCCTTATTTATTAATTAGTTCTTAATGTTGTATTCAACTTCATGTTATTTGCATTATTTGGATTTATTCCCTCTCATGAACTGTGTCTTTCTTGGGAAAATAAATTGAATTGAATTGAATAATCTCTTATGCAATGTCATTCCCATTATAAGAGTTGTTTGATGTCGCTTCTGGGATGTTGAACTTTCTTTCAAGTATATTAGCACAAAAGAGTTCTCCTGACAAAAGTATAATAGTGTTTTCAGTTTCACAAAACATGATATTTCACTGTAGATTTGACCGAACTTTTATTTTTTCAAGGACGTTCCTGTATCATCACCATGTCATGTTCGAATGTTAAGATCCCTCTCACCAGTTAAACACGAATATCGAGAAAATAGAAGAAAGACTGATTTTACCAAACACGGATGCAAAAGATCTTCTTCATATCCTTGTGATGTACGTCCGAAGACAAGAAAAGCACCCAACGGATACCGGAGGCTTTATTCTGGAAGTACACTTCAGGATACAAAATGTTAGTACCATTTTTAGTATTGCATAAATTGTTACAGGCCAGTTATTTTATTTCATGGGCAGGTTTTTGACATTTCTATAAACCAATAAAAACTTTATATTCGAGTCATTCTGGTAGAGAAGGTCTGAATACGAACCGTATTACATTTAGACCAGGATCCCACGTCTATTTTCGAAAATGATTAATAACAGGCTGAATCTTCCTGAGTAGCTTCATTTTGCCGAAACGCCCAACTTTTTCTTCTACGAAAATTCTCGAAAGTGGTAGCTATAATAAAATGAGCATGCGTCAATCATGTCGATTTGGTAAGTGCAAAAAAGTCATTAATAACAGTTAGTTTTTCACTCGAAAAAACTTTTATCCTACAAAATGGAGGGTAGGACTGAAGAGTCCCCCACTCCCAACATATATCAAAGACGTGGTCATAATAAATTATCAGTACCCAGCGGATTTTTCTACAGTTGCCAGCTTTATATTTGTATAATTAAATGGCCCCATTGTCCTAGGTAGGTTTTCCCAGTTCTACGTGCAAAAGCCATAGTATACAGGGTGCTCCATTATGTTTTTGTACAAACTTCAAACTGGAGGTCGTATTTGTAAAATATGGAATTGATAATGGAATCTAATGAACTAAACGTCGCGTCGCATTGAAAATTGTTTCATATCATATATAACAGATATGAAACATTAATGAAAGTTCCCCTGATTTTTTCTTATATCATTCGAACTGGAGGCGGTAGAGCCATAAAACGAAATTCGACAATTTTATTGATATTTATGATCTAAAAAAAGCTTGTTATTGCTCTCAAAAATAGAAAACTTTCCGAGATAGCAATTGACAGCCCTCAAAAGACGAAACTTGTGCGAGCCAAGCGAATTCTTACTTTTTACGTGCTATTCCACTTTCTCAGGCCATCATAGAAATATCTGCAGTCGCTGGGCTTCGAACTCACGACCGGGGACCAGGGTGGATGAAAGATCGGTACTTCAACTACTTGGCCACTTGACCCCAGTGAAATATATTATCTGACCTCTTTGAAAGTTTTCAGTTATAAATTTCAGCTCTTCAGACGATGTGGTGTTGCAGGTTTTTCCGGGTTTCCCTGCCTCTGTGAAAGCGAATGCGCCATCATTTAAGCCGCCCCGGAGGCATGGAGGTAAGTAGCACCCGATATCGCCATTCGGTATTGTTCGTCGTCGCGCGATCCTGATATTCTTGAATCTTGAATGTAGCACGCGGGCTGGCGCTATCAAGTGCTACTTATCGCATAAGTAACTTTAAAAAGTTATACACAATTCCTTATACGGGGAATAAGTCTAGGAAATAGGTTAATAATTTTTAATGACAATATTTTCACTTTACAAGAATTGAAAACTTTTAAAAATGGGCTGGTGCTAAAACGAATTCTAAACGCCTAAAATAAGGAAACAGTAACGGGCAAAGACAGGTGGGGAGTGTTGTTGAGGTTTCAACTTTGAAGAAAAAATAAATTAAATGCGAAAACACACAAAATGGTGAAATGAGGATGCAGTGTAGCGGTTGAGAACGATTTTTTGGGATTTGCGACGAAACAAGACCTCTTAGCGGAAAATGTCCAATAGAAATTTATAGATAATGAGGTAATCGAAAACTTCTTCATCGAACACCTTTCGACATAACCTCTAGCCGTTAAAATGGCAAAAATCGATTTTTCAGTATTTTTTTCTCTCGAATAAATCATTCAATTCACCTGCAAATTTGTAGAAACGTCTTTTTTGGTGTCGAATGAGACTTTTTTTTAGTTTTCGAGTTATGTATATTTTTCGAAAAAAAAACATCCTTATCTTCCACGAACAATTGTTCTGGTGTTTTTTTGTATTTCGAAGGTCTATAAGTGATCATTTCAATTGTTATGAAATGTCTACTTTGAAATGGTCCATGTAACTGTAAAGTGATTTATTGGTCGTTAAACCGCTTAAAATTGATAAATCCGATACAAGTCTCTCTGAATCCTGATTTTCTCAATATTTTCAATTATTTTCAAAAATTTGGAAAAATCGTGCTCATTCGATACCAAAAAAGACATATTTCTACATATTTTCTTCTAAATTGAATAATTTATAAGCGTGATAAAAATGTAATACTGAAAAATCGGTTTTTCGTCATTTTGACATTTAATTTGAGGTTATGTCGAAATGTGTTTGATAAAAAAGTTTTTGATTTTTTAATTATTCACAACTTTTCCATCAAACGTTTTCCGCTAAGTAGTCACGTTTCGCCGCAAATCGAAAAAAAAACATTATCAATCCCTTAACTGCATCCCCATTTCATCATTTTGAGTGTTTTCTTTCGTGTTTGAATATTTGTTTTCCTTGAAGTTGGAACCTCAAAAAAAAATTTACACCTAGTCCTTCCATGTTACTTTTTTTTCACAAAAATTAAAGGCACCAGTTCAATAATAAAACTAATATTTTATGTACCCTATTTGATGCAGTTTCCTACTTTGTAATACCTTGAATCGTTGTTTATTGTTTGCGAATCAATTTATAAGAACAGAGATTTCTGAGTAGAAATTGAACAGATATAAAACAATCTCTCAACCGACTTCAAAAAAGGAGGAAGTTCTTACTATTTTGTGTGTGCATTTTTTTTTTGTATGGTCAATGATTACTCCGTGTCTTAGAGGTCACTTTTTAAATGTAATAATTAGCTGATGCGCAGAACAATTAGTGTTCTCAGATATATGTTCTTGCTTCTTTTTATTACTTTCAGAATATTTTCTTCAACCTCTAGTGTGAAAATGGCAATCATAAATTCGTTTAAAAACATTCAATCATGCCAATGAAGAGGGCGTTTCGATTGTTTGCTTGACTGACTAATTCGGTTTTGTACTTTCCTCCATTCTTTCTTTCCATTCCTAATATATTGGTGATATTACATGTTTAAATTCTAGATTCGAAATAAAATATGATACCTATATCATTACATCTAAGATCTAAACGGCTTGGGAAAAAACTAAAACAAATGTTGGTTTTTAGGCCGTCTAGAATCTAAAGCATTTCAAAGATGTTTACTCAATTTTAAATGGGTATTGAAATCGATCATCAACTCAAATATATATGGTGGCATTAATAAGGTTAATTCTCAAAGGCCTAAAACATCAATATTATCAACGCTACTTAGGTACATCTACTTCCTCTTTATTCTTAAACTCGCATCGAAACAAATAATTTTTTTCTAAATAACAAAAGCCATCAGGTGAGCACGACAATTCCATGATTAATAATCAGATAATGAAATAAATGCTACCTTTGTCAAATCACGAATACAAATTGACTGTGCAATTTTGGGTGTTGCAGCAGGAAAGAGTCGAGCGCAAAGTAGCACTCGATATCGCCAGCCTGATGGCCGTCTTACATTAAAAAATACGAACTGGACTCCCGAATGGCGATGCCGCGTGTTACTTACCTCCATGCGCCCCGGACGGCAGATTGATTATTTCAATGAACGCTAAACAAAATTTCCCACTTTTATCATAAACTTTTCACGTAAATTATGATATTTTTGAATTGAACAAACAATTATAAATTGAAAGTAACATTACTTTACGAATAGAAGTATATTAAAGTAGCTAAACCACAATTTCAAAATAATTCGTTATTTTGAATAATTTTTGTAGGACTATCGATACATACACGTTTTTTGCAGGACACTGTATTATTTGGGTGAAGAATGCACTAACCGGTGGGCCATAGAATAGCAGAATAATCTTCGTAGTAACAATATTTCATGAATGATAAATAAAGAGGAAATAAAATCTTCCAATTTACACAAAAAATATATACTTGTAACGTGCTTACAATTGTTTCGACACACGGTGTCATCATCTGAGCGAGTTATCAACTAAAGAAACGTCAAAATCACCTTCTACTATTTGCAGAAAACCGGCCTCCCCATGGGTTCACCATTATCCCCTTTACTTGCCGAAATCTTTATGAACCACTTGGAAAAGCAAATTCATAAATCTAAATATAAACATTTGTTCAAATATTGGTATCGATATGTAGATGATATTTTCGTTTGCTGGGTTGGAACGGTACGTCAATTAAATATTTTTCTTAATTATTTGAACGGTCTCAATCCTAACATAGAATTCACATCAGAAATAGAGGATGATAACAATTCACTAAACTTCTTAGATCTATCTCCCGTAAAAATAACACGCACGGCTTCTCTATATATCACAAACCCACACATACAGACACTACAATACATAAACACTCCATGCACCCACAATCACACAAACTAGCAGCATATCATTCTATGATTCATAGACTGGTAAATATACCTCAAAGCGATTTAGATTTCAAGTGTGAGTTAAACAGAATTAAACAAATCGCCGTAAATAATGGATATGAAACATCAATTATAGATAGACTGCTTAAACAAAAACAAAACAAGAAAACTCTAAATTTAATATACCCGCATATCAAAGTAAAAACCGATCAACGTTTTGCATGTCTAACATATCTTGGTCAGCATACGAACAAAATATCCCGTTTCCTTCAGAAACGGAATATAAATGTTGCATTCAAAACCAACAATAACTTATATTCCTTTATTAACAAGGCAAAGTCTGTACGGGATAAATTCAGGAAGTCGGGGGTTTACAAACTTGAGTGTGAGGATTGCAATGCATTATATATAGGCCAGACAGGCCGTAGTTTTAATCAAAGATTCGGTGAGCATTTGAGAAGTAACTACTCAAATGCTCCCTAATCCAAGCTATACGTCATTAGGAAATTTCATACCTGCAATTGTCATTAGTGAAATTTCATGCATGTTATTTTAATATTTAAGAAGGTGATTTTGACGTTTCTTTAGTTGATAACTCGCTCAGATGATGACACCGTGTGTCGAAACAATTGTAAGCACGTTACAAGTATATATTTTTTGTGTAAATTGGAAGATTTTATTTCCTCTTTATTTATCATTCATGATGAATTTACACATATTAAATGCCACCACGATAGAACAACAATATTTCAGTAAACCATTAAAACCTAAAACCAATATAATGAAGAATCAATTATCTATCAGAAAAACATTTTATAAGACTTTAAACGGATAATCGAAATGTGTAGAACTGATTTATAATCCGAATAGAAATTCATCTAACCTATATTTATGAGAACCAATAAAGCATCATACGCGAAAGCCGTAGGAATAGATTTCATAGATCTGAATTCAGCAAGAATGGAAAGTGAGTGAAATGAAAAAACTGAGTAATCGCAAATCTCAATAATAGACCGTCAGATAGTGACAGATTTAGGTGCCCCATCTTCTCATACAAGCCTCGAATAGGGTTGAAAAGTACATAGATGTTGAGTAAAATAGAGAAATTTACGAGTGACTCCTGGGGAGAACATATGGAAAATTCGATTTTCCAGAACAGAAATAGCCGTCTTCACCTAGTTATTGATTGATAGAACCTGGCTTCGGAATAACAAAGGCTTGAGTGTTGCAGGTGGCTAAAGGGTTAAAATGAGGGAGTGATCTTGTAAGGAAAAATCGAAATTTTGACTGATTTTCCCACACAAGCCCATCGAAACTATGAGAACTTACATCGTCACAAGACCGAAAAACATAATGGCTTGAGAGGCGCGAATGGATAAGTAGCCTGTGTCGTCGGAAAATTTAACGGAAATTGTTTTTGATTTTTCAGTTATTTTCCCATAAATGAAATTATTTGCAAAAAAATCTTATGAATTTAAAAGTCCGTTAAAAATAATGGCTTGAGTGTATAGCGTGGCCTTCAAATTTTCAGAACATGAAAAGCAGGAAAATTGTAAGGAAATTGACACCATTTTCTCACGCAAGCCGTTTCGCATATGCTTAGAAAAAGTGATTCTAAGACTAAATAACAAAGGGCTTGAGTGTCGGACAGGGTCATCATATAAATTATACATGATTTATTTAACAAAAAAATTCCAGAAAATAATATCATCTTCCCACACAAGCCCTTTGGCATATGATTAGAAAAAGTTATTCTTAGACTATATCACAAAAGGCTTGAGTGTTCCACATGGAGCATATTATTTATCCATAAAAGAGTTTCCAAAAATTATAGAAATGTTTATTTATGCAGGGTCATTATTATCCGTTTACACCAAGCAATAGAGCATAAAATGAGCGGGTTTTTAACAAAAATACTAGTAGGAAACCGACATCACATATATTCTGGTATATTTTCGACTCGCAACTGTCATTTATTGATTTGTTATATACATTTGAATAACAAAAACCGTGTTTTTTTTAAATTGTTCTGCCTATAAAATGAAAACTAATAAAGCAATATGAAAATGATTGTAGATAATTAAAATACGAACAAAATGGGATGTTTGACAACCCGGTCGGATCATTAGTAACATAGAAAAACTGGGAAAACCAGAAAATTTTGCGATTTTTTGAAAAATTCATAACTCCGCCATTTTTCAAGAAGTAGGAATGGCCTTTCTCATGAAAGTATTGAATCATGTGTACTTTACGTGTGTGTACTCTGTGTGTACTCACGTAAGTATAGTACTACGAAACGTATATTCTCATTTTGCGTTACAATGGTGCGAGATGGGTGAAAAATGCATGCAAACATGACTGAAAACGGCCGAGCCCGCATTAGCTGCCGAGTGGTAGAAGAGTCCGGGAAATGAGGGGAATTTTTTTAATGAATGGGTTACGTGAGAATACGCTTCAACTCATTCCCAGCTCTCTACTACCACTCGACCGCTTCCACCAGCTCGGCCGTTTTCACCCACTCCTCAGCATTTTAGCGCAAAATGAGAATATACGTTTTGGGGTACTAAACTTGTACTTTCAAAATATGTTTTAGAAATTGAATTCAGACTATCTCTGGAGCATCCAGGCACGCTGCAATTGTGCCAAAACTAATGAACCTTCAGAGACTGTTTTGTGTACACATAAAGTGCACATGATTCAATACTTTCATGAGGAGGGTCAATCCTATTTCTTGAAAAGTGGCGGAGTTATGGATTTTTTCAAAAATTGTGATATTTTACGGTTTTTCAGGTTTTACTCCGTTACTAATGATCTGATCGGGTCGTAAAATATTCCATTTTGTTTGTATTTTAATCATCCACAATTCTTTCGATAAGAACATCCAGATTGCTCAATAAGTTTTCATTTTATAAGCAAAGCAACTAAAAAAAACACGTGTTTTGTTATTCAAGTGATTATAACAAATTAATAAATGACAGTTGCGAGTCGAAAACACAGGAAAATATAACTACGATGTGTCTGTCTTTCATGTCGGTTTTTTACTAGTATTTTTGTTAGGAAAAAATGCTCTATTGATTGGCATAGTTAGGAATGTCCCAGTCATGCCCTGTCTCCGGAGCCCCGATACATCCGGAGGGCGTGCTGGTGTCAATTATTCGCAATAACGATTCTTCACGTGTTTGGGGTAAATGACTCTCGGGTCCGAGAATCGTGTGCCCTGAGTAGACAGAGTGAACCAAGGATCACGGCATTCTGCATCCATCCGTCTAAGATTTCTGTCATATTACGGCAAGCCGGTATGATTTTTAGTCCCGAGAGCAGTGTTTCCATCATTCCACCATTGATTCAGAACCACCATATCAACAGTATGGATTGGGTAAATCTGGCGGAATTCGAAGAGAAGATCTCGATATTTAGTCCGCTTTTCCTCCTCTTTTCTTAAGATTTTCGTTTTTCCTGGAGCTGAAACCTCTATGACGAATATCGTCCTACTTTGATGGTCGTGAAGGACTACATCAGACTTAGTGGTGGATGTGAATAAAATAATTTTAAGTGAATGCTTATACTTTCCTGAGATGGACTATTTCATTTCATTAATAAATGAAAGAGATGAATATATAGTATTAGCATTTACTAGATTTTATTCACCTCACCCATTGGCTTGTATTTACCCGAGGGTGGGAAATCAGTAGTTCTCCACAACGGACTCAATATCCCCCGGAGCATAAGGCAACACCGTAGTCTCGTCCATGTGGATATAGGCTGAGACCGCATAAGCTGGACCAATCACGCGACTACGATACACTAAGTTGTTGAAGACACCATCCTGCCAGGCCATTATGAATTATTCGGTCTCCGACTTCAACTCACTTGACCTGAGGAAGGCAAAGATCAGATTTTTGGATAAGCCTGGGTCTTCGATGTTCTTGATGTAGACTCCATGCATTAGCTTATTCGTATGAAGCTGCAGGAGTGCCTCAGTCTCCGCAGCTTTGATGAGAGCTTTTTCTGAACGGCTTCCAACTCGGTGACAGTGTCAGTGTCGAACACGAGACCAAGTTCATCCGCTGCATGGGCATCTGCCTTAAAAAGAAATGCTCCGATCCATGCTTTTTTATGGTCACAGACCATGCAAGGAATGAGATCTGAACTCCTGATGACGTTACAGACTCCATTCAGTACCATTCTGTTATGTAGACACTCCAAACTCAAAAGTCCACGTCCTCCTCGTTTTCTGGGGAAGTATAGCCATGGGACGGACGATGTAGGATGCAAACTCCAATAAAGATGCATCATTTTGTGAGTTTTTACGTCGAGTTGTCGCTGCTCTTCTTGAGTCCATTTTACTACCCCAAAGAGGTAGAGTAGAATAGAAATGACTAGCATATCGGTTGCAGCAACTTTATTCTTTCCCGACAGTTCTGATGACCAGATCTATCGAAGTTTATGCTGATACTTACCGCGGAGAGAGTTTTTACTCTAATTCTGTAATTACCTCTTGGGAGCGGCGTTGCTCCACCCCCAAGTAAATAAACGTCTTTACGGCATCAACATGATGTAGGATGCTCCCGTCTACGAGCTGATTCCGTATTCCTCGCATCGTCCTCTTTTGAGATGAACCGTGACACATATATGTTGTTGCATTTTTAATTATTACAAAATTAATGTATGTGTAAAACAATACTGCAGCTACTGAACATGAAAAATTAGATATCCTATACGTGTAAAGATGTCGTATAATATAAAGCATAGGAAATATGCTACTATTATATACCTTGTACCATCGCCGTCAGTTGGCAGAGCACACATAACATAGTGCGAAAACGAAATTGACAGTGATAAACATCGACGTCTTAGAGTCAGACGAAGATGAAGCAGGCGGCGAAGAAGAGGAAATAAGTGAGGACGACGATGGCAATCATGAATGAGTTATAGATTTAGCTCGTTCTGGAGATATTGTAAAACCACTTTGTGGTATAATCATTCATAAAGTTAGCTCATTTCATCATCAATATTTTACCAAAAAATTGTATATTTTTTATACGTAATCCACACTCAGCGCACTATTTTCATAATATAAAATATTATCAAACTTATAGAAGGAAATGTTTACCAAATCAGATGGTCAAAATAATAACCCTGCATAAACATTTTTGTCAGCTCTTTTTGAAATAAATAATATGTTCCATTTCCTACACTTATGCCTTCCATTACAGGGTCTTGATAACACATTTTCTAAGTATATGCCAAAGGGCTTGTGTGGGAAAATGATTTATTTTTCTCAAATGTTTTTGTCAGCTCTTTCTTATATGAATCATGTATAATTAGTATGCTGACCATGTTCGACACTCAAGCCTTTTGTTATTTTGTCACATTTTCTAAGCATATGCGAAACGGCTTGCGTGAGAAAATGGTGTCAATTTCCTTACAATTTTCCTGCAACTTTTCGACGCAAGCCTTCGTTCCGGTTACATCCAATAGTCATGCCAATTTTATTGTAATGTCTAACACGTCAATAATATTCTATACTTCCAAAGGCTTGCATGGAAAAATAACTGAAAAATCAA
The DNA here is from genome assembly GCA_944452925.2 of Chrysolina oricalcia. Taxonomy (NCBI): domain Eukaryota; kingdom Metazoa; phylum Arthropoda; class Insecta; order Coleoptera; family Chrysomelidae; genus Chrysolina; species Chrysolina oricalcia. Next base: position 41,311,990 of record OX101824.2, read on the forward strand.
AAACAATTTCCGTTACATTTTCCGACGACAAAGTCTACTTATCCATTCGCGCCACTCAAGCCATTAAGTTTTTCGGTCTTGTGACGATGTAAGTTCCCATGGTTTCGATGGGCTTGTGTGGGAAAATCAGTAAAAATTTCGATTTTCCTTACAAGATCACGCCCTCATTTTAACCCTTTAGCCACCTGCAACACTCAAGCCTTTGGTATTCTGAAGCCAGGTTCTATCAATTAATAATTAGGTGACACGGCTAGCGTGAAAATATGAGCTACTTACTCATTTTATTTCTGTTCTGGAAAATCGAATTTTCCATATGTTCTCCCCAGAAGCCACTCGTAAATTTTTCTCCATTTTACTCAACATCGATGTACTTTTCAACACTATTCGAGGCTTGTATGAGAAAATGGGGCTCCAAATCTGTCACTATCTGACGGTCTATAAACTAAACTGTGCGTATCCGCTGGTTAATAATGAATTTTTATGACCACGTCATTGGTACATGTTGGAAGTGAGGGACTCTTCAGTCCTGCCATCCATTTTGTAAGACCGAAGTTTTTTCGAGTACTATCGAATTATCTCGAGGTTCAATTGAAAAACTAACTATTATTCATGACTTTTTGCACTCACCAAATCGACATGATTGACGCCTGCGCAGTTTATTAGCTACCACTATCGAGAATTGTCGTAGATGTAAAAGTTTGGGCGTCTCGGCAAAATGAAGCTACTCAGGAAGATTCAGCCTGTTATTAATCATTTTTGAAAATAGGCGTGGGATCCTGGTCTACTGATGTAGGTACCCATAACAAATGTAACTGGAACAGTTAGCAACATATCAGTATGTACAAAGGTCAAAAATACACTTGTGGTAAAATCCCCAATCATTGGCATGTTAAGGCCACGAACTCACGAGAGAACGTTGTAGTAAATTAATGCATGTGACCCATATTCTGAGAAGTTGGATTAATGCAGAAACTAGTTTTCCTAACCAAAATCAAAGACATTTGGCATAATTTCAGTTTACGACATCATACGAAAGGACATAAAATATCTCACTTTTTCTAATGATTGGCACAACTCTGCTAATGATTGGCACATGATATGCTATTCATTGGCACTTCTCAAATAACTACCCATCGGGCAACCTAAAAATGGTTAATTCAGACACAAATTTGCATACTAAACTGAGTACGTATTTTCAAAATGTTACTGAATTAAATTTCATTATATTCCTCTTGCAGCAATTTTTGTAATTTAATTCCAATATTGTGATTGGTAAAATGCATTTCATTAGTGTCAACGAAATAGAGTGGATTGGTTACTAATACTATGTTTATGGGAATGTTGGTAGGCGAAGCAAGAGCATCAAATTCACCAGGAAGATTCAATGAATCTACCTGAGTTTACTTGTATTTCTGTTAGGTCTATAATATCAGATTTTTTCGCCTGTATGCGATAGTAGTCGTCATTGATGTTCTTGTAGAATCTGCGTATGTTATTAAAGTAAACCTTCAAAGAGTTCAAATAATTCGACTATACCTCTAGCAAGGAAATCCGTATGGAATAATATATTTTGTACAATGAACATGAAATGGGTCATTTCATGCTCATTGTACACTATACTTTTTCTACGACCATCTGAATCATTAACAAATCTGTAATATTTTCAATAATCCTTTTTATCATATACTCTCCTGCCGTCATTTTTACATGGTATAGATAATTTTTTCTTTCTTCGCCCGTTGAATGAAACATCTATTTTTTCTTTTTGTACACGTACTTACCTACGTCGTGAAACAAATAACATTAAAAATTTTCAAATTTTGACAACTTGGAAATAAAAAAAACTTTGTGCAGAAAAAATCAAACACTAATCGATTTCATAAAATGAAAAAAAAAATGTGGCTACGGGGATTTGAACCCTCGCTCTCACCATCCAAAGTCCATGTGTCATCTGAATCAACACTCGTCGTTACTAGAGCACATAATAAATTGTTCAAATTAACTGCTATATAGAAAGTATCTGTCAACTATTCAAAAATATAGAATCCGATTGTAATCAATCTTTTTATTGAAATTATTCTGGTTTTATGAAAAGAAAATCATACCTTTGTCAGAAGATAGGCATCAGGAGCTTCTGATATAAATTTATTAATTTGATTGTTAAATCACCCTCACTATAGCTAATCATTTTTAATAACTTAATTTTTTCAATCGAATTTTGTAATTATCTACTGATGTGAAATATCAAATTATTAGACAGACGTAAACAAACTTGATTCGATATTATTTATGTTCATAAAATTCGTTAATACCTATACCTATAATGACAATCTAGTAGTTCATGAAAGTCGTAGGAAATGAAATATTTCGATACAACGAAATCTTGTCAGTTGGGGAACCCTGAAGACTGTTGATTTCTCCTTGTTCCACTGTCACCTAAACTATGGAATAGTTCTATGGGGAAATTCTACACATTCAACTTAAATATTTTGCCAACAGAAGAAAGCAGTGAGAATATTAGCCAATGCATCCCACAGAGAACACTGCATACCAATATTCATTGCATACGGCATAATGCCCCTGCCAACTGTTATGATTATTTGTATTTCCGAATGTACCACAAAATAATAAGTTGGCAACAGTGTCGACTACCACAGAAGGTGACAAATGACAGGCGGTATGTCGTCATGCAAGAGAAGCGTAATGGACTCGTCAACTTTTTTTGAATAAAATTTATTCCAAATTAGTATAATCTTTCATGTATGATAAATACATAACTCCAACTTTATATATTTTCAATGTCTTGCTAGAAATTCACAAGCTTTCGGACACGCTCACTGGGGCTCGAGATGATGTTCACAGCTACAACACCAGGGGTGCCACGCAATTAAGGAATCCTAGATTCAGACTTTGTGTCTATCAGAAAAACTCATTAAACTTCAATTTATACAACATACTTCCCCCAAGAATAAAAAACCTCAGCTTTCTTAAATTAAAAAAAAACAATTTTTTCTCCAACAGTGTTTTCACTCACTTGATGAATATATGCAGTCAAATCACGATGCAATTATACTCAAAGAATATTGAATTTAATATGGAACACGTACATGATCTAAAATTGCTTATAAAAGTTTTAAATGCTATAAGTGCAGGTATCACCTCCCAGGTATTCTGTATGGAAAATTGGGCTCGCACAAATATTTTATGTTTTTACCTAATGATGAGCTGGCGACTAAAGTAAGAGTCAATGTTGTCTGGGTACCAGGCCACAGGGACATAGCAGGCAATTGTATGGCGGACGAGTTAGCAAGAGCCGGTACGACGCTCACAGCTATATCCGCTAATACTTGACCAGGGGCACCTATCGCTGAACGGAGGCTGCTCCTCCGGAAGGAACTACTCCGCCTAACCAACCTTAGGTGGCGGGAGGAGATTTCTTGCACCTCGTCAAGACAGGTATGGCCAGAGCTTAACCTGCGACGAACGAAAGATATTTTATCTCTTTCCAGGAACTCCATTGGAAACGCGGTTGCGGCCATCACTGGACACTGGCTTGGAGGATGCCATGCTGCACGTATGGGAATCCTACAACGTAATGACTTCTGTAGAAGCTGTCAAGACGAAGAGGAGGAAGAGACGATGGTCCACCTTCTCTGTCACTGCCCAGCCTTATCCAGAAAAAGATTTTCTGCTCTGGGACAGCCCCATTTTGATAACCTATCCGATCTTCAGTCGGTTGGTATCAAAAACCTCATGCTGTTCATTAACAGCAGCAACCGGTTCTCACGGTGATGATGGGGGTGGTAACCACCCCATACGGCATCACAACGGGCCTCTGGCCTATCTGGGTTCCATCCCGGACCACGTGTTAACCTAACCTACCTAAATGATATTGTGATGTTTTTAAAATCTACAGTTTTATTTAATCATACTTGTTCTGACTTGCTACAAATATTTAATGTATGTGATGTAGTCAAATGAACTATCTATCTAACTATCTATCTTTCAGTAGCCTCTTACTCTCTATTATACGCAGGCCTGTATTCTATAGATATACTGTGTGTCCCAAGAAGTACCTATGCAACAAATGGAAAACTTTTCTGTTATTGGTTTTACAGAAAAAATATTCATGATCAAAGTTGGTGCTTCTTGAGAAAATCATAATGGGTTCTCAAAAATTAATGTCAGGTAATTGGTTTGTATAATTTTGATTTTTTTGCAAAATCTTCATGAAGTACCTTAATTTTTTAAAGTACAGAAAAAATTCAATGAGAATTTTTCATAACCATCTCATGTTCCATTCAAATTATGAATATCAGAAATATTACCATGAAATTTATTTTTCATATACAGTGACCGCTAAAAAGTATGTACCAAATGGGAAAAAAGTTTATTATTAGAGTATTGGAATAGTATATTCTGTAACAAGGTTAGAATTTTCATTCTAACCGAGTAGCAGACTATACTTCTTCCACGATCAAAGATAGGAAACGTGACAGCAATAATTATGACACTTTTTGCCACTACGATGACAATCAACTGCGTCAAGGCTAATGCTGTTATGCTAACCAGTGTGAGAATATTATTCTATCACAAGAGAGAGAATGTAAATACATTTAAATTGCATGGGGGCAGAGGTGTTGCAGAATATTTCTTCAATCTCAAGAGAGAATTCCATCATTCTGTAATCAAATTTGATTTCAGAATTGGCAAATTCTGTGATGATCGTGGAGAAAAACCTTTCTGAGAAAAAGTCCGTTAACCTACAAATCGGTTTTGGCACATGTCACGTGACCACTAGTATGGCGGAAATTTGGAAAAAACACCATGAAGAGGCTAAAAGATATTGAAGAAAGTAATTCGAAAAAGTTGCATGGAATTTAATTTTATACTCAAATACAAATTTCGAAATTGCAATTTGAATATAAAGGAAGTAGTCCATACTCAAAGTGGAGTTGCAATGTAATAAAGTTAAGTAAAACTCGAAGTCGTCTCCACAATATATATTTCACCCCAAGGGCAAGGGGGAACTCAGCTTTGGCAAGCAACTTGTCAAAGTGTCTGCGTTACAAGAAAGTCAAAAACATGTTTTCGAATATAGTAATGCTCATCTTCAGTTGAAGTAATACAGGGGTCAAACTGAAATCAGTAAGAAAAACACTAGTTACAATTTTGAAATATATGAAACTTACAAAAACTTGGAACCAAAATGGATACTCACATGGCATGGAGACTTTGAAGTGTACAAACGTAAAATTTAAAAAGTATGTATCAAAACATCGGTGGCGCAATTAAGGGCCAACCTTTGGCATTAAGGAGGAATGGTCGGGGACCATTCCAACAATGGAACCACCATCAGGAACATGAAGGAATTTAATTAAGTTATTTATTCGATTTCAGACAACAATCAGTCTTATAGCGGTGGATGAAGTAGACGGAAATTGATTGAATAAGTCGATAATAAAGATTTGATTAACCAAGTAGCGTCATCTATCGGAGGAAAGTCGAAACTATTTGAAGAATGGATTCATGTCAAAAATTATATATACAGGTATCTAACTGCAAGTGGAAGAGTTTGTAGGAGAAACTACGATAGCTGGGTAAGTAAACTGTAATTTCACAAAGGAAATTGGTTCAAATATAAAGCTGGATTATTGTTAAAATTTTAGAGCGTTGAAAAAGGAAATGCAATCAAATTTAATTTATTTGTTCAAAGATTCTGAATTATGGCCCTTATTAGTTTTATTAATCTCGAAAATCTCCAAAATATTCAGTTTAGGGCCTTTATTATACAAACGTACAAAATGTTAAGGTCTGAATCAATATCAAAATGATGTTTATTATTAACAATGTGATTAGCAAAAGAACTGGGGGAATTTATTTCATCGATTAAGTCTGAAAGGAGATAGGTATCTATAACTCTTTTATGTTCATGGATTCTCTGAGAAAATTTGCGGCCAATTTGACCAATGTATGTAGCATTACAATCGTGATGTGAACAAGAAAATTTTATTCAAATTAGCATTCAAAACTTTCAAAGATTTGCGTTTATAAAGTTTAGGAACAAATGTATTGGGATAACCATTATTGTATGCTATTTGTTTTATTATACCTAATTCCATGTTAAAATTACCAATGGATAAGGGTATGGACAATAGCCTTCAGATTAAAGAATTAAAAGAAGCTGCTTTGTGATTATATGGGGGTGGTTAGAATGGAATCAAATTACAGTGTCAGTATTTGTTGGTTTTCAATTAATGGAAAAATCAAAAGTGTTGTTTAATTTAGAAACTAGCAAATCCAAAAATGGCAAGGAGTCATTATTTTCAACTTCCATCGTGAAGCGTATGGAATGGTGTAGTCTATTATACAATTTCTAAATTCACTACACCATTCCATACGCTTCACGATGGAAATTGAAAATAATGACTCCTTGCCGTTTTTGGATTTGCTAGTTTCTAAATTAAACAATACTTTTGATTTTTCCATTTATAGAAAACCACCACATACTGACACTCATTCCATTCCATTCTAACCACCCCCATAACCACAAAGCAGCTTCTTTTGATTCCTTAATCTCGAGGCTATTGTCCATACCCTTATCCGTTGTTAATTTTAACAAGGAATTAGGTATAACAAAACAAATAGCAAACAATAATGGTTATCCCGATACATTTGTTCCTAAACTTAATAAACGCAAATCTTTGAAAGTTCTGAATGCTAATTTGATCCCCCCTACAGGATTTCACTTACCAACTATAACGTTTTTGGGAAAAGTCTCATATGACATTAAAAATATATTTGACTGATTTATTCCGGATTGTAAAATTTCTTTTAACACCATCAATAATCTTCCATCTAACTTAATTAATAACAAAGATAAAACCTCTATCATGGACAAATCAGAGGTTTATAAAATTTCTTGTTCACATCACGATTGTAACGCTACATGCATTGGTCAAACTGACCGCAAATTTTCTCAGAGAATCCATGAACATAAAAGAATTATAGATACCTATCACCATTCAGACTTAATCTATGAAATAAATTCCCCCAGTTCTTTTGCTAATCACATTGTTAATAATAAACATCATTTTGATATTGATTCAGATCTTAACATTTTGTACGATTGTAATAAAGGCCCTATATTGAATATTTTGGAGATTTTCGAGATTAATAGAACTAATAAGGACCATAATTCAGAATCTTTGAACGAACAAATTAAATTTGATTGTATTTCCTTTTTCAATGCTCTAAAATTTTAACAATAATCTAGCTTTATATTTGAATCACTTTCCTTTTTGGAATTACAGTTTACTTCCCCAGCTATCGTGGTTTCTCCTACAAAATCTTCCACTTGCAGTTAGATATCTGTATATATAATTTTTGACATGAATCCATTCTTCAAATAGTTTTGACTTTCCTCCGATATATGACGCTATTTGGTTAATCAAATCTTCATTATCGACTTATTCAATCCATTTCCTTCTACTTTATATAACGCTATGAGACTGATTGGTGTCTGAAATCGAATAAATAACTTAGTTAAATTCCTTCATGTTCCTGATGGTGGTTCCATTGTTGGAATGGTCCTTGACCATTTCTTCTTCATGCCATAGGCTGAACCTTAATTGCGCCACCGATGTTCTGATACATAACTTTTAAATTTTACGTTTTCACACTTCAAAGTCTCCATGCCATGTGAGTATCCATTTTGGTTCCCAAGTTTTTGTAAGTTTCATATATTTCAAAATTGTAACTTGTGTTTTTCTTACTGATTTCAGTTTAACCCCTGTATTACTTCAACTGAAGATGAGCATTACTATGCTCGAAAACATGTTTTTGACTTTCTTGAAACACAGACACTTTGACAAGTTGCTTGCCAAAGCTGAGTTCCCCCTTGCCCTTGGGGCAAATATACAGGGTGTTAATTAAGTACGTTGACAAACTTCGGGAGGTGATTCTTTGAAGGTTTTCAGGACGAAAAGTTCATATAAACATATGTCCCAAACGGCTTGGTTTTCGAGATACAGGGCGATAAAAATACATTTTTTTCAAGATTTTTTAGAGTTAACTTCGATATTTTCGACAATAATCAGTTCAAATTAGGCAAGTACAATCCATTCAATAGGGCGCACGATACAAAATAATGCATTTCTTAAATAATTCACAGGTCCTCCTTTTTTCAGAGTCAAGCTTTGTTCAACCCTTCAGATTTTTTTTCTTCCGCCGCCACTGACATATTATGAGAAAGGAATAATCAATGTTGTTTCATTTAACATCTTTTTGATATCTTGCATTTTTTCATTTACTTGTACGGTTCAGGGGCTATAATGAAAATATTAATTTAAACATTTCCCAGTGTGGCATAACATTTGAAAATTTGAAAATTAAACATTTTCAACTATTGTAAATTGATGGAAATATTTTTTCAGAATTAGAAAAATCTACGATGAATAAAAATTATACAATAAAAAATATAAAGACAAGCTTTTATACAAATGCACTGAAAATGAAAAAATAATTGGTTTCATTTTTTGTAGGTTATTCTGTGAGTATCAAAATCTTTCTGTACAAGATTACCTAGATCAAACAATGAAATGAATTATTTTTTCCTTTTCAGTGTATTGTATAAAAACTTTAAAATGTTTTCTTTTTATAATTTTCATTTTCAACATTTTAGTTTATTTTTTATGTGAAACTGAAAATCTCAAACCCAAAAACCATCACATACCAATTTTGAACAGAATCGGATCATAATCACAAAACTCGTCCGCCATATTGGAGCCGCCATTTTGTTTTTTAACAAACATTTTTTTAATGCATTGTCACCGGAATTACGGAAATCTGCCAAATTTCAAATTAATCGGAGTATTAGAAGTGGGTCAAATTCAACTTTTATTAAATTGTTTGTTAGTTAGTTACAAGTGAAGCTAAATAAAAGCTTGTTATTGTAAAGATGTGATTTCTATTTTGTGATATCTAACAGAAAACTACTATCTCCCCGTCACTGCGGTACGCTGGATATTAAACTAGATCTGACAGATATTGGGAAAACCTTAACTTTCAACCTGAAGATTCTGATGGTAAAAATGTGCATTTTCATTGAGATATTTGATTAAAAATGTTTTTACCCATCAGTCTTGATAGAGAACTCATACAAATTTTTTGTTATTTTAAAAAAAGATATTTTTTAGTTTTCAATTGAACGTTTCCTTTTCAACATAAAAAACTTCCGAAAGGTAATCCTGTAATGGAAGATAGTTAATAGGGTTTATCTAATAGTCGCAGATCATTACACATTTGATTTTCATTTATGAATCTCTGGTCATAACTCCGAAAAACTAAATCAAACAAATTTTTGTTTCCGTACGGAGTACATTATTTTATCAGAAATTTCGGTTTGTTTTTTCTTCTGCAGTAACGCAGAAATTTTGTAATCAATTTGAATTCATAAAAATAGCAAAGTGGGCTTTGATATTAATTCATTTATTTAAATATCAACAACTTGACAGTTATCGAAAGTTGAGAAACTGTCTCATTGTTAATTCTTCATTAGTGCAAGCTATAAAGCAGATTCATTCAATATTCCTTTGGATAAAATGGTTGAATATACAAATTCAGAAATGGCAGACATGCACTTAATGTATGGAATGGCTGATGGTAACGCTCGTGCCGCCAGACGAATGTATCTAGAAAGATTTCCACAACGTCATATTCCCAGCACACAAATGTTCATCAATATTCACTTCCGTCTTCGTGAAACGGGTACTTTCAAGAGGTCTGCTGTTCTCATAGGAAGACCCAGGAGAGTTAGAACAGTTCAGATAGAAGAAGCTGTACTTAACGAAATTGAGCAGCATCCAGACACCAGTACAAGACAAATTGCGGCACAGTTTAACGTAACCCATGTATTGGTATGGCAAATTTTAAAAGAGCAACAACTTTATCCCTATCACATACAGCGTGTTCAAGCTCTTCTGCCAAGGGATTTTCCAAAGAGATTAACTTTTTGCACTTGGATTCGAAATAAATTGTTGGAAAATCCATGGTTTTTATCTCAAATGTTATTCACCGATGAGGCATGCTTTTCCCGTAAAGCCATTATTAATTTTCACAACAATCATATGTGGGTTGATGAAAACCCACACGCCGTGATTGAAAACCATTTTCAAGAGACGTTTTCTGTGTATGTTTGGGTTGGAATTGTAGGGAATTTCCTTATCGGGCCACATTTTCTGCCTCATAGACTCAATGGTGACCATTATCGACATTTTCTTGAATTCATCTTACCTGGACTTCTAGAAGAGATCCCACTGAGGGAAAGAATTGGAATTTGGTTTATGCATGATGGTGCTCCAGTACACTTCAGATTGGTTGCACGCCAATATTTAGATAAGAATTATTCTGAACGCTGGATTGGGCGTGGTGGGCCACAACTTTGGCCACCAAGGTCACCCGATATGAATCCACTTGATTTTTTCCTCTGGGGGCACCTTAAATCATTAGTGTACCGAACTCCAGTTCAAAGTGAAGAAGACCTGAGGAATCGCATACAGGAGTCATGCGGAATTATAAGAAACACTCCTGGTATTTTTGAGCGTGTCCACCAGTCTATGGTTAGGCGCATAAACGCATGCATTGAAGTTGGCGGTGGCCATTTCCAGCAGCTGCTCTGACATATCAATTTCAATAATGGTCCTTTTCTGAACTTAATTTTATTCCTAGGGAATTTATGTTACTTTGCTCTAGTATTTGATAATAAAGTTATTCACTATTGAAAATGTCCAAAATTATTTTGCCATAATTAACTTTGTGCAATACATATTCAACCTGAGTTATGGTAAAAAATGTATGGGAGCTCCATAACATTACATTTTCTCTACACGAGCAGAAAATAGCTATTTGTGTAATGAGAACAAAATGACGTATTGCGTCACGCGCTAATCTTTGGAGAGTGGCAATGACACTTCGAGAAATGAATTATTTTATATCATGCGCACTATTGAATTGTCCAATTTGAACTAATTTGGATCGATTATTGTCGAAAATTTCGAAGTAAACTCCAAAAACTCCTAAAAAATGTATTTTGATCACCCTGTACTTCGAAAACCAAGCCGCTTGGGACATGTTTATATGAACTTTTCATCTTGAAACCTTTCAAAGAATCACCCTTCAAGTTTGTTAGACTATTTGCTTATCAAATTTCTTTATGTTATGCGTTACTGGAAAATGTTTGCGTTAATATTTTCATTGTAACTCCTGAACCGTACAAGTAAATGAAAAACATGAAGAGGGCAAAAAGATGTTAAATGAAACAACATTCATTATTCCTTTCTCATAATATGTCAGTGGCGGCGGAAAAAAAAAATTCTGAAGGGTTGAACAAAGCTTGACTCTGAAAAAAGGAGGACCCTGTGAATTATTTGAGAAATGCATTATTTTGTATCGTGCGTACTATTGAATGGATTGTACTTGCCTAATTTGAACTGATTATTGTAGAAAATGTCGAAGTTAACTCTAAAAAATCTTGAAAAAAATGTATTTTTATCACCCTGTATCTCGAAAACCAAGCCGTTTGGGACATATGTTTATATGAACATTTCGTCCTGAAAACCTTCAAAGAATCACGTCCCGGAGTTTGTCAACGTACTTAATTAACACCCTGTATATTTTCGGCAACCAAGTGTTCACTTCCCGGACACTTTTTCTTTGGAAAAGTAGCACTTCCCGTCCTAGTCCGGGAAGTACGTACTTCCCGGACTCGGCCGGGAAGTGCTCGAATTTTAATACAAATATTAATATAAATAAGAATCAGAATATTTCTGTTGGTACCTATCTTCTGTTCGAATTTCAGTATATACCTAATACAAATAAGAACTGAAATGTTCGAAATATTCAAATTTGGAATCGTTTCATCCGGTAACAGATGGATGAAAGTCGACCTCTCTTCGAGTCTTAGTCTAAATGCGTCTCATTGATTTGTTATTCTACATGATTGCCGAAAAAATAGTGTACGCAACACGTCCGAAAACAGTTTGTTTGGACTCGTAGACTTCCAGGACTCGCTAACGCTCGTCCTAGAATTTGGTCTACTCGTCCAAAAAAACAGTATTTTCCGTACTTGTTACGTATATTACTATTGTGGAGACGACTCCGAGTTTTACTCAACTTTATTACATTGCAATTTGAATATTTTCCGATCTCTCTGCAAAAATTTCTTGTTCTGAATGGCTTGACTATACAGGGCAATTCAAATTCGACCCCCACCATTGGGATCTACTAAACTACAGGAGATACATCGAAGCTTAAATTGGGGCAAAGTTGTGTATTCTGGTGCTCAACAAATTAATGTTTTGAAACTTGGAAAATTCCAAGTATTTCCGGAAATATCGGGAAAAAACTGAAAATCGGAATTTTCGTTTCTATTTTTTTCTATCGTTATTTGACAACATAGCTCAAAACCAAAATTACCTTTTCTTTGATACTTTTTTTCAGCTACACGTTTTCATGTTCAGATTTACTATTTGACGTTTCGTCGTCTGGCATTCATCATCAACTTTTTTTCTGTTATGGGCGCCATATTGTTTTTTTATACAGAAAAATAGTGATTCTCATTCTGATTTCATTGATGTATGATTTGTTATGATTTGCACTTCTGAAACCACAGATATTAAAAAAAGACAACTTCATCTGAGATGGTCATGACTCCATCGAAAAATTTTGTTTAATGAACACTGGTTGTCAGAACTCATTGAACATCATAAATTTGCACAAATACTTCAGTCGAAATGTCCTCATTCTCAAATGAAGAAAAACAAGATGTGTTGAACTTTATTATAAATTTGATAGGAATAGTACGAAAACAACACAAATTTATTTTGAATTATATCTGGAAAGACAACAGCCGGATATAACATTATTCGGAATTTTGGGCTAAGTACGGTGCGTTTCAAAAAAAAAAGAATGAAATCATGAGCTTGTAAAAAATGCACAAAAAGTATTACTACAAGTGTTCGAAATGATGGCCTTCCTCTTGAATACATAACCGAGCTCGTCATCTCAAATTAAGAACAGCCCTAACAATATCCCTTCTTCTGATAGACCTGAATTGCGTGATGATATTGTCTCTAAGTTCATCTACTGTGTCATATTCTTGCTCTCCATAGATTTTGTTCTTTAAAGTGCCCCACAAGAAAGAATCCAAAACTGTAAGGTCAGGTGACCTTGCCGGCCACCTCACTGGTCCTGAATTTCCTAACCACCTATTAGGAAATCTTTGGTGTAAATATTCACAAACTGCTCTTTTATTGTGTGGAGGAGCCCCGTCATACTGAAACCAGCAGCTGTTATAATTAACAAGGGGAAACGTATCCATATATTCTTTGAATTCGTTTCTTAAGAACCGAAAATAGGTTTCCCCGTTCAAAGTATTAGAGAAGAAATGAGGTCCAAGTATTCGGTCGTCATAAATTCCTGCCCACACATTCAAACGAAACCGAACTTGTGGTCTGACTTCTCTGAAGTGTCGTGGATTATTTTCACTCCAAACGTGCTCATTATTTCTATTAAAAACACCACAGTTCGAAAAAGTACTTTCGTCGGTCCAAATTATGTTTTTCAAGAAGTTTGTAGGGTCTACCCTATTCGAGAGCCAGCTACAAAATTCCATCCTTCTCTCAGGATCACCTGGATGTAATTTTTGTGAAATATGTATCTTATAACATTTCAAACCACTTTTTTTTTAATTCCCTACAAACGCTCCTCTGTGGCACATCCATTTCTGCCGAGACTTGATGTGTTGATTTCGAAGGATCTGCATTTATCTGAAAAAGTACCAAAAATAATAATACTTCTTCGAATATGGAATGAACAATTATTTTACCTCGGCTAGTAAGTTACGTCTAATATTTTGTTCCAGTCTGCTTCCATATTTCATTCTTGGTTTTTGAAACGCACCGTACTCAGCCAAGTGTTTGTCCAAAATTCCGAATAATGTTCTGTCCGGCTGTTGTCTTTCCGGATATAATTCTAAATAAATTTGTGCTGTTTCGTACTATTCCTATCAAATTTATAATAAAGTTTCAACATATCTCGTTTTTCTTCATTTGAGAATGAGGACATTTCGACTGAAGTATTTGTGCAAACTTATGATGTTTAATGAGTTCTGACAACTAGTGTTTATTAAACAAAATTTTTCGATGGAGTCATGACCATCTCAGATGGAGTTGTTTTTTTTTTAATATCTGTGGTTCCAGAAGTGCAAATCATAACAAATTATACATCAATGAAATTAGAATGAGAATCACTATTTTTCTGTATAAAAAAACAATATGGCACCAATAACAGAAAAAAAAGTTGATGATGAATGCCAGAAGACGAAACGTCGGATAGTAAATCTGAACATGAAAACGTGTAGCTGAAAAAAAGTATCATTGAAAATGTACTATTGGTTTTGAGCTATGTTGTCAAATAACGATAGAAAAAAATAAAAACAAAATTCCGATTTTCAGTTTTTTCCCGATATTTCCGGAAATACTCGGATTTTTCCAAGTTTCAAAACAGTATTTTGTTAAGCACCAGAATACGCAACTTTTCCCCAATTTAAGCTTCGACGTATCTCCTGTAGTTTAGGAGATCCCAATGGTGGGGTTCGAATTTGAATTGCCCTGTAGAGGAATATTTGTATTTTGATAATGATTACAAAAGTCTCTCATTTTCTCCCCACCAGAGGGCAATAAATTGAAAAAATTGTTTTTTTCCACTTTAGGCACTGTCCGCAGTGCCTAAAGTAATACTTTTCAGCACACGTAAGTGAAAAAATCAAATGTGCGTAAAGTTATGTTTTACGCATCGTTCATGTAATTCCAAAAGATTTCACTCGGAAGTCATCAAATGAAAACTTCATAGAATATACTCAACAATTGCTCTAATTTGCCAATATAATAAGAGTCGTAGAAAAAAAATTGTAGATACATTTTCGTAAAGAGCTTTTCACGCTCATAAAAAAAGTCCTAATTTAGGAACTTTTGTATCATATATAAATAACTATTTCATCTTCTTTATATAAGTTTTCTGTGCATATTGTTCATGAACTCATAAAGATTCATTTTTGATAAGTATATCGAATTATAGAGATTTATAACTTCGACTTTATGTTAAATAAATAAACTTGAAAGAAAACATTTTATAGGAAAGCTTCTATTTAAATGTACTAAAATGAAGAAAATAAATTTCAAAGTGAATAAACCCATCATTTTGTCACATTGCAAATTTTTAAATGATGTAAAAGCTTGTCGCAAAAAATATCTATGTATTTCTTATAGTAAATTAAATTTAAAATTACCTCATGATTCATCCACGCAACAAGCGATTATATCATTTAAAATTTTATAATGTCTCAAAATGATGGGTATTTCAGTTTAGTGCATTTAAATAAAAACTTTTCTCTGAAAAGGTTTTTAAGTTTGTTTAATTATTTCTCTTTTAGTTTTCTGTCAATATGTTCCTTAGTATGTTCATTTCAATCAATGCGCCATTATTGCACGGTCGCTTGCCTGTTGATTTACCGTTGGAAATTTTTCTAAATTTCTACGAGTTCTTTAAATAGCTTTCGAGGGGGGCGGAGGGGTACCTTTTTTTAAAACCATTTTATTCAATGGCCAGATAATTTTCACTATTTTTACGGATTTTTTTAATTTCTATTCCGCCAGTTTTCCTAATTTTTTGTGACAGGAAAGGAGGGCGAGTCCCTCGATCGATTTTTTTTCATCATTATTATCCATATCCGAAACTGTGAAAACATTTTTCAAATTTGTTTGCGTTCTCCATCTAGCTTTTGAGGGGGAAAACGGTGGGCGAAATTTTTTAAATCATAATTTCCAACTTTCAGATATTTTTTTTCACTATTTTTACAGATTTTTTCGATTATAATTTCAGGTGTTTTCCAATTTTTTTCGAGAAAAGAGGGAGGCGAGCCCCCCCACTTATTTTTTTTGCTGTAATTTTTGACGTCCAAATCCGTCAAGAAAACGTCCGAAAACCTACGCGTTCACCTAGCTTTCGGAGGACGGGGGGACAGTTCCTCATTATAAACCATAACAATCGACTGTCAGATATTTTTCACGATTTTTAAAGATATTTCCGATTTTGATTTCACGAGTTAGTTTTCCAACTTATCGAGAGAAGGGGGCAGCCCACCGTACCTAATTTTTAATTCTGAGGTCAAAATCCGTCAATAAAACTTCCGAAACCCTACGCATTCTCTATCTAACTTTCGGGGGGCAGGGGGGACAATTTCTTCGACATTAAAGTATTGTCATCGGAACTGAACCAACACGTAAAATTTCAATTCTGATAAGGGGAAGTGGTTCAAAGTCAGCTTGCAAGATTTGGACCCATATAACACACACAGAGCAGGTTAAATAAAAGCTTTCAATAAAAACAGAAAATAATATGGTAACTGTCAGAAATGGCATTATCACCTTCATAACTTGAAACCAATCATCGGTTGTCATCATGAATGTTGGACATCTTCCACGAAACATTAGTCAAGAGAAATATCACCCTGAAAATATCTATGTGAATTCGAAAACTGACTGAGACCTAACAAGACAAAAACAATGAAATCCCATACACCACGAAAGTTCGCTACTTTGCTCTCTCGTTTACATGCAAATGGCAGGTGAAGCGGACACTGAGCCAATCAAAAACACGAAATAATGACCATTCATTATTCACTTAACGCGATTACTTCGACACTTTCCATCTCGTTTGTTTGTCTCCTTTTTGGGCACAAACGTGCTGGCGCCATCTACTAATAAACCCCATCGTCATCCAATAATAATCCCATAAGATTATCTGACTGTGTGTCCTTAGAAAATGACACAATCATCCTGCTTCTGCCATCTACCTTTGGGAGGCTGAAATACTCCAAAAAAATATAGTGTCGCAGTCATTACTTTCATTTGTTACTTAGTAGTGTTACTGGAATACTTACGTATTTACCTGACTTACGCAATAACCGTAGTTGACCTTACCAAATATCATAATGATGAGTCAATGACGTACGGCTAGTATGCAAATGAAAAGTAAATTTCATTTGCTCTGATATTCAGAATCTGAATGGTTATAGATATTTTTCTGTATTTTAAAATATAGAGATGGTTTATTTATGATGATTTTGCGAAAAAATAAAAAAAATTTCACAAACCAATGACTCAACTTTTTCATTACTCATGAGTTTTTCGATAAGCGCATAAACTTTTATAACGAAGTTTTTATTTGTGAAATCAATATGAAAAGAGTTTTCATTTATTGCAGACTATTTGATCCACACTGAGTGAATGAACAAGTTGAAATAAAAAAACTGAATAACAAAAATTGATAAATTTAATTTTTTTCAAGGTGAGCAAGTAATACACAAGAAAGATATACCACAAAAAATCAAAAGATCTTCGAAAAAACAGAAGGAACATGTGGAAATTGAGAAATACAAAGAAAAGACAAAAAGGAGGCACGAAAATTCCAAGGAGTTTGTATTGGCGGAAAACGGAATTGATGAACGATTTTATGATACATATGAGGCATCTGAGCAATACGAACTTGAGGCTGCCAAGCCTCGAAAAAGTCAAAGTGAACTGACTTTCAATGTTTTTGAACTGGTGGAGAAACGAGCGTCTATACCTAATCCCATAGAACACTTACAACCGAGTAACTTGAAGCCTTTCGGTTCGATGGATAACGTTCAAAACCCCACATTGATGAGAAGTAAAACTTCTACTCTTCTTCGATTTCCCCAGGGTTATGACGAAAATGAGCAATATAGTTTCGATAGAAAATACAGGAGACCAGAAGACATTCAACATAGGGAGTACTCCACCAGTAGCAGACTTTCTCTCTTCAGACTTGAAGATCATGTTGAGATGATTAGAAGTTTGCCGCCTATACCTGTGTCGAAATATGGTGTGAGCAAGGCATCAAATTTGTATAAAGCAAGTATCCATGAATCCCAACAAAGACAATTAGAAGAAGAGAACAAAGTCAACCTGAAAAAGTTAAAAAACATACCATCTGAAGAACAGTCTAAAACAAACCCACGCCAATCGTTCAAGTTACCATGGACGAACCAAGATTACGTCCAGATGGAAACTACACAAGGAGAAGTATCAAAGGAAAAATCCGAAGGGACCATTAGGACAGTTAAACCACTTGAAACACCTTGGCCTTCGTATTCCGATACTTTAAAGGGCCATGTATACAACACTGAAACAGAAAATGGTCAGAAATCATTCCGAAGTACTACAGACTCAAATTTGTTAGCAGTTGGATCAGATTCAATATGCATGGACATGCGTAGTTCGGGTAAGGAGAAACTACAACAAACAAGTAAACAGATCGACGATAATTCGGTGAAGCGATCCAATTTCCTGCAGAAAGCTTCTATCTTATCCCAAAAAAGAACATTGAGCACAGATCTAGTTCTATCTAGGAATTCGTTGAAACACTTGGAAGTATCAGCACCAAAAATCAAACCATCAAAGTTATTATCGCAAGAGAAACCTATTGTTCAGACTAAAAGCTACTCCAAAAAATCGCGACCCCTTGAACCTAAGAGTTGTGAAAAAGAGAAGCCACCTGAAAAATGTTTCCTTCCCTCAAGAATCAGACTGGAGCCTTCGAATTCTACTCCAAAACCCAAACCTTGCCCCAAAGAAGAACCTTGCGTTAGAGCAGACGACTGTCTAAAAATAGAACCCAAGCGCCTTCCTCATATTCCTGTATCAACTTGTCCATGTATAGAACCAGAAGTACCAGAGAAAAATCCAAGGCTGAAAAGGTTACAATTGCATTTCCAAGATCCCCCCAGAGAATGCCCATGCACTCCTTGTCCATGCCCTCCTCGAGCCGATGATAATTTAGTGGAGAAACCCAAGAAACTGATGCCTCTGAAACAAGGAGACTGTATTTGCGTGGAAGGTCCTCCGATGATGGATGTACCTCTTAAAAGGTTACAAAAAGTGTGCGTACCAGAAGAAAAATGTTACCCGAAGATTGAATGTCCCAAGGAAGAACCATGCATGAGAGCTGATGATACGTTGAAGGTTTGCGAAAAACCGCTTCCCAAACTGAGGGCAAATCCCTGTCCTTGCACTGAGCAGACAGTACCAGACAAAATTCCGAAATTGCGCAGGCTCAAATTCACATTCAAAGACCCACCGAGGGTTTGTCCCAGTAAAACTATCTATCCTTGTCCACCTAGGGCAGACGATAATATTATCGAAAGAACCAAGCAACTCCCAGTATATATACCGGGAGACTGTGCTTGCATAGAACCACCACCAATGATTGATATACCTCTAAGGAGACTTCAGAAGGTCTGTGTTCCAGAAGAAAAATGCTATCGCAAAGAGGAGTGTCCGGAACCTGCGCCATGTGTCAGAGCGGATGACTGTATGAGAGAAGAAGTGAAACCATTACCCATTTTGAAATCTTCGGATTGTGTCTGTAAAGAAACTTTCGTTCCTGATAAGATTCCAAGGATGAGGCGGTTAGAAATGGTTTTCATGGATGAACCTAAGGATTGTCTCGTTGAACCTGATTTTCCATGTCCGCCCAGAGCAGATGACGCGCAGCCACATAAAACAAAGAAATTACCTCAGTTAGTCCCTGGTGAATGTCCATGCATAGAAGGCCCACCATTAGTGGACGTGCCTTTGAAAAGGCTTCAAAAAGCTTGTGTTCCTGAAGAGAAATGCTACCCCAAGAAGGAATGCCCAAAACCAGAACCGTGCATCAGAGCAGATGACAGTTTGTGTGTAAAATCAAAAGATTTGCCTTTATTGGAAGCGAAGGTTTGTCCATGTATCGAAGAGCCGCCTCTGAAAGAGTCCCCGGCCCTCAAAAGGTTGAACCTCAAAGTACCGGAACCACCGAAAGTGTGCCCTGAGTCTTGTGTTTGCGAAGTAGATTGTCCACGAGCAGACGAACAGTTGGAGGAAAGAAAGAAACCCCTTCCCATTTTGAAGGCTGGAGATTGCCCATGTATTGATAAACCATTGGTCGATGTGAATCCTCTAAAGAGACTGAAATCTGAGGAGGATCAAGAGAATTGCCATACGGTTGACCCGTGTATAGATTCTCCAAGAGCTGACATGGGATGCTGGGAGTACTGGACGAAGGAGAAAAATAAGTGTAAGAATGGCAAGAAGGCCCAGAAAAAAACTGGAGTGTCAGTTGATACCAGAAGGAAATTCAATACTGATTCCAGATTGAAACTGTACGATGAAATAAAGAAATTGGGACAAACCAAAGGTCCAGGTGAAAAGTTTTCCGCTAGGCCAGAGGAACCACTGAACGAGCATGATATTTCAGCTTCTGAATATGAAGAATTCAATAGGGTCCCCAACGTTTGGAAGGAGAAAAATAAATGGGTAGTGAAGAAACCAGAAGTAATAAATGAATCTCCTAAAATTCAACTATGCAGAAATCATCTAGTGGAATCCACACCGACGGTTTTTCTGTTGAAACAACTTGACAATTCACAACAAAAGAAGCACAAAACAATCGTTCGTAAAGTTGGGAAGGCCAAAAATCTTGAGGTGAAGAGGATCCTTGATACAAACCCAGCGCACAATGACCAACAAGGTGCTTTATCTTTACCCAACGTTAGAAACTTGAGTACTGATGTACAAGTCGTGGGTGCGGTTCGTTCCATGTCCTCCGAAAAAAGAGAACCGAGAAAGAAAAAAAATAGAGTGAAGAAAAAGTCAAATTGTCATAAGATTGTACAAACGTGTGAATTGAATTCGAAACTACCATGCGTCAATACCAAATGCCCCAAAACATGCGACAAAGAACGATCACCTGTCTGCTGCGACAAAAAACCTCCACCATATCCAGCATTCTCGGAAATAATGGAAGAAGAAGTGGAACCATATTCAGAAAGTAGGCAATGGACATGTAATAGGAGTGAATTCGGCTTCCATCCAAGGCATAAGAGGTTGAACAATCCGTTTGGCGCCGATAAGGACAAAAAAAACTATACAACAACCACATTAAGAAACAATATTCTTGCAGTTGAACTAACGAAGGGTAAGAGTTAAACTTTTCCACAATAACGTTAATCGTAGCTTCGTAGCTGAATCGCAAAATATGGTTTACCGTTGTACTGAATATTGGCATTATAGACAGGGAGGCCATAACGTATTTTTTCTGTCTCATTTGTTCACACTCAGCAGAATGAAAGGACCCTGAATTACACCTTCCACTACCCGGATATGAGGTCGCCGAATAAAAATCAGGCACCAAAGGGCGGGGGGCGCGAGGGTGTAGGTGTATAGAAAAATGGTGGGATCGAATCATTACTTATAGACCGAGAGGCGAGAGGGGTTTTGCATGTATCATAGGCCCCACGCTGAGACTCTGGGGGCTGATAGACAACGTTATTTCCCAATGTGAAATCCCGGTATGGCACCTCTGAAGTGTAGCTTTTAGGGGGGGTGAATTTTCAAACGTGTAATTAATATCCATGCCCATGGATCATGGGCCCCACTTTGATTCTTGTTTTATGTCGTCAAGGAGGTCGCCAAAGTCCGCGAATTCAATATGCCATACTAATATGGCGTCACTTAAGGCCCACCATACTTACCGAAACGTGTAATTTTTTCACTGTGGACATGGATCATGGGCCCCACGCTGTTGTTTCGTAATCCTTGTTAACAATGAACTGTAAAACAAAGATTTCGAAACGCCATACCGCTGGGGCGTCGCCAAGTGGCCGCCATACTGGACCAAATATGTCATTTTTAGCAATGAACATGTCTTATAGGCCCCACCATGGAAATGTGTTTTCTTTGTTCATTTTGACGTCCTGAACAAAGTTCTGAAAGCGCCATACTGATGTGATGTTGCCAACGTCAGATATTGGCTTCCAAAGTTGTCACATTTTTAAAGGTCAAGTGTATGGAAGGCCCCACTGTCATACCGCCATTTTTATATGTATTTTGAAGTATACAGTACGAATATATCACTGCCATACCGATGCGATGTCGCTAACGTCAGATATTGGCTTCCAAAGTTGTCACATTTTTATAGGATACGTGTATTAAAGGCCCCACTGCCATACCGGCATTTGTATGTGTATTTTGAAGTATGAAGCACGAATATATCACTGCAATAGCCATGGCATGTCGGTAACGTGCACAATCAATCGTATATACAGGGTCCTGCAACTGCGCTCTGTTGGTGCATAGCTTCTAAACGGCGCAACTTAAAAATTTCTTTCGAATGCAAGCATGTTTCCTTCGTGAGAGAGTATTTTTGGAAAATATTTCGAAGTATACAAGGTGATCCAGAAAAGTGCACCAAACCAAACTGATGTTTTTTGTAATGGAACACATGGTTGAATGAAGATTACTTTGACCATTCCAAAAAATATAGGGTCTTGTATATAAATCAACGTTATTTTCGGAGATATATCGATATTACTTCAAAAAACATAACGTATTCAGCACTCTGTAACTATTCGTGGAAAAATAATTCTAAAACTTTATGGGAGGCGAAATGACTCCAATAATAATAATTCTCGTTGATTAGTAGTGCAACAATAAACTCTAATGATTTCATCATCAGTGACCTTGATAACTTATACGTACGCATTTCTAGAACAATGGAAGCATTTTAGAACATTTAGTCCGCCATATTAGATCCTTCACTTTTAATCTTGAATATCTTTTCATCAATTTCACAATGTTGAAAAACCTATATAAATATTATATATATATATATATATATATATATATATATATATATATATATATATATATATATATATATATATGCTGAATACTTGTTTCAAGGAGCAATAAATGTTCCAGGTTATCACGGTTGTACTGCACTGATGAGGGACTTCATCCCGAAACCGGTCTGCAGTTGGTTCCTTGTTTGGATCAGGCGGTGTCCTGCTGTCTGTCTCTGAGAGCTCTTGCAAAGTTGTTCCTTCAAAGTAAGGATCTTTGCACATATGTCTGACAGATATAATTCAATATCTGTCGAGGTATTAGCCAGAGAAGTAGTTGTTTTCTGTCGGACATATGCCATACAATCTATACAAAGGTATAGTGAGTTCCTAAAGGATTGTTTTCGACTGTTTTACAGTCACTGGAACATTTTTTGCTCCTTGAAACAAGTATTCAGCATATACCATTTCGCATCCGAAATGTCCTTCTGGAGCGCTCTCTAATCTGTTGTCGTGGTGGATCCTGTAAGCGATTGCAGTGTTCATCCCGGCGAACGATGACGGGCACCGGGCCCCCGCGTGTATACAACCGTGATAACCTGGACTGCACTGATGAGGGACTTCATCCTGAAACCGGTCTGCAGTTGGTTCCTTGTTTGGATCATGCGGTGTCCTGCTGTCTGTCTCTGAGAGCTCTTGCAAAGTTGTTCCTTCAAAGTAAGGATCTTTGCACATATGTCTGACAGATATAATTCAATATCTGTCGAGGTATTAGCCAGAGAAGTAGTTGTTTTCTGTCGGACATATGCCATACAATCTATACAAAGGTATAGTGAGTTCCTAAAGGATTGTTTTCGACTGTTTTACAGTCACTGGAATATATATATATATATATAAATAAGGATGGATTTAGCGAGGGGCAATATATGAAAATATAAGTAAAAAAGTTATTGGGTATAACCCTCAAAATGTTGTGCAACCGTAGACACGTATTTCGAGCTTAAGCTCTCTTCAGTACGGTAAAATCAAGTGCGAAGATGTACCATCCATCCTTATTTGTATCTTCCTGGGTTGGATTGTCACGCTGGTAGCTATAGCTACCTCCGTGGCGACGTTAGTTGTTGCCTTGTGAGTACAACGTCTTCTAACCGATGCCACAGATGTGTGGTTGGCTTCCTGTTGTTGACTTCCTCTGTTTCTATTTTTACATTCAAGTGTTGTACATCTTTGCACTTGATTCTATATATATATATATATATATATATATATACTCATTTTTAGAACAATCTACGGATTTGGACATTTTTTTTGTCCGCCATTTTGACTTTTACAATTTGACATCAAATTCGTGATCAGTGACCTCGAAAACCTATAAATACAAGTTTGGAAGCAGTTCTGCCAGGCCATTCCGGAGCGTCGGTAAAAAAAATGTTTTTTTCGGTATGGCACCCCTTTAGCGACACGCTATCGGTGTGGCAGTATAATCCCCGCTAAAGTGATCTAACAGAGCATCTTAAAACCAAAACGCCATACCGGTACCTATTAGACATGTTCATTGCTAAAAATGACATATTTGGTCCAGTATGGCGGCCACTTGGCGACGCCCCAGCGGTATGGCGTTTCGAAATCTTTTTCTACAGTTCATTGTTAACAAGGATAACGAAAAAACAGCGTGGGGCCCATGTTCCATGTCCACAGTGAAAAAATTACACGTTTCGGTAAGTATGGTGGGCCTTAAGTGACGCCATATTAGTATGGCATATTGAGTTCGCGGACTTTGGCGACCTCCTTGACGACATAAAACAAGAATCAAAGTGGGGCCTATGATCCATGGGCATGGATATTAATTACACGTTTGAAAATTCACCCCCCCCTAAAAGCTACACTTCAGAGGTGCCATAACGGGATTTCACATTGGGGAATAACGTTGTCTATCAGCCCCCAGAGTCTCAGCATGGGGCCTATGAAACATGCAAAACCTCTCTCGCCTCCCGGTATTACTGTTCGGCGTATGTCGCAAGTTACTGTTGGTGAATACGAAGCGCAGTAGAGCTGGTTATTGCTGAAAACAAATTTTAATGAAAAATTATCATTTGTTAATGTTCGGCAGTTTGTTAATTCAACTATTTCATCAAATGTTAAGATAATATGATTGCCAAACATTTTGGTTGGATCAGGGGTCCAACCACCCTCGCGTAAATTTGTCGTAAGGGTTTAGATTATGCGTGTATTATACATTAATGTTCGGCGTTGATTTTACATTATTTATTGAATGAAATGGAAGTATAAAAAATATATGCCGAACAAATCAGTTGGATATTGACCTTGGTAGAATAAAAATCCAATTTTCATAAATAATATTATTCGTTGCCGTTCGGGAATGATTTTTTATGATTGATAATAGTATAATAGACGTCATTATGTAATCCCCCAACAAAATGAATTGAACTGTTTTATATAACTAGCAAAAAAATCTGAATTTTCAATACAACAGAATGAATGGCCGATTTGGTCATGTGAGTTGGAAAAAATTTCATGAGAAATATTTGAAAATCAATTATGGTGTGCCGAACAAGAAAACGTAATCGCCGAACATTTATTTGGCGACCTCTGCCTCATGCGTTGTTGGAGAAGAAACGATGGATCGTATTTTTTTGTACTTTCCTGCATCCTGTATCTTAGAGGGGAAGCATTTTAGGACATACCTTGATAGAAACTTTCTCTATTGCCTTTTCTTCTAACCGAAAAGTCCGTGGTTTACACAATTTCCAAAACACTACTCCCAAGGTTCTATTTCTAGAAATCTGGAAGAGTGTTCTCAAGTTGCTCCGGTAGTTCAGGGAGTAAGGGTGTAGAGGTGAACAATCATAAACTTTCGTGCTATATATTTCTAGGTTTATTTTGGAGTTGTTACAGGTGATCTCCCGGAGTGCGGAATGCTCTAAGTTGATATTGTGAACCGACCCTTAGTGCGGAACGTGGTACTAGGGTTGGCAACACTGTGTCCGACCGCGGATGACGTTACACTCGTGACAGCGATCTATCAACATATAAAGACGAAGCAGAAATAGGTTAGGTGGCGCGATCCACCCTCCTACAGTCCTACAACTACCTTAATAATAACCAAACAATGAAAATCAAAGCAATAACTGTGGGGATAATCTACCAAAGAGAAAGGAGAAAGTTTCCTTCCTAGCTTTGTTTTAATTATTATGAGAATAACCGAACTTAGTACCTTTTAGTTTATATACTGAAAGTTTACAGGATTGCAATCGATAAACAGGTACAGCTATTCTTCCTGAATATGAACTGTTGTACTTAAGATTGACGAACATTAACTTCTTTCTGGTAAGTAATGCACGGACTTTGGACATTGACTAGGCGAGAAATGCCAGTCTCAGTGAATCTAGTATAATCTAAACCAATAACTGGAAAGCGACTAGTCTTTACATTATTGTAGGCATGCAGCACTGATAAGTTCGCATTAACTAGAAAGCACAAAAAGTAAGCACTAATTTATAGCTGCGTGGGTCTCTAAGCACATGCAATTATTTATTATGGAACGAACTCGCCCGATAGGTTCTGAAGTCGTAGTCTCCCTACAGATGTGGCTTCCGTCTTTCGGCTTGTTAATAGATGACGGGGGTACGTTCCCTGCACTACTCTCAGGATGGAGGGGCTTTATTTTCCTTCTGGTATGGTGATAATGACCCTTTTTGGCGACTTGACTACGTTCGGTTTGTCCTGACGCAGGTCTGTTACTCCAGCAAGGAGTCTAAGCTCGACGGGAAAACTCGATAAGGTTAAGAATACCCAAACGGGCAGAATAGAAGTAGAAAAGTAGTAGTAAAACAAGCAGAAGAAGGCCTGTAAAGGAAATATGTATTACAAACAATTCTTCAGGCTCAGAAGGGTTACGTAGTTCAACCACCACTTGTGCAGCAGTGGGTGACTACAGTATGAGATGGAAATAAAGGGTTTTTGACCTACCTGTATGTGGTGGGTGGCCTTAAAGATTTCTTCTTTGGTGTGGGTCACACCAAGTAGTATTGTGGATAGAAATCCTTTTCTAGATATAAATCTCAAATATCCTAAATAATGAGATTATCAAAAATCCACAACTGGATATTCTTTCGAAAAAATCCACGTGAAGTGATATGCACTTTTGTCTCTCAAAAAGCAGCTAACCATTCAAAAGAACTCAACAAAATGGCCAAATAAAAACTCCCGTGCCTCGATGAATTTTTTGCAATTCCTCACCTTTTTTCATTCCCACTTCTAATTCCATATTTGGAGCGCATGTCAAGGACCGTAATAATAGGGTGATGGCCTCTTATTTGTTTTCGGTTGAAGTGAATTCAGTAATCCACAACATAACCTAACTAAAGTCTGGGTACAAGTTCTGGCAAACTGAGGCCAATGGAGAATAGAAGTAGACATTTCAAAGTAACAGATCTGAATCAGAACATACGAGGTGAGTCACAAGAGTTCAGATATGATTGAAAATTGTGACTATTGAAACCCTACATTAGTGAACTGTTTGAGGAAATGGTTTTTATCATTTGCAGATGACTAACAGTACATAATCCCGGTGACCAAGAAAACAATCCCCCCATACCGCACAATATATGGAAAATGCGTCAAGGTTCAAGTGATACGGGTTCGTCAAAACATTCTTTTAGAAGATCAGAGGGGTTTCAGGTTGAAGATTAATAAAAATGTCAAGCAACAAGTAGTCTACAGAATAATTACTAAAGTATTCAAGTTTTGTTACAAATGGCATCGATTTGTCCAGAAAACTCAATACGAGGAAATCAACCCGTAACATCTCTATTCTGAGTTTGTCAGTCTTTTTCTGACCCACCCTGTATACATTCTTCTCTAATTTCATAGAAATGGCTCAACAGCTTCTTTCCATATTTTGGAAGGATCATATAAAAACCCTAAATTTTATTGTGTGAACATAAATGAGACAAAACAACAAACAATGAGCCTAGTTACTTTAGCAATGAAGTTCAGCAATATTTGCATTTTTTCTTTCATACGAATAGTTGAAAACAGTTATATATTTGTCAATCAGAAGTGATTGAGGAAGGGAACCACATGGCCAAAATAATTTTTCCGGGCATTCAGGGCCGGTTTCACTCCAGCAATATTCCTCAACTTCCTTAATATGGACTCTGCCATCAAAATAATCTAGGAAAGTTTTCGGAATAGGGTGCGGAAAGAAACCACATATTCAAAATTATTTTTCCGGTCGTCCAGGACCGGTTTCACTCCAGCAATATTCCTCAACTTCCTTATTATGGAATCTGCCATCATCATAATCTAGGAAAGTTTTCAGGATAGAGTGCGGAAAAGAAACACTTCGTCAATAACTTTTCCGGGAGTCCTGGGCAGGTCTCACTCCAGCAATATTCCTCAACATCCTTATTATGGACTCTGCCATCATAATCTGGGAAAATTTCCAGGATAGGGTGCAGAAAAAAAAACGTTCGGTCAAAATTATTTTTCCGGGCGTCCAGGGCCGGTCACACTCCAGCAATATTCCTCAACTTCCTCATTATGGACTCTACCATCATCATAATATAGGAAAGTTTTCAGGATAGGGTGCGGGAAAAAACCACATAATAAAAATGATTTTTCCGTGCTACCAGGACCAGTTTCACTCCGTCAATTTTCCTCAACTTCATTATTATATTGAGGAATATTGCTGGAGTGAAACCGGTCCTGGGCGCCTGGAAAAATGATCCCAAACATGTTGTTTTTTTCCGCATCCTACCCTGAAAACTTTCCTAGAATATGATGATGTCAGAGTCCATAATAAGGAAGTTGAGGAATATTGCTATAGTGAGATCAGCCCGTAAAATCATTTTGAACATGTGGTTTTTTCCGGACTCTATCCAGAAAACTTTTCCAGATTATGATGATGGCAGAGTCAATAATAAGGAAGTTGAGGAATAATGCTGGAGTGAAACTGGCCATGGACGCCAGGAAAAATCACCTTAATTATGTGGTTCATTTCCGCACTTTATCCTGAAAACTTTCCCATATTATGATTATGGCAGAGTCCATAATAAGGAAGTTGAGGAATATTGCTGGAGGGAAACCGGTCCTGGACTCCCGGAAAAATTACTTGGATCATGTGGTTTCTTTTCGCACTCTATCCTGAAAACTTTCCTATATGATGATGATGGCAGAGTATGTAATAAGGAAGTTGAGTCATATTGCTGAAGTGGAACCTGTCCCGGACGCCCGGAAAAATTATTTTGAACATGTGGTTTCTATGCGGACCATATCGTGAAAACTTTCCTAGATTATGATGTTGACAGAGTCCATAATAAGGAAGTAGAGGAATATTGCCGGAGCGAGACCGGCCCTGGACACCAGGAAAAATTATTTTGATCATGCAGTTTTTTTGCACTCTATCCTGAAAACTTTCCCAGATTATGATGATGGCAGAATCTAAAATAAGTAAGTTGGGGTATATTGCTGGAGTGAAACCGGTCCTGGACGCCCGGAAAAATTACTTCGACCTTGCGGTTTTTTTCCGCACTCTATCCTGAAAACTTTTCTGGATTATGATGATGGCAGAGTCCATAATAAGGAAGTTGAGGAATATTGCTGGAGGGAAACCGGTCCTGGACTCCCGGAAAAATAATTTTGAATATGTGGTTTTTTCCGCAACCTATCCTGATAACTTCCCCAGATTTTGATGGTGGCAGAGTCCATAATAAGGAAGTTGAGGAATATTGCTGGAGTGAAACCGGCCCTGGTCGCCCGGAAAAATTATTTTGAGCATGTGCTTTTTTTTCGTAATCTATCCTGGAAACTTTCCTAGATTATGATGATGGCAGAATCCATAATAAGGAAGTTGAGGAATATTGCTGTAGTGAAACCGGTCCTGGACGCCCGGAAAAATCATTTTGACCAAGTGGTTTTTTTCCGCACTCTCTCCTAAAACTTTCTTGGATTACGATGATGGCAGAGTCCATAATAAGGAAGTTGAGGAATATTGCTGTAGTGAAACCGGTCCTGGACGCCCGAAAAAATTATTTTGAACATGCGGTTTTTTTCCGCACCCTATACTGAAAACATTCCTAGAATATGATGATGGCAGAGTCCATAATAATGAAGTTGAGGAATATTGCTGGAGTGAGACCGACCCTGAATGTCCGGAAAAATTATTTTGTCCATGTGGTTCCTTTCCTAAATCCATACTGATTGACACACTGGAATATATTACTATTCAGTGCTAAAGTAACTTGGCTCAAACAATGGCCAGCGTTATTATGTCAGGAGTATCCAAACAAATGAAGTCCTCCATTTCGATGCTTGGTATTACCATCAGCAGTACCCTTTCATTGGAAAACTATGTGCCCTTCAAAAACTTGGTTTCCAGTTTCGTTCCAAGAGCTATTTCATTCCCCATCAACTTATAATGATTCAAAAGGCACAGATCCGACCTGTTCTGGAATACTGTTCACGTATATGGAGTGCAGGCCCTAAACACAAACTGAAACGTTTAGAATTTATCCAAAAACGAGCCATTCGTCCCGTATAGGAAATGCTTCGCCTACAAGTTCTCTCACTTCTCTGGAACATCGCAGAAAGGCTAGCGGCCTCTCTCTGTTTAATAAATATTTTTATACGCGATGCTTTTCTGAAAAATAGTCAACATTCCGCCGTAAGCGGTCCCATCGAGATTGGCACATCGATCTCAGTCTTCACATCCACTTGTAATCACTTCGGAGACAACAAACATTTATACACTAATATTCAGATCAAATTCGATTTGGGTCTTTTGTGCGGCATCTTATCGCTGGATTTGCTACGGTTAATCATGATATTTTATTAGAAACTAAGACAAATCGGCATCAGAGGCAATGTTCATGCATTATTTGAAAATTACCTCAATGGAAGAGAACAATTTATCGATGAGGTATATTTCCTGTGGGGTAGACCAAGGGTCTATCCTTGGGCCTGTTTTGTTCTTCATTCACATAAATTCAGTATCTTGCCTGAATTTGAAAGGCCATTCAAATCATTTGGGGATGATACTACCCACTATTATGGCAAAAGTTAATAACTTAAAACAAAATAAGTTGACTTTTTGGATAATCTTGCTTTATGTACATTTCTAAAAGAAAGAAAATAGATTAAAACCCATAATGTGGAAAAACTTGCAAACGATACAAAAATAACTTAAAATTTCTGGGGTTAACCATTGATCACACTTTCTCTTGGTCTACGCATGTTCTGGGTCTGAGATAAGATTATCTCCTATTATTTGCATTTTATACAGACTGAGGTCTTATATTTCACTAAAACTATTTACTTCGGTTTGATATATCCCATGCTGTATTTGATTTCAATTTGGGGAACTGCAACAAAATCAAATTTGAAACCATTGAAAACCTTACAAAATGAGATTATGAAATGTATTTTCAAATTGTTCTTCTTGGAACCAAATTCAAAATTATAGAAACCAAGAAATCTTGTAGAAATTAATTCACTATTCAGAATGAAAATTTGCTCGTTTATTCATCTAATTAAAAATAAGAAAAAACAGTCCAATATCCAATAATTGTTACTAGATACTAATAGTCATACAGCTTTTTGCACCGGTTCGACTTAAGGTTACCTTACGACTTAAGCGGACCTTACATTACGATTTTGGTTTGCACCGCTATTTGAGAACAACATAAGCCTCAGTCAAGATAAGCCTCAGATTCTCCAGGCTAAAAGGTTCAACTAAAGGTTCATAGTAAAATATTTCGCGTTTTTGAACTGTAAGATGGCATTGACTAGATATGTTTTTCATGCCATAGTTACAGCGATCTTTCATAATATTTCCTTATAAATCACAGTTTTCTGCAACGGTCAACACCACTGCTAATGCACTGTTGACAAATCTCAACATTATTCGGAGTGCTGCGAAATAGCTCACAGGATTATAAATTATTATCTGGTGTTAATTGTGGTAATGTGCTTCTATGCATTATGTACCTATATTACGTATAGCCGAATTACTATGAATAATTATTATTATTACAATTCTTGTTCGTCGTGGTGATGATTTTGTGATTTCTTTCTCTTCAATATTGAATTATTTATTCACTGAATTATCTACATTATAGATATAGAATATAAATAATATGTATAAAGCAAAGGGTAGTCTTGACTGACTAGTCGAGGAAAAATGCGGATGACTGCATCCTCAATACAGTCAAAATACTGGGCTGTTTAAAATAATACCCTTTGTTATTTGGTCGAGCTTTCGGAAATGTTTATTTTCTTTATCTAGACATTAAACATGAAGTTTATAGTGAAAAGTAAACATTGATGAGACACATACGAAGTCATGATTCATGATGGTGGAAAACATCCAATTACTTTTTTAATCATTATTATAATTATTTCGGTTTAAACTTTCGTATTATATTTTTTGAAACTTGCACACATAACCCAGTATGGGGTGTTGAGTTTGAACAAAGGGGTCTCCATCCAAGACAAATCTGAGGCCGCGCACAACAAATTTCCCGAAATTTGTTGACAGAACACAGCAATGGACATTGAAACCGAATAATTAGGCCCCCGAGGACTGCATCCAACCAGAACCGGAAACACTACACATTTTACCAAATTCACGGACAATGCTCTTTCTTCTTTTCTTTTCTTTTCTTTTCTTTTCTTTTCTTTTCTTTTCTTTTCTTTTCTTTTCTTTTCTTTTCTTTTCTTTTCTTTTCTTTTCTTTTCTTTTCTTTTCTTTTCTTTTCTTTTCTTTTCTTTTCTTTTCTTTTCTTTTCTTTTCTTTTCTTTTCTTTTCTTTTCTTTTCTTTTCTTTTCTTTTCTTTTCTTTTCTTTTCTTTTCTTTTCTTTTCTTTTCTTTTCTTTTCTTTTCTTTTCTTTTCTTTTCTTTTCTTTTCTTTTCTTTTCTTTTCTTTTCTTTTCTTTTCTTTTCTTTTCTTTTCTTTTCTTTTCTTTTCTTTTCTTTTCTTTTCTTTTCTTTTCTTTTCTTTTCTTTTCTTTTCTTTTCTTTTCTTTTCTTTTCTTTTCTTTTCTTTTCTTTTCTTTTCTTTTCTTTTCTTTTCTTTTCTTTTCTTTTCTTTTCTTTTCTTTTCTTTTCTTTTCTTTTCTTTTCTTTTCTTTTCTTTTCTTTTCTTTTCTTGAATTCTTTTCTTTGAATTTTTCAGAAACAGTGATATATTTTCCTTGTCTGCAAATTTCGGTTGATTTGCAGAACATCCAGGCTTACCATCTTTTCAATCGTTTTTAGTGTTCCTTAGATTTTGGTTTATTGATGATGCCTGTGTCGTATTGCCCCCTTTTTCCGGTTCACTTGTATATCATTTATTGTATTCATTTCGTTTTTTTTTTCTGATATTCGGAGTTGCAGTGCCCATGGGTTTGTTATAGATATAGTCAGTCCGTCCTTATTGTTGGTAAAATTCAAAAAAAGCAGCAAATATGAACAACTCACTATAATTTATTCTTATCAATATTTTTCAAATGTGTAAGCTGAACTCCGCCTATTATGCCGTTAATTTTTATGTATATAATATAATGTTATTTGAAAACAACTGGAATGGACAATAGAGACGCTATTATGATTATCATTATCATTTTCAATTCTGTTTTGCGTCCTGTTTTATTTCCAAAACTGATATTTCAAATCGCAAAACATAAAACTTATTACTAACGTACTTCTTCAATTGTGTCCAAGGACTCCAAGGCTTTAGGCGGACCAATCCAACATCCAACTGATGAACTGGCAAACCCCTATCGAAGTAACTTTAATTTTCCAAAAATTAAACAAATTACATCGGTTACCGCTGTCTAGAACTATTGGCAACGCTTTACAGTAAATATGATGGTGACAATAATTCTGTGCAATACCTTGTGGACAGTAGCAGAACTATTTTTGTCTTTTCGTTCATGTACTACAGAGAAATCACTTACTTGAGCGATTTACCGTTTTTGTCCGAGGTTTTGAAAATTAATCAATCAATCAATCAATCAAATATACTTTATTGTCTGAAGATAGATACATCTTATTGACAAAGTCTGGAATCCTAAATTTAAAAAGTTAATAGTGCCTATATACACACATGTTAAAGATAGTTTCTGGACAATACACAAGAAGGTGACGTTGATATAGCATTAAAAAGATATATATAGATACATACATTGCACAATGTGTGTATTGGGCGTAAAATGTAAATTAAATATACCTAAGGTCAGATAAAATATATTAACAACTAATGTTATAAAATAAAATGGTCACATTAATTAATTAATTAAAAAAAAAACTCAGCTAAATTGATCTTCGTAAAATTCCTCTGTAGTATAATAGGCCCTCACAACCAAGAATTCTTTAACTTTTTTTCTGAATTTGAAAACACTTTTTATTTCTTTTAAATTGTTGTGTAGGTGATTGAATAATTTTCTGCTCTTTTAAATAAGGGAATTTTGAGTGAGAGCTGACGTAGGGATGGGGAGTGCAATATGGTGTCTTAAACGTGTATTATATACTGAGGGGTTGTTTATTTAATTTCTATATTTCTTGTGAATTAGACATACTGTCTCTAAAATAAAAAGACCTGAGAGTGTTAAAATATTTTGCTCTAAAAACAATGGTCTACATGAATCGCGGCATTTGGCTTTACATAAGCATCTAATGGCTCTTTTTTGAAGGTTAAAGACCATTTCAAACAGTTGCTGTGAACATACCGGGTGGCTACGGAAGTATTGCCTACGGAATATCTCAGTTATTGTATGAAGTAGGTTTGTGAAATTTGGAGCGTCGATATAACGACATAAGAGCTAGAATTTGAGCATATTGACATGTCGAAGTTAACTTCCGGTCTGACCGGAAGTAACATCAACTTTCTTATTTTAAAAGGAAACCCTATTTTTTTCTTTTCGCTTTATTCAGCATTCAATTCCCTTTCTAATGACATATCACAAATTGGTATCTAACCAGAAACTAGATCAGAAAAAAATTATTATTGAAATTCACCGAGTAGGCCGTGGAAGCAAAATGAAAGCCAAAAATTGAAAAGTTGGCTATGGAAACCATACGTCACTTGATAACAGTTGCTACTACTGTGATATTTCATTTTCATTCATCGGCGTTATAAAAAGCCGCCAAAAAAAAATATTGGAAAAATTGGGAAAAAACAATACTCTGTAGGTCCATAACTTAAATAGGAACATACAACTTTTTCTTGCCTGTACTATTCTGCATAACCATTCCTTTCTAATGATATAATAGAAAATAATTTTTTGAACTGAGATACCGAAAAATCCAATTATTATTCTTCAAATAACAAAACAGATTATCGCCATACGCAAAAATTAAATTAAAAATAATGTGGAATGATAAATTATATCCTGTAGGTTCTAGGTTAAATAGGAACATAAACGTACTTGGTCTGTGCCATCGTCCATAGATATTCTAATATCTACCTATGGACGATGTTTGTGCTATTCAGAATAATCATTCCATTGCAATAATCATTCGAACCAAAATATTAACAAGTAGGCTGATTAAGATGTATTTTGGAATGAAACAAAAAAGAAATGAGAGCTGTCACGAACGCTGCTATCCATATTATTTTGACGTTCGAAGTAGTGTTTTTGATTCTGCCATTTTAAAAGGGTTTGGAAATCGAAATCAGTTAGTGGAATATTCAAAAAATGCCCCGTTATTCACGAACCGAACAAATTGACATGCTTCTCATTTATGGTGAATGTTTAAAAAATTCTTATGCCGCTGAACGATTGTATTTAGAGCGATATCCAGGGAGGCAGCAACCGTCAAGAAGGTATTTCCAGTGGCTTGAAGAAAAATTAAGAACTGAGCCTGATGTTCACGAAGACCAAGAAGCATTTGTTATTAATGAGGAAACTGAAATTAATGTATTAGCTTTAGTACAATATGATAGCACAATTTCCTCAAGGCAGATTGGCGCCTAATTAGCTATAAGTAAGGACTCTGCTAGGAATTTTTTTAAAAAACATCGATTGAAATCCTTCAAGTATCAGTTGCATCAACATTTGTATGAAAATGACTGTGAAAGGCGCCTGGAATATTGTAATTGGTTTCTTCGACAAAATTCTGAGAATCACCTATTTAACTATTATATCTTGTTTACGGACGAGTCAAGATTTACCAACAATGGATTATTTAACAGGAATAATACAAGGTAGGTACTGTACTTTATTTGGATTATTGTCGATAGTCGAAGTGTAAAGTGCTAAAAGTGTGAACGGTCTTTTGTTCCAGGTACTGGGCGATAGCAAACGAACACCGGTTTCGACAAGGCGGCTTCCAGGAGAGATTTGGTGTGAATGTTTGGGCAGGAATAGTTGGAACTCATATTGTTGGCCCCATTCTTTTTCAAGGCCAACTAACCGGAGAGAGATACTTTAATTTTTGAACGAATGAAATTTCGGAATTCATTAACAACCTACCAGCGGAAATAACTGAGAGAATGTACTTCCAGCAAGATGGCGCCCCTCCGCATAATTCAAGAATAGCGAGAAATTATCTTCAAAATCGCTTTCAAGAGAGACTTACAACAACCCATGGTCCAGTCAGGTGGCCACCAAGGTCACCTGATCTTACTCCGTGCGACTTTTTTCTATGGGGGCATCTTGAAAATAGGGTGTATTCTACACAGCCTACAACTCTACATGAGCTAGAAGTAAAAATTCGTAGAGCTTTCCAAGATATCACGCCCAAATGTTGAGAAACGTTTTACATGAAAATATCACCAGAGTCAATAAATGTAAGACGTAGAGGGAATGCATTTCGAACATTCGTTTTGAATTTATTTTATCTTTAATCCTATCAATTTGAATTTTTTTTTCGATAAATCTGTTTTTTCGTTATTTGAAGAATAATAATTGGATTTTTTGGTATTTCATTTCAAAAAATTACTTTCTATTATATCATTAGAAAGGAATGGTTATGCTGAATAGTACAGGCAAGAAAAAGTTGTATGTTCCTATTTAAGTTATGGACCTACAGAGTATTGTTTTTTTCCCAATTTTTCCAATATTTTTTTTGGAGGCTTTTTATAACGCCGACGAATGAAAATAAAATATCACAGTAGTAGCAACTGTTATCAAGTGACGTATGGTTTCCATAGCCAACTTTTCAATTTTTGGCTTTCATTTTGCTCCCACGGCCTACTCGGTGAATTTCAATAATAATTTTTTTCTGATCTAGTTTCTGGTTAGATACCAATTTGTAATATGTCGTTAGAAAGGGAATTGAATGCTGAATAAAGCGAAAAGAAAAAAAAATAGGGTTTCCATTCAAAATAAGAAAGTTGATGTTACTTCAGGTCAGACCGGAAGCTAACTTCGACATGTCAATATGCTCAAATTCTAGCTCTTATGTCATTATATCGACGCTTCAAATTTCACAAACCTATTTTATACAATAACTGAGATATTCCGTAGGCAATACTTCCGTAGCCACCCGGTATACCCCAAAAGCAAATGCCATAGCGTAGATGTGACTCTACCAATGAAAAATAAATCTTCCTAGCATTAGCAATATTCAATTCGTGAGAAACACTACGTACAGCAAAGCAACCCGATGCTAATCTTTTACACAACTTTTTAATGTGGCTTTAGAATCTTAACTTTTCATCAATAAGTAATCCCAAAAACTTATTTTTCGCGGCATTGCTAATTATTCCATCATCTAAAGAAACCTCCCTGATGTCACATCTGCATGATACAATGTTCGTTTAATTGACATTGAATGATGAGATTTGCATCACACCACTCTTTCACCCTTATTACATCTACACTGATGTGACCGAATAGATCGGTTATTGATTTATCATGCCATAGGATTGTGGTGCCATCCGCAAACATTGTGAATGTCCAACTGATTCAAATCATTGACATACAACAAGAATAAAAGAGGTCCCAGAACCGAGCCCTGTGGGACACCAGAGTTGACAACACATTCATTGGATTCAATCCCATTAAGTAAGACATTAATCATTAATCATTATTAAAAATATAAATCGTTTTATTTTATGTCTGAAAAATAGTATGAATTATTTATTTTATTTATTCATTGTTAATAATACAATATCGATCTATAATATAAAGAAATAAATTTCTCATGAAACCATGATCAAATAAGTGAAAAACTTGTCCATGATCATGTAAAATTAATTATGAAATAATCCACATCAAAATACACATGATAAATATCCATAATATATACATATAAAGAAAGAAAAAAAATGAACTTGAATGTATGCTTAAATAACATTGGTCACATTTTGTATAAATAAAAACAATAACAAAAAACTAAGTTGGTACTAATAATTAAAACATCAAAATTCGAAATTTTTCAAAATTCTCAATCAACCAGAATTTGATTTTATTTTTAAATCCCCAAAAACTAGCTTTTTTTAAAGAAACTGGCAAATTATTATAAATATTTTTACCTATGTAAATGGCATGTTGTTGCATCAAAGTTGTCGAGAACTTTTTGTTGATATTCAACCATCCATTTTATTCTTTGTTTCATATTTATGTTGTATGCGATTATCAATTTGAAAATTTTTTCTTATGTAAACTGTCGATGCTTTATAAAATAATTGTTTGACAGATAAAATTTTGTATTGTTCAAAGAGAATTTTAGAAAAATAATCAAAGGGTTTTTTTAAAATAATTTTCAAGGTATACTTTTGAATTGAAGTAAGTGATTTCAAAACTTGTTTGTAAATGCCTCCCCAACCTATTATACCATAGGCCAAGATAGACTGAAAGAGACTATAATAAAAACTTACAATTAATTTACGACTGACAATGTTTCTCAACAATCTAAATTTATAAAGTGTTTTCTTAGTTTTTTTATCAGTTCAGTAATTTGTTTATGCCACTTGAGGTTGCAATCTAAATGAACTCCTAGATACTTTATAACATCAACTTTGGAAATATGTTCGCTACAGTTACATAGTTCTTCAGTTTTTATGCATGAAATAGTATGGATCTTTAATTTTTCAAATTTTTCTGGTTGCATATTCTCATGCAACGTGAATGTCACAAAATGAGACTTTTTCAAATTCAAAGTTAGTACATCATGGTTGAGATTATTTTTTAAAATTGATAAATCAAATTCAGCATTTGATACTGTTTCTTCCCAGGTATTCCCACTTCCTATATAAACTGTATCATCAGCATAAGAAAACAACTTTCCTTTAATTTTCGTATTTAACAGATCATTGATATAAATAAAAAATAAAATAGGTCCTAGAACTGACCCTTGGGGAACACCACATTTTACTTTTCTAGAATTACTTTTGATATGATCAATCTGAACAGTTTGTTCCCTTTCAAATAAATAGCTTTCAAATAGTTTCAGGCAAATTCCTCTTATGCCAAACCGTTCTAATTTCGATAATAATTTTTTATGTGAAACTGTGTCAAACGCTTTCTTTAAATCTAAAAATATTCCAAGGGTTTTCTTTTGATTATCTAACAATTTATAAATAGTTTCCGTAACATTAAATATTGCATTTTCTGTTCCCTTTTTTTCTCTGAATCCAAACTGGTTAAAAAATAATAAATTATGTTTTTCGAGAAAATCTGTCAATCTAATTTTAATACATTTCTCTAAAATTTTGGCAACGTTATCAATTGAAGAAATAGGTCGATAATTATCACAATATCTTTTATCTTCTCCTTTATATATTGGAGTAACAAATGATTTTTTTAGAGATTTTGGGCTAAACTTAAATTGAAAATATTTTCAAGGATATTTGAAGTGTATTTCACTATAATCTTCAATACATTATTATTAATTCTATTTGGGCCAGGGGCAGAATCATTTTTAAGTTCATTTGTTAAGTTGATTATTTCATATTCTGTGATAGGCGACCAAAATATATTACTTGAATTATAGGAATTTTCAATGAATAGATATTCATTTGTTTCGTCAATTTTTTCAGCTAACTCAGATCCTACATCACAAAAATGATCATTTAAAATATTTGCTATTTTCTTTGAGTCATCCGTAATAATTTAGTTGTTTTCAAATAATTCAACAACTCTGCTCTGTTTCAGTTTCTGCCCAGTTAATTCATTCACCACTTTCCAGATCTTACCAATGTCACCGTCAGCTTCTTTGATTTTATTTTGATAATACTTTTCTTTTTCATTTTTTATGAGTTTATTCAATAAATTTCTATAATTTTTATAATATTTGATTTTTCAAAACTCTCTTTTTTAATTTATCTCTATGTTTGATAGATTTGATCAAACCATTTGTGATCCATGGTTTGATTTTTTTATATTTCTTGGGTGAATTTTTCATTTCGCAACAATCCTTAATTTGATTATTTATCCTAGATATAAAATTATTGTATGCTATATTGGGATCAGAATCTTTCAGAATATCATCCCAATTTTCAATTTTCAACAATTTTTCTAATTTATCAAAATTCATTAATTTTATATTAAGTTTTATTCGTAGGCTTCAGAATCAAGTGATATGTGACAAGAAATTGGAAAATGGTCTGTAAATTTATTTCACAAATATTATTGTTCATCTCAACAAAGAAGTGGTCAATACAGGTTGAGGAGTTCCTGAAGATTATTGTTGGTTTATTCAAATATTTGTCAAAAGAATAAGAATTCAGTATATTTAATTATTTGTTTGTGTCTTCATCATACCATTCTAAAATATTGATGTTGATATCTCCCGAAAAAATGTCTATCCCTTCGTTGCACTGATCAAAAACATAATTCAAACTTGAAAGAAAATTTTCAATATTGGTAGAAGGTGGCCTGTAGATTGTAGTAATTCCAAAAGAATTATTACCCTTATTGCCAATGACCCTTATGAATTGGAAATTGTTACGTTCAATAATAACAGTATTCGCATTTATATCATTTTTGATGTAAATCAAAAGTCCATCATTTTGGCAATAAGCAGAACGATTGTGAAATACATCATAGCCATCTATATTGAAAAAAATCTAGATTAATTATTTCCCAAGTTTCAGAAAGTATAAGAATATCAAAAATTTTACCTTGTTTTTTGAAGTCTTCCAAAAAAATCAAAAATTGATCGAAATTATTATTAATACTCCTAATATTCAAATGAAGTAGATTGAGATTCAGAAATTTACAGACATGACGGTTACTTTCCCAGTTTTGAAGAAATTTTGTATGATTATCATTTTCTTCTACACTATTTTCCATCAGTCTTCTCCATAATCCGTTAATAGTTCCTCAATGTTCAGTCTTCTCAATTTCATATAAATATCACTTGCAAAAACGATTCTTCTCAACTGTCTTTGATTTTATTACAAGATTTTCAGAATTTTTTTAAATTGTGAGTGAGCGTTGAAGTTGAAATTTCAGAAAAAAATCGTGTTTATCTTTTACTTTGACATTGATATGTCATGATAATTGAAATGGAATCTGATTAGTGGATTTTGGGAAAACTCAAAAAAACCTCTGAAAATTAGGTTTTTATTATTTCCTCGAAAACTATTCATCGGATTTTCTTCTGCATCTCTCTAATTATTCAATTTGAATGCCAAAATAACTCTAATTTTTTTCAGAATTTTTAACTTAGCCGTTAATTTTTTAAACCTTAACTACTAAACTTCACTTTTTCTACACGAAATATATTCCTATTTTCTTGATGTTCAAAGTATTTCGAGCACTTTTTCTGGATTTTGCTGATGTGATTGTATTTTTCCTTCTATTTAGGGTGACCAAACCTACAGCTCTCTATATACTAAACCTGATAGAGGCTGATATTGAATATCCCTATGATGTGAAAGTATGAAAATAAATTTCAGATTCAATACCGTACTTATTTCTTAATACAAAATGTCTATTGATATATTGTTAATTTATATTACTTGAGGTAAGTACAGACCGAGCAACATTCGGCCAGATACATGTTATGTTGTCAACATTGTTGGCAACATGAATCTCATCAACTCGCAACAAGTTGATAGATACTCGGCAACATAGTGCCGATGTTGGCGGCAAAATATCAAAGAGTTTTGTTGCGTGTTGCTTGTATCCGTGTTTTCCATTTGAAATGGAAAACATCGCTCAGTCTGGACGGTGTTGTCAACATAGTTCAGTAAAATCATTGTTTATATAGAACATAGTTAGTCAACCTTATGGGATTATAATTGGATCAAAATGGATGCGACATGTAGATGGCGATAGTGAGCTCGCATCCAAGTCATGTCGTAACTTCAGTGATCTGGCCTCCAAGTCATGTCGTTACTTGATTGAAACAATGGGACAGCATTAAAATCAGGGTTTTTTGAAGGAACCTGCATTAAAATGGCGTCAAATATTCATGTTTGTAACTAATCACGCTAGATGACACTCGCGTTTGCGTCCAACACCAATTACACAGGCATTGACTATCTTACTTCTATATAAACAATGGTAAAATCGTCTCCGGGGGTACCTGTTTCAGGAAAAAAATACAGTAGTTTGTTTTTCACTCGTTATGTATGTTTTCTGGGATGCTGAATCTGAATATCAAATTTGCTACTTCCTACGGATATGGCTTCACAACGAAAATCGGAAAAATCTTTCAAATTT
Source organism: Chrysolina oricalcia (assembly GCA_944452925.2). Taxonomy (NCBI): domain Eukaryota; kingdom Metazoa; phylum Arthropoda; class Insecta; order Coleoptera; family Chrysomelidae; genus Chrysolina; species Chrysolina oricalcia. The sequence continues at coordinate 41,354,351 of OX101824.2, forward strand.
TCAACATTTTTTCTGTTTTTGGCCAGAAAGTCATAAAACTACGCATTTTTCAAGGTAGGCTAGCCTTTACAAAAACAAAGTACATAAAATTTTCTAAAAAAGCATCCCTCAAACGTATTTTTGGCTAAAGGTTGGGCCGCTAGAGCGCGCTGAATAATGGCCAACATTTCCTACTTTAAATTGTGAAAGGCTTTCGAGGCCATCGTCACTTACATGGTGGTTCTTCGGGTTGTAAGGCCGACGTATATTCAGAGAAGATCTCGACGTTTCGCCAACACGAGTGGTTGGCATGTTCAAGAGATATTTTACAAGTTTCTGCTTTCTTAAGTCACTGTCAAATGCATTTGATAGCGACATGTGTGCTGCAATAAAACTTACCGTGTTCGTTTGATATGTGTTGGATTGAAAGTGTGTCACCCATTTCGTCCAAATCCTGGTCATCCTCCGCGAAATATTTTCTCATATTGCTGCAATTTCTTTCACAGTTTTGGCAGAGCCGGGAGCGATTTGTGCTAGCCTTCTTACATCCACAATGCCCTTTGCAGTCCATCTTGCATTTGCAGTAAATGATCTGTAGCAGTTTGTCTGGTGCAGGAGGCTCGAAGGTGGTGATGGGCTGGATACCATTTCTGTTCTTCATCCACCCCAACTGTCTAGGATCTTTCACAAACCCCAGCCACGCCTGAACTTGGAGGTAAACTCTCAATGAGTGCTGCTGTGCTGCTTCCTTTGTTGGAGGGAGAATGGCGATGTTAGATGTCACCTTGAACGCAGATGTTATGAACAGTCTATGTCGAAATTTGTTTAAGGAGGTCATTTGTTTGCCGGACCCATAGAGAGTAAGGAGAAATGTTTTTCCTCCACTCACAACTGCCTCTAGATCAGCCTGAGGGTCTTTAAATATGTTGATGGTATGTCAAAAATCTGGGTTCTTCAACGTTTTTGCATACTTTATTTTTCTCTAGTTATATAGAGCTGACGTTGTATCACAACCGCTCATAGCGTGTAAAAAAATATTGGCAGCTGTGAATATGTCGATCACACTTGATCGACAGGTGGTAATGGCATGGCATGTACTTCCTTTTCCTGGCTTCAGGAAGTATACATTGGACGGAGTACAGAGCACAACCATTACGATAAGAAAGTCGATATCCTCTCCCACTACAGCCACCATGTGAAGCTGGGGTCAACTTTTTTGTTTCGCTTGATAGCTTGGAGGTATCTCAACCCCACAAAAAAAACAATTATTTTTAATTCAAATATGGGTTTGACCCTGACTGTATCTACCCTCCTCAGCCGTCTTACTGGCAGCAACAATACACGTTTCTCACACATATTGCTTCCTACATCTATCATACACTTCGATTGAGGATTCCCTCTTGAATGAAATGACCTTACCATCCTGTCTTCTCAAACTAGCTTCAACGAATGACTTCAACCCTTTTTCTTTCACCAACGCCTTCGGGTTTCCATTTTTATGAACACTTCACAAATAGCACAAATTGTATCGGACATAGCTACTTATTCTTATGACTGTATGACAATACTGAAGTTTAATGTTTTTAACAAAACACGCTCGGAAATTCGACTCCAAATTTTTTTTTTATAATCTTTCGAAATTTTACTAAAGTTAAAAGATCACAAAAATGTTAGATTTTATTGCATGTTATAAAGACCAAATAAACAGTTTTTAATGAATAAATAGTGATAATATTGGTCTATACTGAATTTTTCGTGAAGGGCTACGGTCCCGCATAACATGACATAAAATTAGAATGCGCTCTAGTGGCTACACACACACACAGAAGCTTAGCATTATTGTAGTTACAAGCATAGTTTTAGAGTAACAAGTGAAAAACTAACGAGAAAAGTAGGTTTTTCACAAAGTAGGCAATTTTGGCCATTTTCAGCGCACTCTCGCGGCAAAACCGTTCCACCAAAAAATACATTCAAGAAATGTTTTTTGTAGTAAATTCGATTTAATTCATTATTGTATTGAATGGTCAACCTCGAAAGTTGCGTAGTTTTATGACTTTTTGGCAAAAAACTGAAAAATTAACGAAATTTTTTATTTTAGTTATGAAGCCATATCCGAGGGAAGTAGCAAAGTTGAAATTCGGATTCAGCACCCCAAAAAACATATAGGGCGAATGAGAAAGAAACTACTATATTTTTTTCCTTGACAAAACACCGTTTGATTGGACTAACAAGTGAGGTTCAATCATCAGAGTAGAGAGGTTATTTTCGCTGCTTTACTTTGTTATATTTATGATGTAGTCGTTGTTATCCCTTCAGCCAACATATGGACCAAAAAGAGCAAATGGTAGAACTGATTGAAATGCTTGATAAAAATATGGTTTACTTACTGGAAATCTGTTATGAAAAAAAAATTAAACATCGCGATTTTATGCTACCAGGCGAATCTGATAGTACCATTTTTGTTTTGCGGAAATGCTCTGTTGCCAAGTTGGTCACTCCGGATTACTGGAAATCTGATATGGAGATGGGTCAAGTGGACATTATTCTATTCAATCAGGTGGTTCCTGCTATGACATTTTGACATTGAGGAAATGCGCTGTTGCCAAGTTAGGGGAGCAGAAAATCATTTACAAACTTTGATTGGAGAATATAATTATAAATTTTCAACCAATACTGATAGTACCTAAAATTATTGTTTCGCGGAAATGCGTTGTTGCCAAGTTGATCACTCAGGATTCACTGGAAATCTGATAAAAACATAGATTGAAGTAGACATTATTATTTTCGATCTGGTAGTTCTTGCTATGGTTTTGCAGAAATACGCTGTTGCCAAGTTATGGATGCGGAAAATCATTCAGAGAAGCTCTATACAAGTTTTTAATGTGTAGTGTTAATATAAATTCTTAGCCGATACTAATGATGCCATTTTTGTTTTAAGGAAATGCGCTGTTGCCAAGGTAGTATTTCGGATTACCGGATAACAGGAAATGAGGATTCATATGGATAAGTGGACAATATCCTATTCAATCAATTCAATCAAATGATTTGACTATTTGACTATGCGGAAATACGTTGATGCCAAGTTATGGACACGGAAAATCATACAGAGAAGTTTCATAGACATTTTGGACCTAACCTAATCTGACTAACCTAGATATCCAAGTTGCTGGTATAACGACCACTAATTTGCATGGAAAGGTTAAATCACAGAAGATGCTCGCATTTTAATACTTACTAGAAGAAAAAGTCATGCTTTCCGCATTTCCACAATTTTTTTTTATTTCCACCCCTTTCAACATTGGCGCATTTATGCAGGGTTCATTTCATAGCTCAATTCATGTGATTGAATAGTAAGGTATTCTCTTGGAACTATTATCATATTAGATTTCCAGTAATCCAACTTGGTAACGGCGCATTTCTGCCATACAAAGATGGAACCATTAGAATAGGTTGAGGGTCCATAATCGAGACGTTCAATTTTTTTTTTCAGTAATCCGAGGTTACCAACTTGGCAACAGGGCATTTCCGCAAAAAAAACCATTGCAATTGGCCGAAGGCCAAAATCGCGACGTTCAATTGTTTTTTTATATCAGATTTCCAATAAGCCAAAGTTAAGCCAAATTTTGTCCTATTTTGTAAAAATTGTCGCTGCCACCATCTTCTTCGTTTCTGGGCAAGCGAACCACCGACATATTATTAAACTAGACTGCCAATACCGTATTATTGAAATTGATCCAATTACGAAATTGACCGGTGGCCATAGGACATGCGCATTGTGTCTGTTATCTGTCAGAATCACATTGGCGTACTTCAGGAAAAATTAATGGGTCTAGTACGAAAGCAAGTAGAATGTTGAAAAATTGAGTTTTTACTTAATGAACTGAGTATTTTATAACTGTACATCCATGAATCATATTTCCTCTCCTACTTTCATTTTGAAAGAGTAAAAGGAAAATAGATACCCAAGCAATCCTCAGCAACTGACATTTCCCTTGGAGTAACACAGGGCTCAGAGTTGGGACCGGTACTATTTATTTTATATATAAATGACTTAAACATGTCAATATGCACTTACCATATACGCTGATGATACATATCAGTGATTGTATCTCCAAAAAAAATAATATTTCACTACAAAAACAGTGTGATGACATTTTCCAAAAGTTGAATGTACGAGCATTGTTTATATAGAAGATAGTTAGTCAACCTTATGGGATTATAATTTGATCAAAATGGATGCGACATGTAGATGGCGATAGTGAGCTCGCATCCAAGTCATGTCGTAACTTCAGTGATCTGGCCTCCAAGTCGTGTCGTAACTGGATAGAAACAATGGGACAGCATTAAAATCGGGATTTTTTTAAAAAACCTGCATTAAAATTACATCATATATCCATGTTTGTAACTAATCACGCTAGATGTCACTCGCGTTTGGATCCAATACCTTTTCCACAGGCATTGACTAACTATGTTCTATTTAAACAATGGTATGAGGCACCTGCAAATTCTGATACCTTGTTACACATCCTGATAGGTATGAAAGATCTTCCGTGAGTACCGAAATCCTTAGAAAAACATTATCTTTATCTACTAAGTTTTCAATGCATTCAAAGAAATCTATCAACCTCCTGAATAAAAATGTAAATTTTCTCTCTCAACTTTTTCTGAATTTTTAATTTCCTATCAAGAATGTTTCCTTTTCAACACATATTAGATACGTATAGATAATTTATACTAATTCAGTAACTTACTACTCAAAAATTATTGTGGATACCTAATTCGAATAGTTATCAAAATTAGAAATTGGTAAACTAAACTGGATAATGAGAATATCAACTTCTTTCAATAATCTTTTCCGATATTTTGCATATTGATGTAACTTTACTCTATAGTCAATTTAGAATATCGGCCGTTTCCTGCTTAGCCGTACGCTACGGGCAATACCTGAGAAGCGCATACTAAGTTTAATTGAATGCACCTACTTTTATGAAGAATGAAATTTTCTGAGAAACTATTAATAAAAAAGTTTCTCATATGGTTTCAACATTTTGGCGGACACTGTAATATGCATTAATTATAGAAGATAACCCAAAATGAGACATTTCAATTTTGAGCGACTAAGTTCTGTCAAACTTCGACACTTATACAAACAAAAGAGAGCTTTGTTTACATGAATGTTATATAAAAATAAACAATAGCCCTTTATTCAGTGTAACGTCGTAGGAATTGCGTATATCCTTTTAACCTTGGAGTCAGCAGGAATCCTGGCGTCGCCTCCGAAACCTTGGAATCATCACTTCTCCAGTCAACAAGTGGAAATCTATGAAAGAGGAAGATACGGAAGTCCCGGTGTTCAGATTAGATTCACGCTCATGATCGAGTAACTAACTGTTCCATATTTTAAGGTGCATACCAATAGTTCTGACAGTTCATTGTATGTTACCAAATTATGTTCTTTTTGTCAAATAAATCCTTAAACAAAAAAGTTTGTTTTTAAAAAGTCTTTGGACAAACCAAAGATATAACATGAATAGCCGTGTTTACCTAAATATCCGCTTGTTTACCTATATAGCCGCTCATATCACGCATCACGTGACTTCAATCATGAAATTTCATTGGTGTAGCAATGTGTGAATGAACTAATCATTATATTATCGCGGTATTTCGTAATGGCATTCCAAATCGAATAAGGTCTATTAATTACCTCACAAAATAAAAAAAGGACTAAAAAAATTCTCATTTCTATTGAAGAAAGTAGCATAAAGTCTCCGATCAATATCATCTGCTCAATACCAATTTTATTATTTATATTCATAAATTGTTGAAAAAGTCCATATCTCGAAGTGGAGTGGATAGTTTTTATGTAAGAATGAATATTATATTTATATTTAATTGTTACTCATCTACTAAACCTAATACTGTTGTTATTTTTTTTTTCACATGTTTATTTATATTCGTTGTCCCTTTATAAACATTCCATGTTTCTTGGGATTGAATTAATAAATAAATAATTAAATATCGCAATGCTCATTTTTTCAATTAACTGAAAAGCTTTAATTCAATTCAATTCATTTTATTTTCTATTTTGACATTTTACATTGTATAGAAATAGTCAAGTTGTAAATACGTACACACACTCAAGTACACCCATACACATAGGTACATAAACATATAAATAAAAGTAGAAAAAGTATTGGGATAACCCTCAAAATGTTGTGCACATGTTTCGAGCTTAAGCTCTCATCAGTACGGTAAAATCAAGTGCGAAGATGTACAACACTTGGATGTAAAAATGGAAACAAAGGAAGTCAACAACAGGAAGCCAACCACCGAAGTCACAAATGTGTGGTTGGCTTCCTGTTGTTGACTTCCTTTGTTTCCATTTTTACATCCAAGTGTTGTACATCTTTGCACTTGATTTCACCGTACTGATGAGAGCTTAAGCTCGAAACACGTGTCTACAGTTGCAAAACATTTTGAGGGTTATACCCAATAACTTTTCTACTTATATTTTCATATATTGACCCTCGCTAAATCCATCCTTATTAATAAAAATAAATATACATAAAAATAAGTATGTTTAGATAGAAACTTGTTCATTACATGTCAAGAAATTCATTTAAATTATAGAAGCAGTTGTACAATAAGAACTGCTCTAAGCTATTTTTGAATTTCTGTAGAGACTCACTTTTTTTTTATTTGAAAAGGTAGTTTATTAAATAATTTGGGGCCCATGTAATCGGGAGAGCAATACGCAACTTTTTTGTTTGCTCTACACACACGAAGATTATTCTTATAGCGTGTGTTATAATCAAGAATATATTTAGTGCACAAAAGCTTTTCTATATTTTTGTAAATACAAACACATAACTCGAGGATACACAAACAAGCCAACGGTAAAATGGAAAAATCTGCAAAAAATTGTTTGCATGATACCCAACTCGGTTGCTTTGACATGCATTTTATTACTCGCTTTTGAGCCAAGAATACTCATCACCTCAGAGCATTTATTGTCAAGGTCATTTGTTTCACGTGCTGATATGATGAAGAAAAAATCATCAGCAGTGAAGTGATTATCATCTACTATAGATTTCACTTGATTCATATACAAGGTGAATAACACTGGGCCTAAAATCGAGCCCTGAGGCACACCCATATTGACAGTTATAGAATCCGAATTGAATTTGAGTATTTCGCTGTTCATTCAAGCCTCAATTGATACAAACTGCTTACGATTTTTGAGAAAGGACGATATCCAAGATGACACGTTACCACGTAGGCCATCCATTTCAAGATTTGATAATAATATTTCCTGATTGACGCAGTCGAATGCCCTGCTCAAATCACAAAAAATTGCAGCAGGACACTCGCCTGCATTAACGAATCTAATGATTTGCTTATAAAATGAAAATATGGCCGTTGATGTCGACTTCTCTGAACGAAATCCATGCTGATTTTCATTCATTATTTCAAATTTCTCCAAAAAGTTTAGAATAGCCTGCTCAAGAAAGCATATTCAAACTACAGGAACCGTAATTGGTCTGTAGTTCTTCATTAGAGTGAGATTGTCTTTTTTGAACAGAGGCATTACCTTTCCTACTTCAAGAGTTTGAGGGAATTTTCCAGATTCAAATGATTTATCAACTAAATAAGTAATTGGTGTCAAAATTATATCAATAACTTTTTATGATGAATGCGGGGATGTCATCGGCACCAGATGATTTTTAATTTTTTTATTTGAGTTTTAATAAATCATGGAGCTCATTTTCCGTATGGATTCAGAAACATCGACCTAGTATTGGAGTCTTTGCCATAATTGTAATTGTGATACTGGAATATTACTCACAAGATCACTGGGACCATTCATGAAGAACTCATTCATTTCATATGCAACTTTTACAGGATCTCTTATTAGATCACCGTTTTTTTCAATAACGATTTTTTTTTTGTTTTTTATTTTTATTTTTATGGATAATTCATTTACCACATTCCATGGCGTCCTAATTACATTTTCCGAGTTCATTATGCGATCTTGATAATAAGTCTTTTTCTTTGATTTAAGCAACATTCGGTGCTTTTTTTTCAGTGTTATAACTTGCAGTAAGTGATGAATTACACTGTTTCAACAAACGCCGCGAGTTTTAATAATAGGCTCTCCCTTTCCATTTCAAGGTCCATTTTTTGTGTTGAACATGAATGTCATCAGTTTTTCCTCAATTTCAGATAGTCGTTCTGTCAAATACGGACCAAAACATCCCACCTCAGCTTAGAGGCAGTGGTAGTTCTTTTTATTTCCAGGCAATAAAATAATACAATTTTCAATTTTTATAGGAGCTCCCATTACGATACCGATATTGAAGAAATGCAGTTACCATGCTTGCAAATCTGACGATAATCCTGCCCATCTAGTGACCAAGCTCGGTGAGTTATTCCTAAATTCATTTATTTCAAGTAATGATAGCATCCTGCTACACATTTCCACATATATCAAGATGTGGCAACCCTTGGTTTGAAACCTAGTGAAAATCTCCGAGCAATAAATTATATAGAGAGGGTTTCTCTGTCTCTTTCTTGAAAGCAACATACCCGACGTTGTTTACAAACATCTCAGCCCGAATCAAGATAAAAATGGGCATTGTCTGATACATTCGTTTGCACTCGGTGACCAGGTTGGAATTTTATGTTATATTCACTCCTAACTTGACGATCATGTTTGTTTACGTCCATTTTCGACTTATTTATCGTCTTGTCAAATCAAACCATGGGCGTCGCAGCATGGTAATCATCGCATAATCCCGATTTTGAGACAAAAATACACTATTTGTTGAAATGGCTGTGAAAAAATGGTTACCATTTGAGTCGACCTTAAAAACTATTACCTATCAATAATTAGAAAAAAACTTGTTGCAGTGTAGGTACACTAAAAAGTAAATAAGCAAATTCAACTCTTCTGTCTTGTTGGAATGTCGTTCGAGTACTTAAAACATACGAGCAATGTCACGAAACATTTATTTTACAGGAGACAAAATATTCTACGAGCGATTATTTCATACTTTAAATTCCAAAACAATGACTAGTAGAAATTCTTATGTAGTAGTTATTTTTCATTCTTAGGTGTTTTCGCATCGAATTCTATGGTCAATAGTAGTTATTATCTACAGTATTTTGTGAGATGAATTTTTCTGGACATGGCTCGTATTGCAGTATCATCGACGATAGGTAGTTTAGTGATAATTTTTCACTTTGAATTTGTTGGACATGGATTTTACTTTTCTGTTCTGCAACTATAACATTATAATAACTTGGCAGTTATGTGTGTGTGTTTGAAATGTATGCTATTCTAGAAGAATTCGTGATTGTTAAACCCATGATATGGACACAGATGATACCAGAAGAAAGTGTTTAAAATTAGCAACGAGAACTATAATCCGTCAGATACAAAAAATAAGACTACTTCAGCAAAGGAATAGAAGAATGCAATCCAAAATTTTAGTTTGTTTCAAGCTGGACAGACAATTTACAATAAGCAATTCATCTCTCCACCCTGTGAGCAAATCAAGACTATATCAAAATATAGCTGTTGTTTGGTATATGTCTGTAAAGATGTCTTCAGAGATTCATGTCGACCTCTATTTAACTCATTAACTTCAATGACTCTCACCTGTTCGGAGTTGAGAAACAGAAGTAAAATAATAACTACATGAGAAATTCTCGATTTCCTACCAGGCAGACTTGTAATATCGACCGCTCCCTGAGCCTAACTCTACATAAGTAGAAACATTACATTTTGACAACTCTAAAACACTTTTTGATTACTTGCCTCAGGATACCAATAATCTGAATTCAGAAAAAGAGTTAAAGAGCTATTAAGGCATTTACTACACTTTGGATGAGTATTTCAATGATACGCTTTCAACATGAATTTGAATAATAACGAACAGACGTTGCCGACCGATGATGAACCCTTTACTCCCATATACACCTACTACGTAGGCTTATCATGGCAAGTACCTGTCAGAAAACAACTACTTCCCTGGCAAAGACCACGACGAATTGAATCCAACAGATACTTGTGCAACGTTCCTCAAAACATCAGAGGACGCAGTTGCAAGTGCCCTCTATGACCAACTAGCAGAATTATGTTTTTATTTGGACAGGGTGACCACCTGCAGACTAGTTTCGAAGTTGTTGCTTCTGTTCAGTGCAAGGGTAGGTCAACACAGACAGCACTGAAGCCATCTGTTCTCCGCCCAAACCATTACACACTTCTGTCGTCTTGGGGCGGCGTTGGTTTGGAACGAATCAGAAAAAATATTTCTGATTCTACCCTGACTAGCTCGGCGAGGGTTGGGTTCCTCCGCAAGACGCAAAAAATTTGGATTAATTTTTCCGTGTCAGGAGAAATTTCCGAAAAGAAAAAAAAAATAAAAAAAATAATTTGTTTAAATACCCGGTGAAAGCCCTTGAAGAGGAAAAATAAGAATATATTTTACAAGGTGGATAATCGCTACGCGAATGTCCAGCCTTAGTGAAGTAGAATATTCGAATAAATACTTTGAATGTCTTTATAGAAATATAAGCACTTTGGTCATAATTGTTGTAAGGCTTTTACATCGTCCCTCCTGTACTTTTATACGAATTCTTTCAATTTGTACTGAAAAGCACAGTTTGTTTCGAAGGCAGCTACAGTACAGGATGGGGGGAGATGCTTGAAAGAGAACCGGGACGTTAGCCCGGGTATTAGTAAAATAAATAACAACAGTCAATCAAAATATCGTTCCTGTTACATCCGAATGTTAGTCGGAAACGGAATTGAGAAAAATTTAACAAATAAAACAAGATAATTCTAGCGCCTCAGGACGTTAGCCTTTTTGGCACTAGAAGTTCTCCAAAACCGCCACTTAAACACGAATATAATTGTTGGTAAACAACTCAAAACAACTAAGATTGTTTGTCTATTCTAGAAAGTCCAAAGCACTAATGTTTGAATAATGAAGAAATGTTAATAGTTAGCACTAGCTTTTGCAAAAGTAAGGAGCAATAGCTTAGCGTATAAGCTACTGTTCTTCAGAATGAAATTTTATGATTTCGGAAAGTTTCACTGTATAGTCGAGTTTTCAAAAATTTCGAAGATTTCTCAATGGTTTTTGTCTTACCGACAGTCAGCTTTTCAGCTGTGGTCTTCTCTGCAGTGGGGCCCAATGCCCGCAGTCTCGAAGCGGGTGTAGACTAGATATTGAAATAATACAAATGATCGTTTGGTACTACTCCCTCGCCTTCTCAGGTGCTGATGTTGCCACTTTGCCGGCCGCAGATTTCTCTGATATAACCAGTTGGTCAGGATTCTCCCAGAAACAGTAAATGCTCGGAGTATATCGTCAGCCAGATAGCCGAAACTCTTCGTATTGGATACACTCGGAGTGAATTCTAATACTCGATTAGGATTCGAAACAGGTCCCTAAGTTGTAATCAACTATAGGGAAAAACGAACACAAGATCAGAAGCTCTTCTGATTATGACTTCAAATATTCGGTACTCTATTTGCAAACTACAGCGAAGCGTTCCATAAGCAGAACAGAAATCAACTGCTTTCGCTTCGCGAAATTTCTTCCTTTATAGAAAGACATCCCGCGGTCGCGGGGCGTGGCCTAACGGAAAATTCCGCGGAGATATACTCTCCGACATGAATTTGTTGAGCACTTCAGTTCTGTATTTCCTGACCATTTAGGTTTGTATATCACCTGCAATAACATCCGTTATTGCGGAAGGAGGACACTTCGTTGCTTGGTCAACTCTGGTTCACGCGATAAAGCGGTTTCTAGGCCGCTCCACCTAGCGAGCAGAGGAAGAACACTCCAAATCTCCGGGTTGAGAGATTTATGTGAAGAAAACAGAATTCTTTGGGAGATCGTTTAATAACGAACAGTCGTTGCCGACCGATGATGAACCCTTTACTCCCATATACACCTACTAAATAGGCTTATTAAGGCAAGTACCTGACAGAAAACAACTACTTCCCTGGCTAAGACCACGACGGGTATTGAATTAAATCGGAGATTCGGAGTGTTCTTCCTCTGCTAGCTAGGTGGAGCGGCCTAGAAACCGCTTTATCGCGTGAACCAGAGTTGACCAAGCAACGAAGTGTGTAATGGTTAGGACGGGGAATAGATGGCTTCATTGCTGTCTGTATTGACCTACCCTTTGCACTGATGAGAGGCAACAACATCGAAACTAGTCTGCAGGTGGTCACCCTGTCCACATCAAAACATAATTATGATTAAAAATTAATGAACCAATACATTTGTCTGGTTATGTTACTATCTCGAAATATTGTAGAAAAAATTCATTGCATGGAGGGACCTTAATAATGCTGAGCGAAAAGTTCTTCGAAACATTTTCCTTTGTCAATTTTGATAAACTTGACGATTTGATTGTAGAAAAACAATTTCAATAGTTTACTCTCAGCATTACAATTTATATTTAATCTGTGTTTATAGGCCACCCTCGTTAGATTACAAAAATTTTATGGAAAGACTAGAATATTTATTATCAAAATTACCCCCACTCGCATCAAAAATTTTAGCTGGAGACTTCAACATACACTATGAGAACCAAACACTAAATAACTTGTTAGATTGCTTTAACCTAGTCATGCATGTAGACAGCCCCACTCGTATATCCAAATCCTCATCGAGCATTATAGATTATGTCTGCACAAACATCAAAGATGTATCATGCTCAGTAATCAATCCAGGTCTTTCAGATCACGAAGCTGTTTTTGTCTTATTCCCAATATTTTCAAACATAAAATCTTGCAAGATAAGCAGTACGGACGTATATATAGCAGAAAAAATTATGCTCAATTTCTAAATCACTGTCAGACCACAGATTGGAATTCGATACATAGGGCAGGGGATCCCGTGAACGAATTTCAAAAACTTGTTTGTGAAAGATTCTATAAAGCATTTCCTCTGCGCTTGATAAAACAAAAAAAATCCAAACCCTGGATCACAAAAGGACTCAAAGTTTCGTCAAAAAATCAAAGATACCTGCATACTATTAGAAAATTTCACAGTGACAATGTATTCTTTGTATCATACTTCAATAACTTTCGTCGAATCTTCAGAAAAACTATTAAATTAGCCAAAGATCATTTTTACAATAATAGATTAAATCAAGCCGGTAATAAACAAAAAGAAATGTGGTCAATAATAAATGAATTAAGAGGTAATAAGAAACAAATTTATCCAGAAATTAAAATAAACCTCAACCAGTTAAATTATTATTATTGTTCAATAGCCTCAAAACTCACCAATGATATTATCCCAACAATTGACCCGTTAAATTATTTGGAAAATGTAAGTTCTCCCTTAAATTCCTTGTTTTTGTATGATACAGATTTGAGTGAGTTGAAACTAGCAATAAAAGACATAAAAAACAAAAATTCTGCTGGTGAAGACAACCTTTCTGCGAAGTTGATGTTACAATTGCCTGATGAAGCTCTTCAAGCCTTAGTGATCGCAATAAATACATCGTTTAGCACTGGTGTCTTTCCTTCTAGCTTAAAATCGGCTAAAGTTATACCGCTTCATAAAGGAGGAGCTGCCGACGACCCAAGCAATTTCAGACCCATATCAATTTTATCAACGTTATCCAAAATTATCGAAAAACTAGTCAAACGTAGGATAATTGATTTTTTAGAAAGACATAAAATTTTAGCTTCCGAACAGTTTGGCTTCCAGTGTGATAAAAATACCACTGATGCCATTTTCAATTTCCTTGAAAACGTTTACACCACCCTGAATGATAAGGAAGTGGCTGCGGCAGTGTTTTTGGACCTTTCTAATGCATTTGATTGTGTTGATCATGAAATCCTCTTGCAGAAACTTCCGTGGAATAGCCTTAGAATGGTTCAGGTCTTATCTAACTGGTAGAAATCAGAAAATATCATTGAATCATAAAACTTCTGACAGTGGAAAAATCATACGCGGAGTTCCTCAAGGATCAGTCTTAGGCCCAGTTTTGTTTCTACTTTATATTAACGATATGGCTAAACTCGATATATCTGGAGCATTCACCTTGTTTGCTGATGACACCACGATACTTTGGCGTAATGAAAACACCGCTTCTTTGACTCGATACATCCACTCAGATTTAGAAAAAATTAAAAACTGGTGTGACTCAAATATGTTATGTTTAAATGTTTCTAAAACAAATTTGGTGTCATTTAAGTGGGATTTGGAACAGGTAACATTAGGAAGTCGGGTGATTGAGAGTAAATCTATGACCAAAATCCTCGGTATATATATTGATAGTAATTTAAAATTTGAGGCGCATATTACTGCTCTGAAAAAAAAGTTGTCTTCTGGTTGCTTTGCAATAAATATCATATCTCGTGAACTCGGATTTTCTGCATCAATAAATGCATACTATTCACTTATGGAGAGTCACCTCCGGTATGGAATTCCTTTCTGGGGCTCTGGCAGGTTCTGATGCAAAGTTCTGATGCAAAGTATTTTCGTTATTCAGAAAAGAGCATTGAGAATAATTTTCAAACTGAAGTTGTGATAAAAAACTTGCCCTTCCACTACCCATCTTATCTTTAACTAGGGATTATCTAATCTATAGAAGTAGACAGATATATAATCATTTGCCAAAACGAATTACAGAAATTAAAGGAAAGAAGCAATTTAGAAAATCGGTGAGAAACCTTTTAATAGGAAAGTGCTTCTACAGTTTGGGAGAGTAATTTGCATATAATTTCTAGTCTTTCTATCTATATGTATATATGTATATATATATAAATATGTATATATGTTTGTATATGTATCACGTTTTATACTAGGACATTTTAAAACTGTTTTGTTATTGTGAATGTATTTTAATTTTTCATCCCTTTCATGTTTTTTTAATGATTTTTTGAAATTCTCCTATTATAATTTTATTATTTTATATATTGAGCAATAGTTTTAGACATGACCTACTTTGTCGACAAAATGTTATACATTTTAGACAATAAAGCCCATTTATCTATCTATCTATCTATCTATCTAATTCTGCTGTTTGGTCACAGAGGGCACTTGCAATTGCGTCCTCTGCTATTTTGAGGAACGTTGCACAAGTATCCGTTAGATTAAATTCAATACCCGTCGTGCTCTTAGCCAAAGGAGTAGTTGTTTTCTGACAGGTACTCGCCATAATAAGCCTACGTAATAGGTGTATATGGGAGTAAAGGGTTCATCATCGGTCGGCAACGACTGTTCGTTATGTGTATTATAGTTATGTGTGAATTCTTAATGTGTATTATAGATCATGTGTATTATAATGCATGTATAGCATATATACAGGGTGGGGCACCGAAAACGAAACAGATGGAATATCTTCAAATCACATGTGTTGTAAAAAAAATGCAAAAACACGTCGATTTTCAATTCAAGGGGGACATCTTCCTATCAAAATCTCAACTGTCATACCGCTCCCCCCGCTCAGCAATATCAACTTTCGCTACCTAACTTTTTGGCGCTCTCTTGCGGGAAAAAAAAACTATTTCGTATTCCAAATTTTGATAATTCATTTACAAGCTAATTTGACATAAATTCGGTGACAATGCATTATGGAATTTATCTAATGGTAATAACAAAATGGCGGCTCCAAAATGGAGGACAAGATTTGCAATTATTGTCCGATTCGATTCAAAATTGAAATGTGGTGGTTTTCAGTGTCGAAAATAATGATTTGTTTGTCATTGCAAAAAAAACAAGACGGTGGCTCCAAGATGGCGGACAAAATTTGTGATTATGGTCCGATTTGATTCAAAATTTTTATGTGGGGATTTTGAGGGTAGTAAATTATGATTTTTTTGTCAATGTAAAAAGCAAGATATGGGGCGAAATTTGTAGTTATGGTTCGTTTCGACCCGGCACCGAAAACGAATTCTTCAAAATACGTGTGATGTGGAAAAAATGCAAAAACATGTTGATTTCAAATCCAACTCATAACCTCAACTGTCATACTACTCATACAATTTGAATAGGGAAGATACTAACAGCCGTATGCATAGTCAATTACAGCGACTCGCCAGAGTTTCGCCGCTCGCTACACAAGAACTATAATGCACAGTCGAGCTCCAAAAAAGTGGTACATCGCCAGTGTTTCGCAAAAATGTGACTTATCGCGTAGTTTTTACCTTTTTGGAGCTCGACTGTGCATCATAATCCTTGTGTAGCAAACGGCGAAACTCTGGAGAGTCGCTGGCGATTGACTATGCATACGGTTGTATGTGTGACACAGCATTGAAAAGGTAATTCCGTAAGGAATTCAGACATGTGAGTGATCGCAACCTAACTCTTATTTTTTGTGTCCTATTGCTGGAAAAACAGCTGTATCATATTCCAACTTATGAAATTTGATTTGAAAGCTAATGTGAAAAAATCACGAAAACAACCAAAAATTTAAAAAATTAACATTGTACGAATTTACAAACTGTAAAATTTTGAATAAATTGCTCAAAAACGTCAGACAGCGTTTCGAGACTAACTTATAGTCATTTACGGCAGTTCCTGGTGAACACTTTGAGCATCAACTGTGAATAAATGTAGTTTGGAATAATTGGATTTGAATCTATGCAAGGTTTTCCAAATTTTTAAGTTTATGCAATATCCTTTTTTTTTCAAAAGCTTTTATTCAACTTGCCCTGTTGTATGTATGTGTGGGACAAATCTTGCAGCTGAATTTTGACCCACTTCTAGTTGTCCGATCAACTTGAACTTTGATTCGAATCAGACCATAATTACAAATTTCATCAGCCATCTTGGAGCCACCATCTTGTTTTTTGCATTGATAAACAAATCATAATTTCGGACCCTGAAAACCACCACATATCAACTTTGAATCGAATTCGACCATAATTGCTAATCTTGTCCGCCATTTTGGAGCCGCCATTTTGGTTCTTTCTTTAGAAAAATTCTATAATGCATTGTTACCGAATTTATATCAAATTAACTTGCAAATCAACTATCATAATTTGGAATACGGAACAGTTGTTGTTACCGCAAGAGGGCGCCAAAATAAGAAGGTAGTTAGCTAAAATTGACATTAATGAATTCCTTATGAAATTGCCTTTTCAATGATGTGTTACACTTACTGCTTTCCCTATTCAAATTGTTTTGGTGATAGTGCCCAAGGGGTGGTGGAAGAGGTATGACAGTTGAGGTTATGATAGGAAGATTAAAAATCGACATGTTTTTGCATTTTTTTCAAAATACATGCGTTTTGAAGATATTCGATCTCTTTCGTTTTCGGTGCCCCACCCTGTATAGTGTATAGTTTACTGATGTGATTCAACAATTTGAATATATTTACTTTTTTACTTCAGCTCTTTCATTTATTTTTTCAGTATTTATGACCTTATTGTATGCTTTGTCAGCAAGAATCTAATTCTTCGCACAATAAAGTATTTTTGATGGACATCTTGACAACACACTTGCTTTCCAACCAGGCATGTTGTCGTCTAGAGATAAAAATATAACATGAAAAAAATGTATCAGCATATAATAACAATAACAAATCCCCCCTCCGAACTCGGAGATTACCCCTCACCAACAAACTATCACAAAGGATAGTGATATTCAGCTTTCATAACAACGTGTGTTGTGCATATAGAAATGGCACCTCTATATCTTTCATTGCTCGGAGGTAAAATTAATCTTTTGTCTGCGATCCCAACTACCGCTGTCAGATTCAATGACTTATACATACCTGGTTTTTCGTGGTGAAAAAAACAATACCACTTTTAATTCGTACAAAACAGAAGTTTATGCCACCCCACTCTAGAAAACTTCGATCATATTTATCGATTCTTCACGTTGTCCTCATTTACCTTCCGCTTGTTTCTATTTTTACCTTCTTCAGTATGAGTTTGAGAGCTGCCTATTTGATTTAGTGACAAGTAAAGAAGCTGTCTGCAGGGCATGAAATATAATTCTTGTTGATTTCATTGAAAATATGAACAGGATGTTCATAAAGTCAGTTGTGGAATCATCTGCGACTGAAAGTTGGAATTTAGTCACTGTTTTCCATCGTACAAGATAACCTCTCTTGGAAGGGATTCATGTTTTAAAGAGAAACATTCTCAATTGGAAATTGAATCAATACATGACTCCTCTGGAAATGGAAAAACCCTACGATAAAATTGAAGTTACTTTTTTGTAATATCTAACAGAAAACAACTACTTCCCCGGCAAAAGCCACGCTGCACATCGACCAAAATGTATTGGAGGCCTAGCGAAAGAGATGAAATTATTCACGCATCAATGGAATGAGCGATTTTCTGTGAGTGATACTTCTGAATAACATTCTCCCTTATCTCACTCATAGATAAGAATCTCCAAAGGAAACTGGACATTCAATAAATAATCAACTATCTGAATGAAAATGCAAATTTTCACTTTCAGATTTTTTCTCTCAAGTTATATAGGGTCTTTCTCAATATCTATCAGATGTAGTTCAATGTCCAGCGTGGCTTTTGCCGGGGAAGTAGTTGTTTTCTGTTAGATATTACAAAAAAGTAACTTCAATTTTATCGTAGGGTTTTCCATTTCCAAAGGAGTCACGTATTGATTCAATTTTCAATTGAGAATGTTTCTCTTTAAAACATAATTCTTGTTGTTCTCCAAGTCGCCTGGATTAGAGTCCATGTTTGCAATTTGACATTAGATCGTATATTAGAGTCGGGACACTCTTTGGCAGGACATCGAAAAAACGCGTTTTAGGTGATATCTCAAAAATTATGGTGAAACTAAGTATTTTTTAAATGGCTAATTATATCAGTCAAACAAGAACAGAAAATATATCTATACCGTTGATGTGACAACGGTCGAACGATAGTATTGATAGTACAAAATATATTTCCTTCTCTGTCAACAGTGGCGTTTCGTAAAAAGGGTGAGAAAAATTTTATTTATCAAAACACGCAAGCGGAATATCTGCACAGGGGGATTTTTCAACAGAGCCATTATTACATGAGATTTGAAGAGTTCAACTTCAGGTAATTTCGATCGTAAAACATTAAAATCGATAATTTTTCAGTTTCAAACTAGTAATAGTGGAGATATTCCAACGACGATGATAGGATCATTTATTTATCCTACCCCACGGTTTTGGGAAGATATCATTTACAAATGGATGTATTGCTGGCAACCTTAGCCAAGTTCATTTTCATATTCGCAATAGGCGTTATTTTTTCATTACGCAGAATTTTAGAATTTTATCGACAGCTTTCGTGGAAAATAAATAAGGCACCTGCAGTTTTACTGATCTGCCATATCAAACTGACGATCATTATCACTGTATGCAAAAACAAATCAAATTTATTTGATATTTTCTTTAATAACTACTCGTCGTTTTCATGAATTTCATTTGTTTTCCTTGTAACACTCCAAAATTTAGAAAATACAAATTCTAAGTTTTTATTCAAAATTACTGGAAGTTATCACTTTTTGCTGATTCATTTAGAGTGTGATTAATGTTCAACAAATGATGATCAATAGATTATTCAAATTAAGTGACTATTAAACCAAATAGGACATGAGTTGACTTGCCTGGTTCAGATGGGAGGCTGCCAGGCTGCAAAAGACAGAACCGAAGAGGATAAACTATAAATTGATATCTAGCTTGTGAGGGAAGGCAGAATAAATATTCAGAAATGATAACAAATAACAGCTTTATTTCCTTTTTAAAAAAATTACAATATGCTGAAGGCCGAAAAAGATTAGCTGAATGAAGGCTATAAAATTGAGTAGCTGAATGCTGTAAAATTCAGAACATTGATTGAAAGGGCCAATATCTGTGGTGACATTAACGATATTGAATCCAATAAATGAACATATTTTGAGAATTTCTAGTGAAGATTCCCTCTTCATTTTCTCCCATGTGAAATGACATGATATGAGTTGTTTCCATTCACTTGAAACTCCAGCTAACATGACAGCCAAAACATGAGAAGCTATTTCAGTCTTTTTTTCTATATATTAGTATACAGTACTGTTCTCCAGGTTCTATAACTGTTTCATCCAAAAATAAACAGCAATCTTTTTTGCAGTCTGAATTTTTTTTAATTTTGATCTTCAAATAATGAAGTATTTCATGTAATATGCCTGGAGAAAATTAAATGTGACTTATTTTACATTTCAACGTTTTTACCAGGTATAACGCATAATTTGGTTTTAATGAGGTTTCGTAAGAAGAAGTACCACATGCGAATCTAATAACTAATGCTTCCTCCAGTCTCAGGTCGCCGTCTTTTTCCATTACGGGTTCTATTTCTATTTGTATGTTGATCTGAATTGAAGCCTAATTTTCCGTAAATATTCAACTTCTTCAACCATTTGTTCCAAAAAATATTCAAAAGATTTTTTTCTTGCATGAATACTTCATACTGGACCAATTTTAACTGTAACTCGTCGTTTTCTTTCAAAACGTTACAAAATACATCTTCCTCCATGCAAAGAAAATTTTTAAATAATCTAATACCAAGTGATTCAGTCTCTTCAATCGTTCTTGAAACAGGAATAGTATCAGTTTTCAACTCATTAGCGACACACCACTCAAAATCTTCTTTATTGAAGTGTACCTCTTTATGAAAAATATTATTCAAACTATGAATACTCTGAATATTCAGTCGAGTTTTTCTCATTTGGAGGAAAATCTTCTGCCCAAAAGTTTTACCAATTAAATAGATGTTATAGTCCTGGACCTGGACTAGGGTCCTGTGAGAAAATCAAGTATGGAGAATGTTTCTTCATGAATGCTCAGTAGGTGTCCCAGTAAGTATTTTGGACTTGGGTGGACATCCGCCATCTAGTACATTTTCGAGCTACGACGTCATGAAAGATGGCGGCCGTTCGATCATAGAACTGCTCATATCTCATGCAATACTTGACCGTTTTGCATGAAACTGTAAACTTTTATACGTATTTGTCATTCATGAATGTAGGTGAAGATGCATTCAGTGCAAATAATAGATATAAATACTCGAAATCAGTTAATTGAAGGTGTTAATTGTTCTTCGAGTTTGTTTCTGGTCGCTAAAATGAAATGGACATATGAATATTATAAAATAAAAGAGAGTCTCGAAAGACAGTGTCAAAATTTTTATTCCAGCCGGCAAAGCATGCATTTATATGCAATAAAACTGACAGTAGTGAGATAAGTAAAGAAAATGGCAAAGAAAAAGTCAGGGCAGCTGCGAAAGTGCGAAATGACTTTATTACTGAGCATTTGAACTCATTAAGTGAGGAAGCAGTGTTCTACTATCATATTAATAGTGCGTGCTACAAACAGTGTTATCATAAAGAGTTCCTTCCCAAGGTTCAAAGTGAGAACGAAATAATATAAACTGAAGATAAAGGCAGCACTTCAAAATCTTGTGAACCGGAAATTCTTAGGAAATCTTGGAGGAAACGTGCACGTCACCACAGTCTTCAAGGAGGTGTCACTTGTAATCATGAATGTTTAATGTATTGTCTGTAACAAGAAATCACATAATCGAATATAAAAAAAATATAGAATCTATGAGTCTCCAAGAGCTAAGGAGTCACGTTATATATACAAAATGACGTTTTCACCCGTACCTGTGATTTGGAGGACAAGTCAACCGTTTTTTGTGCCATTCTGCTGTATCATGTGAACTTTATTTCTTGGTATTTACTGAGGTACAACCGGAAACTTGAAGCAGGTGACAATTTCAAGTTTCTGAAAGGGTTGCAGCTTTTTCTCTTATAGCTAACGATATTGAATCTGGATTACATGATGGTTATGGATACACTCTTAGTTACATTGGAGACAAACAAGTTTATTACACAAAATAAAGACATAAAAGTTGGTAACAAAGTACTAAAACTGATGTTATGTGATCATTTTGAAGATAGCAATGTTTTTGTGAAACCTAACAATGTTTTTGCAAAACCTCTTTAGGTTTTGCAAAAACTACTAATGTTTTTTTTTGCTGCATGATATTTACAAACAAATTGGACAAAACTTGTGCTCTTTGCTTTCAGCTACCCACGCACTATCTGGATCAGATTATACGAGTAAATTGCACCAAAAAAGCAGCTCTCAATAATGTATCTTTGGCACACTTGGAACACTTTGGCGTATCATCTGTAGTCCAAGCAATAGGGAAAAGTGCGTGCAAAAATTAATATCCGCAAACAAAAAATATGAGCGTATAGAAAATTGAAATTAAGCATGAGTTTCTGTTTCATGCGACTCGATCGTGATTACCGAACATTACTTAAAAAATTGGCAAAGTTGCGAAAAGCGGTTTTTTGTTGATAACTAAAAAACTACAGCTCCGATCGAAAAGAGTCAAACTAAGAAATTGTAGGTATCGAAAAGATCTATTAATTGAATCACTTATAATTTTTCGATATTATTGATACTTTTCGAGTTATATCGGAAAAACCGTGAAAAATCGGATTTTCTATAACTCGTTAAATGTAAGGTATTCAAACTTGTTACTTACCGTTATGTGTAGCCTATAACAAGCCAAAAAAGTCTTTCATTGAAAAATTGATAAATATTGATTATTTTTCAAAATATATGAAGTTTTCTCAAAAAAGATGCTCTCTCAATATGGCTACTCTTGCTCGGGGAATGATGCTACAGTAACGATTCATGGCTTATTTTTTTCTGTAAGAGTTGTTCTTTCATATTATCGAATGAGTATATTGATTTTTTTAATTTTATTGGTCAAAAAATGACTTTAAAAAAATTGCACAATTTTTTTACGTTTTTTTTTAAATACATTGCTCAATTTTGTTTTTATATGAATGACTTTCACGAAAATGGATTCCAAGCATGATTTCAAGCATTCAGAAAAAAATTTAATTCCTACGATCACTAGGAGCCGAGATAATTTTTTTATTTCAAAAGAATCTGGAAGACGCAGTAATCATCGTACAGCAGTCACCTTCATGGATATTAAGGCTGAATACCTATATTTTCAATAAAAAAATACTAGGATATATTTAGTTCATTTGCAGTATTATTAATTGATGAATAAAGTTAGGCGTGCAGGCGCGGATCGCGATAGCTGTAGCGGAGTGAGAATAGCACTGAAAATTTATTTCGTGCATTAAAAGTGGCTTGTGCTTCAAAAATATTGAGTATCTTGGCTGGTTGTTCACGTACGTTTTCTTTTGCAATGTACACTAGTACTTGAAATTGAACTAATAACTTTTTTTTCTTTTTCAATAACACTGTCAGGACGAAAGTGTCTTTAATGTCAACAGTATTTGTATCCCTACTGCGCCACCCGCTAAAATTGCATCGCTCCGCGCCTGCACGCCTCACTTTGTTCATCAATTAATAATACTGCAAATGAACTAAACATATCCTAGTATTTTATTATCTAAAATATAGGTATTCAACCTCAATATCCATGAAGGTGACTGCTGTACGATGATTATTGCGTCTTCCAGATTCTTTTGAAATAAAAAAATTATCTCGGCTCCTAAGTTATCGTAGGAATTCAATTTTTTTTAATGCGTGAAGTCATACTAGAAATCTATTTTCATAAAAGTCATTTCTATAAAATCAAAATTAAGAAATTTATTTAGAAAAAACATGTAAAAAAATTGTGCATTTTTTTTTGACACTTAAAATAAATAAAATCAATATACTTAATCAATAATATGAAAGTACAACTCTTACAGAAAAAAATAAGCCCTGAATCGTTACTGTAGCATCATTCCCCTAGCAAGAGTAGCCATATTGAGAGAGCATGTTTTTTGAGAAAACTTCATATATTTTGAAAAATAATCAATATTCATCAATGTTTTGGCTTGCCATAGGCTACACAAAACTGTAGATAACAATTTTCAATAACTTACAATAAACGAGTTGAAGAAAACCCGATTTTTTACGGATTTTCCGATATAACTCGATAAGTATCAATGATATCAAAAAATTATAGATTATTTAATTGATAGATCTTTTTAAAAACTACAATTTCCTAATTTAATTTGTTTCGATCGGAGCTGTAGTTTTTTAATTATCAACAAAAACCCGCTTTTCGCAACTTTGCCAATTTTTTAGGTTATGTTCGGTAATCAGGATCGAGTCGCATGAAATAGAAACTCATCCGTAATTTTAATTTCCTATACGCTCATATTTTTATTTTTTGGATATTAATTTTTGCACATTTAACATTGGGCCGCTTCCTCGTTTCTTGGACTACTGTCTGGGAATGCATTGAACAAAGCCTCAGATCTGCAGAAGAAAACCCAGTGCTAGTATTACGATAAGGGTCATCTTGTGAGTCCTTAGACGAACTCAGCTGTATTACCATGCCAAAAATATGAATATTTAACATTTGCCGTCAACAAGCAGAAGTGTTAGGGGTCATTTGTTGAGATCATATTTCTACACATATCTTAAGCGACAATGTATTGATGATGTACTTGTTGGCTTAGACCCATGTGATTTCGGTTTTATACTAATGGAAGATGATTTGATATGCCAGACAAAAATATCACTGATTTTATTGGTGCTTGCAACTGTTTAACATGCGCCAAATTCTCCTGCATTTTTAGGAAAAAATGAAGTTGAATGCTGCTCTTTTTGCAATTGTGGTAGTACAGTGTCAAACTGTTGAATACTCGTTCGAAAATATTTCCATTGAAACTTTTTCTATTTATGAGATTGTGTATATTTTGCAATGATTAACATTCTTAATTAATGTGTATTTATGTGGGAATGAAAACGACAACAGAATTTAAAAAAATCGTATGTTTTTGTATAGTGACAGTTGAACCACATTGCTATTCATCTTACTAATAGTAGTACCAACAAATTGACCCAAATTGCATGCAATCAAGTTTTGTCTGAGATATGAGCAGTTCTATGATCGAACTGTCGCCATATTTAATGACGTCATAGCTCGAAAACGTACCAGGTGGCAGATGTCCACTCACGTCCAAACCACTTGCTAGGACTCCTACTAAGCATTTCTGAAGAAAAATTCTCTATACTCGAATTATCCCACATCATCCTAGTCCATGTTCTTGATTATTACTCTTGTTCTATCATTTCAATTCACCTGATAATTTCGCGCTTTTGATGTTATATTCCACGCGACTTTCTTGAGCGCTGACTTTCATGTTTGTAACGGAACTGGATCCCCAGGAACCAGTTTTTTCGATGTCCTGTCAAAGAGTGTCCCGCCTCTAATAAATGCACCGAGCAACCTATAACCAACACAACTTATGGAACAAGATCAATAATCCAAAAATAAATAAAATATTTTCTCTACGACAGTGCGTACACCAAGCTTTTACGCACTGCTGACAGTGCGTAAAGTAATACTTTTTCGCACAAGTGCGTAAAAAATCACTTGTTCGTAAAATCATCAACTGTGCGTAGAGTAACTTTTTACACACTGTTCATACATTTATGCATTTTTGAAAAATACAGTATTTTGCGTCAAATATAACTCGGAAGTCTTTATTTGATAATACAACGACCATTCATATCATTAAACATTCAGATTAATGATATAATTGCTACAATTTGGCAATATAATAACGGTCGAAGAAAAAACTTTTGGTCGAACTCGGCTGCGCCTCATTCAACAAACTTCATACAAAAAAGTTCCTTCTTTGCGAACTTGTATCATAAATAGCTATTGTTGCATAAATATTATCATAAACGTGTTCTTCAAATAATTACACAATAAATACCTAATTTAATTTTGGAGAAGCGATGAAGAAGTCGACCTCGTTAATGATTTTATTTTGTCAGTGTATGTTACACGTTACTGAAAGCATTGTAATCTTATTCTTATACCAAAATATGCTTTACTTTATGAAACATCTAACGTAGTTTATTGAGTTTTTTAACGGAACTTTGTTTAAAACCTATTAGTGTGGGGTATGAAATTAATCGTAATAAAATGGACTTCTTTCCTAACCCGATGAGCCACCATGTTGCCATTTGAAAAATGAGAAATGGATCCCTGTTGAATTGTCTGAAATTTGGATATTTTGTAGTTTATACTCTTCTGATCGAAAGTCTACATGGGACTGAGACCTAAAAATGGACAGTTTTTTAGGTATCGAAAGTCAAAAGTTGCGACTAGTGCAGATCTCTCACGCGATCGAAAAAGAATTTGCATCTCTTACTTTGGGTGGTCTAATCAACCGCTCTCGTCTGCGTATGGCGATTTCACATTTTCTTCTATAAGTAAAGTGACCATACGTCCCGCTTTGGGCGGGACATTCTCGCTTTCAGGCTGTTTGTCCCGCTGTCCCCAGCGAGTGCCAAAAGGTCCCGCTTTCGCAAACAGATCAAACGATAATCAATTTAATACCTGCCTTCCTGTTCCTATAATACATTCAAAACGATCGGGCTTCGTCCCCAATCCCAATGGTTTTTTTGTTTTACTCGAAGTCGAGCCGAGCGACAGAACGATTTATTGTTAATTCGGTAATGTAACATTGCAAAAATGCCTAAACGCAAATGTACATTCAATATTACTTTGCAAAACAAGTATCCATTTATAAAACAAAGGAGTGGTTTAGCAGATGCTACATGTGAGAAGTGCCGTACTGATTTTAGTGTTGGACATGGTGGTGCCAGCGATATTGAGAAACATTTAAAAACAGAAAAACACAGGCTTTCCCATCAAGCTGCCGCTTCAAGATCGTCAATACTTGCTTTTTTAAAGAACCGATGCGCCAACTTTCAAAGATTTGGATATCGCTGCAGCGGAGGGTACGTGGGCGAATCACACGGTACAAGAAAATCATAGATTTCGCTAAAATGACTGCGCTTCTAATTTAATTCAAACTTGTTTTGACCAAAAATTTAGATGTGCTCTTACAATATCTCAGGCTATTGTTGTAAATGTACTGGCACCTATGGCGAATGATGAATTAAAAGCATCTTCGCGCAGCCCACTGCATTACTTTATTAACTGATGCTTCAAACCATGGCTCCGTTATTTTTAGCCATACGAAGGCGTGGAGGTTGAGATTTTGGAGTTTCGAGAGCAGCCAGGTGAAACATCGGATATAATTGTCGATTACTTAAAGGAAGTATTATGTTGCAATGATTTGTGGCTTTTTGCGCGGACAATAGGAATACAAATTTTGGAAGGAAAATAAAAATGGGCGAACAATGTTTATACAAAATTGAACCTAGCCCTGGGAAGACACCTTATTGGTATTGGGTGTGGAGCCCATATAGTTCACAACGCGATCAAAACAGCCGCAGACTGTCTCCCAATTGATAACGAATTCATCATTGTGAAAATTTGTTCATTTTTCTACATCTACAATATTCGAGTAGAAGCTCTAAAAGAGTTCTGCGATTCCACTGGCACAGAGTACCACAAAATGTTGGTCTACAGTAAAATAAGATAGCTTGAGTTGATGCCTGCACTTGAGAGAGTTTTGAAAATGTTCCAGCCTTTGAAAAGCTATTTTCTGAGCATCAATAAATGCCCAAATATTTTAAAATCATTTTTCGACAATCCTACCTCTGAATTATGGTTATTTTTTTTGCACGCACAGGCAGCGACATTTCACCAAGTCGTGTTGAAAATCGAGGGACAAAACGTTTCTGCAGTAGAGTCTGCCCAGGAAATTGATAAACTTCGAGAAAACTTGGCACTTAAGGGGACTTTAACGTTCTTTTCTCACACTGTCTGTAATCTTCTGGTTAAATTACAAGACACTAACGCTGCTGTAGATCAGCAGAATGTTAAACCTGCGGTGGCTGAGTTCTATAAGACAAGTAAAGAATACTTGAAGCAGTGGTGTCACTGCAGAACTAGAAGTATTTAAATGGGCAAATTTGACAAAAGTACTTGCTTGGGAAGAAGTACAGAATGTGATGGATTAACTTATCACGCAAGGATTCATTACCAGCAGCCAAGATACGAAAGTGTTTGACGAGTTTTCACTTATTTCCAAGTACGTCACAGACGATAAAATCACAAGCTGGAATGCTAAGAATATTGCTGTTGAAGACCGTTGGGTGGGGTTGTTCAAACACTTCCGTTCTAACAATCTCAACTGTTCGAACTTTCATATAATTATTGAGTACGTTTTATGTCTGCCTGGAAGTTCCGCATCTGTCGAACGAATTTTTTCTCTGATGAATAAAATAGGGACAAGTGAAAAAACACAGTTAGGTGTTGCAGTTTTGAAAGCCATTTTGCTTACTAAAACCAACATCAATAAATCATGTAATGAGCTCCATTCATACTTAAAAACTAGACCTGACATTCTGAAAACGATTTTCTCATCAGAAAAATATAAAACTGCTTAGATGTTAGATTACCTTATTCAATAAATTTAACCTATATTATCATGTTTTATTTAATAATAATAATGCTTGTTTTCAGTATCTAGAGTGTTATCTTGTCTTCATTTAAAAAAAAATAACATAACTTTTTTTCTACGAAATTCCCACAGGCGTCCCGCTTTAGCAAAAAAATTAAATGGTCACATTGTCCATAAGCCATATCATTCAAAATAATGCGAGTATAAGAATCTTCACATTTATTGACAATTCAGAGATTGTTATTATTCCTGTCAAAACTGAACAAAGTCATCGCCATTAAACATGGTCAAAATCAAATGTGAGCGCTTAGGAGATTTGCACAAGTTGCAACTTCTGACTTTCGATACCTAACTAAATGTCCATTTTTAGGTCTTGGGCCAATGGAGACTTCTGATCAGAAGGGTATAAACTAAAACATATCGAAATTTCTGCTAATTCGACACGGATCCAATTCCCATTTGACTTGTGCGGTGTCCTTTCATATAGCACACACAATTTGACCAAAAACAGTGAAGTTGTATTACTTCCACAATTTTACGGCTGCAATTAGTGATTTGAACGTTTCCATAGCATTCCAGATTTTTAAAAAAATTCTAGATTAAACAATAATCAAAATAAAAAAAAAAAACAGCTACAAAAACTGACAAACGATACATTGTTGTATTCAGAATGTCATGTAGAGACAAAAGAGGTGACAAAAGAGGTGAAAATATACTGGGTGTCCCGTTTAAAATTCGAAAGTTTATGTCACTTCCGGTGAAACCGGAAGTTTTATCATGTAACTATGATCTTAATGAAATAAAAGCTTTATTATTATTATTATTATCATTATTATTATTATTATTATTATTATTATTATTTTTTTTTTTTCTCCTTAGGAGTGTACCAGTCAGGCCCTGTCTCCGGTGCTCCGACCCATCCGGAGGGCGCGCTGGTGTCGTTAACCCCAACAACCACTCCCTACGTCCGTAGGGTGAGTGATTATTGGGTCCGAGAATCGTGTGCCCTGAGTAGACGGAGCGAACCAAGAATAACGGCCTTCTGCATTCACTATTTTTACGGATTTTTTTTATTTCTATTCCGCGAGTTTTCCTATCTTTTTGTGACAGGAAAGGAGGGCGAACCCCCCC
The DNA here is from genome assembly GCA_944452925.2 of Chrysolina oricalcia. NCBI lineage: Eukaryota > Metazoa > Arthropoda > Insecta > Coleoptera > Chrysomelidae > Chrysolina > Chrysolina oricalcia. The sequence goes on from OX101824.2 coordinate 41,383,807, forward strand.
CGATCTATTTGTGTTTTCATCATTATTTTCCATGTCCGAAACTGTTGAAACATTTTCCGAATTCCTTTGCGTTCTCTACCTAGCTTTTGAGGGGGGAAAGGGGAGGCGAAATTATTTAAAACATAATTTCCGACGGTCAGATATTTTTCACTATTTTTACAGATTTTTCCGATTATAATTTCGCGTTTTTTCCATTTTTTTTTTCGAGAAAAGAGGGAGGCGAGTACCCCCCTAATTTATTTTTTCTTGCTGTAATTTTTGACGTCCAAATCCGTCAAAAAAACGTCCGAAAACCTTCGCGTTCTCTATCTAGCTTTCGGAGGACGGGGGGAGACAATTCCTTTTTATAAACCATAACATTCGACTGTCAGATATTTTTCACGATTTTTAGAGATTTTTCCGATTTTAATTTCACGAGTTAGTTTTCCAACTTCTCGAGAGAAGGGGGGGCATCCCCCCTCCCTACTTATTTTTTTTCGTTGTTATTTCTGACGTCCAAATCCGTCAATAAAACTTCCGAAACCCTACGCGTTCTCTATCTAACTTTCGGGGGGCAGGGGGGACAATTTCTTCGACTTTATAATGTTTTGTCATCGGAACTGAACCAACACGAAAAATTTCAATTCCGTAGAATAAGAGGAAGTGGTTCTAATTCAGCTTGTAAGATTTGTACCCATCTAACACACAGAGCAAGTTAAATAAAAGCTCTCAATAAAAACAGAAAATATTATGGTAACTGTCGGAAATGGCATTATCACCTTCATAACATGAAACCAATCATCGGTTGTCATCAAGAACGTTGGACATCTTCCTCCAAACATTAGTCAAGAGAAATCACCCTGAAAATATCTACTATGTGAATTCGAAAACTGACTGAGACCTAACAAGACAAAAACAATGAAATGCCAAACACCACGAAAGTTCGCTACTTTGCTCTCTCGTTTACATGCAAATTGCAAGTGGCAGGTGGAACGGACACTGAGCCAATCAAAAACACGAAATAATGTCCATTCATTATTCACTTTAGGCGATTACTACGACACTTTCCATCTCATTCGTTTGTCTCCTTTTTGGGGGCAATCGTGCTGGCGCCATCTACTAATAAACCCCATCGTCATCCAATAATAATCCCATAAGGTTGACTGACTATACTTCTTTAGACAATGCCTCAGGTATACCCACTCTAAACACTCCATCTCGTGCGTGGTAGGCTCGTCCAGCCACCCAAGGCTGACCCGATGACACGTAGGCAGATGCCCATTGTATCGTACCATACCACTTTCTCGGGCCAACAAATTGAGGACCATGTTATACAAATTTAGAAAACTTAAGGAACTCCTACCACTGAAATATCTCAAAATTTTATATTACTCACTTGTGGAAAGCCATATACGTTAGGGAATTGCGGTGTGGGGAGGAGCATTGAATGCTCATATTCATCAAATTGAAGTAATACAAAGGCGTTTTCTTAAATTAATATTTTCAAAAAACAGCAGATATCCCTCTGAGCGTTTATACACCGAAACTGGTATACTGGACATAAGACAGTTGTATTTTTTATGCTCCAGCACTAAATATCATACACACAAACATACAGCATTGCTTCCCGCACACCAGTACCACACACGCCAAAGAGATCAGTATACTACACCCCTAATGGTCAGGACTATTACTCAAAGATCATATACCTACTTTGAGCCTAAATTGTACAATCAAATTCCCGAAAGTATAAAATCAATCATAAATATCAATTGGTTTAAAAGAGATTTGAAAAAAAACATATCCTCCAAAGTCAACGACTTGAACTACTACGTCTATTTGAATAAAAAAATCATTTTATTGCCTTTGCTATATTGTTTACTAACTGTTCTGAAATGCATGTATATATATATGGTACCATTTTACTTACCACGTCCACTTTTAAAATTGCTGTATGGATTTTCCACGTTTTTATTTTAACTTAATATTAATAACAATTTTATTATGTATCTATAACGAAACAAGTACATCTGTGTACTTATCGTTGTCGAATAACTTTTTTCGCTGTGTGAGTATTGTGTCTTAATTGTTTTAAGTTACTGCTGTGAATAAGGTTATATTCTATTTCTATTCTATTCTATCAGAAAAATTCTGCAGTCGCTGTGGTTTGAACCAGCGACCGGCAGCGTGAGTGATTTAAACATTGACGCTTTAACCACTCGGCTACCTGGCCCTCTGCGTAATGGGTTACTCACAACTCTTGTTACGTAATATACTATAAGGTCCTCTCTCTCTCTCTCTCTCTTTATTTGGTTGGTCGTTGCTTCCTTCAAACAGGCGCATTTGACCAAGCCCTGCTGCGGAAAATCCGTTCCCATCCGGCCTTTAACCGGCGTAGACAGCAAGCTTTCATCAGGGGAATGCAGTTGTCTTGCTCTAGGGCCTAGGCAATACTGCATCCCATATTTTACACTTTTTAATTTTTATTTAACAAAACACTTCTATATAATCTGTCAAATGCACGTCTTTAAGACTGCGGACATCACATACATTAACCTGACTTCCCACACAAGACCGCCGTCTGATCTCAACCACCGCCGGAAGTCGAATCTATAAGGTCCTTCATTTTGAGAAAGGACCACGCACACATCTTATGGAAAAAAGTTTTCGGTGAAAATGGTTGGATTTTTTATATGTTGTAGCTGGAGCCATTCTGAGTAAAAATCTCCGTTGGCCCAACTCGAACGTATGACTAGATTCGGCAATAGAGGGCGCCAAATCATGAATGTTGTGAATTTTGGAGAAATTCAACTGAATAAAAAATATCAAATTCTCATTTATATCCAATATCTTGTGAGACTGAGCATTCCTACAATTGTCGAGGAATATTTTTCCATAATACAGAGTGAAAAGACGCCACTGTTTTTCTGCAGGGTTGGCAACAATACAGGGTGGGTCACGGTCGATGGTACCTTAGACGTTTACGGAGAACGGGACATAGGATCATTCTGAAAATTTGGTTTCTCAAGTAGTTGCTTTTGGTCTATCGATCTAAAATATTTTCAGCAATGCAGCGTTGCCGCTTATACCAGAAAGTAGCAGCATCTTTGTTATTTCAAATGGGTCACCCTGTATATTACCGCATTTTTGAACTTGTCATTCCCTTCTGATTATTTCTGCCTAATACTCCCCTATACCTATCTCTAACGGTTTTTGATATATTGGTTATTTTCCATATTTTTTATCCAAAACATAGCTCGAATTGAATGTTTTTTTCTGCGGTATTTGGATTCTTAGGAAGTTGCAATTTTGTGTTTAGTTCATCAAGATCATGTACATTGATTCTGTATAGAGAAGTTTGTTCTGCGTTATACAGGGTCGTTCGAAATTCATGATCTTACTGCTAGATACGAGAAGGGTTGAAAGTGCGTTTTTTCAAATGGAACATCCATTATGAAATATCCTAAAAGATGACTAAATTCCCTTCGTATTGATATATCATGTTCCTATACCTAAATAGCCAGAATTCCGAGAAAATAGCAATTTTCACTTGTAATCTCCCAAGTGCTTGAATTATTGCCGGAAATTTTTAATAGAAGGAACGAGCATTTCTGGGCTGATCACAATCCAAATGTTGTCAAGGAAATGGGATATCAGGAAAAGTTTAGTTTCAACGTATTTTGCCTTCTAAAGGATAACCGAATAAGTTTTCTTATTTACGATGAACCGTTGAATTCAGCGAAATATCTTCAAATTCTAAGGTCAGTTGTGAACGACTTCTTGGACAATCTGTCATTAGAAGAGTATCGTTTCAGCTAGATGGAGCACCGGCTCATTGCACTAGAGAAGTAACAGAGGAGTTGATCGAGATGTTCGACGATCGTTGGTTCAGACGTATAGGTCCGTGGAATTGGCCTGCGAGATCACCCGATCTCACGCCACTTGATTTTTACTTGTGGGGTAATTTGAAGAGAAAAGTATACATGACACCAGTGCACAGTAAACAAGACCTGCGCCAACGAGTGATCAACTGCATTGAAGAGCTAGATGCCAGTGAAATAAGGAGTGCCACAACTGTATCTCCAAATACCCGGATTTTGAAATGTTTGGAAGCCAATGGCCGCCATTTTGAAAATTCATTGTGAACATTTTCTAATTTTAGACAGATAATTAATGAAATTATGTTGTAATCGTACAAACTTCCATTTGTTCATTGGTTGTAAATCAGGGTACGTTTCATTGAATTTTCTGCACGTTCTTGTTATAATTCTCTCACATTTTCCATGAAGAATAAACAATTTCATCAGAACTTCGTTTGAATAGTTATTTCCCTCCATTTCAATAATTTTTGAGTCACTTTCGTTAAGAAACACACAACGGTATTAATAATAGTGCACTAATTGTCAAATTTTCATAATGTCATGTACCATCATGACATTTAATAGCCAACTTAGATGAATATGAGAAAAATAAATCGATTTTTTTTTGAAAATTCAACACCTCACTTTTGTAGCCAATCAAAAAATTCGTTCTTGTTTAGATACCATGGCAACCCTAAAAATTTCCGGAAATTTTTATCCTCCTGGGTACACTGGGCGAAATTAATAAGTGGAAATTTTTCTGTCAAATATTTGACATGTGACAAGTTGATATTTTGCTTTAATGTACAAATGGAGGTCTAGTTTTCATATGAAAGGAGATAATTGTGTATTTACTAGATATTTGGAATGTGTATGAAAATATTTTCTCCACGATTATTGCAGATATTGTCAATTCTGAAATTGTTTTTATCACTTTTATCACTTCGCGACTCGGGTAATTTTCAAAAAATTCATGTACTAGAAAAATTTCCGGCAATAATTCAAGCACTTGGGAGATAACAAGTAAAAATTGCTATTATCTTGGAATTCTGGCTATTTAGGTATAGGAACATGATATATCAATTCGAAGGAAATTTAGTCATCTTTTAGGATATTTCATAATATACAGGATGTTCCATTTAAAAAAAACGCACTTTCAACTCTGTATACAGAATCAATGTACATGATCTTGATGAACTAAACACAAAATTGCAACTTCCTAAGAATCCAAATACCGCAGAAAAAAACATTCAATTCGAGCTATGTTTTGGATAAAAAATATGGAAAATAACCAATATCTCAAAAACCGTTAGAGATAGGTATAGGGGAATGTGGGGCAGAAATAATCATAAAGGAATGATAAGTTCAAAAATGCGGTAATATACAGGGTGATTCATTTGGAATAACAAAGATGCTGCTACTTTCTGGTATAAGCGGAAACGCTGCATTGCTGGAAATATTTTAGATCGATAGACCAAGAGTAACTACTTGAGAAACCAAATTTTCAGAATGATCCTATGTCCCGTTCTCCGTAAACGTCTAAGGTACCATCGACCGTGACCCACCCTGTATACTCAATTCTTCAGTGAAAGAATTCACCTACGAGGTTATCAGTTGATTGAGTTTATCATTGAGGATCAAAATGTAATGAAGCTATGAATACAGAGTGTTTGGAATGAGGAATGGTCCATATTATACGGTGCGGCTTTTTTTAGTCCCCCCCCTGTTAACTTTTGAACGGTTCAACATACAAACATGAAAAAAAAACTTTTTGGAGGGTTTCACCGATACTACTTTTTGAAAAAAAAAAATAAATATGGCGATTGCTCAACAGGGGGCGCGGGGGGTACATCAACTCAAAATTTTTAAGTGGCATGGGGGGTCAAGTTTCACATCGTTAAAAAGTAAATTCAATTCTCTTCACAACCATCTAAATATTTTTTAATTTTGTTAAGAAATCTGTTTTCAATTTCGATTTTAATGCCTTTCGAAATTTTTGAATTGATGTGCCCCCAGCGCCACCTGTCAAGTAATTGCAATGTTTCTTCTTTCAAAAAGTAGTATCGGTAATACCCTTCGAAATATTTTTGGTTTCATTATTCCACAACAAAGCGTTCAAATTTATAGAGGTATGAGTAGTTTTCAGATCCGCTTTTATATTTGATATTTTGAATTTTAATTGCAAAAAAAACATTATGAAACTTCAAAAAAAATCAGATGGTTGTGAAGAGAATTGAATTCTCTTTTCAACGATGTGACACTTGACCCCCCATGCCATTTAAAAATTTTGAGTCTGTCCCCCTGTCTAGCAATCACCATATTTTTTGTATCAAAAAGTAGTGTCGGTGAAACCCTCGAAACGTTTTTTTTTTCAAATCTGTACGTTCAAAAGTTAACAAGGTGGGGGTGACTAAAAAAAGCCGCACTGTATATACATGTTATTACTCCAAATCATAAATTTTATTATTTTTGAGTGAATTCAGATATATGAAAAACATCTACATATTATTTGTAATCGATAGTCAAATGTTGTTCAACTGAACATTACTAATTTCGTGATTGATTCTTCTATAAAACAAAAAATATTTTTTCTATAGGTTTCCAATATAACCATTTTTTAGGTGAATGAATTCGCCTTCGAGACTATGAGTTGATGAAGTTGATTATTGTTGATGATCGATCACAATAAAAGCTGATTTTTCAAAACATAATGCAAATGAAACTACATAGTGTTTCACACAAGGAAGGCTTCATTCAATTCCAATAAGTGAATACTCTTCTCGAGGATTCAATCGTGACTTTGTCCTCAACAGAGAACTGAAGTCATCTCCTAATAACCAACTACGTTATAATACCTGAAGGTTCAGAGATAGAGGGCGCCAATTGACTTATCTTGTGTTTTTGTAGGATTCAGCAAGCTATAAAATATGAGTACATTTTGTGAGCCACTCAAAGAAATATATCTGATGTCCTGAGGACTATATATTTGAACTGAATGAACTGAATGAACTGAGTTTAGTCATCTGAATTCAATCATAAGCACATAATGAATGATGGTTTTTCGGGTTTTTAGGCCGACGTTTATTTAGAGAAAATCTCGACGTTTCGCCAACACGAGTGGTTGGCATTTTCAAGAGAAATGTTTACAGCTTCGATCACTGAACACTACTTGTATGGTATGCGTTGTCTCAGCCAGTATTTATTTGTTCAATTGTAACCCTTCTTCAGTTCTGTTGAAGTTGTTGGGATGTTTTTTGATTTCGATTGCTTCTCGGAAGAGTCTTGGATAATATGCACGTGTTGTGGCAATTACTTGGGTTTCTTCGAACTTCACTATGTGATTATTATTGTTAAGCGCGTGTTCTGCGACAGCGGATATTTCTGAGTGTCATAACCGGCAATTAGCCCTGTGTTCCTTTATTCTGGTATTTTTAGATCGCTTCGTGGTTCCGATATCAACGTTGCCACAGTTGCCATGTTGCCACAGCACATAGTTATTGAACTAGTCTTCGATTAAAAAACCTAGAGGAACGTATATTGTTCATAGTTTGTGCACAACACGAATATTTTTGCTTAAATTCTATTCGTAAAGTATTTTGATGGTATTTGGGATTGTCTGTTTTTCCGAAGATTTACTTTCTTTCAGCAATAATCTGACAATTTCAAAATTTTCAAAAAAAGGTAATATCTCCATATGTCAAACGTTTTGCTCAGTTCCATAATGAGAAAATTTAAAAAATGTGTGCTTCTTGTTGCCTCGCTTTGAAGAAACACTCTGTATTCCGAAATATTTTTATAACAAGCAACAAAGTGAACAGTATAACTTTTATCTGAATTTGTTTTTCATACTCCTCATGACAGGCGAGATACTATTTTTTCTCACACTAATGGGCTACCCTGTAAATAATAAAAGTTCCTTTCCTCATTACAAACACTCTTTATTCATAGCTTCACTATATTTTGGTCGATCAACAAACCATTCTGACTGATCCTCAATGATAAACTCAATCAACTTATAACCTCGTAGACCAATTCATTTAATAAAGAGTTGAGTATGTTGTTGACTATACCTGCCTGTAGAAAAACTTTTGCGTTTCTTTTCTATATTATGGAAAAGTATTCCTCACGAATTTTGGGAATGTCCAGTTGCACACAACATTGAATATAAATGATTAATATTTTTTTATTCAGCTGAATTTCTCCAAATTTACAAAATTCATGATTTGGTACCCTCTAGCGCCGAAACAAGTCATTCGATCGAGTTGGACCAATGAAGACTTTTACTCAGGATGGCTCCAGCTACAACATATCAAAAATGCAGCCATATTCACCGAAATACATTTTCCCATAAGATGTGTGCGTGGTTCTTTCTAATGTAATCTCTTACAAAGTTCTTTAACGGAAGTTTGTTTGAAACCTAATAATGTGCAGTATGAAGTTAATCGTAATCAAATGCCTTATTTTCTTAACCCAACGAGCCACTATGTTGCCTTTTGAAGAAAATTACTAATAGAAATTTTAAAATGAAATGTTGCATATCAGATGCATATTGATCAAAAACAGTAATGTTGTATTATTCTCAAAATGTTAGGACTGGAATTAGTGATGTAAAGATATCCGTAGCCCTCTAGATTGAAGAATAAATTTCAAAATAAAATTCGGTTACAATATGTTACAAAAGTTATTACTATGGTTATCTGATGTCACGTATTATTGACATGGAGGGCTCAGCTGACATTTCTTATAATAAAACTGAAAACTTGGCGTTGTTACGTACCAACAACCGTTCTAGCATGTCGTGTTTCGATCTTAAAGATTTTGCATTCTTCCTAGTACATTTGACAACTACTATGATGCAGCTACAATAAACAATTTCTTCCTTCTTTCAGACCGTGTTCCCTCCAAGTATGTTCATTCGAACAAAAAAAGAAACTATGGAATCATAGGAGCGAACAGTGATTTTCCAAAAATCTTCAGTATGAACAGCAATTCGCCATTGAGTTCAAAGCCGCCCAAACTGATGCAACCACAGTATAACATACAGATAGTGAGGAGTATTTGTCTGGATGTGTCAAAAGAAAGTAAGCTCAAAAAATCAACCCCGTTGAAAAATGCCTTATAACCAGCGTCCAGGTATCTTCAAAGAAACATGCTTTGCTGATAATATTTCGAATGTAAATGTTATGATAGTTATTATACAGGGTTTTTCTGAAATTGGAGCAATAAATGATATGGGTAATTGAAAACGAAAAATTAAAGCGGAATGAAAGAATACATTTTTCTCGAAAAAACCTTATCATGGAAGATATAGGACGTTGTAGTTCTCGGAAAATTCTGGCAAACTTTTGGGAACCTCTGGCCAGAGATCAACGGCCCACCTAGATGTTAACATCTGACCGAAGCGATGACAGAAAAATGCCGGCGCGTATAAATAACTTTGACAATGTTGCCGATGTTAAATATTGAAAGATGGTACAGTTCCCCTTTAAGGCAAAGCTCGCGAGCTAATTGATTTAAAGTCTATTGTTTGTAGTGGTATTCTCCGATCATATCGCTTCTTGCATTCATTAGGATATTTGTGACTATTTTACGTACATATCAAAGATGAATTTTGGTTAAATTGTTTGACGAATCCATTCGTTTTATGTAGGTAGATACCACGGATAATAGAGACACGGTCGCTTGTGACGTCATTGTAGTATAGTTGCGCGGGAAATTTAAATAGACTATTTAGTACTGTGGTGAACTACTACTAATGCAGTGTTGAAATTGGATAAGAAATAAACTGAGAGGTTTTTATTCACTATAATGATATATTAGTTCCAATTAAGTTGTTTAATTTGAGCTTCTTGTTCTACATTTCTTTTGGACAATTCATTTAATTTTATTTTCATCTTGTTATGGTGCTGTACAAATTTACCATATTTTTCTTTCCTTGACTTTTCGGTAACTGGTTCTAAAACTTGCACTTGATCTGTAAAAAAAGATATGGAACAGATTTGAGTGAGCATTCATAGTCATCATCAACAACCGCACAATTTGTTCTGCCTGAGGTTGGGAATTCCGGATGTATAAAATGTATACTAACAATAGTTTCACATTTTAGCAGTAAGCTTCGTTTACCTTGCACATGGAGGTAAGTCTATTATTATTTCGAATTATAAGGATGTAATGTAAAGTTTTCTCTTACCACTACTACTACAGCTCCAACAATAAGAAAAAACGTTATAGAAAGAAACGTTCTCTTAAAGACACTATGAACCACAAAAGACAGGGGTCTTTTATAATATGCCCTGGAGTAAAGAACAAATATTGTGCTGTTAATTATGCACATTAATACAATACATAGGTTTGTGAAATTTACGGCCCCTTTGTTTACAAAATTATACTACATTTACGTCACAAACATGGAGGATGCGACGACCGTTCTATTATCCGTGGGTAGGTACCTAGGATTCTTGTTGTGTTTCAGTATTAATTCGACTGCATTCGTATTTTCTTTACCTACATCTTTGTTTATCGAAATTCCTGCAATCCCTATTAGACTCACCACTATGGAAAATGACAGTGTTTTTGGGTATTAAACGCATCCGTTATTTGAAGGTACTTTACCAGGAACTCGATATTTCAATCGGATAATAGACGCAAATTTCGAAGCTATCAGGTAGGTAGTTGAACTTTAACAGCCGTATGCATAGTCAATTCGGCTGCTCCATTCCAAAACACAGTAACCAACATTTTTTCAGAAATTGATATTTCTATATATTTGGATATACTGTGTTTGGACGCATCTTTCAACCTGGCCTGTTTGCTGATAGCTGCAATAGATTCAGAGTTATCACATACCCATAACCTAGTATCTGCACAAATTTTCTCCGTTTCACATTTCAAAACATAGTATATGCTTTTTCCTGACCAAAACACAGTATATACCAGATGCTCCGTTTTGGCAATTTGAAAGATATAAGATTACGTCGGTCAGCAAATAGTAAACACAGTATATGAACAGTTACTGTGTTTTGAGAATTCAAGGCTGAATAAAAAATTCAAACGTTTCGGTGTTTACCATTTTTAAGATGCAGTGTTGTGTCAGTTGTTTTTACCCTGCGAAGTCGAGTGGTTTTATGCATGTTGTGTGCTGCGTAGTTCTGTTCTTCCGTTTGTTCTAAAATTCGTAGTGAAACAAACGACTAATAATTATGAATCGTGGAAGATTGATGGTGGACATGTGCTTGGATAAGCAGTAAGTAAAGGTAAATTACTTGAAATTCATTTATTTTTTAGAAACAATTTCATAACCTCAATTTTTGGTCACGTATGGTCATTTAAAGTAAATTTAAATATGGTTCAATAATAATATTCAGATATATATTTCTATAAGCTGACTATGAACATAGTGTGAAGTAGTGCTACGTTAACACAATAATAATAATAATAATAAACGTATTATCATATTAATCTCGTTTTTTTTTTCAAATTTAATTGTAGTTTATTGTTTTTCAGACAGCAAGAGAGTATATTGGAAAATTATGACCTGGATGAAGAGATGAGTGTTACCAACTTTAGTGACGATAGTATTGCCGATCCCGATTTTGATCCTGAAACCAACAACAATTCCAATAATAGATTACGGAGTCTTGACAGTTCATTGGAGTCTGTGGAAGAAACAATCAACGACTTACCTCAAATGGATAACCCAGTTAATGAAACAGCATCCACTTCAACTAGCTTACAGCCTCCCATTAAAAGACGACAAAAAGAAAACCGAAAATATAAACGGTTAACGAAAAATTAAAAAGTTGCCCGTGACAAAGAAAAGCATCCAATGAAACCTTTATGTACGGAAAAATGTACTAAAAAATGTGGTTCCACATTCTCTGAAGAAGAACGATTTCGGATTTGGGAAGAATACTGGTTGTTGTATTACAGCTCACGCCGTAAATGGTTGGCTAAAAATGTCCAAATGGTGCCTGTATTGAGAAGAACTGTCCAAGCTCAACCTGGCAAAGGCTTCGCAAAAAACGAAAGTCGAAAATTTTTCTTTCCAAAAGAAGATAAAAGTAGATGCGTTTGTCGCAAGTTTTTTCTGAATACCCTTGGATATTCCAACGATTCGGTTATTACGGAATTATGCACCGCGATGAAAAAAATTCCTTTGCTGGCAGCTGTAAGAGAAAATAGGGGTACCACAGGAAATTATAAGAGAAAACGAGAAAGAACTATCATCATGAATCACATCAACAAATTCAAGCCTTGTATTACTCACTATCGACGTCACAATGCACCTAATATGAGATATTTATCAAGAGACTTAACAGTACAATCCATGTTTGATGATTTTGAACGTAAACATCCCGGTTTCTGTAAAATTGAACTTTACAGGAAGACCATAAAATTAATGCATATTTCTTTATGCATGCCCAAATCTGACGTCTGTGTAGAATGCGAAACTTACAAGAATAAGTCACAAGCCAATGATGTTGAAGAACTGACTTTTGTAAATGATGAGGAATGGAATACTCACAAAAATAAAGCTAAAAAAGCCACTGACAAATACCACGAAGATGCTATGATACCTGACAATCAAAACGTAAGAGTATATTCAATGGATTTGCAAAAGGTGATCTTAATTCCTAACATGCCCTCCGTAAAAGATAGTCATTTTTTAAGCCTCCTCACAGCATTCAATTTGACATTTGCTTCGTTAAAAAAGAAGTCTTCGTTCAAAAATTATTGCTCCATGTGGCATGAAGGTTTGGCAGGACGTGATGTTGATGCCATTTTTAGAGTTTTCGAGGAAGAACGAGATGTCAAAGAGTTCATTATTTGGTCAGATAATTGTACAGGGCAGAATAAAAATTGGATACTTTATACATCGTTAGTTTGGTTGGTAAATCAAGAAAACGGACCTGATTGTGTGACTTTCCGTTATCTCACAAAGGGTCACACTCATATGAGCGCCGATGGCATTCACGGGAATATCGAAACCAAAATTAACAAGATTGGTAATATATATGATTACAATGATCTCACAGAGGCGGTAATGTCTTCCAGAAAAGGTCTTCAAGTTCTAGATGTTAATGTTTTCCACAAGTGGGAAAAGAAGAGAAGGCAAGTCCGCAAAAATGTCAAAGAATCCGATTCCTTGAGAGGTTTTTTGTTGAATCCTATAGTTGAAGTATGCTTCAAGAAAGGGAAAAGAAGCTTGGATTATAAAACTGATTTCGACCAAGAAGAGTATATATCTCTAGACTTTTTGCAGAAGAAATTCAATTTTCAGAGTATTCCAGAAGTTCTACCAGTACGTGGAGTACTGACATCAAAGAAAAACGAAATCATAAGAGTATTGGGACCGTTAATGCCGATAAACAGGTTGAAGTTTTGGAAAAATCTTCATGAAAGCGATTCTTCTCCAGATTTGGTCGAGGAGTATGATAACACCAATTTAGATGATAGTATGTAGTAGTTTTTTTGGTTCAAAATATTTGTTCACTACCTGTAAGACATTTTAACCAACCATTGTATTTCTAAACTAATAAACGTTGGATATAATTATAGTGTTTTGTTACCTTAAATTCAGTAACATGTTACTACCTACATATACTAAACTACTGTTATTTATTTAATTTTTGATGTAGATACTCTGTTTTGAAATATAAAAAAAATGTGTCATATTCGATGCCAAAACCAAGCATGTGCCAAATCTATAGCTATAACTAAAAATACGCACAATTTGAGTATGTATAAAAAATTATACGACGAACTGTAACACGTACCCGTAAAATCAAAAATATAGCATTAAATACGTCTCAGGGCCAAACAAAAACACTAAATCTCGTTTCCCTCACAATTCCATTATTTTCACATACTGTGTTTTGGAATGGAGCAGCCGAATTCTAGCTACTCGCCAGAGTTTCGCCGCTCGCTACACAAGAACTATAATGCACAGTCGAGCTCCAAAAAAGTGGTACATCGCCAGCGTTTCGCCAAAATGTGACGTATCGAGTAGTTGTCACTCTTTTGGAGCTCGACTGTTCATTATAATCCTTGTGTAGTGAACGGCGAAACTCTGGCGAGTTGCTGGCGATTAACTATGAATACGGCTGTAAACTGTCACATGCACCGTATGTATTCAATCTGGATTAATTAACTTCTCAGCAAATAAGTGAGATGACATTATAGTTGATTTCATGGGAGAGAAAGAGGCATAACAGTCCATTAGAATTCTACAGTACACGGTGCATACGGGCGTAAGTACCGGCTGGCATTTTGGCCTGCAAAACTAAACGGTCAGAGTTTAATGAGGCGGGATTAAACATGGAAGAAAATAGGCGGAGCGATCTGTATGTTTCTCAATTTGTAGTAATGATGTTCACAATGTCCACAATAGATTTCAGTCAGGTATTGGCGTTCATGGTGGCTCTTGTTACTATGAGATTTGAGATTGAGATAGTGTTATTGTTTGAGTTTCAGTATCTGTGATTTCATTTGTTAATCCTGAGGTTCATGACCAACAACAAATGAGTTTTATTCGTGCACGTGTTTGATGTCCTGAGTTTTTATAATGGCCCACGCACACATTTACGGAAATAATGACCTGATTGATATGCTCCTAATTTATGGGGAAACACATCAAAATTCTGAGGCAGCATCCCGTCTTTATGCAGAACGGTTTCCTAATCGTGTCCATCCCGCTGGTCGTAAGTTTGAAGCACAAAGGGCTCGAGATACAAGTGAACTAGGCACACACAGAGGCCGAGATGCCGGTAGAAATAGACCTCGCAGAATAATTAATGTTGAAGAACAAATTTTGGACATTTTTGCAAATGATCCAACCTCAAGTACCAGCGGCATCGGTCGGTAAGGGGTTTCGAATGAAGTTGTCTGGAGGACTATAAAGGAAAATATGCAGCATCCCTATCATTATCAGCGCATGCAGTTGTTGCAGCAAGATTATCCCCGTAGAATTAATTTATTTTAATGGATACTGCGTCAGCATGAAGTGAATCAAAATTTCCTGAATGAAATTCCGAGGAGGGCCTATACCGTGGCCACCACGCTCTGGATCTAAATGTGATGGACTTCTTCGTATGAGGTTTTTTGAAGAATTTGGTTTATGCGCCACCAAACTGGAATATCGGGAACCGGGAAATTTTACGCGAGAAAATAAACAACGCCGTTCAACAAATGCGACAAGGTAGTTTTCAGCGTGCTTGTGACTCGTTACTTCGTCGTGCGAGACTGCATAGAAAGTGGATGCAGTCATTTCGAACACCTGTTGTTAAATCAAATTCCGTTTATTTTCAGTAACCTTTTACTCCCCTGTTATGAACTGAGAATACCGCATTGCCTTCATTTTGATTCAATTCAGTGTTTTTATTTCGGTTCACTTTGAAGCCAAATGTAATAACTGGCAAGGTTTATGAAATAATAATAAACTGGCAACGGTGCGGGAATACGAGTAATGAACACAATACTAGGAGATAGGCGCCCTAGGAACTGATGAATGAAACCAGTGCTTCCCAAACAATCGTGCGTGAATGAGTCTATTTTTGGGAGATTTTCAAGAGCTTCAGAAAATAGATAAATGCTTTTCATTGTGTTATGTCTCATAGAACACCCCATTTCAATTATTGCTCCAATTTCGGAAACACCCTATATAACAAGTACGGAAAGAGTTCGGTTAATTACCTATCCGTATGAGTCATGAACAAGTTTTTTTTTTACAATTGCATTAAAAAGCATTAGTCTGTTTACGTTGAGAAGAAAATGACGTCATATTTGGTAATTTATTATATCCCATATAACACCGTTGAAATTCCAAATGAAATGCTTTCAGTAGCGATGAAACTAGTGAATTTTCATTTTGTGAGTTGCTCAACTGATTTCAGATGTTGCCGAAGCGAAAAAAACTCGAAAACTGTCAGTGTCTGACAGCTGTAACTTTGTGGTTCAGTTTGTGTATTATTTCGTTTAATTCCTGACCTTTTCTGTCCGATAATAAAAAGAGTACTTCTGAGAACTAATAATTTTTTTTTGTTAAGATCTGCATATATTCGATATGCCTAAAGCATTTTCAAAACAGTCCCAACAAATAGTAGCGTCTTTAATAGAATAGTTTGAAAGAGAACGTGAGAATGGAGGACCTTCACTTCCACTAACTGATGCTGTTAGAGACGTAATTTATGTTAATTACCTATCCTCAGTGGCGGATCTATGGGGGGGGCTACAGGGGCTTTAGCCCCCCCCCCCAAGAGTGGCCCACTAAGTAACACCGGCCATAAATTAAAAAAAATCCTAAGAAAATAAAGAAAAAAACATACTCTACGTACAGAAAGATTAAAAAAGGTAATTTCGTAAACGTAGAAGGTACTCATTTAATAATGCCATAATATTACTTTTCCAGGATGCCAATTGGCATTAAGCAAAGCCGCTATGTTTAGCTCCTCGTTAAAACGAAGCGATTTTATTATCTCCATGGAAGTGACAGCATATTACCTTTCTCATACTTTAACATCAAGTAAATGTTTGCAAAGTGTTGAACAGGATCTATTAACTACCCTATCTTACGTTAATGATATAAAATCAGTGTTTCAAAGTAAAAGGGAAAAAAGTGAAACAGAATTTAGATTACTATATAATCAGGCAAACAACTTTGCCAGTGAAATTGGTGCGACCATTTCTATGCCTTGAATATGTAAACGGAAAACCGAGGAAAGCAGTATCGGAAGAATATTAAAGACCGTCAGATAGTGACAGATTTTGGTGCCCTATTTTCGCATTCAAGCCTCGAATATGGTTGAAAAGTACATCGATGTTGAGTAAAATGGAGGGAAATTCATGAGTGGCTCCTGGGGAGAACATATGGAAAAATCAAAAAGAATTTCCATCAAATTTTCCGACTTCAAAATCTACTTATCCTTTCGCGCCACTCAGGCCATTATGTTTTTCGATCTAGTGACGATGTAGGTTTTCATATTTTCTATGGGCTTCTGTGGGAAAATCTGTCAAATTCTCGATTTTTCCTTGCAAGATTACGCCGTTATTTTAACCCTTTAGCCACCTGCAACACTCAAGCCTCTGGTATTCCGAAGCCAGGTTCTATTCATTAATGATTAGGTGAACACAGCTCGCGTTAAAATATGGAAAATAGAATTTTCCATATGTTCTCCCCAGGAGACACTCGTGAATTTCCCTTCATTTTACTCAACATCGATGTACTTTTCAATACTATTGCGGGTACAATGCACTTTTTCGACATGTTCACAGTTATTGCAGTGATACAGAAACAGGAATTAAAAAAAATTGTAGAATACAAACAACAAAAACTTTCAAAACTTTGAAAACCGCATTAACCTCAAATCAGAAATCACGTAGGGCCTGTTCGTGTGCAGCATAGATATTTGATGGAACTGCTTTACTTGTATCCAATTTTAATGTAGGCAAACGAGTTAAACAGAGACAAACGATTCTTATTGAGGCTCCGTGAAACAGACGAACGAACCCATCTGGTATCAAATGACAACTGTCATACGACACATTATATTTGAATGAGAATTTGAAATTCCATGGTGAACAACTTTTACAACGTTGCCAAGTCTAGTTTTGATAAACGTGAGGTCACGAATCACTTTTCTTCTGATTATAGACAAACTAGCGGTCAGAAAAAAAATTAAAAATCCCGAGTGATAGCGTATATACTTTCTCATTACAGTGTTTTCTCATATCTCGTGGAAACGTCCACAATAAATTGAAAGTAACATTACTTACGAATGAAAGAATATTAAATTAGCTGAACTACAATTTCAAAATAATTCGTATTTTTGAATAATTTTTGTAGGATTAGCGATACATACCCGTTTTTTGTATGACACTGTATTATTTAGGTGAAGAAAACACTAACCTTCCATGTGTTATCATTGTCCTACAAGTACTAATGAAATTTATTTTTCCAATGAATTGACAATGTATACAGTGTGTACATAAAGTAAGGAATAAATTCATTATTTCTGAATGTAAAGATATTTCGGAAAAATCCTCGGACAGGTCGATTTTCTTTTCCGATGGGCCAATTTTTGAACCCCACCCAAAATATATAGGGTTATCTGCAATTGAGTAAAAATGACTTTGGTGAGATTTTTAAATTGGACATTCAGTATATTTCTCCATATTTGGTTAGGGATCGTCATTACGAATCCAGTGATACCAAGTTTGATGGGATTATGTCAAACGGCTGCGGAGATATGGCCAAAAAATTTCTCCATATACCCAATGAGTGCGACAGAGACTTTTAGCCTTCTGAATCGTGTGGAGTCTCGCAGTCATACTCATTAGACATACGAGGAAGTTTTTTGGCCATATCTCCGCAGCCGTTTGACATAATGCCATCAAACTTGGTATCACTGGATTCGTAATAACGATCCCTAATCAAATATGGAAAAATATACTGGGTGTCCAATTTAAAAATATCACCAAAGTCAGTTTTACTCAATTGCGGATAACCCTATATATTTTGGGTGGGGTTCAAAAATTGGCCCATCGGAAAAGAAAATCGACCTGTCCGAGGATTTTTCCGAAATATCTTTACATTCAGAAATAATGAATTTATTCCTTACTTTATGTACACACTGTAGAAATGAAAACCAAGCAACGGTAAAAAAAAATCCGCTGGTTACTAATGATTTCTTATGACCACGTCATTGGTACATGTTGGGAGTGGGAACAAAAGTTTTTTCGACTACTTTATCGAATTATCTCGAGGTTCAACTGAAAAACTGTTATTGATGACTTTTTTGCACTAACCAAATCGACATGATTGACGTCTGCGCAGTTTATTAGCTACCATGTAACGAAGCATATTTTTCACACCCTGTATGGGAGGACTTGGACCATTTTAATTATCCATATAAGGCCTTCAGCTGATAATGCTTCGTTGAGTCACCCTGTAACCTTCCTAGTGTCATTCACATTAACAGTACCGTTTGGGATTCATTCTGTTCAGGGATTCAATTAGATTTTCCAGCTAAATTTGAGACAAATGAAAGTGGCTAACTTGCCGCGAACCGTGAAAGAAACTATAATAGAAAATTGAATAATTAGTATTTTTGATATATCGAAGTATTTTCTTTTAATGAAGCAGTATACCTCATCAGATTAGCATCCTCCCACCGTCGGCGTCGTTTTAATCAAACACTCTCCATCTTCTCCCTAAGGCGTTGTTTGCCCGCCGGCAGGAGTAAGTAAAAATAGAGTGCTGTTTTCTTCAGTGTCCCTAAGGCGTTGTTTGCCCGTCGGCAGGACCCTGATCGCGGAAATTTGTGGAAACGGTGTGGGATTCATTCTGTTCAGGGATTTAATTAGATTTTCCAGCTAAATTTGAGACAAATGAAAGTGGCTAACTTGCCGTGAACCGTGGAAGAAGCTATAATGAAAACAAATATACTGCCTATTTGTCAAATTATCTTGTCCAAACCCCGCCGACTCAAGTATAGATATTCCGGAGCCCAAGTCATATACCGTGTGTTCAATAAACTAACTATATCACTCCGGACAATAATCAGCCTGATTGAAACACCCATACAGTCTCTCCATAAGGCCGCTAAGCCCGAAAATACCAGACACCCACTTACCGAACAGAACTTGCTTCCCTGAGTAGTAAATATTATCGTAGTTCATTATAGTTTTCAATCATATCTCAATGAATTTATAGCATATTAATTAAATGTTTATTTCGAGGCATCAACAATAAATGTTGACATTGTTATCATATCGTCGCCTGAGAATTAGATTGGTCTATCTCCCACAAAGTCAGTTTCGAGAAAATCAGCTTCAAAGTTTGAACAACGTTGTCGATATTTTGTTATAGAGTTACAGTTCTGCAAAAAGGTACTCTGGAAACCCACAAAAATATGAATATTGTTTCCATTTTTCAAATCGATACTCCTAGCGGTTCTTTTATAATTTACGAAATTTGTTTTGGATATAGACCAAAAACGTGTTTTTACCAAATTTAGTATTTATTTGGGGATATAGACCATATATGCTGATAGATAGAGCTCAACCTAATTCTACGTTTACTCATAATTTAAATCGAATAGAGCTATAACGTCTCCGGTTTATAATAGGTCTATATTCAATAAATCGAAAACAAAGACGTATTCAACTTGCTTTCATTGTTTTAAAGTTACATACAACTCATTATTTTTTGATCGATTTATTTGTTAATTTTTTTGTATTATTTCGAGTATTTGACTTATGATATACCATTTTCGTCAGTGTCAGTTTTCGATGAACCTTCCCCAACATTATTTTTCAATGTTTTTGTTTTCCTTCCTCTTGTGCAAATCTTCGAGTGGCTTTTAACTCTTCCTGTAGCATTTTTGTTTTCCTGCGGTGTAAGTTCTCCATCTTTTTGATTACATTTAGATGTCTCCAGAATCTTCCTTTCATCACTTGTCGTTTCCTCTGTGTTTTTGCATCTTTTCCTATAACATTATTCTTCTCGACATTTTTCTTCTTAACATTTTTCTTTGCCGTCGATTTGGTTCCAATATTGTTATGCATCAATCACGTAGCTAATAACTCAACTTGCAAATAAACTTTAATTTTGCTTCTCACACCGCTGCACTAGACAGTAAGACACATAAAGATATGAACACTACTCCATCACTTTTTACTCTACTGAAACTCTCTATATTTTCATTTCACTTTTAGGACATTGACCAACATAACACTAATGTAACTAAAACGCCATTCGCTGGGAGCGCGCTGCTTGATATAGCCCTTTATAATATTGATATATTTTTTTGATGTGACGGATATTGCCCAAACTCATACAAATTTTTATTGTATTAAAGGGAATGTTCCATATTTTTCGATGGAGAATGACTCTTCTAATTTTTACGAACATTTTGGTGTATATAACTCAATTATTTCAAAAAGTGGAGATAGACCAATCTAATTCTCAGGCGACGATATTCCCTCTTTTATTTACAACTAACCTGTTTACTAGACATCCGAAAGTAAGCAAGTAAGCAAAGCAGCCGGTATTTCCTGAAAATCAGGGGTTGCAATTAAAGCCTGCAACCACTTGACCGCTCTTGGTCTTTAGTCACCTTATTTGACCCCTGGAGTACCGTATCTCCATCTGAAGCTGCCCTGGGCCTCCCTCCGAATTGAATAAGGGAGAGTGGAGCGTACCACTTTAATAAACTGGCGCCCGAAACACTTTTGAGTTTTGAGTCGTTCTCGTTAGAGAGAATCGATTGAGCCCAACAACCGCCGCGCCATAGTAACGCCTGTTCCTTTTGTATTGTTAGGGCAAAAAGGGCGTTACAACCACTATCGAGAATTTTCGTAGAGGAAAAAGTTGGGCGTCTCGGCAAAATTAAGCTACTCAGGAAGATTCAGCCTGTTATTAGTCATTTTTGAAATTAGGCGTGGGATCCTGGTCTAACATGTTGGTAACGCCGTAACCTGTCATCGTGTAACGTCATTCTCATCTTAACGTAAATAGACCATATGTAGCGCTCTTTCTGGCAAAGGATTTTTTTTGTATGACTGCTTCACATAATGCAAAATATTTTGCGCGCGGATATGTGTCTTTAGAATTGTTTCATAGCAACCGTCACTACTCTACGGTTTTGTTGATTAGATATTTCAAAAAATTAGAGAAAAGGTCCGCAATTTAACACTGGGTGCAAGATTATGATGAAAAAAATATATTTTTGTTAGGTTCAATCATGATAAGATCAAATGAATGGAGTGCATCGCAGATCACCACCTAGGGGACGCCCACTGACCCCCCCCGTCAAAAACACCTCTCAGATTGTACGCAAAAAATACGTTCCGTACATTTTTTTCAATTTGGGAACCAACAAATGGTTAATTGCCTTAACAGATTTTTAAGAACTGCACAGGGATTCTCATCTTTCGATTCGACACGAATCGACTAGTTGTCACCTTTCGACAGTCTTCTCGACATAGAGAGAGGAGTGATTCTCATCACATTTCGAAAAACTAGTCGAGAGGTAACGTATGTCTCAGAATACGCCGTCGTCTTAATTTGACTAATAAAACATTTGACATTTCATTCTTAGCTATTTTATAATGTGTTGGTTTCATGTATCCTGGAAATTATCAACAGAAATATAAAATGAATATTGAGGATATAGCCAATAGTTAACAAAATTAGAATTAGAATTTGAAGAGGGTTCAGTGTCGTTGAAATTCCAGAAGCCCGTTTTCAGAAATAATTTTGAATGAACAAAGATTTGTTGGCAATTTGTGCAATCTTTTGACACTGTATATTCCAGCACGCAGGTATAGAATGTATCGAAAACGACATGTCAGTCGCAAGCAAACCAAATATATTGGTAGCTTTGCACTTTTATGCGACTGGTTTGGTTCGTTGGATTTTACCCTGGAAGTAAGCCAGACGAGTGTACATAGGAAGAACTACTAAATTTTACAACTATTTATGTTAAAATATTCAACTTCCGAGATCAAAATGTGATGCTCTCCCTTCAAAGGTCAGAAATGGGGCATATTCTAGGTTTTTTTTTTGTTTCAAATGCGCAATAGCAATACGTACACTATTATTTAGTTTGGATCACAAAACTTTTAATCTTTGGAAACAAGCTACGAAAGTCAAAAACCAAAGTGCTGAACGTTGACCTTGCATGCACCATTTCTTTTATTCCCGTTACTATTAACAACAAAGTTTTGTCAATATGATTTCTTTCATCATGTTTAAGAAAGCATATTTTGAAATCAATCAAATAAACACTGCTTCTTTCATTCTGCTATTTTAGCAATGGTTCTTACATGACTTGATGAAAACTACGAATATATAGTGAAACTAGGACTTAGGAACATTGCCAAGAACCAAATTCTTACCAAAATGAATAGATGCTTGTTGAAATAAACAATTTACACCGCCTCGATTAGGCAACTTAATATTTTAAGTATTTTGTAAGGACTAGATGTCAATCTTTTAACCCCTGAACTCTACAATTTATAATCTGATAATTTATCACACATCAGTATCTGACCAAGTTTCTTTAATTGGGACCATATATTAGAATACTACCAAACTAAAATATTTTTGAAGAAACATTTCCAAATTTGCTTCTCTTGTCAGTAACATTCTTGTTCCATTTAATTCATTACTTAGTACTTGTCACATTTTTCTATATTTGCCATTCGCATTTGCGGAACACAAACGACCTGTGGCAGCAAAATCTCGATGATTGTCCATTTATTCAATTAGCATAATATGTATTGTTCTCCTTTTGGTCTAAATGACGATATTTTTGCAAATCAAAAACTTTTTATCACCGCATCTCGACATTTGTAGTCGATACTCACTTCTCGATATGGTACATGAGAATCACAAATTTTGTTTATTCGACACGACAGCTGTCTAGTCGAGAGATAAGAATCCCGCTGCTGAAATAATTCTCCTATTCAAAAAATATTGATCATACCTGGCCACTGGTGTTATGTTAAATAATTTATCTGGATTTATTTGTATTGTAGCCTGCAGTTTAACCAGAAATGTATCAATCAGAAGAAGCTCAACATTTGTGAAAAAAGAAAAATCGAAAAAATGCGATAAAAAGAAAAAGTGTCCAAAATTCAAACTGGAAAATTGTCCCCCACCCGATATCCGATCCAAATGCAAGGTAGAACATCCTGTCATTTGCGACAAACCTGAAGCCCCCTACCCTGCATTCACAGACTGTCTAGATGAAGAGCTTGCGGAAAATTTGAGCGAATGTCCTTTAGAAATAGAGAAAGTCCGGCAACTCCAACCAAGATATATCCAACCTCTCGATAAACCCAGACTTATGAAACCAGTCGTACCAATTCTAGGAAAAATTGATATGAAGAAAGAGGAAGCCTGTATCAGGGATAAATTGTGCATAGAAAATAAGGGCCTTTCGCAGACTTGTGAAGAATTCGGTAAATTTCAGAAGCAGATGAGAGCCAAAAATTATATTGAAAAGGTTCGGGAAAAGGACTGTGAAAAAATTGATGAATTGAAAAAACTAAGCAAATGGCCACCTAAGAATTCAAGAGGTCTATGCACTAGCACGGTGAATTCTTTGATCTTCCAAAAAAGGAATGTCTCTAAGTTTGCTAAAAACCCCCAATTTTCAGAAGAACGGCAAGAGGTTTATGAAAATGCAGAAAAATCTAAAATCCGTAACAGTTTTCTTCAAAATGGTAGAGTGAGAAATTACCATATTCTTTGCATGAAACCAATGGAAAAACTCATTGAGGGTAATAGCAAAAACCATGAGGACCATCACGTGATCACCGAAGATGATTGCTGTCGGTACAAGAAGTTGAGAAACGTACAATGGAGGATTAATAACTTTCAGAAGTGGCATAGGCTGAACAAGTTGAGTAGTCTACCAGGTTACGTGAAAAGGTTTCATTCTGACGTGGATGTGAGAAATATATGTACGAATGTCGAACATGGCCAAAAAACATTCAGTACGTCTGCAGCAATCATGGTTTCTCCTAGTGAAACGCTGGATATTCCAATGCAAAGAGGAATTTCTACTTTCATTCTAGCTCGCGCTAAAAAGAATGAGATAGAATACATCCCCGTACGAAAGGAGAAAAAACGAACAAAAGCTTCCAAATCATGTCCGAAATTTAGTTTTGATGGCAATTCCCCAAAAATCCGCCTAGATTGCTCTAAGAAAAAATCTAACAAGAAACCTTTCAGAAAACAAGGATCACCCTATACTGAAAGTCAGCGACCAAAAATTACAGAATGCCCAATCGTGAAAGAGGAAATAAAACGTTTACAGCCACAGTATCCGATTTTGCCAGAATTGGAAACACCCATAGCCGATTCGACATTCCAAGGCACACTTGACCATTCTTTACAGACACAGTATGCTCGACACAAATATGGAATTGAAAATGTGGGTGTAACACAAAATTGTCGCAATTTTGGAGAGAAAATCAAGCCCCTGCGAGCGAGAATGGCCATGGAAAGTGTCAACGTTGAGGATTCCCCAGAGGAAGTTTCCACAGACCACCCAACATTTTCAATTGTAGTTCCAGAAGTACATCCAAGTTGCAGTAGAATCGCAGAAGTTCCGAATGTACATTTCAGCAGTTCAGCAGAGGTCGAAAATATAAGTAAAGTTAATAAGTCCCAGATACACATGAATACCTTTGACAAGGTTGAAGATAGCAAAGCTTCGAAAGATCAGTCGCAATGTATTAAAGCGAAATTATGTCAAAAATTAGAACTGACCATTCCTTCCACATACAAAACTTGTCCCGAGCCTCCTCAAGACTCGGAAATAACTCAGCAGAGTTGCGAAGAACATCAAACACAAAACAGAGGCAACGAATGTTTGATGAAAGAAGAACAAACTGGAAAAACTCCGACGCACGAAGAGTGTACTTGCTCTACGTCGGGAAAAACTTTAGGAAAGTCTCTCTGGCAAAAGATATCGGATTATTTCAGAGCTAGGCCAAACTGCCCTGCTCCGGATGAATGGAAGAAAAAAGCAGCGAAGGCAAAGGCTGAGAAGTACGCAAAGGTCGCCGGATTGGTGGTTGTTGATCCAAAAGACCTGCCCCCAAAGAAAGAAAAATGCCCTCCAGATGAGCTGCCTACAGTCATAACCCACCATAGTTGCTGTTCGCATAGAAAGGATATCGCGAGTTTGGGAAGAAAATCGTTCAGCACCACAACTGTGATAAAACACCACAGACCAGAGAAGAAGAGAACTTGTTGGTGTCAAAAGGATGTTAATGATAATGTAACAGGTAGTTACCAGAGGCCATTTCGAACCATATCTGATGGAAACATCCACTCTAGCATATATAACTGGAATAACTCGCATTATAGTCTCACCTCTGGTAGGAAAAAACCTGAATATGAGAATGAAGCCATAGAACAATTCAGCTTTCATGACGAACAGAAAAGCGGCTGGAATCTGCAAATGAATTCAGTCGAAACAATGAAAGAATCATTTACCAAACACGGTTGTTTATTCAATACAAGTGAATCATCGATGACAATAAATGGAGTTAACTCGAGAGAATTTGGTGAGATATATGAAGGAAATAAATGCAGTTTGCCAGGCTCTGCCAGTCATCAAAATGTAGATATTTCGGAAGGAGAAACACTTTGTACCAATGCTGGTCACAATGGAGTATTCCTCAGTTCTTTGGGTTCAGCTTCAACAGATGATGAAGCTGATGACTCAACTAACATCGACGAAAATAAAGACCTAACCAGGGGACTGAACAGTATGAATCTGGCAACAAATGCATATGATGATGGACCAGAAATAAGAGAAACCGTTTTCACCACTATTTCTTCATATTCTCTTGGTGATGGAAACAATGATTACGAGAACTTGGAATATTTTTCTGAACAACCTGAAAGCCCTAATTCAAATTGTAAACACCATTTGGATGAAATCAATAGGGAACTATTTGGAACCTCGCTGGTATCAACTGTCAACATCAGTGGGTTGAAAAGTTGTTCCACCCAAAATCTTGATAACATGAAAAAAGGGATTCACATTGCAAACAGAAATTCCCCCTTCCTAACCGTTATGCGAAGATACTATTCAAAAAATGCCAGATGTAGAAACCTTGAAGAAATCAACGAATCTCTAGAGAGGGAGGAGAGAAGAAAAAAGCTTGCTAAAGAGGTTGGGAAGTCCTTCACAGAAGGGACTAACGTCTTGATCGAACATGGCTATGATGACATCAGTGTGACCAGTCAGAAAAATTCAGAGGCTATCGAGGATGGAGAGTCATTTAAAAGTAACGTCCGAACTGAAGATGATGTCTCAAATCGTTCGTGCAATATATCCTACAAGAAACCTGGTTTTTTCGAAGTGATCTTCCAGGAACCCCTTCATGGTATTTCTGGCTACAATCAAGCAAAGACATTTGCTGCTTTCCAAGAATATTTCCGCAAAATCGAAGTCTTATCAGACATAAGCTACGAAGAGATAGGTGAGTGATAGGAGTTCTGGTCTAAGTGCTGGCTACGTAGGAGTACGGGTGACTCGGTGCAAAGTAAATTTTAGCATGTACAGGTTCGGTTGTTACCGACGGGGCGTGAGACGGGCAGCCAGAAGGCACTCCGGAAGAATAACGCGAGGGTAGAGGGAAATGTGCAATTTTTTTACGTTAACTAAGTCATAAGGTGCAAGACTGAAAATTTACAGAATAATCGGAGGTTATACAAATGAGTAGATAAAAAATTGCCAGAAGACTAGGTGGAAGATAAATATCCGCCAGAAGGCGCTAATGTTGTAAAAAAATTTGCAATAATTATGTGACTCGGTGCACTTCTGGTAATATGAATAAATAGGGGAATACCTACGAGATACATATATATCTAGATATACATGTATCTGTGTGTAGGTTACATTACCATGAATGTTAGTATATAGAATGATTCCAAATTACAATGAATTAAGTTTAAAATACAGATGAATTGAATTCAAGTTAAAATAAATTATATAGTTGTAAGTATACACATAGAGGTAAAATATAGAATTACAAGATTATATATAAATATAAGCTAAAGACTGCAGGATGAGTTATAAATATAAAAAATGATATGAGTTTGGTTAGAAAAATAACCTTCAACTTTCAAGAACTGAGCAAATATATAGTGGTGGTGATTCATGAATGAATTTTTTTAAAGATACTTTGAAACGACGAACTGTTGATTCGTTTTTTATATTGTCCGGAATATTATTAAATGCTTTTGGTCCTAGGTACTGGTAGCTACATTGCCCGATTGACTTATTCATGAGTGGGAGAATAAATTTATCCTTTTTTCGCGTCTCGTATTCGTGGGAATGAGTGATCAGTTCCACTTGATGTGAGTATGGTGTTGTCGCTAATTTGAGGAAGTGCAGTTCTCTTAGATCGAAAACGTTTGCCAACTTGTAGAGTGCTCCGGTTGGATATCGGTTATTTTTATTGAACATTATTTTCAAAAACCTCCTCTGAATTACTTCTAAAGGTTTCAAGTATGTCTTATATACACCACCCCATCCTATGATGCCGTAATTCAAGTGTGATTCGGCCAGGCTATGGTAAAGAATTTTTTTCTGCTTGAGGTCTACTATAGACGATACTTGTTTGTATTTGAAAAGGACTCTTCGAAGTTTTTTGAGTAGGTAGTCTACGTGGGCGTCCCATCTAAGATGGCTGTCTATCATTATTCCCAAATATTTGATGTTCTTTGATTGTAAGATTTCAAAGTCATCTCCCATTGAATTTTTTTTGAATGTTGGGAGATTGGTAGATAGACTACAGAAGGGTAAATATAGCGTTTTTTTTTTAATTGATAGATAGTTTCCTGTTATCAAACCATTTTTTTATTTGGATGAGGTCCGTTTCAACTTTATTTTACAGGTCACTCCAGTTATTATCTTCGTAAAATATTACAGTATCACCTGCAAAGCTCGTTATGCTACCTTGTGTGACTACAGAGAATAGATTGTTCAAGTAGACATTGAAAAGAAAAGGTCCCAAAACCGTTCCTTGGGGTATACACCGCATACTATTGTTTGCTTTTCACTAACTATGGTCTTAATTTTTGTTTGTTGTTCTCTGCCGGTTAGATATGATTCGAAAAGATCTTGAGCTGTGCCTCTTACTCCTAGGTCATCTAAGCTTGTTAGAAGAATAGCATGATTAACAGTATCGAAGGCTTTCGTCAGATCTAGGAAAATTGCCATGGCCGGTTTTTTGTTATCTATAGCTTTGTATATTTTTCCTGTAAGTTCTTTTATTGCATCATCCGTGGACTTTTTTTCCCTAAAGCCATATTGTGCTTCTGACAGCAATTTATTTTTACTTAGAAAACTGTTAAGTCTGGTTTTTATTATCTTTTCTAGGATCTTGCTGAAGTTAGAGATAAGAGCTATTGGTCGATGATTTGAAACTTCAGTTTTGTCACCGTTTTTGTAAACAGGCACAACTGTGGGTAGTTTAAATGCAGTAGGAAAGTATCCCCTTGTAAATGATCTATTAATTATGAATGTTAGTGGCTCAGCTATATATTTTGAAATAATTATCAGCGTTTCCGATTTGTAACCATCTGGTCCCGGCGATTTTTTGTTTTTTAATTGTGAGATAGTACTGATTACCTCGTTCACATCAGTCGGAAAGAGGAATATCGTGTTGGTCGATTTATTCCTTACTTCTTTATATTTTATGTGTTGTTTGATTTTCTATGCTAACTCTTTTCTTACACTGGTGAAAAAGGAATTAAATTCTTCGGAAATTTCTTTTGGATCATGGGTAACATTTCCATTTTCAGTTTGAATTGATGTTATTTCATTATGTCTTCTGGGTGATGTTAATTCGTTTACTACTTCCCACATTTGTTTTGGATTTGTCTTTTCTTCTATTTTCTGCTTATAGTAACTTGTTTTGTTTTTCTTAATTAATTTCTCAATTGTTTTTTGTAGGTGTTGTATTCGCTTTTTAGGATTCTGTTTTCAGGATCTTTTTTTAATTCATGATACATTTTATTTTTCTTATTTATAGATTTCAGTAATGATCCGGTTATCCATTTTTTCCTTTTGATATCTCTCTTTTTTAGTTTTATTCTTGTTGTGGATGCATATATAGCGTTGTCGATGATTTCAATAAATTTAGATACGGATCTATCCAAATCATCAATTTCGTAAAATTCTCCCCAATCAGTGCGTTCCATTTTTTCCAATAGTTTTTTTTTGTTTATCTGTTCGAAGAATTTTGTGCTTCTATCTTCTTGTATTTTTGCTTGTTCATTTGTGAATATTATTTGTAGGACTACAGAATAGTGGTCTGTTATACAAGTTTCTATTGTCAATGGAATTAGTGAGTCGACATTTTCGCTTTTTGAATTAACGAATATGTGGTCCAGACATGTACCTGAATCTGGTCTAGTAGGCGTATTTATTGCTGAGATGTATCCATGTTCTTCTAATGTATTCAGATATGTTTTGGAATCTTCTGTCATTCTAATTAGATCTATATTTAGGTCACCAATAAATACACTATAAGTAAATGTTTTTGATTGATTATTCATTATATTGCTCAGTTCTTCTAAGAAGGGTTCAATTTGACGATTTGAAGGTGACCTGTAGAATGCGTTTATGATAATAATTTCCTTGTTGATTATAACTTGTAACTGCAGTAAATAAGTGCCACCAATTTCAAAAGTCTCATGTGAGTGGTAAAGTTTTGACTTTATGAAAATTACAACTCCATCATTTTGATTTAAATTACCAAAGTTATAGAGGGTTATATATCCTTTCATGTTGTATACTCCTATGTCATCTATAATTCGAGTTTCAGTTAGTATTATGCAGTCTATTGTTGTATCTAGTTCTTCTAGAAATATTGTAAATTCATCAAGATGTTTTGCTATGCTTCGTATATTATTGTGTACGATTTTGAAATTGGAATGGCAGTCATTTACCTTCAGTACTTGTTTTGCTTCATTAGCATCGCGCATCGTTTAGAACAAAGTTGTCTAATTTATTTACACTAAAAGTTTTGATATAAGGATCCATTATGATAGTATTCGTTAACTGAGATTGTATTATTAACTTTAGCGATTACATAGATATGAGTGAATCTGAACAATATTTTAGTGAAAAGGTTATGATGATTATATAAGTATCTTTATTTAATTATTGAGAAATTTTGTGGCGGAGTTTTTTCTTGTGTTTGGTCTTTCTGTGGTGGCGTCTTTAAGAGGTTTTTTCAAATGGACAGCTTTCGTATTCTGGATGTCGCTTGTTTTATCTAGGTTTCGTGAATTCTGTTTCTGTGTCTGTGGAATTTCAAGAGTCAGCTTTTTCCTTTCTTCTCTGATTGCTTGAGAGCAGTTTGCAACTGGAGTTCCTGGAGCACTATTTGACTTATTTTGTTCAAGATATAGTTTCTCTTCCGGTTCCGCTAGTTCAAGGTCAGCTGCCGAAAAAACTTTGTGGTTCACGAACAACTTATTGTTTTTGATGTAACAATTTGGCTCTTGGTTTTGTTTTGCAAGATATAGGTGTTTTCTCAGAATCTTCCCTTCCTCTCTTTCTCTGTGTGTGAGATCGTTGTTTACGTATATTTTAGTGCCTTTGAGTTGGTTGCAATGCTTGTGAACAAATAATTTTTTCAAGTAGGAATTGAATTCGATTTTTAGTGGACTTTGCTTCGTTCCTCCTAAGGTGTAAAAGTTATTTAGATCTGCTTCTGCTATGTGTATATTCAGTGAATTTTTCAGAAGTTCGATGACTCCATCAGCAGTTTTCAGGTCTTCTTCTCTCGTTTCTAATCCAAAAATAATGACATTGTTCTTTCTCTCTGATCTCTCTAAAGAGTCAATTCTGGAGAGCAACTCTTGGTTTTCTTTTTCAACTCTTTCCAGTCTGTGTTTCAGTCCTTCAACTTTCAAAGCTACTCTGACTTCAAGGACTTCTATAGTTGCCTTCAGATCTTTACTACTTTTAACAATTTCTTCTAGGAGTATTTTATTTGTAATTTCTATATCATTCATTGTGGTACAATCAGCGTTTGTGGTCTCCTTTATATTATTTCGGAGAGAAGGTAAAAAACCAGGCTCTTTGCTGATAAGAAGTGGTATTCTCTTTGGTTGATTTGGTTTTCTCGGTTATAGTATACTTCAGAATAGCGTGAATAATCGATATTTCTGGTATCTTTCTCGGTGATGAATGGGCATTTGTGTTATTTGGGGGAATATCTATTTGGAATAATTTTATTCTCTCAACATACCCCGATTTTCTGCTATTTTATCTTGCTTGTAATGCACGCAATATCTATACTTATTCTGTTAAGAAGGTTAAGTGGACGAATTACAATGATACTCCCGATACTATGAGATACTATGAGAATTTTTTTGTACATTTTATCTCATAATGTGCACTTTTGGCGATTTGTCAACATAATTTACAAAATTTCAATATACTAATCGCTCAAATGTCAGAAGTAAATTCGGGAGATATTGATTGTTTTTATACAATAACATGAAAATGATTTTTATTTATACGAGTACGTCTAATACAATATATAGAGAAAAGTATATCGACCGGCTTGTTATAAGAAACTTGATTTTATCGGGGATACGGTCAGTGGTGAAAAAAGAAGTTACTCTTGTTTGCTACCCGAGCTTTCGTGAACGTTTTTTCGCTTTTTCGAGGGCTACAATATAAATATATGGACATTAGATGTATAAAATAAATACCAAAGTGATAAACATACTGTGCAAGTTGAGATTTTATTCGTTGAGCATGACGTATATAACTAAAATGAAAAATACAGAAACGAAATAACTTGTCAGGAAAATTTGATATATTGATGTCAAAGAAATGAGGACTATACAGGGTAATAATTTCAGGTATTACTATCTGTCGAATGATTTTGTTGTAAAAGAATATATGAATGAATTTTGCTGAGGTTGTCAATATCCAATTTTTTGTTCATATTATTTGTTTGTATTTTTATTTCAGTCATCTCAATATCAGTTAAATTATTTAACCAATTATCTACTACTTTTAATTATCTATTTTTCATTCTTCAAATTGTTGAATTTATTGATAATACGCTTTCTTATGAGGAAAAATGTACGGTTGTATTTAACTTGTTGTTTATTTTTGAAATCGTCCCATAAGTGATTCGGAAGTTTTTCTAGTGATATCGTTGGACAAATTGGTTAGTAGCGTTTCTAACTGTTTAAGATTCCAATGCGTTACCTTGATCTCGAGGGACAGAATTTTATTTTTAAGTTTTTTATTGAAATCGTTCTACATTTGAGTAGAAATATCTTCCTTTTCCTCTAGAGGCAATTTTCATGTTCGTTTTACACCAGCACTTGATGTCTCTTGTCCATATGTGATTAACTGGTAGAACCCCATCCTTCATAAAGAGAAAAGTGTATCGACCGGCTTGTTATATAATAATTGAATGAAGAAAAGTTGTATTTCGTGCAGAAATTTATTTATAAAATCATAGCAGAGCGCTTTCGACTATAAAGTCATCATCAGTGCGTACCTGTAAGTAAGTGACATCGAATTGAATTTAAGAAATTTTGATAAAAAGAATTTTGAAAATTGAAAAGTTACTTACTCGTCAGGTGTACAAGAGCCAGACCATAAAAATATCATGTGTCCAGAGGACCATGTAAAATTTTCCTCTGGACACATGATATTTTTATGGTCTGGCTCTTGTACACCTGACGAGTAAGTAACTTTTCAATTTTCAAAATTCTTTTTATCAAAATTTCTTAAATTCAATTCGATGTCACTTACTTACAGGTACGCACTGATGATGACTTTATAGTCGAAAGCGCTCTGCTATGATTTTATAAATAAATTTCTGCACGAAATACAACTTTTCTTCATTCAATTACATTGGAACGTGCACACAGCTGGACAAATTTCATGTTATATAATAAACTTGTTTCTATCTGAGATTTTAATTATATACATGTTCAACGAATATCGAAGGAAATCTTAACTTGCACAGTATGTTAATCACTATGGTATTAATTTTATATATCTAATATGTCCCTATATTTATATTGTAGCCCTCGAAAAAGCGAATAAACGTTCGCGAAAGCTCGGGTAGCAAAAGAGAGTAACTTCTTTTCTCTGACCGTATCAAGTTTCTTATAACAAGCCGGTAGATATACTTTTCTCTTCACATTTATTTCTACATATTGTATAAGACGTAAGAATAAAAATAATTTTCATGATGTTATTATATAAAAACAATAAATGTCTATCGAATTTACTTCTGACAGTTGAGCAATTAGTATATCATAATATTGCAAAATTTGTTGACATATCGCCAGAAGTGCACCTTATGAGATGAAATATAGAATATAAAAAAAATTGATCCATAGAGTGGGCCGTCGACGCTCATAGTATCGCGAATATCATTGTAATTCTTCACTTAGCATTCTGGCGTTTTGCAGGGAACCCAGCTTTAAGTAACAGAATAAGTATAGAAATTGCCAGAAGTGCACCGAGTCACATAATTATTGCAAAATGTTTCACAACATTAGCGCCTTCTGGCGGGTCTTTATCTTCCACCTAGTCTTCTGGCAATTTTTTCTCTACTTATTTGTATAACCTCCGATTATTCTGTAAATTTTCAGTCTTGCACCTTATGACTTAGTTAACGTAAAAAGAATGCATATTTAACCCTCTACCCTCGCGTTATTCTTCCGGGGTGCCTTCTGGCGGCCCGTCTCACGCTACGTCGGAACCAACCGAACCTGTAATTGCTAAAATTTACTTTGCACCGAGTCGCCCGTACCCCTACGTAGCCAGATCTCCGTCTATTAGGTAATAATAAATGAAGGAGAAATGAATTGTTCATTTATCTCCACCAAAAATACAATATTAAACAATTTTGCAAAATACAAATTATGATTTGGTGTAATTTAGTCGGCAACATTTATTCGAACATAAATTCGTTCGACAAATTTTCAAAATATAAGTGAAAATAGTTTTGATAGATAGTAAATGTTACTATCCATAATAAAACTGTTTAAAATATTTTCACTATAAATAGGTTTACAAAACCCGCGACAATTGTTTCGCTGTACAACACCTTCTTCAAGCGGAGAAGATATAATAATTTACATGTTTGCTATGTTACCTTAAATATACATCGTAAATTAATTGGGGTGCGGTTGTATACCTGTCTCCTAATAAATTTTCAATGAGAACATTGCATTACTAATTACAACAAACCTATCAGACTAGTAGTATCATTTGTAACGTCCCCATCAGTCAAAATTTTTGAAAAACTTATCTCTTTGATTCAAAACCATTGCCATTTCGAGGCAAAATTTAGTCTGAAAAATTCATACGAACTTATTGAAAAAATTAAAGATATTAAATTACCAAATAATACCAAATTAATTTATTTTGATGTACAAAACTTGTTTCCTAGTATACCTCCTAAGGAAACAATATTGTTAGTAGAAAGACTATTAGATATAAATCATGTAAACCCTATCATTAAAGAGGAAATATTGAGTTTACTCAGTGTTTCTTTAAGTCAAAATTATTTTCAATTGAACAATAAATTTTATTCATCTAATGAAGGCTTGATTATGGGTAATCCCTTAAGCCCTTTGTTGGCTGAAATATTTATGGATAATTTGGAAACTCAAATAAAAGGGAATAAAATGTTCAAAAACTTCATATATTGGCATAGGTATGTTGATGATATTTTGGTAGGTTTCACAGGTACAACTAGACAATTAAATCGATTCCTGGAATTTATTAATTATCTTCACCCTTCAATCAAATTTACCATAGAATGTGAAAAGGAGTCTAATCTAGAGTACCTATGGGTAGGCACTACTTTCGGGGGAAAATCAATTTGTATGGGTACCGTGTATAGACCGTGGAAAATTTTATTATAAATTTTTTACTTGAATATGATCTAGTTCTCATTGGTGGAGATTTAAATATTGATCTGTCTTGTCCTACTGATATTAACTCAGCCCTCCTAATGGACTTTTGCAACAAATATGGCCTGAAACAAATAGTTTCCTCCCCTACTAGGATTACACCGCACTCACAAAGTATTATTGATCTTATTCTGACTTCGGATGTAGGTATAGTCATTAGTCACGATGTTATTGATATGGACGGTGTATCTGATCATCATTTGATAGTAAGTTATGTGAATCTTCGAAAGGATAAAGTAACTCAACACTTTCGTACCTTCAGAGACTTTTCTAAATTTCACTATGATTATTTCTGTAATGACCTTTTGTCAATTAACTGGGGCGTGATATATACAATGGATAATACTGATGATATTCTTGATTTTTGGAATACAAATATGATACGTTTATTTGATATTCATGCGCCATCCAGAACTGCGAGAATAAGTAAACCCCCGGCGCCTTGGCTAACTTATAATTTGAAACTCATGATGAAAACTAAAGAGAAGGCCTTTGCTAAATATAAAAAAAATAAATCAGATGCATCTTGGAATTATTATAAGGAACTAAGGAATATTGTTAATATGGCAGTGAAATCAGAAAAGAGAGCTTACCTTCAATATAAGTCAAATTCTAACCCTAGCGAATTCTGGAAAGCTTTGGAATATCTCAACATCAAACCAAAAAAAAATGTAGCTCATAATCTTAAGAACGCTAATGTGTTCAATGATTATTTCATTGATAGTATCCCAGATACAACTAATGTTATTGATTTAGAATTGCTGAGCATATACGAACATGTTAACGTCATTGAGAATGATCGATTCTATTTTCATCCAACTAATATCAAGGAAGTCGAAAAAGTTATTAATTCTTTCAGTTCTAATGGGAAAGGGAGTGATGATATCAATTTGAAAATGTTACTTCTGGTCTTCCCTTATCTCAGTGAAGTCCTGACTTACATAGTTAATTTTTGCTTAATGCATGGTGTATTTCCTGCTGCTTGGAAGCTTTCTCACATTATTCCGGTTCCAAAAAATAATCGTCCCACTGAAATTTCACACTTCAGGCCAATAAGTATATTGCCTACGCTATCTAAAATACTAGAAAAAATTATTTCTTGCCAGTTGAAACTATTTGTAGAGAACAATAACATATTAGCGGACACAATCCGGTTTTCGTGGTGACCACGGAACAACTACCGCCCTTGCTCATGTAACTGACGATCTATTCAGAGCACTAGACTCTAAATTAAATAGTGTGTTGGTTCTATTGGACTTCAGTAAGGCCTTCGATACTATCAACCATGAACTCCTGTGTAAAAAAATGAAATTTTTTGGTATCAGTGAAGGCGTTGCTGAGTTTTTTAGGAATTACCTGAGTAATCGTTCCCAAAAAACATTGCTTGATGGTAATTTGGTCTCATCCAGTAGGAGAATTACGCGAGGGGTACCCCAAGGGAGTATTCTAGGGCCACTTCTGTTCTCTATTTACACTGCGGATTTTCCACAAAATATCGAGTTTTGTACTACCCATCAGACTCGTACCCCGAGATATCTCTATTCAAAACTGGTTAAAGGATCTCAGACCCACAATCGACCTACTAGAACTTGTAATTTATACAATATACCTGTCCACTCCACCGCTACGTTTCAAAAATCTTTCTCATATGTTGCAGTAAAAATATTTAACTCTGTTCCTGAATTCATAAAAAACAAAAATACACTTTTTTCCTTCCGAGAACATATGAAATCCCACCTACTCTCCTTGAGAAATAATTAGTCGTGTTGTTGGAGTATTTTGTTTATGGTGTTATTTCCACATTTTTGTTTAGTAATTTTTGAATTGTAATTTCTATTTTAGTTTGAAAAACAAATTTGTAATTTTTTGTTGTAGCTATAATTATCTTTTGTATCTATTATGAGGTCTCTCAGCTGGTTGGTATTTTGGGGGGGTTATGTGGAAGAACAACTATGTTGAACATCGCCTCCCAAGAGTAATCGTCTTGTTAAATATTGTATTTGTAAAGAAATAATAAAGACCCATTATTAAAAGGACAACTCGATAAATTTTCTGGACCTGACAATAACTAAAGTAAATAATAAACATGAATTTTCTATTTTCCGCAAACCATCTCATACAGATATAACAATTCACAATAGTTCATCACACCCATATCAACATAAAGCAGCAGCTTACAATAGTATGATACATAGATTAGTTAGTATTCCTCTCAGTACATCAAATTTTAATAAAGAATTAGATATTATCAAACAAATTGCAGTAAATAATGGTTATAAATCGTCTCTGATTGATAACCTTCTGTCTAAAAAGCAATATAAGAAAGCAATTCAAGAAGTTTATCCTCGTTTGAAAGACCACCCAAAGTTTAAAACAATTACTTATATCGGTGAACCTAGCACTAAAATAGGTAATTTCTTGAAAAAGCAAAGTTTCAATATTGCTTTTAAGACAGACAACACTTTAGGTAGACATATCAAAAATAACAAGGATAAAGTAGAAACACAAGATAAGTGTGGAGTCTATAAATTAAATTGTGGTAGTTGCCCCAAGTTTTATCTTGGTCAAACTGGTAGAACCTATAAAAAACGCCTAACCGAACACAGAAATAGCTTTGTATACGGAAAAACAAACTCTACTTATGCTAACCACTTATTGACCGAAAACCATACTTTCGACCATGATTTCGAAGTCCTTCATGTAGAGAACAAAGGTATGAAGCTTAATCTTTTGGAAAGTATGGAGATCAATAAGTGGAAAAATTCTGAGAACCTCCTCAATGACCAACTTGAATTAAATAACTCACCATTACTTAATTTGTTTTTCTGGAAAGGTTAGATGGAATGTAATTAGTAATGCAATGTTCTCATTGAAAATTTATTAGGAGACAGGTATACAACCGCACCCTAATTAATTTACGATGTATATTTAAGGTAACATAGCAATTATGTAAATTATTATATCTTCTCTGCTTGAAGAAGCTGTTGTACAGCGAAACAATTGTCGCGGGTTTTGTAAACCTATTTATAGTGAAAATCTTTTAAACAGTTTTATTATAGATATTAATATGGATTTTCATCAAGTATCGGCTACATCAATTCAAAAAAGTAAATGTTACGACTTTTAATCCCGCCCAAAAATATCCTGTCAAAAATACCCTGTCAATAATCCCCCGTCCAAAAATATCCTCAGACAATAATCTTATGCAAAATTGTCCTGTCCAAGTATTATTCTGATCTAACCTAAACGAACTGGCTAAATCTAAAAATATAGACGCTAAACTAAAGAAAAATACTTTACTGATTGATGGCGAAACCTTCACCTTATCGGAACTGACAGAAAATATAACTCTAGGATCCCAGAAAAAAACGTCCCGCACCAACTCGATCTCTACAGAAAACACTACGTCTGGAAGCAGCTCCACACATGGTGAAAATATCCGAAATACCACGAGACATGCTATGATACTCAGACGTCTACAATTATAATTTGTTTTTGATCTGAATAGTCACACTTTTTTTTATCTAATTTTTTATATTTGCTTCTTTTCATAATACATTTTTAATATATCTATATTTTTGTAACAGTTCATTCACTTACTCGCTTGGGTGATCATCTCATTGTCTCGAAGAAATATGGGAAAATATTTTAAAGTAGCACACTTGAACGTTCGATCACTGACACCAAACTTTCCAGATTTCAGTACCTTGGTACACAATAAATTTGAAATTATCGCTGTTTCCGAAACATGGCTAACAAGGAACATATTGAATGACTCGATCTCACTCGATGGGTATAATTTATATCGAAAAGATCGAGCCATTGGTAGGGGTGGTGGTATAGCTCTCTACATCACAAACAAACTTAAAATAAAAGTCTTAACTAACGTCACGCAAAATAATATAGAACAACTCTGGCTTTCTTTCAAACATGATAATAAAAATATTGCTATGGGAGTTTGTTACAGACCTCCTAGCCAACCAGCTGATGAATTTCTGAATGAACTCGAGTTAACTCTGAGTACAATTGCTCCAAGTTTCGATGAAATTATCTGTATGGGTGATTTGAACATAGATATATTGGATTTGGAAGATTACTCTACCAAACGCCTACTGAATATACTCAACACCTTCGGACTGCTCCAAACGATATCCGAGCCTACTAGGTACGGCCCAACAAGTGTCAAAGTAATTGACTTAATAATGCTGTCTGAAACGTTACCTGTTAAAAGTTCGAAAGTTGAAGATGCTTCTAGTATTTCCGATCACTGCTTGGTTACATGTGCACTCGATTTTTCACCTATATCAACCA
This sequence comes from Chrysolina oricalcia, assembly GCA_944452925.2. Classification (NCBI taxonomy): domain Eukaryota; kingdom Metazoa; phylum Arthropoda; class Insecta; order Coleoptera; family Chrysomelidae; genus Chrysolina; species Chrysolina oricalcia. Next base: position 41,423,464 of record OX101824.2, read on the forward strand.
AACCTTTTTTATACACTTTTCGAGATTATAAAAATTTTAATCAAAATAATTTTGTTGATGACTTAGAAGCAATTGATTTCGCCAATATTCTTGAACTTCACAATATAGATGACAAAGTAAATTCACTAAATCAATCACTAACTGAGATCTTCGATCTACATGCACCCATTAAGACTGTGAAAATAAGTCGTCCCCAAGCACCTTGGCTAACGTACAATGTAAAATTGATGATATCCACTAGAGATAAAGCTCTCATCAGATACAAAAAAAATAGATTGGAAAGGCATTGGAACTTCTATAAAGAACTTAGAAATCAAACTAAATACGCAATAGAACGTGAAAAAAAAGCTTATTTTGCTTTCAAACTCAGAACTAGCAAAAACAACAAGACATTCTGGAAAGAATTGAAAAACCTGAATGTCCATTCAAAAAAAATCCACAACGCAATTCCAGAACATCTCACTGACGTTACAAAAATCAATAACTTCTTCATTGATTCTTCCAAATCTAATCTTCTGCCCGACAGAGAAACTACTACTCATTATCTGAGCAATATCCGGCCAAATGTGAATACTTTCAAATTTTCCGCAACTAATGAGTCTGAAATATACAAAACACTCTTGACAATAAAATCAAAAGCTGTTGGAGTAGACAAACTGAGCATCAGCATGTTATTATACTCCTGCCCTCAAGTGCTTGCCATAATCACCCATATTTTTAATTTTTGCATCGAAAATAGTGTATATCCAGCAATCTGGAAACAATCTTTCATTATACCTCTACCTAAGGTACCTAATCCAGATGACATTAAATTTCTACGCCCGATTAGCATTCTTTGCACGCTTTCTAAAGCATTTGAGAAAATTATTTCTACCCAAATAAAGCTTCACTTAGAAACTCAAAGCATTCTTCCACCCCAACAGTCCGGCTTCAGAACCGATCACAGTTGCATCACGGCACTTTTGAAAGTAAGCAACGATATATATTCAGCCTTGGACAAGAAAGAACTAACTCTTCTGGTCTTACTCGACTACTCTAAGGCTTTCGACACAATTAAACATGACTTGCTGCTAGCCATCCTGCATTATATTGTATTTTCAAAAGAATCCATTTCTCTGATGGAAGCTTATCTCCTTAATAGACTACAGGCGGTGACTCTGGGTGATATTACTTCCGATTATATGGCAGTGGAAAATGGAGTTCCCCAGGGATCCATCTTAGGGCCCACACTTTTTATTATCTACACCCACGAGTTTCATAAATATTTACAGTTCACTGATTGCCATTTTTACGCAGATGACACTCAGATATACATTTCTTTCCCTGAGAATGATCTTATAACTGCCACGAACCGACTCAATACCGACCTTGATGCTTTGGTCGAAGTGTCAAACAAATTCTGCCTGTCTATTAACCCCATGAAATCCAAAGTTATTCTGTTCGGCAGCAAAAAAGCTCGAAATCGATGCGCTGATGAATTGTCAGTCAAAATAAATAATGAAACACTCGAAATCACAGATAGTTCAAAAAACTTGGGGTTGATTATGGATTCTTCGCTTCGTTATACACTACATGTCAACTTGATAACTAAAAGAGCATTTTGTAATTTAAAACTCATATATTCCAACCGAGGAATTTTGGATAGAAAAAGTAAAATAACTCTATGTGAAGCATTAGTTCTGTCACACCTGAACTACGCTGATGTAGTGTATGGTCCTGCTTTGTGCAATTCCGACAAACGGCGTCTACAGCTCATACAGAATTCATGCATACGTCTGATTTGTGGACTGACCAGACGTCACCACATTTCTAATCATTTAAAAGACGTTATTTCACAAAATAAAACAATCACATAAACCTCCATATCTCTATAGGACCATAACATTTCGCACTGATGTGCACCATCTCAATGTCCGTTTCAAGACAAGACTAACCCCACCTCTACATAAAACAGCTCAATTCCGATCATCTTTCTCTTACCAGATAACCCGGCTATACAACACGGTTCCCGACGAAATCAAGACCCTACCTATTCATTTATTTTAAAAAAAGATACAGAAGCTTCTGTTCAATGAAGAAATGTTCTTTAATTAGTTTTTTTTTTTTTTAGTTTTTTATTTATTCATACTTTTATTTTTTTTTCATATTCCATATTTTCATATCGAATAACATGAGATGGTTATGCATCGAGATACAATTATATTCTATTTTTTTTATTTGTATTTTTAGGATAGCTCTCAATGATATTTTGTCCTATATACGTTTAATTTACTTTCTCTTTCTTCTGTACGGTTGAGTGTAAGAGAGTACCAACCTGTCCTAGACGGGTGAAGCGCTAACTCTGCCTTTTGATAGTCTCTGTAACCTGTCCTACTATCAATAAAAGCAATTTATTATTATTATTATTATAACTGACCTAGCTTGCAAGTTGGGAGCTTGGAAGTTCTTCTGAGGGTATTATTTTATTAGGCTGATCTAACCTGAACGAATTAACCTAGCTCGCAAGTTGGAAGGTTATTATCGGTCAGAATGTTATTGTCTTAGATATTATTCAACGTTTCTTTAGTTTGGGTAACTACTATTTCATAATATTGCTTCCTTTGTTGCATTGCAGCTTATTTGAAATAAAATTCTCAAATTTTCGAAGAAATGTAGGTCGAAGAAGAGCTGGTCGAACAAAGGACCCCGCAAACTCCTTATGGAATTTGGGTCCCGGTGGATTTTTTTGAATTTTTGGTATGATGTTGTCCATGTAATTCTCAACCAATGTTACCATTGCGCCAATCCAAAAAAATTAACAGTTTTGCTGCTAGGGGGCGTTGAAATCACCCTTTGCGCAGATTAGACTATTTATTTTTGAACCCGGTAACAATATTTTCACTTTTTTCATTGTTGCTAATGTTGCACAATATTGTGCTGTTTTATAAAAAAAATTCTTACCCCCTCCTCTTTTCCCCCCAATTCCTATTACGGAACGCAAAAAAATATTTCTCGAGTGCCTTCAAATGTATCGTCGAATGTTTAAATATGCCTAAATAAGGGAAATAGCAGTTTTTTATGATTATCCTCCCACCCCCCAAATGACACAAAACGAGAAAATTTCGGTGGATTTTTCAGAATTTTTGATATGATGCAGTTCAAGTTATTTTGAATAGAAATAAAATGGGTGACAAACTTCAAAAATGAATAGTGAAAAGTATCCAAAACTGTAAGGTCAGGTGACCTTGTCGGCAACCTCACTGGTCCAGAATTTCCTAACCACCTATTAGGAAATCTTTGGTGTAAATATTCGCAAACTGCTCTTTTATTGTGTGGACGAGCCCCGTCATTCAAACGAAACCTAACTTGTGGTCTGACTTCTCTGAAGTGTCGTGGATTATTTTCACTCCAAATGTGCTCATTATTTCTATTAAAAACACCACAGTTCGAAAAAGTATTTTCGTCGGTCCAAATAATGTTTTTGAAGAAGTTTGTAGGGTCTACCCTATTCGAGAGCCAGCTACAAAATTCCATCCTTCCCTCAGGATCACCTGGATGTAATTTTTGTGAAATATGTATCTTATAACATTTCAAACCACTTTTTTTTAATTCCCTCCAAACGATCGTCTGTGGCACATCCATTTCTGAAGAGACTTGATGTGTTGATTAGGAAGGATCTGCATTTATCTAAAAAAGTACCAAAAATAATTATACTTCTTCGAATATGGAATGAACAATTATTTTACCTCGGCTAATAAGTTACGTCTAATATTTTGTTCCATTCTGCTTCCATATTTCATTCTTGGTTTTTGTAGTTTGTAGTTTAGGAGATCCCAATGGTGGGGGTCGAATTTGAATTGCCCTGTATATTGTACTATATAAAAAAAATTTAATCAATTAAGAATAAACTTAATTATTATTATTCACTCATAAACGAAGTTTTGTTATAGTATCACCGAAAAAATTATCGCGGGGCAAACTGTAGGGTTATTAACCCCAAAGAATATACTTGATGTGGTTTCCCCATACTTTCTTCTAATAAGCATTAAATGCAATTATTGTTAAATGAAATAATTCAACATCAATTTGAGCAACATGCTCAATTGGTATTTTGAATGGGACAATAGGTGCCCTGGTAAAAACGATGATTGTAATGAGAGTTATAATAAATCAGTATAGGCCAATCAATAGAGCATTTTTTCCTAACAAAACTAATAGTAGAAAACCGACTGTACCATCACATGGAAAACAGTCCGTGGTTATATTCTGTTATGTTTTCCACTCGCAACTGTCATTTATTAATTTGTTATAAACATTTAAATAACAAAAAACGTGTTTTTTAAATTGTTTTGCTTATAAAATGAAAACTGATGGAGCAATTTGGTTGCTTCAATGAAAAGAATTGTAGATAATTGAAATACGAACAAAATGGTATTTTTTACGACTCTGTCGGATCATTAGTAACAAAGGAAAACCGGAAATACCGAAAAATTTAACGATTTTTTAAAAAATTCGTACCTCCGACATTTTTTAAGAAATAGGGTTGGCCCTTCTTATGAAAGTATTGAATCATGTGTACTCTGTGTGTGCACAAAACAGGCTCTGACGGATCATTAGTTTTGGCACAATTGCAATTTGAATTTTTTTTGTACTATCTTGCAGCGCGCCTGGATGCTCTGGTGATAGTCCGATTTCAATTTCTAAAACAGATTTTGGAAGTGGAAGTACAGTAGGTACCACAAAACGTATATTCTCATGCAAACATGACTGAAAACGGCCGAGCTGGTAAAAGCGGTCGAGTGGCAGGAGTGAGCGGGATATGAGAGCAAGCGTATTATCATGCAACCCGTTCATTAGAAGAATACCCCTCATCTCCCGGACTCTCCTACTCGGCAGCTAACGCGGGCTAGGCCGTTTTCAGTCATGTTTGCATGTATTTTTTACCTATTTCGCACCATTGTAGCGCTTAATGAGAATATACGTTCCGTAGTACTATACTTCTACTTTCATATTCTGTTTGTGAAATTGAAATCGGGCAATCACTAGAGTCCAGGCACAATGCAAGATAGTGCAAATTTTTTTAAATAAACTGCAATTGTGCCAAAACTAACGATCCGACAGCGCCTGTTTTGTGCACACATAAAGTTCACATGATTCAATACTTTCATGAGGAAGGCCTATCCTACTTCTTGAAAAATGGCAGAGTTATGAATTTTTAAAAAAATCGCAAAATTTTCCGGTTTTTTCAGTTTTTCTCCGTTACTAATCGTCCGACAGGGTTGAGAAACATCCCATTTTATTCGTATTTCAATTATCTACAATTCTTCTCATTAGAGCAACCAGGCTGCTTCAACAGTTTTTATTTTATAAGCAAAACAATTTTTAAAAATACATTTTTTGTTATCCAAATGTTTATAACAAATTAATAAATAAAAGTTGCGAGTCGAAAACATTACACAATATGACCAAGGAGTATTTCATGTTATGGCATAGTCGGTTTCGTACTACACCTTTTCCAGTAGTATTTCAGAAAGCGTCATTTGAATTTCAGAATAGTCATCTATATTTCGGAAAAGATCAATTGTATTTCAGTTTAGTGTGATTTTCGGAAATCGTCAATTGTAGTTTAAAATAGTAAGTTGGATTTCAGATAGCATAAGTTGAATTTCAGAAAAGTCAATTAGGTTTCAGAAAGCCTCAATTGTATTAAAGAATTATCAGTTTGATTTCCGAAACCATCATTTGAATTTCAGAAAATTCAATTATATTTCAGATAACGTGAAAAGAATTTCAGAAAGCAGGATTTATATTAAAAAAATCATAAATTTCAATTTGGTGAATATTGGAGGAGTAGGCTGGTACTAGATTGTCGTTTCTATGTTGACACAATAAATACACAAAAAGTTCGAGAAATAAAGCTAATTATTTTCGTATTTTGCTAAAAAAAAAATATTTTTATCAATATGAACTTATCAGACAATGGTGCTATTTGTCGGGTGTCCATGTTGAGACGTCCAGCCTCAAGAGTACATCCTTGTAACCAAAATATTACATGTCAGTAGTTCTGAAGAAATAGTAAATGCACCAGATGCATTCAATTTATTTATTTATGTTTGTTTGGGATACAACAGGCAAAAGCCCAAAACAGTATCCACTTAATAGTCATTTACAGATTTCACATTCTAAATAACGATAATATTCATTTCACTTCATAAGTGAACTGCAAAAGTCAGTAAAATTTTTAACATTAAACAATTAACAATAAGCTTAACAGAGTTCACAAGTTTCATATCACATTAAGATCAACATTCAGAAAAAACCGTTTGATACATTTTTTAATATTGTGAATGATGTCATATTCATTGAAATATATATTGAAATGTTTAAGTCATTCTGCAGATTGGTGAGTTATTTGCAGAGTTCGTGTTTTTGAAAGGGATATCAAACAAATTTGGATTTCTTAATGATCGTAATGGCACAGACAAGTTTATTTTATTCAAAATATCCGGGCTATCAATTTTTTCGTTCAGAATTTTATGCGGATTCAATACATCGTTCATAATTTTACGATTTTCTAACGATAATGTTTCATACTTGTTACGAATAGTGGTGAGGGATGTAGAAGGAGTGTGTGTTTTGAAAGACAAGTATTTCAGAAACTTATTCTGGACATTTTCGAGTCGTTCAACGTAAATATTATACTAAGGATTCCAAATAGAAGAAGCAAAATTGAGCTTACTAAAGACGTATGCTTAATATAGAGATAAAATAGCCTGAGGGTTAAATATAAATTTAGTTTGTCTCATGATGTAACCAAACATCCTAAGATAGTTTCCTATATGCCTATATGTCCTATTTATCTTATATGCAGAATTTCACTGATTGGGCATGAAATTATTATAAGAAAAACCTACAACAGAAACACATCTCGAGATAGAGGAAGGATTCTAGCTTGTGCCAACAAAGGAGAGGACTAGGTACAATTAGCAGCAACATTGAATGTGTCACAAATCGTTAGGACAGAGAATCACCGTTACAGAAAAACCATACTAGCAAATATATTTCTAATTAATGTGGTATTTTATTGTTTTTGTCTATGTAATAACTAATAAAACTTGATGAAAGTATCTACCAAAACAGATTTTCAATTTTAGAGAAAGTAAGAAAAATTTAAGAAAAAATAATTTGAATTCCGTAAATAGTGATTGATATTGACAAATTCCGAAATACAAATTCCACTTTCCGAAATACATCTGACATTTTCTGAAATACAGTTGACTATTCTCAATTTCAAATTATGGTTTCTGAAATCAAGATTCTGAAATACAATTGATACTTTCTGATATCGAATTGACTTTTCTGAAATTCATCTTACATTTTCTGAAATTCAACTCACTATCCTGAAAATCAATTGACGCTTTCTGAAAATCAACTCACTATTCTGAAATACAATTGATACTTTCCGAAATATAAGTAACTATTCTGAAATTTAATTGACGCTTTCTGAAATGAACTTGACGCTTTCTGAAATACAACTGGAAAAGGTGTAGTATTTTTGTTAGAAACTCACTCTTTTTATGCTCTATTGCTTGGTGTAGTAGTATAGAACACATCACTTTTCTTGAGCTCTACGAATGATAATTTTACAAGATAATTATCTGAGTTGTCATGAACAACGAATTCAATTCGGAGTGCCATCCTGTGCACAACTCATCAAATAAAAACATTTTTTTCTTTTTCAGAAAGAGTCAAGACTTCCAATCTAGTCAAGGAATTGGATAAGCTGATAGTTGATGACAAGAAACAAAATAGAAAAAGTTAACTTTTTGAATCAATGTAAATGTCCAAATTATACAAGTTCTTGTAAACAATCCTCCTGTACTATTAAAAAATCAAAAACCTTTGTATGTCATCGTGTTCGTTCATCACAGAATTTTTATTCTATCGACCGACTTCTAGAAATGAAGCTGGTAGGAACTGCAAGGAGCTTTTGTCACTTCACATGTATATGTATATTTTAGTAGGTAAGTGATTGAAGAAACCTCAGAGCATTGTTTAAATAGAAGATAGTCAATGCCCGTGGAAAAGGTATTGGACCCAAACGCGAGTGTCATCTAGCGTAATTAGTTGCGATCATGAATATTTGACGTCATTTTAATGCAGGTTTCTTCAAAAAACCCTGATTTTAATGCAGTCTCATTATTTCAATCAAGTTACGACATGACTTGGAGGCCAGATCACTGAAGTTACGACATGACTTGGATGTGAGATCACTGTCGCTATCCACGGATAATAGAGACACGGTCGTCGCTTGTGACGTCATTGTAGTGAAATTTAAATAGACTATTCAATACTGAAGAGAACTACTACTAATGCAGTATTGAAATTAGATATTAAATAAACTGAAAGGTTTTTATTTACTATAATGATTTATAGTTTCTTTCATTATTACGAATTCATTTCAAAGTGCATTCTAACTGTTTTTCTTTAATCGTCGTTTGACAGGTACATCCATCTGTTCAGATATATGAGTGAGTTTTCATAGTCATCATTTGTGTATACTGCATATGAATTATGTTTTAACATTAAAATCTTTTTTCCACATATTTCTACCCATTTATACTTCTTGTCTCTGAATATTTTGTAAATATGTGATATGATACGTTCAACTTCTTTGTTTTAGTTGAATAATAATTGTTACAAACAAATAACAACCGCAAATTTGTTCCGCCTGCAGTTGGAAATTCGGAAAAATAGTTTCACGTTTTAGCAATAAGCTTTATTTACCTTGCACATGGAGGTAAGTCCATTATTTTGAATTATAAGGTTGTAATGTAAAGTTCTCACACACCACTACTACTACAGCTTCAACAATAAAAAAAAACGTTTCGGAAGGAAGGGTTCTCTTAACGCTATGAACCACAGAAGACAGGGTTCTTTTGTGTTATGCCCTGAACTAAAGAACAAATATTGTGCTATCAATTAGGCAATCCAGAGACCTGTCAAATCAAAATCAATATGGCGGCTTGTTGGCACACATTGGATTTTCTCATTAGCGCCAATAGTGATAAAACTGTTAATTTTTGTTATTTCCTGTGCGTATTTTAGAGTTTCAATTATTTGTGGATTGTCATTTGTGCTTTAGCTGAAGAAAAATGCCTCTTACTTGCGTTGGAATTGGCTGAGGATCTCGTCATGACAGGGATAAAGTCGGATTTTACTTGGTTCCTACTGTTCTGAAACTCAGGATTTTGACAAATAGAACGACTTATCCAGGAAGCGGGGAGCCCTGTGGTTAGCTGCGATAAAGCGAGAAAACCTGACTGATTCAAAGATCAAATGTCTGAGAGTCTGTAGTAGAAATTTTATAACAGGTGAGCCTTTGGATACTTGAATCTCCACTGAAATTTAAAGTTTACAAATATTGCTTTTAGTGAATATTACTTGAATAATTCTTTTCAAGGAAATCTGCTGCTTTTGAGGATGAAACTAATCCCGATTAAATTCCTTCTCATAACCTGGGACATTTATCGCAGTACTTTCGTAAGAGTTATGATGAAATGAAAAGAAAAGCTAGGCCGGACAATAGAAAAATCATGCATTCTGAGGTAGGTGGTATTGTTTTAGGTTTATTCTATCAAATGCCATTGAAGGGGGCCCTTATAGTTATTGCTTGGCTGCCCAGTATTCTTATCATTTTGCATTGAACGGTTCCGCAGCTGGTTTTTGATCCAGTATTTCTTAAAAACAAAAGATACATCAACTACAACTTCTGGTTTATTGACATTTTATTTGGGTTTTCATGAAAACAATAAAAACTTTTTGAAATATTTGGTGTTTTACCATGATGAATTGAAAGTTACTAATATCAGCTCTGTCAAAACACAAGTTATATCTATAACTACTCTCAACTCTGGTGCAAGCAATGCAAAATGTGGGTAGCCAGTCAAGGGAGAGAATACAGTTGGGGTCAGAAACAATGAGAATCATTGGATTTACTTCCATGTTTGTCATTGTTCAATTGAAGATTTGCATATTTAATAGATAAAACTTGTAGGCCCTCTTTGAATGATGTAATTTTAAAATATATTTTTTGTCAACAGAATGAAACAATTTAATGTGGACCTTGGCATTGAAGAAGATTGCCAAGAAACAGGCATTTTAACTCTGACAGAATTAACCATGATACAAAGTTACCTTTGAAACTCTCATCGAAATAACTCCAAACTTTACTGATTTGACTTGTGTAGGTATATGATTATTCCTATTTGTGGCACATGATGATTTTTATATCTCTGAATTATTGTACATTAGAATGTTCAATTTAGTTATCATTATTTATTTAAATACAATGGATTCTTTTATCAGTTTGATGAGAGTACTCTAAGTGTAATCTAAGGTATTGTTATTGAATCGGAATATTAATATAAAATATTACCTAGGGCTCTGAAGACCATGAATAAAACTATTGAAACCATAAGTGTTTTTCAATCCATTTGGTGCACTATTGGGATGACACTGAATGAAATAAATCAAGTATATGCCAAACAAATGTTTATTTATTTATCGATTTGATCCCAAGAAACATGCAATGTTTATATAGGTACACCCAATATGAATATACATATGAACAGAAAAATAACAACAATGGTAGGTATAATTGTTAGATGGTGGAAATAGAGTCAAATATAAAATATTATTTTAATTTGTCACATTTGTACCAATCGAACACATTCAAAATGGAAGCATTCTGCAACACAGTCGTCCCCATCACATTTTATCATAGGTCGTCCATCGTCAACACCATTGCACATGCAATAGTGTATAATTTTGTAAGCACCTGCTCTCTCTAGCTGTGAAATATTTCCTCTTGATATTTGCATACTCTGCTGCATATATGGCACCTGAAAAACAGTTACATCGATAAGAATTACTATGAAAATTGAGAAGCAATATGACAATTTCTTCCATATTATAGGTGCATATAAACTTTTTTCAAAATACTACCTCAACCTTGTGGTGTTTTGATGATTCTATAGTTCTATGTTTCCATACAGAAAGGTCAGGCACACACATAAACCTAGTTCATGTAAAAATAAGTAAGATAATGGAAGAATTTTAAACTATTGGAATCATGTAGACACATTCATGATATAGTTTTCACTTCTTCTTTCTTGAGCTACCTTACCTTACGTTTACATGAACTAGGCTAAACTAATAGTGGATTAGTGTAAAAAGTTGTAAATAGTCCAGAAACTTACCTGGCCAACTAAAATGTTTAGAAATCATTCTCAATATTTGTTCCCCCACTCACAAGGAAGCCAGATTCAAAATATTTATAAGACTCCAAACTTTTATAAGCCTTTATCTGCACTTGGAAATAAACGGAGGGACACCATCTCAATTGTATAATGCGTGAGGATCTACATTATTGATTAATATCAATTTCGTTCTATATCTGTAACAAATACAATTATTATCAAAATGTAAACAAAAGATTGAGATTTATTTTCAAGCGTACCTTTCACCAACCTCTCTGTTTTTCAACATTAATGTCTTTAGGTAAACACTCTCCATTTAAATATTACTCTTCAAGAACACGAAAACTCCTAAAATAGTCAGAAATACTTACAATATTTAATACAAAATGACTAACAACACAATGATACTCTTATGGCGAATGCTAGTTTGTGTGCCAACAACCGCCATTTTCGGTCACGTGATTTGGATTGCCTAATTATGCATATACATACAATACATAGTATGTGATATTTACGGTCCTTTTGTTTACAAAATTATACTACATTGACGTCACAAACATGGCGGATGCGACGACCGTGTCTCTATTATCCGTGGTCGCCATCTACATGTCGCATCCATTTGAATCCAATATAAATCCCATAAGGTTGGCTAACAATCTTACTTCTATATAAACAGTGCTATACCAAACAAGATCGAGATATCTTCACTACAAATTGCTAATCACAGCAATGTCACAGCGCTCGACTCGTGGTTTTGCTGTTTTCTAGTGGGTGTCGGGCACTGAAATGAAATTATAATATTTTCATTTCAGTGGTGTCGGATGTCGTTGATTTTGAATTATTCCTAAATTCGTGAAGAAGAATGTATTAGTCCACTGATGATTAACCACGGTGATTTGTTGGTGGCCTAATTCTGGGATTTCCTCGAACTAGGAATAAAATTACAATCTATCAAAATTTAATAATCTATTTCTACTGTATATTATGATAAAATTATAATAGTTACTCTATGAATATTTCATCCATCTGATTCTTGAGACCTGAAACAGAGGGAAATGAATGGTTAATGACGTAATAGATCAGTGTTGTCAGAAAATGTGGTAAAAGTATGTTTTTCTCACCTAGCTCAATCTCTTGGATTTTCTTTACATCGTAGTGTCATTCTGTCAAGTTTTTCATATCAATATATTCTATTTTTAAATGAAACTTCGAATTTCGTTTCTCTTGGGTGAAGTATTTTCGTAAATATAGATGGCATTGTTGAATTACTATCATGCTTATTGGAAGGATGAGTGCGCAAGAATATGCATGAGAGGGGGAAAAAGTAAACGAGGTCAGTGTGGTGATGGTACAAAAAAATGGTAGTCCTGTCCTAAATTGTGGGTTTTGTATCACGAGTCAATTTTTCTTAATCCAATTTCTGACGCCCATCCGTGATCGAAACTTTGGAAAACCATTTAATATTCCTCACGTCTTACTTGGCCTCTTCTTTCTTCGTAAGTAGAAGTTATTTCATTATTTACATTCATTGGAGTTCAGCATTTTTTCTCTCACAGTGTTGAAGACATCGATATCGAATGATTACACAATACCGTTGTAGCGTGACTTTTATAATCACATTATTATTAGTTTAAAACCCTCCTGATGGGATGAGTTACTTCATTGTATATACGAGGATATATTGAAAATTTCTTAGCCTACTATAGAACCAAACAAAATTTCAATCTCAAAATATTTTATTTCTCAACATATTCTCCTCTTAATTGGATACATTTATTACAGCGAACCTGCAATGTCTCTAGACATTTCAAAAAAAAAATTTCTTCTTGCTCTGCAAACCAGACCTCCATAGCTTTTATTATCTTCTCGTTAGAAGAAAATTTACGACCTTTTGAACTTTTTTTCAGTTGAGGAAAGAGATGATAGTCGGACGGACCCAAATCTGGTGAATAAGGGGGGTGTTCTAGTAATTCAAACCACAAATCATGAATTTTTTGTATGGCAACATGAGATTTGTGTGCAGGGGCGTTGTCCTGCAAAAACAAAACACCTTTGGATAGCTTTCCGCGTCTTTTCTTTTTGATTTTTTCCCGTAGAGTGGTCAGTAACGTCGAATAGTAATCTCCAGTTATTGTTCTACCCTTATCCATAAAATCAATCATGATTACTCCATGGCAATCCCAAAAATCTGATGCAAGAACTTTTCCAGCAGATTTTTGGACACGAAACTTCTTAGGTCTTGGAGAACCGGGTGTCGCCATTCCATCGATTGTTGCTTTGTTTCTGGATCGTAGAAACGTACCCAAGTCTCATTCATAGTAACAATTCGGTTTAAGAAGTCTACATCGTTTTCAAATCGAGCACAGATCGAACGCGATGCTACTACCCTTGAACGCTTTTGGTCAACATTCAAACATTTGGGGATCCATTTTGCAGCAATTTCTCTCATTTCCAAATTGAGGTGAACTTTATGATGAACGCGTTCGTATAAAATATTCAGTGCTTCAGATATCCGTTTTAGCCCAATTCAACGGTCTGTTAAAATCATGTCATGAACTGCATCGATATTTTCGGGGACTGACACAGAAACTGGCCTTCCCGATCGGTCATCATCTTCAATGGAAAATTTACCTCTTTTGAAGCTTGCAGCCCAATTTTCACGGTCGCATACGAAGGACATTGATCACCAAGGGTATTAAGGATCTCTTCGTAAATCTGCTTACCTCTTAAGCCTTTTAAATACAGGTACTTGATGATGGCTTGATACTCCAATTTTTAGATTTTCACAATTTCGGTGGACATATTTTTTCTTTTAATTTATTGCGTAACTCTGGTTTACTTTTTTGACGTCAAACTTTACACTGACACTTCTAATAAGTTATTGTTTGTTGCTATGGTAATGCAATATCTTGTTTATGCAGGAAACTGGTCTAGGCTAACTAGATATCAATACATCCTCGTATTTTAGTGTGCAATACTAATTGCTTTCTTTAGGGTTGTAGGTATGGTTGTAAACAAGGGAGTGAATGGATGCATTACCATTGGAGCGAGGGTGTGATAATGTCATGTGTTTATCACCCATTTCGTCCATTAACCATTTTTTCACTGAAGGGGGTCTAGATAGTTCCATGAGAAACTAGAAGCCATGTTGTCGAGAAGATGCCAAAAATTACCGCATCTTGCTGATATCACTAAGATCTTTTATACATAACAGCCGGGATCACAGATGGAATCAACATCGTGGGATTTGAACAGGCCAGAGATTTGAATTTCATTAAATTACCTTATACAATCCAAATTTAACCATGCATATGAACGATTACTTACTAAAACTTTAACAATTCACATATATGCGAGCCGCCACACAGTACTGGGTGAAAGCACGTAAATTATTATTCTGCGAAATTTTGAAGTACTTTCACATAAAACCCTGTTTTTTCGGTGTATTTGAATCAACGAGCAGTAAAAGATATACAGAGGGATTCTCTGTCTCTTTCTTGAAAGCAACATACCCGACGTTGTTTACAAACATCTCAGTCCGAATCATGTTAAAAATGGGCATTGTCGGATATACTCGTTTGCATTCGGGGACCAGGTTGGAATTCCATGTGATAATTCACGCTTAACTTGGTGATCATTTTTGTTTACGTCCGTTCACGACTTAAGGTGCATTTAAGCCTGATTCACATAATGGCAGTAGCAGTGGCACTAAAGGCAGTGACTCCGCCCCTTTTGACGCTATTATCCGAATGAGTGACATTGGGATGGAAATTTTCAACTAATTTTTTGTTAAAAGCAGTAGAAAGGAATCATAACAGCAATCTCGATTTCATGATAATTTTAAGGTTAGAAATGCGAACACTGCTAGATTTTACTGCAAAAAGTTTAAATGAATCAAACTTTCAGCAAAGTGACCTTGAGTTTTCAGCGTCGTCTAAACATGTTTGCCATTGGTTATCTTATCAATAGAGGGGGGTGACGCCACTGCTTCTGCCATTATGTGAATCAGGCTTTAGTCAACATCATTTTAAAATTGTGCTTAAATATATGTTTAAAGCGAAAGTTGAATCTGCTATATTAAATGGCGCCATTTATACAACAATGTTAAGTTTATGCTAAAAACCTTTGATGTTGCCGCTATGTTTATGATAATGCTTGTGCTAAAGTTGACTAAATCCACCCTTATTTATCGTCTTGTCAAATCAAACAATGGGCGTCGCAGCATGGTAATCATGACATAATCCCGATTTTGAGACAAAAATACACTATTTGTTGAAATGGCTGTTAAAAAACATTGTCACTATTTAAGTCGACCTTAAAAACGATTACCTATCAATAATTAGGAAAAAACTTGTTGCAGTGTAGGTACACTAGGAAGTAAATAAGCAAACTCAACTCTTCTGTCTTGTTGGAATGTCTTTCGAGTACTTAAAACATAGCGTCGTAGATACTACAATACGAGCTATGTCACGAAACATTTACTTCACAGGAGACTGTAAAATGATAATAGGTACTACATAAAAATTTCTACGCGCGATTATTTTGTACTGAATTCCAAAACAATGATCGGTAGAAACTCTTATGTAGTAGTTATTTTTTTCTTTGGTGTTTTGGCATCGAATGCTATGGTCATTAGTAGTTATTATCTACAGTCTTCTGTAAAATAAATATTTCTGGACAGAGCTCGTATTGCAGTATCAACGACGATAGGTAGTTTAGTGATATTTTTTTACTTTGAATTTGTTGGACATGGAATTTACTTCTCTGTTCTGCAACAATAACATTATAATAACTTGGCAGTTTTGTGTGTGTGTGTGTGTTTGAAATGTATGCTATTTTATAGGAATTCGTGATTGTGAAACCGATGATATGGACACAGATGATACCAGAAGAAAGTGTTTGAAAGTAGCAACGATAACTATTATCCGTCAGATAAAAAAAATAGACTACTCCAGCAAAAGAATAGAAGAATGCAATCCAAAATTTCAATTTGTTTCAAGCTGGACAGACGATTTACAATAAGCAAGTCATCGCTCCACCCTATGAGCAAATCAAGACTATATCAAAATAGAGCTATTGTTTGGTATGTCTGCAGAGATGTCTTCAGAGATACATGTCGACCCCTATTTAACTCATAAACTTTAATGACTTTCACCTGTTTGATGTTTAAGAAACAGAAGTAAAATAATAACTACATGAGAAATTCTCGTTTTCCTACCAGGCAGACTTGTAATATCGATCGCTCCCTGAGCCTCACATAAGTAGAGACATTACTTTTTGACAACTCTAAAACACTTTTTGTTTATCTGCCTCAGGATACCACTAGGTAATCTAAATTCAGTAAAAACACAAGAAAAAGAGTTGAAGAGCTATTGAGGCTTTAACTACACTTTGGATGAGTATTTCAACGAACACTTTCAACATAAATTTGAATGTAATCTGTTTATGTGTAAATTATTATGTATTATAGTATATGTGTAAATTCTTATGTGTGTTATAATGCATGTATATAGTGTATAGTTTACTGATGTGATCCAACAATTTGAATATATTTACTTTTTTACTTCAGCACTTTCATCTATTTTTTCAGTATTTATGACCTTATTTTATGCTTTGTCAGCAAGAATCTAATTTTTTGCACAATACAGTATTTTTTATTTACATCTTGACAACACACGTGCTTTCCAACCAGGCATGTTGTCGTCTAAAAATACTAAAATACCTTTTTTCTGTAGAAAATATTGGCGGTTCATATAGGAGGCTCAAAACTGTAATTTTTCCAGTGGCGTAGAAGTTGGAGAAAAAAAAACCCACTACCCCTTCAAAATCTTCACCAATTATGAATTTTAAAAAATAAAAAATCTGCACAAAACATAGCTTATTATGAGTAGAAAATGCCTACAAAATCTATTTTCTGTGCGATAAACGGTTCCAGAGATATTCGCAAAAAACGATTATTTTTTTTAAATTTCAACACCCTGTATCTCGAAAATGGTGCATTTTAGAGGGTAAGTTAATAGAGACTTTTTTTCATACTTTTGGACGAGCTATCACATCCTGCGCATTTATTATGAAACACCCTGTACAAATGCCGTCTTTTATGTATTATCGTTGAACTTCATTATTACGCATCTGACATCCTTATCTGCTTCCCTGACGTTCCAGGCTCTGTACAATTGCGTAGTTTTTTTGGTGTTGCCGTTGCTTGTTCCTTATGTTCTTCCATATTTTTGTTATGAGCGAGTACTTCCAGTTCATCTCTAAAGGAAATAATTGACAGTATTTCAGATTTTTGCGATTTACATTTATTGCGATTGGGCTCTGCTTGTTATTTGGGCGAAGGTAAAAGGTCTGGTGTAGACAGATTTACAGCAATTTCTTCAATTACTTTCGAAGTGCTTGAAGCTATCACTATTCCGTCCTCACACATCATGTTCAGATTGGTGATGACTTGGAATCTTGTTGGTGCTGTTGATGAGTGTAGTGGAACTGATGGGTTGGCTGGTTCGTCGATTTCCCCAATGAACTGCGTATCGATTACAGAGTCAGCGTCAATTATATCAGAAATGTTTGATGCGTCTGTAACAAGGAATGAAGCAAAATCTTCATGTTTAAATTGACCTGTTTTGTATGGATAGATTCCAGATGCCTTAAATTAATTCTTTTGAACATTAGTAATATTTGCAAACGCAACGTTGAACAATACAGTAAATTGCATTTGGGTATGACTCTTCCTGAATTACTCATCATCCAATTGTCACATTCTCTACTGAAAGTTTCCTTTGAAGGTCCAAATAACCCCACATCGAGAGGTTACTACTAGGGTGCACATTATATGACTCGCATGAGGTTGCAACGACAGTAGGTATATCGATATGACTTTCCCTTTAAGAGAACTGGATTATCGAATATCAGTATGCTTTAATTGTGTAACAGCAATCGACAAGATAGTTCCGTATTGATAAAACCATGATTCAGAAATCATTTACAATGTACCAGCTGGGGCGTTTTCAAAAAGCTCATCCTTCATTCTCTTCCAGGGAAAAATCAAGGCAGGAGGAATGTTTTTACCCGTGACTCTCATACAGCAGATCGCTGGTACTAGCTGTCCTTGTAGGGTCCATAGAAATATAATAAACACTAGAACGCTAATTACTTCAGAATAACGTGGTTCCCCTACGGCAGATACACCAACCTATGAGTTTGCTCAATAGAGCGCAAGTGTAGCCAGGGACGGTCTTAGTAATTTTGACTTCCTGTTCCTGAATCTGGTATAGGTTGTCGGTAATAGCATTTTTAATATAATAGTTTTTCTTTAATGATATATACAGTAAATAATTGATTGACTTCTTGAAAATAAGAATATTGAGTGTAGGTCTTATTAATTGATAATTAGGTGAACACGGCTCGCGTGAAAATATGGGCAACATACTCCTTTTATTTCTGTTTTGGAAAATCAAACTTTCCAAATGTTCTCCCAGGAGCCACTCGTGAATTTCCCTCCAGTTTACTCAACATCGATGTACTTTTCAACCCTATTCGACGCTTGTATGCGAGAATGGGGCACCTAAATCTGTCACTACCTGACGGTCTATTATGACTTTGTAATAATACTACAATAATTGACAAACTGCACAGTAATGTCATCCACGTAATATCCATAATACTCAAATGTCAATAATAGATGTGCCTGGGCAAATATTCTCCTTTTACCTTTTTTTTCAGTCGTTTACACAAATTACTATTTCTTTCTCATCCTGAATTCCATTAAATCCACTAAATTCATTCACCGCGATCTTTTACAAGAAAACCGAATAGAATACAAAGTTTGCAGGACTCCGGATGGTTGCGAAAAGAAAAATAATTTTCTAGGATATCCTGGAAAGGTAAAACGCAAAGAATAGTCTACATTAGCATTGCGATGCATTTTGTAACAAATGTTTTTGAAGAAGATTCCGTTCTTATTTATGTGTATGAAACAAAAAAGAAATAATTATTGAAAGAATAATATGTTTGGTGATTTTCAAAGCATATTTCGATTAAGGAAAATAGAGTGCTACAATATCTGATAAAACACTAGCCATTTGAATCATTTACTATCGAATACGAGTCTAAGTGCACGGGATGCTGTCTTAGGGCGAGTTATACAAGACAAGTTCAACAACGGTTCAAGTGAACCAAGTTCAGTTGCTAGGGATTAGCCAATGAAATAGTTTTCCCAGTTTTTCAGCAACGCCAAGTTACCTACGATTGAGTTCAAGAAGTTTGGTGGCGAAATCAAAGCCTGGCTTCCCTTCTGGAGCCAATTCTAACGAATTGATGATGATGAAGACACTGCTCCAGAGAATAAATTTCAATATTTGATTCAAGTGACCATTTCCAAGATCTCAAGAGCTGGTGGATAGTTATCCACCGAGAGCTGAAAATTACCCGAAAGCGATTGAAAGCCTGAAGAGCAGATTTGGAAGGAAATATCTTCTGGTGGAGTTTTATGTACGAGAGTTATTGAAGCTGATGATGAACAATATTTCGAATAATAATGTACTCAGTTTTTTCTATTATTAAATGGAATCCCAACTGCGATTTTCAGAAACTCTTGATGTAACCTCTGACACCTGCGCTGCCATGTTGGATCCTTTGATGAAGTCCTGCCATCCTGAAGATCTTATACAAGAATGGCAAAGGAGTAGTCTTTACAATAGTGAATCCACTCTTAAAAATCGCTTAGATAAATTGATGACATTTGTCCGGAAAGAAGTAGAAAACGAGGAAAGGATTAATTTGGCGGAATCAGGGTTCGACAGGCACGGCAAAACAAAAAAGAAGAGCGATCCTTTGAAAACTCATGTTTTGCCGACAACTTCTGGCTCAATAAATAATAAAATACAAAAGAAATGTCATTTTTGCAGCAGAGCCCACTCTAGTGAGATTTGTACAGGTGCCAAAAAGTGGACTTTGTTTGAATGCAAAAAGAGAATTATCGAAAAAGAGTGTTGTCATCAATGTCTAAAATATGGCTGCATTACGAGAAAATGCCGAGTAAATGTAGCGTGTGCCATTTGTAAATTATTGTGATCGTCAAAAAATTTTAATTTGATATTTTGATGGGAATTGATTCTATTCCACTGTCTGGGAATCAGAATAAAACTCAATTTGTGTGTCCACCGTTGAGCTAATCATACTCGAAATCTATATCAGAGTGAGGAAACACTTTCTTAAGGTAGGCATATTTTGGATTTTAGAAATTCTGAATGTTGAAGTTGATTTTTATGAATATTCGAGTAATAGGGGTATAGTGGGCTTTGTGTTCGAAACATTACGAATGCTTTTGTTATGTATGATGTTAGTTGAATCAATTAAGAACCAAATGTATGTGGTGATTTTGAATCATATTATGGGATGAGAGAATCTACTTCTACAAATTGATTGAATAATTAATCAGTTCTTAATGCAAAAAGTATGTAATAATAATAATAAAGGCTTTTATTGAAAAGACATCACAACTTTTTTTACATGAGTTCAAACTACTTGTTGACTCTTATTGTTATGGTGAAGTTGTTAATGCTGTGTACACGTAACTATTCAATGCAATGAAAGAGTTGTATTTCGTGTAGTTAAATTTATTACAATCGCAAAGCGCTTTCGGCTGTTACGCCATCATCAGTGCTATACCTGCAAGTAAGGTATAATGGGGATAAAGAATAAGAAAGTTTAGAAATTTTGAATTACTTTCTCGTCAAGAATTTATACAGCTGTCTTAAAAAAGTCGACATAACCATCGTTAACATTGGTTTGAACTGACATACATACATGTTAAAATTAAGTACTTAATATATACCCATTAGGGGTTTTTGTTTAACGTTTTCCTCAGATTTGCATTTTTTTAAAGAAAAATGCAAATGCTTGTACGGCAGGAAAGAACAAAGAATTTTTTTTTAATTTTGACTTGTGATAGAATTGAAAACTGACAGATGACGTGTGGTGACAAATAATCAATACAATAAATAGTCTTAAGCCAAAAAAATCCTCCGGAATAGATGGATTGAGAGCTCAAACTCTGAAACAAATTTCTGATCTCATTATCTTACCACTGAATTTCTGATTAGCAAATGCTTCGAGGCAGCTTATTTTCCTAAATCTTTAAAAATTGGTCTCATCAAGCCACTTCATAAGGGAGGTAATAAATCAGATATTATTAACTATTATTATCTAAAATAATTGAGAAATTGATAAAAATTAGACTAACAAATTTCTTTACCAAGCATAAAATTATTTCAAATCATCAATTCAGGGAGGGGAATTCCACAGAAGATGCGATCTATTCATTAAAATCACTCATATATAAGGCAATAGATAAAAAAACTCCAGCCTTAGGTATATTTATAGACCTGTCTAAAGCGTTTGATACCGTGAGTCATGAGGTGATACTTGGAAAACTATATTCATACGGAAGTAGAGGTAAAACTTATGATCATCTGAAAAGTTATATGGCAGATCTACAACAACGAGTATGCCTCCATGAAAATATCAGCGAACCTAGGATTGTCACATTTGGTGTTCCCCAAGGCAGTGTGTTGGGCCCACTATTATTCACATTAAATATAAATAGCCTCTTACATACCGATTCCCGAGGGACAATTCTCAGCTTTGCAGATGATACGGTATTATTCTATATTGCTGATACATGGAGAAAATTGAAAATCAAGGCAGAAACTGATTTCCAAGTCATTAAGAAGTGGTTCCAATGTAACAAACTTACTCTATATTTGAATAAAACTCATTACCTCCCATTTACGTCCTACCTTAATCATCTGCCACAATTAGGAAATTTGAATATCGATGAAGTTACGACAATACCTGAAGCTGAGTCTGTTAAGTATCTGGGAGTCATAATAGACAAACATTTACGTTGGGATTTACACGTTGCATTTATAACGAAAAAAATTAGAGGCCTCATTAGTAGATTTAGATATCTGTCGCAATTTTTCGACATTCGTCACCTAGAAACAGTATACTATGCACTCATCCAGTCTCACTTGTCTTATGGTATTACTAATGTTGTACAAAAATGGGTTTTGAGAATTATTTACAAAAAACTCACCTTTTCCAGTAATGAACTCTTTCTCAATAGTCAAATCCTAGATTTAAGACAATTATACTGTCTGAAATTAATAATTAACATCCACACATCTTAAATTGTATTGGAACCCACAGACCGCAACTATGCCACTTGGAATAAAAATACTACTGTTAAAATACCCAAGTGCGATAAGAATATTGGACAAAGAAGTTCACAGTATTTGGCCCTAAATTATATAACCTCCTTCCTCCACAACTGAAATCTGTAATCAATAAAAACTCTTTCAAATATATGGTTAAAATGTGGATTTTAAACACGGAAAGAGTATTCTTCAGTTACTTTGTTAACAATATAATGATTTGAGAAAAAATTAAATAATTAATTATTACAAAAATAATCAGACCCCGATTATGTTAAACATATCCTAATTATGTCAAATATATCCTGATTGTGTCGAATATCCCGATTATGTCAAATATATCCCAATTGTGTCGAATGTATCATGAAATATACATTAAATCCCTACTTTGTCATTATTCATTTATATTTATATTACATCAGATTAGTATTGTTCATTTAACCGTAATAAACATATTATTATTATATTATTATTATTATTGACATAATGTCTCTGTCCAATGAGAGTTAAAGGTGAATTTATGACATATGACAAAGTTTTGTGGCTACAGAACGTGAGAGTTTGCATAGTGAGCAAAGAACAATAAATTTAGAAATTATTCAATAAATGAAAACTATTTTAATCTCTTATGTAAAGGGATGTATGATCTGTTTAATTAAACGTGTGTGTTTAAACATAGGTTGTTACACTGTAATTCTTTGTCTATTTGTAAATCTTCAAGAAAATCTAGTCTATTAAAAATTTTTGAATTGCTATTTGGACTGAAATTATGATTACTGAATTTAATATGGTGTCCAAATGCTGAGTTTCCAGGTTTATGCAGATGTTCGTTTATACGAACTCTCAAAGGCCTACAAGTCCTTCCTATGTAAGAAGCTTCACAATCATTACAGATGAGTTGAGAAAAAAATCGTTTCATTTGGCATAAAATATCAGTAATTGCAAGAACCTGCCGGATTTTTCTCTCAAGGAAAATACAAATATCTATAACAGTTTGTGGTGGCCTTATGAGACCACTTCTATTTTTGCTATTCAATAATTTAAAGTTTTCTGCATCTGCAGAAGATTCTGTAATGCCTTCAAGAGTAGACATACTCTACATTTGATAATTTTTTTAAAGATTTCCAAATCCTGCTATAAGTGTAACCACATTTTCAGTCAGAGTACCTACTCAAAGAAGGGAGAAATTATATTAGATGATAACAATGTGATAGTCTTTTATAATGATCATATCAACTGCTAAAACCTAACAATACCAAAACTCAGAAGCCGACACTGTTATCTTTCTTCGCTTGATCCGTCACAATAGGATTTAAAGGCGGTGTTGCCAAGTTTACTGGACTTCTCACAATGACCTGCCTAACCTAAGATGATTTTCCGAACTTCATATGAAACACGAAAAAAAATTGGCAACGACGTGACCACAAACAGCAATAATGCGCAAGTGCGAAGGTTGTCATCATTCCCTATGAGGGGTCATTTAACTGAATTTCGGACAGCGTGTTTGGCATTCTAGTGTTGATTACATTTCTATGGTAGGGTCCCTGTTCAATATGAAGTATCCCTGCTCCCACTACGTGGGGTCACTCTTGTTCGTGGTTGTATCACTTCGATTGAAACACACTTTGGGTCGTATACATAAACCTTGAGCAAATGCTTTTACTTCGATTTCTTGAAACAGACGTATTCATTTTGTTGAGTTATGAGGGAGACAAACCTGTACAGCTTGACAAACATAGCTGCAATTGTGAAAATATACACGCCCTTGATGCGCATTAGTCGTACGGCGGACTATCCAGTGATATTCACGTGATTGTTCGCGCAAGAAGTGGGTATTTCACAATCTCAGCTATGTTTGCCAAACTGTAGTAAAAGCATTTGCTATCTTTTATGAATACTACCCTTATCTCCAGTACGGTACATTATGTTCACGCTACCGCTGCGCTGTCTCGAACGGGTGATAATCGTTATCAGTCATCTATTGTAAAATTTTGAATAATTCAGTATACTACAGTCCTGTCTGCTACTTTTCCTACATGTTTCTTGCCTTTTAGGGTAAATACTTTTGGCAATTTGTTTTGAACTGTCAATAACTGTCAATAAACCCGTATCATAAGAATTCTATAGCAAGTATACAAATTTATTGAAAAAAGTTATCAAAGCAGCAAAACAAAATGCAAATCAAAAGTATGTGGAAAGCGCTCAAAATAAAATTAAAGCTGTATCATTGTTTATATAAAACATAGTTAGTCAACCTTATGGGATTATAATTGGATCAAAATGGATGCGACATGTAGATGGCGATAGTGAGCTCGCATCCAAGTCATGTCGTAACTTCAGTGATCTGGCCTCCAAGTCATGTCGTAACTTGATTGAAACAATGGGACAGCATTAAAATCAGGGTTTTTTGAAGAAACCTGCATTAAAATGACGTCAAATATTCATGTTTGTAACTAATCACGCTAGATGACACTCGCGTTTGCGTCCAACACCAATTACACAGGCATTGACTATCTTACTTCTATATAAACAATGGCTGTATGGAACCTAGTTAGAAGATACACGGGTAAAACACAAAAAAAAACAGTTTCAATCATCGAATCTTCAAATGGAAGTAAAGCCAAAAAACTCCTCAATGAAGTAAATAATAATTTCATCAATCAGTGTCTGGATGTAGCAACAAATAATTTCCAGGAAAAACAAAACAAAAGGATGCTAAACTCAATGTTTTCAAAACCATGTGATGCTCATGAAATATATGATGTGATACACTCTTTGAAGAACAAAAAATCAGTGGGAGATGATGAGATACCTGTTAAATTATTAAAATACGTAGCTGATGTGATTTGTCACCCACTCAGTTACATAATAAACCTGATGTTGGTTAAAGGAATTTTCCCAGATAAACTGAAGATTGCTGCAATCAAAGCTATTTATAAAAAAGGAGATAAAACGAATTGGCAGAACTATCGTCCGATAGTACTTCTATCAAATATTAGTAAGATTTTTGAAAAAATAATATATGTAAAAATTGTAACTTTTGTTGAGACTCATCACCTGATTTCAGATTCTCAAAATGGCTTCAGAAAAGGTAAAACTACTATACTTGCTCTATATAATGCTCTAACTATGATATTGAACTCATCAAACAATAAAAACGAAACCATAGTAGTGTGCATAGATCTTTCTAAAGCCTTCGATAGGGTTGACCACACTACACTTTTAAAAAAACTTGAACATTTTGGAATAAGAGGAGTTTCCTTGGAATTAATACGATCTTACATAACAAACAGATTTCAGTATCTAACAGAAAGAGATGATAAAGGAGAATTGGTTAAACCTGATAAGGAAAAAATGAAAGTAGGCGTTCCACAAGGCTCTATACTTCGACCACTATTATTCATTCTATATATCAATAATTTACCTCATGTAGTTGACCAAAAAATTGTTCAATTTGCAGATGACACGTCTATAATATTCAGCGAAATATCTGAAAATGATATAAAAAACAACATATCAAATTCTCTAAACATACTAAAAAACTGGTTTACAATGAATAATCTACAGATGAATATTAACAAAACTCAACTCATAAAGCTTTCATATACACAACAGAATCAACCATTCACACTACTCCATGATAGAACTGAATTAACAGCTGATCCTTCCTTAAAATTATTAGGAATTACAATAGATTCTAGGTTGGATTGGAAAACACATATTGATTACTTAGCACGAAATATGGCAAGCTATTGCTATGCACTAAAGGTATTGGCTCAGTCAGTGAACAGAGATGCCGCATATCATGCTTATGTCCAATCTCGTGTTATGATATGGAATTATATTTTGGGCTAATTCTACACATGTTAACAGAATTTTTGTAATCCAAAAAAGATATTTGAGGAATATACTGGGTATGAAAAGAACCGATAGCTGTAGAAGTGTATTTCCGAAAGTAAATGTACTTACTCTCGTGGGACTGTATATTTATGAAGCAGTAATTTTTGTGAAGGAAAATATTGAACTTTTCAAAACACTAGAACACAAGTTATAACACTAGATTCAAAGAAAATCTAGTCACAGACCTTAAAAAGTTTACTTATATTCAAAGAAACGTGGATTTCTCAGTGATAAAAATTTTTAATCATTTGTCTGACAATTTAAAAAAATGCCAAATAATAAAATTAAGCATCATCTTAAGCAGTCATTAATCGAAAAGTCCTACTATACACTGGAAGAATATTTTGGTGATAGTCCTATATAACTACAGTATTGTTAACTATATGTGATAAATTTTATAAAATGTAATGTACCATAAATATAGAATATCTTTTTAATATGTTATTTTAGTTCATAAGCTTTTATATCTGCTATTTTAGAGTTTCTCTTGCCTTATCTTCTATTTTATTTATATTTTTGACATGTTCTACACCCGTTTGGGTATTATGTATTGTTACACATGAACGAATAAAGACTATCTATCTATCTATCTATCCATGTTATGAATTGATCTTGGTAAGTAGTTTCTATTTTTAATAGAATTTTTAGATTTTTGTAAAACCTATTTACCTAAATTTTTTTAAAACCCATAATTCTACTCATCGAACTTATCTTTCTTTTTTCTTAATGGCCAGTTGAATGAAGAGATTTATATCGCCCCCCTTATCACGTAGGGGCTTATCTGATTTCTGAATATTTCACAGGAAAGAATAAAAACGAAAATTGATGACAATTCACATAAGGTTCACATAAATCCTCATTAGGTTCTAATTCATAAGGTATCGTCATTCCTATATTTGTGAACTTACCCCCTCCCTCCTATTCACAATATTAAAATGAATACATTTTTCGTTCACTGACTCATATAATACAGGTTATTGTCATGCTGTGCGCAAGAGACAAGACATTGAAACGATAGATGAAATGGGTCATTCCAACTCAAAAAATTCCAGGAACTAGTTCATCAACGAAACGAAATGAACTTTGTGGACACTGTCCAAAAACTCGTTGCTCATAAACCTTCTGTATCCCACAGAATGAATAGTATATTACACACCGAGGTGGGAAGAGATTCATTCCTGTCGTGAGATTAGTTAGTTAACCGAGACGCAAAGCGATCAAAATTAATAAATCTCTGTTTCTCCATCGGAGACGATCCATCGCATACAGTGGAGGTGAGATTCAATAGGAAATTGAAAAAACTTACAGTCTATCTCCACCAAAAATATTCTTTATTGCAGCTATCATGCAGTCAGAAGACTGACATCACGTTGATATCATGTAGTCAGAAGTCTTCTTTATTGCAGCTGTCATGCAGTCAGAAGACTTCTGACTACTTGATATCAACGTGATGTCAGTCTTCTGACTGCATGACAGCTGCAATAAACAATATTTTCGGTGGAGATAGACTATAAATTTTTTCAATTTCCTATTGAATCTCACCTCCACTGTATGCGATGGATCGTCTCCGATGGATTAACAATGCTAGTCAAGCTGCCCTGATCCGAGGTTACAAGAAGAACATACTAAAAAGAAAAATGGTTATGTTGGACATATGGTTTATCAATGAATGTTTAAGAAAGAAACTCACTCCAAGGTACATTTCTCTTTCTACAAGGATTGTGTCCCGCTCCTCTTCAACTGCCTTGCAGAGAGCGAGAACGACTTGGATCAAAGAAGAAATTAAGAAACACACATTGAATCTTCTAGATTTAACTCCGAAACAATTTTTTTTCAAATTATCGTTTTTGCTACATCCTTTGGAATGGGATAGTTTTGATTCAAGGTGCAGAGATATAGTTTTCCTTAAAAGTAAGCAAAAGTACACAACTTTAAAAAACAAAATTCACCATTTAAGTTTACAGAATTCTGGTACTCGTACTCAGAATTTGTCACACAAATTTTCAGATTTTAACTTTCATAATAGATTACTCAATCTTTCAACAACAACATTTAATTCAGAAGAAGAACTCCTTCTTAATCAAGGTTTGAAATTTAATATTCCAGTAGATATAAAAGCCCCACAACTAGACAGTTTAGCTATTGAACCAGAGTGCATTATTGAGTATGTTCATTCAAGTTTAAAAGATGCCCTACGAGCAGAAGTTTCGGTTTGCCTTAAATCACATTTTCAATCTGGTCACTCAACGACCAATATTTCTAATAATAATTCTAATGTTCAGATAACAGTTAAAAAAAATTAAATGTAAAATAATTGATAATAATCTTGTAGTTTCAAAAGCTGATAAAGGTAATTGCATGGTGATCATGAACAAAACAGATTATGTTGCAAAAGTTGAACTTTTCCTTTCAAACGATGACTTTTCAAATATTAGATTCAACCCCACAACTAAATTCCACACTTTATGTAAAAAAACTTTTAATGAATTGAATGACACCTTAGTCCATTCAAATTATAATAATTTTTTTCTTTCTACTATGAATCCCTCTACTCCAAGATTATATGGCCTACCAAAAATTCATAAAATCAATATCCCCATCAGACCAGTAGTGTCATATACAAATTCTCCTGCATCTGAATTAGCTAGCTGGTTAAACTCCATACTTCCCTCTTTAATGAATTTCAAAAATCGTTTTGTAGTAAAAAAATTTCTAGAGCTTGCAAACAAAATTTCACATATTAAGATTCCGCCTGATTGTATCTTAGTTTCTTTTGATGTTTCAAACCTCTTCCCCAGCATAGACCCTGAGGATTGTCTGATGTTAGTTAGACAACTACTCTTTTCTAATTCTAATTTACCCACCTCTCACATTTTGAATTTATGTTCTTTAGTCGTTTTGGCCCTTAAACAAAACTTCTTTCAATTTAACAATTCTTTCTATTTTCAAAAGTCTGGCTTAGCCATGGGCTCTAATTTAAGTCCAATGTTAGCTGATGTATTTATGTCAAATTTTGAATCCACAGTTTCTGAACACCCACAATTTTCAAAAATTTTATTCTGGCACCAATATGTTGATGACATATTAGCACTTTTCAAAGGTACGTTCAATGATCTTAATTCTTTTTTAATTTTTCTCAATTCTTTTAACCCTAGAATACAGTTTACTATGGAGGTTGAAACAGAAAATAAACTACCATTTTTAGACCTCATGATTCACAAATCTGACAACCTAGAATTTGCCATATATAGAAAACCTACCTCCACTGACAATATTATACCTTTTCACTCCAACCACCCATATAATCAAAAATTTTCATCTTTTCACTCACTTTTTCATCGTTTGTTCACGATGAATGATTCAAATTTTTTAAATGAACTCAACGTAATTAGACAAATTGGTGTCAATAATGGCTTTCCAATCCATCTTATTGATAGATTATTTCACAGATATGTCAATAAATTCTCAAACTATAGATTAACTCAATCAAGATCACCAAATAAATATTTCTCTTTATTCTATTTTGGCCCCCTTTCATTAAAACTTAAAAATACTTTGCTCAACAAATTCAATGCCAACAACATTTCAAATTTTTCGATTTCATTCAAAACCTCCAATAATCTCAAACACTTGCTGGTCAACTCTAAAGATAAAATTCCAATGCTTGATAAATCTGGAGTCTATTAATTGAACTGTTCTAACCTTGATTGCAAAGCTTGCTTTATTGGCCAAACAGGTCGCAAGCTTAGAACTCGATTAGCAGAACACGTTAGAATTATAGAGTCCAACTCTGAAAAAGAAGATATTAATTCAAATTCTGTTTTTTCCAATCACATCATAAATGAGAAACACAATTTTGATTCCAACTCTGACTTAAAATTTTTACATGTTTGTGATAAAGGCAAGAGACTCAACTTACTTGAGACTCTTGAAATTAATAAAGCGATTAAAAATTCAGATTTACAATGTTTGAACGAACAGACCCAGTTTGAAAGTTTTAAACTTTGTAACTCGTTACTATTTTGATACCTTTTTCATTCCACTTAATTTTCAATGATTCACTTACATTCTTTTGGTTAAAGTTTTTATTCAATACCCAATAATCTTCACAAATGAAAACATTAATTCGTTCGTTCTATGGTTCTGTCTGTAGATGTCATTTTCTCAATTTTCTTGTTCTATGAAGCATGGGACTTCTCACTCTCTTCTCTGTCACATTGAGTCAGGACTGTCCACATGACAGATGTCATTCATGTCAAATTTATTGTCACTTCCTCTTCCTACTTGTTACTTTGTAAACAATTGCTGCATGGTCACATTTTAGTTTTTAAAAATTTGATTTAATATGACAATGTTTATTGTTGGATGGACCAACCATGGTCCCTGACATTGGTGGTTGTGGCCTCCGCTCCAGATGCGGACCACATGGTCTTGGTTAGGACCAAAATTTTAGATTAAGAAAAAATTTTAAAAAACCTTTTTCCCATTGATTGTGATTTTTCCACCATAATGTGGTAGGTTCACACATTTTATTGTTATTCATTACTCTTTGGTAACCATTTTGTTTTTCCTTAGATCGACTTGTAACTAACTCATATTTTGCTGAAGATGAAGGATTAATCCTTCGAAACATGTCCTCCCCCTTAATGTTAGTCTTCTGACTACATGATATCAACGTGATGTCAGTCTTCTGACTGCATGACAGCTGCAATAAAGAATATTTTTGGTGGAGATAGACTGTAAGTTTTTTCAATTTCCTATCGAATCTCTGTTTCGTTCTGAACATACCTAAAATATTACATTTTTCTGAAATCGTTCAAGAATGTCCACTTTCTCGGAGCAACTTCAGGCCTCAAAATACGCTAATCTAGTCCGTTGCTTTCCCGGACCGTTTTCGGACCTAAACGGTACGGGAATAGTAATTTACGTAACAAGTCCGGAAAATACTGTTTTTTTGGACGAGTAGACCAAATTCTAGGACGAGCGTTAGCGAGTCCTGGAAGTCTGCGAGTCCAAAAAAACTGTTTTCGGACGTGTTGCGTACACTATTTTTTCGGCAACCATGTAGAATAACAAATCAATGAAACGCAATTAGTCTAAGAGACGAAGAGAGGTCGACCTTCACTCATCTGTTAACCGGATGAAACATACTTTTTATGGAGTTACAAAAATAGACGAATATGCCTAATTTGGGTTGCCTATCAAAAGGTGGTCATGACTATATACAGTGAGTCTCAAAAATTTGCACTATATGGGAACTTTTTTATTATCGATTTGTCAGAAAATTTTATTCTTCATAAAAATTGGTGCATTACGGAATACTTGTATTCGAGTTATCAAAATTCTGAATTTCCAAACGGTGTACAGGGGGGAATAAAAAATTGAATTTTGATCCAGAGTAAACTGGCTGTGATTCCAAATTTGAATATTTCGAACATTTAAGTTCTTATTTGTATTATATATTGAAATTCGAACAGAAGATAGGTACCAACAGAAACATTCTAATTCTTATTTATATTAATATTTATATTGAAATTCGAGCACTTCCCGGCCTAGTCCGGTAAGTAAGTACTTCCCTGACTAGGCCGGGAAGTACTACTTTCCCAAAGAAAAAGTGCCCGGGAAGTGAACACTTCCCGGATGGTTGCCGAAGAAGTACTTTCCCGTACAAAAAACGATCCGAGAAAATTTTTGCCGGCTTGTTTACATTTTAGACAGTTATTGAATTCACGCAAACAATATGTAGAATTCCTTAGGTTTTGATAATGCTGATTGCGATTTCAGAAAAAATCCAACAATTTACATTGTCATCCGGGAATGTATTGCTTTCACTACTAGATGCACAATATACTATCAACGACAAATTACCAAGAACGCGGTTTTCTCAGAATAATCAAGTAGATATATTGTTACCGTGACTACGGGGCATACAATTGTCACCAATATAAATAAATGTCAGATAAAGTCAATAAATGTCAGATAAAGCCAGATATAATATTCGCGAACAATAAATTGAAAAACATGTCTTCCGACGAAGAATTTATGGATTGTACCCCACCAGAAGTACGACAGGCTCCTCACGCAGCAGTCCAGGGCTTGGTGCCAGAGAAAAGTAAGCATCGGTATCTGAAAGCCGTTGAATTATATAGGAAGTGGTGCGAAGAAGAAAAGGATGAAAAAATTGGGGTACAATTGCAGTTTAGGGTAGTCACCCCGATTTTGACGAAATTTTTTTTGGGGGTTATTTCGAGGTCCTTGAACACAAATCTGAAGTCAAAAAGCCTCGCTCTCATACTTACTTCTTGATTTACGACCAATTAAATGTCACAAAAAGGGTATTTTGAACATCAAATTTTTTCCACAAAAAAGCAACAAATTTGCCTTTGCCTTATATCAGCATAATCTAGACACATCAATTCACGCATTTTTGGAACATTTTGCAGTATTATCAACTTTGTATTGAAAATATAAGATTTAAATTAACATAACAATACATTTGATGAAAATTGACAGCAGTGACAGCACGTAACTAAAAATGACAGTATGACAGATATGGATAACAAACGGTCGTGTTCCGATATTCTGAAATTCACAAGACACTTTTCGCGCTACCTCTCATGAAACCCTGTTAAGTCTCGTTCATACCCGCGCGAATTTTGCAATTTTTCTGCGAATAAAATGTATGTGTGAAAAAACATGTGTTCTGCATCAACGACTGGTCGGGGTTACCATTTTATTTCGCGATATGAAAAAACCATCGCAATAACTACGTGGCATTTTACCCTACTTTTTGGTATAACATCGTAATGTTCCAGTTTATCGAGTATTGCATTATTATTCCTACACGTAAAAATTGAACCTTTCTACAAAAAGTAGAGAAATAAAATAGTGCTAGAAGAGCGCACGCCGACATTTCGCCGACATTTCGCAATTCCTCGAGAGCGAAATTGCGAAATGTCGGCCAAGCGCGCTCGCTTCGCTCTCGTATTTCTGGCTATGAATCTTCACCAAGATATAAGGAATGAACCTTTCTACAAAAAGTAGAGAAAAAATAAAATAGTAGTAGAAAAGCGCGCGCTTGGCCGACATTTTGCAATTCCGTGCGCGCGGAATTGCGAAATGTCGACCGAGCGCGCTCGCTTCGCTCGCGTACTTCTGGCTATGAATCTTTACTAAGAAATAAGGAATGAACCTTTCTACAAAAAGTAGAGAAAAAATAAAATAGTAGTAGAAAAGTTCGCGCTCGCTTCGCTCGCGTATTTCTGGATATGAATCTTCACCAAGAAATAAGGAATGAACCTTTCTACAAAAAGTAGAGAAATAATAAAAAAGTAGTAGAAAAGCGCGCGCTCGGCCGACATTTTGCAATTCCGTGCGCGCGGAATTGCGAAATGTCGGCCGAGCGCGCTCGCTTCGCTCGCGTATGTCTTGCTACTGATCTTCAACAAGAACTAAGGGATAAACCTTTCCACAAAAAGTGGATATAAAAAGATAAAACAGTAGTAGATAAAATAGTAGTAGAAAAGCTTCGCTCGCGTGTAGTTCTTGCTATACACCTTCATCAAAGAATAGACGAGGAAAGTGTATCGTAACAAATGTCATCCTTGTCACAAACTGATTCCAAACAAAGAATTTAAGGTGAAATTCTTTGTTAATTATTTGCTGCTTTTCTTCTCAAATTGTGTTTGGTTGTTTGGATTTTGTTTACTCAAGCAAAAGAAGTTAAAAAACTTTAACGGAAACAATATCGGACAAGCTGATTTTAATTCGACGAAGGTTTGTTTGGAATCAGTTTTTGACAAGAATGACATTTGTGACGTCATCACTTTCCTCGTTTATACTGCCGTGCTTAGCCCAGAGTGGCGGTAACTGACATTAGTCTATATTATAGGAAAAAGAGTTTTGAATTTTTATTTTTATATTTTAGTACATGTTCAATTTGTACCTTCATTTGGGTTGCTTTAATTTATTACCAATTAAAGCATCCCAAGTGAAGGTACAGATTCAAAATATACTAAAATATCAAAACAAAAATTGAACACTCTCTTTTCCACAATATACCTAGTCGAATGTCAGTTACCTCTGAACAACGTTTGTTTCCGCCTAATATCAGTAAATTTTTAACTTCTAAAGACTTGATCATACTCTCGCGAAATTTACAATTTTTCTGCGAATAAAATGGTTACCAGTCATGCCCGACCAGTCGTTGATGCAGAACACAGTTCTGGGGGTCTATTCTCGAGTTCATGCGAAATCATTTTCAAACGTTTGAAGTGACATAGAGCGATACAAACACCGCGCGTTTGAAAGAGATACAACATTGAATTCGTATACGTTGAAACTCGAGAATAGACCCCCTGCATCCACAATATTCACAGAAAAATTGCGAAATTCGCGAGGGTATGAACGAGACTTAACAGGGTTTCATGAGAGGTAGCGCGAAAAGTGTCTAGTGAATTTCAGAATATCGGAACACGACCGTTTGTTATCCATATCTGTCATACTGTCATTTTTAGTTACTTGCTGTCAATAAACGATTTCCATCAAATGTATTGTTATGTTAATTTAAATCTTATATTTTCAATACAATGTTGAAAATACTGCAAAATATGACAAAAGGCTGGGAGGATGGAAATCTAGGACTGTGGCAGAAGGTTATGTGGATAGCTCAATAGGGAATAAAACGAAAACTGCCACTATGCTGTCCCAATGTGCCATGTCTTTTGTAGCTATTGCACAAACCTCAGTCATTCAACATGAAATTGATTTGTCGCCCAAAGAGACAACTAATTTAGGGTCCAGCGCTGGTACTGGCATAAATATTTCAATGAACGCTTACAATAATTCAAATTTAACGATTGATATCAATAGGTAGTTTGTTGTATTTTAGTTCATTGTTGTTTTTTATTGTTTGCCATTAAATAGGTATTATAAAATTTGTCAAAAATGTGTTATTTTTTAAATATAAAAAATATGCATCTAGAATAGATGAAATGAGGGCGGGAAGTGAGGTAGGGAAGTAGAGGTGTGTAATGTGACACTACCCAATCTTCAATGACGTTAGTAATGACAGCATTACATATTATATGGTTGTAAATAAACATGATTACTGCCTCCCCTTCGACAGGCCCACTTTTTCCACCTAAATTATGAAAAATTTCAGGCAAATGAATCTTCACCAGATGAATTTCTACAGAAGTACCCTAAAGTTGACAGTTATAAGTGAAGGTTCAATAATTGAAAATAAAATTGAAAAAATACCACGTCAACTCATAGATAAATGTCTTTTGCTTCGTATTCCCACAGTTTTGGTGCTTCATCATCTGGTGCCAATAGTGAACGCGAATACTATTTTCTCAACGTTCGTCTTCGTGTACATCTTTCTTCAAGAATTTTTCGTTGTGTTTTTGAATCAGAGTTCCAAATTATAATCAATGAGCTCAATTTTATCAAATATCGAAATGGGTATAGATTCATCTATTACATACTGTAGTGTAGTTGTTTTCGAAAGTTCCATTCAGGTTTTATTATTCCTTAATATAACAGGTTTTCTACTGAAATATGCAGTTAATAATAATAATAATAACGTTTGTTCATAAATATAACAATACAGTGACACACACACACACAAAAGAAATACAAAAAGAATAAACATTTACAACATCCACATCTATCATTTTATGTATTATTGTTTTGTCTGCTATTTTAACAAATGATATGAGTTGGGTTTTAAAGCGTTTGAAGGAAGTTTCATCTATGATTTCACTCGCCGTATGAAACCCTCCTTTCCTGCAATATTAGGACCAATAAGGGACGTATGCCTCGATAATACGGAGTACCTAGCTTTCGAGCCGGTAATACCACTTTGTCATGGCAACCACGTATCCAAACAACAACGGGGAATATATCATCTTGCTACTAATATGAATGTCAGTCTGACAGACTTCATGTCTATCAGGCATTATCTATAACTATTGAAGAATTCAAGACAAAGGAACTTTTTTTACTTTGTTGGTTCGTGAAATTATCTCAATTAGGCCAATCAATAGAGCATTTTTTCCTAACAAAAATACTAGTAGAAAATCGACTATGCCATCATATGAAAGACAGTCCTTAGTTATATTCTGTTATGTTTTCGACTAGCAGCGGTCTTTTATTAATTTGTTATAAGATGTCTAAAAACCATGGTGTGTCGACTCATTCCTGCAAAACTGTGGGATAAAACGGGAGACAATTTGCCAGCTTGATTAAGAGAAAAAAATGAATTCGTGACCTGTTTCCCAAATATTCCGTATTTGCGTGTACCGCCACGGTCGGTTTTCCTGTTAGGGTAAATTTACAAGCACAGAAGTTTTCAAGTATTGTCGACGTTTGAACTGGATAAAGAATAGTATATTACGTATCAAGTGTTGTAAAAAGCATATTACGCACGAATGGAAAAATTGCGCACGAGCCGCGTAGCGGTGAGTGCGGTAATTACATGAGTGCGTAATTGCTTTACAACACGTAATACGTACTATACTTTTTCTACGACTCTTATATACTGGATGGTGCGTTTGATTAAGCTTTAAGTAATAAAAAAATGAAGGTAACTAACGCAGTTTATGGTTTAATTTCCAACAACAACAAATTAAATCTAAGAAAATACAATTTTGTACTATATAGCATAGAAATGATGAACAGAGCGAGGAGGGTTTAAATGTTTTGGTCAATATATTAAAATAGGCGAGCAATACATTTTCGGAGTACGTACTCACGTGGTTATCCATACTCCATTCCATAAATTTTTGATAGGCTTTTTCATATCTATCCTTTGATTTTTGCGGCAGAATATTCTCCATAGCAGAAGCAGCCTGAAGAACAATTTCCGGTGGCGTTGCGCTCATTTCATTATCGGAGTTGCTCATATTTGTAGATATAAAATTAAAGATCGGATTATAATTTATGAAGTATCGATTTGAACTTCAAATCTCAAAAAGTGACAATGTCACTGTCAAATATTTAAAACGCAAGACAGATAAATGTCACGATTTGAGTGGTTCAAGAGGCAACTTGATTGTTACCTATTATACTAGCCATCATATCATGACGCACAGTTGTGCGTTTTTATTCTTTACGCACAGTTGTGCGTAAGAATGGATTTACTTATAGAGTGAACTGTTTGTAAAACAATGTTTACTAACATAGGAGTAGAAAAACCTAATTATTACCTAATTATTGAAATCACCAATCAGTTTTATTTGTTACATTTTCGATTTATTTTTATAATTTTTTACTGAAATGCGATTAACTACAATAATAACCACGCATTTCATTTGGAAGTATCGAAATTAAGCTTCTTGAAAATTCACCATTAGAACCTGTCAATCTTGTGCTAATATAATCATGGATGGCGGGATTCCGTGAGGTATGTTCGTGCCATTATTTTCATCAAAATGTTTTCTAATAATACTAGATATACTATGTGATAATCTTCATAATATGGTGGTACTCACTTTCGGTACTGGATATAGATGAATTATTTTGTTCGTCTCACTGGATTTCCCACAAATGATACAAAAACGGAACATGATCAAATTATTATTGTACAGACTACACAGAAAACGATTAGATATTCACAAATTTTATTCAATGTTTCGCCAACACAGCAGCTTCTTCACTGTCTGATTGAATAAAGTTTGTGGAGATCGAATCGTTTTCTGTGTATTTTATGAATGAATCTTCATCAAGTAACGGCCGAGTCAATCAGACAAATTGAAATATCATTGAATGAATGATGAATTTCTAAGAAAATATGCAGCAAAATGGACAAACACATTAATAATAGTCATCAATACAGGGAAATTGCACTATGAAATTTAGATTCCGTCACAACTATTCATTTTTAAACAGTATTTGAAGTTTGTTGAAATTTCATAAAAAATTGACAACAGTCGTCAATCACCATATCCCTGGAATATTGACAGGACTAAAATTCTATAAAGGCGCCATCTCTGGGACCGATTGAAGAAGCAGACCACTATTTCATTTGTTTATTTGTCTTCTGAAAAATCAAAACAAAATCGAATCACTCGACACACCAGGGTTATACATCTTAATTTGTTATAAAAATTTAAATAACAAAAAACGTGTTTTTTTAAATTGTTCTGCTCATAAAATGAAAACTAATAGAGCAATCTGGTTGCTCCAATGGAAAGAATTGTAGATAATTGAAATACAAACAAAATTAAATGTTTTACGACCCGATCGGATCAGTAGTAACGGAGGAAAACCGGAAAAACCGGAAAATTTTACGATTTTTTAAAAAATTCATAACTCCGCCGTTTTTTCAAGAAATAGGATTGGCCCTTCTTATAAAAGTGGTGAATTATGTGTACTTTGTGTGTGCATAAAACAGGCTCTGACGGATCATTAGTTTTGGCACAATTGCAATTTGAATTTTTGTTTTGCAATATCTTGCAGCGTGCCTGGATGCTCTAGTGATAGTCCGATTTAAATTCCTAGAACAAATTTCGAAAGTAAAAGTACAGTACCACAAAATTTATATTCTCATGTTACGCTAAAATGCTGCGAAATGGGTGAAAAATGCTTGCAAACATGACTCAAAACGGCTGAGCTGGTAGAAGCGATCGAGTGGAAGGAGTGAACGGGTGATGAGGGGAAGCGTATTATCACGTAACCCGTTCATTAGAAGAATACCGCTCATCTCCCGGACTCTCCTTCTACTCGGCAGCTGACGCTCGTTCTTTTTCAGTCATGTTTGCATGCATTTTTCACCCATTTCGCACCATTGTATCGCAAAATGAGAATATACGTTTTGTAGTAGTATACTTCTACTTTCATAATCTGTTTGAGAAATTGATATCGGGCTATCATTAGAGCATCCAGGCACGCTGAAAGATGGTGCAAAAAAAATTCAAATTGCAATTGTGCCAAAACTAACGATCCGACAGTGCCTGTTTTGTGCGCACATAAACTACACATGATTCAATACTTGCAGGAGAAAGGCCAATCCTATTTTTCGAGAAATGGCGGAGTTATGGATTATTAAAAAAATTGCAAAATTTTCCGGTTTTTGCAGTTTTTCTCCGCTACTAATGATCCAACCGGGTTATAAAACATCCCATTTTGTTCGTATTTCAATTATCTACAAATATTTTCATTGGAGCAACCAGATTGCTCTATTAGTTTTCATTTTATAAGCAAAAAAAATTAAAAAACACGTTTTTTCTTTTTTAAATGTTTATAACAAATTAATAAATGACAGTTGCGAGTCGAAAACATAACAGAACATAACTACGGACTGTCTTCCATGTGATGGCATAGTCGGTTTCCTACTAGTATTTTTGTTAAAAACTCACGTAATTTATGCTCTATTGCTTGGTGTAAATAAATACTACTCTTGCTCACATTACTATCGATAATTCTGTCAGAAATCTTAAACTCGATCAAATTGCTTTGAGGTAACATCACTCGTCCTAAAGGACTCGTGGTGTCACCAAACAATTTGATCTCGTTGATTGCTGACAGAATTACTATCGATAGTATTGCGAGCACTGGTGGTATTACCCCCGATGATTTCACTCGCCGTATGAAACCCTCCTTTCCTGCAATATTAGTACCAATAAGGGACTTATGCCTCAATAATACGCAGTTCCTAGCTTTTGATCCGGTAATACCACTTTGGCATGGCAACCACGTATCCAAACAACAACGAAGAATACATCATCTTGCTACTAATACGAATGTCAGTCTGACTGACTTCATGTCTATCAGGCATAATCCATAACTATTGAAGAATTCGCGACAATGTAACTTTTTTTACTTTGTTGGTTCGTGAAATTATCTCAATAAATACTACTCTTGTTCACATTACTATCGATAATTCTGTCAGAAAACTTAAACTCGATCAAATTGCGTTGAGGTAACACCACTCGTCCTAAAGGACTCGTGGTGTTGCCAAGCAATTTGATATCGTTGATTTCTGACAGAATTACTATCGATAGTATTGTGAGCACTCGTGGTATTCCCCGATAATTTTTTGTGGTAGTTGTCTGAATAATTTTGATGCCAAATAGGAGTAACATTTTTGACCTACTGTTTTAGAAACTATTGGTATACAATACTGTTTGTTCGATCTTGTCTCGTATCCATGGTTTTGAGTGGAAAGTTCTTTTGTATTTTTATATTGCTGGCATCCTTCTGAATAATATACAATTGTCTAATATCCAATATTTGTGTTTCGGTATAGAATAGAGAGCTTGGATATCTTGAAGGTTTGTTGAAGATCATTCGGAGGAATCGTTTTTGAGAGATTTCGAGGACATGAAGGTATTTTCTTGATACTCTTCCCCAGCCAATAATTCCATAATTAAGGTGTGACTCAACCAAACTGTGGTACAGTATTGTTTTGTATTTGAAGCTCAAAAATGGTCCAACTTGTTTGAAACGAAATAGTATACTACGAAGTTTTTTTGTTAAATATTCCATATGGTGGTTCCATCGTTAATGATTGTCAATGTAAATACCCAAGTACTTTATCTTTTCTGCAGGTTTGATTGAAAAATCTTGTTGGATGTTTAAAATGTATTTTGGCAAATATGTTTCAAGACTACTTAAGGGTAAGTATATAGTTTTTTTTGCAGTTAATCGAAAGTAATCTACTGTCGAACCAGTCTTTGAGCTTACCATGATCTTTTTCAATATTCAATATGAGATTGTACCAGTCTTCATTTTTGTAAATTAGCACAGTATCGTCCGCAAAGCTGATTATTTTACCGATTGTTTCCTGTTCAAATGGGTTATTCAAGTAATTTACGAATAGCACCGGCCCCAATACTGTTCCTTGCGGTACACCACATTCAATATTAATCTCTTTACTCACATGATTTTTGAATTTTACTTTTTGAGTTCTACTTGTTAGGTAGCTTTCGAATAGGTTGTGTGCTAGACCTCTTACACCCATATTTTCTAGTAAATCTAAAAGAATGGAGTGATCAACAGTATCAAAGGCCTTTTTCAGGTCTATAAAAACACCGATAGAAGGAGTGCTGATTCTAAGGATTCATAGATAGTTTTCGTCAAGGAATGGATTGCATCATTGGTAGATTTTTCTCTCTAAAACCATGCTGGGATGTCGACAGTAGATTATACTTTGATGAATATGCGTTAAGTCTTGTTTTTATTATTCTTTCGAAGACTTTGCTGATTGATGATAGAAGTGAAATAGGCCTATAATTTAAAACATTTTCAGTATCGCCATTTTTGAAAATTGGTGTTATGAGTGATTTTTTTAGAATAGAAGGAAATATGCCTAATTCAAAGGATTTAAATATGATATCCGTCAAAGGTTCGCATATGAATTTTGCAAGAGTCTTCAGAGTTTCAGCTTTAATTCCGTCAAGACCGGAAGCCTTTTTGTTTTTTAGATTATTTATAGTATTTTCAACCTCAGTAGTATTCGTTGGTGTGAGAAAAAGATAATTTTTATTTACATATTTTTTATTTTTGTAATTAGGATTTTGTCTTGTTTTCTTTGCCAGATTTTTTCAAACACTCGCGAAAAAGTTATCAAATATATCAACAGCATCTTTTGGATCTGTGATGATCTCATTTTTTTTTCATTTTTAATATTCTTAATTATTCTTCCAGTTTTGATATTTAATATTTCATTAACAGTGTTCCAGAGTTTTTTTTTGCATTCTGTTCTTTCTCAACTAATTTTTTAGAATAATTGTCTTTGGCAGTCTTTACTTTCTTTTCGGTTTTTTTTTTCCGTTAAATAGTAATCTTTTAAGTTTTCATTATTTGGATTTTGTTTCCATAAGAAAAATGAATGATTTTTTTGGTTGATTCAATTATATTTCTCTTACGCTCACTATTTTTTATCCTGAAGTGTTTTGTTGATTCTTGTACACATGTGTTTATAATGTTGATGAATTTTTCTGTCGTTGATTCGAGATTATGCATTGGGTAAATTTCATTTTTCCAATTGATGCAACTAGTTGCTTTTTGTAATGATTGTTCGTCTACTTTTTGAAAATATTTTTTATTTGTTGAATCGTTTTTTGTTTTATTCAATACAATTTGTAATATCGTTATGAAGTGATCTGTGATTGTTGTTGATATAGTGAGAAGTAGTGTGTTATTGAACTTTTGTTGTTTTGTTTTGATAAATATATGATCGAGACATGATTCAGATCTATTTCTCTCTCTTGTTGTAGTATTAATTGTTGAATGACAGCCATACTCACTCATCATATCAAGATAATTTTTTGAGTTTTCAGTTTTTCTCAATAGATCGATATTTATATCACCCACAAAAAAGGATGAAATAATGTTTATCATTCTCTTTATCTAGTATACTATTGAGATGGTCAAGAAAGTCGTCAATTCGACTTGTAGTCCAGGAGCCCGGTAAAAATGTTGTCAGTCATTTCCTCTCGAGCGATATTTAGTGGAATGCATCAGAGAGTCGTATTATAAAGATTCGTGAACGTCAGCTGCGATTCCGTTGGTAGGGGGGGGGGGGATGATCAGTACAGTAGCTTCCTACGCACGAAGAAAAAAAATATATTCAATTATGTCCTCCTTCCCGGAAACATGTTAAATTGACGCAATCCGAATATAAGGTAAAATTTTAATTGAGAGGAAATCATAGAAGGTACAATTTTTTTTGTGTTCGACCAACTAGCTGTCGTATAATATTTCATGCTAGAGTCAGCTGTCTTTTTCTTTCTTCAAGATATTGCTTTAGCGATAATTTAACATGTTTTCAGGTAGGAAAACAAAATTGAATACATTTCTTTTTCTTTGTGCGTGGGAGGCTACCACCGCTCATCCCCCCCACGGAACCGCAGCTGACGTTCACGAAGCTTTATAATATAACTCTCTGATGCATTCCACTAATTTTCGCTTGAGAGGAACTTGGTCATGGAAATCTGTCACTGGCTCCCGCACTATTGCTGGAGATCTATAGAAT
Source organism: Chrysolina oricalcia (assembly GCA_944452925.2). Classification (NCBI taxonomy): domain Eukaryota; kingdom Metazoa; phylum Arthropoda; class Insecta; order Coleoptera; family Chrysomelidae; genus Chrysolina; species Chrysolina oricalcia. The sequence goes on from OX101824.2 coordinate 41,466,804, forward strand.
TCATAAATGCAAAAGGTCAATTTATCTATAATCATTGAAATTTTCAGTGGTATACCCCCATTTTTCTCAATATATTCATGGGAATGGTATGAGTTTGTTTTCACAAAGACAATAACACCATCATTTTGGTTATAGCTACCTTCATTATACAGGGTGTTTCATAATTGATTGATGATCCTGAAGGGCGATAATCCTTGGATGATTTTAGGAAAAATTCTTCATATGAACATAGGTCCGTAACAGCGTCATTTCTGAGATACAGGATGTTGAAATTTAACAAAAAAATCAGTTCTTCCCCAATAGCTCTGAAACCGCTTTGGCTTTTTTTCGATTTTGGTACATACCAAGTATGCATAAAAATACATTTTTTCCGTGATGAAGGATTTCTTAATTTTTATCAGTGGCTTCCCTGTTAACATAACCTGTCATATTTTTCATCTCAATAATGATACGCCACTGTCTTTTTTTCTAAATAAATGTTATTTTTGCAATTGTCCTTTATCTTTCTATAAAAACGGTCTCTTGTTTTTTTTTTTTTCGTCTGGAGGACGGTTTTCGATTTAGAAAATAAAATACATTCATTTGCTTGTCCCTATAGGATTTTTTATCTTCGTCTTAATTTTACAATTGTGGTACCCAAAAGATCTAAGCAATATTTTTATAATTTTATGGTAACTATTATTAAGTTTTTGTAATGAGTATGCATACATAAAAATGTATTTTTATTTTCAAAAACATAACTAATTAAAAACAAAAATCAAATTGAGTGTTCAAAATGTCCGCCTCCTGCAAGTATGCACGTTCAGCCCTCTTTCTCATGGACTCGCTTACTCTTTGGAAGATCCCTGGAGTATTCCTTATGGCTTCACAGGAAACTATTACGCGGATTCGCAATTCTTCCTCCGTTTGAATTGATTGAATGTACACCAAAGTGTTAAGATGTCCCCAAAGAAAATAATCGAGACTGTTTAAGTCTGGGCATCTAGCTGGCCATGATTCTGTTCCCCCACGACCTATCCAGCGATTATGGAAGTTTTGGTTATAAATATTCGCGTCCATAGCACTAAAATGAGCAGGTGCACCATCGTGCATAAACCACAGAATTGGCAAATTATCTTCAAGAAATCGGCGATAATTATGACCATTAAATCTCCGTGGTAAAAAAAGGTCCAATTAGGTAATCTCCAATAACTCCAGCCCAGACATTCAATGAGAACTGCTGCTGGTGATGAGATTCCACGATTGCAAGCGGATTTTCCTCGGCCCAAAAATGATTATTATGAAAATTTCTGATCCCGTTTTTGGTAAAACTAGCTTCGTCCGTGAATAAAATTTCTCTGTCAAATAAAGCATTTTCAGTAACTTTTTGGAGAAACCATTGGCAGAAATTCAATCGTAATGGAAAGTCTCGAGGAAGTAGAGCCTGAACCCGTTGAATGTGATAGGGATATAATAAATAATCATGAAGAATCCTCGATACCAGACTATGGGCAATATTCAAATTATTGGCAACTTGCCTCGTACTTATTTCAGGATTTTCGTCAACTGAATTTAAAACAGCTACCTCAATTGCTGGAGTTCTTGCAGTCCGATGTGCTCCTTTCAAGTGATGCATTGGCTCAAAACTTCCTGTGTCACATAGCCTTCTGTGGGTGTTTGAAATCGTTCGAGCATCATGAACCATTCTACTTGGAAAGCGCTCTTGATACAGTCGCCTGGCTTCATATGCGTTGCATTCAGCAAGCCCATACAGATAATGCATGTCTGCTAATTCGATATTTGTAAAATTTACCATTTTTTTTAATAAACAAGTTTTTATAAAGTGAATAATATCACGTATCTAACTAAAGAAGTGTCAAAACTGTTTATGTTGAAAACAACGAAAGGTGTTCTTAGCATACTAGATGTTTCTAGCCCACAAGATAATCCTAATACTCTTCAACGCCTGATTTCGCCTAATGACAAGCAACTCAAAAACCGTTCGCCGGACGAAAAAAAGGCAAGAGAACATTTTTATGAGAAGATAAAGGACAATTACAAAAATAAAATTTATTTGGAAAAAAGACAGTGGCGTATCATTATTTTGATGACAAATATGACAGGGTGTGTTAACAGGAACGCCACTGATGAAAATTAAGAAATCCTTCATTATGGAAAAAATGTATTTTTATGCATTCTTGGCATGTACTAAAATTAAAAAAAAAAAAAACCGAAGCGGTTTCAGAGATATTGGGGAAGAACTGATTTTTTTGTTGAAATTCAACATCCTGTATCTCAGAAATGACGCTGTTACGGACCTATGTTCATATGAAGAATTTTTCCGAAAATCATCCAAGGATTATTGCCCTTCAGGATCAGAAATCAAATATAAATCACCCTGTATAGTGTTATGTAATCGGCTATAATGAGTAAATAAGTATCAGGGACTTGCTAAGTTTCTGTTAAAATAATGCAATCGAAACATGTTTCAAGTTCCTCAAGAAGGATTTTAAATTCATCTATATTTTTTGAAACTCTATTTTCATATTTTCATAAAGGAATGCTGCAACCTGTTTTCGTGAAAATTGTTGGAAAACCTAGTGAAAATTTGGAATTGACAAGAACGATCAAGGATATTCAACACTACCATCAGATAAGGTGATTTTTCACAACTTCAACAATATATACTAGGTATGCAATACGTAACGTAACCTTGCGCCAACAACAAACCAAAATTCTTGACGACTCGACTCAAAATCTTGGGCATGAATACTGTACCTGTTCGGTCGTTAATTTTTGGAAGAAAACTGCTCACAGAAACCGACGTCAAAATCAGTAATGACAATGCAATTGTGTTCTTTGTTTAATCTCTGGATTTGTCTGTTATTGAACCTATTTATATAACAATAAGAACATCGACAAACAGTGTGATAAAAACAATTACAATATCATTTTCAAAGAGATCTTTAACTGGTTTTTAATATTTGCTTACTTAATTTTCAAACTGAATATGGAGTGTGTGAGTTGAGTAGTGAGTGAATAGCCTTAAAATGGAGAAAGTAGAAAAAATAAAAGGTGGGCCCAAATTGATTGATACGTTTTATCATAATGTTTGTTTCTCTGGGCCATCGGTGGCAAAAAAGTATTGCAATTTTCCTGCATAAAACTCATGGAACGGCATAATAGTATTCACCAACAATAATGATTATGCACTGTATAATAATGTCACATTAAATTATAAGATTCCAAAGGCACTAATTGATATACTACGTGAAAACTTCAAATGTGATAAGCTTCTTGCTTTTCTGAAATGTTCAAACTAATTGGATAAGTTTTAAAGAGAAACATTCTCAATTGAAAATTGAATCAATACATGACTCCTCTGGAAATGGAAAAAACCCTACGATAAAATTGAAGTTACTTTTTTGTAATATCTAACAGAAAACAACTACTTCCCCGGCAAAAGCCACGCCGGACATTGAACTACATCTGATAGATATTGAGAAAGACCATATATAATTGGATAAGATTTAACAACATACTGAAAAATAAATCTTATTCATCACATGAGCCGTGGTGGTCGGCTGCTTGAGCATTTGCCTCTCAATCGTAGGGTCGTGGGTTCGATTCCCAGCATGGCCACCGGTATCGTGCACGGCATCACCCGTTAAAAGATGAGGGCTGCGTCTTCACTAGCTCGCACAAATCTCTCAGACTTTTGGGGGTTTGCGCGTAGGAGTGCAAAAGGTTGACGGAAAAAACAGTTTTACAAACAATTTGTGTTTGGACTAGTCACTCCTACTGTAAATTCCTTCTGGTTTGGAGTCGAAATTAACGAGGAATCAAATAATTATTTCAGTTTTTTTTTTTTCATTGACAAACTTCAAAATATTCAAATCAATATCAACAACGTTGTTTGTATGAATTATCAAATAACTAATAAACTCAGTACTTTTACAAGGTAAGAATAGTTAGAGTAATATCAGCTATTTGCACCGGCTCAACTTAAGGTTACCTTACGACTCAAGTGGACCTTACATTACGATTTTGGTTTGCACCGCTATTTGAGGACAACATAAGCCTCAGTCAAGATAAGCCACAGAATCTCCAGGCTTAGGTTCTACTTAACTAATTAACCTCACTTTTCCTACAAGATACATTTTCCTATTTTGTTGATTTTCAAAGTATTTCGAGCACTTTTTCTGGATTTTGCTGATGTGATTCTATTTTTTCCTTCTATTTGGGGTGACCAAACCTACAGCTCTCTATATACTAAACCTGATCGAGGCTGATATTGAATATTCCTATGATGTGAAAGTAGAAAAACAATTTTCACATTTAACACTGGTACATATTTCTTCATACAAAATGTCTATTGATATATAATAATAATAATAATAATAATAATAATAATAATAATAATAATAATAATAATAATAATAATAATAATAATAATAATAATAATAATAATAATAATAATAATAATAATAATAATAATAATAATAATAATAATAATAATAATAATAATAATAATAATAATAATAATAATAATAATAATAATAATAATAATAATAATAATAATAATAATAATAATAATAATAATAATAGAGCATGCCGCTTTCACCGCACAAAATCTCAGGGATTATGTATCTCATCTTCGGGCTCGAGGCTATATCAGGGCCCCTCCTCAGCCGGCTAACGAACTGGCAGAAGTGGCAGTTCCACCACGAGTTGGTCTGGCACAGGAGGAACCTTTGATTGCACCGCCAATGGAAAATTTCAGAACACGTAGGGTGCTTCACGTACCAAAGTACCTGAAGCCAGAACAACTAGCCCAAGTGGAGGCAGAGGTTCGGGATGTCCTGATAGAAGAGGCTGATATCTGGCAAATTAACAGCGCTGTGTACAGAGCCGCTCAGTCGCTGACCCAAACGGAGAGAAGGAATCCCTTCTTGTCGGTTGGAAGGCACGAGCGACGAGTACAGAAGATGGAAGCCAAGATCAAGTCGGCGAGACAACACGCGTCTCGTATCCAATGTGTGATGGACTATATGGCAGCCAACAGGCTTTTCACGCCAGCAGTGCGCCGAATAGCGGCAAAATTAAGAAGAGCCCATCACACACTGAATCAAGGAGTGCTGTTGACTACCAAACAGCACTGCCTTGACAGGATACGAATGCTAGTGGCTGCAAAGAAGTCACTAGTGAGGCGATTGAGGAGCATCGCGGAAAACTCAAAATTCCGCGATAATCCTTCTCAATTGTTCCAAAAGCCTCCGCGTGTTGTAGAAAATCCGCCGACCGCTGATCAGGTAGAAACCTTCTGGAAGGATATTTATGAACATCCGCAACCACTGAATGTAGACACTCCAGCCCTAGCGCAGTTTGAAGAATTCTGCGGAAGGCTTCAACAGCCAGAGCTCAATGAACTGCGCGACCCGATAACCCCGGAAGAAGTTCGACGAGCCCTTGAGGGCTCGAAGAACTCAGCTGCACCAGGTCCGGATGGACTAGGAAACTACTGGTGGAAAAAAATTCCCAGCACCCACCAACATTTGGCCAGAGTTTTCAACTCATGGTTGAATGGTGAGCAGCAGATTCCCGGTTGGTTTGTCGAGGGGCGAACCGTGCTGATCCCAAAAACGGGAGATTTGTCGGAACCGAAAAACTACAGGCCGATAACATGCCTGAACACATGTTATAAGATGTTCACCCGCATTTTGTACATGCGAATACTCACCGCAGTTGAACACGTGTACGAACGGATATATGAGCAAAGAGGGTCAAAGAAAGGGGTCGCTGGATGCAAGGAGAATCTGCTCATCGATAGATGTATTACGCAGGACTCCACGCAGTATAAGCGTAACCTTTCGATGGCCTGGATCGACTATCGCAAGGCATTTGACACGACATCGCATGAGCTAATCATGCACGTTCTTCGATGCCTTGCGATACCCGATCAAATAGTGAGATGCATTGAACAACTGATGCCACTCTGGAGGACTCGCTTCACTATAACATCAGGTCAAGCTAGAGTCCAAACAGATCAGGTTATCTTCAGAAGGGGAGTGTTTCAGGGAGATTCTCTCAGCCCCCTTCTCTTTTGCATCTCACTATTGCCATTGTCCGTTGCCCTCAGAAAAACACGTGGATACTACTGCGGCACCCCCAGCAACCGGAGGCATAAGGTGACTCATCTATTTTACATGGATGATCTTAAGCTTTATGCCTCAGGTGAAAATGACCTACGTCAGTCTTTGAGGGTGGTGGAGGAGTATACGCAGGCCATCGGCATGGAGTTTGGGATCGACAAATGTGCAACGGTTCATCTCAAAAGAGGACGATGCGACGATTACGGAGAAGACGTCCAGCTCATAGACGGAAGCATCCTACGTCATCTGGGTGCCGGAGAGACGTATACCTACTTGGGAGTGGAACAACACCACTCTCAAGAAGTTATAACTGTCAAAAACTCTCTCCGCGGCAAGTATCAGCACAAACTCCGACAGATCTGGTCATCAGAACTGTCGGGAAAGAACAAAGTTGCTGCCACAAATATGCTTGCCGTTCCGATCTTACTCTACTCCTTCGGAGTAATGAAGTGGACTCAGGAGGAGCTGCGACAACTCGACGTAAAGACTCGCAAGATGATGCACCTATACAGGAGCTTGCATCCCAAATCGTCCGTTCCTCGATTATATCTCCACCGACAACAAGGAGGACGAGGACTTTTGAGTTTGGAGTGTCTTCACAACAGAATGGTATTGGATGGAGCATGTAAAGTAATCAGGAGTTTGGACCCCCTTCTCTGCATGGTCCGTGACCATGAAAACGCAGGGATTGGAGCGTTCCTCTTTAAGGCAGCAGCTCGTGCGGCTGATGAACTCGGTCTCAGTTTCGACACCAAACGGCGTGAACCGAACTCTGTCACAGAGTTGGCACCCGTTCGGCAAAAAGCCCATGTAAAGGCCGCAGAAAATGCAGCTCTTCTGCAGCTGCATAGGGATAAGCCTTTGCATGGGGTCTTCTTCAGAAACGTTGAAGACCTTGGCTTATCCAAGAACTCGACCTACGCCTTCCTTAGGTCAAGTGGGCTGAAGTCGGAGACCGAGGGATTCATAATGGCCTGCCAAGATGGTGTCTTCAACACCTTGGTCTACCGAAGCCACGTGATGGGTATAGAGGTCCCTGATATTAGATGCAGGGCCTGCCGTCAGGCGCCTGAGACCATTATGCATTTGCTGTCAGCATGTCCAGCATATGCGGTCTCAGCCTATATCCACAGACATAACGCGGCTCTACGAGTGTTATATTACCACCTACGACACTCGTACGGTATAGACGAGACACCAGTGTTGCCTTACGCTCCGGGGGATATTGAGTCCGTGGTGGAGAATGAGAAGTGCCGAATCTACTGGAACTACTCATTTCCCACCCTCAGGCAAATACAGGCCAATAAGCCTGATGTAGTACTCCTCGACCATGGAAGTAAGACGATATTCGTCATTGAGTTTTCGGCTCCTGGCGAAACGAATATCGTCCGAAAGGAGGAGGAGAAACGGACGAAATATCGAGATTTACTCTTCGAACTCCGCAGGCTCTATCCAGACCATTCTGTAAAAATGGTTGTTCTGATAATAGGGTCCCTTGGCGGTGTGATGGATTCATTACTCTCGAACTTAAAAATCATACCGGCATGTAGAAAGATGTCAGAAATCATAGCCGGAAGAATGCAGAGGGCTGTCATCCTCGGTTCATTACGTCTGCTCAGGGCACACGATTCCCGGACCCAATAGCTGCTTACCCCATAGTTTGGGGAGTGGTTATTGGGGTAATGATGTTGCCAGCGCGCCCTCCGAATGTATCGGAGCATCGGAGACAGGGTCCGACTGGAGGATTTTAATTCAAATCAGAAATAATAATAATAATAATAATAATAATAATAATAATAATAATAATAATAATAATAATAATAATAATAATAATAATAATAATAATAATAATAATAATAATAATAATAATAATAATAATAATAATAATAATAATAATAATAATAATAATAATAATAATAATAATAATAATAATAATAATAATAATAATAATAATAATAATAATAATAATAATAATAATAATAAATAATAATAATAATAATAAAGGTCTTTATTCATAAGTTTAACAATTTTCGTAACAAATAATCGTATAGTAGGGCGAGGTTCAATTAATGCAGTCGCGAGACTGCACGTCTGTTCTTCCACCTAACCCTGAAAAGATAGATAAAAACGCAGAGAAGTAAAACATATTGAGGACTTAAGTTTCAATAATCAGAAATTAATTTGAAAGGCTAAATAAACATTTGATACGCTTTACTCAGAGAAGAGATGCTCGAAGAGTCTTATTTTAAATAACTTTATACCAACGGATATTCTAACGTTTAACGGGAGGTAGTTTATAACTTTGGCGATGTCGTGGCTGAATGACCGTTCGAACTGTACTGTATTGTGTAGGGGGGTGTAAGCTTTCCCTTGAATCTTATATTCAGGTTATGAACATTTGTGCGAAAACTGATTTTTTCATAAAGATAGGGTGGTGTTTTATTATTCAATATTTTGTGATACATACTTGCAGAATGTATATATCTACGTTCTTTCATTCTCACCCATTTAACTTCCTTATATAAATGACTGATATGACAGTACTTTCGGACCCCAAAAATTAGTCTAATACATGAGTTTTGCACCTTTTGAATCCTCAAAATATCCAAGTTATTGAGACAATTGCCGTATAGAACATCACAGTAATTTAACTTTGACAATACCAACGTTTCACATAATAGAATGTTTATAGATCGAGTTAGGTACTGGCGTATTTGATACATCAATTTCAAACTAGCATAAGCTCTCTGTAGACACACCGAAACATGCTTAGTGAATCTCAAATCTTGGTCCATATATACACCCAGATTTTTCACACATTCTTCCGTTTTAATGATTTCCTTATTGATGATCTTCGCCAGACTCAGTTAATTTTCTTCGATCTTTGATTCTTCCAGACATAATAGCGGTAGATTTTTTTGGGTTCACCATCAAGCAATGCTGTGAAGAAAGTGTGAATAAGTTATGAAGATCATAATTCAGAGAAGTTATAGCTTGCGTATATTCCTCAGGCTGAAAAGATACATATAACTGAGTATCATCTGCGTAAAAGTGATGATTGCATGATAAGAATATTTTTGTGAAATTGGAAATGTATGAGGAGAATAATAGCGGTCCAAGTATTGAACCTTGTGGAACACCAATGCTATTGATTAAGTACTGGGACAGTCTGTTGTTATGACTCACTGCTTGTTTTCTGTGACTCAAATAATCCATTATAAGGTTAGTAGCACTGAATGATAATCCACAGAATTTCATTATAACCTCAATTATGTGATGATTCAGAGTGTCGAACGCTTTCGAGTAATCTAACAAAACCAATAGCGTTAGTTTTCCCTTATCATTCTCCCTGAATATGTCATCGGTAATTTTCATCAGTGCAGTACAACAACTATGATTTGAAGTGTTTGCAAAGTTGAATTTCTATTGTTTTTTCAAGGATTTTTGACATTGTTGGTAAAATGTTTATTGGTCTTATATTATTATGAGAAGTTGGATTGGGTATTTTAGGAAGAGGAATCACTTTGGCTTTCTTCCAAATCGCTGGGAAGACAGAATGTTTCAAACAAAAGTTAATAACATGCGTTAAATAATGCAAAGCGAAAGGCATACATAGTTGTATACTTGATATATTCAAATCATCCAATCCTGTAGCTTTACTCTTTAAGTTTTTGATAATGTTCAATATATCGAGTTCCTCTACTGGTTTGAATGATAGTCGTGAAATGAGATTTTCATGAATGTTATTTCTATAATATGATATGACATCTTGACTAGGTGTCAGTTTTGGTATACAATTGACGAAATAATTATTTAGCTCATCTACATCTGCTAGATTATCAGGAATACTATAATCACTTTTACGACGTTATATTCAGGCTCTTGATCGTAGTCCATATTTTTGAATATTCTGTGTTGACGAATTTACTTTGGTAGTATGCTTTCTTTTCACGTTCGACCGCTACATTGACAATATTCCGGAGTTCTTTAAACGTTGACCAATCAGACATTAGTTTTGTTTCTTTGAACTTTCTGAGTGCTTTGCCTCTAGTTTTCATCATATTTCGCACTGCATATGTAAGCCAAGGCGCATATTTTTTTGTAACTCTGATAGTTCTGTATGGAGCGTGTATGTCAAGTAATGTTGTGATATTTTCGTTAATGAACTCGATTTTACTATTTACATCATTCACGTCGTATATATTACGCCACGGGATTGACTGTAGATTCGAATTGAACCTATCATAATTCAAATCTTTAAAATTCCTTGAAGTGACGAATTTTACTTTATTGGTATTGGTATTGGTATTGGTATTGGTATTGGAATTGGTATTGGTATTGGTATTGGTATTGGTATTGGTATTGGTATTGGTATTGGTATTGGTATTGGTATTGGTATTGGTATTGGTATTGGTATTGGTATTGGTATTGGTATTGGTATTGGTATTGGTATTGGTATTGGTATTGGTATTGGTATTGGTATTGGTATTGGTATTGGTATTGGTATTGGTATTGGTATTGGTATTGGTATTGGTATTGGTATTGGTATTGGTATTGGTATTGGTATTGGTATTGGTATTGGTATTGGTATTGGTATTGGTATTGGTATTGGTATTGGTATTGGTATTGGTATTGGTATTGGTATTGGTATTGGTATTGGTATTGGTATTGGTATTGGTATTGGTATTGGTATTGGTATTGGTATTGGTATTGGTATTGGTATTGGTATTGGTATTGGTATTGGTATTGGTATTGGTATTGGTATTGGTATTGGTATTGGTATTGGTATTGGTATTGGTATTGGTATTGGTATTGGTATTGGTATTGGTATTGGTATTGGTATTGGTATTGGTATTGGTATTGGTATTGGTATTGGTATTGGTATTGGTATTGGTATTGGTATTGGTATTGGTATTGGTATTGGTATTGGTATTGGTATTGGTATTGGTATTGGTATTGGTATTGGTATTGGTATTGGTATTGGTAGTTATGGATGGTGACTGATGCGCTGCGACCTAGTTAGATCTATTGTATCTTCTTCTGCTATCTCGAGGTGTTCTCGTTTACAGCAGCCCCTCAAGCTTCAATTCCTTCAGGAATTTTAGGATTTTGAGGGGGTCCATTTGTGGTATTTCTTCCACAGTCAGCTGGTGTGATCCCAGTATATTTAATCTTTTGTGGTGTACGGCATAACACTCCATCAATATGTGGTGAGGTGTTTCTGGATGTTCCCCACAGAATCTGCAGGTGTTGTCCTCCTCCAAGCCTAGCTTCCTTAGGTGTTCTTTGAGTCTGCAATGCCCCGTTAGAAATCCTGTGATTGTCTTTAGACTAATGTTGCTGAGGTTAATCAGTGTTTTCGATCTTTTTTTACTTTATTACCATCACATTTAATTTTCAATTTGCAGTAAATCAGCTCATGATCGCTTACATCAGGAATAGTCATTGTGCCACAATCATTCACTAAGTTCAAGTCTGATATTAGTATGAAATCTATGAGAGAAGCTGTGTGATCAGTTATTCTTGTTGGATTTTCAATAAGCTGAGACAAACCAAGGCCCTCAAAAACATTGGAAATATCAATAGCCGCCTTTGTATCATACTTCATCAAGTCAGTGTTGAAATCTCCTAAACATATGAGAGTATCATTAAGAGGTGAAACATGTGAAATGATATTTTCAAAGTAATCTAAGAAGAGAGCTTGATCTAAATTAGGTGGATTATATATAATACCGACTGCAAAACTTTTATTACCTATAATCAGTCGTATCCAAAGTTGCTCAATATTTTGCAAGGTTTGTATTATTGAATATTTATATTTCGATATAATATATAAACAAACACCACCACCCCTACTTTTTCTATCATTCCTGATGATGTTGTATCCCTGAATAGCCACTTGTTCATTACTTATGGTGTCATTTAGCCAACTTTCACTTATTCCCAACAGTTCATACGATTCAGCCTCTATGATTTTTTTTATTTCAAGGTAATGTGCTGTCAGTGATCTGGCGTTGATGTGTGCAAACGTTAAAATATCCATCACTATCAATGTGTACAAAGAAATCTAATAAAAACGAGTATTCAAAAACAAACAATTTACGATAATTCTTCTAAAAAAGAATAAAAAAGAAGGTCTATATTTCAATCTATTTATGAATGTAAACTCTTGATGGAAAGAAATGCTTCTCAAAATTAAACTGAAATTGAAACTTCCTCCGATAATGTTAATTTATATTACTTACTAATTCAAAAAATTCTGTTGCTTTTTACTGGAGGAATGGAATGGCGAGTCTTTTCAATTTTTCTTATTCATCCAAAATTGGTAACCACATCTTTATTTCGTAAACATTTTGGATGGATACTTTTCTGTTTACCTAGGGTAAGTCAGGTCAGGTTAGGGTGGTTAATAAACCACGCATTTTAACTAATGTGCACGCAGCTCTCTTGGCGATATTGTGGCTAGTTTTCCCGGTAGAGAAAATTTTTCCAAATTAGGGCCAATTTATGCATCATTGTCATTATCATAGTCCTAATCACAGTCACAGTCTTAACTATAAAATCAAATCAAAACTGTACATTTCAGTAGGAGCATTTATGCAATTTCTTTAGTTTTAGTCTCAGTCATAATCATAAGGAATTTGACCTTCAAACTTGGCAATTTTCAATTTGTATGCTTATGATTATGAATAATTATTTGTTTTGACTTGTTATTTGTTATTTCGGACAAAAATGAGCCAGGAGGAGGGTATTCTTATTGAAATGATTGAAAAATGTCCCAACCTTTGAGATAAAAATACAGTAATGACAGTGTTATCACCTGTCAATTATTTAATTTGCAAGCTAATGACTCTGATAGTGATTATGACCATGATAATGATAATCTTTGCGTTTTTCAATGTCTCGTCGTTGGTTACGTGATCATTTTTGCGCTGTTGCCATACATTTCCAATACTCAGGTAAGGAGTCAACGATGCAAACCATCTCCACTTACCTGAGTTTATTATTGTGGAGAACCGGTGCAAATAGCTGAAACAGTTTTGTATTTTCTTCTTCAAATACTTCTTGCATTTTCATTCAGGATTCAAAAGTTCAAAAATTTTAGCTATCGGTTGTCTTTAAATTCCAGATTTAAATTTTACTTCGACAATTCGAATCGTTCCCTCTTTTCCTTCATATACTATTTGTATTCTTCCGAGTGGCCACATATTTCTTTGAACTGTATCATCAACGAGGAGCAAGCTCTATGTCATTCAAAGAAATATTTCTGTTTTTTGACTTCCATTTGTTCTTTTTAACATAAATTGTTTTTCCATCTTTTCCAAAAAATAACTGTCATTGCTTGAGAAACCCTTCATTGTTTTCTGATATCTCTTTTAGACCTACTTTTTTTCAAAAAAGTTGCTTTGCTCAATTCTTGCTCAGCAGAACGTAGATTGGTGCCATTTTTAGAATGTATTTTGGACAGTCTCGTCGACCCACATATCGTCTGATTGCTATAATAGCAAAATCAATTTCAAGTGAATTAGTAATTTTTAAATCAGTGTTTTTCGACGTTTGGGTCGCAAAAACTACCCTAGCAAAAAAACGATTCTGTTCAAAAAGATAGATTTAGGTATTTAGAAAATGTTAACTGAAGGATATAAACACTTGTATGTTAATACAAATTAACAAAAAATAAAAACCTACCAATTTTGCCATTCGTGGATCCGTTTTTGCTACATTGAGAATTAAATCGTTTTCCAAATTTAAGCGATTTCTTTGCTTCTTTTTTATTTGGACCATTGATGGAAATGTCAACTCGCACACGTACGAGGTGGAAAATGGAATCAAACACTTCAAAGCCTCTGTGTTGTTGTTGATTATATGTATTATGTATTGTATGGGACGTTGGTGAACAAGGACACCACATCGAAGCTGAAGCTGAAGGTGTCCTTGTTCACCAACGTCCTACTTGAAGACTCTTTGAGGAAGCTAACTTACATGTTTCCGAATGACATCGTCGGACACTTTAAGGCATGTCTCACGGGAAGTTACTTCCAATGGAATGAAAACTTCTATGAGCAAGTAGATGGCGTGGCGATGGGAAGTCCACTCAGCCCAGTGATAGCCAACTTCTTTATTAAACATTTTGAAGAGAAAGCAATTGATGCTTTTGATTTAAAACCGACCTGATGTGGCTACGTTACGTGGATGATAACTTCGTCATTTGGAGACACGGAAGGGACACACTGAACCGTTTCCTAGAACATCTAAATGCTTAACACCCCAGCATCAAGTTCACAATGGAAACTGAACAGGAACAGCGGATAGCATTTCTAGATGTACTCATCGAAAGATGTGGCACAAGACTGACCCACAAAGTATTCCGAAAACCTACGCACACGGATAGGTATCTCCATGCTTTATCAAACCACCATCCTAGTCAGAAGCGAGGAATTATCTCCACACTAGCAGAACGTGCTCGGAGAATATGTGAACCTGAACATCTACGGGATGAACTAGAACATCTCCAAGCAACCTTGAGATCGAGTGGATATAGTGTACCCGAAATCAACAGGGCCTGAAGGACTTCCACGAGACAAAGTAGGGAGGAGGCTCCCATATATTCCTAAAGTCACAGACATAATTGGAAAACTCTTGGGGCAACACAACATAAAAACGGTCTTCAAACCCACCAAGAAAATACAACAAAGCCTTAGGTCAGCAAAAGACAAAAATGACCCGCTATTTGCAGCGGGGGTATATCGCATACCATGCCCTTGTGGAAAAGAATACATCGGAACCACAAAAAGATCGATGGGAACAAGGCTGAAGGAACATCAGAGGAACTGCAGATTAGGCCAAACGGACAAGTCGGCAGTGGCAGAACACGCGCTCAGTGAAGGAAACCACAAGATTTTGTTTGAGGACGTAAAACTTCTTGCCACCAACCAGGGATACCATAGCCAACTTGTACGGGAGGCAATAGAGATCCACAAACACACGGAGAATTTCAACAAAAAAGAAGAAGCTGTTAACCTCAACCGAATATGGAATCCCATTATCAGAAATTTCAAAATAACAAATGAAAACTACGACGTTAAGACAGCAGGCAAAAAGGTGTCAGTTGATGTTATCGAAAATATGCTTAACCCAGTTACGGTAATAAGCAATTCTGAAATAACAAAGGACATCAAAGACATTAAACCGGCAGGTAGAAAGGGGTAAAATCCAGATACGGTAATTAACGCACAAGACTACCTAAATCAGAATAAATACAATCTTTACAGACGGAATCTCCAGTCATCTGAGATTATTCATGATGTATAAGCCTCTGAAGAAGCTAGCCACTCGTGCTAGCGAAACGTTAGGAAGAAATTCCAAAAAACGACGGCCTTCAAACCCGAGTGAAAATTGTGACACTGAAAACTACGGCCGCGAAAGCCTTAACCATTAATTTTTTTCTGAAAAATTTGACAGTTACAGCACCACTCCGATAAAATCATAACTCATAGACAGTAACAGTTGAAAATGTGAAATTTCACAGAATCACACCTTAAGCATCAAGTCATGAACAGGGGAGCTATTCTCGAATCATTCGACTTTCAATTCGTAAACGAATAAAAGAGACTGTTAAGGTCGAAACCATGAAATTTAAAATTATTTCAGAAGCATTCACCCTGTGAAGTTTCCAAAAACGATAGTTCCATAGAAACTAAAACAATTGAAAATTTTAATAATTTTCATGTCAAGTTGAAAAATAAAAAGTCAAAAAATATTATTCTGCTTGATTTTCATTCAAATAAAGGATCCACATCAACAATTTTCATAAGATACAGTCCATTAGCTCAATTCAAAGATCATTCACAACATTGTTGGTCTAATCGAACCGGATTACGAAGACTGGTGTGGTTCTTCAATATTGGCAGACAAAAGAATTTCAATCACAAGACAAGGCGCAGTTCTAGTTCCTGTGAGTCCAATATTTTCCGTTTTCCTTTTCTGTTTTCCATCCTTTCGTTATAAATACGATTCAACTTTGAAATTTGACGATGGTAGACGTTTTGAAGGTTAAACGGGGCCAAATTAAGGGAAAATTAACTCGTTTCAATAACTTCATTGAATCAATTGAAATAACCAAATTAGAAGAAATTATTGTCGTTCAATTACATTCAAGATTAGAAAAAATTGAATCGATATTTGAAGAATTTAATGAATTACAATCACAAATTGAAATCATAGATGATACCGATTCAAATATTGGACGAGAACTATTTGAAAATAATTTTTTTTTCAATAATTGCTCAAGCAAAAAATATACTGTCAATTCATGAAAACCAAAATGCAATATGCCAAGCACAGGCATCAAACTTGAATATAGCAAATAATTCAATAGAGGACTTCGGATAAGGATTCAGTCATGCCACCACACAACTTTCTGCTTTAAAACTACTGGCACGTTTTTCGGCAAGTTTTCTTCATGTCAGGGTTCCTGGCAGCCTCAGGAACCCCGTAATATGATTGACATTGTTCATAACGACGGGAATATTGAGATTTTCCATAAAATATAAAACCCTAGGGACTTTAATTGTTTTTAGGGATTTTTATCACAAAATGGCGCTAATTTCAAAATTTATCATTTTCCTGAATTTAAAAAAAATTGAGTATTTCACGTTTCCTAGTTGCCAAATAGTTGATCGATCTAGAAAATATTCTGTGGTAACTTTCACGGACAAACAAACCTTATTACCTTTCTGATTAAAATGCTCTTGGCCTGAATACTTTGAGGTTACATCACAGAATTTGTATTTTGTGTCAGTTTTGTGGGTATGTGGTATGTGTTACATTTTAATCATAACTGTTAAAATGGTTGAATATCATTTCTACTTTTGAACTTTTTCATGGAACGAATTTGCACTGACAAAGAAATAACCCTACACTCAGTGCCGCATTTGCCTGCTAGCATGCTACCAAGTACCAGTTAAGTAAATTAGCCAGTAAGCAACTGGGGGGCCTCGCAACTGTGCACAAAGTAAAAAAAAACTATCAAGTAAGATATGTTTTTTATACCACCTACAGAAAATGAATATAGTTAGAAATGGGAATAATAACTATAGCGTGTAATGAAATTCTAGAACACTTGCAAGCGACTAACGCTTCGTTGCAGTCGTCCGATCAAGATCTTAACACGAGATAGGTACGCTCTTTATAAATCATTACAAAGCTACTTCCAAGCAATACGATCCAAATTTTCAGATATAGAGGCCAAAGCCCTAATTGGCTGTGAAAAATATCAGCAATCGACTTCAAGAAACCCCAAGCAAAATACAAAGTATGACCATTTCAGCAGCAGCTCTACTCACAGACCTCATAAAAGAAGGCTCTACTACACTCGAAGAAGTTGTAGAACATCAAACACCTGGACAACGTTTTGAAATTCATGTTTTTATTGTTTTGTAATTGTCTGCATTAGCTAAATGCATGGAAGCTTACCATCAAGTGACTAGTGTATTTGGAATACTTCGGCAGAAAAGATCTTAAAAAGAACTATCGTCAATTATTTCCTAGACGATGTGGAAGACAGTCTGGGCAATGATCTGGTGCAGTTTGCGAAGCTGCTGAAAACAGATGTGGCTGCTGATATTGACAACAGAAAGAAAAAGCACGAGGCTTAGGAACTTCAAGTTTATAAACTGTTGACATAAAATTCATTGGAATCGTGTTTCCCAAATGTTGGAATAGTGATTCGCATTCACTTGATTCTGATAATCACCAAATACAGCGGAGAATGTTCTTTTTCAACGTTAAAGCGTTTTAAAAATGTGTTAAGGAGCACAATGGGACAAGAACATCAAACGACCTCAATATAATGAACATAGAAAGTGATTAACTCAGAAATATTGACACTTGGAGAAAATACAGATTCCTGGGATAGGTTGATAATTTATATTATGTCAAATAAATTCGATAATATTACTAGAAGAGACTGGGAATCTTACGAATATAAAAATGATTTACCAGACATGAAGGATATGAATTCCTTTTTGAAAAATAAATGTGAAATACTTGAAAAATTAGAATTGAACAAACAAGAAAAAATAGCAAATAATAAATCAATTAATCAAAATCAAAAAAAGCACTCTAATAGCTTCGTCAGCATTAACAAAATGCAATGTTTTTATTGTAATAAAAACCACGGTTTCTATAACTGTGAATCATTTCTGAAACTCCCTACGAATCTAAGAATTATGGAAGTGAAAAAACGAATATTATGTCTTAATTGTTTAGGAACTTCACATTCTTCATGGCAGTGTAAAAAGCAAGGGTGTCGAAAATGTGGAAATCACATAATTCTCTATTACATTTAGAATTCACAAATACAGGTAATCAAAATAAGCAAAACATTAATATTAGTGAACCTATAAATTCATCAATTGCTGAAAATCAGTTGATAGCTGCAATAAATTCAAGAAGTGTAGATTCTTCGAACGAAGACACAATACAGTCTGAAGAATCACGCGTTTACATAGTAGAAGGTGATGAATTAGTCCAAAGGCAGTCACAAATATTACTATCCACTAAAGGGACATTCCATAATTGTCGGGCCCTATTAGATAGTGGATCTCAGAGCCATTTTATTTCACGAAATTTATGAAACAAATTGGGTTATCAAATCACAAATGTCAATTTTGTAGTGAAAGGAGTGGGACAAGCTCTAGAAAATATCAGTCAACAGGTTAATATACCTGTAATGTGTCATTTTAATGATTTTACAATTAATGTTAATTGCTTAGTATTGCCGATAATTACCGAGAAGATACCTTTGATTACATTCAATAAAAATCAATTGAAAATACCAAATCATCTGAAATTAGCAGATCCCAATTTCAATAAATCGGGAGATATTGACATTTTACTGGGCACTAGTGTATTCTGGTCTCTATTACCTGTGGGACAAATCCAATTAGGAGATGGCTTGCCAATATTACAAAAAACAGTTTTTGGTTGGGTAGTAGCTGGAAATCTTCATATGAAAACTCCTAGAAATGAAACTCTCAGTTTTCTCAGCACCAACAAAGGGAATATCGATCAACAAATCAGTAAGTTTTGGAAAGTTGAGGAGGTGGAAGTAGAATTTGATAAATTAGAAATGCTTCAAGGGTCTGAAAAATTTTGTGAACAATATTTTCAAACAACGACACGTAGAGATCAAACAGGTCGATTCACTGTCAGCATTCCATTCAACTCATCACTGAAAGATATTGGGGATTCTGAAGAAATTGCAAAAAATAGATTTTTTCATATAGAGAAAAAATTGAATAGAAATAGCGAATTGAAAAAAGGATATTCTAATTTTATGTTTGAATACCGCGAATTAGGTCATGTGTCAAAAATAGACGAAATCTCTAAAAAAAACTCGATTATTGGAAATTATTATTTACCGCATCACTGTATCTTGAAACCCACTAGTATTACTAGTAAATACAGGGTCGAT
Organism: Chrysolina oricalcia; assembly: GCA_944452925.2. Classification (NCBI taxonomy): domain Eukaryota; kingdom Metazoa; phylum Arthropoda; class Insecta; order Coleoptera; family Chrysomelidae; genus Chrysolina; species Chrysolina oricalcia. The sequence goes on from OX101824.2 coordinate 41,486,412, forward strand.
GGTTCAGCTAAATCTTCTAGTGGAATATCATGGAATGATGCACAATTCAAAGGCCCTATAATTCAAAATGAAATTTTTCCAATACTATTACGATTTCGAAAATATAGGTACGTCATAACAGGTGACGTTTCCAAAATGTACAGACAAATACTTATAGATCCGAAACAGCTATGCATGCAAAGAATATTTTGGAGATCAAGTCCAGACCTGGAACTGGAATGCTTTGAATTAAATACTGTAACATATGGTACAGCTTCAGCTCCTTGGCTTGCAGTGAGGTTTACACCAATTGGCATTAGATAATAAGGATTCGTTTCCTAGGGCAAGTGAAATAATAAAAAATGATTTTTATATGGATGACCTCCTGACTGGGGCGGATTCGATATCTGAAATAATTAGAAATCAAAAAGAAATATCTTCAATATTAGCTAGCGCAGGTTTTGAATTGAGAAAATGGCTTAGTAATGAAAGTGAAGTGTTGAATCAAATTGAAATAAATGAAGATGTCGAATCAGGTATATTACGTTTAGGAGAAGAAGAACACAACAAAATATTGGGTGTTCTTTGGAAATCAAATCAAGATTCAATATTATACTCGATTCGAGATATCAGTGAAGTAAAAAAAATATTACAAAACGATCTATTTTATCATTAATCTGTCAAATCTATGATCCTTTGGGGTTGCTAGGTCCAGTGATTATTATTGCAAAATTAATCATACAGAAATTATGGAAATTGAATTATTCATGGGATCAGTTATTATCAGAGGTTTTGATATCGGATTGGAATCAGTTCGAAAAAGAATTACATAAAATAAATCATATTCAAATTCCTAGATTTGCATTTGTTGAACATTATATTTCGGTTGAAATGCATGGGTTCTCAGATTCATCTGAAAAGGGCTATGGTGCTTGTGTTTATGTTAGAAGTTTGAATACAGATGGAAAATATTTAATCAATTTGTTATGTGCAAAATCTAGAGTTGCACCAATTAAACAATTATCGATTCCCAAATTGGAATTATGCGGAGCTCTTCTACTGGCACGATTGAGTAAAAGTGTTATCAACAGTATTAGAATGAAATTTGATAAACAGTTTTATTGGACAGACAGTATGATAACACTTGCATGGATTAAAGGGTCTGCAAACAATTTCAAAACTTTTGTAGCAAACAGAATTGGTGAGATTCAGTCACTCACTGAAACTGAAAATTGGTATCATGTAAAATCAATTGATAATCCTGCAGATTTGTTATCACGGGGTGTAAACTCTAGTGATTTGATAAATTCAGATTTATGGTGGCATTGGCCTAATTTTTTGAAATCACATGAATCAGAGTGGCAAATAAAGAAAAACTATTAGTTAATGTAAATACACAAGTTCTGTCTTTAGATTTATTCAACACATTTTCAAAACTGAAAATTCTGAAGCGGACCGTAGCATATATATTCAGATTCGTAAAAATTTGCAGAGTAAAAAAATCAGAGAGAATTGTCGGTCCAATTTCTCCCACAGAATTACAAAATTCATTGAATATTTTATTGAAATCATCCCAAATGGAATGTTTTCCAAAAGAATATTCCAATTTATCAAATAAATTACCTCTACCTAATTCAAGTAAAATATTATCATTGAGTCCATTCATTGATGGAGTTGGATTAATACGTGTAGGAGGTAGAATAAAAAATGTAGAAGGTTGTTTTGATAAGAAGCACCCAGTTTTATTACCAAAACACCATAACATGACAAAGCTAATTTTTCTTGAAGAACATGAAAGACAATTTCATTGTGGTCAAAATCATCTACTATACACAGTTCGAGAATCTTATTGGCCGATAGCAGGACGTTCAATTGCGAGAGACATAGTTAGAAAATGTATAGTGTGTTTCAGAGTGAAACCTTATAATTCAGATTATATAATGGGAAATTTACCACGTGTGCGTTTAACACCGTCCAATCCATTCTCGAATGTGGGTGTGGATTATGGAGGACCTTTTCTTTTGAAAACAAAAAAAGGAAAAGGAGCTAAAATAACAAAAGCGTATATGTGTTTATTTATTTGCATGAGCACCAAGGCTATACATTTAGAACCAGTAACGGATTTGACAACAGATTCATTTATTATGACATTAAAACGATTCATTGCCAGAAGAGGCAAACCTTTACATATATATTCCGACAACGGATCAAATTTCGTAGGGTCTAATAATGAAATTTCGAAATTATTTGAATTTGTGAAAAAATAATCTAATCACATTGAGAATTATTTGGCGGATAAACAAATACATTGGCATTTTATTCCAGCAAAATCTCCAAATTTTGGGGGCATATGGGAAGCGGGAATAAAAAGTAGTAAACATCATTTGAAACGTGTAGTAGGTTCCGTAAGTTTGACCTTCGAAGAGTTTGCCACTGTTTTAGTTCAAATAGAATCGATCCTAAATTCCCGACCAATTTCTCCCATGTCATCCGATCCTGAAGACTTGTCAGCATTGACACCTGGACATTTCCTAATTGGACGACCAATGACATCGCTACCTGAACCAAACTACGACCACATTCCAACAAATCGTTTGAATAAATTCCAAGCTGTGCAAAATATGATCCAACATTATTGGCGTCGCTGGTATAAGGAATTTATTTCTGAGCTACAAACTCGAAACAAATGGAAACAAAATTCAAATACCAATTTATCAATTGGAACGTTGGTATTGTTGAAGGACGACAATATTCCACCTATGAACTGGAAGCTGGGACGAATCCTCAGATCAATAAGTAAACATAGATCGGCCCGATGCTACGTAAACATCATATTCACTGAACCGAAGACAACTTTGTTTATTTACGTACACCTCTCATCCCTAATGTTTTCAAACATTGACGCCCTGTTGTCAAATTGGTAAAAAAAATTGATTTTGGTAGGAACCTACCAATAAATGCATAATCAATCATATTTTATGTTCAGATGTATTATTCTAAAAATTCTAGAGAAATGTTTATGTCCAGAAAGGTGTGAAAAAATTACCAAAAAGGAAGATATATGCGTTTTGAACTGATGAAATTTTAGGCACTTCGAGCGGTTACTAGAATTATTTTACTCTTGGCAACACCGCTTGTGACACCGGCCGTGGCGGACATTGTACCTTGTCGTTTTGTGTTGATGAAGTGTTGTTAGAAATTTTTCTGTGTGTTTTCGTGGTTTTTGTCCTGCTTAAACAACTTAAAGTTACATTTGGACTATTTTTCAAAATAGTGCAGTGGTTTATTGAGTCACAATGTCGAAATACTGCTTTGTTTGCAAAACAAATGATAGTAAACAAACATTCCACAGTTGAGGTTCCAGTGGCGTCGAATGCACGATGCAAATCATGCAATCAAACGTATTCGTCAGATATAATATTGGAGTACAAAGAAACTCATTCAAAATTACAGATACGAAAAGCAAAAAAGTGAGAAGCAAAGTGGTGAATTCCTCAATGTTTGTTATAAATATCTGTGAGCAGGGGGGAAAACATTGAGGCTTATGAAAGGAAAATTGAATTTATTTTCCAATAATATTGACATTGTTAAAATTCTAACAGTGAGGACAATTATGATATACCAAAGGAGTTGCTTTAAAGGATATGGCACTGGATACATGTATTCCTGGGGCTCGACAGATTTGTTTTATTTTTGGATATATCATTACAGTGGTCAAAAAAAGCAACTTTCTTCATTAGACTTTTTTTCTGGCCCTACAGGGTGAGCTAAAAAATTGGGTTGAATATCTAATGTCAATTGTGGAAAATACTGTCTGTAAGTTGATTTATCTTGATTTTTGGGTGAAATATGCTGTGAAAAATATTAATTGACTTTGAATGGTGTTCATACATACAGGATGAGGCAGAATACGCGATTTTTCCAAAACCTGTTTATTAACTTCTCGCCCAAGAGTGGACTTTTTATTTAATTTCTCTACGCCAAAAGTTCTCCTGAGGTTGCTCGTGTAAGCATTTTTGTTTTTTACATGTTTGTACCCATATTCGGTATGTTCACTTCTTAAGGAAACATCCTCGTATCTTCCGTAATTTTTGACGTAGAACCATGAAATTCAGAATCGATAGATACACTTAAAATGAACTCACTGCAAACAAGGGGTCATTCTATGGGATATATACTGCACGCCATCAGCGATGGAACCACCCATTTTACCGGAAAGTTATATTAGGGGACAAAATTAACCCAAAATTCTTTTGGATTCGTGTTCAGGATCTCCAAATCACTACTATAACACCTATCTACTGAAAAATTTTCAATCTTCAAAAATTCTAATTTGTTTCACTTCTCATGGAAACGCCCCCCTATCTTCCGTAATTTTCGAAGTAGAACCATGAAATTACCGGGATCGATAGATACACTAGAAATTAACTCACTTCACAAAAGCGGAGATCCTACGTGTTGTACACTGCACGTCAGCAGCGATGGAACTGCCCATTTTTCCATCGCTGCTGGCGTGCAGTGTATATCATGTTGGATGACCCTTTTTGTGCAGTGAGTTCATTCCTAGTGCATCTATCGATTCTGAAAATTTTATGGTTCTACGTCAAAAATTACGGAAGATACGAGGGTGTCTCCATGACAAGTGAAATACACTGTATATGGGTGTAAACAAGTTAAAAACAAAAATGCTAACACGAGCAACTTTGGGACAATTTTTGGCTTCGAGAAATTCAATGAAAAGTCCACACTTGGACGAGAAGGTAATAAACAGTTTTTAGAAAAATCGCCTATTCTGATGCCTCATCCTGTAAATATCATTAAAAGTCAATTGATATTTTTCACAGCATTTTATACCCAAAAATGAAGAAAAAACAACTTACAGACAATATTTTCCACAATTTACATTAGACATTCAACCCAATTTTTTGGCTCACCCTGTAGGGCCAGAAAAAAAGTCTAATGAAGAAAGTTGTTTCTCTTGTCCAAAAATATCCAAAAATAAAAAAAATCTTTTTGGAAATCATTTCTTTGAGGAAGAGCCTTTATCAAACCATAGTTTTGCCTTGGTAAAGGTAATAAGTACTTCAATTTTTTTTCAAAATCTGATTATACCTTGAATAAGCGGAACTGACAAAGTAGAAAGGGTCAGGTCTCTTTTGACAAAGACAGTTCTATTTAAAAATCAATAAATACCAAGTGTTGAAATCCTCATGTACTGAGCTTTCTTGAGAATCATTCTTTCACATACACTTTGACACTTTATATTTATACATTTGTAATATTGTATATTAGGCTTAAAATTAAATAAATAATAGTGATATTTGCCAATTTGTTATAATAACGTGTGGTATAAGCATATATTTCATTCAATAAATATTTTATTTCCTGTGTTAATGTTGATGTTAACGAACAGTCGTTACCGACCGATGATGAACCCTTTACTCCCATAAACACCTACTACGTAGGCTCATCATGGCAAGTACCTGTCAGAAAACAACTACTCCCCTGGCTAAGACCACGACGGGTATTGAATTAAACGCACTTGCAATTGCGTCCTCTGATGCTTTGAGGAACGTTGCACAAGTAGCTGTTAGATTTAATTCAATACCCGTCGTGGTCTTAGCCAGGGGAGTAGTTGTTTTCTGACAGGTACTTGCCATAATAAGCCTACGTAGTAGGTGTTTGTGGGAGTAAAGGGTTCATCATCGGTCGGTAACGACTGTTCATTAGAAAACTATCTTTGTCAAAAGAGACATTACCCTTTCTACTTTGTCAGTTCCGCTTATTGACAATGGTTTATCATGGTATATTCGGAATTTGAAAAAAAATTAAGTATTGCCTTTACCAAGGCATAACTATGGTTTGATAAAGGCTCTTCTTCAAAGAAATGATTTCCAAAACTTTTAAGCAAGTCCTTTGGTATATCATTAATTGTCCTTCTGTCAGAATTTTAACATTATCAATATTATTGGAAAATAAATTCAATTTTCCTGTCATAAGCTTCAATGTTTTTCCCCCCTGCTTACAGATATTTATAACAAACATTGAAGCATTCACCATTTTGCCATAGGCTTTTCTTATCTGTAATTTTGAATGAGTTTCTTTGTCCTCCAATATTATATTTGACGAATACGTTTGATTGCATGATTTGTATCGTGCATTTGACGCCACTGGAACCTCGCCTGTGGAATGTTTGTTTACTATAATTTGTTTTGAAAACAAAGAAGTATTTCGACATTGTGTCTCACTAAACCACTGCACTATTTTGAAAAACATTCCAAATGTAACTTTAAGTTGTTTAAGCAGGACAAAAACCACGAAAACACACAGGAATATTTTAACAACACTTCATCAACACAAAACACTTGCACTTGCGTTCTCTGATGCTTTAAGGAACGTTGCACAAGTATCTGTTCGATTTAATTCAATCCCCGTCGTGGTCTTAGCCAGGAGAGTAGTTGTTTTCTGACAGGTACTTGCCATATGAATGAACTTGTCCAAAATTTAGGAAGGATAATACTCAACAGAATGAACAATTCATTTATAGATGTTGGAGAAGCTTTCTTAACTCATAGGGCCAGTTGCATAAAGAATTTAACAGACAAATAAATATTTGATTTGATGATTACTATGGCAACGCATGTCTAAGCTCACCAGTTATGTTACCTACGTTAACAGAAGCTTCATGCAACTGGTCCATATTTATTCAAATATTCGTATTGATTCGTTGAAACTTGATCTACACAACATAAACCCCCAGACACCAAACTTGAAATATAGTCAAGGAACTTGTTAAATCTCTCGAAATAATTACTTTAGAGCATAAATAATGCTTTATTTTTGATAGCTGAAAACTCCTAGAATCAAACTAAGGAAAGAATATCACAAAACTAATCCGCTATCTTGAATTCCCAAATTTTGATAAAAAGTTATTTGCTGCCAACCCCCGGCTTTTTATTGACCCTAGGAATTTTAAGACAAAACCTTGACATAACTTGTTGCAGCTCTCAGGTACTGCATTTGCATAAGTAATTTTGACCCCCTTAAAAAAGCATGGCACTGTGCTAGAGGTGTTGTGTTTTGGTTCGAATGTCAAAAACCCGAAACAAAACAGTTTCCGCAAGAATTATCTTCGGTTCAGTGAACATGATGTTTACGTAGCATCGGGCCGATCTATGTTTACTTATTGATCTGAGGACGAATCGAACAACTTCACCCGGGAGAAGATGGCATCGTTAGAGTTGTTAGTGTTAAAATAACCAGTGGCATCATAAAACGATCAGTGAGAATGTTATGTGCATTACCAATCGACTGAACTTTATATAGTAATTTTTTTTTAATAATTTTTACCAGAATTTCACCATATTGAAAGCAACGCGTTTCAAGGCGGCAGGCATGTTAAGGTCGAAACCATGAAATTCAATATTATTTCAGAAGCATTCACCCTGTGAAGTTTCCAAAAACGATAGTTCCATAGAAACTAAAACAATTAAAAATGTTAATAATTTTCATGTCAAGTTGAAAAATAAAAAGTCAAAAAATATTATTCTGCTTGATTTTCATTCAAATAAAGGATCCACATCAACATAAGATACGGTCCATTAGCTCAATTCAAAGATCATTCACAACAGAGACAAATATACATATTTTATGTGTGTTAGTGTGAAACAGGATATCGAATTCGTATACGTGGAAACTCGAGAATAGCACCCCAGGTCCATCGAATTTTCGAAAATAATTTACAGTGTGGTCGAAATTTCCACATAAAACATAACATCGAGAAAACTGATGAGACACGATTTTTTTCAAATGGAAACCATACACTATTCTATTATTTTTGAATACTATGAAAAAAAAGATATAAAATTCATGAAGAATGTCCTATACCTAAAATACACCCCTAGCAAAATATATTCGATTTTGGAAAATATTTGAAATGTAAATCATTCGAAGCAATACCAAACCAAGAAAGCTTTGAAAACCAATGAACTAATATTAACTCTGTCGTTGGTAAAAGATAAATCAACATGAAAATGGATGGATTGAAATAAAATACTATCAGAGAGATGAATTATTTCTTTGTTTATTGATATCGAATACAGCAATTTTATTTTGTTTATATTTTTTAAGGTTAGATTTTCTTTAATTTTAGAATTTAACTTAATTTCTATAAATTCAAATAATATTGTGGTTCATTTCAACAGATGTTCAAAGACATTGCCGTTATGTTTTAAACAAAAATATATTCTTTTTTGCACACCACTATTTGTAGCTTTCTGTATGGAGTCAGGAATCAAATTATTGAAAGCTCTCAGAACCTTTCGTTCCATGTTTTCTTTATCACTCACAGGATCCGCATTAACATTTTCTTTGATATATCCCCAGATGAAGAAGTCCAGTGGCGTCAGGTCTAGAGAGCGAGGGGGAAATTTAAATGGCCCATTGTAGCAAAGCCACTGATCTCCGAACATCCCATACAACAACCCAGCAACGGTAGCAATACTATGTGCAGGGGCTCATCCATCTGATACCATAACTGAAAGGTATTGTTCAGAAACATGCCTTATGGATTCACCAACCACATTCCTAATTATATGCGAATATCTATCGCTATTCAAATTCTCATCATAAAGATATAAACATAAAATTCGGTCTTCCTTTATAGCGCAAAAAACATTAAAACTCCATGAATCATGGAAGTTGCGCTGGCGAACGAGCTTTGGATTTTCTGCTGCCCAAAAATGACTATTATGGCGGTTGTACATACCATTCTTGGCAAATTTGGCTTGATCTGTCCATATAATGTTCTTCATGAACTCAGGGTCCTATCTTGATAAGAAACCATTCGCAGAATTCCACTCGTGCAGGTAAGTCGTGAAGTTTCAGATTTTGAACCTGGTGATATTTAAAGGGACGCCACTTATTTTTGATTAAAATCCATTTTATTGACGAACATGAAATTCTAAGTGACTTTTCTGCGTCTTTCAACGAATTTTCTGAATAGGCTGTGAAGTCAGACAAAACTACAATTTCGATGTACTCATTGTTTACGAGTGTTTTTTTTTGTTTCTTAGAAGTATTCTCAGAATATTTTTATTGGGTCTGTGTAGATTTGGAAATCTTTCTGCAAAAACACGACAAGTTATGTCCATTATCTTATTGCATTCGCAATAAATGATTATTAAATTCAGGAAATCTTCATTAGAATACCCCAAACGAGACATTTTGCACTCAAATAGAAAACTACGAAATACACGTCAATTATATCGCATCAAATTTTGACATATTTGTTGTAACTTCATTTGTTTTCAAAGTTTGCTTGGTTTGGTATTGCTTCGAATGATTTACATTTCAAATATTTCCTAAAATCGGATATATCTTGCCAGGGGTGTATTTTAGGTATAGGACATTCTTCATGAACTTGATATCTTTTTTTTTTCGTAGTATCCAAGTAGAATTTCCCTTTGAAAAAATCGTGTTTCATCAGTTTTCTCGATGTTATGTTTTAGGTGGAAATTTCGACCAACCCGTAAATTATTTTTGAAATTTCGATGGACCTGTTCATGACTTGATGCTTAAGGTGTGATTCTGAGAAATTTCACATTTTCAACTGTTACTGTCTATGAGTTATGATTTTTTTGGAGTGGTGCTCTAACTGTCAAATTTTTCAGAAAAAAAATCAATATCTCGAAAACTAACAAATTTGGGTATATGCATTGTTATACAAAGTGGGCTAATAAATTCAAAAATGTAATAAAATATAGGGTGTTCCGTTTGAAATAAGGAAGTTGCTCTCAACTTCCGGTATAACAGAAAGAGGCCGGAAGTTGAAAATATTTTAGTTGAGAAGGCCATTTTGTAAAACCCACTACCACAAAATGTTTTTATTTTGAATCGTTCTCCATATATTCCTAACGAACGCTCGTCGTGAAAGACCCTGTATAAAAAGTAATAAGTCTATATCATATGCCTACGCCGTATTCACAGAAGGTTGTTTTAGCGTATTATAATTGAAATATGCATTGAGATTCAAACGATAAACTTAAAAAACTCAAGGCACGAATGAAAATACAAGCTAACCTTCGAAATATGTGATGCGTTCGGCTAGTTCCCAATCACGTAAAAGAATATTGTAAACCTAGGTATACTTGTGTACACAAAACTTAACTTGGTTAGATTATTACTCAATATTATTACAAAGCACACCGTTATGAAATCACATAAATCCTTGTTGCTTGTTCGTAAGAGGCACTGTTAGCATTTCTTCGTTTTCTCACACAATACGAATAGGGGAAGTGTACAACAGAAATAACTTTCAGCCCGTTTACTTTTTCCCTTTTTCTTTCTGAACGTATTTCACTTCTCATCAAATAATACCGTCAGACCGTCAGATAGTGACAGATTTAGGTGCCCCATTTTCGCATACAAGCCTCGAATAGGGTTGAAAAGTACATCGATGTTGATTCGACTTCCGGCAGCGGTAGAGGTCAGATGGCGGCCTCGTGGTGGAAGTCAGGTTAATGTGTTGTAATGTCCGCCGTCTAAAGAACGTGCAGTCACCCAAGATTTAAGTGTTTGTGAAGTCCGCCGTAAAACCATAGCGTAAAGGTTATGGTTAAAACGTGCCAGCAAAAATATAAAAAAGTGCCAATATTATATGGGATGCAGCATTGCCTAGAGCAAGACTCTGCATTCTCCCGATACAGCGTCGCTGTCTACGCCGGTTAAAGGCCGGATGGGAACGGACTTCTCGCAGCGAGGCATGTCCATATAGCGCCGAAAGGAAGCTCACGGACAAAAATTAAGAGATAGAGAGAGTAAATCGATGTTGAGTAAAATGGAGGGAAAGGGCCCCGCACTTTCCTAATGGAAAATGGTTTTCGGTTAAATTTCCTGAATTTTTGGTATGTTGTAGATTTCGACTTCCTCGGCAAAAGTGTCCACAGGCAAAAAAAAATTGGCGGTCTAGTTTTCGAGATACAGGGTGTCAAAAATGAAAAGTGAAGCTTTCTGCTCAGAATTTTTAACAACTCCGAGAATTGACAAAACGATCGTACAATATCATCTGGATCTCGCATCCATTATATTTTTACGTTCCGTGCTCTACAACAGGGTGGACAAAGAAAAATCCAATTCGATTAATTTTAAACCAACCAGTGTAAGTTCATTCATGAGAATTAAAGATCCAATTGAGCCAGGATGAACTTCCTCATTCTCGATCGAAGTTTACTGTAATTTTTTTTATATACAGGGTGGTTCGAAAATAGGGGTAGGTCAACCCCTAGTTTTTTTAATCGGATAGGGGAGAGCATGTCATATATATATCGAACATTCTTTAATGTTGAGAACGTCGCATACTCATTTCATATACAGGGTGGGTCACGGTCGATGGTACCTTAGACGTTTACGGAGAACGGGACATAGGATCATTCTGAAAATTTGGTTTCTCAAGTAGTTGCTCTTGGTCTATCGATCTAAAATATGTTCAGCAATGCAGCGTTGCCGCTTATACCAGAAAGTAGCAGCATCTTTGTTATTTCAAATGGGTCACCCTGTATATTACCGCATTTTTGAACTTGTCATTCTTTTCTGATTATTTCTGCCTCAAACTCCTCCATACCTATCTCTAACGGTTTTTGAGATATTGGTTATTTTCCATATCTTTTATCCAAAACATAGCTCGAATTGAATGTTTATTTCTGCGGTATTTGGATTCTTAGGAAGTTGCAATTTTGTGTTTAGTTCATCAAGATCATGTACATTGATTCTGTATTAAGAAGTTTGTTCTGCGTTATACAGGGTCGTTCAAAATTCATGATCTTACTGCTAGATACGAAAAGGGTTGAAAATGCGTTTTTTTAAATGAAACATCCTGTATATTATGAAATATCCTGAAAGATGACTAAATTCCTTTCGAATTGATATATCATATTCCTTTACCTAAATAGCCATAATTCCGAGATAATAGCAATTTTCACTTGTAAATTGTGTTAAGCGCGTGTAATCCGCTGTCGCAGAACACGCGCTTAACAATAACAATCACAGAGTGAAGTTCGAAGAAACCCAAGTAATTGCCACAACACATGCATATTAACCAAGACTCTTCCGAGAAGCAATCGAAATCAAAAAACATCCCAACAACTTCAACAGAACTGAAGAAGGGTTACAATTGAACAAAGCATGGCTACCTGTTCTCAAGAAAACGGTAATAACACCATACCGGGAAATTAATGAATCCGAATGGGTGCCCGACGCAGGGACGATGGCACCGGACGCAGGTACGAGTACGTCGACCCATAAATACTGGCTGAGACAACGCATACCAAACAAGTAGTGTTCAGTGATCGAAGCTGTAAAAATTTCTCTTGAAAATGCCAACCACTCGTGTTGGCGAAACGTCGAGATTTTCTCTAAATAAACGTCGGCCTAAAAACCCGAAAAACCATCATTCATTAAACTGGTTGGTTTAAAATCAAATTGGATTTTTCTTTGATCACCCTGTTGTAGAGCACGAAACGTAAAAATATAATGGATACGAAATCCAGATGATATTGTACGATCGTTCAGGCATGTTATTCCATGAATAACTTGGCGTTTTGTCAATTCTCGGAGTTGTTAAAAATTCTGAGTAGAAAGCTTCACTTTTCATTTTTGACACCCTGTATCTCGAAAACTAGTCTGCCAATTTTTTTGTGCCTGTGGACACTTTTGCCGAAGAAGTCGAAATCTACAACATACCAAAAATTCGAGGAATTTAACCGGAAGCCATTTTCCATAAGGAAAGTGCGGGGTCCTTTACGAATGGCTCCTAGGGAGAACATATGGAAAAATCAAAGAGAATTTCCATTCAATTTTCCAACGACAAAATCTACTTATCCATTCGCGTCACTCATTCATTATGTTTTTCGGTCTAGTGTGGGAAAATCTATTAAAATCTCGATATTTCCTTACAAGATTATGCCCTCATTTCAACCCTTTAGCCACCTGCAACACTCAAGCCTTTGGTTTTCCGAAGGCAGGTTCTATTAATTTATGATTTGGTGAACACGGCACGCATGAAAATCTGGGCAACATACTCATTTTATTTCCGTTCTGGAAAATCGAATTTTCCATATGTTCTCCCAAGGAGCCACTCTTAAATTTTCCTCCATTTCCCTCAACATCGATGTACTTTTCAACCATATTCGAGGCTTGTATGCGAAAATGGGGAACCTGAATCTGTCACTTTCTGACGGTCTATATATGTTAGTTTTGCAACACAAGACAAATTCATAATACACACCTTTGTTCTTCTTCCAGAACCCAAAGAATGTTGCTCTGCTAGAAATGTTTTGTGGTACCTGGCATTTGTTGGATTTGCTACCAATTACATGATCAGGTTGAATCTCAATATCGCTATAGTATCTATGGTGCAACCAAAACCAAAGGACAATATTTCACTTACTAGTGAATGTATACTAATTGATAGCTATCCAGCAAGAAATGCCACTTTACTCAACAGTATTATGAAAAACGAGGCTGTGAATAATTCTTCGCAAAATTTGGTAAGTGCGGAAACATATAGAGAAGGTATTTTTCTTTATTTTCAGTTCCACTATGAATACTAACAATAGCTTTTTATTTTGGCCGATGGTTTTGATTTTATATCACGATACTTCATGGAAATACTATGAATTTATTGAGTGACTTTTAGAAAGTTTTTCATAAAAACAATATATATTTTAGTAACAATTTCAACACATATACAGGGTAATTCTGTATGTAATATAAAACAATATTGGAATTATTCCTTTTGACTATTATATTTATAAAAAGAACAAAAGTTGCAAAACTGACTTTTTGTATTTATTTGAAACAACTACATGCATAAAATATCAATAACACATCATAGCAACATCATTAAATAGATAGCCACTTCAAATAAAAAAAAACTCGTAGATACCACCATAATGAGAACATCTATTTCAATACTACCTCTATTTCATTAAGGTGCAAAATTTTCAGTTTTTCTCGATTGAGAACGAATATACTTTTCGGTAACGGCTTCGTAAAAATATCTGCCAGTTGTAACTTCGAATTGGTGAATTGGATCTTGATTTCACCTTCTTCAACCATTTCAAGAAAAAAAAAAATTTCACAACGATATGCTTCGAACTTTTAGGGATTGAAAGTGATATTTCACGACTTTTCGCGATTGACAACGAGAAAAGTTGAATATTTGAAAAGTTGTTGAAAGTAAAAATATCTACAACTCTCGTATCAAACATTTTCCTAAATTACCCTAAATTTTCCGGGAAAATGGGATACACCAATTTAACAGTTTCTTAATTTTTCTCGCGCAAAAATAATTAGTTTTCAACTAAATTTTGTGAAAATATAACTTATTATTTTTCAAGTAAGCTGTAATTTGTTTGTAGCTAAATACTGATTTTTTTTCAAAAGAAAAGTCTCACCGGTGAAGTTCGTCTTTTCAAGCTTGCCAGCCGCCACTTTTTCCATTGAAGCGTCCACTTTTAGATTATTTAATAAAAGAGTAGTACTAATGTGGAAATTCTTTCCAGAAAACTCGAAACTCATATTTATTTATTAAAATTATCAAAATTAAAAGTTGAAACCTTTCGAGAAAATTAATTTCATGTTTATTAGCTTAATAGGTACAAAGAATAAATAAACAATTACATAAATAAGGATTTGATTATGATAGAAGGGCGAAAGGAGCTGAACTTTTGGGGGTGAAAATGGTTTCTCACGATTTTCAGCGAGAACTAATAGACCGAGGGATAGTGACAGATTTTGGGACACGATTTTACTCAGTATCCCTTTTGTACGACAGTAGTGTCCGTATATCCTCATGATAATAATGCATGAATCAAAGAGTCGTCGTAGGTTCTTCATATTAAAATATAATAATAATAATTTTAATCATTATTATTATTCGGGTACGATTTTAATCAGACTGCCATGTGTTTCGTGATGAAATAATAAAACTAAAATACTCGAAAAACGATGGGCAGGCCGTTAGGTTGGGTCCGAATGGCTGGTATGGTTACGTGAAATTGTATTTGGAAAAAGGAATTCTCCGCCCATCCTGATGGTATGCCAATGGTTTTTCGAGTATTTTACGTCTATTACTTTATTACTTTTCACCGAAACTCGTATCATCCCAGACATCTCAATATACAATATACCAGGCTATACAACATTATACAATTTTGGGAAACTAAATCAAAACGATGGCGTTATAATGTTTGTCAAGTCGGAGATATACGACTCTCACACGACTATCGAACTAAATAAAAGCTTTTTACTCAAAGTCAAAATGAACGTTCATAATACAGTTTTTGCTATTAACGCTATCTATAGATCACCAGCGACAGAAATTGAACCTTTTGTTGATGAGTTGAACTCCATTCTGAACCGGGATAATGAAAAAACTGATTTCAATGTGATAATTGGTGACATGAACATTGATATTTTGGTTAATTCACCCGAAAGCGAGCACTACTTAGACACCATGAGTGAACATGGGTATATTTCCGCAATAAATACACCGACAAGGATCCAACAAAACTCCCACACATGTTTAGATCATATCTTCATCAAAACAAAAAATCTAAATTATGAGACAATCCTACCAATCACTTTTGAAACATGCGTTACAGACCATTTCTCAACCATAACACAAATAGTTATACCTGATGATAATATCGCTGGAAATATAAATAATAATAAAAAAATCTATAAAATACTAGACGAGAAAACATTTATAGAGAAGCTAGAGGGTGTCGACTGGAGTGATATCTTTCAATGCAACGGTCTTGATCTTGGAGTAAACAAGTTTATTGAAATCATAAAAACAAATTTGGAAGAGTGTTCAAAATACATAAAAATTAAAAATAAAGAAAAAAAACGAAAAAAGTGGATAACTGGAAATTTGATTAATTCTGTGAACAAAAAAAATGGTATGTATCGTGAACTACGTAAAAATCCAAACAATATGGATCTACAAGATGAGTATCGAAATTATAAAAAAATCTTGGAAAAAACAATTAAAGAGGCCAAAACGAAATACTACAGGGATCGAATAGAGAGAGGAGAAAATAACTCTAAAACACTTTGGAAAACTGTAAATGAAATAATAACTGAACAAGAACCAATACCTATAAATATGATAAAAACAAAAAACAACGAAACAATCAAAGATCCACTTAAAATAGCAGATAATTTCAACGATTATTTTATTTATAGGTGAGAAATTAGCAAATAATATAAACAGAAATGTAAATTACTCCGAAATAAAACGTAAATGTAACCATTCCATATTTCTAAAACCAGCAACTGAAGAGGAAATAAAAAATATTATATCCCAACTCAAAAACAAAAAAGCGCCTGGTTACGACGAAATCAGAGCAGAAACTCTTAAACTAGTTTCTAGTAGTATTTCGAAACCACTTACACATTTAATCAATATGTCGTTAGAGCAGGGATATTTTCCTACAGCCTTCAAAACAGCAATAATAACACCTATATATAAAAGTGGACATAAATGTGATGTAGCAAACTATAGACCGATATCTCTCATAACAAGCCTTGCTAAAATATTAGAAAAGGTCATCCAAAAGAGATTGAATACATTCCTGAAAAAACACCAGCTGATATCAGAATCACAATACGGCTTCAGAGAGAATAAGTCAGCTGAAGATCCAATAAAAATACTTACACAGCAAATTTATAAGTGTTTGGATAAATCAAAACCTTCGATTGCTGTTTTCATAGACCTAAGGAAAGCCTTTGATACCGTTGACCACAATATATTGTTGACTCTCTTAGAAGATCTTGGAATAAGAGGAATAACTAATGAACTTTTCAAGAGTTATTTACTGAACAGGAAGCAAAGGGTAAGAGTAGGTGATCATGAAAGTGAAGAGAAAACTATTCTATGTGGTGTGCCTCAGGGGACGGTGTTAGGGCCGATCCTATTTAATATCTATTTAAACAATATTTTTTTACTGAATACCAACTCCAACATTATAAGTTTTGCTGATGACACCGTATTATTTTGCGAAGACAACAACTGGTTTGACCTAAAACGGAAACTAGAACACGATCTAGATCAAATTATTTCGTGGTTCGACTACAGACTCTTATCAATCAACTTTGATAAAACACATTATTTGCCACTGAGCAGTTATGAAATATCCCTTCCAAAATATGAATTGAAAATTTCCGATAGAGCGGCTATCAAACCCACAAAAAAAATTAAATATCTTGGCATATTTCTGGATAGCCATCTTAGATGGAACCACCACATGGACTACTTAGTTAAAAAACTACGCTGTATACTCTACAAATTCGAAAGAATCTCAAACATGCTCAATCATAAACAGAAAATCATTCTTTATAAAAGTTTAGTGGAGTCCCATCTGAGCTATGGCATAATTGGTTGGGGTGGAGTATCCAGAACCTATCTACAACCTCTTGAGGTTGTCCAAAAAAGATTCCTACGATACATCCTGCAGAAAAGATATGACTACCCTAGCGACCTTCTTTACTCAGAATCTCAGATATTTGATCTCAGACAGCTACATTATATGAACATTATCGTCGTACAATATAAAAATAAAAATGAACTTATCACGTTTAGCCATCAATATGCTACTCGTCGAAATCACAGAATTGTCATACCACTAATGCACAAAACAGTTGGCCAAAAAAATTACGCTTATCTAGGGCCAAAACTATACAGTCTCTTACCTGATGAGTTAAGATGCGATTAAAAACAGAGACAGTGCTATCTGCAACCACAGATTGTGCTGTCACCTGATCTTCGGCATTTTTCTATCAACCTGGAGTGCTGTGCTCATATTACTCAAAAATGTATTTTATGTTTACCTGGTTGATGAAAATAAAGACCTTTATTATTATTATTATTATTATTATTATTATTATTATTATTATTATTATTATTATTATTATTATTATTATTATTATTATTATTATTATTATTATTATTATTATTATTATTATTATTATTATTATTATTATTATTATTATTATTATTATTATTATTATTATTGATTGAACTTCAATAAGTTCAAGAATCAAATAAAGTCAATTATTATCCATACTCCTCGAGCAGAAATAAATAGACAAATAGAGACCTTAACTGAATTACTACCCAAACATATTTTGTTACTTATAACTATATATTACATATTTATTTGTTTTTGTAAACTTGTACTTATTTTAACAGGTATAATTTAGTTATACACTGATTTTATTTATTTTATTATGTTATATATTCTATATTAATTACCTATATACTATTCGCTTCATGTCAATTAGTTTGTATATCCCTTACACACAGGCAGATTATTTTGCCTCGTAAGATGTATCTTATTTATCTCTTTTCTCCTCCATCTGCTGCCCTTATAATGTGTTTCATAAACAATGTATCGGAAGAGAGACTGAATAAATTTTTGAATTTTTTTTTTTGAATTACAAAACACATGGCAACCTGATTGGAATCGTACCGAAACACAAAATTTTTCGAAAATATTATTATTATTTTTCAATATGAAGAACCTACGATGACTCTTTGATTCATGCATTATTATCACGAGGATATACGGACAGTACTGCCCTCCAAAAGGCATACTGAGTAAAATCGTGTACCAAAATCTGTCACCATCCCTCTCTTACGAACCTCTTACAAAAATAGTTAAAGATAAAAGTTGTTGGCAATAAGAAGATCTACAACTTTTGTCACCAAGATTTTTCCACATAACCTCATATTTTCCGGAAAAATCGGCAAAACCGTTTCAATTTGGTTTTGATTTTTTCTGTGTAAAAATTGTGTTTGTCGCAAAATCTAGTGGAATTATACCTTTTTATGTTCTGAATTAGACGTTTTTTTGCAGCAAAATATTTATTTTTCCCGATCCTCTTTCAAGTACTCGGAAGGAGGCGGCTCGTAGGCTGGTGCCAAATCGAATTTTAAACTCCTAAAATAAGAAAAAAAAGTAACAGGCAAAGACCAGGTGGAGAATGTTGTGAAGATTCCAACTTTGAAGAAAAAAAATATTTAAACACGAAAACACTCAAAATGGTGAAATATGGATGCAGTTTAGGGGTTGAAAACAGTTTTTTGCGATTTGCGGCGAAACGTGACATGTGACCTGTGAAAATGTTTGACGCGAAAGTTGTAGACAATAAAAAAATCGAAAGCTTTTGTTTTCAACACTTTTCAACATAACCTCAAATTGACCGTCAAAATGGCGAAATACCGATTTTTCATTATTAATTTTTTTTCTCTCGTATAAATCATTTAATTCACATGAAAATTTGTAGGAATATGTCATTTTTGGCGTCAAATGGGCATGATTCTTCCGAAATTCAGAAGACAACTGGTTTTCAAGTGATGTACATTTTTCGAAGAAAATACTCTTACCTTGCACGAACAAATGTCTTGGTGTTTTTTGTATTTCAAAGGTCTTATAAGTGATCATTTTCATTGTTGGAATGTCTTCTTTCAAATGGTCTATGTGACCCAGGTTTATTTTTCGTTGAACCGCTGAAAATTGAGAAAAACTGACAAAGAGTCTCTCTGAAACATAATTTTCTCAATATTTTCAATGATTTTCAATAGTTGTAAAAAATAATAAAACTGATATTAATAAATTAATATTGTAGTGTACTTAGGTATTCCAATATTTTATTATAAATACTTAAATATAAACTACTTTTTGTCATCACAATAATGAAGAAATTCTAAAATCATTGAAATTATTTAGAAAATCATGATTCATACAGACAAATTTTCTCGATTTTAGACGGTTTAACGACCAATAAACCACCAAGTTTAGGCCATTTGAAAGTAAACATTACAGCAATTAAAATGATCACTTATTGACCTCAGAAATACAAAAAACACAACAGCCGTATGCATAGTCAATTACAGCGTCTCGCCAGAGTTTCGCCGCTCGCTACACAAGAACTATAATGCACAGTCGAGCTCCAAAAAAGTGGTACATCGCCAGCGTTTCGCCAAAATGTGACTTATCGCGTAGTTGTCGCTTTTTTGGAGCTCGACTGTGCCTTATAGTTCTTATGTAGCGAACGGCGAAACTATGGCGAGTCGCTGGCGATTGACTATGCATACGGCTGTGACAATTGTTCGCGGAACATAAGGGTATATTTTCTAAAATTATACATAACTCGAAAACTAGTCGTCTTCTGAACTGCGAAAAAATCATGCTCATTCGAAACCGAAAAGGATATGTTCCTACAAATTTTTTTGTGAATTAAATTATTTAGAAGCGAGAAAACAATTAAAAACTGAAAAATCGGTTTTTCAGCATTTTTGCATTATCTACAACTTTTCTATCGAATATTTTCCGCTAAAACGTCACGTTTGCAGCAAATAGCAAAAAACCTATTTCAACCACTAAACTGCATCCCCATTTCACCATTTTGAGTGTTTTCGTGTTTAAATATTTTATTTCCTAAATGTTGAAACATCTACAACATTCTCAAATACACAGTTTTTCGACAAACACAATCTTTACACAAATAAAATTAAAATGGTTTTCTCGATTTTTCTGGAAAATTTGAGGTTATGTGGAAAAATCGATAAAAAAGGTTGTAGATCTTTTTATTGCCAACGAGAAACCATTTTTGCCCCAAAAAGTTCACCTCGTTTCGCCCTTCTATCATATAATCCTTATTCATGTCCTTGTTTGTTCTTTGTACCTATTAAGGTAAAATGAAATTAATATTCTCCAAAGGTTTCAACTGTTAATTTCAATAATTTTAATACTTAAATATGAGTTTAGAACAAAAAATTGAAAAACAGTTTTTTAAAAATATATTTTTCCATTTTTTCTCATATTTCTGGAAAAAAATGTCCACAGTAGTGCTACTCTTTCATTACATAATCTAAAAGTAGACGCTTCAAAAAATGGCTGCTGGCGAGCTTGAAAAGACGAACTTCACCGGTGAGACTTTTCAGTTGAAAATGAGGTAGTTTTTCGGAATTTGTCGAAAAAAAAAGAAAAAATCTGTATTTCACAAGCAAAAAAATTATAAGAAAACAGAGTTCTTTGGGAGATCGTTTAGTAACGAACAGTCGTTGCCGACCGATAATGAACCCTTTACTCCCGTATACACCTTCTACGTAGGCAGGTACCTGTCAGAAAACAACTACTCCCCTGGCTAAGACCACGACGGGTATTGAATTAAATCTTACAGATACCTGTGCAACGTTCCTCAAAGCATCAGAGGACGCAATTGCAAGTGCCCTCTGTGACCAACTAGCAAAATTATGTTGTGATTTGGACAGGATGACCACCTGCAGACTAGTTTCGAAGTTGTTGCCTCTTATCAGTGCAAGGATAAGTCAACTCAGACAGCACTGAAGCCATCTGTTTCCCGTCCAAATCATTACACACTCCTGTCATCCTTGGCCAGAAATATTGAAAATAAAATTTTACTTCAAGGGTATATCTGGGCGCGGAGCGCTGATGGGCTCCGACCACCAGCGGCTTTGCTCCGGCATTGGCCGGAGCAAAGGTCAGAAACTTTTATGTTGGCTCTCTCAATCAGTCATCCGGGTGCCACGGAAGAGCCCGGATAGTGTACTCTTCGGGGAGTGGTAGCCGGATGGCTCACCCGCGGCTTTAAGCCTATATTATTTTTAACATTTCTACGTTTGAAAGTACTTCTGGCCAGGTTGTAGCTCCTCTTAGGAATCTACAGCCTTGCATAGAACGATGCAACGTTTAACACCAACCAATTAAGAAAGAATTCGTACTATTCCTGACTGATCCTGAAAGAAGAGTTCCGGAGTTGCTGGATTTGCGACTATGCTGTGCTCGGAGAGTGAGCTAGCCGGATGAGGTGAAACATGCTCCGATTTCCGGATCTCCGAGTACACGCATTTGTTGATACTCCATTGGCTTAGTCACCTCTGGTTCACGCGATGAATCGGTTTCTAGGCCGCTCCACCTAGCGAGCAGAGGGAAAACACTCCGAATCTCCGGATTAAGAGATTTATCTGAAGAAAACAAAGTTCTTTGGGATATCGTTCAGTAATGAACACTCGTTGCCGACCGATGATGAACCCTTTACTCCCATATATAGCTACTACGTAGGCTTTTTATGGCAAGTACCTGTCAGAAAACAACTACTCCCCTGCTCGCTAGTCTACATAAGTCTGTTAGTTGTTCACAGAGGGCACTTGCAACTGCGTCCTCTGATGCTTTGAGGAACGTTGCACAAGTATCTGTTGGATTTAATTCAATACCCGTCGTGGTCTTAGCCAGGGGAGTAGTTGTTTTCTGACAGGTACTTGCCATAATAAGCGTACGTAGTAGGTGTATATGGGAGTAAAGGGTTCATCATCGGTCCGCAACGACTGTTCGTTCTAAACGATATCCCAAAGAACTCGGCTTTCTTCACATAAACCTCTTAATCCGGATATTAGGAGTGTTCTCCCTCTGCTCGCTAGATGGAGCGGCCTAGAAACCGCTTCATCGCGTGAACCAGAGTTGACCAAGCCAGCGGAGTGTGTAATGATTTGGACGGGGAACAGATGGCTTCAGTACTGTCTGTGTAGACCTACCCTTGCACTGATGAGAGGCAACAACTTCGAAACTAGTCTGCAGGTGGTCACCCTGTCCAAATCAAAACATAAATCTCCTAGTTGGTCACAGAGGGCACTTGCAACTGTGTCCTCTGATGTTTTGAAGAACGTTGCACAAGTATCTGTTAGATTTAATTCAATACTCGTCATGGTCTTAGCCAGGGAAATAGTTGTTTTCTGACAGGTACTTGCCATAATAAGCCTTCGTAGTAGCTGTATATGAGAGAAAAGGGTTCATCATCGGTCGGCAACGACTGTTCGTTAAAAAAATACACCTGACTGGAAACATAATAAGCAATTATGAAATGGTATCCAAATGATAATTGTACAGGGTATATTAATAATCACCATACTTATAGTTAAATGTGTTATACCATTGTGAATTAGATTTCAACAGGGAACTAACTATGCAAGGTAAACTGAGGGGGAAACCGCTGGGGAATTTTGGTGTACAAGCCTTGGGTATTAGATAGATAGATAGATAGTTGATTAATCCAAATATGAGCTCACAAAGCTATAGGAAAGGTCAACAGAGAGTACATGTTTATATAAAAATATTCTTAGAATACATAAATTGAAATGTAGATTAAAAATAAAAGAGAGAAAACAGAAAGTACAAACAATTGAGAATCAGATATATCAACGACATGAATTGAAAATATCTAACCAATAATTATAGATATGTTTCATAACAATAAAATGAAATGATATCATACATTAAAATCTTTCACTAAAATTGCCCAAAATATTCATCAGTAAAAAATGTTTGTTTTTTTTCTGAAAATGTGCGCTTGTTCAATTTCTTTTAGATTATTAGGAAGTACATTGTATAATCTCAGTCCTATCACATTTAGGCAAATGCTGAGATGTGAGTTTGGTAGATGGAAATCGGTTTTTCTCCTCGCGTTGTGATTATGATATTGGTTATTTGTGGAAAAATTGTTTTATTCGCGTAAATATATATTAATAGTTCTAAATTGTAAAGGCCAGGAAGTGGAAGAATTTCAAGTTTTTTGAAAATATCTCGACATGAGGTCTGTTGGAAGACGTTTGCAATGGAACGTATTATTCGCTTTTGTGCGATGAATACATCTTTCGCTGCTGGGGAGTTTCCCAATATTGTGATTGCGTAGTCTTGATTGAACCAGAGCGTGATAAAAGAGTAGACTAGGTGTGTCCAAAACACTTTTCAGGATTCTGATTTGGTAATATTTGGAGTGTAGAGAGCTAGTTAGATTTTTGCAGTGTGATTTGAAACTGAGATCATTGTCAATTGTGATACCTAAGAATTTACTATGTTCAAGAGGTGTGCCACAGATGTTCAAGTCCAGGAGTGGTAGATCAGTGTTTTGTCTCGTATGGAAGGTAGTAAAACTTGTTTTTGATGCATTTAGAAACAGAGAGTTGTTGCTCAGCCAATTATATAGGGCGTCAGTTGTATTGTTTATTTTATTTTGCAGTGAAGTGTCATCAGCATACAGACATGTGAGAGCTCCTAGCAGAACAGTTGGCAATTTGTTTATGTAGATAATGAACAGTATAGGTGCTAGGACGGACCCTTGGGGAACACCTATGTTGTTTTGTTGTGGACTTGAGATAATGAGTTATTGTTTTATTATCGTTGGTGTGGTTGATTTCAACCCACTGGATTCTTCCTTTCAGGAAGGAACTGAACCATTCATGAGGTTTTCCTCGTATTCCATTAAGATGTAGTTCATCAAGCAATTTTTTATGTACCACACAATCGAAAGCTCGGCTGAGATCGCAAAACACTCTGTTGGATTCTGTCCAGATTCAATAGATTCTATAATGTTTCCATAAAACGAGTGGATAGCACTGATAGCTGAGTGTCCTGTACGGAAACCATGTTGATCAGGATGCAATAAGTTATTTACGATTGAAAAGTACACGAGTTGAGAAAGCATAGAATATTCGAAAATTTTTGAGAGTACGGGAGGTACTGTAATAGGCCGATAATTTTCAAAATTATGCGGATCTAATTTTTCAAAAATCGGGGAGACCAGAGCATGTCGTGTGGAAATCTATATTCATTATCTCCCCGCGAATGATATATCATCTTTATTGAAATAAGTAATCGCTCAATAAACATTTCACACGCATTTTAAAAACTTTAATGATTTCTTCCGTCTCTCGGTGCTGGTTTATGGCCACCCTAGGGAGAGCGGACACCAAGAACACGAAATGGGTTGCTTAGAAAAAGAGAATAAGACATTTGTTAGCTATTCCAGGTGGGCAAACAATATTTGAGTTTTTTCGTGCTAAAAGATGTACTCACAGGGGGTCTGAAAGTACCTACATATTCTATAGAATATTATTTTCATGTCTGGTTGAAACTGTTTGCCTCTTGAACGAATGTTTGAGAATTTTGAGAAAAAAACAACAGGAAGCCAAGTAAGGTTTTTGAATGCAGGTCTGTAGAAAAGTGAGACCATTGTTTATATAGAACATAGTTAGTCAACCCTATGGGATTATAATTGGATCAAAATGGATGCGACATGTAGATGGCGATAGTGAGCTCGCATCCAAGTCATGTCGTAATTTCAGTGATCTGGCCTCCAAGTCATGTCGTAACTTGATTGAAACAATGGGACAGCATTAAAATCGGGGTTTTTTGAAGAAACCTGCATTAAAATGACGTCAAATATTTATGTTTGTAACTAATCACGCTAGATGACATTCGCGTTTGCGTCCAACACCAATTACACAGGCATTGACTTCTATATAAACAATGGTGAGACATATGGTAGGCAGACAAAAACGGTTTTTTTTATGCCTGGCAGAAAGTTCTGGGAAATTAGTGTGGGAGAGGTCATAGCTTTCGAAAATGGCAGAAGAGACTTTTGGAATGGTGACAAAGGACACTTAGCGAGGAAAGTCGGTACGGACGAGACGCGGGCATAGTACAGTTGGCGTCGGAGATCGGTTCGGACGACACGCGAATAGTACACTTCGCGTCGAGCGTCATGTTGACACTTAGCATCGGGCTTCGGTTCTAACGAGACGGTAGTCGTTTATTTTGGAGTGATTACTGTCCGTCAACGGAACAGAGTACTTGCCACGGCTTAATTATTGTGCTGTAATATTGCGGGTTGCGGTTATTGCACTGCAGTGTTGCGTATTTCTTCGAGGGTTTTTATGGCGCTATTGGTTGTGCCACTAGTGTTTCTGAGTACAGGTCGTATAATAGAATTATACCTTTTATTTTCAGCAAAAATTTGAGAGTATTGTTTTTTTGTGTATTTATAGCGTTCCTGGCACTAGCGTTCCCGAGTACAGAGCGGATAATATAACTATACCTTTATTTTCAGCAAATATTTGGGGGAACTATTTTTATATAGCGTTCCTGCATAAGTGCCTGTGAGCAAATTCCGCACAGGTGATATTCACCCATTTTTTTTCAGAGATTATTTGAATATAGGGTTTTGCATTGTACGCGTTATTTAGTTCTGTCTTAGGGGAATTTACTAAGTATAAATCACGGTAGGTACGCGATTATTTTTTTCTTAGGAAGTAACTTCACTTTTGACATTCCCCTAATGTCCTACAATTTACGTCCGAGGACTCACAGAAAAAACAAAAGTTCAACCAACTTCATGAGTACTTCACCCCGCTGAGTTTTATACCCAACCAAGCTCTTGATTGTTCTCTGTTTGAGAAACATCCGGCCTTACAGCCCATCCTAACTGCTCCTATAAGTGGTACATTTTCTGTTGAAAATAATTTTTCTTTTGGCTCTAGTTTGGAGAGCCCCATAATCAATAGAAACCCAAGGGTTTCACCCTCCGAGCAATAAAAGATATAGAGGTGCCATTTCTATATAAACAACACATATTGATGTGAAAGCTGCATACCGCTATCCTTTGTTATGATTTGTAGGTGAGGAGAAGATTTGTTATTGTTTTGAAAACTGGAGCTAAGCTTAGAACCAGTGGCGTGCTGATACATTTTCTTATATATTATTAATTAGACACGGTCGGTGCAGACAAATATGTTATCACATGTATCGGCATCGATAGACGACCACATGCCTGGTTGGAAAGCAAGTTGTTATTTAGCTGCAACCCTGTTGTCTAATGATTGAAATGCGCCTCAACCACCAGCAGTAGTGCTGTAGGTCTTTCTACAGATGAAAAGTGAATGCGCTTCCAATGCAAAGTCGCCCTGGAGTGCCACAGCAAATAAAAGCTGCCATGTACCCGCATTCTGCGAGTGTTATCAAAACATAGTAACATGTTCTTACGTTAATACAATGAATTTTTGGATTAAACTCTTCCTGTCATACGAATGGCAATATTTTCTAAATGGTTGCATAAATAATTTATTCATAAATAGAATTCATGATGAATATGTAGTGGACAAATAGTTATTTATGTAACAGGTGCAAAAATAAGTGACTGTTTATTGTACGTGATGTGAGAATTGTCAGCACGCTACGTGTACTAACACAGCAAACACTAATTCTATTACGATCTTTAAAAAATTAGACTTTCATTCGTCAATTTTGAATGAGAAAAGGTAGTGCATATTGCTGTGGGGCAATAGAAATTAAATGGCAAGTCGTTATCAAGATATCATACACTTGATAACGACTGTAGATTTTAACAGTTGAAACGTCGTGAATAAAATTGCAGAGAATTGAATTTTTCTTTGTTCTTTTTTAGACAATGAAAGTCCAGAATAACCTTACTCAAAATGAAACATTGTCAACCACTTACAAAAAAACGATAGCAATGTTGTTGTCAGTTCTTGCGCGTTCACGTGGTAAAGTCTTGTTCATACCCCCACGAATTTCGCAAATTTTTCTACGAATAAAATGGCTGCATCAACGATTGGTCCGGCATGACTGGCATCCATTTTATTCGCAGAAAAATTGCAAAATTCGTGAGGGTTAAAAAAATTAATCAGATACGAGCTGAAAGCATTTGAAACTTCTGATGAACGGGTTATGTGATAATCCCTGTATATGAACAAAACATTCCAGTACCCAGCAGATTGGGTCTATAGCTAGTAACTTATAATTTGAATTCGGTTTTGAAGAGTTGAGTTTGCTAACTTACTTACTTATTTTTCAATGTACCTACTGCAACAAGTATTTTCCTAAATTGTGAAAGGCTTTCGCGGCCATCGTCACTTACATGGTGGTTCTTCGGGTTGTAAGGCCAACGTGTGTTCAGAGAAGAACTCGACGTTTCTCCAAAACGAGTGGTTAGCATTTTCAAGAGTTATTTTACCAGTTTCTGTAAAATAACTCTTGAAAATGCTAACCACTCGTGTTGGCGAAACGTCGAGTTCTTCTCTGAACACACATAGGCCTTACAACCCGAAGAACCACCATGTTAGTATTTTCCTATTTATGAATAGGGTATCATTTTTCAAAGTACAAAGTTTCTTCAAAGCTATTTCAACAAATAGTGTATTTTTGTCTCACAATCGAGAATCAGTAAAAATCAACTTTAATAATACTACTAAAAACTAAGTAGGGTATGCCTATCCAACATGGTATATGCCATGCTGCGACGCCCATGGTTTGATTTGATACTCACTTGTGGAATGTTTGTTCAGTGCTTGATAACTTTTTCAGCCCAAAAACTTCACACGTTATCGCCATTTCGCACAGATAAGGTCTCTAATATAACAATTTAACAATCCAACACAACACTTTTACCACTTAAAATTAAAACAATTTTATAAATAGGCTCAAATCCAAACTGAACTGACAAGACGATGAATAAGTTGTCAACGCACGTAAACAAACTAGATCGCCAAATTAAGAGTGAATAAAAATACGGAATTCCAACCTAATTAATGAGTGGAAACGGAAATATCCGATAATGTTCTTTTTTAACATGATCCGAGCATAGATGTTTATAAACAACGTCGGGTATGTTGCTTTCAAGAAAGAGACAGGAAAGCCCTCTCTATATCTTTTATTGCTCGGAGGTTTCACCAGGCGTGGCCGTCAAGGAAGGCGGGCCCCACGCATTTATCCCGAAGCGCTCACCAGTAGTAGTTGAATCGCGTTGAAAGTAACGCCACAGAATCTAGTTACCACCTGGATTCTCAAAAAGCGGTTTATTTAAATTCACTTGCATCTCCCAGGTTAAACCCTACGCATTTTAGTATGGAATGTGTGAATGTGGATAAAAGACACGTTGTGGGCTGTCCTGATGAAGACAATGATGATGAATCTCGAAACAATTTTTCTGTTAATACAAGGCGTGATTTGGGTCTGAGGGAAATTTCAGTTCAATATTTTGATAACAGGCCTTTGAGGGCCTCACCTAGTTTTTTGACATTCGGCGGTCAACCCGGTGGGGAATTTCAAACCCCAAAAAATACAGGCACTCCACGCCGAATTTTGGAAGCATTCCAGAATTTAGAACGTAATACGTACGTTCAGGGACCTCCAGTCCACTCAATATATCTGCAGACTTGCAAATAGATTCAAGAATGAACGAAGCGAGAATGTTCGAACAAAACCTGCCCCTGCACTCCTGACAATATTTCAGTAATTTCGGGTCTCAATGTCTCTCGAGCTAGCACTGGGAAAAGCCTTGAAGGGGGTCCACTTGCACGCAGAAACGTTCATCAAACGGCCCGCACGAATAGCGAAATCCCTGCTTTTCGGCAAGTGATGTCTGAGGAGGAAAAAGAGGAATGGAAGTGGTTTGTTGAATTCAAACAAATGAGAAAAGCTCGTGAAAACCGCCAAACACAAGTAGAGCTTCCATCTTCTCCTCCTCTTCAGGCTAATGCCTATTTGCCCAGACGTGACCCATATTTTTCAAGACAGCGCGGAACGTGGGGCACAACAGACATTTTCTGACCGCTATTTTCCAAGACAAGCATTTTTCAGTCTGGTAGGATACACGCCCTCTTGAAAAGATATGTTTATTATATGGGTGAGGGGTTCGACGTTGTAGTCAGCAAATTTTTTTTTAACAAATAACCTGAAATTTCATCTGGACCACAGGGGTGTTTTTTCTTATGTTTATATTTTATGATGTCCATAATTTCTTTTTCTGTTTTTATTCTACAAAAATGCTGTTAGGTTTACTTCTCTGAGAACTGCAAGATTTTCCCTCTATTTTAATTTTATTGATAGTGTCATTATTGTTATTGATTAGTGGTATTACTTGGGTATTAGCGGGGAATTAGAGAAATTAGTTGAAAATTATAGGTATTAGTTGGGACTTAGGTATATAAGTTGAAAATTATTGGGCATTAGTGGATATTAGTCGAAAATTAATGAGCATCAATCGGGAATCAGCGGTATTACTAGAGTAATACACGGGCATTACAGGAATTATTTCGTTGAAAGGACAAAAAAGGTCAACCCAAGGAATCACATCGGTGTTGGAATCACAATTTTGTTGAATGAAACAAAAAAAAAGTCTTCACAACAATACTTCACAAAAAAACGAAAATTTGGATTTCTACTGCTTTAATTCCGTGAGTATTACGGAAATTAGTGGCATTTGTTCGGGGTATTTTTCGGGAATTACTTGGGTATTAGAGAAATTACTTAGTATTTTTGAGAATTATAATTAGTGTACACAATTTCTTCAGCGGTTTGCCCCTCGAGGAAAACCGTCTCTGAGTGTCTCACATACGAAACACTTCACAATTATTATGATTTTTTCAGAATACAACTCCTCTATATTCCCAACCAATGGATGCACGCTCAGATAAAGTATTTGCGGGTGGATACAAGAGGTTTGACTGGAACGAAAAAGAACAAGGCTACATTTTAGGCAGTTATTTCTGGTTTCACTGGCTAACGCAGATTCCCGGGGGCCTTCTGGCAGCGAAATATGGAACTAAGATGGTTTTCGGTCTATCAAATCTCATGGGAATCCTCGGATGTATTACTATTCCATGGTTTGCATACAGGGGATCCACCTTCCTCATCTTCATAAGATGTGTTCAGGGAATGTTATGTGTAAGTGGGTCCGTATCAGTTTATTTTTGAATAGGAAATGTGGTTGCTACTCGCAAACCATTTTAGAGAGTCCTTCAAATAATTAGAATCATATGAGAAAAACTATTTTTAATAACTACGAAATTCGACTTGGGCATTAAGTTTGGCTTTGAGAAATAGGAAAAATCAAGTACTGATATGGGGTCACGGGACCTTTACTACCTGTCGAAAAACACATTTTTTCAAATTAATCGCATAACATTTCTTGGGTAAAACGTTCTGAAATTTGGTTAGATAGATAGATAGATATCATTAGTTCTTGGAGATCATACATATACGATATAGAACATGTCATAATCCTATAAACAGTGGGGTAAATTACAAAAATTGGATGTGAATTTGTTTAAAAAAGCACATATACACACACATTCAGTCCTATGCTGTATCACTTAGCAAACTTAATGACAAATTACCATTTAGTTGGGATGACGTCTGACCGCTAAACATAACGGTTGTGATACAGCATAAGGCTGATTACCCTTTTTTGAAAAGGGCAGTAATGAAGATAGATCAAAATAAATGAAAAATGCATAATAAAATAAAAAATTTACAGCAGATATACCCAGCATATAGTCACTCATATACAACAATTATATTGAAACTTACTTCTATGTTAAAATAATTGCTCATTAAAAAATATATATAAAACATCATTTGAAGTTTCTGTACACAAAATGAATTACAAAATTACAAAAATTGTATATAAAAAGCACATATACA
This sequence comes from Chrysolina oricalcia, assembly GCA_944452925.2. Taxonomy (NCBI): domain Eukaryota; kingdom Metazoa; phylum Arthropoda; class Insecta; order Coleoptera; family Chrysomelidae; genus Chrysolina; species Chrysolina oricalcia. Next base: position 41,517,755 of record OX101824.2, read on the forward strand.
CGCATTGTTTTTTTTGAAAATCACATTGATAAAGATAAAATGAAATAAGTGAAATATACATATTTTAAAAAATATATATTACAGTAGCAGTAGCTTTATCCAGCATATAGTCACTTATATAACAACTATATTGAAACTTACTTCTATGTTGGAATAATTAGTCATTGAATAACAAAAAAATATATAAAATGTAATTTGAAGTTTTTGTCAACAAAATACTCTTTCAATGAGTAGTATGCCTTCTATTACAAGATTATTTTTATCTTTGTCCTGAATTCAGTCAGTGAATACTCTTTGAACGAATTTGGTAGGTGATTGAATATGCCATATTCTTTGGACTGTATTCAGTACTTTTTAATTTATGTACAGGCACCTTCAATACATTAGAGTTTCTTGTTTCATATTGTCCTGCACCCAAGGTTCTGGATGAGTTTATCTCACGTTTAGCATATATTAGTATATGAAAGATAAACGAGGAGTATAATGTTTTTAGATCTATGAGTATATTCTTGCAAGTCACCCTTCTTCCGCTTTTGACAATATTTCTTATTGCTCTTTTTAGAAGCTTCAGAATTCTATTAGTTTCATGAGATGCGCCCCAATTTATTATACCATAAGATATTATTTATTGAAAGCAAGCATAGTACAATGTGAGCAATGAAGATCTATCAACTGTTTTACTTAGTTCGTATAGTAAGTAACATTGTGGACAAATTTTGGCTTAATTCACTAATGTGGAATGGCCATGAGCAGTTGTCTGATATTTTTATGCCAAGGAATGTTTTCGTATTAACTTGATGTATGGAAAAACAGAGTTCTTTGGGAGATCGTTTAGTAACGAACAGTCGTTACCGACCGATGATGAACCCTTCACTCCCATATACACCTACTACGTTGGCTTATCAGAAAACAACTACTCCCCTGGCTAAGACCACGACGAGTATTGAATTAAATCTAACAGATACTTGAGCAACGTTCCTCAAAGCATCAGAGGACGCAGTTGCAAGTGCCCCCTGTGATCAACCAGCAGAATTATGTTTGCAGGGTGACCACCTGCAGACTAGTTTCGAGGTTGTTGCCTCTCGTCGGTGCAAGGGTAGGTCCAAACAGACAGCACTGAAGCCGTCTGTTCCCCGTCCAAATCATTACACACTCCGCTGCTTGGTCACCTCTGGTTCACGCGATGAAGCGGTTTCTAGGCCGCTCCACCTAGAGAACAGAGGGAGTACACTCCGAATTTCCGGGTTGAGAGATTTATG